>JAOTQM010000112.1:5102500-6395000 GCA_026939265.1 Oreonectes daqikongensis
GGCTGATGTAATGCCTGTAAGCTGTGATGGTGTGATGATGTAATGATGTGAGCTGTGATACTGTGACGATGTGATGATGTGACGATGTGATGATGTAATGATGTGATGATGTAATGATGTGAGCTGTGATGCTTTGATGATGTGATGACGTAATGATGTGATGACGTAATGACATGATGATGTGATGATGTAATGATGTGATGATGTAATGATGTAAACTGTGATGATGTAAGGCTGTGATGATGTAATGATGTGATGATGTAAGGCTGTGATGATGTAATGATGTAGTGATGTGATGATGTAAGGAGGTAATGATGTGATATGTAGTAGTGATGTGGTAATGATGTAATGCTTCTGCCCACCACTAGAGACGCTCTAACACAAGTAATAATTTTTCCCACACCAGAGGCTAAAAGAGGTTAAGTTTTTATGTATATTATACTTTCTCAAAGTTTACTGGTATCCTAATTTTTTTTTTTAAGTATTACATTTAATGCTTTTTAGCGGCCAGTTATCAACCAATCCAATTGAATAAAATCGTATTATCTTATCTAATAAAATGATTAAATAAACTATAAATAAAGGAGAAAATGAGGAACGCTTCACGAATTTGCGTGTCATCCTTGCGCAGGGGCCATGCTAATCTTCTCTGTATCGTTCCAATTTTAGTATATGTGCTGCCGAAGCAAGCACGAACAAGCAACCAGGATGCTGGATATTTATACCAGGGGCCTCCTGCAAGCCTTCTCATAAATGGTATGTTGATAAATCATATGTACTGGTCTTTGGCTGCCACATTCCTCATACAAACATGGTACATTTGCTATAATATACAAATTTAAGCCTCAAAACAATTATTAAACCTTTAAAAACAAGATATTTAATGTAAACTTCGCCTGTCTGCTCAGGAACAGACAAACATGCAAATCTGAAGGCCCTCAAACAAACAGGATTGGCTCTCAGTGGTGACGTCCTGAAGCTTTGTGATTCGTCCCTTCCGCCGGAAAACAGACGTTCACATTACACAAAAAACAAAAGAAAAGATTAACTTTGGGTAAACTTGTTAAAGATTTGAAGAAGTATTGCAAAGCCTAATAACATTTTTATAAAGGCTATTTTATGATTTTAGACTGATGTAATGCCTGTAAGCTGTAATGATGTGATGGTGTGATGATGTAATGATGTGATGATGTAATGGGCAGTCGTGGCCCAGTGGTTAGAGAGTTGGACTCATGATCAGAAGGTTGCTGGTTCGATTCTCAGGGCTGGCGGGTAACGGCTGAGGTGCCCTTAAGCAAGGCACCTAACCCCCACTTGCTTACTATACAAAATGTACAAATGTATAGTACAATGTAATGTAAGTCGCTTTGGATAAAAGCGTCTGCCAAATGCATAAATGTAAATGTAAATGTAATGATGTGATGATGTGATGATGTAATGATGTGAGCTGTGATGCTTTGATAATGTAATGACGTAATGATGTGATGACGTAATGACATAAGCTGTGATGATGCAATGATGTGATAATGTAATGACATGATGATGTAATGATGTAATGACGTGATGACGTAATGATGTAGTGATGTAATGCTGTGATGATGTAACAATGTAATGATGTAGTGATGATATAAGGAGGTAATGATGTAAACTGTAGTGATATTATGTAGTAGTGATGTGATGTGGTAATGATGTAATGATGTAATGCTTCTGCCTACCACTAGAAGCTCTCTAACACAAGTAATTATTTTTTCCCACACCAGAGGCTAAAAGAGGTTAAGTTTTTATGTACATTATACTTTCTCAAAGTTTACTGGTATCCCAATAAAATTTTCTTATTAAATTTCATGCTTTTTAGTGGCCAGTTATCAAACAATCCCTAAAACCATCAGATCTGAATAAGGTTCAACCAGAACATTTGAACAATTGAATAAAATCTTACACTTCTTTTACAGGATTCAAATGACATTAGTGGTGACATGCATGTTCATTTACCTGAAGATGAACAACAGGAGCTGATGCATTGATGACCTGCTGCACATTACGGACTCCTGCTGTGTCTTTGTACTGACTGCAACTCCTCCAGTTGTTCTCCCAACAGCTGTCTGTCTCTCAATGTTAGCTGTGCCAACAGAGAAAAAGAAACATTAAAATATAAAAAACTAACATGCATCAACAACTTACATAGTGCTTGAGATTCTGTACTCACCCACAAAGTACAAACATTGAGCAAAAGAAAACATCAACACTCACTAATAGGATACTTTCTTGCACAAAAATGTAAGTATAGAGTTTTTGAACCACTTGGTGGGTAAAAACAAGATTAACCATGGTAGAAGTGGATTGTGATCTCCAGAGGTGTGTTATAAACATACAATTAACTTTTTTTGAAGTCTGAAACAACATTTGCATATACACCAAGCCAGAATAACATTTATTGCACAGAAATTTCAAATAACTTTTTTTCCTCATTTTTCATTTTTAACAAAATCAGAATAAACTTAACATTGTGGAGAGCAAAATGGCATTTGTTGTGTCAAAACTACACATTGATTAACATGACTCTGAAGCGCTATTTTCAACACTTTTCCTTCTTCCCCATTTCTTGAAAAAAACCTCCATGGAACTTCAGCATGCATGCCTACAAAAAATAAGATTTGCGTGAAACAATAAATAAAGCCAAATGATAGTCCAGAAGGCTAGTTGTGCATGTCTGTGGGATAGAACTGGACTACCTCAGGGAGCTCCTTCACTAAGCTGTTGTGTCCTTGGCCTGGTGAGCCTGAAGAACCGCTACCGCTTCTTCCACCTAAAGAGTTCAGATAAACACACCGGTATGATATAACTTTAGATCTTAACTCGTGATCTAGTATGAATCATATGATGGACACTAAGGTTTGCCCACTTAAAACAATAACCATCAGAGTGCAGAGACTCTGGAGACTCGAGCATGTGCAGTAGCTCAGAGTTGTCGATCTCCAACAACATACCTGTGATCTTCCCCGCAAGGTTGGGATGCATAGCCTGTATCAAGGGGTACAGGCGTTCACCTGTATAGGATGCATAGATGTCAAGCATAAGGAACATATTGAAATTTCAATGATTTGCTGGTAATCCTTTTCCCTGTGTGTGTGTGTGTGATACCCAGTAGTTGTTTCTATTCTTTTAAGGGTGCAGCTGCCAGCATTGAGGATGTAAGAGGCTCCTGACCCCTCACATGAACCGCAGGCTCTGTATTTTGTACCACCTAAAATAAAACAATGATGTATACAGTCGTGGCCCAGTGGTTAGAGAGTCGGACTCATGATCAGAAGGTTGCTGGTTCGATTCTCAGATCTGGCGGGTAACGGCTGTGGTGCCCTTGAGCAAGGCACCTAACCCCCACTTGCTTACTATACAAAATGTACAAATGTATAGTACAATGTAATGTAAGTCGCTTTGGATAAAAGCGTCTGCCAAATGCATAAATGTAAATGTAAATGTAAATGTATACTGAAACAAACACGGAAAGCGTTTAGGACCTTAATGGGCAACTCTCAGTAAAGTCACCAGGGGGCGCCATAAGATCACATATGATGTTGAATCCATAAATAGGCTTACAGAACTATTATAACATGCAACAAAATTATGTTATGGTTCAACACATGACAACACACAGACCTTAAATTATGAAATAAGACTACAGAGCCCTGCTGAAGCCTTAGAAATGTGCACAGCTGGTTTAAAAATGTATTAGTTATAAAGAATTCGATTAAAATGATTAAATAAACTATAAATAAAGAAGAAAATGAGGAACGCTTCACGAATTTGCGTGTCATCCTTGCGCAGGGGCCATGCTAATCTTCTCTGTATCGTTCCAATTTTAGTATATGTGCTGCCGAAGCAAGCACGAACAAGCAACCAGGATACTGGATATTTATACCAGGGGCCTCCTGCAAGCCTTCTCATAAATGGTATATTGATAAATCATATGTACTGGTCTTTGGCTGCCACATTCCTCATACAAACATGGTACATTTGCTATAATATACAAATTTAAGCCTCAAAACAATTATTAAACCTTTAAAAACAAGATATTTAATGTAAACTTTGCCTGTCTGCTCAGGAACAGACAAACATGCAAATCTGAAGGCCCTCAAACAAACAGGATTGGCTCTCAGTGGTGACGTCCTGAAGCTTTGTGATTCGTCCCTTCCCCCGGAAAACAGACGTTCACTAAACCAAACACACACACACCGACCGGTTTCGTCACTAGTACGAGAACATTCCACACGGCCAGACGCTCAAAGTCTGAAACAATGGGGGGGGGGGGGTGTGTTGAAAAGAAAGCAGTCTACGCTTTTGCTGTGTCCACCAGCTTATAAAAACAAAAACGAATCTTTAGTCACATTTCAGAACAAAGACTAGTCAAAATATTATTTTCAAATGTACATAAAAACGGAATGAATGAAATTCTATCACATTTAGTTATATATGACTACTCATTTTGCTATCATTCATTTTTTATTATTAGACTGGTAGCAATATGTAATACCTTTGTCTACCACGAGATGCTCTAAAGCACAAGTTAAGAACCTCTAAAATGCCTTTTTAAATTAAACAAAAATAAAGCAAATGTTCATCATCTGAATGTTTCAAGACACAATTTACAGCATAGTCAGAACAATCACATATTCAAGTTTTAAGAACTTGTGATTTTCATTCACATTTCACAAGCACTGACACACAAAAAAAAGAACAGATTAACTTTGGGTAAACTCGTTAAAGATTTGAAGAAGTGGTGCAAAGCCTAATGGTGCGTACATACCAGACGCGAATGAAGCTGTGATGATGTAATGTAAGCTGTAATGATGTGATAATGTGATGATGTAATTATATGATGATGTAAGGATGTAAGCATAAGATGATGTAATGATGTGACGATGATGTAATGATGTAACGATGTAATGATTAAAGCTGTGATAATAGGCTTGTTCGACTTCATGCGGCGCCGCAAGATCCGACAGGATAATGAGATCAAAGCACTGCGAGAGCGATTCAAAAGCAAACTTTTACTGGTTTTTCGAATCGCTCTCACGGTACTTTGATGTCATCTGCCTGTCGGATCTTGCGGCTGTGCGTGAAGTCAAACAAGCCTAAAGTAATCACGTGATGATGTGATGATGTAATGATGTAAGCATGTGATGATGTAATGATGTAAGCATGTGATGATGTGATGATGTAAGCATGTGATGATGTGATGATGTAAGCATGTGAGCATGTGATGATGTGAGCATGTGATGATGTAATGATGTAAGCATGTAAGCATGTGATGATGTAATGATGTAAGCATGTAATGATGTGATGATGTAATGATGTAAGCATGTAATGATGTGATGATGTGAGCATGTGATGATGTGAGCATGTGATGATGTAAGCATGTGATGATGTGATGATGTAAGCATGTGATGATGTAAGCATGTAATGATGTGATGATGTAAGCATGTAATGATGTGATGATGTAATGATGTAAGCATGTGATGATGTGATGATGTAATGATGTAAGCATGTGATGATGTAATGATGTAAGCATGTAATGATGTGATGATGTAATGATGTAAGCATGTAATGATGTGATGATGTGAGCATGTGATGATGTGAGCATGTGATGATGTAAGCATGTGATGATGTAATGATGTAAGCATGTGATGATGTAAGCATGTAATGATGTAAGCATGTAATGATGTAATGATGTAATGATGTAAGCATGTAATGATGTGATGATGTGATGATGTGATGATGTAAGCATGTAATGATGTGATGATGTAATGATGTAAGCATGTAATGATGTGATGATGTGATGATGTAAGCATGTAATGATGTGATGATGTAATGATGTAAGCATGTAATGATGTGATGATGTGATGACGTAATGATGTGATGATGTAATGACGTAATGACGCGATGATGCAATGATGTGATGATGCGATGATGTAAGCATGTAATGATGTGATGATGTAATGATGTAATCATGTAATGATGTGATGACGTAATGATGTGATGATGTGATGACGTAAGCATGTGATGACGTAATGAGATGATGATGTAAGTTGTAATGATGTAAACTGTAGTGATGTGATGATGTGATGTGATGATGTAATGATGTAAGCTGTAATGCTTCTGCCTACCACTAGAAGCTCTCTAACACAAGTAGTTATTCCACACCAGAGGCTAAAAGAGGTTAAGTTTTTATGTACATTATACTTTCTCCAAGTTTACTGGTATCCCAATAAAATGTTCTTATTACATTTAATGCTTTTTAGTGGCCAGTTATCAAACAATCCCTAAAACCATCAGATCTGAATAAGGCTCAACCAGAACATTTTTATATCAACAATTGAATAAAATCTTACACTTCTTTTACAGGATTCAAATGACATTAGTGGTGACATGCATGTTCATTTACCTGAAGATGAACAACAGGAGCTGATGCATTGATGACCTGCTGCACATTACGGACTCCTGCTGTGTCTTTGTACTGACTGCAACTCCTCCTGTTGTTCTCCCAACAGCTGTCTGTGTCTCAATGTTAGCTGTGCCAACAGAGAAAAAGAAACATTAAAATATAAAAAACTAACATGCATCAACAACTTACATAGTGCTTGAGATTCTGTACTTACCCACAAAGTACAAATGTTGAGCAAAATAAAACATCAACACTCACTAATAGGATACTTTCTTGCACAAAAATGTAAGTATAGAGTTTTTGAACCACTTGGTGGGTAAAAACAAGATTAACCATGGTAGAAGTGGATTGTGATCTCCAGAGGTGTGTTATGAAACAACATTTGCATATACACCAAGCCAGAATAATATTTATTGCACAGAAATTTCAAAAAACGTTTTTTTCTATTTTCATTCTTTTTCATTTTTTTTTTCCTTTTTCCTTTTTAACAAAATCAGAATAAACTTAACATTGTGGAGAGCAAAATGGCATTTGTTGTGTCAAAACTACACATTGATTAACATGACTCTGAAGCGCTATTTTCAACACTTTTCCTTCTTCCCCATTTCTTGAAAAAAAACCTCCATGGAACTTCAGCATGCATGCCTACAAAAAATAAGATTTGCGTAAAACAATAAATAAAGCCAAATGATAGTCCAGAAGGCTAGTTGTGCATGTCTGTGGGATAAAACTGGACTACCTCAGGGAGCTCCTTCACTAAGCTGTTGTGTCCTTGGCCTGGTGAGCCTGAAGAACCGCTACCGCTTCTTCCACCTAAAGAGTTCAGATAAACACACCGGTATGATATAACTTTAGATCTTAACTCATGATCTAGTATGAATCATATGATGGACACTGACGGTTATTGTTTTAAGTGGGCAAACCTTAGAGTGCACAGACTCTGGAGACTCGAGCATGTGCAGTAGCTCAGAGTTGTCGATCTCCAACAACATACCTGTGATCTTCCCCGCAAGGTTGGGATGCATAGTCTGTATCGGGGGTAAGATCCAAGATGGCAGCGCGTGCACATCGCGAGGCCCGGGGTCTCTCCAGTTTTTGCAATTATGCAGTGTTTTTCTTGCTCATCTCGGGTCTGTTCGTGCTAAACAGCTGGGCCTTAACATCGTACACCCGGCATGAGCTATTGGATATTGGTTTGCACATTCCCGGAAGTTTTATCAACAATCTGTGCCTCGTCCCTGAGATTGCCAGAACACCCGATGCTACGTGCACTACATGGCCAGGCGGAAGTGCTCGCCGGCGGCGTCGAGATCGTAAACAAAGGCGGGGGAAGCGCAGAGGGCTAAGAGCTAAGCTAAAGCTAACACCACACCGGCTCTCTTTACCCAGCATTTTCCTCGCTAATGTACGGTCATTGGTGAACAAAATGGATGAGATTCGACTCCGCATCATCCACAGCAAAATACTTTTGAACTGCAATGTCATGATTTTCACTGAAACATGGCTAAACAGCGGCATACCGGACAATGCTATTGAATTAGCAGGACTCCACACACTTCGGGCAGATAGGACGGCAGATGAATCCGGTAAGACCAGAGGCGGAGGACTGTGCATTTACGTTAACAAAGCTTGGTGCACGAACTCTGTTACTGTTGGGAGACACTGCTCAGCTAACCTAGAGTTTCTCATGGTTAAATGTAGACCGTTCTATCTGCGACGGGAGTTCACTTCCACCATTATAACGGCAGCTTACATTCCTCCGGATGCTGATGCCAAGCTTGCTATGAAAGAACTTCATGCGGCCATCAGTAAACAACAGACTGCTCACCCGGAGGCTGCATTTATTGTTGCGGGAGATTTTAATCATTCAAACTTAGTCAGTTCTCCCCAAATTTCACCAGCATGTTTCCTGTCACACCAGAGGAAACAAAACTTTGGACCATGTCTATACAAACATGGCTGAAGCTTATGCCGTGACCCCTCTCCCCCACCTGGGTCAATCTGATCACCTTTCTTTGTTCCTCACCCCCAAGTATTCACCCCTCATCAATCGTGTGAAGCCATCAGTGAGGACCATCAAAGTGTGGCCTGCAGGGGCAGACTCCACACTCCAGGACAGGTTCCAACACACAGACTGGAGTATGTTTGCTTCTCAGGCTACCTGTGGCTTTCATACGGACATAGACAGCTACACCTCCTCTGTACTGGATTACATTAACATCACTATAGACAGTGTTACAACCCAGAAGCAGATCACTACATACCCAAATCAGAAGCCATGGATGAACAAGGAAGTGCGCCTCCTGTTGAAGTCACGCAATACTGCCTTCAGCTCAGGTGATGCACAGGCCTACAGCACTTCCAGGGCAAATCTGAAGAGGGGCATCAAAAAAGGCCAAGCACTGCTACAAACTAAAGCTAGAGGAGCACTTTTCCAACTCTGATCCTCGACGCATGTGGCAAGGCATCCAGGCCATCAGCGACTACAAACCCAGCCACTCCACCCCCGTAGCAACAGATGCTGCTGTCTTCCTAAACAAGCTTAATAACTTTTATGCTCGCTTCGAGAGAGACAATAAGAAAACTGCCACCAAGCTCACACCCTTAGATGACCACCCGACCATCACACTCACCTCCTCAGATGTCTACACGGCACTGAGCCGGATCAACGCACGAAAGGCTGCTGGACCAGATGGCATCCCCGGTCATGTACTTAGGGCATGAGCAGAGCAACTCGCTGGGGTCTTTACAGATATTTTCAACCTGTCCCTCGCCCAAGCAGCTGTGCCAGCATGCTTTAAATCCACCTCCATTGTGCCAGTGCCAAAACACTCTAGCCCAACGTGCCTGAATGACTACCGCCCTGTAGCACTCACACCTATTGTTATGAAGTGCTTTGAGCGGCTGGTCCTGGCTCACCTAAAGGACTCCCTTCCGTCCACAATGGACCCATATCAGTTTGCCTACCACAGCAAGCACAGAAGCACAGAAGATGCCGTCTCCATAGCACTGCACTCTGTGCTCTCACACTTGGACAATAAAAACACTTATGCACAAATGCTGTTTGTTGACTTCAGCTCTGCATTCAATACTGTCATCCCTTCCAAGTTAATCATCAAACTTGGGAACCTGGGCATTAACACCTCCATTTGCAACTGTATTATGGACTTTCTGACAAACAGACCTCAGCTTGTTAGGTCAGGCCACATCTGCTCCACCACCATCACACTTAACACTGGCGTACCACAGGGCTGTGTTCTGAGCCCCTTTCTCTACTCCCTCTTCACACTCGACTGCAGGCCTGTGAATGGATCTAATGCCATCATTAAGTTTGCAGACGATACTACAGTGATTGGTCTCATCAGCAACAACGATGAGACTGCCTACAGGGAGGAGGTCCGGCACCTGGCCACATGGTGCTCAGACAACAACCTGCTCCTTAACACCTCCAAGACAAAGGAGCTCATTGTGGACTTCAGGAAGGAGAGAAGAGGCACACATGACCCCATCCACATTAACGGGATGGCTGTTGAGCGTGTCTCCAGCTTCAAGTTCCTGGGGACCCATATTTCAGAGGACCTGTCCTGGACCACCAACACCTCCAGCCTGGTCAAGAAGGCTCACCAGCACCTCTTCTTCTTGAGGACCCTGAAGAAGAACCAACTGTCTTCAGCTATCCTGGTGAACGTTTACCGCTGCGTAGTAGAGAGCATCCTAACCAACTGTGTCACAGCCTGGTATGGGAGCTGCTCTGTTGCAGAGCGCAAGGCACTGCAGCGGGTGGTGAAAACCGCGCAAGGCACTGCAGCGGGTGGTGAAAACCGCGCAAGGCACTGCAGCGGGTGGTGAAAACCGCCCAACGCATCACAGGGACTCCACTTCCATCCATGGAGGGCATCACAGGGACTCCACTTCCATCCATGGAGGACATCCAGAGGAAACGTTGTCTGCATCGAGCTCGCAGCATTCTTAAGGACTCCTCTCACCCCGCCCACAGACTGTTTTCTCTCCTGCCCTCCGGCAGGCGCCTCAGATGCCTCCGGACAAGGACTAGCAGACTGAAAAACTGCTTTTTTCCCCAGAGCTGTTTGCCTATTGAACTCTACCCCCCGCTGATTCCACAACCCCCTCATATACCTCTAACTTAATGCTGCTATATTGTTTTGTTATTGCACTACAGGCCTGTCAAGCACACGACTGGACTGTCTACACATGTACTACATGTTTACTTGCTCTACCGGACTATTATACTATACTGCATCATTTGCTGGACTATGTACTGAATACTGCAATAACTCATCTACTGCACTGTTTACTTTAACTTAATAGCTGCTGTCCATCATTTATGCACACTTTATACTCATTTGCACTACTGTTCTGTATAGTCTTAATTTATATTGTACATACCCATCAGTAAATTTCTGTTTTTAGTAAATAACCATCTGTATATAATGTTCATAGTACATTCCCACTTGTAAATTCTTCATAATTTTTGCTTTATTCTGTATTTATGCACAACTGTATATCCTGCACTTGCTTATTGCACTTCTGGTTAGACCTAAACTACATTTCGTTGCCTTGTACTTGTACATGTGTAATGACAATAAAGTTGAATCTAATCTAATCTAATCTAATCTACAGGCGTTCACCTGTATAGGATGCATAGATGTCAGGCATAAGGAACATGCTGAGATTTGCAATGATGGCTGTAAGAGGCTCCTGACCCCTCACATGAACCGCAGGCTCTGTATTTTGTACCACCTAAAATAAAACAATGATGTATACTGAAACAAACACGGAAAGAGTTTAGGACCTTAATGGGCAACTCTCAGTAAAGTCACCAGGGGGTGCCATAAGATCACATATGATGTTGAATCCATAAATAGGCTTACAGAACTATTATAACATGCAACAAAATTATGTTATGGTTCAACACATGACAACACACAGACCTTAAATTATGAAATAAGACTACAGAGCCCTGCTGAAGCCTTAGAAATGTGCACAGCTGGTTTAAAAATGTATTAGTTAAAAAGAATTCGATTAAAATGATTAAATAAACTATAAATAAAGAAGAAAATGAGGAACGCTTCACGAATTTGCGTGTCATCCTTGCGCAGGGGCCATGCTAATCTTCTCTGTATCGTTCCAATTTTAGTATATGTGCTGCCGAAGCAAGCACGAACAAGCAACCAGGATGCTGGATATTTATACCAGGGGCCTCCTGCAAGCCTTCTCATAAATGGTATGTTGATAAATCATATGTACTGGTCTTTGGCTGCCACATTCCTCATACAAACATGGTACATTTGCTATAATATACAAATTCAAGCCTCAAAACAATTATTAAACCTTTAAAAACAAGATATTTAATGTAAACTTCGCCTGTCTGCTCAGGAACAGACAAACATGCAAATCTGAAGGCCCTCAAACAAACAGGATTGGCTCTCAGTGGTGACGTCCTGAAGCTTTGTGATTCGTCCCTTCCCCCGGAAAACAGACGTTCACTAACCCACACACCCCCCCCCCCCCCCCCACACACACACACACACACACACACACACACACACACACACACACACACACACACACACACACACACACACACACACACCGGTTTCGTCACTAGTACGAGAACATTCCACACGGCCAGACGCTCAAAGTCTGAAACAATGGGGGGGGGGGGGGGGGGTGTTGAAAAGAAAGCAGTCTACGCTTTTGCTCATAAAAAACAAAAACAAATCTTTAGTCACATTTCAGAACAAAGATTAATCAAAATATTACATTTATATGACTACTCATTTTGCTATCATTCATTTTTTATTATTAGACTGGTAGCAATATGTAATACCTTTGTCTACCACGAGATGCTCTAAAGCACAAGTTAAGAACCTCTAAAATGCCTTTTTAAATTAAACAAAAATAAAGCAAATGTTCATCATCTGAATGTTTCAAGACACAATTTACAGCATAGTCAGAACAATCACATATTCAAGTTTTAAGAACTTGTGATTTTCATTCACATTTCACAAGCACTGACACACAAAAAAAGAACAGATTAACTTTGGGTAAACTCGTTAAAGATTTGAAGAAGTGGTGCAAAGCCTAATAACATTTTTATAAAAGCTATTTTATAAATTTAGACTGATGTAATGCCTGTAAGCTGTAATGATGTAATGTGATGATGTCATGATGTCAGCTGTGATGATGTCATGATGTGGTGATGTAATGCCTGTAAGCTGTAATGATGTCATGATGTGATGATGTAATGCCTGTAAGCTGTAATGATGTAATGTGGTGATGTAATGATGTGATGTAAGCTGTGATGATGTAAGCATAAGATGATGTAACGATGTAATGATTAAAGCTGTGATAATAGGCTTGTTCGACTTCATGCGGCGCCGCAAGATCCGACAGGAAAATGAGATCAAAGCACTGCGAGAGCGATTCAAAAGCAAACTTTTACTGGTTTTTCGAATCGCTCTCGCGGTACTTTGATGTCATCTGCCTGTCGGATCTTGCGGCTCCGCGTGAAGTCGAAGCATGTAAGCATGTGTTGATGTAATGATATGATGATGTAAGATGTGATGATGTAATGATATGATGATGTAAGATGTGATGATGTAAGCATGTGATGACGTAATGAGGTGATGATGTAAGTTGTAATGATGTAAACTGTAGTGATGTGATGATGTAAGCATGTGATGACGTAATGAGGTGATGATGTGATGATGTAAGTTGTAATGATGTAAACTGTAGTGATGTGATGATGTGATGTGATGATGTAATGATGTAAGCTGTAATGCTTCTGCCTACCACTAGAAGCTCTCTAACACAAGTAGTTATTCCACACCAGAGGCTAAAAGAGGTTAAGTTTTTATGTACATTATACTTTCTCAAAGTTTACTGGTATCCCAATAAAATGTTCTTATTACATTTAATGCTTTTTAGTGGCCAGTTATCAAACAATCCCTAAAACCATCAGATCTGAATAAGGCTCAACCAGAACATTTTTATATCAACAATTGAATAAAATCTTACACTTCTTTTACAGGATTCAAATGACATTAGTGGTGACATGCATGTTCATTTACCTGAAGATGAACAACAGGAGCTGATGCATTGATGACCTGCTGCACATTACGGACTCCTGCTGTGTCTTTGTACTGACTGCAACTCCTCCTGTTGTTCTCCCAACAGCTGTCTGTCTCTCAATGTTAGCTGTGCCAACAGAGAAAAAGAAACATTAAAATATAAAAAACTAACATGCATCAACAACTTACATAGTGCTTGAGATTCTGTACTCACCCACAAAGTACAAACATTGAGCAAAATAAAACATCAACACTCACTAATAGGATACTTTCTTGCACAAAAATGTAAGTATAGAGTTTTTGAACCACTTGGTGGGTAAAAACAAGATTAACCATGGTAGAAGTGGATTTTGATCTCCAGAGGTGTGTGTTATAAACACACAATAAAAAAATAAAAAAAAAACAACAAGAGTCTGAAACAACATTTGCATATACACCAAGCCAGAATAATATTTATTGCACAGAAATTTCAAATAATTATTTTTTTCATTTTCATTCTTTTTCATTTTTTTTCATTTTTCCTTTTTAACAAAATCAGAATAAACGTAACATTGTGGAGAGCAAAATGGCATTTGTTGTGTCAAAACTACACATTGATTAACATGACTCTGAAGCGCTATTTTCAACACTTTTCCTTCTTCCCCATTTCTTGAAAAAAACCTCCATGGAACTTCAGCATGCATGCCTACAAAAAATAAGATTTGCGTGAAACAATAAATAAAGCCAAATGATAGTCCAGAAGGCTAGTTGTGCATGTCTGTGGGATAGAACTGGACTACCTCGGGGAGCTCCTTCACTAAGCTGTTGTCTCCTTGGCCTGGTGAGCCTGAAGAACCGCTACCGCTTCTTCCACCTAAAGAGTTCAGATAAACACACCGGTATGATATAACTTTAGATCTTAACTCATGATCTAGTATGAATCATATGATGGACACTGATGGTTATTGTTTTAAGTGGGCAAACCTTAGAGTGCAGAGACTCTGGAGACTCGAGCATGTGCAGTAGCTCAGAGTTGTCGATCTCCAACAACATACCTGTGATCTTCCCTGCAAGGTTGGGATGCATAGCCTGTATCAAGGGGTACAGGCGTTCACCTGTATAGGATGCATAGATGTAAGGCATAAGAAACATGCTGAAATTTCAATGATTTGCTGGTAATCCTTTCCCTGTGTGTGTGTGATACCCAGTAGTTGTTTCTGTTCTTTTAAGGGTGCAGCTGCCAGCATTGAGGATGTAAGAGGCTCCTGACCCCTCACATGAACCGCAGGCTCTGTATTTTGTACCACCTAAAATAAAACAATGATGTATACTGAAACAAACACGGAAAGAGTTTAGGACCTTAATGGGCAACTCTCAGTAAAGTCACCAGGGGGCGCCATAAGATCACATATGATGTTGAATCCATAAATAGGCTTACAGAACTATTATAACATGCAACAAAATTATGTTATGGTTCAACACATGACAACACACAGACCTTAAATTATGAAATAAGACTACAGAGCCCTGCTGAAGCCTTAGAAATGTGCACAGCTGGTTTAAAAATGTATTAGTTAAAAAGAATTCGATTAAAATGATTAAATAAACTATAAATAAAGAAGAAAATGAGGAACGCTTCACGAATTTGCGTGTCATCCTTGCGCAGGGGCCATGCTAATCTTCTCTGTATCGTTCCAATTTTAGTATATGTGCTGCCGAAGCAAGCACGAACAAGCAACCAGGATGCTGGATATTTATACCAGGGGCCTCCTGCAAGCCTTCTCATAAATGGTATATTGATAAATCATATGTACTGGTCTTTGGCTGCCACATTCCTCATACAAACATGATACATACATTTGCTAAAATATACAAATTCAAGCCTCAAAACAATTATTAAACCTTTAAAAACAAGATATTTAATGTAAACTTCGCCTGTCTGCCCAGGAACAGACAAACATGCAAATCTGAACGCCCTCAAACAAACAGGATTGGCTCTCAGTGGTGACGTCCTGAAGCTTTGTGATTCGTCCCTTCCCCCGGAAAACAGACGTTCACTAACCCAAACACACACACACACACCGACCGGTTTCGTCACTAGTACGAGAACATTCCACACGGCCAGACGCTCAAAGTCTGTAATGGTGGGGCAAAAAACAAATTTGGAGAAAAAAATGCTTTTTGCTGCATCTCCGTCTACCAGCTCATGAAGAAAATATTTTTTACTGTCACATTTTAGGACAGAAATAACTGCATAAACACCATAACAAAAATCTGATAAAAGATTATCTCCAGATACATAAAAACTTTGTGTGATTCTAAGGAGGGCAAATCCTCATCACATTTAAGTATGTGTGACTATTAATTTAGCTTTTATTCATTTTATTATTATTATGGCTGATAGCAAGATCAGATGTAATGCCTCTGTCTACCACTAGGTGCTCTTATGCACAAAATAAGCCTTTTCTCACATTTCCATGTTGAGAAAAAGAAGCTCAGCAGCCTTAACACAAATATAAAAAGCATTGCTTGCTCCATCCACCGCTTTCATCTAATAAACAAAAGTAAATGTCTATCATCTAATCTTTCATGACACTTTACTGCATAGTCAGAACAAGCGCAAAAAAAGTAAAAAAAGTTTTAAATGATTTTAATTTGTGTTGTTAAACTTACATAACATAAAATAAAAGATAACTAAGATTTACAAGAAATTTGTCAGAGATTCTAAGAAAAATTACAAATCTTACAACAAAGTTTTATAATGGCTATTTTTGTTATTTTCAATGTTTAAAACTATAATTTTAGCTGTAACACCGCTGTCTACCACTAGGGGCTCTCCAACATTTGTGTCCTTGTATTATCAAAATTTGTTTTTGATGTACATTACACTTACTGCATGTTGAATGGTATCCCAATAAAAAAAATCCTTAAAACATTTTAGGCTTTTAGATGGCTATAATTTACCCTTGTTGTTATTTTGTATATGGTTGATAGCAGTTTTGGCTGCAAAGCCACCGTCTACCACTAGGAGCTCTCCAACATTGGTGTTTTTGTACTATCAGAAGCTATAAAGTTAGTTTTTGCTGTACATTACATTTACTGCAAAGTTAATTGGTTTCCCAATACATTTCCTTATTACATGTTATGCTTTTAGCAAACGCAAACAGTCATCTAAACTTAGAGCTTGGAATAGGAAGTAAACAACATTAGTGGTGACATGTATGTTCATTTTACCTGATGAACAACAGGAGCTGGTGCATTGATGACCTGCTGCACATTACGGACTCCTGCGGAGTATTTGTACTGACTGACTCCTCTGACTGCAGCTCCTCCTGTTGTTCTTCCACCAGCCGTCTGTGTCCCAATGTTAGCTGTTGCAACAAAGACACATTAACAAGTAAAAACAAAACAAAAAAAACCTTCACCTTTCAGCCAAAAACAAAGATAATTAAAATGACTACAAAATGAGCTTGCACAGAAATGGAATATTGGGACCCTTACCCATTCGTTGGGTGTTGTTAACAATGTGAGGAACCTGAGTAGAGGCCTGGCGGACTGTGCTGATGGTGGTGGATGGTCTGCGTGGCACTGCTTGTCTCACAAACTCAGCTGGGAATGGAGCTGGTGTAGACAACAACAGAAATGAATGCATCTAGTTATTTTTTTAAATGGACACTCTTAAAAAGAATTTTTTTTAACCATGACATTGAGACACTAAATACATAAAACAACAAGCTTTTTTTAACTTCTTATTAAAACCTATTTCTTGTTTTGTTTTTTTTTGACAAAATAATATACCCCAAAAAGACATATCTGCTGAAGTAGCTTCTCACCCTTCCTGCCACCCCATCAGAACAGCACCAGCTTACCATCCAACTTGGTCCATCAAAGATAACCCCATCGACTTCAGTCAGGAATCTTGGGGTAATCATGGATGATCAGCTGACTTTTAAGGATCACGTTACTAAAACAACTCGGTCATGCAGGTTTGCATTGTACAACATTAGAAAGATCAGACCGTTCTTAACAGAACATGCAACACAGCTTCTCGTCCAGGCACTTGTCATTTCTAGACTGGATTATTGTAATGCTCTTCTGGCCGGTCTCCCAGCCTGTGCCTTCAAACCTCTGCAAATGATCCAGAATGCTGCTGCACGCCTGGTCTTCAATGAGCCCAAGAGAGCACATGTCACACCTCTGCTCATCTCTCTACACTGGCTCCCAGTAGCGGCACGCATTAAGTTCAAGGCACTGGTGCTTGCTTACAGAACAGCCACTAACACAGCACCCATCTACCTCAACTCTCTCTTACAGACCTACATCCCCTCCAGAAGTCTGCGGTCTGAAAACGAGCGGCGCCTCATTGTTCCTTCACAGAGAGGCATGAGATCCATCTCAAGGACATTTTCTTTCTCCGTTCCTGGCTGGTGGAACGATCTTCCTGTTTCCATCAGGACGGCTGGATCAATCTCACAATTAAAAAAACAGCTGAAAACACACCTCTTCCATGAGCACTTAACTGTCTCATAATAAAAAAAATTCTACCTCTATTTTTCCTTTCCTAATGTTCTCTATATACTTGCTTATACTATCTTGACGTTGTATTTGAAACTTTGTATTACTAGCACTTCTCGTGAATATTGCTTGCTTAGACGAATCGCTTGCTGTTTTATTCAATTGTAAGTCGCTTTGGATAAAAGCGTCTGCCAAATGAATAAATGTAAGTAATATTAAATATTAATATTTCTCATCTATCAATTCACTTTAGAAAGCATTTATCACCAAAGTTGTTTGGATTACTTTTATGACACATGTGCTTTTTAAAGGGGTCTCTCCCTCTCTTCTGTTGAATTCAGAGTGCTCCTGAAAAGAATGGCGTGTAAATAAAGTGCCTTTTTATATGTATCAGAACTTGGACACTGTTGTTTAAAGCTGTTGACAGTTATTGAAGACTTAAAGCGCTAATTTGACAGGTAAAAGACACCACACAGCATCTGTATTATAAACTGCGACAAAACTCTCGCTCGCATTTAAAAACAATGAAACGCGCGCTGCAGAGCAATGACGTTTGGATGCCCCGCTTGCTCAAAATACAGCAACACATTTAACAACGAAACGAGAAAGAGTAGAAGCACTAAATGCGTGAAAGTGGAAAAAAAACAGAGATACTAAACCTTATAGCACGTGCGTGAGCAAATCTCAGCAGGAAATGTATGATGTTTAAAATGAAACTGCAGATGAACCATCATTTATCTGTGGATTACTTGAGACAGCGCTGGATTAAATCAATTTACAACAAGAACGAACGACAAGCAAATGCTCTTGTTAAGTTTCATGTGAAGTTGTGTTTTCATGTTGTGAACATGAAGAAAAGTGAAATTTAATACGCACTAAATTCATCATAAGAACGTATTAACGCATGCCCATTATACTTCATGTACAACACTATAAGCAATAAAATATATACTTTCCATACAAAATATTATATAAATATGAACATTTTTAAATCACAGTACTAATTTGGTCTGGTTAATTCTGTAGGCTCTGCCTCTATATAAATGATGTGCAAAAGCAAATCTGCTGTCACCTGCAGTTAAATGCGTAGACGGGTAGCTTTTTAACACATTTACATTTGTGTACAAATGCAAACACATTTAAATCTATTCCATGGAATTTCACAGATTTGTCAAAAATGTTGGATTCCTTGTGGCATTGCACATATAGTTACATGAGGCTACTACATAAAGGTTTTTTGAATACTGTTAAAGCGAAGTAAAACTGCTTTACAGTTTTTACATTTGTGCTCAGAGGAAAAAAGTTTGCGCTCAGAGAAATATATATATAGAACATTGGATGAGACCGGTCCATCGTTATCATGTCCGCTGTTTGGAATTATTTTAAATAAAATACATAATAAAAATGAAGCAGTGGGCTACATATTTCATTTGTTGCACAGGTAGGTAGAACATTTGAGCTCTGTAGAACGCTGTAGCTCTGTTTTAGCATGATGCTTTTTGACAAATGGGTTATTAACAGCTTAATTGATTAAAAGGGTGATAGAGATGGCATTGGATCGGTATCTGTATCAACAGATACTCCAGGTTGTATCGATATTGGACATGAAAAAGTGGTATTGGCTCATCCCTGGTTACAAGGCTGTTTTCAGGTTATTTACAGGCGCACTACTAGTTCACAATTTATAACTAGTAAGGTAGGCGATAGATCAAATAATTGTGCCGGTCTCGATAGGTAGCATGTCTTGCATCTTCACAAATGTGTGTAATGCTTGTAAACGAAGACCTGATCGGTCTACATAATTTTCAAAAGACATTGCTGCTTTTGCCGGTTCCATCTGCTTTGTAAACAAGCTAACATGTATTAAATTGAACACAGGAAGCTTTGCGACAGTATTTACATTTACATTTACGCATTTGGCAGACGCTTTTATCCAAAGCGACTTACATTACATTGTACTATACATTTTGTATAGTAAGCAAGTGGGGGTTAGGTGCCTTGCTCAAGGGCATCTCAGCTGTTACCCACCAGCCCTGAGAATTGAACCAGCAACCTTCTGGTCATGAGTCCAACTCTCTAACCACTGGGCCACGACTGCCACACATATTTACGACACTGAAAACAGAAAATTGTGCTTATCAACCACATGGGGGCAACCGTGGACAGAAGTTCCATAGTGCTGCTTTAAGCCATTACAGCTAAAGAAAACATAAAATTCATTGCTAGCCATAGCAGACACCGCGTCATGTTGACTCGTTAAAACAGATGTTGGCATCCAAAATAGTGCATGCACTGCAACAAACAACGATTAACAAAGATTATCGACACTATAACAAGATGTTTATAACAACACATGCTGGTGAACAAAGTGTTATAAATTCTCAGAGAGATGCGCTGCTGCACAACCACAATTTCACTACTATACAGCTTCTCAATCGATATTTCTAAGCACATCATGTGTTTATTCATATCACAGATGCTTAAACAATCGCACATGTACAGCAAATAAAGCTTAGAAAACAAATTAATTGCTAGCGATAGCAGACATCGCTTGTGTGCACAGAAACAGTGAATCATGTTTACTTGTTAAAATTGCTGTCTGCAACTTAAATAGTGCATGTCCTGCAAAAAACAATGATTAGCACAGATTATCAACACTATACCAAGATGTTAATAACACACGCTGGTGTAATATAGTGTTTTCAAATCTGAACTGCCTGTGTCAGCGCACTGTTTCACCTCCATTTCGTGCAATGTAAATAAAGACTCACATATGAACGGATCATTCCCAGTTGCAATGTAGCATTGAAATTAAATATATTACTTATAGTTTGCTGGATACTCATTTAGTCTATAGCAATAGTCACGCAAATCAGTACTGACATGACTTTGGCTAAAAAATAAACAATCCATTTCTCTCGGACATGGGGGTCCTTTGGAAGTCTGTGCAGACGATTGTTTTTCACAGCCAGGAACAGCACAACCTCTGTGTGCCATCGCGATCTTACTGCTACAGTATTACAAGCTTTTGGTGAGTGTAAACATGTCCTGCTTTAGATCCACTCATTCCTCAGAATGAACGCCAATTGGCAGAGCTAACGATACAATGATGTAAAAGTAGTAGGTGTTATCTGGCTGTAGGCAGGTCTTATAAATACAAATCTCTTCATCGTATTTATACATCACTTATACAGACGTTTCTACCTTGGATTTCTTCGGAAAACGATCGTATATATGCTTTCGTTATCAATGGCGAGGGTGTTTAAAGAAATTTGACACTATCTTGCATTTTGACACCTAAAACTCGTAAGGAATATTTGTCATATATAGTGGGTGGAACATATACCACCTACCCACCCACAAATTACACCTATGCTTGGATGTTCTAAACGATACCAATACCTCTTATATGTAAAAACAGAAATTTGGCCTGTCAAGGCATGGCCCCTTTAAAGATTTTGGGACCAATGTACATATAAAAATGCATTGATATTTTTATTTTTAAAACAAGGATTCAACCGAAAAAAGAAAAAAAAAAGTGTAGCATTTGACTTGGCTTAGTTAATGCTGCTATTCTCAACTTTTTTGGGGGGGGTTAAATCAACAAATATCAGTTATAGAGCAAAAAAAACTCTAATTATCCAATAATTTCAATGTCAAAATTACATTTAATAAAGTTTTCTTATTCTCATGTAAGAATAGGTTGCATTTGCAAAGGGTTGAAATCTGTGAAATCTGTATTGCCGGACTTATGACATAAACTTAAACAACAAGCCTTACGACAATAAGAGCAAATATCGCCAAATTGACGATTGACTTCACTTTTTAGTTTTACATTTTATGTGAATTTACTTTTACCTTGTGTTCTTGGAGCTTGAGCAGTCCAGCGTGGTGCGGGCCGCAAGTTTGGCACAGTGTTGTAATAAGAGCGAACCTGATGCTAGAAACACAAACATTCACATTAAGATGAGAGCAATTAAACACTGGCATAAACACACACGCATATATAAACCTGACCTGTGGTACAGAGGTCATGTAGTAACCAGTGCTTTGCTGGTAAGCGTTGGGTATGGCAGGGCTGGGAATGGCTCGAATGCTGGCTAATCTCTGCATATACTGATTGGTAAGGATGGCCTTTCGCTCTTCTTTTCTTTGGGCGAGTGCCACATATAGAGGTTTGGTGCTAACAATCCGACCGTTCATTTCGGTCACTGCCTTTGTGGCCTCCTCAGGGGAAGAAAAACACACAAAGCCAAAGCCCCTGCTGTGGCCCCCATCGGTCATCACCTAGCCCATACATAAGACAGTCAAACAGTTTCATAATAGAATTGCTGGTATTTATACTTTGCGCACTTTACAATACCTTTGCACTAGTAATTGTTCCGTAAGGTGCAAACTCTTTCCTTAACTTCTCATCATCAATGCTGTCATCAAGATTTTTTACATAAAGATTCACCCCCTACAATAAGAGAAACAATGCATACATAACTAGTGTTTATACTGTAATATGTTGTCAAGAATGTGGGGGATAACTACATGTGTGTACCTGGTACCGTTGAATGCGTTCCTGCTTTATTTGCTCAAATTTGCGTTTGAGTTCTCCCTGTCTCTCCAGTCTCTTCTGAGCTCTGCCCACATACAGCACCCTGCCATTCAAGTCCTTGCCATTCATTTCAGCTACTGCCTAACAGAGAAAAGACTTCAGATTCAACAGCTCCAGGTTATTCCTTCACACACATTTAAAATGATTTGTCATCATACCCTCCTGGCATCTTCATGGTGATCAAAGTTGACAAAGCCAAAGCCACGAGAGCGCCCCCGTTCATCAGTCATAACACAAACACTGAGGGTCTTACCTGTCAATAAGACGCATAGAAGCCAAGTAAAGTGACTATGAGAGCAAATTCAATATTCTGACTGTGATCAAATCATTTACCAAATTCACTAAAGATGCACTTCAACTTTTCATTGTCAACATCTTCACCAAAGTTTTTAATGTACACATTGGTGAACTCCATGGCTTTAGCCCCCAGCTCTGCCTCACGCTCCTTACGAGATTTAAAATGCCCTACAAAACTGCACATGGGGATTTGAAAAACAACCGAAAAGACACAGTAAACAACATGAAAGTGTAAACAATTATTAGGCTATTATTAGATATGCAATGATCTAATAGAAAAATGATATAGCAACAAATCCAGACAAAAGCGCATGAGCAAGGTGTTGAAATGCTTAAAGCAATGAAGGATAGACACATTAAAGGGATCGCAAAATAATGTTATTGTTTATTCACCCTCATGTCATTTAAAACCCTTTTATGACTCTTTCCTCTGAATAACAAAAAAGATGATATTTAGAAAAATGTCTCAGTGGTTTTGTGTTCATACAATGAAAGTCAATGTGAGCCAGTGTTGTTTGTTTCCCAACATCCTATAAAATATCTTTTGTGTTCTTCAGAAGAAAGTCATACAGTTTTGAAGGGATGACATTAATGTGAGGAAGTAAAATAATTTTTATGAATGGACGATCTCTTAAAAAAATAAAAAATACAAAGGTGGCAGCTGAGGTTGTGTTTCAGTAATACGGTTTATGATATTTACACTTTGCGATCATTCAGAAGCATTCCGTTCATGGTCTCAATGGCTCTGTTGGCTGCTTCCTGAGTCTCAAAGTGCACAAACCCATAACCCTTTGAGCCGTTTTCATCACAAACAACCTAGAACGAAAAAACATTCGTACTTTAAAACATAACAGATATATATTCCAATTCAGGTTATTTTGGCATTTTGCTTTATTTGAAGTGATTAACACAATCTGTATAAAAGTCAAAATCAAATATATTGATGAAAATGGACATACCTTACATGACAAGATGTTACCAAAAGCAGAAAAAGTGTCATAGAGAGCTTTGTTATCGATCGACTCATCCATGTTCTTGATGAAGATGTTTCCCACCCCAGATTTTCTCAGACCTGGATCTCGCTGAGACCACATGATCCTGATTGGACGACCCTTGATGACCTCATAGTTCATTGTGTCAAGGGCACATTCCGCTATAAATCAATAACAATACTGTAAATAGTGAACATTCAAAAAAATATATAGTAAACAGGCAAGATAAAACTCTTCTTATTTTAGTTTTTCTGTTGTTTTCAACAATGAAACAAAAAATTCAATTTGAAGTCATTTGAAGCCCTACTACCTTAACATGCCAGGAAGTCAATGTCATCTATTCTATATATATTATCACTATATTATATTGCACACATTAAAGTGTTAACTACACTTGAACAATTATCAAAAGCCAAAGTCATCAGAACAACCAGAGGGAGGTAAGGCTTTCCTCACCATCAGCCGGCTGCTGGAAGTTGATATAAGCATATCCAAGGGATCTGCGTGTAATAACATCACGGCAAACGCGAATGGACATGATCTGTCCAGCCGGAGAAAACTTTTGGTAGAGCATGGCCTCAGTGACATCTGGATGAAGATCACCTACATAAAGAGAGGCCAAAGGGTATGCTGGACCACTGCTGTTCATCCTTCAGAACCACACTGCAAAACAGAGCCATTAAAAGATGGGCAATTCCAGCATTATGTATGTGACATAAAAATGCTTAGAGAATATATTTGTTACCAAAATACTGAACCATTTGTTTATATTTTAATAAAACATTGTTGATAGTGTCTAAACATTAGACAAACATTGGTCTAAGCACAAGTTTTCTATTTAAAATAAGGGAAATAAACATGCGTTATGGATGTGACAAAAAAAGACATGGTTTTTGGGAGACAACACACTTTGTAGGATTAGCCTGAAGCAATGATACCCAACAAATTGAGAAACTATGCAAAATCATGCACTAAAAATAAAACAAATGCTTTAGAAATTTTAAGAGAAACCTCACATGAGTATTTAAATCACCAAATGTTGATATCTGTGCTATTAGTATAGTAAAAACCTGTATTTTTTCATGGTAAGGTTGACATTTTCACAGATGTTATAATCTTAAAATATAACATCCAACCCCTGTACCACGTTTAAACCATTAGGGTAGACGTTTTAACGCCAGTTGTGCACTTAAGGCAATAAACAAACAAAAATCAAAGTGTGTAATACCATCTGCGTGGCTAGAAAATAGTGATTTTTTTAAACCTTGTGTTGCATATGATATAAATCCGAGTGTTGCATTGGAAAAAAATGGCCTACGTGCAGTTCCAATTTTATGATGTAGCCTACCTGAAGTAATGCATAGGCCCTGCATTGCAAATCATTGCTGTACAAATTTGTATACATAAACCCATTTTAACACATCACAGTTTGCGACGAAACAATAAATCGATGATATGTGTAAGACAAGGCTCTGTAGCTAAATAGTTAAAGCCTGACTGGCTAACGAACGCAAGAGCCAGGCCACATGCCAAACTACCAAGAAAGTGTTAATAACAATGTACAATTGCTACAAAAATAACAAATAAAGCCGCAAAGATAACACACACAAAAAAATCTGTTTGCTTCATTAAAACACAAATAAGAACGAAGATGATGCGTCACTTTGCTGATGCGCTTTAAACGGGGATTTTAGACATGTAAGCAATACAGGTAAAAATCTGCGCAATAACGTTACATACAGTTACCTGGTGTAATTTGTAGCATATGAGCATATCCTTCAGTGCAGCTGCAAGAAGGCTCCACCCCGTTGGGATATTTTTGCGTCCATTTAATTATTGCTGAGAAACACCTGAAATTTGTAACGCGCTCCAGTGTGCACCAATTAAATTGCCATCCGTCATCCGCTCGAGAAAATAGTTCCGGTGAGAGTAGCAACTAGTGCAACAATTAGTTGCACTTAAATAAGTGGATTAAAAATGCAAAGATTGACGAGGCTGTTATTTTAATCTAGTACAGGCAATAAGAAGTACTACAAGAATATAGTATAAGAATTACTAAACATTTGAAGAAACACTTTTACAATAAGCAATGTCTGACATGATCCTGTTAGGATAGGTTGAGATCAAAAGTTTACACACACCTTCAAGAAAGTGAAAAATGTTGCAAATTTAAGAAAAATAAGCGGCATGTTGAAAATTAAGGTTTGTTTTTAGGTAGCTACTGCCCTGAACAAGTTATTTTACATACAGTAACAGATTTTTATAGTCAACATCACATAATACTAACTAATTTTACAAAAATAAGCAATTTCAAAAGTTTACACACACCTGATTGTTTCTACTGTATGGATACCTGAACACTGTCATTTTTATGTTTTGTAATAGGTCAGAGGTTTTTTAAGAGTATTTTAGTCATGTTCACCAGTGACCGTATGATATTGAGATTCATCTTATAAATATAGGCTACAAACATTTTCTAATGCTCAAGAAGTCAACATCATACATTTAAAAGTCAGGTGGGTGTAAACCTTTGGACTGGATGAACAACTTTAATTGTTATTATTTTGTAATTTAGTAACGCCCATATGAAGCTACAAAATATAGGCTATACGTGTTTTGAATTCAAAAAAATAATAACAATTGACACCAAATAGCATTTTAGGAGGTTTACAGCCACCTGACTTATAACATTTTAATTTTCAGACTGCATGGTGATTTCATACATAGATATTTTATACTTATATGTACATGGAAATATATTTTACCACTTGCAGCAAAACAATTTAATGAGAAATATAGTGTGCCGTCAAATACTGTATTTGTAAATATATTAAATATTGAGAATGTTAAGAAGCTTTATCATGCATCAAGTCATGTTTTTTGATGTTGCTGATCATTTTTGTGTTCCTATCAAGTAAAAGAACAAAATAAAAAGTGTGATGGTTAAAATGGGATGGAATGTTTCTCTAGGGATCTCTAGTGGAGCTTGACAACATGTATTTGCTCTATTCGGCTGGCCCGATGATAGGTGGCATGACTGTGACGCGTTATATGACGTCTGCGGGCCTGAAGGCGGAAGTAAGACAATCAACAACTGAACACGGAACAGCGTTTGGCTATATTATAAGTGTCTATAAACCAACGGTTTCAGAGGGATTGTTTTAGCTTAGTATAATATTAAACACAATGTCCGTATTTGGTAAATTGTTTGGCGGAGGGGGAAAAGGTGGAAAAGCCGCCAGTCCACAAGAAGCCATCCAGAAACTCCGCGAGACAGAAGAGATGTTAACCAAGAAACAAGAATACTTAGAGCAAAAGATTGACGCGGAACTACTAACAGCAAAGAAAAACGGCACGAAAAACAAACGAGGTGTGTATGTAAACATAACCCTTCACATTAAATGTCTTATTTATAACTTTTAAAAGACACACAGTCTCTTCTCTACGTTAACGTTACCTGTCGTGGATTTTAGTGGTGTGGTAGCTAACACCCATGCGTCACCTAAGTGCTAATCGAGTTTACGAAGTAAATTTATACATGTAAGACGTATATCTGATAAAAGAGTACGAGTACAGACAACTTAACAATCCTCCCTGTTGTCAAGAAGTTGTATTCGGGAGTTTTGGCCTGCTAAATGCTCGAATGTAAATACTCATATCACAGCTTTATCATTAGTGTCATGTTGTGTGTTGTGCAAGACCTGCCATTTAAACAGGAAACATGGTCAAACAAATGAGGGGAATTGATCTACAGACAGTGTTTATAAGAATCAGATAATTTCTTGACGTTATTAAATTAAAGGCAATATAATAATTACAAACTCAAAATAAATACAACGTTTTGTTTTGTAGATTTGCTTCTGTGTACTGAACTGATACTAAGCATCAGCTCTTAGTGGTCTGTTATGGAGTGGCCAGGGCAACTGATGATGCAGTGTTTTTTCGAAGGACATGCCCCTCGAAATCATAGCAGATTTTGTGCTTGACTCACACCAGTGACTTTACTGGCTACTGTAACCAGTTCATCCAGTTTTATCCTGTGAAATGGTACGAACCAAGTTACAATACAGTACAATTTGCCCCTTTTTACAAAAACATAATTGTTCCTTTTAACATTTATATATTTATCACCTTGGTCTATGGACATTCTGTTCTAAATTGAAGTTATCACATTTGCAAAATCATTCAGGATAATAGTGTGGGCATCCTCCTCACCTTAGGGAGATCCTGTAGGTGACACATACATTTGAAAGGGTCCTATTCACAATAATAGAAATACAGCGAGAGGCGATTTTAACATTAAGTGGCATTTCATCTGACGCGCAGAAGCTATTGACACGTCACAATATGCTTAGTGGTACATCCAGTGGCACATCCGTTTTTTTATTGGCATGTGTCAGCGAATAGTGACATGTGTCACTTAAAACACATGACAGTGAATAGTGGTATATGTGTCACTGTACATTACTGCGGAACACTGACACTGTCGCAGAACATGTTGCCATACGTTGTAACACCTCCGGTAGTAACTGACACTTGAGCTGAGCCGCTATACAGACATAATTGCGACAAAAAATCCTAAATACATAGTGTACTTTAGTCAGATTTTAAAATTAAACCATTAAACACTTTATTTATTTGTTTAAGTCATTTGAATGTAAATGACATGAAACCGACTTTTAAGATGAGTTGAATCTTGAATAACTTATGAAAAAAGCTAAAAACAACTCGACTTATTTTGACGAGTTAAAAGAAATGTAAAAAAATACGTGGTCATAACATATTGATCATATAAATACAGTGTTCGTCGCTTCCCTCTTCTAGTCCTACCATCTGGTCTGGGTACGGACTGCATCCTACTCTCTATGGTAACCTCAGAACATTGAGAAAAGACAAATGAGAGCAAAATACTGTTCAACACTAATGCAACAAGTGCATAAGCTGTTATTGGAAGTGTTCCTGGTTCCAGGTTGATCTAACTAATGCAGCCTATGAATCCCTTAGAGGATTTTTATTATAGAAGTGATGTGTATGCAAGGTTGAAGAGATGCGTCTTTAATTTAGATTTAAACTGACAGAGTGTGTCAATTTATATGATCATATGATAATGAAAAATAAATTACCACTCAGCTGCTGTATTTTTTTTCTTCAGTAAACATCCCACATCTGGGAATTTTGTACATGATTTTGTTGATAATAAAAAAACTATTATGGACATGGGTGTTTTCTGATCAGAGTACTTATCTCAGAGTATTTCCATGTTAAAAGTGTAAAAAGTCATACAGTCCATATGACTTGGTAAGACAAGGAATTTTTGTTACTGACACAAAAAAATCAGATGCTGTGAATTTCTGCATATTGACTTTGCTGCCTTTTTTAAAGCTGCTTTACAGGCACTAAAAAGAAAGAAGCGATATGAGAAGCAGCTTGCTCAGATTGACGGCACTCTTTCCACCATCGAGTTCCAGCGAGAAGCATTAGAAAATGCTAATACTAACACAGAAGTGCTTAAGAACATGGGCTTTGCCGCCAAGGCCATGAAGACAGCCCATGAAAATATGTAAGATATTAAAATTTCTCATTGAATCTCATTTTAAAGAACATGGTTGGTAGTGTCCAAATGTGCATTCTGATCTTAATTTTAGTAATTTGAGCTTGGTATGTTTTTTAAGGGATATAGACAAAGTAGATGACCTTATGCAAGACATCACAGAACAACAGGAATTAGCACAGGAAATTTCAGATGCTATTTCAAGGCCTGTGGGCTTTGGAGAAGATTTTGATGAGGTAAGTCAAGAGCCCATATGCTTCACCAAATTAAGTTAACATAGTGTTCTGGTGTGTACATACTTCCTAGGTAGTGCCATAAACAGCAATATGACATACAGTACAACAAATAATATATATATATTTTTTAACATATACGTTTTTTCTTTTTAGGACGAGCTCTTGGCTGAACTGGAAGAGTTGGAACAAGAGGAGCTAGACAAGAACCTGCTGGAAATTGGTGGCACAGAGGATGTACCTCTGCCCAATGTGCCATCAAACCCATTACCCAAAAAAACAGGTGTTGTGTTGTTTAGTGCATATCAACACTGTACCTACACTCCAATATATTTAAAGTTGCTATAAATATATATTTTTATGAAACAACAAACAGAAAGTATCTATTACTTTGTATCAGTGAATTAGGTGTCATGAAACATGATGTCACCTGACAGCCCTATGTAAACAACATGTGACCACAGTCTGCAGATTCTTTGTTTAGTTAATCAGAAGACTCTGTTAAACTGCCATATTCAGTTGTATAAGCAGTTGTTAGGTTGTCATAAAAGAAGACTGTTTTGGTTTTTGCTTTTGACAAAAAGGTATTTTTTTCTGGTGATCCCCAAAATTCTTTCTCTATGGTTGACTGTTTCTAGACAAGCAATTTTTGAAAATTGAAAAGTCCTTTATAACCTTATGTCTTTGTGTTTCTCCAGTCCAAAAAAAGAGAGAAGAGGAGGATGAGGATGACATGGAAGAACTTAAGGCATGGGCAATGTGAACTCACTCCAGACTAACAGACTTGCTTGCTTGTCATGGTTAGGTTGTATACACAAACCTGAGCTCCTTCAGAGGGTTAGCACTACAAAACAAATAGCAGCGTGGCTAAAAGAAGTCCAGTAAAACAAATTACAAAAGCAAATGGATATGAAAGGTTTTAAAGTTACCAGACAATGCAATCTGATTACATAAGATGTGAGATGACCCTAAAATATTTGGTCATGATTATTTAAGCAGTGCGTTGTGGTTTATAATAATACCTCTTTTGATAGAATTTATTTGAATTCTCCACCCTTTGGAAACCCATCGCATAAATCATCTGACAAAATGGATTTGGTACTTGTTTATTTCAGTCTTTGATCGCAATCTTATTTAGTACCTCCCAATTGACTGCCTATCATGTATTGTTTGGTGCTGAGTCCAAATTGTTGAAGAAAATTATCTAGTTAATGGCAGGTCTTTCCTGTTATGCTTTTTCTAGCCTTATACATTGATGTGCTGAGGATTTTATCTGGCAGTGGATGGTTATACTTGTTAAAAAATAAAAAAAAGCTATATAACATTTGTCTTTTATTTGAGAGCATACTTTTTGGGGGGAAAAATTGCTGTATCTGTTCAGGTCGAGTTGCATATGTGTACATTTGTATGTTTGACATTTTTCAGATGGGATTTACTTGAGAGATCATTAAACTTTTGGATTCCTTCTGATGTTGTCAGTCTTTCAAAAATGTGTATCATTTATTCCCTCCAGAAAAGAAACTGAATATGGATGTGTCTGCTGTGCTGTGCCTTAATGCTGCAACTTTAGAGGCATGTTTCTGAGTGACTGTATGAAATACCAGATATCTGACAGCTAAGGTTTTTTGGTAAACAGAGGCATGGTACACGTGTTTGCAACTAGTTTATGTAATGAAACATTTTCTTTTGATTATATCATGCCTTAAAAGCCCCCTAAAAGTTTCCCTATCCCTATCTATGTAAGGTTTGGGGCGGGTTTATTTGTTAATAAAGTACATCGCTGCTGTCTTTTGCAAAGAAAATTATTTGTTTGCCTGTTTTTATTTAAAAGCATTATACATTTACAGATTTGCCACATCTCATATCAAAGCTATACAGTGCATATATTTTAAATCAGTAACTAATGTGTTAACTTGGATCGAACCCACAACAATGCGCTACTAATTGAGCTACAGGAACCATTGATGTTAGTAAGGTACCAAATAAACTTTATTTACAAAATATGTTATACACTGTTTATATGTTTATACAAAATTTCTATTTTCTGGCCCAATTGCAGACGCATGGTGTTGTCGTCATCGTCACGCAATCACTCGTCGGCAGAAGCACGCATGCGCATTGCGCTCTAAGCTCCCCTGCGCTGATGCAAGACGAGTGAATGCTGGAAGTCGCGTTTTAACCGTGTGTTTGAAATTAAATTACACGAGAATCGCTTTTTGATTAAGCCATCATGTCAGAAGACGAGGTATTGTTCTCCTTTTTTTTTTTTTACTGTATTTTGTCATTATTCTCAGTCGTCTGGAAATATTCAGACAGAGCTTAGAGAAAGCTCGTTACTTGCAATGCTGACTTTCACGTGCAGTATGTTTCTTATAAAACTAGGTGTTTTAAATTTACAATACCTATTATGTGTTACATAACAATAGATGCGTTATTAATGAAATGCCTAGGTAAAGGGAAACGATGATTATAATAATTAACAGTTTAAACTGTTTGAGCAAATAAACATGGTGCTTTCTTATGTGTCCTCAGATTTTATTTGACCCCACCACAAGCAAGAAAAAGAAGAAGAAGAAGAAGCCTTTCATGCTGGATGAAGATGGAGATGGGATTGGAGAGGAGGTTCAGCAGGCTGAGCAGCGTGAGGTTGAGCCTGAAGCAGGAGAGGAACGAGAAGTGGAGCCAGAAGAAGATGAGTTTAAGAAAAAGGGTGAGAGGACTGATTCTAGTGTTTCATGCAATGTTTTCAGTGCGTTTAAGTCAGAACCTTGAAAAATATAGCAGGTTTTGACTATGACAGTTTACACCACAACTTGTCTCCACAGAGCCTTCGGATGATTTGGACGATCTGAATTTCCTTAATCAGAAGAAAAAGAAGAAGAAACCGAAGAAAGTGTTTGACAATGACGTTGAAGAAGGCATGAAGGTTAGTTATTACCAGTGAAATCAATACAAGACATCTGCATTTGATTTTCATAATCGCATTTTGTTAAAGATTAGACTGATTTTCTTTAAACTGTGAAATCTTTTTACTCCTAATTTTGATTGTATGATGACCAGGAGCTGAAAATTGAAGGAGAACAACAGGAGGTGGTGGTGGTGGTGGTTGAGGAGGAGGATTTGGACCTGATGCTACCTGCTAAGAAAAAGAAAGCTAAAAAAGTGGAATTTGTTGACGAAAGTGACACTGTGGAAAAAGATGATGGTATGGAGAAGGACACAATTTGTTATTTGATTCATATTATTAAAAAGATATATTGACCAGAAAAAAGTTGCATGTATGCAAATTTGCATACATTAAAAAGCTAAAGACTCTTGAACTCTGAACCTTATGATAATGCGCTTTAGAAAGAGCATAAAAATTAGATTAGTATTGATACATTTATGGATGCAGTCTGAACTCTGCTAACTGAATTATTTATTATTTACAGTCACTGAGGATGATAAAAACACTGATGGCATCACATTCAGCTCACAGTCGGGTCCAGCATGGGCAGGTTCAGAGAGAGACTACACATATGATGAGGTATGATAATGATACGGCTTTCCTGTTGCTCAGTGGTTAGAGCATGGCGCTAGCAACGCCAAGGTCATGAGTGTGATCCCAGCGATTGCAAATACTCAGAAACAAATGTATAATACAATGTAAGTCGCTTTGATAAAAGTGTCTGCCAAATGCATAAATGCAAAGGATACATATGAGGCAGAATACCTGAGACAGAAATGTCTGTCTTACACATCTGTTCCACTCTGCTCAAGACTTTCGACAAAGTTTATTGTATCAGCCTGGGATCCCATTCTGTGTTTGTTTGTTTACAGTTGTTGAGCCGAGTGTTTAACATCATGAGAGAGAAGAATCCTGATATGGTGGCAGGTGAGAAAAGAAAGTTTGTGATGAAGCCGCCTCAGGTAGTCCGAGTTGGGACCAAGAAAACATCTTTTGTCAACTTTACCGACATCTGCAAGCTGTATGTCCATACTTTCAACCAAATTTGACTCTTTTTATTTGTCTTTAACATTATAGATTTGAATCTATTTTCTGAGATCTAGTCCAGTGGATAATATTTGTAAATATAACTAATAACATCTCAAGATGAATGTCCTTTTTTATATTACATTAGTTTTTGTTTGCTTATCTGCAGGTTGCATCGACAGCCCAAACATCTTTTGGCATTCCTGTTAGCCGAGTTAGGAACGAGGTAAACTTTAAAATTCTATTGCCTTCAACTGCATGGTTCTGTAAAGATGGAAAGTGATTTTGTAAATGGTTTGTTTGCTTTTTTTAGTGGGTCGATAGATGGAAATAACCAGCTTGTCATCAAAGGACGCTTTCAACAGAAACAAATAGAAAATGTTTTGAGAAGATACATAAGTAAGTCAAATACAAGAAGCAAAGTAAAAGATTGATATTTAGAGTATAATAAATGCAATAATATAATGCATTTTATGTCATCTATGTATAATACCATCAATAGAATAATATGATTTTCCCTATTTATGATTATACAAAAACTGTATTATAATAACAGCAGTAAGTACTGGTCCTCTTATATAGTTTAATAGTTTAGTAACATATGCAGTGGAATGCTAGAATGCTGCTGTTCTTAACACGCTACGTTTTCACAGAGGAATACGTGACTTGTCATACCTGCCGCTCACCGGATACAATTCTGCAAAAGGACACGCGTCTCTACTTCCTGCAGTGTGAAACCTGTCACTCTCGTTGCTCTGTAGCCAGCATCAAGACTGGTTTCCAGGCCGTCACTGGAAAAAGAGCCCAGCTTCGAGCCAAAGCCAACTAATACAACCCTCCTGTTCTGGTCTCTTGCCCACACCGATGCTGTGCCTCTCTGGCTGGCAACAAGGCTCAATCCATCCTTGCTACTACCCTCTGAAGAGAATGAACTGATCCAGTGTGTGGATCTCTGGCATGAACAGAGTTTTAAAGTTTTGGATGTAATTTCTATGAATATAAGTGAGTGTGAACCTAGAGGGCTGTAGCAAACAGGCTGTCTCTGCTTTGCCTGTTCTGTTTATCTTCTCACTTCTAGAAATATTATGCATATTTTTTTTCTGCATTCAGCAGATCAACACTGAAGGTGTTTTGGTGAATTTACGCTCTCAGAACAGTATTTATTTTTCAGAGAAATATGCAAGGATATTATTGGATGGAAGTTGAAAATAGTACATATCTTTAAAGATGTGATTTACGTATTCTTCTTTGTACTTTTGGAAAGTGAGCTTGTCATATCTGACTTCTCAAAATACAAATACAATTTTATTGGTGCATTTATGCACACAGAGAATGGTCAGAGATTTTGTTTTGGGTTTGTTTCATGAGTTCAACAAAAGTGTGAATCTCATTTGAACACTAGAAAATAAGAGTTTTTATTTAGCTATACAGAAAAAAGATTGTGTTGATTTCATTATTATAACATTGATTGAGCAGGAGATGTTTGGGCATAGTTTACAGTTCCTAGTAAAGACTTTTGGTTGACATTTGAAAGGGTTTTTTTTTTAAATAAAAAATAATATGGAACAATTTTTGTGGCTGTGCCATTTATTTTTATAATACTGTTTACGTTACACCTGTTGTGTTATTGTGAGTGTATATCAATCATAAAGTGCATAAAATCCCCCAAAACTATTAACCTGGTCGAGTTGTGAGTGACCTGGTTGATCTCTCACCCTGATCATAAAGGTGACACTGCTCTCTCTGTAGCTTTGCTGACATAGATGTGGTCTGTTTCTTTGTTGTCTAAGTATTGTTCTCCTCTTTTTCTGCGCTCCCTGGTGATTAACAATTAAAAACATTTCAATGCTTCATTTTTAATCTACATTTACATTTAATACTTATATTACTAAATGTTCTATATTAAAAGTATGACTACTTAGCATTAAACAAAACAATGTTAACTGTCCAATGAATAAAGAGGGATTCATATCAAAGTTGTGGCCACCTGTTCAAGGAAACCAGGGCTGATGCTCAATTTCTTTTAAGCTGGGACACCATCTTATCAAGTGATGGCTTGCTTTTACATAAATAGATTTTTCATTATTTCAGAAATTAAATGTGGGGGGTCATCTTACCCTACCTTATACATTAACGTGCTCTCAATGACAAGGGTTGGACTTGAGCATTCTGATTTATAAATATTGCATTATTGATAGAAAATATGCCACTGTAATTTCAGGGAAATGTAAACAGTTAAGCTAACATATTAAGAAAAATGATTCCCAATATTTTGAAATGACCACACTGTAACGATATTATGCAAATGGTCTTGCATGCTTGTAATAGATAATCCATTTGTCAATCTTAACATGAAGTAAACAGCATGAACATAATGTAAAAGAAAACATTATCTAATAAAACATAGTTTCGATGGGACTGGCTTGCGTTTTGCAGGAAGCGGAAGTGTCACGCTTAGCGGAAGTGGTGCTACCCAGAACAACCGAAGAGCCAGGCGGAGGACAGGGATCCAAATTGTACCTTTCTTAACAAATAAAGCCCGAGTAAACGCCCTTCAGAACGTGAGTTAGTTCCCTTATACGCTAAATAGCCCTTTATGCGCGCTGTACGACGTATTTTTATTCTTTAGTTTGTGTAAAACGATCTTGTCTTCCGTTCTTGCGGGTAGCAGAGGGATTTAGCAGGTTTCTAGGCGTTCGTCAGGCCTCGCACGTCTAACCAGACACGGTTAATCATTACAATGAAATGTCCAACTTCCTGTCAGCCTCTTGTGTTTAATGATAAAGTAACATTAACAACATTATTTACAAAGTTGAGAACTTTTACATAATATCGGCGGATTCACTGAAAGGGTATATGGTTAGCATGCTTGCTAACGTCATCGTAGCCTGCAGTTCAATAGAATCGAGTGGCGTCACGATCGAGAAAATAACCAATATAATCGAAGTCGTGCTATTAATGAATTTAAAAACAAATGTGTTTGTGAGCTTATTGTTAGAGCTTTGGAGGTTTTATATTATTTTAGCACGTCATTGAATACAGATTAAGGTTCAGATTTATCGTTCTTCCCACATTATGATTCCCAAGTAATGTAGTGAATTATTATGTAAACGTGAAAAGAAGCATTAAAGGAATAGTTCAGCCATATACGAACATTTTTTTGTATAACTTTTAAATATATATTTTAAATTTACCCACCCGAAATGTCCCCAGCTAGACCCCCCCCAGTGAATCTCTGTTTTGCATAATTTTGACTTTGGCTGTCATAACATTAGACTTCATTTGAAATGCAGTGGTTTGCTATCATTTTCCTAATATCTGCTCTTATTTGATTCCCAGTCTAAAATGGACAAGACTGATCTGGTGCAGAAAGCCAAGCTGGCTGAGCAGGCAGAGCGCTATGATGACATGGCAGGAGCTATGAAGGCTGTTACCGAGGGGGGTGTGGAACTTTCCAATGAAGAACGCAACCTGCTTTCTGTGGCATACAAGAACGTGGTGGGTGCCCGCCGCTCCTCCTGGCGCGTCATCTCGAGCATTGAGCAGAAGACAGAGGGCAACGAGAAGAAACAGCAGATGGCACGCGAGTATCGTGAAAAGATTGAGACTGAACTGCAGGAAATCTGCAATGATGTGCTGGTATCTGCAATCTGTTCTCTTCTGTTCTTCTATCCTGATAATAGCAATTTCATATTTGGAATCTTCAAGTCTTGTGTGACGATTTAATATTCCCTTTCTTTTGTCCATAGGGTCTGCTGGAGAAGTTCCTCATTCCCAATGCTTCTCAGGCAGAGAGCAAGGTGTTTTACCTGAAAATGAAAGGCGATTACTATAGATACTTGTCTGAGGTTGCATCTGGAGAGGATAAAACAAGTAAGTGCATTGTAGGATTGTATGAGAAACGTGCAAATATGCATCCAGGTGTCTGGTCTGTCTATCAGCATGCTGGTAAAATAAGAACATCTTCATAGTATGTGAGATGTGTGATACTGACTATTATGTTTTTAATGTGTTCAGTTTTGATAAAAAAAATGTAATGCTTAACCAAGATCAAATTCCTATTTTTGTAAATTAGTTTTTTATGATCACACCAATTTACATTACATTTTTTCTTTTTAGCCACAGTTCAAAACTCTCAGCAAGCTTACCAGGATGCTTTTGAGATAAGCAAGAAGGAAATGCAGCCCACACACCCCATACGGTTGGGTCTTGCCCTCAACTTCTCTGTTTTCTACTACGAGATCCTGAACTCTCCCGAGAAAGCCTGTCATCTTGCCAAAACGGTTAGTGCCTGCCTGGTTAAATTCCCAGCATTGTTACATCAGATATAAAGCACACACATATATGAATGGAACATTAATAATTTAACACATTTGTTTATCTGAAATAAGTTTCGCAACACAAGTATCTGTTTTTAGTATTGTTCGGTGTAAATGAGAAAATGTCTGTTTTTCTTTCACAGGCTTTCGATGAAGCCATTGCTGAGCTTGACACTTTAAATGAGGATTCCTACAAAGACAGCACCTTGATCATGCAGCTTCTAAGGGACAACCTCACTGTAAGTAATCCTTATACTCTCCACCCGATGATCTTTTATTTCTGTGTTTTACTTTTTGGGTGCTTGATTGTTGCCTGTTATACCCGCAGCTTTGGACGTCAGAAAATCAGGCCGACGAAGCAGATGCGGTCGTTGGCGAGAACTAGGAGAGACGAAATTGATCTCCAAACACCCACGCACATCCATCTTAAATACACAAATGGCTTCCATCGACCATCCCACCTCATTCCACCTGACACCATCCACGCCTCTCCATTCAGTTCCCAGCCCTGCTCCCCGTACCTTCTGTATGATGATCAGCATGAGCCGTGTCCACAGGAAGATGCTCGGAGAAGCCCCTAATGCAGACGCCAGGGGCTGGGAGGGGGGGTGGTGGTTGGCTCACAGGGTTTTATGCTGACGTTAAAGCAGGTCCAGTAATTTTCTTTGTGAATTTAAAGTGTACTGATTATCAAAACCCCTATCCTTGGTGTGAGTGTATAAGAGAGAGTGCGCTGCTGATGGAGAGTAACTGCATGAAATCATGGCTGTGTTTGTGTGTATGCGCTTAAGAGCAAGAGTGAGTGTGTTGGGGATCTGGGGTAATGAACTCTAATCGTCTTTCCTGATAATTCCCTTTTTTCCCACTTTAGCTGGTTGTGCATTTTGTCATCCTCTTATTTTGTTTTTGTTACGATCATTTTTTAGTATAATTCATCTGTATTTACAGGTTTTATTGTATGGTTATTAAACTGGCAGTTTATTTTCACCAATTACGTCATTGTGAGTTCTCTGCTTTATTGATTCCTTAGCACATAAATGTGATGAAATTTATTGATGCTAAACAATTCAAAAACTTGGTCAGTGAAATAGATATTTAAAAAAATTTAAATCATGCAAGGACTTATATAATATAATCATATATGGCCTAACTAACAGGTTTCTTCTTAAAGTTTCAGAGTTTGAAGACAACCAGTCAAATACTTTGTACCGTCCCTATTACAAATGTTTGCTTGTGGAATAAATCATAACTTTCCTACTTGAGCCTTATGTTGCATATCATGCTGCTAGTAAATTCTGATTCTGCTAGTATTGATGTTTAATTGTCTGAACAAAGAAGGTGAACATGGGAGAGTTTTGCATTTAAGTTTATCAATGATATAAATGTAAAAGTGGAGTAACCTTAAGGGGGCCCTATTTTGTGTTTTCACTTTTTCAACTTTCACCAAGTCAACTTTAGTTATTTATAAAGAGATCTACAAAGATACAATGCAAAGAGAGATATTCTCTTAAACAGACATTTTTGTAAGGACTACTGCATTAGGAGAGAGAGGTTACAGAAGCACTAAATATCCATCAGTTAAGTGATTGCAGATAGTGTCATTATCACAAATCATAAGAATTAAACATTTCGACAGCCCGCCCAGGTAATGTGTGAAAATCACTGCTGAGTGTACAGTTTGCAAAAAATAAAACTTTGTGAACACATGATTGTGAAGAGTCGTGTGCCGGGGCTCCATCTTCAATAATATATATATAAATGTAAATCTGAATATATAGTTAAATGTGATTATATAAATGTAAGTCCTGAATATATAAATGTAAATCTGAATATATAGTTAAATGTGATTATATAAATGTAAGTCCTAAATATATAAATGTAAATCCTGAATATATAAATGTAAATTCTGAATAGGCTATACACCTGCATAGGTATTACACTCTATATCTTATCTTATTTTGACTTCCTTTTTTTAAATTCTTCTTTATATATAGATACATTTGTGTATTTGTTTATTTGTATTATATCATGGTCTCTGTGCACTGGATGCACAGAGCACAACAAAATTCCTCGTATGTGCAGACATACCTGGCAATAAAGCTCTTTCTGATTCTGATAAATCCTGCTAATATAATCAACCATATTAACAGACAAGCTTTCAAGTTTTCCAAATTATATGATGCAATCAATGAGAGTGTGTTTTAAACTTTAATTTACACCAACACTACATTGACATTTATTTCTTAATAAGCATCTTCTTTCTTTGTTCATCTCATTTGTTTATTTTAATAGCCATAGTTTAAAAGCAAAAGGGTCCTTCACAGGACAAAGCTCAAAATGGCAGATTTCTACAACTATTTTTGGAGGTAGACAATTTTCTTATAATTTTTCATGTGAAGAATTCACAGACATATTGAAGATCATATACGTATGGTTTTGGCTTTATTAGACTTATTGATTCTGCAGTTTGATGGACAGATGTACCCTGAGATTTGAGATTGTCCCCGTGTCTCTCGTCTATCACATGTTGCTGCTAAAGTGTCAATAAAATCACTGTTCGTCAGCAGATTGTTAACAATCTCCATAGTCCTCTCAACCATGATTAATTCTGCCGGAAACTACACAGCTATGTTAAGGGCTGTTGAGGACACTGGCACAGTCTGACACTATGGACGACCTTTTGTAAAGTAGCAGTTTCTTCCAATAATACATTACTTTTTGATTCAATAGTACAATATTTGCCCTACTATTGTGCCTACATTTTTATTAAAACAAATAAAATAAAAAGTTAATGTCTGTCTAAAGACATGTCCGATCATACAGATGTTTATATTGAGATATAGTCAATAAATATAGATTCAGGATTTACATTTATATATTCCATATATATACTTCTAACTATATATTCAGATTAACATTTATATATTCAGATTTATATTTATATAGTCAGACTTTATAACTATACATTCAGATTTTATATAATTATTTCCTGCTTGGCCCCCCCATAAAATATATATATATATATATTCTTTTTATGGTTTTACTGGACATCCAAGCTAAATTGATCAATTGTCTAACCTAGAGCAAGATTTTATGTACCTAGTGTAATGATGTAGGTTAGATGGCTCTGTTAGTATAGATATTACTGCATTTTAATGTAACAGCAGAACTCCTTGAGAGTGCTGAAGCCAACGTCTGCTGGCAAAACTATAAACAATTCTTCAGTAAATTTTCTTTTATTAATTACATTCCTGACTCCTTGTCTTCATTCATCATAACTGGTCTATGGGTCTTTACTGTAAATTCCTCTACAATTGACAGCTGGGTGGAGCTGTAGTTCAGCAGTAAAGTTTGCATGCCTTTGATAGTTTTTTAGGTGAAAAGGCAAGACAAAAATGTAACAAATGCAAATGCTTTCAAGGAATTTATTTCAATCAAAATATTTTTTGTGTCCAACAACAAAAAAAAAACAGATCTTCAGATAGAACTTTTGATCTTTAAACAGAACATGCCCAGAAAAACATGAAAAGGTACAGATTTCATTTACTATAGACTTCTATCATGCTTTTCAGTTGTGATGGTGGAGACATTATGCAGACTAGATGCCATGATCATGATCATGATCATATTCTGTAAGACAGTATAGAAAACATATAGTTAGAAGCATGTCTTGTGATGATTGTGGTTTAATTAGATAAACTTGTAACTTTATTAATACATACGGCAATTATAGGTGATTGTGAGGTACTTGTATGTGCCAGCGCATGGATCCGTGAAGATTGTATGTGTTGCAAACACCTCACAACTACTCAGTCCATTGCATCTTTACATGTAAAAATGAGTTGAGTATAGTAAATATATATGTATGGTAATTGTATGTATATATCTCATGACTTACTTTTTAGACACATGATAGAGTGCATTGGGAGAATAGCAGTTGGTGTTTTGAATCTGTACAGATGGACGCCCTGTAGAGCAGGTGGTTTGATCTGTTCGTCCATAGTTTGCAGTATTTATCCAAATTGAACCCTTTTCTATAGGGACAGAAATAAAAGCAATAATTTAAACAGTATTTTTACAACACTTTTTTAAATGTTACACTAATAGAGTTTATTTAAACCATACAGATTTTATGCATGTTTTTAATTCAACAGCACTCTTCTGTTAAAAATAATTCCGGCACCTCATGCTGCAAGACAATTACTTTGTTAATTACTTTACAGTATTTACATTTTGTTTATCATCATCAAATTAAAAAACCTGCTAGTTTGAGAACTGTTGGTTTTATGAGAAGCATGATAAGGATTATAATGGCTATCATTTACATTTACGCATTTGGCAGACGCTTTTATCCAAAGCGACTTACATTACATTGTACTATACATTTGTACATTTTGTATAGTAAGCAAGTGGGGGTTAGGTGCCTTGCTCAAGGGCACCTCTGCCGTTACCCGCCAGCCCTGAGAATCGAACCAGCAACCTTCTGGTCATGAGCCCAACTCTCTAACCACTGGACCACGACTGCCCACACGTGTCTTACGAGTGAGTTTTTATTATATTAAATATCCAAAAGTTTGATATGGAAACAATACGTTGTATGGACAAAAGTATTGGGATGCCCCCTTCTAATAAACATGTTCATCTATTCCAATAATTTCAATTAAAACATATTTATGCTAATACCATATTAAAGAATCTTGTTTTGTACATGAGGGTCATTGTCATGTTGGAATAGTAAAGGGCTATTTTCCAAACTGTTATAAAATTAAAAGCCCACATTTTCCTAGATGCTGTAGCATTGAGATTTGTCATCATGGGAATGACTAAGGGAGTCAAACCTGTTCATTAGAAAGGGGCATCCCAATAGCTTTTTTCCATAAATGGCAAAGACAGGAAAAAAAAGAGGAGATGTACAAAATAACGGACTTACCACAGTACAAGGTATTGTATGCACCATTGCATGTCACACTTGTTACTAAAAGACAGGTACAGTTAATGCGTGAACAGTGGATATATTTTACAATGAACGTGAAACAGAGGAGAACTCAGCCGGAGAAAAGTGTTACCTGCTGGGATGCAAATGTAATTTGTAGTGTAGAACTTGTAGATTCCAAAACATGGATCTTGTGTACTGAATCCAGCAGTATTTATCTCACACACTTTTAGTCCATCACATCTGATGAAGGAAAAAGACAGTCCTGACTGGAGGAAATTTATGTGAACCTGCATGTCTTGATCTTATTTGGTTCAACATATTTCCAAATCATCAAAAACTTTAGGAAAAATAACTGAAATGCCATAAACTTTTAAAGAACCTTTAATATCCAGTAATAAAACCTTTGTTATAACAGCTTTACCGTTTAGCAACCGAGGGCATTTCCATGTCACATTGAGTATCCGATATTTCAGATTCTGGTCGTCCAACACTGCAAATGACTTTGCTTGTGCGCCCAAATGATGTGGATTGCACTTTGATCACACCACCATCTACAGACATTATATATAATAAATAAATACATTATAATTACTTGCTTAAAAAAAATAATAGAACAAAATCTCTTACCACAGCTGAGACGCTGGACTTCCCCATCACAAGTAATTACTTTCTCTGAAAAATAAGTTGTTTTATTGTTTAATGTTTTACTGTCTGTTGGTGATAAGGTTGATTGAATGATAAAGTACCTGCAGATGTTAGAAATCTGAAGCTTAGAGAAAGCACTGAAACAGAACAACAAAAATATATTAAAATACATTTCCAAGTAGGGGTTTATGTAATTACATGTGTTTCAGGTTTGTTGCTCAACTGTAAAAGCATATATTGCTCCATATGTATAGCCTATACAGGCATGGAAAAAAGTAGGAAGCCATTCCAATTTTCATTTCATCAGCATTTAGATGTATAACATTCTAGTCCAGTGTCTGTCGATAATCATATATTTGGTAAATATAAACTTGTTTTCTTTGCAGTGTTTGAGGTCTGCTAAAGTACATCTGATAAAAAGCATCTTTTTATTATTTTGACCTGTTTCTACTGTCTAATTCATTTAGATAAAGTCAGGTGAGTCGCCCTCACCCATCACCCTCACCTGCCTGTCATCAGCACCATCATCTTGTATATTCACTCCTTTGGTCTCCCTGCCTTTGACTTAAATATATTAGTAGCCTGTATGTAACCCGCCTATATGTGATTTCTCCCTGTTTGTTGATTAAGAAGAATCCTACCTTCATCCGTGTTCCTGTTGGCCGTTTCGTTACAATTTGTTTTGGGAATTTGGCAGAAATAGTTCACAGAATGAAACAAAAACAATCATTTTACCTATACCTATAGTAAATTCAGCAAAACTGAAAATGATTTCTTAATTCTTTACTGTGGCTGGATTATATATGTCTTTAGTGTTAACTCTAATAACAACTAAAAATAGTTACTGAGCAAGGCACTTAATGTATGTATTAAGTATAGAAAATGCAGTATTCAATATCACAATAATTAAAACACAAATTAGTATGTGCATTGAATTATTCAGTTCAATAAGTTCAATTCAGTAAAAAAGATCTTACAGGTAAATAAGATGATGCCAAGAGAAAACATCCTGCTGTCAACGGTGGAACAGTTGTTTAGTTTTGTCTGTTCTAGTCGGCCTGTTTTTTCATCTGTTTCCTTGGTTACTAATTAATCCCACACCTGTTTCTGTTTGCCTTGATTCTGTTTCCCTGTGTATTTAAACCCCATGTTATCCTCATTTTAGTGTCGGTTACTGTATTGGGTTGTGTTCTCTGGTGTAGGGCTCACTGTGGATTATCAGTAAAGTTTTATGAATTCGTTCACCTGTCGTGTCTCTCTCATCACGAGAGTGTTACAAACAGTGGAAAGTCTAACTGGATTTTTATACTTCACATTTATATAGTGCGTTATGTGTTATTCAACTAGTTTGGTTGGTTTTATTCAACATCAGGTTTTACATCATGACTTTACATCTGTTCCCCTTCCATCCACTTAAACGCATATCAGGTGTATTATTTTAACCAACCATAAATCAACTGTTCCGCATTCTGGACACAGATGGCTTCATCCCAGCATTGTTCTTAAATATATCTTTGAAATGTTATCCTCATCCTGGTCAGAGTGCAAACATTATAACAATAAATTATTTATATTTTAATACACCACAGTTTTTTCCAGCTTTTTTATATTTTCAAATAAATATTATTGATTATGGGCAGTCGTGGCCCAGTGGTTAGAGAGTTGGGCTCATGACCAGAAGGTTGCTGGTTCGATTCTCAGGTCTGGCGGGTAACGGCTGATGTGCCCTTGAGCAAGGCACCTAACCCCCACTTGCTTACTATACAAAATGTACAAATGTATAGTACAATGTAATGTAAGTCGCTTTGGATAAAAGCGTCTGCCAAATGCGTAAATGTAAATGGTTAATAAGCTGTTTTTTTCATGGAAGCAAAAACATCAAAGGAGATTTGGTCTTTCGGCAGGTTTAGGACCACACACATTTTACAAAACATTTCTATAAATTGTTTTGAATTAGTGTTACAAAACATGCAACAATGTGTTCAAGATTGTCATGCAGTACTGTGCTACAAGGAATTTGTCTTGGTGCTTAACAATCAATTATAGTAAATATTATAAATACAACATATTCTCAATAAGAATGAGCTGGGCAACACTGGTGATTGGTCCGGGTCGGATTTGATTCTTCCTGAAGTCTACCTCCATCTCCACTGTTCTAACAGTGTTGTTTTTGGGGAACATATTTCGTTCACTATGTTTAGTTAAAAAAAAATATTTAAAATACATATAATATACACAAAACACATGTTTCTAATAACATACAGAAGATCTGCACACTGTAATTTTCCCTCTATTTACAAAAAGTTAAAAAAGGCAACTGTAAGATTTAGCTTTTGTATCTTTCTGTGTTTGCTTTATCCTTCAATATTCGGTCAAATACAGCCACGCAGATCTGACGCGTTCGCCATTTTGACCTGTCTTGCAGGATCTTATCTCTCTCTTGGGTGCATGTGTATTGTACGACATGTGAGTACAAGCATGATTTTGTACGCCTACATGTCTGGCACTTTACGCCCTGCATGAGTACTTATCCTTTCATATAAATTAAATTACTATAATACACCTCCAGTCAACATTGATATCTGGACCCCATGGGTTATTCAGGTGATGTGGGTTCAACATGCCATGGACTGAAAATGGGCAAATATGGCCCCAATTTGTGCAGGTTCCAAAAACTGAGTTTATCCTAACAAAACTGATCTTGACTTCATTAATCTATAGGAAACATATGGTCTAATGTTTTTTTGTGCAAATCATCTTTGTTTCATATACAAAAGTATTTTGTTTTATGACGACGAAGTGATAAAATTAACTTTTTGAGCACAGACCAGACATGGACACATCAAAATAGAAAAGTTGCAGACACCTTATAGATAAAAAGATGCATGCATCCTGAAAGAGAAAACATCCTGCTGTCAAGGTTAAAAATCTAGCCTTTGATACTTCACACTTTAAGACTCACATTTATACAATGCAATAACTGTTATGCAACAAGTTATATTTTTATTTCCAAAATCACACCATTGTTCACATAATTACCTTGTAGCCAAATAAGAAAAAGTAATGTGTGCTTTCCCAGGATACCCCCACAAACGCATAACAGGTGCATTGTTTTAACCAACTATAAATGCACTGTTCCTGGACAGTTATCCCGTTATCTCGGTTGGTCATCCTCATCCTGGTGTTTCAGAGGCTATTGAGTTATCATCAAATAAAATAAGTTTTAACACACCACATTTTTTTCTGCATTTGTTCCAAAAACGATAGTATAGCTGTTCGGGGAAATCAAAGCTGAGAATAAACGAAACCACTTTTTAATTTTTTTACATTTTCTACAAATACAATGTAGTTTACTAAATAAATATTATTTAGTTGGATTTCTAAGCTGTTTTCTCATGGGGACTAAAAAGGACAAAGGATTTGGTCTTTCTGGTTTAGGACTACACACACACATGTGACAAAACTTTTCTGAATGATCTAGTGTTACAAATAATGCAACAATGTGTTCAAGATTTTAAATGGGTTTATGTTGCAACAAATTTTTTATTAGTATGTTATATGTTAACATCTAAAACTAATAATCAGAATTTATTATTTGTGATGTTAGATTGCATTTTTAATTTTAAGCTTTAATACAAACTGATAAGTTATTACTTATGTATACTTAAAATAGAATTAAACATTCTATCTTCTTACAATAAAACTTTTTTTTAAAAAGCAACAAATGTTTTTTGTGTTAACAATATTTTATGTGGTGGTCAGATGGTCAATGTGCATAACGTAACATAAAAGCAGCACATTTCACAAAGACTTGTGAACAAACCAATCATCATATGTTTAAGACCTAGAAGGATCAATGAGAGGACAAACAGCACAGATGAGCTCCTTTTGAAACAGCTGCTTTCTACATGATGGTTACAAACTATACAACTGTTTTTCTTTTTTACATTAAACGTCACATGTCATATAGAATTTATTAATTCAGTTTAACAATTAAGAACATATAGATTTGTTTCATGTACAACAAGAAGTTAGTTAGAGAGGGGCATGCTGGGATATTTTTATTTGTTATTTACATTTACATTTATTCATTTGGCAGACGCTTTTATCCAAAGCGACTTACAATTGAGGAAAACAGCAAGCGATTCGTCTAAGTAAGCAATATTCACAAGAGGTGCTAGTAATACAAGGTTTCAAATACAACGTCAAGATAGTATAAGCAAGTATATAGAGAACATTAGAAAAGGAAAAATAGAGGTAGAATTTATTTATTTATTTTTTTAAACAGTTAAGTGCTCATGGAAGAGGTGGGTCTTCAGCTGTTTTTTGAATTGTGAAATTGATCCAGCAGTCCTGATGGAAACAGGAAGATCATTCCACCAGCCGGGAACGGAGAAAGAAAATGTCTTTGAGATGGATCTCATGCCTCTCTGTGAAGGAACAATGAGGCGCCGCTCATTTTCAGACCGCAGACTTCTGGAGGGGATGTAGGTCTGTAAGAGAGAGTTGAGGTAGATGGGTGCTGTGTTAGTGGCTGTTCTGTAAGCAAGCACCAGTGCCTTGAACTTAATACGTGCCGCTATGGGGAGCCAGTGCAGAGAGATGAGCAGAGGTGTGACATGTGCTCTCTTGGGCTCATTGAAGACCAGGCGTGCAGCAGCATTCTGGATCATTTGCAGAGGTTTGAAGGCACAGGCTGGGAGACCGGCCAGAAGAGCATTACAATAATCCAGTCTAGAAATGACAAGTGCCTGGACGAGAAGCTGTGTTGCATGTTCTGTTAAGAGCGGTCTGATCTTTCTAATGTTGTACAATGCAAACCTGCATGACCGAGTTGTTTTAGTAACGTGATCCTTAAAAGTCAGCTGATCATCCATGATTACCCCAAGATTCCTGACTGAAGTCGATGGGGTTATCTTTGATGGACCAAGTTGGATGGTAAGCTGGGGCTGTTCTGACGGGGTGGCAGGAAGGACGAGAAGCTCAGTCTTGGCCAGGTTGTTTAACCCTTCACAACACGGTAGATGTTTTAACTCCACTTTTATCCACAATGTCTGTGTGACACACACACAGATTACATAATTATCATATACACACCACACAGTTGCAACTCATATGTTAGTGTTAGCCACTATTATGCACACATACACATACACCACACAGTTAAACATATCTTTGAAGTATACATAGCACATTCAGCTTAATCAGTATTATCATAATCAGTAAATTCAAGTAATGTCTAACACAAATACACGTTTAATGTTTATTCTTTAAATAGCACATTTGAGCACAAACTAAAAACCAGTGGTCTTTGTGAGATTCAATTTGAGGCCTAGTGACCTAAGGCCTAGATTCATTGTTCAAAACCTGGGTATTTTTCCATTGCTTGCAAATGCTTATTGGTATCTATGATTATGGACATGGTTCGGGTCTCTAAAACAATATCCATTGTATGTGTGTAGTGGACGCGGACATGGTTCAGGTCTTTTAAACAATACCCATTGTATGTAAATATATATATTTTTTAAATAGGTACAGGTGGGTTTGCCACAATTAAAAACGTAGCTAGTTGCCTAAGAAATAATGGTGGCAGATGAAGAACATTGACTTAAAAAAAAAAGAGATAACGGGAAAATACCTGATTGGTTTCACTTTGAAAACGCCTCTCAAAGTTTGAGTATAACTAAGGGATGCAAAAGACTGTATTTTCAGATGTTTTTTGAACACATCTCACTTTGTGGCTCGAGCAATAACAACTCCTTGACACCTGCCTCTTTGTTCGTGAGATTTTTTCTGCATAAAAAGACTGATTTCTCCACAACACATGATAAAAATGTTATATTTTCAACCAGTTTTAAAGTTTTTTCACCCTTCTGGGATTTTTTGGGATCAAAACTATTCCAATCCTACTAAAAGTTTTTTTTATTATTGTTATTTATGTTATATGTTAAAGGAACAATACTTGATTTTTTGTATGATTTATTGAAAGAAATGCAATATAACATACAAAACTGTTTCTTCAGAGGTGTATGAAGACTGTACGTAATGAACAGTTATGTTTTTATTACCTTAGAATAACCCCGTTTTATCTACATAGGCGCGGGCCTATGTGGAGTTTTGCATGTTGCGCGAGCATGTTTGGTTACAGCAGCCCTAAACGGACAAACAGCTCACAGAGCGCATTTAGTAATTCGTAGAGGCAGCTTGCGTCATCACTGAGTTAAAGACCACGAAGAAGTAAGTTAGTCGTAGTACGAAGAGAAGGATGAGTAGTCGTCGTCATCGTTATCTAGCTGAAGCATAGATCGTTCTGTTTTTAGAAGTTTTGATACAATGGAAGACCATACGTGTGCACAAGAGCCGACAGAGCGCGAATCTCCGTCGGTGAAGCGCAAATGTGACAAATTAGAGACAAACGACGGCAGAAATCCAGGATAAACATCGGTGGAGCTATTACCAGATGAAGGACAAATGTTTTCAACGCGATGCCGAAGTTGCCTGTTTTCTGCTGGGCTGGTAATATAATTTAACTTTTGTGAAAGTGAAACCAGTTTTTTGGTAACGTTAGCGTTTGATACAAATGGGCATATAACCTACGAGAGACGAACGTTTTTCCTTATAAGTGTAGAAATAATGTAACTGCATTGTAATTTCACGTGAAGTAACATGACAGTGGCTAGAATCACAGCCGCTGTCTCAGTCAGCGACATGTTTTTTTTACTGTTGCGGCCACCGTCGTACTTCGAAAGGGATGGATGAGCAAATGACTGAAAGATTTATTGCAAATCTATACTGAAACGCTAGGGGCCGCTAAAAATCCAAAACTGTGACTTTAACACCTAAAACTAATACATTTATTTTTGTGCTATTACAATATTCTTGCATTTTTAATCTTAAGATTTAATACAGAAATGATAAGTTATTATTTATGTATACTTAAAAGAGAAATTAAAATGTAATTTTGATAAATGTTTTTGGCATTAACAATATTTTATGTGGTGGTCAGATGGTCAATGTGCATAACGTAACATAAAAGCAGCACATTTCACAAAGACTTGTGAACAAACCAATCATCATATGTTTAAGACCTAGAAGGATCAATGAGAGGACAAACAGCACAGATGAGCTCCTTTTGAAACAGCTGCTTTCTACATGATGGTTACAAACTATACAACTGTTTTTCTTTTTTACATTAAATGTCACATGTCATATAGAATTTATTAATTCAGTTTAACAATTAAGAACATATAGATTTGTTTCATGTACAACAAGAAGTTAGTTAGAGAGGGGCATGCTGGGATACTTTTATTTATTTGTTGTTTAACCCTTCACAACATGGTAGATGTTTTTATCTCAACTTTAATCCACAATGTCTCTGTGTGTGTGTGTGTGTGTGTGTGTGTGTGTGTGTGTGTGTGTGTGTGTGTGTGTGTATGACATGATCCAGATGATCCAGAATGCTGCAAATGATCCAGAATGCTGCTGCATGTCTGGTCTTCAATGAGCCCAAGAGAGCACATGTCACACCTCTGCTCATCTCTCTGCACTGGCTCCCCATAGCGGCACGTATTAAGTTCAAGGCACTGGTGCTTGCTTACAGAACAGCCACTAACACAGCACCCATCTACCTCAACTCTCTCTTACAGACCTAGATTCCTTCCAGAAGTCTGCGGTCTGAAAATGAGCGGCGCCTCATTGTTCCTTCACAGAGAGGCATAAGATCCATCTCAAGGACATTTTCTTTCTCCGTTCCCGGCTGGTGGAATGATCTTCCTGTTTCCATCAGGACGGCTGGATCAATTTCACAATTCAAAAAACAGCTGAAGACCCACCTCTTCCATGAGCACTTAACTGTCTCATAATATAAAAAATATATATATAAAATAAAAAATTCTACCTCTATTTTTCCTTTTCTAATGTTCTCTATATACTTGCTTATACTATCTTGACGTTGTATTTGAAACCTTGTATTACTAGCACTTCTCGTGAATATTGCTTACTTAGACGAATCGCTTGCTGTTTTCCTCAATTGTAAGTCGCTTTGGATAAAAGCGTCTGCCAAATGAATAAATGTAAATGTAAAAAATGATACAAATGCTATGTTTTCAACCAGTTTTTTCTACATTTTCCCCCCTGAAATCCACCCTTCTGGGATTTTTTTGGATTAAAGACGTCCCCTGAGGAGCCAGAATGAAAGTTTTTCTGACATCTTTTTCTGACGTCTTCTGGACGTCCAGTGTTGACGTCCATAGGACATCTATAGAAGGTACGAATTTAGTTGAAATGTGGTCATTGTTGGACGTATTTTCAATGTCTTATAACATCAACGCAAACTCATTTTAGAAACATTTTAACAAAAATAAGTGTTACACTATGCATTATATTAAAACATATTTATTTTAATGGCAATTCCCAGATAGCAAGCAACCATTGAATCAATGTTGGAATGTTTTGTACCCACAATTAATGTTGAAAAAATGTTGAAATTTCAACAAACCACCGTTTTTGTGATCAGTGTTTGCTTTAGCCTTGACTCTTAACATTCTTTTTTCAATGTTAGAATTTGTGTTTCAATAGGATCACTTGTGCATTGATAAAGAAATGAAGGTTTAGAAAAGGATTAGTAGAATTAGTTTGCTTTATGACAAGTGTTAAGTAGTAGTAAGTTTAAGAAACTTCTTTAGACTATATTAAAACTTGATCCATTCATGACAGGTTGATATAAAATTTCACAAGTAAAAAAGTTCAGAGACAAAATATCAGAAAATGTTTATTGACACACTCAGACATCAATGTTCATCATACAAACCTCAACAATGGTGACAATCATCAAACAAATTCAGATCAACTGCAATGCATGCTGGGAGTCATCAATGAGTTTTGTACTATGATATTACCCAGCATGCATTGCAGCATGAAGTTTTCTTTTGTTGATTGTCACCATTGTTGAGTTTCATACACTCATTCTTCATGTCTAATTGATTCTGCAGTGTCACACGTTTATGTTCTGTTCATTGTCTATAAAACTGCTTTAATCTCTTTAAACTGCATTTTAACCCAGTGTTCACATATTAATAACTACACACTTAAGAGTCATTTGAGTGACTTCTTCGTGATGAAATCACCATCACTTTCCGATTCCACTGGATCATTGTTTTTTGGCCAAAACAAATGTGATTGAACACAAATGGGCATTTTTCCTACATTAATTGTGGGTGCAAAAGTGATATTGATTCAATGAAATTAACATTGACAAATCAAGTTTCCAACATTGATTCAATGAAATTAACATTGACAAATCAATCAGTTTCCAACATTGATTCAATGGTTGCTTGCTATCTGGGAAGTCTATGCAGCCCCACGAGGGAAAACGTATATGGGGTATACAATGAACTTTAATTTAAATATAACCATTGGGTGTCACTGTATTGTCACATTATTTTCTGTACCAGTATTGCATGTCCACAGACCCTCCTAGCTAAACGTAAATATTGAACTTCACATCTACGTCCAAGAGGGGTTGTTGTCCGACGTCCAGATACCGTACCAGATTTGCACGTTGTGTAGACGTACAGATATGGTCCTGGACTGACCGACACAATATAGACATGATCTGCACGTCTGGCGCGTGTTTGTTGGGTAGATTGGATTTTGTGATCTAATCCAAATTAACAATCCTTTCTTTTCTTTTGAACAACTCGTTTTTAAATCTTATTCAATCCGATCTGAGCCTAAATCCAATCATATTACTTTTGAACAACTGCCCCTGCTGGTGTCAGTGAGTGAGTAGGCTACTATCTTTGTCTAGCTTTGTGTTAGACCGTGAAGGGTTAAATAACAAGCGCCCAATGAATGTATCCCAGCATGCCCCTCTCATGAATATAATTAAACACTTACTAACTTCTCGTTATATATGAAATAAATACATATTGTCTTATTGTATATTGTTAAACTGAAAGACATACATTCTATATGACATAAGACGTTTAATATGCAAACGAAAACTAGTTGTGTGATTCGTAACCATCATGCAGAAAGCATCAGTTTGAGAATGACTGATCGTTGCACATGTTGTATTCCTCACTGATCCTTCTTTGGTTTATGGTGTATGATGATTGGTCTGATCACGAGTCTTCGTGAAATGTGCTGCCGCTTGTTACGCTATGCACACTGACCGTCTGACCATCACATAGAACTTTGTTGAATAGAAGAAAGTAGTTACACTCTCCATCGACATATACTGCGCTATTGTTATCTATGTTAGTCTAATTTATACGTAGTTATTAATATGAACGGGTGTTTGTTTTAATATGCTTGTGGTTAATATTTAAATTTTGTGTTAGAGATTTTTAGATTTTATTGTAAATCTAATCTAATTTAACGTCACAAATAAATTCCAGATTTTGGTGGTAACATCTAACACACGCAGTATAATAAATTAAATATGTTTAACTGATCAGTTGAACTTGTTTCGCTTAACTAGATTCTATAGTTGTGTTTGTATATACACTTTTCTTTTGTTTAAATGGCGATTGGCCGTGTAAATGTTTTTGTGCTTGCCGAAATACAAATAAAGTTTTATGGGAACAAACCAAAGTATCGCGACATCCGTCATCTCGCGAGGATTCGTTTAAGCTACTGAAGGTAAAATGGCCGCTGCCTGTAACTTCCATGTGGTGACTGTTTGATTGCAATCGTTGCTATTAACAAAAATTGTTTCAGATTTGCGGCTGTATTAAGTGGCGATAGCTCAAAGAAGGTTTCAAAATGCAACACGACGATGTAAGTAAAACTTTAAAATATATAAAAGAGTAAACAACAGTGTGAGACAACACTGATGTGTGATATGTAACGTTAACTAACACACTTTTCTAACTAACCGGTGATGATTATAACTAGAACATACTGCGATAGTCCTTTAAAAATATGTATATACAATTTTCTTTGCTTGAATATAATATTGTTTGTTTGGTACAGCATGCTTTAATGCGTTTTTCGTAGTGAAAATGACAGAATGTATTACAATTGTCAGGGAATTTTTGGATTGCCGCATGTCAACTTTGTGTTTTATTTTAGGTTATATGGGACATTATCGGCAATAAGAGTTTTTGTTCATACAAAGTAAAGTAAGTAGTTGTGCTTTTAACTGTAGAAGTACATATTCATAAAATATAGATTTGTCATTCAGAATAATCTAACGTTTTGCTTTCTCTATATTCGTGAAGAACGAAAACTCAACAGTTCTGTCGAAATGAGTACAACATTACAGGAATTTGTAATCGGTCGTCATGTCCTCTTTCCAACAGTCAGTATGCTACTATAAGAGAGGAGAAAGGTACGCTTATAATCACTAAGAAAAATGTCTTCAAATCTCTTTTTTGTACATATGTTTATAATTTGTAATATGTAACAATAATTTTCTTAGGTCGGTGTTATCTCTATATGAAAGTTATTGAGAGAGCAGCGTTCCCTGCTCGCATGTGGGAGAAGGTATGAACATCAGTCAAGAGCAAGAAAGATCATTTGACATCAGCACAGTAAAATATTAAAGCTTGTTAATATAATCAAGCTGGAATGTTTACAGTTTCACACTTTTCTTAAACACTTTTTTTATATCTATTTTTGCTAAGGTGAAACTTGATAGAAACTATGCAAAGGCCTTGGAACAAATTGATGAGAACCTCATCTATTGGCCGCGATACCTTCGACACAAATGCAAACAGCGGTTAACAAAGATAACACAGTATCTTATTCGAATCCGCAAGCTCACGCTGAAAAGAGAGTGAGTCCCTTTCTGCAGTCAGTGTTTGATTTATGTTGATGTTGTCCTTCATATCCATGCACGTATACACTTGTCTATACAACGTGGTAATATTTTGCACATTTTGTTTTTAGGAGAAAACTAGTTCCACTCAGCAGAAAAGTAGAAAGAAGAGAAAAGAGGAGAGAGGTGGGTGACTGGCAATACAGTTTACTTTTTCCCCCTCAAGTTGAACAAGCACAGCTTTTTATTACTTTATACAAATTTTTTGTTGTTGTAGATGCTCTGGTCGTTCCCCAATAATAAAAATACAGATTCGTGCATCGCTTCAAAACAACCCCACTTCCGATATAAGCTATTTTGTATAGTTTAAACTGGAATTTAATTCATGCGTTGATTATATTTGCTTAGAAATGCCAGTTTAACCCACTTTTCCCCTTCTCTTACAGGAAAAAGCACTCATCGCTGCTCAGCTGGAAAATGCCATAGAGAAAGAACTGCTAGAACGTCTAAAACAAGGAACAGTAAGTACATCTTTTGTAGCATCAGATCTCTTTTCTGCTTTATTGCTACATCACTAATAACATTACCGATTTCATTTTAGTATGGAGACATCTACAACTTCCCCCTTCACGCCTTTGATAAAGCGATGGAAAAACAGGACGAGGAGAGTGAATCTGAATCGGAGGAAGATGAGGAGGAGGAGGAAGAGGTATTTTTTTTGTCAGCTTTGTGTATTAAGTATGTGACCCAGTCTGTGAAAACCTAGCTAGTCTTTTTTTTGTGATTTACTGGTTTCGAATGTAAGACCATTGTGTGAAATATCCTTGATATTTTTATTATTGAGGTTGATTAAAAAAATTCAAATCAGTGAAATAAATGCTTAAAATCAAACTTTGATGCTCATTATCTCATAATTAGATTGAAACTTTAGCCTGGTTTTCACAGGCCGGTAGTGTAATACTTCATGGTAGTAATGGGAGAAAGAAAGCTTTTCGAAGCTTGAACCAATTTCTTTGCAAAATGATTCAGGTTTTCGAACAATGACGATGCTTATCTTAAAATGATAAGGTTTAAAATAAATTATAAATCATGTTTTTTAAAATATAAGTGCCTGCCTTTTGTGTGTTTAGTTGTATTTAATTATAATCAGATCATTACAATTCATAATTGATCATAGATTTCTACAAAACAACTGATTCAATTTTGTTTTATAAATCTACATAGTAAAATATAACCACATATTAGTGGAAACCATAGTAGACACTGGTTTGTTTACTTTCAAATCCACACCCCCTAGTGGCGAAACAGCAATGACATTGCTAGACAGAAGAATATTTTTTATTACTATCATATTTTCATTGAAACCTTGCTCCGTATATAGAATAAATAGTTTATAAATGCATTAAAACCAATGAAACTGAACTGTCCTAACTTCTCTGCTTGGGGCTTATTTTATTAAATAATCACATGTGTACTTTCCAGGAATCTGGGACGAGAGAATTTGTTGCTGATGATGAGTTTGAAGAAAGTGATCTCAGTGATTTGGAGGTATGCTTTTTAATAGTCTGTTTTATATATATATATATATATATATATATATATATATATATATATAAAAATAGACATTGTTGACTATATGAATCGTGTGTGAATTAATTCCCTTTGTTACACAGTGCTTTGAGACCCCTAAATTGCATTTAATTTGAGTTGCACTTGGTCTAGATTTTTTGGTATGCTAGAGTGCATCTGTAAACCTCTCAAAAGAATTGTATCTTAACCAGCCGGTCATACAAGCGTTCTTAAGGCTTTACTACATAATGTTCCATGGGTGCCACTCTGGACATCCAACTAAAAGTTATGACAATATAATAGTTGTTTTTGATTGTGGGTGAAATGTATACTTGCATTAACTAAACTTGATTGTTTATAGGAGCTGAAAAATCTTAATGACAGTGATGAGGAGGAAGAGCAGGAATCAAGTGAAGAGGAAATGGAACAAGAGATGGAGGAGGGGAGCAAGACAAAGTCAAAAGGAAAAGCTCCACTCAAAGGGCCAGTCAGGAAGAAACGAGCATATGTGGAGATAGAATATGAGCACGAGACAGAACCGGCTCAGAAAAACAAGGCTACATAAGGAGAAAACTGACAGTCACACCACAACAACTGTTGCCTTGTGGCACATCTTCAAAGCATGGAACTGGTTTTTTTTTATAAAACATCGGTTTTGATACATGCATATGTACACAAACAGAAATGCTTACCAACAGAACGTCTCTATTGTTTTGACTTGTTTCCAGCGGAGTTAGAAAATGCTGTTCAAATAATGGTTACATTATTGATGCTGCACTCTTGACAACTGTACCGTAATGTTTCTCAAAAGGACATATTTCTAACATCAAGCTGTCTGTATCTTAGACAGCAACTCCAAACTTAGAAATAAAAAACATATTCTTCTCAATTTTGTACTATACAATACAAGGAAGGTCATTGCAGACATTAATGTCCATCATTATTATATGGCATCACTGGACTGGTTTTGCTGTACTAATTATCTAATGGTCCAGCTGTGATTTGTTGGATGCACATGAGCACAGAGTCAGGAACACAACTACTGTCCACCTCCTTAAGAAGAGTCTGTAAACAAAAGAAAACATATTTCAGAGGCAAACTTAAATTACACCATGCTTTCATCTTTCTGACGATTACAGTCAGAGTTAAAATACAATTTATCTTAAGGTAGAATGGAAGTGAATGGTAAACATTTTTTGGAAGCTCTAAAAAGCGCATCCATCTATCAAAGAACTGCTCGACACGGCTCTGTGGTCTTCTGCGTTTGTTTAAGAGAAAAACCCATATTTACAACGTTATTAACGATAATGTCTAACTTCCGTTATCCCTTGGCTACGTGTCGTAAGTTCTGGTGACAAACGCAGAATTTTTTGATTTGTTCGGCTGATTCCACTCATTTGCCGGGATATCGGAAGTTAGACATATATTTTGACTTGACATTACAAAGGTATTATAACTTTTGACTGTTTTCATATACACTTATGATGCCTTGAGAGTGAGTAAAACATGGTGAAATATCCCTTTAACACATTACAATAAAGTTGTCTTGTTAACATTAGGTAATGCACAATGAACTAACATGAATATCTGTATTGAAATAAACAATAATTAATACTGAAAACTATATAGATGATTGTTGGTTCATAGTAGCTTATGCATTTAATATTGTTAACAAATACAACCTTATTGTAAAGTGTGACCAATTTAACTTGTAAATCTGTCATTATTTACAATGCTTACAAAACCAGAGCCATCCAGAATGTAGGTGACAGTATTTTCAGTTCAAACAAAGCACATACAGGCAACCTAAAATTAATATCTCACCAGGAGCTGTGGGAGTTAAAATGATACATTTACAGCATTACAATCATCCATATTGATAGGAGCCACGGGTATTGGTTTTGTGTTGCCCCTTCTTATGGATTTTAAGAATCACCAAGGACACGTTTAATCTAAAAACTTCACTGTCACCTACATCTTGGATAACCAGAAAATGAAAAGCTACATTTATTGGGACATTACATGACTCACTCTCACTTTAACATATGACACACCTGCAGTTTGCCTTTGGAGCAGTGGTTAAGCAGCAGTAAACAGTGTGAGGCTTTGCTCATGAGCTGTTCTTTCAGCTGTGGGGTCAGTGACTCTGATGAGACATCAACCAGAAACCTCAGCAGACTCTGTGCTAGAGAACCCATCCTTTTCTCCATTCTACAAATATAAAGCAAAGATTAAGTGGAAAAACATAATATAGTGAGAAGATATAGTATATTGCGATTATATTACAATCAAGGTCTTTACCGTGGCCAAGCAATCTCTAGCGTCTTTTGCAGAGCATCTAAGATACTCAGTCTGGTTTTCTCCTCTGGAGCATCTGAGACCTCCAGGTATCCCACGATCACCTTCTCCAGCCTCTTCAAGTTACGAATAATCGCTACACCCATCCTACATAAAATATACATATTGGAACACAACATTGTCAATATATGCAGAACTACCTGTAACAAATTTCACCCTCAAGATAATCTTATATTAGTCATTAATAGAATACTGAATAAACCCATGAGCACTAACAATTATTTAGGCCTCACCTTTCAATAAATAAGACAAGATTGCTGGCGTATACAAGACGAAGGTCAAGCTTGTGCTCCATTTCCATGTAGGTCAAGACGAGGCGGAGCGCGTTATCAAAACGATTCGCTTTCCGCTGTAACCCTGCATGAGCTGGGGGTTTCTCAATGACTCCCATCAGGTCTAAAAGGCAAGGCAGCACAACCTAGGAATACACAAAATACAAGAAAGGAGATATATGTAGAACGATTTTTGCATTTGACATGTGCATGAGCGTATGAGAGGGTATTACCTGCATGAGTGAAGCATCTGAAGTGTATAAGTGAGTGAAGAGAGCGTGATAGAGCACCTGAGCTCTGTTGTACTGTCGCAGATCAGCCGCTGGCTACATGAGGAAAATAAAGAAGCCATCTCGATATTTTGACGTCTCATACTTTTGCAGTAAATCATAATTAAATACTTTAAAAGCATTTGAAATGTTGTAATAATGAATAGCTCCAATGGTGGGTTAATATCCTTCGTTTTTGACTTACCACATTGAGAACAATGTGATGCAAGCAGTGCACGCCCAACACTTTGTTATCTGTGCGATAATCATCGGATACCAGCAAAGCAGGAGGAAACACTTTCTCCAAGTACTGTGTCAACCAGGGCCATCCAATCTGTACCAGCGTCCATGAGAACACATGCTTGACAGCCTGGTTACGCTTCCAGCACTGCCTGTACAGAATAAAAACAACCTTGAATAGAATTCATTTTTGTACGTTACCATGTGGTCAGCCTTTTGGGTTATACAGTTTATACCCATTTAAAACTTCACAGGATGTCTCTTGTCATTTTAAAATTGCATGACTTTTTCTTCTGCAAATCACAAAGGAAGATATTTTTTAGAACGTTGGTAACCGAAAACCGTTGGTCCCCAATGACTTCTACTGTATGGACACGAAAGCAATGCAAGTCAATGGAGACCAATGGTTTTTGGTTACTGACATTTTTCTAAATATCTTCTTTTGTGTTCTGCAGAAGAAAGAAAGCCATACGGGTTTGAAATGACAAGACGGCATTCAAATAATGATTTTTGGGTGAACTATCCCTTTAAGAGGACGCTTTTCCCCAAAATACATTTCTTTCATCATGTATTCACCCTGTAATTTCAAACCTGCATGACTTTCTTTGTTATGCAGAACACAAATGTTATTTTGAAGAATGTTGGTAACCAATAATACGAACACCACAAATGTTGATGTTAACTCACTTGGTTAGTTCTGGCTGCAGTGCGTCAAGAATTGGACCAAAAACTCCTTTTTTGTCCTCGTCTCCAGAGAGCAGCTGATGTACAGATCTGCTGGCTGTCATTCCTGCAACTGATGTCAGGAGCTGTAAAGCACAGTTTCTGGAAGCAGCACTGGTCCATGGCAGCTCCTGCAGGTGAGTTATGGAGAATATACACATGCTGGGGGCAAGTGCTTGAGCTAGAGTCTTAACATGCGGATTACTTTGATTCTCCACCTCCGTTCGCATCCGCACACATAACGCAAGTAATGCTGTACTGACAGTCTGAGCTTTGGTGGGTATGTCCTCATAACTCTTGGCAGGTAAAGTGCCGCTGTCCGTCTCACACACGGGCAGGGCTGCGTATCCCGTGAACGAGCTCAATAAGCCCAGATACGCCTCGCGTAAATCGGTGTTGACCTGAGGAAAGAGCCAGTCGACGGGAGCGAGAGTGAAACACTCCGCGGTGTCTTCCAGGATGAGCACGCGTTCGTCTTTCACCTTAAATCTCTCACAGATGTGGGTCAGAACAGCTACCACGGAGCAGGAATCGGACGTGGTCAAACTTTCTCCAATTTGTATCTTGTGGAGAAGCTGTGCCAGATCCATTGCGCTGGTTTTTAACGTCAAACAATCAACAAGCGTGGATAAAGATTACATTGATGACAAACGAATAACATCTTCAACAATCTTGCTTCATGCGTCACCAGTGTAACGTTACATTTAACTTTCATGTAATATATTAAACGTAGTACATGTAACACATCTTACACTGGAATTGTTCACCGTAAAACATCTCCCCAGAAACGCGACTGAAACAACAAAGGTTCCGATGTGGACTCGATTTAAAAGTCCCCCGCTCGAGGTACAACATGGAATTGCAAGGGTTTCGTGCCCACATTGCGTTAAAAAACAAAACAAATGTACATGTATACGAAAATACTTGCATGACGTTTTAATGATAAAAAACGACATTGGTTGTTTTATTGAAAATACAATGTTGTTTATTATAAAGACTAGTAGGCTATAGGCTAAGATAAATTTAATTAATCAAAAATAAACAAATCTTAATCTTTTAGCTATGCTGTAAGGTTATCTGAAGTAAGGGGTCCTCTGACAAAATAGGTTGATGTCTGCTTTTAATGGTGTGTGTGGAATATATAGCCTATTCAAATAAGATAGGCCTAAATGTTATTCATCGGGCAGATTAAGTGAAATGAGCGCTATAAAAAATAAATAAACCTTTTCCAACATCTTGAACGCATAATACACACAATAGGTGGCGTTGCAAGTGCAGGAAAAACATGCGAAATTCTCTCGTAATATCCGTTGCCACGTCTTGCTCTGTTTACTCAGGTGTGAAGTCTTACAAATGTGTTTAAACCCGTTATTAATTCATGTTTGGTTTAAATTCATTGCCTACAAAAGAAAATCACGAGTGATACACAACTTCCTGCTCTTTCAACTTGTGATTAAATTCAATAATATTTGATGAATCCAGAGGAAATTGCTATTGCGTCACAGGAGATGTTGTCCAAAAGCACAAATAAATGATGCCGCAAATAAATTCATTCGTTTATAATAATGATTGCTTTTTCAAATATCATACATATATGAGTATATTGACAAACTAGGAAAAGTCATCAAAAGAAAACAACGAGGCTTTTTTTATTTCATTCAAAACCACTAGCAAGATATAAGACAACAATTTACAAGCAGACAATAACAAGAAAACAGTAACATTCAAGTATCCACATAGGCTACAATTTGAACACACATTTTTGTAGTTAAGGATGTGAAAAGTGAATATGAATCATATTTAACCTTATGAATCAGGGCTGCTGGGAGTTTGTGAATATGTGTCACCCTTCTATGTCCTCTTCACTCTCATCACTCAGTGGAAATTCTCTGACCTCACGTTGAGTACTGTAGCTTTTCACTCGCATTGGACACTCCTGATGTATAATAGCCTTGAGAAACAAGTGTCACATCATTATCAAACATTCACAACATACCAGTCCCTAAATGATTTATAAAGATACAGGTCTCACCATCTTCTCCTCCCGAACAGCAGGATTTTTAAGAAAGAAGCAAAGAGGTGCATACAAGATGTTGATAATGCCTATTATCACCATGAGATTGGGAAAGCCAATTGATCTTACTATGGCCCCTCCAGTGGATGGACCTGCAACAAGGAAAAAAGCTGTATTTCATGTATTCATGCAGACTTATTACAATTGCTGATTATGAAATGAATGCACATATTAGGAAAACGAATCTATATGTGAAATATGCCTATATAGGCTATATATTTGATGTATTAGAGTAACTAGTGCAATTACCGACAGCAAAGCCCATGCAAAGTGCCACATCTGCAATTGCATACACACTCCCATAGACGGAGACGTGTCTGATATCCACAAGATAACCCATTATAGACATCATAGAAGAATCCACCATTCCTAAAACCCACAAAATATAAAAGTTTAGTTCCATATCTTATAAAATGTTATTAAGTATTGCATATATGCAGTTCTTTTAGCATTATAATAATTAATGAAAACCTTATTCACCAATGGCAAATCCCAACCCCCCGTTAGGACCAATGAGCCCGTAGATGTTTTTGGCAAAGGGAACCTAAAAGGATATTAAATTGCTACTGTTAAAATCACCACAGCCACCCTGTATACATTTTTATATACGTAGTGGTCTGGTCATGTGATTGGCATTCTGGTTCAAGCACAGAATAGAAATGAAATTTCTGAATGAAATAGAATAGAAATTTTATATACAACTGCATTAAAGGAGGATATGAGATACTCACACAAAGAAGACTGACGCCAACTATAAGCATCCCAATCATGGAACATAACCACCTAATAAAAAAACACTTCTGTATGATGCAAGTCATCAATATATTATGAATGCATTTTTTTATTATTTAATATTTTTAAATGTATATTTATACCTTCCCATTTTATTGGCCAGTACACCAAATAGATTCGTCCCAATGAGGTAAGACACACTGGCCGGTAGGAAAGCCATACCTGCAATATTAGCGCAATATACAAGAGTAGTCGAAAGCCATTTGTTTCACTTTGATCTTCCTTAAATACTGGTTTTATTAAACTTCTGACTATCAATTTGTAAAAGAAAAGTAAAATGTTTGGGAATTAAACACGGGACTGTCATGACTTTCACTCCATAAAAATACAGAATAACATCATAATATGGAGGGCTGAATTTCTTACCAAGCTGCCATTTTGGTGAGCACATTGTTTGCATCATCCAGATGGGAAGAGTGGGCTCTAATATAGCCACTCCCATGTTTGCAAAGCACAATGACCCTGTAATTATATAGAAACCATAATCTCAGCCATCATTCATTTAACTAAGCTCCTCTTCCGCTTCATTTACAAATCGCTTTAGCCCTTCACATCCTTAAACATACAGCCATCAGTTTGTGAAGCCAAACATACAATTACCAGAGAGGACTACTGCTTAAACTACAGCATTTGAAGATGCTGCGTCTGTTTTGATTCTTTAGCCGTATGTACATCAATACACACCTGCACTAATGAGGATGTAAGGATCCTTTAACAGGGTGAGCAATGGTGTTCCTTCCACAGTCTAAAGAGAAAACATATAAGAATCACTCTGTATCTGCAAGACTTTCATGTTTCATCTCAGAATTTGTATAAAGGGACTCACCCCTGGAGATATTTTGGAGGGCTGAAGAATACAAAGCTGAAGGGCTAGTGTTGAAATGAGAAGATGTTGTATTGAATAAATCAGACCATATAGACAGAATGTATGAAATACAAAAAAACGTATATATCTTACCCCCATCGAAAAGAGCCAGGAAGGCAAGGACAAGGAAGGGAGAGCTTTTACCGACAAACTCATACATAACGCTGCCGAAAGGCGCTCCGACTAGAAAGGCAGGCACAATGTTAAAATGTGTCATTACTTTTATTTAGGTATATTTAAAATACAGACCATTTATAAAATAATATATAGGAGAACATATATAGGAGTAACTGACTTAGTACTCCCATGGCAAGTCCTCCCAGTGCGATTCCCATGGCAATTCCCCTCTCATTGTCATCCGTGTACACACTGGCCAGCATCCCAAGACCTACGGAAGGGATTTGCACACACAGAGAAACACACTCAGGTTTGTTTTGGTATCCTTGTGGCGACTTGCCATACACTTCTATTTTTTATATTTACCTATGGTATTTTTATCTCCTAACCACACACCTCTAGACTCTATAGGTATAGGTGTAGGTGCTTCACAATTCCATAAAGAACCTTTAACATCCGAAGAATCTTTCTGTCTTACAAAAGGTTCTTTGTGGCGAAAAAAGGTTCTTCAGATTATAAAAAGGTAAGAAAGATGGTCGTTTAAAGAACCCTTGACTGAATGATTCTTTGTGGAACCAAAAATGGTTATTCTATGGCATCGCTTTTAAGCACCTTTATTTTTAAGAGTGTAAACCTAACCGCCACAGAGACATTTTTGCACTTGTTTATTAAATTCTGTCATTATTTACTCATCTTCTTGTCATTTTAAACCTGTATGACTTTCTTTCTTCGACAAAACACAAAAAAAGAACTTTTACTTCATTTAAAGAACATTCACTTCTATTATATTGACACAAAACCAATGCAAGTGAATGGGTGCCAGTTAACATCATTCTTCAAAATATCTTTTTAGTGTGTTTTGTGGAAGAAAGAAGGTCATACAGGTTTGAAACGACAAGAGGGTGAGTAAAGGATGACCGAATTTTTTATTTTTAGGTGAATTATCACCCACCCACATATACATAAACATACAGACAAACAAACAAACAAACAAACATGTACACACTCAAATGACATTGAGATGTAAAAGCTGTCCTGATCTACCCTTCAGGGTTTCTAAAACCCATAGATCTCTATTTACCTGCGACAGAGGAGAAGGAAGATCCAATTCCCTGCAACGAACGGGCAAAAAACAGCAAGCCGTACGTCCCTGAAAACGCAAACACTGCAGAGGAGCCAAAATGAGCGTTAGAGCCGATTTCATTTGCACTGCAGGAATAAAAGCTGGCTATAAAACTTGAGTCATATGAAGTTTCACCATATAAAACACACATACACAAACATGAAACATATGAAAGATCTGTGTTGGCTTAATATTACATTCAACATCTTTATGAGCGCCATGTCGACGGTTTGCCAATGAAGGTCACACTTATTTGTTAAATATGTTATATTATACGACTTCTGTTGTTTATGCATTTGCAAAATTTTATATTCAGCCTATTGCTGGACCTTTGATGCAGTATTATATGTTTCATTGTTTGGTTAACATGACTTACTTATTGTGGAGACAAACATGATGACAAATCCAGCAAACATTGGTATGTGATATCCAATCCTTTAAAAAGAGGGTCAGACAATAACACTTATTCATAAAGCATGTATACCTAAGTAGCAGGCATTTCGATGATCAAAGCAATGTAACGGTAAATAACAATCATGTTTATAATACCTGTTAGTCAGAGAGCCCACAAAAGGGTTGACAATGAGCTGCACCAGAGCTTTGGAGGCAAACAGCAAGCCAACTCTCACATTCTCATCCTCCAAAAACTCACTGTCCTCTTTACACCTCGGAGCAGAACTATTGTGGATCCCAGGACCTCTATCAGCAGCAGAAGAGATGGAAAGATTGTTGTTGCTGAACGTGATGGTGTATGTAGTGTTGTCGTACAGAGAAAGGATGGAGGTGTAGGTGGGCTGTGTGGAGTCCGAAGGAGACTCGGAGGGGGTGAGAGACGAGCGCTCTTGCGTCTGGTGCTCGGTGGCATACAGGAAAGTAGGGATGATGGGAACTGGGAAGAACAAGAGGTGACGTGAGGATCAGAAGAGGATGAGACTGTACCTCTATCAGGGTGTGCCGTCTGTATGCACAGAGGTTAGGACAGATGTAAGCAGGTAAATGTCATGGGTCGGTTTGTTTTGTGTTCTCTCATGCTTTATTCCGATGCTTTTATGTGCCGTTTTTTCCCTTACCTACAACGGTTAGGAGCATGTTATCCAGTAAGAGGGCCACACATACGACTACAAGCACCAGACGATGAGAACCCCTGCTCTCCCTGATCCATTCCATAGGGTTTAATGTAGACATGATCCACCTGTGTCACTGCACACAATAAGCACAACATACAATCTACAAATGCTTATCTTGAATTATAACCCAGCTGATGTTTTTTTTTTCGTTTTCTACTCAACACAATTTTTTTCAAGTTTAATTGTTAGGTGGGTAGACATGGCAAGCCATGACATCATTGTTTTACTGTATGGCATGCTACACTATATGCCACCTATAGAGCTATTAGAAAACATTTTTAAATTTTATTTCATATACATATTATACATATGCCCATGTTACCTTATACAAAAAAAAGGTTTACCAAAGTGTGCTATTAGTATACTTATTTTAAACTTTAAAAAAGTATGCTTTCAGTCTGCTTTTGATGTACTTATATTACACTTACACGGCATACTTGACTTGGTGTAGCCTATACTTTCAGTAATAAATAAACTTTCAATAATACTTTTGGTTATAAACATCAAAGATTAAATATTCCATGTATACTTGGATTATAGTTGCGTTTACTCTTTCGATTGAGTAACTTGTTAAAAACATTTAAATTTTTTCACTATACTAAGAGTTTACTTCAAAGTGTACTTTCATAAACTAAAAGTACTGAGCTAGGTAACTATCTGTATACCTAAATGTTTCCTGTAATACAGTATGGAAAAATATAGCTGTAAACTCCTTTGTGTACTCAGAGTTCACTACGGTTACTTTTATAAACTAAAGAGTGTGCCAATGTAGTCCTAAGTCTTATTGAAATACACTCTTTAAAATAAAAGTGCTTCGTGATGCCATAGAAGAACCTTTTTTGGCTGAATGGTTCCATAAAGAATCTTTAACATCCGAATAACCTTTCTACTTCACAAAAGGTTCTTTGTTGGGAAAAAAAGGTTCTTCAGATTATAAAAAGATAAGAGATGATTCTTTAAAAACCTTTGACTAAATGCTTCTATGTGGAACCAAAAATGGTTATTTTATGGCATCATGTGAAGAACCTTTTAAGCACCTTTATTTAAGTGTTGTACACGGGTACATTGATATTGGTATACTTATACATAAAGCCTATTTAAAACTATTTGATACTTAAGTATACTCATTTTTTAAGGGTTGATAATAGACTATTTAATATACATCTGAGCACAAACTTAACCCTAAATTTACAATATATATTAAAGGCAATGCTTTACTTCAATAAAAAGACCAGCCCAGCACCAGCATTACCCGCCAATAAATTATAACTACATAATACTGGACGTCAGAATACTCCCAGTGGACTTTGTTGGGAAGCTTTGGAAGAAATTGAAAAGATCTGAGTGATATGCAGGCTCAAAATGACCCAACAGAAAACCAAAATGGAGTTTTATGTTACTGTACTCTGTCTTTTGTGATGTGTGAAAGGGCTTGAGGACAGGTTTGTTCTAGGGAGGAATTACGTGCTGTGTGATTGTATTTCAATAATATGATTACAGCTGCTGTAGGGCATGCAAGAAACAGTCTCTGTGTTTCAGGATGGTTCTTTTATCTTTCAATCTCTTTCAAACTTTATTTTGGTTTCATGTGTCAATTTCTTTTCTCATGTATGTGACTCAACATTAATGTCTATATAGTTATTTTTTATTGTGTTATGATTGTTAATTCCAATATCTAATGTGTTTATTAAAGATTATGTAAGAGATGATAGACCACGACAAAGTGTCTGTTTTTGCCAGATGTACAGCTGCGGAATAAATTAAGAGACAATTGTACGATGTATTATGTTCATTCCAGTCCAGTGTCTGTTGAATTTCAACAAAATCAAACCTCAGGAGTGACAAAGTCATCCAACAGCAATGAGAAACACTGACAGCATGACAAGACCATGAAAACTGTGATAAAAATCCCTAAATACAAATACTTTTAAAGTGAATATGAACTTGTTTTCTTTGGAGTAGTTGAGGTCTGAAAAAATACAGAGCACCTTTTCTGTTATTTTGATCTGTTTCTCCAGTTTTCATTTTCTGCAAATAAATGCAAATAGAAACAAGTTTTTTATTTAAAATTTGGTAAAAAATATTGTTAGTAATTCACAGAATGAAACAAGAATGATAGTTTTACCTAAACACATACCTAGAAATACTAAATTCAGAAAAACTGAAATGATGCTTTGAAACGAATCAGGGTCTCTTCACTCTTTCCGCGGCTGTATTTGTTAACTGACACTTGAGACGATGCTTGAACAAGTTAGCAACATTACATCAGCATTTCCAACTAGTTATCTTGCCGCACAAATTGCAAAAATGATCAACACCTCTAAAAAAGCTGTGTGGTTTATGTAGCACAATGGAATAAAGTCATGATTAAACTAAAAAATGTCATGAAAAACTTGAGTGAAAAACTTGCAAAGTGTGAGATATTTGTCACAGTGACTTGGTCACTTTGTTATTTTTGGAAACTATCTACAAACAAAGTTATAAAGACTGTGCAACATTTAATAATAACAATAAAATGATAACCCCCCCACACACACAGAGTTGTTGAAACCATTAAACATATAATCCACAACAAGCTTTTTACAACATAGTTAAAAGTTGATAATACATCATAAAATAATTGATCTCTACAGACAAAACTGAACTTGTCTTACCTTTGAATGCATAATCTTTAAGCTTTGAAGTGTCCAGGGCAGGTGGATGCAGCGGTCACTTGTTGAATTGTGAGTTTCGCCTGAGGAAGGGAGGTCTCTGCGTCCACTGCTATCTGCATAAGATTTGCTGAAAGGGCAGATGTCTTTTGGAAGACATCTGCACACATGCACACACGCACACACAAACCCTGCGTCACTGGGGCAGTAATTGTGTGCATCTGTTACTCTTTATTGTGTAGGTGAATGACCTGCAGGCTTCTTTTCGTCACAATGACTCCTTATCTGCATCTCTCATCCAGCCTAAATACACCCAATCAGCAGCCGGCTACTACTTTCCACTAGTGCCTGTACAAATAACTGGCTGTCAATACAGGTCAATGAGCTACACGTATTCATTTAATTATATGAACCCTCATGTTTCAGTTGTTGAAAGTCTTGATTTTTATCATTTATTTTTGGCCAAATAATGTATTTATTGTTAGGGGACCAATGGTTATCATTTTAATTTGATGTGTTTTTTTTCTCATATAACGGTGGCAACATTTTGCATTTTGTGAAAATGTTGCCACTGTTATATGAAGGCATAAAATAACTTTTTTGTTGAGAAAATTTCCTAGCTATCTGGGAAATTGAGTACACGTCTACTAGCCACAATGAGCTGAAAAAGTGAAACTTACATTGAAGCATTGGCAGACGCTTTCATCCATTTTTCTTCTCTTTAAAACTGTTCAAAAAACTTTTTATAAAGTTTCATTAGGTCACATTATAAATCCTTTGGAGTAGTTATTAGTATCTATGATTGTATCTAAAATTGTTAGAGCAATAATCCTATTTACACAGGTTTATAATATTGATGAAACAATATCGCCGATACGTTCTGAGATCAAACAGCTAGACGTTTTGAATTTTGATCCAACTAAGACTTTAAAATGCTTTAAAACTCACAGTTGAGGTTTTGCTAAAGCGAATCTCTGAGGGTTAAACATTGTCACTGTCTTTCTAAAACCTTGTATGTTCAGACTCAGAAATGGTTTAAATGATTAAATACTTTTTAATAATTTTTAGTGGGTTTTTGCAAAACCCACTAACTAATAAGGGTGGCTAATAAATATGATTTATAGTAAAAAAAAATGGAGATACAAGATTTCAGAAGGACAGCGGCAATATATTTCAGTTATATTGCAAAACACCATTACAAATATATATTTTAACCTCGTTGTCTGATGGCGGAGTAAAAATCTTATTTTAGCCTGTGGCATTTTCAGTTTTCTGTGTAATGTTAATCCTTTCAGCCTGAACATCTATATGGAAAATGGTAAATGACTCAACCGGTTTTAACCTTTCGCCTCTGCCCTCTCTGGCAATTCAAATATCGTACACAAGCGCACAAGAACATATTAAAACCGCAGCACGAAATCTGATCACGCAATCAAAACATGACTAACATATCAGCGCTTGCACACACACATACAAAAGGGTTGGAGTCTGCTGCCGCTGCTGCTTTATGTAAACACGACTGGCTTTTGTAAATCGCCTAAGGGTTTGAAGAGGGGTGGGTGAGCCTCCATCACCTGCCCTGTGTTCAGCAACCATTCTGTTTCACATAAACACACACACACACACACACACACAAAGTGTAGTACACTATAGTGAACACATCTCAAACAAACAGTTTTTATACATTAAGTTATTGAAGTTAATGTTGACTTAACTCTCCTTCACCCTTGTGTCTATATGAAACTGTATATGACTTCTTCTGTGGAACACAAAAGAAGATATTTTGAGAAGTGGTTTTATTCAATGGAAGTTGTATGGAGGCCAATGTTGTTTGATTGTCAGCATTCTTTAAAATATCTTCTTTTGTGTTCTTCAGAAGAAAGAAATTCATACAGGTTTTAAATAATATAAAGGCAGAAGTAATACAGATAGAACAGTATTCATATTTTTTCACTTCTTATTTTGTTATTTTAGACGGTTTCATCAAAAGTTAACTTTCGGTCTGTGTTTGTTGATCGGTCTGGCTAGTGGCTAATAATATAGCTGTTTATATTTTATTTCATTTGTATTAGTATTCATTTGTGTTATTATTATTTTATTATATAATAATTGTATTAAATAAGCAATTTGTTGAATGGGTCGTGTAACTTTATCACATTTAGGTTTAGCCAAGTAACGGTTCTTCTACTGGTAACCCAAAATAATACCGAGATATACTTTTAACTTGCTAGCTAATGTCATTTACTTGTTATTTCTTTTGTTTGTTATCAGAAATAATCTGCAGGGACTTTATACTATGCGGATGTGTACTGAAAGTTAAGTTTAGGCCACAAAAGCGTGCATGCGCATGTTTATGTTGTTGCTTTGAAACCGTCTATAACAAGAGTGAGTAAACACACATGACATCTTAACACAAACAATTACTAAATATTATCATATCTATAATATAGCCTCTTTTCTTCTGTCCAAAATGGAAATTAAATGACTATAAATGAACATCTAACACCATTTTTATTCTTTACACTGGAGACCTTAGTGTAGCTATAACAATAGCAGTAATGAAGCTCATAAGTAGATGACAGATCTATCACCTGGTCTGGTGAGAAACACAGGTTTTGACATTTCCCCTCTAAGCCAGCGTTCAGGTGCTGATAATAACCTGTTCCGCTCCAGGAAGCAACTTACATCCGAGTCTACTGATGCGGGTAAATAATGGCCGTCATTTAAAGGATGTAATATTTTTCGTCACAACAAATTTCAAAGGCGTAACATGTGTAAAGGGTCTATGTGGATCATGAAAGGTACATCTAAGCTTTCATGTTTGTTGTGCGTGTGGGCCATAATTTGCCTTAATTACCACTGTAATGCAATGCACACTTCCTACATAAAGTGAGACTATAAACACTGAAATATTCGCAAAGTAACCACTAATGAAAGACGCATTCTTTTTCCAGTTTTTTTCATTAAATTTGGGATATTGTCGTAGGACCATTAAAACACCGGGCCAGGTGAGTCCTCCGCAGTAGAGCTCATCATCTGCATGAAGTTTAGACTCTCAGTGTGGTCAGTACACTTGGATACAACAATGCAGACAATTCTGTTTTTGTTGTCGGTTATTTCCACTGTACAATGCCTGGATTCAAACATTATTCAGTCCTCCAGAGAAATGACAAACTCTCAAGAGGTAAGAATATACATTCTTATACTCGTAGTTTAGATGCCATGCACATTGTTTTTGGTTTCATATGTTTGGACAATGTCACAGTAAATAATAACCACAATGAATCATTGGTCTAGCTGAAGAATAACTATTTTTACTATAACAGGTATGCATTTGCATGTTTTTATTTATTCAATGACTGTCATAAAAAGCATTTCATTCCATGTTAAAATGATGTCTATCTGACAAAAGTTGACATTTACCCAACAATTTCTTACAGTCAGTTTTACATTTACTGAGTGACACAGCTGCAAATTCCCATAATTCTGTTAGAAGGAGGACCTCTGTTATTCTGGGAATCACAGAAAATGGACTAGACTGCTCTATTGCACAGGTAACGACGATATGTTGAAACTATATGCATTACCATACGAATATCTTTTACATATATCTTTATATAATTTTACATTTTATCCTGAAAATGTTTATGTCATGTCAAGGAGCATGAAAAATGCAAAGGCTCCAAGAAAAAACAGCGTAACGCTAGTAAATTGAGGGTTCAAATAGATGGACGAGGAAAGCAAAAAGGTGAGAGAAGAACGCACAAACATGATTTAAGGGAAATTATACATTATTATTATTCTCTCTGCTTAAAACTCACTCATTGGTGTTATTTATTTGACTACAGTACCCGAGATGTCCCCGTGCGTGCGCTCGCGTGACTGTGAGGAAGGGTTGTGCTGCGCGCTCTACTTGACTGGTAGGAGATGTCAGCGCGTTCCCGCGCTGGGCGAGGTCTGTCTGCTTCGGGGACGCGCGAAATTCCGCCGAAGGCTGGACCGCTGCGACTGTGAGAAGAGCCTCTACTGCCGCCCGCAAGCGGATAGCCCTCGTGGACAAGGAGTGTGTTACCCTCACGCGAGGCGCGAGAAGGATTGGTTAACCACTGAGAAAGTTAGCTAAAAACGCCGGTGTAGTGCCGAAATTGGTGACCTACCGAATTATGAGACTCTAGTAGGTGCTATACTGACATTAGGTTTAGAATTAGGATTGGGTGTAGGATTAGCTCAATACAACGTGCTGGGTCACATAATTCGGTAGGTCACAGATTTCGGCACAACACCGGAAAACATCACCCAGTAGCACGTGCTCTGGATCACAAACATTACAGGAAACGTCACGACATTTTCCAAATATTTTCAAGTATTCAAAATAAAACATGTCAAGTAATTGTAAGTAAATATGTTTACAACCTTTTTTTCCGAGTCTACGAGTCAAAAACATTTGAGAAAGCATGGCGTGGATTTTAGCACCTTTAAAGCCAACGAGCGACCTCTGTTGGGTATTAACGTGAACAACAGGAAATCTCTATCTTGTTTAATTGATGGTTCAATACAAATCGAATAACGCCACGTTTTTAAAAACATTAGTAAGAAATTATGTCATTTGTTGTCCACGCAGTTTCCAGTGCAGTGGTTCTCAAACTTTTTTAGTGCGAGGCACCGCACGTGAAGAGTGCATCCATTTGCGGACCGTCCAAAGAAAATTAATGACACAAAACAATCGCAAAGTCAGAATTTTAATTAATCCATTAGACATTACAGTGCTGGAACATCAAATCTTTTACTCTTCTGATATTTGATAATTTAGCATAAATTCTGTATTTTATAACGCCATAAAACTGGGGCCACAAGTTTGAGAACTAGTGCTCTAGTGATTGTTGCAGACCCACTCAAATCAACATTAAAATGCCATCCATTATTCACAAAGCTAAGATTACACATGTGCCAGCTGTCAGGTAGCATTACCTGATAACATTATGCTGAACTACAGCATTTGATGGATATGGATACTTCCTTATATATAACCAAGTCTTTAAAAGGTGACATGCACTTCAAAAAAAAAAATAAAAAGATCAAATAAACAATGTCATTGTTCCCCTTTATTTTCAGATTTTGATACACAAATAAGCCTAAAGGACTTTATTTGTAATGAAAAGAAAACAGCAAAAGGCAACTCCTCATAGACAAACGGATGATGGGGGTTATAAATCTTGGACAGGAATGTTGCGGTTAGCGGCAGGATTTAAGTGAGGGAGCACTGAGGGGTAACTAGACTCAGGTTTGGGTGAAGGTTAGTGGTCGAGGTGTTTAAAGCTGGCCACTGTCAGCAACGACAATCTTGGCACTGGTCTTTCCGCTGTTGGAACCATAGCCCTCCACTTTCTTGATCACATCCAGGCCTTCCACAACCGTTCCGAAGACAACATGCTTGCCATCCAGCCTGTAAAAAACATCAAGCAGGTTACATTTAATACAAGACTCAAACCATAAATAAAATACGAGGAAGCATGCACAAGTGCCATTTTATATGCTCACCATGAAGTAAGAGCTGTGCAGATGAAGAACTGGGAACCATTGGTGTTGGGACCAGCATTGGCCATCGACAGACATCCAGAACCGGTGTGTTTTAGGTTGAAGTTCTCATCGGCAAACTTGTTTCCGTAAATGGACTTTCCACCAGTTCCATTGTGGTTTGTGAAGTCGCCGCCCTGTAGTCACAGTTTCAAGTTTAGAACTGGTACAGCAACAAGTTATGATTGAACCGCATGACAATCGGCATAAATCCTAACCGTTATTGTGCTTACAAACATTTACAGAAAGGCGCGCACACCAAAAATAAGACGCATCATGTGACCAAACAATGTAATCTGTCGTACCTGACACATGAAGCCAGGGATGACACGGTGGAAGATGGATCCTTTGTAGCCGTAGCCATTCTGTCCTGTGCACAGCTGCCTGAAGTTCTCTGAAAAAGGTGCGAAGAGTGATGGGCATGTTAAAACTACATTTACGCATTTGGCAGACGCTTTTATCCAAAGCGACTTACATTGCATTATACATTTTGTTTCCGAGTATTTGCAATCCCTGGGATCGACCCCATGACCTTGGTGTTGCTAGTGCCATGCTCTAACCACTGAGCTACAGGAATCTTACTAGCAAACAATCTTCAATAAAAAAGCTCTTGAAAGAGGCGAAAATAATGATACCTGCTGTTTTGGGGACAACATCAGCTCTCAGCTGTGAAAAGAAACAAAACGTTCACATTAACTTGATAGTAAGTCACACATAGTTTTTTGTGGGTGCAAGTTACAGACTGCACAGTGTTCGTATGAAAATTGTTCACATGTCTGATATTTAACCAACACCCAGCCCTAAATAAAACCAATAAACCCAGATGCAGTCTGCACAGTCGCCTGTGGGTGCACGTCACCCATTCAGCCGCATGATCACATTGCAGCATCTAGGCACAAAACGACGCTTGCGATGCATTACAACAAGTGCGAGAAAAAAAAAAAACTGCATGGCGCATAAACTGACTGGTGACTGTGGGCATGCTGCATCGAGACCACAGAAAAAGCAGAGGATAAAATAAGGGGGATAGGAGAAAAAGTACAGTGCAGATAGCACGATACATACTTGGACTTGTTACAATTTTGCAGTGCGCAAGGGCGCGTCTCTGACTGAGAACTCTATGACCACGTGCCCGTGTGACATTTCCGGGTTCTTTTAACTAGACGTTGGATTAAAATGGCCGTTTAAAAAGCATTTTTTATTTGAGCGAGTAAGTTACGCGTTGTGTGAAATCTTAGTTTGTGATGCTGTCATCAAACAATCACATGCATTTACAGTTATACAGGAAACGGTCTGCTCCGTAACGCAAGGCGTGATCATAGCGGATCATGGAAATCTCCAGAGCTCTTGGAGAACGGTTCCCTCCCATCCCCCCCACATACTAACAGAACTTTCTATAGCTTTTCACTCGAGAAACTGCAGGAACAGTATTGACGGAGGGAAAGAAATTAACTACTTATTAAAGATTGCATAAAAAAAATCAAATGCGCGTGTTTTCGCAGTTTGCGTGGGACGTGAAGCTTTACTTTGGCTTTACCGGTGCCAGGGCTAAACAATAGAGAGCCGGCCCCAAGCCATTTTATGCGCACTCCCGCGTGAGTTTTTCAGCATTACTTTCCCAAACGCGTTTGCTCATTTGACTTCACCAGCAATAAAGCCAACGTTAATGTTTGCAAAACGTGCAAATGCAAAGAAAAAAGAAACGACAACGAACAACGCATGGCACGCCGAGTAACCACTCGTGCTGTAAAATACACGGGCCTGGGTAACAACGCCTCGCATTTCTAATACTGCTCGTTTTGCTGACTCTTCCAGCAGCGATCAATAAACACCAAAAATACTCCGTTTGCGCCACAGTCCAATTGACAGAAAATATGGAGAATATCGCCTAAAATTTACCTCCATGATCACTCTCCCAACCGGCTTTCCGTCTGCGGCGATATCGAAGAAAACTTTGGGATTTGCCATGATTTAGGATTGTTTTGCGTTTAGATTATGCTGGGGAACCGTGCACCGCCAGTGCGCTTACAACCGAGAAAAGACCGGATAAAGGCCGCTATGCGATATAATTACCGGAGAGGGGCGGCATTAAATCGCCTCCGGCCAATAAGAACGTTTGAACACTTCGACTGACACAAGTCCTGACCAATGAAATATTCCCATTAAGATTTTTTCATGATCCGCGTGCGTTTCTGTTACTTGGCCTGGCCTATTTATGGCCTTATGGATGATACTTTTTATTTGGTCTAAAAACGCATTTTAGCCATGACAGTGAAACACACAGTACACAGTCATGTATACATAAATACAATACATTTTCATTGAATTATTTATGAAATAAGAGTATAAAAAATCTGACTTATATTGATGCAGACGAGACGAGCTTAAAAGCTATTTTAGATGGGCTTTATTTTCAGAATGTATATATTTTTATTGACAAACAGATTTAGATGTATATGACATGCTACAAAGTATTTTTAAATCCATGTAAATTGATTTCCAAATTCGAATGATGAATAAACCTTCTGGCTGCTGCAAATAATAAAGTAATTTGATTATCAAAAGTCATTTTTTCTTTCATATGTCGATACAAAAGGTCAAAGCATACAGGACTTATTCTGAATGAAAACAATATGGGAATAGGCCACTAATCAAATGAGGGTTATATTATCTTGGTTAAAAATGAATTGGTTAGATTTATGTGAGGGGTAACTAGACTCAGGTTTGGGTGAAGGTTAGTGGTTGAGGTGTTTAAAGCTGGCCACAGTCAGCAATGACAATCTTGGCACTGGTCTTTCCATTTCTAGAACCATAGCCCTCCACTTTCTTGATGATATCGTAGCCCTCCACAACCTCTCCAAAGACAACATGCTTGTCATCCAGCCTGCAAGAAAGATATAGAAGATTACATCAGGTAGGTTACATTAAAAATAAGACTCCCTGTCTGTCTGTAAACCAAGTCGGAGAAAGCATGCATGATGTAGTCACCACGGAGTAACACCTGTACAGATGAAGAAATGGGAACCATTGGTGTTGGGGCCAGAATTGGCCATGGACAGACATCCATCACCGGTGTGTGTCAGGGTGAAGTTCTCATCTTCAAACTTGTTTCCGTAAATAGACTTTCCACCAGTTCCATTGTGGTTTGTGAAGTCGCCGCCCTGTAGCCACAGTTTTAAGATTGCAACTGATTTCAATGGCAAAAAGATGCATAACTTTATCATTGAAACAAATACCTAACAAGGTTTCCAGAAGACAGGTGTGTAGATGGCCATACAAAAACAGATTTGCAAAAAGCAAATTTGATGTAATCTTTCATGGGATGACACGGTGGAACGTGGATCCTTTGTAGCCATTCTGTCCTGTGCACAGCTCCATGAAGTTCTCTGAAAAACGGTATAAAATAAGAGTGATGGGCACTTTACATTAGTGAAATATTTAATAAAACAAAACAAATAAAAATGGTACCTGCTGTTTTTCTCTCAGCTGTTAAAAAACAAACAACTTTAGAATGAAATAAAAAAAGCTGCATGTTGAAAAAAACTGGTGACATGAACACTGCATTTCATTGCACCATTGAATTACATTTATTCACTTAGCAGACGCTTTTAACCAAAGTAACAAGTATTAGCACATTTGATATCTTGTTGTGTTACTACATTCTACATTAAAAAAACCATAAGCACATATATCACATTCACTACTGTGAATATCAATGACTGATCTTTTTAGAATCTAAACCCTCGATGTTGCCAGATTCCCACACACTTCACCCTTTAACAGTGCCCTTAAGATTCTATACGTCACCAGCAGGTTGACAAAGAAACTTTCATAGTGTAATACTGTTATGTAAGCACAAACGAGTCATTACATTACATTTACATTTACGCATTTGGCAGACGCTTTTATCCAAAGCGACTTACATTACATTGTACTATACATTTGTACATTTTGTATAGTAAGCAAGTGGGGGTTAGGTGTCTTGCTCAAGGGCACCTCAGCCGTTACCCGCCAGCCCTGAGAATAGAACCAGCAACCTTCTGATCATGAGTCCAACTCTCTAACCACTGGGCCACGACTGAGTCAACACTACAAATTCTACTTTAGATTGGCCAACTAATGCACAACTTTGCTGTTTAGCAAACAGGATCACAGCATTATGGTACAACTTATACAAAAATAAACAATGATCAATACTTCTACCGCATTTATTACTCTTAATTCATATTAAATTCAACATTTTCTAAAACATTCTTAAAATCATAAGCTGTAATAACATTAGTTAAACCACACAAATAATGAATAACTAACATGAACAAAGAATAAAACATGTTGAAAAACTGTATTGATCATTGTTAGTTTATGTTAACTAATGCATTTCCTAATATTAACAAATACAACCTTGGTGTAAGTGATACCATTTAAATTCAGGATTTCAAGCACATCAGGATATAGGTGCACATATGGAGGCCGTCCATGTCGCAACTTCAAGATCAGCTTTGCAGTTGCAGGAAATTCAATCCGTGAGAAGTTAGGAAAATATGCTTTACCTGCCTGACCACTCTTCCAAGTGGGCTGCCGTCGGCAGTAATAATATTGAAGAAAACTTTGGGTCTTGCCATAACTGAGGATTCAAAGGGTGCAGTCCTGCTAAAGATCTTCTTTGCTGCCGAATTCAGGTTTTTCATTTATTTTTGGAGGTTCAAATTCCAGGGGAGGGCCAGTGATATCCAAAGCACTTAAAGTACTTTCAAGGTATACGTTTTATCGGTGTGTGTTTTCCCATGATGGGTGATGTGCAATGCCCTACAAACCGAGCAACAGGAATCCCTTAACTAAGACTTTCTGATAGATGCACCGATAGACATTCAGAAATCTATTAAATACTTTGTTAAAACAACCTCTGCGTAGGATTAATAAATGCTAGAAGTATTGATCATTGTCAGTTATTTCATTAACTAATGTTAATAAATACAATCTTACTGTGAAGTGGTACTGCAAACTCTTACATAACTTAAAATATAAAGATAGATTTTGGACACTCTTTAGTTTCTTCCATCACAGACTTTATCTTTCAGGATTATTGGAGAAACTGTTGTGTTGAAACTAGCTCTCTGGCTACTGGATTCAATTATAGAAATAAACGAAGAACTCCAGATATTTGAGAAGACAATGAGTTTATTGTATGAAGCTAAACCGTTACAGGACGTAATCTTAATCCTCAAAAACAAAAATAAATACAATTATTTGCTTTCTCTTTAAAAGAACCAATAGGATTTGATATCTTGATTCTATTTAAAAGAGTGACCAGGTACATTTATTGTCTTACAAGCAATTTTTATGTCTTCCTGCAGCTGGGTTGGGCTTTATGGCACAAGGAATCAGATGGCAAGAAAGATTTGAATTATGGGACATTTTTACATCTGCATCCAGCTAAATCAACGACTTGCCGAGAGTGCAGAATAAACAATGCAATCTTCAGATAAATGATAACGAATGAGAGACTAAACCTCCAGAATAGAGGCACATACAAGTAAAGGTGCCACCAACAATTATCCACGCCATCCTCACTTTGATATCAAGCCTTTACTGCAACGAAAACAAAGCCATTTTTACATAAATACACTCATAAGACTGCAATACCCTTTTCTGAGAACTCAATGGTTTTAAACATCAGAAAACCGTGCAAAGATACAGATAAAGTGTCAATTTAGCCAATTTCTTTACAATCTTTCTCAGTAATGAGACCCTGCAAATGTATGTGCCAACATCTTCCCTTATTCTGAATTCAGCCCGCAACTGTCATTACACAAAAGTGAAACAAAAGAAAAACACAAACATACAAACTAAAGCCTTTGCACTCAGAACGCCCTACATGGAAGCTTTAGTGAAGAGAGGAGAAACACCTGTGCCACAGCGCCGTGTGCAGAAAACGTTGAGTTTGGAGGCCAACTTACTATATGAGAAAGTTCTTATGAACCAGACTGAAACTGTGCTTTGGTTGAAAATACATTGGACATTTTCACGAGTTGCAAGTCTTTGTCATTTAAAATAAACACCTGTGCTGTTATGTGTTCTTAAAGCAATAGTTTACCCAAAATCATTTACTCATCTCATGTTATTCCAAAGCTAAAACATGATTTTTCTTTTTGCTGAAAACACAACATGAGTTGACATGTCCAAGGTGCTCTTTTCTGCATAATAAAAGTGAATATAAAAAAAGAACCTTGGACGTCCTGCTAAACATCTTATTTTCTGTTTATAACAAAAAAGCAATCATACAAGTTTAGAAGGATATACGATTAAATAAGCAGTGTCAAAACTTTAGCTTCTGGGTGAACTATCATATTAAACAGTAGTTTTTGGTGTTGTTAACTGGGCTCCAAAACCAGCTTGAAATGAACAACGGCCTGTTAAATGTAAACTGCAGATGCATGCAGGGAAATGTGTATGTTTAGAACGAAAAACAATAGATAAACTGCTCATTCTCTACTCTCTATGGGTAAAAAATGTCTGGTATATTTGGTTGATGAAAACTGTGTTTGCGAATTTTAATTTTCTTTGTTGATGGGAGGACAGATTTAGACATGATCGTTGAAGGCGTCCAGGTTGAAGGCATTGTCAAGAAACCGCTTCAGCTCCAGAAGATGGGTGTTCTTGTTTCCAGTGGCAGGGGCAGCGGCAGGATCACGACCAGCATACCTAAAAACACAAAGACCGTTAGCAAAAATACAGAGATAGCCTGAAATATAACATTTTTATTTGAGCAGAGCAGAGTTTACCAGACAGGCTTGGCACGTTCGATGGTGGTGCGCATGCGGGGCTTGACGTAGTCATAGTAACCCTGGTTTTTATGCTCCTCTTGACACCAGACCAGGTCAGCATTGGGATATTTCTCAGTCTCAGCTTTCACCAGGTCAAAAGGGAAAGGAGAAAGCTGGTACGAGAAATAGACAGAGAGTCTTTAGTACTTTACAAGCAATCAGAAGTATTGCTAAAAAACTGAAGCAGTGTTACCTGTTCGATGCGAGTGATAGCCACGGAGTTCTCCATGTTGCGTGCTTTGCGCTCTCGTGTTAGCTCATAATACACCTTTCCTGTGCAGAAAACAATGCGCTTCACCTCTGAGGGGTTTTGGGTCGCAACTCCGTCGTCTGGGATCACACGTTGAAAGTGAGTCCCTAAAGAGACACATAAATAGACAAACTAAAACACTTGATATGTGGTCGTATAAGCACACTTTGTAATCCAGCAGGACCAGTGTTAAGTGAATTCCTCCCTGTGTTTTAACTGACCACAGTTACAGGTCATTTCTTACCTGGTAGCATCTGGTCGAAGCTGGACCTTGCCTCTGGATGGCGCAGCAGAGATTTGGGAGTGAAAATAATAAGCTAAAGAAAAAGTAAAAAGGTCTCTCTAAATCATTCCAAAATCGGTTCAATTAAACAAACAATTGGTTTTCTGAATCATTTGATGGTTCTGATGCTTTCAAACATATGAACTCACGGGTTTCCTGAAGGGAAGAAGGATCTGTCTCCTCATCACATGGAAAAAGTTGGCAGGAGTTGAACAGTTCACAACAATCCAGTTACAGTCATACAGCTGACGCACGGCAAAGTCATCTGTGATTTTCTGCAGTGGAAAAAAGAATGCTCACAGATCGCTCAGTTTCATTTTAGAATGGTTGGGAAAGTTTGTGTTTCTAGTTTGATTATAAAGTTGTAGTCTGGACGAAAAACAGGACTGATATAGAGTATATAGATTATATACTCTAGTACTGTTATAAATGAATATTTGTTGGAATTCCCTGCATTATAAGCATGGAACTTGTGGGAATGATTCAAATAGTTTGCAATATTTATGTTATGTAATATTTTAGATGCTAGTACTACTGATTTTATTGCTCAAGAGATAAAAAGATGTCAAAAAGATGTTAATGAAAGAAATGTTGGGCAGGTGTGGACAGTCTTACAGGGTTGAAGTCAGGGTCATCATTGCACATCTGTAGGAAGCGTTCTGGACGGGCAGATGAGTGTTCTGGACCCTGAGGGGAGAGAGCAAATAAAAAACTTAAGGTCAAAATGACTTAAATATTTCAAAAACTTAAAAAAACAATATGTAAAAGAATTATAATATTTAGTACAACCATGAATAAAACAATAAGAACAGCTGTGGCAGATTGTAAGTAATAACCTAAACTAATAAAATTTTTAACTTTGTATGACTTAAGTTAAATTAATGACTTTTTTCGACATTTTTTGGAACCTGACAGTTTCAGTCCCCATCTATTTGAGTGGCCAGGATATTCACCTTTTTTAATCACATTAAATTAAAAAAATCATACAGATTTTAAGGTCTATTGTGATCATCAGAAACTGATTTGTACAGAGATGAATCATGGGTAACAGTCTCACCATGCCTTCCATGCCATGTGGCAGCAGTAGGACAATGCCGTTCTGACGGACCCATTTGGCTTGTCCTGGACAGATAAACTGGTCTATTATACACTGGGCGGTGTTGTGGAAATCTCCAAACTGAGCCTCCCACAGAACCAGGGCATTGGGACTGGCCATAGCAAAGCCCAACTCAAAACCTAAAGAAAAAACACCAAAATGAAAAGTGACAGAAATATATCACATCTTCTATGAGAATCTGTTTCATTCCACTGCAGAGAAACGTGAGTGTGAGTGATACCTAATACTCCATATTCAGACAGAGAGCTGTTGCAGACCGTGTAGGGGGCTTGGTTAGGGGAAACATGGTTCATGGGGATGCAAATCCTCTTATCCACATTCTGATCGTGGAGAACGTGGTGACGGTGACTGCAAAGAGAGCAACACAAACAACAAGTTAGTAAACTTTACGCTGGGTCCTACAAATGAGACGAATGGGTTAAAAATACTCTTTCATTGACATTCGGCTATTTGGTTCAACTTTTACAGAGCAACAGTAAAAAAGGTTTTGCTGGTTATTGCACCTGAAGGTTCCTCTCTCCACATCTTGCCCACTAAGGCGCACATGGATGCCCTCCTTGAGCAGAGAGCCGAAGGCCATGTACTCTCCCAGAGCCCAATCCACAGTCCTGTTTTTGATCATGTCACCACGGCTCTTTAAAATACGACTTAAACCTGTACGTGAGGCAGAGGAGCAGATCAATATTGAGTGCATCAAATGTGCCAGCAGATGTTACACATATACGCACACAGGTGCGATGTGCAGTGTACCTCCGTGAATAGTGAAGTCCTCCACAGGTACTGATGATGCCACTTGTCCAATGTGGGTGAGATCCTCCTCCGACAGGCCCGTAGATGGGCAGCTCATGCTCTTGGGCTGTCCATCAAGGGTGAAGAAACCTGAAACCATCAAACGTTAATGTTGCAAAATCTAAAACCCTTCTTCTTAATAAAAGCATTTTCTCTGACATCACTTAAAAACTTACCAGGCCAGGGAGAGTCCAGCCAGTGCTTGATGTGAAGGATCTTCTCATCCTTTGAACGCACATGGGCTTCCTCACAGATTTTATCATACTTAGCGATTTCCTCCTGTGGACAGAGACCAAATAAATTGTTTAATGTTCAGTGCTTCAGGTTTATACATAAAAGTTTTTAGTTCAAAAAGGGCCCCTTAATGACAGCTCACCTCATACTCCTGTCGTGTGACAGCGCCTTCTGCGATAAGCTTCTCAGCGTACTTCTGTAGGACTCCTTTCTGCTTCTTGATCTGTTTGTACATCAGCGGCTGTGTGAACATTGGCTCATCCATCTCATTGTGGCCATTACGACGGTAGCATACCTACAAAGAAGAAAATACTTTTTGGGCGACGGCTCCATTGCTGTAAAAATACATCTATTTCTCTAAGTGACAACAACCCACCAAGTCAACCACTACATCTTTATGGAAGGTTGCCCTCCACTCCGCAGCCACATTACACACATACATCACAGCTTCGGGGTCATCAGCGTTGACATGGAATATGGGGGCGTTGACCACACGGGCTACGTCGGTGGGGTATGGAGAGGAACGTGCCATACGGGGATCTGTTGTGAAACCAATCTGGGGAAAGAGACGCAGGATGGATTTTAGAGATCACTGGACAGAGTGCGAGTTAGCTTGTACCATTACGTGCGAGTCTGTCTGTATACCTGGTTGTTGACCACCACGTGCACAGTGCCATGTGTGGTGTAGGAAGGCAGATCGCTCAGATGGCAGGTTTCGTAGACGATGCCCTGACCTGCAAATGCAGCGTCACCATGGAGCAGGATGGACATCACCTGAAACAAACACAACCAAACAAAATCTAAAAAATCTAAATAAAACGAATGTACATTTTGACAGCAAAATCGTGTGGTTAAAAATAGCAGCCGGCATTGTTCAGAGGCAGCATTTGTGCACAAAGGCAGCTCAGAGAGACAGACTTCATATGCAGCATACCTGAAGAATTATAAACAGAGAGCGTCTTTGCAATAACACACATACTTCACATATTTAGAAACTACAATACTAATTTCTTACTAGAAATCAAAATTTATTAAAAGTTAAAGTTACATTTATACAAAACTATGCTCCAAACGGCCACCATTTATTTTTTCGAACTTAATCCTGCTCGACCAATCATCTTCCTTGCATGTTGTTATGAACCGACAGGTCTTGCTACTCGAGAAAAAGGTGCTTGGCGTAGGGCTTTTTTTCAACTTATAAAGACGCTCTAAGCTGCAAAAAAGACGCCGGCGCTGGCGTTTAAAAAAGCGCTCAGGACGTTTTCTTGAAAACACGGTTTACTTCATTGGATTATAATATAAAACAGATGCTAGCAGCTTTAAAAAAAGAAGTCAAGTGCGAACACGACCTTACCCGATTGCCGTCAGTGTCTCCGCAGTAGAACTGCTCTGCTTTAGTCTTCCCCTGAACCACAGGATTCACTGCTTCAAGATGGGAAGGGTTGGCCACCAGTGAGAGGGTGATATTCCTGTCAGTCACACGATTTATCCTCCTGTGGTACATCCCCAAGTGGTACTTGACATCTCCTGATCCCTGTTACACAAACACCTTGAGAAACTCTCATAGATGGTACAAATATAACTTTCTACACTTTTGTGCTAAATCTAACCCTGAAGTAAACATTCTGACATCAGAATAATACGAACAACTTTAAACAAAAAAAAGGTAGCAGACCTGAAGCATACGCTGTAATTTGTAGTATACCGCAGTTTATGATACATACTACAGTATTCTGGAGTATTAACTATAGTAAACTTATGTAGTAAATACTGTAGTATACTTTAATGTGTTTAATATTTACTATAGTAAGTTTCAAAAACATTATAGTATATACAAATTTTAATAGTTTACTAAAGTAAATAAAAATACTGTTCATTATTATGGGGCAAATATGTGAAAGTGGAAAAAATAGCTTTAAATGTCCCCAAGATAGTTTTCAGAATTTTGGAAGTCAATTTTGGCCAAAACTTCACAAGCACAAGGTTTTACACCCCCCCACAATACATATATATACAGGACAGGTATCTGACCTCATCGGTAGCTTCCAGTTTCGAGTCAAACTGACAGAAGATCTGCTCCAGTTCCTTACGGATCACGTTGGCAAGCACGTTTAGTCGGCCTCTACAGAGACAGACAAAAGAAAATGTTTTAATAAGTCAATGACAACAGAAGCCTACTCCTCAGCACAGTAAGAGTTCTGCACCTGTGAGGCATGCCCATGATGACTGTGTCTACTCCGTTCTCACTGGATATGTCGATGATGGTTTTGAGGGCTGGGATTAGACTCTCACAGCCCTCCAAACCGAAACGCTTTTCAGATGACCATTTCCTCTGAAGGAACTCTTCAAACCTGCAGCAGATCAGCACATGAATTTCATTAATACTCTAATATTGTTTCAACACACAACATCTATTTCAAGGGATAGTTCACCCAAAAATGAAACTTCTGTCATCATTTACTCACCCCTAGATTGTTCCAAACCTGTATACATTTCTTTGTTCTGGTAAACACAAAGGAAGATATTTGTAAGAATGGCAGTAACCAAACAGATCTCATCCCCTATTTACTGCCATAGTAGGGAAAATAAATACTATGGGAGTCAAAGGAGGATGACATCTTTTGGTTAGTGCCATTCTTCCAAATATCTTCCTTTCCTACAAAGACATTCATACAGGTTTGGAACAATCTGAGCGTGAGTAAATGATGACAGAAGTTTTATTTTTGAGTGAACTGTCCCTTGAGCTATCCATAGCTATAGTTTTTAGTGAAAATGCAGTTCCTAAGTTACCTGCAACAATAAAAACATTACGGATTGTATTTACCATCTATAATTTGTGTGTGTACCTGGTGGAGCGAACCATGCGGGCCAACAGCGTCCTCTTTTCCTCTAGACTGAACTGCATGACTCCAGGCTTCTCAAACTTCTGTCTGATCCACTGACACTGGTCCAGATCATTGATGAACATAAACTCAACACCTATATGCTGGCAATAAGCCATCTGAGAAACACAACATTCATTAAGAGCTGTTCTTCTGACACAGTGTCCAAATCATTTATGCCACGAAGTGTCAGAATGAAATTAATTCACTGTGGGTGAGGCTAAACCGCATATCATGACTAAACAAAACAAAAAACACAGGACCATCAAACAATCTTGGGTGGATGTCAAATCACAATTTCCATCGAGAGTCTGTTCTGTGTGGCCCTTGCTCACCTCCAACCGGCGGATGATCTCTCTGAGGGGAAGAGCGCTCTCATTGCCCCCGATAAAGGTGGTGGTGGGCAAGCGGAACACTTTATCCAGATCAGACTCTTCCAGCCCGTAAAAACCTGCCAGCCAATCAGATGCCATTTCCAACCCAACCCACAGAGAGAGAGGCGGGTGGAGAAAGAAAGGAGGACAAGAGGTCAACAGAAAAGACACAACAGATGACCAGCACAGATGCCAAACCAGATGAAAAGTTAATAACAAAAAATGAAAGAGGATTAATAAATGAATGTAACAAGGTAACAAATGTATGTAAAACAAAGAAATATATGAGAAATAAGGAGAGAGAACAAAAAGCAAGCACATGCAAGTTAAAGAGTGATGACGGAGTCAATGAATAACAAGGATGTCGTTCATTATTAAAACCAGAAACATGGTGGCCAAGCATTTCAGAAATATACAATCAAAACAGAATGTTAGATTCAAAATGAAATAAAATCATGAACAGAAACACCAATGTGGTGACGCATGCAAGAGTTAGTATGTGAATGGAAAAGGAGCAACAAAAGAGTGAAAGAAAAGGTTGAAATAAAAAAAGACAAACTTGACTAACAGCATCACCAATATTTTAGTGTTAATGTTAGTTTCACATTGCATTCAATACATGTACATTTGGGATAATGAAGAGCAATAAATCATTCTCTGGACAGCATAAAGCATATTATGTGGTCTAATGGAGCGCTCATGATGCAGTTTTTGACCGCAGACAGACATTCATGACACAAACGCTGTAATGCGGCTCAAAAATGCATGAAGATGTACTGCCTACAAAATAAATACATGGTGAACAAAGATTATAGCATTTGTATATTTTGGTAGTTTGATTGTAGTATTTGTGATATAATGTTAAGATTAATTCAAGATTAAATGAGAATATCAAGGTATTAATGATACTACAGAAAAATAAATACATGCATGAATAATGCCATTTTTAAACATTTAAATAGTGATTCAGTCAGGCCATTGAAAAGTGACTAATAAACAGCAAAATCACATTTCTGAAACAAAATGATTGTTTTAACATTGAAAAGATGTTAGTTCATCAACGTTCTTAAATATTGACTAAGCAACATTCACACACATGCTGAATTAAACCTTTGGACTGACACTTCATTTACACACAACAGCACTAATAAATATCAAGATTATTATCCAAGTTAACTGCCTAGCATAAGGTATTAGTCTTTGAACACCAAGAATTCATAATGAGTATTCGTTTAATTGATGTTGATAGAGTACCAAGAAAAAAGCAAAGTAACCCGCTACAGTCACACTCCTGTCATGCAAACAGTGGTACTGTAAGGTCAGTAAACATAGAAACTGACCTTTCTGTGGATGTTTAGCAGCAGTGCAAAAATAGGCAGCCATGCACCTCAAGGCATATGAGAAAGTGTGTTAGAGATTAAACTAGTTAGAGAAAAGCCCTATGTGCATAAATGAGAGGAGGGGAAAAAGAGAGAAAGATAGAGCATAGTGTGTATATGTGTCTGTAAGAGATATAGAGATGTGTGTTTATGTGTGTGTGTAGGGGTATTCCAAGAACCCCCAAGTAAACTCAAAACTCTTCTGAAGCCATATCTGAAGCGAGAGGGCAGCAAAGCCTTCGAAAAGCACTTCACGCCAACATAACCTTCCCAAACACCCAAAACACAAGCACTCTTAACCGTGATCACACAAACATACACATCCCACCCAAATAACCTCGGAGAAAAGCAAAGGGACACATCTTGCAACAAGTTTTTTTTATTTTTTTAATAGTTAAAGAAAACTTAAGACCAGAACTGCCTATAATTTTCTCTCTATAAACTGCTGGAGGATATCATGATACAGATTAAAATAACCTGAAACATTCTTTTAACACGCTATGTGAGTGTCCAGAGATTACAGAAGTTTTGAGAATATTTATGTGGGGTGTTGAGCCATTCACCACAGCGCCAGCATAACAAACAAGACAGATTCACAGGCATTGAAACCAGGATCTCTTTGTCTTGTAGACTGAATTATACGCTGCTACGTATCACAATGCCACGCAAAAACAGCCACCAAATATACATCACTCTTACTGTTTGCTAAGGACAGCTGTTTAGAGCATATGAATTACCCTTTTCCCAATTACAGGTTTGAGAAATTTCTGCAAAGTGAAACTCAGACTCTGTAAAGCAGGGTAAATAAACAGATGTACATTTCTGCATATTAGTTACAGTTTGGAAAGCATCAGCAAATCCAGAAATATTACATAAAATCATAAAATAATTACTAGTCAAGAGTCACCTTCCAAATTTACTTTGCTATATCCCACTATGTCCAACTTACTAGAAGCATTCTATCATGCAAAAACAAAATCTAAGTACAGCTGAAGCATTGTCTATACTCTACAAATATTTGTCCATCTCTGCTTTATTCCGGATAACATTGTGCACATATACACATGTAAATTATAATTATTTGTTTTTGTAGAAATATTTACATATATAGTGTAAAAATGATATTCTAGCATTTAAATGCTTACAGCAATAGTCCATCTGAGCACAATGCCATACATCAGGTTCAACGTTGTGCTCAGGACTAGAATTAGCAAAGCTTGACTAGAACACTGCTCATAGAGTCTCTTCTGTATTCTATATGACCATTTCATTTTCGGACAGACGTTACTTTATTTCCTTAAGTTATTTCCCCTAAATACATATCATTGCGGCAAAGCTGGCTAACACTGCCAAAATCAACACACAAAACGAGAATAAAAGCAACTAAAAGCTACAACTGCTACTAAAAACATAGCATTAAATAGCAGGGGCACAAAAGAGCATGTCATCAAGGCCTACCTCCAATGGTTAGAGCACTTAGACGCTTCTTGACATGTGTAAGGTCTGGAGAGGCAGTAACAGGAAAAAAAAAATCCACTGGGAGTTAGTCATACCCAACCCCTTACATGGCCAATCCCAAAGACATTAAACAAACCTACAGACATATTAAGTTATGATGCTAAACAACTGCACTAATGGAGTTAAGGTCACTGAGGTGAACCACACATCTGATGAGAGACTCTCTCGCATAAAATACTGCAAAAACTCCACTACATCACACCAAGCATGAGGTTGAGTAAGGTGCATAAATCAATGTGGCTTCTAAATCTTATGCTGATGAAGCCAAAATGAAGTCCCACACACAGCAAGACAGAGCCAAGACTAGCCCCCATAGAGATTTGTGTAGAATGTTAACTTGGAAGAACAAAAATCCTTTTACATATTCATTTAATCTCTGACCCCTACAGCTGATAAATTCTACAGACTACAGACTTTGAAATATCTATATGGAAGTGATGTCTGCTATGATTGGCGCCTATGAACTCTTCCAAGTGAAATACATGCAGTTTAATGTCCGTTTCTCTATATAGTAGTTTTATTCCAACACTCAAGAACGCAAAAACAGAGAATGCATCAAATGATCAAGACATGTTCTTGATCAGGTAGAAAATATAGGATGCATTTGATCAATGTCTTATTTTAAGACAGCAAAGACTATTCAGTTTGCTATTGGATGTTCCCTCATATCACAAAAGCACAAGGGAATAAGATTATTTGAGCAAATAAGATCTTTGCCTTTGGGCAGTGTATGTTCCTACATACTGTTCAATTTTCTCCTACTGAATAACTGCAATGCAATGCCCACACACGCTTACATCGATATACAGCAAAATTAAAATTCTGCCAACATGCTTATAAAACTCACACAACCATAAAACACACAACTCAAAAGAAATCCAGGAAATGTAATTTAAAAAGCACTGGTTCAAAAACATTAATTATTAAGGATAATGTATTATTATGAAAAGTATTCACTTTACAATGTATTTTAGTAGTACGCAGTATATGCACTTTAGTGAAAAATTATTTGTACAAAGTAACAAAGATTTATTTAAAGAAAATATTTTTCATTTAATCAGTCCCAGAGAGAATCTACAATCTGTATCTTAATTTTTTCATATCAATTCTGCAGAATGCAAGCTTGAACCAATTAGACATTTTTATTATATATAATGAGAAAGAAATATGCAAAACCCTCTAAACAACCATGGCAATTACAGAATCCTTGTGGGTGAAGAAAAAAAAAGATTTATTACAATTATCATTATTTATTTAATTAATATCACACAAATATCAGATGACAAGCGTCAAATGTGTAATATCTAAGATGTTTGTATTGTTGCATGGTGTATGGACAAATTAAGTCATTAGGGTTAGTGAAGCTGCTATAGAAGCTCAGAAGTAAGAAGAGAAACCAACTACTTTACATCTGACTTCTGTAAACCAACTGCAAAACCAGACCTAACCTCTACAGCAACCATCCTTCAGCAGTTAGCAAACAGTGTGCAGAAAACAGAAAGTTGTGTTGCACAGAAAAAAAGAACGAAGATTTGTCAAGTTAAACAGGACAGTGCAACTTTGAGGATTTCCTAAACTTCACATGATCCAAAAGGAGGTGCAGAAGCAGTTTTAGACTGAGTGGTATGCTCAGCCAAAAAGTGTCCCAATAGTATTGCTGGCCTTAAAATCAAAGCGAAACCAGTCAAATCACAACAATCAGTCTAAAGAAAAACAAAAACATCCAAAACTGCATTCCAGACAAGTCGATGAATTTCATTTTCAAATTGGATTTCAGTCAGAAAGATCTTAACACCAACTCTTAAGGAAAGCAGTTTTGACAAACAAGTCAGCAATCTAACCATTGTGTGTCGGTCATTCATAACTCCTCACCAAGTTTATCCGATGACGTAATAATGTCAGTGGGAACGCACGAATCCAGATCAGCATCCATAATCCCAAGTGGGTCCAGCTGTGCCACATGGTGACCACGTATCTACAGGAGACAAGAGGTCCCCCACAAAAATGGGGTCCGAACGCAAATCCACCCACAAGGGAAAGATACAGGAAGAGGGGAGAACGAGAGGACAGAGGTGGCAGTGTAGAATAGCAAGAAATATGATGTGGGAAATGTATTTGAAGATGAAATGAAGTGTTGGTGGTACGTGTGGGAGGATTGAAAAACAGGGGAAAGAGGAAATGGGAGAAAGAGGAAAGATAGAGGGAAGTGGGACAAAGCGACAATCACACAAAACAGGCTCATTAATGGTGGTCTGTTGAGCTGAGAGGACAGAAAACATTTCTCACCAACATACTGGAACCCAGTTGCTACTGGGGCCTCGTCAAAATTTACACAACTGATGCCAAGTGGGTCGAGGTTTGCATTGTGATGCCCCATTACCTGAAAACAGGGCAACAGCAGTCACAAGACATGAGGTGCTCACCAAGCAGATCCCATGAAGGGGGATATTTAGCCCGGGAACAGGCCCGTATAAGAAAGTATGATAAAGGAAGATTGTGTGGGATTTGCTTAGTGAGAATTCTCCACAGATCTCCAAATTGTCAAGCTAGTATTTACATTTAAATTTAACATTAAATGCATAAACCTCTTACCTTTAAAAAGGTTCGAGCTGCCAACTCGAGGCATTGCTGAGATATCAATTTTAAGCTTTTTTTTTTTTTTTAAATGGCGCAGGTTTAGCCATGAGCACTGTTTGTACCTGATAAGCTCTGATGAGGGACTGAACTGCCAGATGGTCCTCCACCAGCTTCTCCACATTTGGTTGAGCCCCCACAAGAGACTGGGCCTGAGCGAGTCCAGCGAGACTCACTCCCAGTGGGGGAGGACTCTGATAGGCTGTACCTGGTGGGGCACCAGCGTTGGCATTCCTGAAGAAAATGTCCCATGACTGGAGAACAGAAAAAGCTTTGATTTAGGCTCTCTGGGTAAACAAAAAAGTTTAATAGCATTTAGTGTAAAACAACAAAACTATCGGTACGGTTTAGCGTGTTGACAAAATGTTTTATGCTCTCCTACTTGTAAGTTGCTTTGTATAAAAGCGACTGCCAAATGAATAAATGTAATGTAATGTAAATGTAACTTGAACTGTATGTTACATTAATCTCCAAACCTGACAGTATTAATCCTAAAAACTGCCAATGACAAGTCAAAGCCTGTGACTGCAATGGTAGTCCGTGAAAAAATCTTTGGAATCCATGAAAGGGTTCGGTTACTGAACAAGTGATTCATGAGGGATTGTTTCATGTAAAATGTCAGAAAACAACATGATCCGTAAAGATTCAGGCCCTAAACAGTCATGTGACCTGAGAAACTAATGTTACTACATGAACATCCAGACACGTGCATTTGAAAAAAATGTTTACTTCACTACATTAAAAAGCATCATAATATACTTTCTACTCCACTACATTTCATAAATACATGTTTGTATACTTTTTACCCTCTTGATATTTAAGAACAAGTGCATTTAGTATTTTCTCAAAAAGTTTACTTAAGTACATTAATAACTATTAGTGTCTAAAGTATAAAAAAAATCTAACCTAAACCACACAAAACATGGCCGACCTGGATGTAGTACTTCATCTAGAAAAACAATGTTTAATCATCGCATTTATCAAACATGCAAGACTGTTCAAGGCTATTAGGAGTGAAATCTGAAAGATGAGATCTGAGTAGAAGATTCACAGTTTTTTAACTTTATAAAACATGATCAAAAATGTTTCTTTGATCTTGACAAAAAGAACAAAACTTTTGATAATATTAGGGCCTTTTTAAAAGTATTTGTTTATCTGGGATTCCAAAGGCATTATTAAAACCACTCCACATTAAATCAAATTTGTCAACAATTTGTCTACACTAATTCAAAGTTCATTTGCTCAAACCTATTGCATTGTGCTTGCATTGACCTCACTGAGGTGACAATGTCTAAAAAGGTGTGGGCTGACATTGAGATGTCATATAATAACAGGTAACGACCCAAAGAGAAAAGATTGGTTTATAATTCAGGCGTACACATAAGGTTGGAATACAACACCACACAATTTCAGTTCAGATTTTGCCTGATTTGCAGTCTGGCCATGTCAACAAAAGTTGCTGAAAGTCTGCGGCAGTCTGTAGATTTGGGACAGTTAGAGTTAACAGAAAACATTGTAGTGTACGATGGGCAAAGAATTTGATTTTTTTAGCTAGATTGCATCTAGTCAGAGAATATCAACATTTGTTTTATATCTTTCTCAATTTAGCACACAGAATCATTACAAGAACTACAGCAATCATCTCTGGCACATCCATGTTTGTTTTGTTTTATCTGTTACAAGGTGCATGTTTTTGTGTGAGCTAATTTCTGGTAGTGTATGATGCCTCTTGTTTCATAACCTGTTCAGATTTTAAAAATTATATAGTGTATCCCAGCTATTAGAGGTAACAAGCCCTTTTGTCAAATACATTTTCTAGTCATTCCTGATGATTAAAAAAAACTGAATAAAATGTGTTACGAAAATGGGCATAGAGAAAGCTGACCAGTCCAAATCTACACACATAAGAGATCATGTAAATTGTAAAATATGAGGTTAAATAAAGCTGTTAACCTGGTTTACAGAAACAACTCTCTAGAGCAAATAGTGCACCATCACTAACTCTAAAACTACTTTCACCTTACAATTTAACCTTCGTACAAATATTATACTTTTCACACTTTATGTGGAATGGATCTATCGCTGTTTGCATAAGGCAAACAAAATGCTATTTACCCTCGGTGTAAACAGTATTATACATTACCACATTACGTAAATATAATGTACTTCCTATTACACCTCTTGCAAAAAAGCCTGTCATATTTTATTTGCCAGTAAGAAATGGTGAAAATAGTATTGTAACTTGGATTCTATTAGTGACCAAGATACTCTGAACTTTGTACTTACTTTTAAACCGTAAATGGGTTTTTTAAAGGATTATTACATAAAAGGTTATTAGACGTGCAGTGTGACAACATCAACTAAATGCTCATAATAAAGCAGCCATACGTCAATGTGTCCTGGGAACGGCACACTCTCGTGACCGCTCTAAAAATACACCTGAGATCCCGGTAATGTGACCTTACACACAAACACACACACACACAGCTCACTACACGTCTGTAGACAGAGTGAATGTATACTTGCATTGGGATATTTTTGACATTGAATCTTTCGGCAAGAGCCTTTTTTTTAACTGTGGAATGACAAGCTATATATCTGTTTGGGAATGGAAAGGAGCACATAGAGCGTCTCTTCTATTCTTCTTTGCGTAATCCACCTGCAGATCCTCGGCCCTCTTACCTTGTGCACACTCTTGGGATTTTCCAACCACGCATAGTACATCTCCTCAACATAGTTAGAGCTTGTTCCATTCAGAAACGGCTCTGCGGCCACCGGTGCTGTGTAGCACCTGAGTTGCTGAAACGTCCTGGGTGTGGCCGCTGGCCTCTGCTGTGAAAGGTTTTTAGCAGTCTGTGAGGCCGTGATCGGCCGGAGCCGTGCTGCACAAGTCCTTAAGCGGTGCATCGCAGTCTATTAAACAACCGCCGCTCACACTCACAAAAGTAACAGTGTGAGTTTCCGGACGTCCCGTAGTGTCACCACAGAAAAAGGGAGGTGAAGGTCCTCTTTCGCCCAAACGAAACAAGCTTTATAAATTCCTCGATTTCGGCTCCAAATATGGGCTTCAGCTTGGTTTGTTTCTTGCACTCTGGGGAGAAAAAAAAGAAAATCAGAAAAGTGCCAAAAAGGCTTGATTACTTTATCAATTAAATAAACCTAAATAAGTTGTTTAAGATTCAAAAATTGCACTATTTGGATTAACTTTGTTAAAAACTTGTTTAAAAGTATGAACAGAATATGTTCCCCACAGGGGCAGAAGTAATACAATACAGTAGAATATGTTTAATGGATACTGGATTCTGACACTTTGGAGGGGTTTCTAGCAACTGATCCTACAATACTTTATAAAAGTCTTTATATCTTTTCATACATCAGAATCAGATATCCGTTTATGCAGTAAATGTAGTTGGATGCTAACATGTTTCATGATGGTTAACTGAAATAGGTGACCTGACTTTACGTGGCACAATGGCTGCCACCAGAGCCCAGTCAAAGGTCAAGGAGGTTCTGATAAAGACCAAAAGCTCCATATTTTTAAGAATTCATGCTATGATGACCTTTTAATGGATACCAATCATTACAAAATGTAATTGTTCATTTTCACAAAATCAACCATAAACCACTGAGATATGAGTGGATATACAAATTGTGGCACTTGTACATTAGTATTTGTAAAATGGGTTCAAACGGACATCATGTATACAGAAACTGAAAATCAAATGGGATAAAGACATTTTAGATCCATATTGTGAATTTAAATGACACGAGGTTAAAAGATCTAGTCTATATGCTATGATAGCGTCACACCACTGTCTGTTAAGATAGATTTTTTATTATTACATATATAGCTGATATCCAAACATATGCTCTGTGATCAGAGGTGTCTTAATAATTTGTCTAATAACTGACCTTATCATTCATTTTAAAGGTTTATATATTAAGCGTATAGCAAAACAAACCTTTCCTTTAACTACCTTGTCTAATATTTCTCAACACTATGCACTTTTCATTTTTAAAGCACTATGTAAGGAGTAGTGATATATGCTTTATCTCGTCCTATTGAAAGCAACTTAACGGTGTCCCCTTAAATTCATATGTTAAGATCTTAAATTCTCTTCTTAAAAATCTCATCTATAACAGTAAAACCATGTGGTCGAAATCAACATGGACCTCCATATCTATCACGCCTCTGTTTTGACCTTGCGTCCCCACTCCGCTCATTTCCCGCCCACGTCCATGCGTCATTGGTTGATATGACTTAGGCCCGCCCAACTGGCATGGCGAGAGAAAGGCTAATGGAGACGCGAAATGTCAATCATTTTGCCCTTTCGCTACACACATTAGCAGCTCATGCTAACGGTAAAATCATAGGCCAAAACCGGAGTTTCCACTGGCGTCTCTTATGCAATGTAAACACTGTTATTGCATGCTTATTATTTCTTATCCTTATATATGTTTAATGGGTAAATACAAAAAATGTACATATTTCTGTTCATAACCCAAACAGTCTAAGCTAGCCACAATAATTGGCTAATTTGAGGTCGTCTCATGAACGTAGTGTTTCAACTGAACGTGTAAGTATCCTTCTGTTAAACTGACAAAAAGCTAACTGTTCTGTACCATTCAGTTAACTTTCTGCCACACCAAACACAAGCAAGCTTATTTACAAGAAATCCAACTGAGAAACGCGCCCTCTCAACGCGATATGCGCTTACAATGTCAACAAATCTCCTCATAAAGGCGGAGTAAAGTGTGTGTACACACAACACTACGAAGAAACACTTACTAATATCGACGGCCGTATCGACTCTGTCGTGCACCGGAGTTGTCAGCGGCTCCGTTGACCCCCTGCGCTGCTCGAGAGTGACAGTCGCGAGCACCGGAACAGTTCCGTCATGAAGGGCGTCACCTGCCGCTGACGTCACATTTAGGTTTCGCGCGACATAATTAATTCACAAATGAGTGTTTATTTTTGTTCTCATATCGTATAACAGAATTAATAAATTCTCATCAAGTTTATTCTTATTTCTGTTATCATCGTATACAGAAATAATTCATTCTTATTAATTAAACAGAATTAATAAATTTTTACTGCACATTTTCCTTATAGACCACTGGTCCAGAAGCACTTCCGGTTTTTATAATTTTTAATGTATTTTTTAATTTTACATATATTGTTAAATGTTCAAAATACTAGTTTAACATTTTTTTCGGTTATAAATGTTCTGTTGGTTGTATTTTGTTCAACGTTCAAAAACAGAAAGTACATCGTTGTTTACATCTTTCAAAGTGGTTTTACAAGTGGTGAACACTTCAAAACGTAAAAATTTTACTTTACAGCATATAGAAACATACCAGTGATTTTTATTTTCATAAGCAAAAACGTAAATCGTCACCATCACACTATAGGTAGCCCAACGTAAATTGAGTCTAAGCTCAATCCATAAAACATCAAACCATGATCCACAACTGCTTCATCTGTCAGGTACACATGAATGGAAATACAGTGCAAGAGAAGGAAACTCATTCATTCACTCATATACATTAACATGAAGATATATAAAATAATACTCATAATCAGACATGATTGGCACTTGGCTGAGCTTACTATAGATGTTCCAATGAACCTGACTTGGCCAAGTTCCTGGGTCAACGTCCTTGATAGTCCTGAACCAAAATTCCTGACAGTCAAATTTAGGGTTAGTGCTCATTTAAGACTGGCATATGGGCTTTCCCTCTACTCTTTAAGTATAACTTGAACTGGTTGAACAGTTCTTTGACAGGACTGTTCCAGAACCTTTCCACTGCTATTGACCCAGAAACATGCCTTACTCAGCAAAATCAGGACACAATGTTCTAATGTCAGGATCTAAAATATCAGAAGAGGCATGTTACAGCTGTTAAGTGTTTGAGAGTGCATGACTCCACACATACTGTACTATACTGAACTATACACATACTCTACTGGTATAAATCTCATCGCAAGGAAATTTGTCTTTCAAAAGTTTATGAAACACGCAGGCAAAATTGTCTGTCTTTTATACAACTTCAGCCAGGAAGAAACGTTGTAGTTATAGCATAGTATGTGATATCATGCATAAAGTCATTTAGCCCTTTAAAATGACAGGAGAGAAACGAACAACTTTGTCTTCCTTGTTATTGTTGTTTTCTGTATTAAAGAATAATAACGTAACCGCACAATAAAACCAGGATCAGTTCATTTCAAAAAGAAATATTAAGTATTAACCTGACATTTACCTCAGGGGACAGAATTTCACATGGCAAATAATGTAAAAAATAGATTTTCTATAAATGTCACGTATAAATAAAAGCATGTAAATAAAACTATGTATAAATGGTCAAATCAAATGTATTAATCATTTTAAATCAGTATGTTGGGCAGCAACAATATCAACTGATAAAAAAACAAGGTTACTTTATGAATTTCGTTTTCAACACAAGAAAGCACTGTGGCTTTAGAAAACCTGAATGTGAGTATAATACTCCACAGTGCACAGAGAAAGATTTGCAGTTACCACGGGCCATTTAAATACTCTTAGTGATAACCTTGTAAATATCTTAGGGATGCCTAGTAAATTAAATTACAACGTTTTCCTTTCCACATTACAACAGGTAATGTTGTCAGTAACCATGATTGATTGATTGATTGATTTAAAATGCATTCCACACAGGCACACACGCGCACACAGGGAAAGAGGTTATAAGAAACAAACACCTCTAAAGCCAGTCTAAAATCAAAGGGTCTCTTTGTACATTTTCCATAAACAGTGACTATTATTGAAGTGCAATTGGTTGCAGTGGTCCTATTGAACACGTAAGAAATCAGACGCAATGAAGGAGACATCTTTTAGCCTGATCAGAGACAGTGGGAGCTCTGTGATGTATTGCGAGAAGGGCTTCCTTTCACGACAGTGACCGTCTCTCTGTTTGATGGACAGTTGACAGCTGTTTACAGACGGAGAGGTAAAAAAGTGGGGGAGAGGAGGGAGGGAGTGTTACCACCTGATACCCCTCTTAGCTCCACCCACTGCATATTTCAGTTGACCCGTCCCTCTCCATGAAGAAACACATACACAACCGTTATACTGGAGGCGCGGGTGCTTTTCTTTGAGGCATAAGTTGTTGGGAAGGAGCAGGTGGTCTGTGGTAAGAGAACAGATCAAATAATTTAATATTGAGGGCAGATTTCAAGTCTTCAAACAGTAGTCTGAATGCTACATTCCAGCTAACAGGAAACGTTCTTTGGAATAAACTTTCGCTAACATTCTCTGAAAGTTCCCTTAGAATGATCAGAAATGTACTTGCTGTAATGTTAAAACAACATTTTATTTACATTCCAGTTCAGTGTCTGTTGAATTTCAACAAAATCAGACCTCAGGAGTGATACAGTCTCAGTAATATTGTTAGAAGTTCACAGAAAAAAAAGAAAAACCATTTTACCTAAACAGATACCTACACATACTACATTTAGACAAACTAAAAATGGTCTTTGAAATGAGGCTGTATGTCAATTTCTAAATGTTCTAAAAACCATTGGTATAAATATGTTATATTTATTGGAATGTTTAAAACATCCTGAAACAATGTTTTCAAAATGAGAATGTTAGCAAAACATTCTAAGAACATATTTTTGTTAGCTGGAATGTAGTAGAACACTGTAAAAAGTACCGTGAAAATGGAGGTGGTGGCGGTCTGGTGGAATAAGACTGAACAGAGGCAGATGTATTTGTCCGAACCACCTAAAAAAAGACAGATCTTTATTCAAACCTTTATGTAACATACAGTTCACAAAGAGAGCTTTATTCTGACACACAAGCCATCCTAGGAACATGAAATAAGTGTTAAAGTCATTTTTCCCCCTTCTTTTGTTTTTTTTAAATTAAGTTTTGTGGGTTTTTTTTCTTTTCTTTTTAATGTAAATTTTTATTACTTTTCCAAATAAGACAAGACAAAACAAAACAAAACAGACGCGATGACATCCAACTTCATATTAACAAGGGAAAATATATACATACATACACATATACAGAAATAAGAAAATAATAATAAATATATTGATAATAATAATAATTCAAACAGATATACATATTGTTCATAATTTACAACAAACACATACACCAACCCTAATGCAAAACATACCATTAACATATCGAAACACATCAGTAGGTGGGAGTATTAAGAAGGGGAAAATCAAAATCGTTAACATACACGGGGAAGTCAGAACATCTCCCTCAGAGAACTACCCCAAGATCCCAAAGAGCTACTAGTAAGGCATTCAATCTATATGAATCCAAATCATTAGGATGTTAATAGAGTACTTTCTAACACTATAAGTGTGATACAGTCAGAACACACAGGGCACACAGACAACCTTACCCAGTGACTCCTTCAATTATAACTCAAGAATACCAATCAATGATTATATTGGATTCCATATCTTTTGTCAATTGTCAATTTATACCTTAACTCTTCTAGGGGCAGCACATTAGCTAATTCTCTATGCCAAATTTCAAATGTCGGCCCAGATTAGTTTTTCCATTTCTGATTTTTTTTTGGCTAGGATCATGCATAATGAAACAGCTCGTGTTTGATATTTATTCATTATACCTCCTACATTTCCAAAGATTGCGACCTCTGGTTCAGGTGTTAAGGGGATTGTATATGCTTCTGAGAGAAATTCAAATATCTTCTTCCAGAATGACCATATCTTTTCACAAGACCAGAAAATGTGGGCTAATGTACTTTCATTAGTTTTACACCTAATACATACAGGGGATACCTTTGGGTAAATTCTATGGAGTTTAGACCTTGAATAATGAAGTCTATGTACTACTTTAAATTGAATCACAGCATGTCTGGCATTGATAGAACAAGACTTTCAAATCTTTTAAACTCACGTGACACTACTAAAACAAAATTCTGCTGTGAAAATGGCCATTTAAGACTTGACAGCTTCAACCAAAAGCTTTAAATGAAATGACAGCATTATAGTGCTAAAAGTTCATTGTGTGCCAAGCCATGGTTAGTACAGGAAGAAACTATAAAGAATATTATAGATATATTAGATATTCATGCAGTGATTCCAACCCTGTTCACCTGAATGCCAATTCAGATGCATCATCTGTGCAATCTTGACACTATTAATATTGCTTAAGCCCTGAAATGGGTCAGATCAGGAAGACAACCAAAATGTGTTATGTAAGGGGACCTCCAAGAACAAGGTTGAGAGCCACTATTTAGGAAATTATACAAAAGACAGAGCAGGCACTCAAAGAAATGTTAAAGACACTGCCAAGAAGCAGAGAGGGAACTGCATAAGCAACAGATGGAGAAATGCCCCACAGTACAAATGAAAAGCCCTTTGAACATACAGTATTGCTGTTATTTACCTCTGCTGGTGGCAATAACTGAGCCTGGTGCTTTACCATGGGAAAAAAGAGAGGAGGCTGGTCAAAACCTTTATACCAGCAAAATGTTTATCTTCTGTCTTTCATGTTTAAAACGTTAAAATTCGTGAATTCTAATTCCAAAGGTTTGAAACTTGTTTTTATGTTACTCACTTCCTTCTTTTAACAACAATTGTTTTTGCACTACCCATTTACCAACAGATTTATTATTGTCTTGTTATGCTGTACTGTGAAACATCTAAAGGTACAGTAATATGGGTTAGTTATAGACTAGTTCTACAGTTAGATTCATGTTAGCAGCACAGTAACAATATCTCAGCTTGTATTGTATTGTTGTTTGTTTTGCTGACTCACCCCATCCTTTACTATACTGTTAGGGTTTCCCCGCTGGGACACAGTAGTCTGTGGTCTGCTGTCAGCTCTAAGCAAACAATAAAAACACTTGATCAATGTTTATACCATAAACATCTCGTTTACGCTCAACATACTGACATCAGTTCTTCAATACATTTCAAGCCAAACAAAAAACTATTTAAATGTGCATCAGAATTCGGATCCAGACATGAAAATAAAATTATGAAACTCCTACAGTATGTGGTAAAAGTATGTGGAGTTTTTATACTCACTCGTAGCTCTGAGAGCGTTTCTTTCTTAAGAAGCGTTGCTTCAGCTCATTCCTCTTGAAGAACACGTAAAGACCCAAAGCCAGGAGGGGAAGAATTAGAAAGAAGAACACAAGCAGCCCGTCCCGTGTGGAGGTATCTTTATCTAAGTGAGAGAAATGACTTTAACAGAGCAGATCTGGGCAATTACACTCTGAGGTTTACCCATGACGTGTGTTAGATGTACTGATAATCCTACCTCTCTATGAAGCTTTAGCTGTGCTGATGTTAAGCGGTCTTACCATTCCATGGGGGGCCGCTGTCGATGCTTCCTCCGTACCCAGAAGTCTCACAAAATGGAGGGGCCCAGCCGTATTCACAGTGGCAGTTTGTATTGCTGTTACACACCTGTAGCAGAAACACGAAGACAAATGTAAGGTACTTTGATGATAGAACATGGTGGCATTGAAGACTGTAGTGTTGTGGGTTGTGTATGTATATGTACCCCATGGCCGTGGCATTTCTTTTCGACATCACAGTCATAATTTAACACATCTGTGCTCCTACACTCGTAATTTAAACAAACCTGCAATACAAAAATAGGCAAGTCTGTTTTTACACATGCAAAGACAAATTGGTACACAGACAGTATTTGTAGTTTCTTTTTGAGGCCATTGTACTTTAAATAGGATTAAAAAACAGAAACAATGTTTTGCCAAACAATGTCATACTGTATTAAAAAAAACACACAATGAAGTTTTGAAGTTGATCTCCAACACCTTATTTTCTCCACACTTTGTGCCCTCATTGACCATGCCTGGATCAGGCACATCAGAGCCCAGCTGGAAGTCCACACCCCAGCAGGTAGTGCCGGAAATGGGGGTCTGTATGATTGACGGCTTGATGCCAAATATAACTGATGTCAGAACGTTCTCACACTGTAGCTTCCCACACATGGCATTTCTGAGACAATGAGAGAGTGAAAGAGAGTATATAAAAAAAGTAGCAATTTAAGTCACTATGAAATCAAAATTGGCTTCTGACTTTAATAAATTGAATAGTCACATAACAGAAATATTTCACTAGTCCAACACAATTCCAATTCCAGTATGTAACACTATATGTGCTGCTTTACCTGCTCTCACACCTCTTAAAGCCACTGGAATGATACCCGCAGTTTCCAAAGCGATCGCCTTTGAAGTTCACATCTTTAAAACACAACTCAGGAGCGGCTTTAGCCTCTACACACACACACACACACACACACACACACACACACACACACACACACACACACACACACACACACACACACACACACACACACACACACACACACACACACACACACACACACACACAAAGACAAAGACAAAGACAAATGGGTTACATTTGCTATACTCATTTTTTTCACAACTGAGTCACTAGTATTTTAATATTCTAATTATTCAAGCATGTTGTTTTACTTTATGTTGTCAGCCCCTTATGTTGCGTTATAGCTTATACTAGAAAGGAATAGTTAACAACACATATTAGCGTGAAAATAAAAGCAGTTGTTATATTGTTCACCATTTCTTGATATTTGTAAGTAACATTTGTAGGACTTTTAAGATAATTGTGGTACAAATTCACTTTAGTTAATAGTATAGAATGTTTGGAAATAAAATAAATAAAAAAATACCATTAATGACAAAGGGTACTCATTGGCACTGGTGGTCCAGTGGACTCTGTGCCAACTTGTGCAACAGCACTTTGGGCGACCCAAGTTTCGAGTCCCGGCTCGTGGTACTTTTCCGACTCCTGTTCCCCTCTCACTCATCCCAAAATTTCCTGTCTCACTCTCAACTTTCCTATAATATAAGCTATAAAAGCCAAAAGAAAAGCAATGGGTACTCACTTGTGCCAAATATGGCCTGGCACTGGGTGTCGTAATGCTGACATAGGCCGTTGTAGCAGTAAGCCTGCTGCTGTTTGCAGGGATGACCGTTCTGTTTAAAGACGTCGCTCTGACAATAGGCAGATGTGCCGTTACAGTACTCTGGTAAATCACATTCATCCGTGCTGCTCCTGCACACTGTGCCTCCAGGTAAAAACTGACACGCACAGAAACAGACATTACATTTAGAATCAATGCCACACAAGCAAAACATGCGTTTATGTAAAGAGCACATTGCCAAATGGCATATGAATGTATGTATTAACTCTATACCAAACACTAGTTAGCTGCCTAATAAATTGTAAATAAATAAAACTGTTATTATCTTACCATCTTCATGAAAAAAAAGTGAAGAAAAACAACCCAGTAACAAAGCATTCTGGCATTGCCCTATCAAATAAGGATACATGTGATGTCTTTGGAGGAAGCTAGGAAACTGAGAATGCAGCATCATTTAGAAAAGACTTTTAAAGCCTATGGCTATAAAAACACTACATGGTTCTGAAGCTCAACAGGTTTTGGGACAGAGCTACTGTGTTACTTATGGGCGATTGCAACGGACGCACGCACCTGACCTGACGTTAACTTCCGGTCTGACTAGTGGCTAATAATATAACTATTTAAATTTTTATCAATTTATATTATTATTATTTATATTAAGTTTAGCCAAGTAACAGTTCTTCTACTGATAACCCCAAATAATACTGACTAGACATACCGGTCAAGTTAAGTTTGGGCCACAAAAGAGCACAGTAATGTTTGTTTATGTTGTTGCTTTGAAACCGTTTATAAAAGTTATAATTACCCTGCAGTTCTTGCAGCAGACTCCGTACGCACACTGAGCACCTGATCTCAGCCTACACGTCTTCGGCTCACAGCAAGGGTCTTTCATACATTCCTGAAACATCCATATGATCATAATCAACATCTCACTTGATTCACCAGGAGACTTACTCAATGATCCACATGAGTTTTAAAACTGTTTCCATTTCAATTAAACTGATCCACGATCAGTCAACTCACTTCCTCTGATCCACAGTCACACTCCTCGCCCACATCCACCAGCTTGTTCCCACAAAAGGGGGCGCTGTATGCCTCGTCCGGCCGCGGTAAGTTCAGCAGACAGCGTCCTCCTGAATTCAGGATCATTTTCTCAAAGTCATCGGCACTACAACTGCTGAAGTTATGAGAACCACTGAGAGAGAAAGACAGAGAGACATTACTGGAGGTCAATTTATAAGCACTGTCTATTTATATTACACATTCTATATCTCACTGTAAACTCACGATGTATGCTACAGTCCTTGACACCAATATTTTAGTGATTTATAAAAAATCTGTCTGACCATCTGGGATTTCAGTAGATGGATAAAGGTGAGGATTGTGACTTTTCAGTAGTTTTACAGAGAAACCATTATGTAAATGTATATTATTATATAATATATTATATAGTGTAGTAGAATTCTTCATGTTGTGACTACAGTATCCTTAAATGGACAAACTTCTCTACATAGCACGTTTTAAATATACGTTATCTCTTGGGAAAGAAGCGAAAGCGTAACAACCTCTCACGAACTCCATAGTGCTTGGGGGTGGAGTGAACAGCTGGTTGCAATTCGCAACCTCATCGCTAGATGCCGCTAAAAACTACACCCAGCAGCTTTAAAGCGATAGTTCACCAGGAGTCACTTTTTTGGAATTATATTAGAAACTCCCATTATATAAACTACAGAGGACAGCGGATTTACCCAAAAAAATCTTTATTGTTCTACTCAAGTCAAAATGTCACCTACGTCACAGATGGCCTGGGGGTGAGTAAATAAACAACAAATTTGAATTTTTGGGTGAACTATCCCTTTAACAAGTGGAATCTGGGGATCCTTTCCATATTTTCTGCATTTATTTTGGGAAAGAAAATCAGCAGAATGATTCTTATTTTAATAATAATGAAACATTGTCTGTCCCTGCATCCAAAATCACCTACTTTCATATTATATATTAGGCAAAAATGATCATTAGTCAACATCAAATGTCAAAAGTAAATCTATTAAAAACAGAGGGAAGGCGGATCTCAGCTTTCACATGTAGGTGCCGATAAATTAATTTCTCGTGACTAAATTATGTTTTATCAACACCTATGAAGAGCATCCGAGTCACGGGTGACAATAAAACATTACGAATGCAGTATGTCCGATATGTATTCATACTACTACAATACATAGATACAAACACACACAAACACTCACGTTGCCCCTGAGTTCATGATGCAGTGTGTGACATCACATTTACAGTTTCGTCCATCGTCATGGTTCATCCCGAGATTGTGACCGAGCTCGTGAGCCACAATGGAGGCGAATGACATCACGTTATTATTGGTGAACTGAGGGGAGAACACATACGTGTGTATACACACACACAGAGCCAGATTGAGATAAAGGTGATGAATGAACAGCAGACATTGAGAAACAGCATGCTGCTGAAAGAGTATCTGTAGCATATGAGGAGAGAATCAGTCATCATACCGAATTAATTCCACCACCATGACTTCTGGAACAAGCCGTACCAACGAAAGCCATGCCTGCTGTTCCACCAAACACTTTATTTCTGTAAAAAGAGAGCGAGCAAGTGAGAGAGAATCAGACATGCCATGTTAAATGCTATGAAGGCACACATTATTAATACAACAATAAAATTTAAATATTTAAATAAAACAATAGATATTATAAAAACAATACTCCTACATCTTAAGCAATACACGGGTGGTTTTATCGGACGCAAGCACCTGGCCCCGAAATTAACTCCTGGTCTGTGTTTGTTGATCGGTCTGGCCAGTGGCTAATAATAACTAATACTTAATATTTATATTATTATTAATTTATAATAATATTTTATTGAAGACATTTTTTATTAAATAAACAATTTGTTTAATTTTACTGTATATACATTTTATTAAATAAACAATTGTTTGTGTAACTGTCACATTTAAGTTTAGACAAGTAACTGTTCTTCTACTGGTAACCCAAAATAATATGGACTAGACATACTTGCTAGCTAATGTCATTTACTTGTTATTTCTTTTGCTTGTTATCAGAAATAATCCACAGGGACTCTATTCTTTGTGGATGTGTACTGGAAGTTAAGTTTGGGCCACAAAAGCGTTGATATACGGTCATAAGGTACTCGTGGTCATGTGATAAGAAAAGGAGCTTACAGGATGAGCTGAGCACTGTCATGACGACGGCGGTGGACGAGCTCTTTCTCTCTCCACTGAGTGAAGCGTCCCAGCACTTCTCCAGCACTGCCATCAGTATTGATGGGGTTCTGCATAGACCAGATCTCCAGCCCCACCAACACTATCCGAATATTCAGAGGCATATACATCTGCAGGAGAACAGAAAGACATCAATAACCACTTAATGATCGCTAGAACAGGAGGTTCTGATCTTAAAACGCAGAGCCAAGCTTACACTATCGACGTAGTTAGCGATCTGAACCATCTCCTCACGCACCGCTGTCTGATTTTTCTTTTTGTAGTTAAACTGTGGAAAGAAACAAGCAGAAAAGGTTTTAGGGTGATTTTTCTTTTCATCATTTACGCTCATGTCTTTCCAAACCTGTATAACTTTCTTTCCTCTGCTGAACACAAGGAATATATTTTGAGGAATGCTGGTAACCACAACATTAGCCCGCATTGACTTACATTTTATGGACACAAAACCACATTTCTTAAAATATCTTCTTTTGTGTTTTTTATTTTTGGACAAACTAACTAAAATGTACCTTTAACATTAACAGTCGATCAAACATTTTCAACTCACACGTCTTCACATGTCCTACTGAATGCTGCTGACTGACACTTTGCTTGGTACAGCACGGCCATCAGACAATCACAAATGATTCATCTCTGCTAATAAATGTGAGACTAAAAATGCTGAGAGATTCCAGTGTAATGAGGGCTTACTCTTTCATTATCCACCACCAGCAGCAGCTCCACATAGTGAGTCTGATGCAGCACGGCCCTCTTTCTCTGTATGGAGAGACAGACCAAGACATTCAATTTTGTTTTTAGTTGGGGGCTCTGCAGGCCCGCAGCTATATATTGGCACCACAATATATATTAGCATAAACAACATAAAAAAATCTGGATAAATTCATTTTCTTAGTGATAAATTACATTAGCATAAGTAAAGGCTGATGCCAAGCAACATAAGCAACTTTATTAAAGGTTCATAGGAGCTTTAAAGACCCACTGAAGCACTTTAAAATATATAGCTTTGTTAAACTTTTCTAAGTAGTTTTCACTAAAACAGGACTTTTCACTAAGTTAGGAAAGGGCATATTAATTAGCCACTCCCCCTTTTAAAACAGTCAATAGTTTAACACACAGTTTAGAATCTGATAAGAAGCTGAAGTGCAGAATGACAATTTTAAGTAGTTCACCCAAAAATGAAAATTCTGTCATCATTTATTCACCCTCTTATCATTTCAAAGCTGTATGATTTTCTTTCTTTGCAGATATTTTGAAAAATGTTCAAAAAAGCGGTACCCATTCACTTCTATTGTATGCACACAAAACCAATGCAGATCAATGGGTACCATTATCAACATTCTTCAAAATATCTTCTTCTGTGTTCTGCAGAAGAAAGAACGTCATACAGGTTTGAAATGACAAAAGAGTGAGTAAATAATGACAGATTTTTTTTTATTATTGGGTGAAGTATCCCTTTAATGCTATATGTTGAAATCGCAAATGTTGTCAATGTTTTGGAGTCCACTAGTTCACAGATATCCTTAAGGCTTACAGATTCATACTTAAAAACAAAAAACTTTGATTTTGATTTCATGGGGTCTTTAAGTTGCGTAATACAGAATTGAACTTGCGTCGATCCAAGTGTCTATTTATCGTCTAGTTTATATCTAGTTTGAATGTGGACTGAATGCAGATGTCATTATCGATTTTGGTGACTCACCCTTATCGGATGGCTACCAGCTTGACTGAATGTGATGTTATGGACATCGCTGTCTGTAGGTTGTCTTGACGATGCTTCGTCGTCATGGTTATTAAAGTGAGGTGTTCCACAGGTAAGAGGTTCTGTCTTTACATCCTCCAAACGATACACCAAGTGCTCATCACTGGATGAGCCATCCAACGGCTCAATGCCAAAACTTTCATCCCCTGTGTGGATTACACCCCTAAAATACATGGAAAGTACACACGCACGCACGCACGCACGCACGCACGCACGCACGCACGCACACACACACACACACACAACATACTTCAGCAAGCATACACTACACACTACTTCACTTAAGTTTTATTATATTTTTTTTCATTTCATTGGACTAAAAATAGATTATGATGTTATTGGCTTATGCTATTTTTCACCATCCTTTTAATCTTTAGTAGAAAACTTATAGGAGTAGTTCACCCAAAAATAAAAATTCTGTCATCATATACTTACCCTCTTGTCATTTCAAACCTGTATGACTTTCTTTCTTCTGAAAAAACACACAAAAAAAGATTTCTTAAAGAATGTTGGTAAACAAAAACCGTTGGTACTCATTCACTTCTATTGTATGAACACAAAATCAATGCAAGTCAATGGGGACCAACGGTTTTCCTTAACCAACATTCAAAATCCAAACCTTCGATATATCTTCTTTTGTTTTGACATTAGGGTGAATAAATGATGACAGAATTTTTATTTTTTGGTGAACCGTTTAAAGGAACTGAAGTTCCTTTAAAGTCTTATTTACTATACAAACATTTACTATATTACATATTTATAGTACTATGCTTTTTTTCTTGCAACCATATCAAACAATTCTTAAGCTGTCATTCATCCCTATTCAGGTAGATAGGATTTGTGCCTCTTTTAGGTTCTTCCTGACACTTTATTTCTTCCTGTCATTCTAAGCTGATCTGAACCTACATGAACACCACAGCGCAACATGTCATAATGTAATTTTTGATATGCTTTAATAGTTTTACATTCATCCATCATTTCAAAGCATCCGTTTGGTCATGTAGTCACATTTTACCTTAATCCAGAACACAGGCTGAGTGCTGCTGAAGAGCCCTCCACATCCTCTATGTAACCACGATAATGACAATGACCCTGGTGACAAAGAAACAGAGACATTTAAAACAGCACATACGATGTTCCACATTCACAAAGCCATTCCATTCAGTTCAAGGACATCAGGAGGACCAAACTAAATAGTATAGTAGATAGTAGATAGATCAACATTAAGCACAAAAACGGTGCTGCGACTGAAACAACTGCAGCGGGATCCAGCTGTTGCAGCAGCTAGCTGCTATGACTTTGCTCACTTAAGATTTATATTTCACTCTGTATTATTCCCTTATTATTTTCTGGACACGTAAAGCATGTTTTCATTCATATTTATAAAAATGTGACTCTGGATTGAACATTTGGTTAAGCTGTGTGTTAATGTTGCTGTGTGTATCTGAGCAGAGTCAGCATGAGTCAGATATTCAGCTGCACTAATGAATCACTATTTCAACATTACTGGAACAGCAGAAATGTCCAATGTAACCGTCAGCTTCCAGAAATGTGGTGTTACTGTCACCTCTGGATAACCTCTTATCTGTTTGGTTAGATGTGGTTCCTATGCAGTGGATGCAGAGCCCTGCTGTACCAAAATCAAGAAATGAATGATGTTAAATGATAAAAACCTATAGACTTACATTAAAAGTGGAAGCCAAGACACAACAAGTAGTGACCTGGGGCCGGAACGGTTCTTAATATAAAGTAAAACACTGATCTTAAGATAAATTACAGTAAGTTTGCAAGAATGTGTAATTCTCGAATATTACTTAAACAGTTCTCAAATATTTTCTTAAGAACATCTTTTTGCATAGGAAAAAATGACATATTGTGCTTTGTCAATGATTATAATCGCATGCTTGTGATATAACAGTATATTTATCTATTCAATTAGCACCTCACATTTTTATGTATAAATAGCATGTGATTAATAATAATATTTTTATCATTCATAATAATTGTGACCCTCTCCGTTTCAAGTCGCTTTTCAGAATAACACTCTGTTTTTAATAATAAAAGATAGATAGACCTTATTATTCTATATCAATATAAATATTCCTCAATGGCAAGTAAACATCAAAAATATGCGTCATATGTGAAACAACCAAATACATGTATAAAACACTTTTTGAGACAACTGTGAAGCTATCCCAACTTTAAGATGATATTTTTGACAGCTTTTGTATCAAGAATTTGATATCCTCTTAATTCTTATCTTAAAATTGTTTTTTCAGGAATATAAAACATTCCAAACTTTTTTCCTGAATTTGAATTTAAGAAAAAATATGTCAGTTACAAAGAATTATCTTCTTAAGAATGTTTTGTGAATCCGGGCTCAGAATGACATTTCAGAACTATTTCTGAAGTTATGCACAGTCATGTTACAGTTCATAATGATAGCACTTTATGATTTCTGGGATATCAATTCCCATTGCTTTTATTCTGATTGCTGAGCATAGACTACATGTCATTAAAAACCCATTCTATTGTTTTCCTGTCTAGTGCAATGAAAGTAACGATAAAATGTTATTTCTTTGAGCATTATTGAATGAGGCAATGCAAGGAAAACAACATCTACCCCCTCACCCCACTGATAAAGCCCTTCCATCTTAATGAGAAACATTTTATGGACACTGTAATAATATTATATTTTAAAAATTCTGTATTTCAAGGTATATAGTTTACTTTTAGATTGGCACATTAATTTTAAATTGTTTGTTTGACTATATTAGTGGGGTCATTACATAGACTTCCATTGATTTTATATCAGGCTTATGATATATTCTATCCCTTAACCCTACACCTAAACCTAAAACAAAACCTAATAATCAAAACAAACGTGTGCACATTATTAGATTTAAAGAAAAACACTTTTTGACCAAATTATAAGCCATTTTATTTAGTGAGGACCGGTATGTCCTCACAAGTGGGTTCACATATACTTTACTGTTTAACTGAGGACATTTGGACCTCACAAATATAGCTAAACAAGTACACACACACACACACACAAAACCTTGTTGGTCCATATGTAGTGCACAATAGTTTAGACTGATGATTTTGGGAAAGAAAAAGGAACATTCCCACTGATGTACAGAAAGGCTATTGATCGAGACTTCTGGCATGTGTGATGAGAATCCTAAAACCCCAACATGTGCTGTAAATAACCCATGGGATATTATAAAGGACTTCCAGTTGTGTGGGCTGGCCGGTCCGGCTTATTACTTCCCAGCCGAAGCTTTCTAACAGGATGTTTCTTGTGGGACCTTCCTGAACTCCAATTTTTCATCTGAACTTTCAAAAATGTCACTGTGGCATGCTTTTCTCATGAACAGCGTATCTATCTCTGAAAATCAGACGTTATACTCTAGTCTCCTAAACAAAGATGTCTAGCTGTTATAATGAAAAGCAGATGAATTCAAGTACTGTGACCAAAGATAACCTTAACATACAGTCTTTTTTGCACTTTTTAGAGCTTTATAGCCATTTATGACATTTGTTTGCAGAGGTGAGGCAGAGGTCATTCCACACAGGGTGTAACGTGCAATGTGAGGCAATATCTATGTGCAGCCTTTTCCTGTTTTTTTTTTACAAGGAACTGTATCATCAGATTTCCACATCACTACAGTCTGACATCAACACTTTCTGATCACATTAAAGATCAAACTAATTTTACATTTCACTCAAAAAGGTGATTTGCGTGTACGCAAATCTCAAGTGTGTGAAATAAGATTCATTTTGCCTAAAAGCCACAATTTAAGTGTCATTTTAGAAGCAGAATGAATTACAAACAATAAGACTATTTGCCTATGAAGTCTTGACTAAACACAGACATGACTCTATATTAAACTGCATTAAATACATTCTATAAGAAATGATGGAGTAGATATAAAAATCAGCAAACGTCCCTTTTATATTTTGAAAAATCAACATGTAAAGTTAAAAAAAACCCATATACCAATAAACCTGAGAGGAACTAAATGCAAAAGAACAAAACAAACTGGTGTATATTGACTTATATTCAGTGAAAGGAACTTAGTTCATAAATAAATATGGTGTCTCATAAGAGCCTAATCCTAATGACTCTTTTGCATAATTTAGCAATATTTTGGCTTGCTGCTGTTTTGACATGTCTTTGCACTGAGTTGATTCATGGCAAGGGTACAATGGATTACAAATAAAACAGAGGTATTTTTAGGACAGTAGGAAGGCCATAATTCAGTTATTCCCTATCAGGCATGTGACAGACCAGTTTTTGATAAATGCTACCCTGACACCAGAAATACAGCCCATTTGGCTATTGCAGATTATTATGATTTTACTGTGCTTTATCACATTGCTAGGGTTGGGTATCGTATTAATTTTAGCGATTCCGCTTTTCGAATGGAAGACTTAGAGTACATAGTGTGTGATTTTTAAGGGCCTACTTTGATTTATGGAGTGTCCGACAACAGGTTTAAGTACATACATGGTGTAAAAACACTATTATTTCATAATAATAAGCAGTTTTTATTACCTTACCTTACTTCTTACTTCCGCGATTCATCTCTCTAATCTCCGGGGGGGACTATTTCTAGTGACGTAGATACACGGCGGTTAGAGAATCGGACTAGATCACGACTCGTTCTTATTTCCAAGACAATAACTTTGTTATTTATTCACCTTCGGATTTACAACTTGGCAGACTGCTTGCTTTCAAACACAGCAACATTACACACTGCATGAAATGTAATTTGATAATCTCGTGGAATGTACTCTTTAAACAAAGTGCATTCCTTTAGATAAATGACGTGTTAAAGCAAATGTTTCATCACATTAAAAGTACCTTCCTCTTTTGCACAAAATATCTTTACCACATGTATTGCATGTGGCAATGCTATCATCTTTTTTCACAAAGTTGAACTAAACTTTTGAATGTTTGCTGCGGTCAGTCATAGTCCCAATTGTAATGAACTGCGCATGTGCGTAATGAGATAAGGTCCTTGTCGCAGGTTCTGGCAGACACATACAACTGTAAAATGCTCACTGCCATTCACGAGTGACTGACAAAGCAGGAATCGATAAACAGAACCGAAATGCTCAACTTCGTGGTTCTCTGACATTTGGAATGGTTTCTAAAATGGAACCTGTTCTCAATGTTGACAGTTACAACTTTTGATTTTAACAATGTGTTAGTAAATGCTGAAAAAAAATATAAAATAAGAGTAATAAAAGTTGTATAGTTCAAGTTAGCTAATGCATAAATGGTGGTCTTAGAATAAAATAGCACAGACAAAACAGACAGCAAACAGCTTGCTCTGCTTGTCTTCAGATCTTTGAATAACACACGTCTGAGATTTAAAAGTTGTTAAGATGCCCTGTGGTCTGTGTTCGAACATGTTGAGCTCTTGTGATCATTGGAGACTTGGAATGTAGCCCAGACTGAGTCATCCTTATTCACATTCTCTCTTCCTGCCATTTCCTGTCCCTCTGCTACTGTATCTACTGTATTAATACAGAAGCAAAATACGTTTATACTACACAAAACATTTGTTTTTCAGCTGTGAGTGCAAGCAATGTATTAGAAGAGTACAGGAAGAATCTCTTAAAACAGCAACCCAAAAACACAAGCAGACTACAGGATGGGCTGCTATGACACACTTTTATGAGGTGAGAAATCTTTTACATGTGTTTTAAAAGACACTTATCCTAACACACGCAAGACTATTCTTTCACCACTTTCAAACCGCTCTGTGTGTTTCCTTTAGTTCTGTGAGTTCATAGAGCAGTATAAAACTGAATTCCAGTTAGTCTGAGTAATGCTCTTTCCAGAAGTGCTCCGTTGATCTTGGCATCAGTCGCTGTGTTTGGCTGGGACCTTGAGGAAATCGTGGCAACAATTACAACAGCTGACAACGCAGCGTGATATACGACAGCTGTTCTAACTTCACCTGTGAACAGATAAGCTGTTAACACTGAGGTGGAAATAACGTCTACCTGTCAGGTGAGAGTAGGAGTGCTTTTTAGATGAAGCAGAAGTGGTTGCACTGAAAGTTTTTCGTGTAACTGAGAGAATTTGTGTGGCTACAGTCATATCCTCTGTATCCGAGCATTTAATCTGATATAAATAAACAGATCCTCAAGATTTTGGCTCAAGCTGAGCGTGATGTTTGGAAGACATTCGGTAAAGAAAAGGATCAGGGGAAAACATCAAGCAGTTGTATGTGACATTCTGAAAGTCCTCCCACTCTTAATATTAATGCAAGACTTACAAAGGTTAAAGTCAGATGTGATCAAATAGACAGTTGAATCAAGTTAACGGTTTTAAACATTTTTTAGCAGCTTTGACTTCTTGTGTTTATTTACCGATTTGTGTTCATTTATGACTGAAAATGTTTAGAATTGCAGCTTAATTCATATAAGTTTTGACCAATGAATTTTCAGGACTTTTTCCCATAGCCTTTCCACTCATTTGTGATTATTATAATATTTTAATATTTAATTCAGTCTCATGTGCCCAAAAATAAAAAAAAAGATCACTGACAAGAATCCATTTACCTGAGCAGAGAATTCTAAGAAATATGTTCATTTTAGATTGCCTCACTATCTCCAACTTTTGATATTTTCATTTCCACAGTATTCCCTATGGCCAATCAGACTCCAATACTCCAGGCAGCAACAAAATAAAGTGCAAAAAAGTGTAGTTTACATACATTAAAATGCCTTTTCCTGTTTTTATGAAAACCATGTGCTGGTGTGATGTAATCTTTCATTCAGCTGGTAATATCACAAAAACAAAGTTTCAGTGCGTGTTGTCGTGTGTGTTTGGTGGCTTACTGTTGTGTTTGGTGTCTCCGTGACCAGAGATCCGTCTTTTGCATAAGAGTACACAGTGAAATCTTCAGGGAGTAGCAATCTGAGAAAAAAACATACAGACACTATGTAAGATTTCAGTGATGAAAAGATTTAGTACTGTCACCTTTATAAATGCATTCCAAATACACTGGAAAAAACCCAGAAAATGCACAGGTAATTTTCTGCCACATTCATGCAAATACTGTGGCCAATTCTGCTTATATAGTTCATTCTGTCACTGCTCACTGCATAGTAGACGTCACATAGTTTGCTACACAAGGAAATGGTGAGCAAAATATCAGAAAAATGTGTGTATTTGTAAAGAGACAGAGAACATTACAAATGCTATACAACATTACTTTGGGTTACATCCAAGTGACAAAAACTACCGAAATCTGATCCGAAGCGCTTCTTTTTTTACTGTTCAGACTACAACAAGAGCCAGAGAGAAGAATGAAGAAAGCACAGAGCAGGTCAAGACCTCTTGTTAAGTGCATGTGTTTCTGAACCAGCAGTTCAGTTTGGGTTTAGTTATGGGGTGTGTTTGCTGCAGATATCTCTTGTGTGTGTACAGAGTTGAGTTATTCCTCCTGGGCAGGGTAGGTGGGGTGTTGTTTTTGCTGTAAGACAGCTGTGGGGAGACGGAGCTTATACATACAATAGAGAAACTCCATTCATGATCTCCAACATGAACCATCTAAACTTTTTCTCTCTACATAACTGGGCTTTGCCAAGACTGACTTACAGATACATAATTCTGATACTGTAACTTGTTTTAATTTTGAAAGAATACGTCCTGTCTTAAATTAAAGGATTAAATGGAGCTCATTGTTTAATGACAAAATATCTGAAATATCACTTTACAGTCTTTGTTAATCTAAGGTTTAAGTTTAAGTTTTCATCAAAATGTAAAAAATGATTTCTGTTGATGTTACTGAAGGTTAGAAGGAAAATAATCTAAACTAATAATATCTTCGCATATCTTTCATAATCCAATCAAATGTTGACGGATGAATAAAACCCAGCCCAACTTTTGACCCCCAATACTGAATTTCACTTGACAAATACGTCCAACAAAGCTCAACGTGTTGCAAATTTCAAAGTTTCATTTCTGTAAATTAGTTTTTTGTTTGAGATGAATATGAAAAGATTTTTTGGCCGAGGTTTAGGAATGTCCATCAAGATATATATTTTAAGAAAAGGTTGGTTTAGTTCGGTTTAAAGCTTCATACCACATAACTACATTTTCATTTACATTTATGCATTTGGCAGAAGCTTTTATCCAAAGCAACTTACGTTACATTATACTATACAAACTAAATATGTGCAATCCCTAGGATCAAACCCATGACTTTGATGTTGCTAGCACCATGCTCTAACTAATCACTGAGCTACAGGAAAGACTAGCTGACTTTGTGTCACATCTCAAAAAGAAAACTAGCTATTTAAAACGATTTTAAACAACACATCAGGCACTGCATCAAATTTAAGAGTCATATAGTGCTTTATTGTCAATACAGCATGTTATTCTCCTTATTATCAAAACGTTACATTTTTTAATTTGAAGTGTTTTAAAGCCAAGCAAGTCTGAGAAACATTGTTTTTCTCTTAAAAGGCACATGTCCAAAATGTGTCCCAGCTCTGGCCCTTCAGAAAATCAAAAAATTGTTGAGCTTTTGAGAATGTTTTTACCACTCAAGTGTGTAAATGTTAACATGATGGATGTTCTGGAGATTTGTTGTTGGGAGTATTGGATGGTTTCATCAAGCATTTATCTTTCATTCTATCATGAAGAACATTATGTTATATAGCCCTCTTGGTAATGTGAACTGTCCAGTCCAAGCACGATTTAAGACGCATGATAAATTTAATATGATATAGTGTATAAAGGACAAAAAAAGTGTTCTAACTCAGCTCCAGCTTTGTGTCTTGTATAAAAGTACGAAAAAGTACTTAATCTAGATCAACTATTAACTTTATATAAAGAATCATATAAATCACATTAAAAAATCATATAAAAATGCTGCCCCATTCTGTTCAAGCTCAGCGGTGAACAAAAACAGAAATATGGTTATAGCAAGCTTTAGGGTAAAGTGAGCGTATGATGTTAAAATAGCAGTAAGCTGGCCAAAATGTCGAGTTGAGTTTCAGGTAAATAAACATGTATATTTGGTGTCTGTTTACACAACCAGTTGACACAGTGCAAACACGGGTCACTTACAAAAGTACAAAAGTGGCAATGTAAATAATCTTAAGGGATGTAAATAAGATGGTTTATAAGAGAGGAAATACTCACTCGTTTCTTTCCAAGATAACAACATGTTCTTTCCCTTGAGCCTGAATTAAGTATGATACCTTAAAAAAAAGGAAAGAAACTGTTAACATGCTGTTGAAAACATTTCAAGTAGTCAAAAACTGTTGTAAAAGTTTCAGTGTTATGTCAGACTATTGATGTACAAAATCAATTTGCCGGTGGACTGTTGCACAACTATAATCAACCAAACAGAAATCAGAAGACATGTTCTTGGATTTTAAACCAGACAGACGGAGTGGCCCAAATGGGCTGGCTCACAGGAATGATGAGGCTTACACATAAGAAAAAAAATCTAGTGAACATAACTCAACTAATCTCTATTTGAGACAGACGTCTCTCATCATTTAGAGTTTCAGCATAATTATCTAGTTTAGTATTAAAACACAATAAAACAAACAGTACTGTACTGTAATTCTACCCTTAACCCAGACTTAGTTTGTAAGCCTATGACATAAATAAACAATACATGTTTAATTTGTTTCTACTTCTATTTCTGAGTATGTACTGTGCCCCTTATATACCAAACCTCACACTTGTCTTAAATAACTTTTGGTAAACAGGTTGTGAAGAGAAAGTATGCAAACAACACATTGGCTTAAAATACAATGAAAAACTACACTTTGTCTTATTTGTACCAAACCTAAACTTTAAAAAATTATTTTTATTCATGTAAACTAAGTTGATTCAGTCATATTTAATACTGTTGTTAATTTCAATACCCTGATCTGAATGTGACAGAATTTGTAATTCAAAAAAATATGAGCCAAAAATGACATAAAAATAAAGTTTATGACCACAGATACCTCCTTCACTTATTCCCACTCCTGCTAATTTCTAGACTGCCTTACAATCTCAGTTAATGTTTTAGTTTGATTTCTCAATATGACAGAGACCATAAGTAGGGAAAACCTTTTTCCTTTTGCACTGCTGCCACAGCCATTCAATCAGCTTGTTTTCTCACAGGCATTCATTTTATTTACCAAAAGCAACAGTAGCAGATGTTGGTAGCAGATGTTGTCCGATTTGTTCATAGCTTACTGGGAGATAACAGTTTTTTGAGCAATTTCTTTATTATAATAGTCAGATATATGTTCACCACATACAAATCACCATAAAGGGAGCGCTACATGCCTAACTGCTTCTAGTCTCCGCAACTGTTCCGTGAAGTAAATGAAGCTAAAGCATTGACCAGAATAGCGTTTACACTACTTCCGGTTTATACACGCTTTAAAATATGTCTGTTGTGGTTGTGCGGTTTAATTGTTTTCTAAAAAGCCACTAACTTTTATAACTATCATCTAGGGATGCTCTGATCTCACGAACGGATCCCAATTTGATGACATCAACGCGTGAGGATGTACATGATCAAATCCTCAGCTGATCGGAGCATCCCTAATACTACCTTAGGACATTTGAATGGAGGTACGCAAAACAATCCAAGCACAATCTTGCTTTTATCTACACATCAGACTACCTGGGAAAAATCTGTAAGTGAACATGCTGTGTAAACAAACAACTCTGTGTAAACGTGCACACAAACCTCTCTGGAATGTTAGTATGAAATCTAGGGCAAAGCAAATAATTACATGACAGCTTTTCTACGTCAAAACTGAGAACATGAATTCATGAACAAATTTAAGTTTGCACCAGCCCATATATTACGCACATATATAATATACTGCCAGTTCTGTCTTAAAGTACCTCAACAGTGTTTTGAGAGAACCGTTTCTTATTTCTCTTGTTCTATGCCTCACCTCAAACCAATATTTAAGAGAAAACAGGTGTTATCTTGCTCTTCTTGCTTATCTTGGTGTTTAGTAGTACAATATGTAGTCTGCAGTCTACATAAACCCACAAACTTCCCTATAGTTTAAGAATAAAGTATGCAATATTTTGAGATATATGAGAAAGAGTGAAAAACAGCCCAAATAAAAACTAGCGTATATGTTTAGAAGACCAAATATCTAGTGCCTCAGTTGCATCGGAATTCATTGAAGATATTCTTTTTTGGAGATGGCTGTTAGATCTGCAAAATCTCCTTTACAAAGAAAGTAAACAAAGAAAAATAATACACAGCTGAAACAAGATGGGTTTGATGGCTATTCCTGATACTGTACAGTAGTAGAAACAGAACAGTTAAATTCAGGTGTTCAGAGAGAGAGAGAGAGAGAGAGAGAGAGAGAGAGAGAGAGAGAGAGAGAGAGAGAGAGAGAGAGAGAGAGAGAGAGAGAGAGAGAGAGAGAGAGAGAGAGAGAGAGAGAGAGAGAGAGAGAGAGAGAGAGAGAGAGAGAGAGAGAGAGAGAGAGAGAGAGAGAGAGAGCAGACAAACCTCTAAAGTGGACTTTAGTAATAAAAGATAACCCAACATGCTTATTTATTTATTTCATATATCATCTTTCAAAGCAATGCATGCAAAAGACTGAGTTCAACTTCTTTTTTCCTGTCAAACTCTTTCATTTGTCATTTGTCAAACTCGGAGTAGCCCACTGTTTCTCAATGACACAGAGGTGAGAGGAGCTCTCTGTGTTTGTTTGGGCCATGCTGTTGGTATGTGCCTCTGCCAGGTGGAGAGCCCTACGCCCAGCACGACTATGACAGAAGCAGACTTTTAATAACTATGCCCACGCTGCCAGACATGTGCCCCTGCCAGATGGTTCCTGTGGCCTTATCACTGAAGCACCGCTGGTGTTGATAGATATGAGAGGAACAAAACCATTGACAGGTCATGAAAAATGGAGGGGGGAAGACCGAATGAGAGTATGATGAAGAGATGTGATATGGATCCCAGCTGCCTATTTTATTATCAAATGTCCCTTGTGTTGAGTGGAGCAGAAACCTGGCATGCATTGTACAATATTTCTGCATTTTCACTATTCGCACAAATTTACCTTTTACTGGACTTTTACAAAGTGTTTTGATTTTCTGTGTGTGTGTGTAAGAGAGAGAAAGTGTGTTTTACCTTATCTGCACTGTCCTGATCTCTCCTCTGTCTGCTGATACGTCTCGGTACCGTTACCTCATATGAGGATAGCTGGGAGGTCTGCTGGGATATTGAGCCTATAAACAGAGACAGTCACATCACAACAACATCTCCCCATCAGCACCAACATACATATAAACAATATGCAGTAAATGAGTGTCGGACAGTTAAATAAATCTATCCTGTAGACATCATTCCTAATTTCTACATCAATTTTCTTCCCTTGTTCAATCACTACAACAAAAAGTGTCTACATTAACTTCTGTCACGGTTATTAGATTGAATGCAATTGACTGGTTGGAAATCAAGCACAATGCTGAGCTTCGCCAAGTGGCACTTGTATGCGGATACAGCGCTACACTGGCACGGGTATAATGCTTGTGGGAGAGACAGCTCAGGAAGCCCCCCTGAGTTGTCTGTCAACAGGTTTGATGAGCCTTCCTGTGCTATTTCCCAACAAGGATGAAGAGTAGATAAAACACAACAAACCACAGACACACTTTTATATTCATGCACACTTTCTTGGGCCTCATCTCAACATCCTTCGTTTCTCACAAGCATTTTCAAACATCGCTGTCAGCTCGCTACACTAATCCCTAATAAAATATGCTCATATTTCTCCATCTGGATCATAACATGTATAGTATACGAGAGCCACTCTATTTCTATTTGTGTTACATATAGAAATTACTGAGTTTTGTGGCATTATTGAACATTTAACAGACACAAGCATCTTGGATTGAAATAAAAAAACTCTCCAATAAGTTGTTCCAAACCTGTATACATTTTTTTATTCTGCTAAACACAAAGAAAGATATTTGGAATTTTTGTAATCCAAACAGTTCTGGGGCTTGACTACCACAGTACCATTCTACTAGGCTATAAAAAAACTACTATGGTGGTCAATGGTGCCCCAGAACAGTTTAGCATCCAACATATCTTCAAAATACCTTTAACAAAGAAATGTAAACAGGTTTGGATTAACCTGAGGGTAAGTAAATGATGACAGAATTTTCATTTTTGGGTGAACGGTTTCTTTAACAGCCGAAATGCAAAGGTACCAAAATGTGTACTGTACCCTTTCAAATGTCCACATTTTGGTTCATGTTCAGTTGTTGTTCATGTACAGGCGATTTCAACCTGGTCTGACCCTTACAAATGGCTTGTGTTGTCAAACCGGCTGATTTAAAAGTTACAAGACGTTGTATGTTTATAGGTTACCCACAGCTTTTATACAGTGTTCCCAAGACAAGTTACAACAGTTACAACTTACTACATAATAATTTGATGTTAATGTAATATCTATAATTTTACAAGTGTATTCCTAAAAAAAACTATCCTAATCTTAAATATCCTCAACCTTACTGTAGGAGCAATGAAGATTGAAACGGAGAGTTGCTATTGGTGAATATAAACCCATATATTCTAAATTAGCCCGAATAGACTGTTATAAAACTGCTTAAGCTACTTAAACCAACATAAAGAGGCCGAAACGAGGATACTTGCTCTCCTTTAAACATACACACCTATGCAATATCTATATAAAGGTAAAACATCAATACAGGACCTGAAAATGCTAACATTTCTACGAAGTTAAACTACAGATGCAAATAAGTACTAAATTCTCGTATTGGTGCGAATCGTTTTGTTCCTGATTTCGCTGCTGTGCAAAACAACTACAGCCCAGTTAGTGTAAATGTAACCACTGTAAACAAACCGCCGTGATTCAGTCCTTATATGGCCCTAGATGTAAAGTTAATAAAAAAGCATATATACAGCAAGAAGTATATTGGACATTATATGACCCGCAATGGTGTCGCGATCACTCTCACCTCCACTGCAGTCATAAAAAAGCAGCAACAACACACAGGCGCTTCGAAGTAGACGAGGATAAACTGCATTAAACATGTTTGTAAAGTATCCGTAATGTATCTCCGTAACAGCAAATGTTGCGCTCTCTTCCTTGTCCAGGCGTTGTCCTCCAAGCAATGGCAACGAGCCCTCTCCACATAACGTTCCCGTGGAGAAAAAAGATAAGACACTTCCAGCTACCTGCTCATTTTTTACAGTGTCTCTTTGTCCAGTAAGTTTGTTGTAGTTTGTGACACTCTTGCTGGGCGGACGTGTTTGTAATACTGAGAAATGGCGGTGTTTTACTTCTCCGCTCGAGACCTTTGGATTAAAAGATTCGCTCGCATCTCCAATGAACCCAGTCTGTAGAGGGCGAAACCGAGCATGCGTCACTGACGTATTAACCCTTTATGTGGACTGGTACAGCAATAGAAAGCATTTCATTATTTAAACTTGTATTAATTAGCCTGGTTGCTACAGTAGTTGCAATGTATTGCAAAACGTAACGTGAATATAAAAAGTATGTTGTGGTGAGATGGGGTCGGGTGGTCAAAAAAATGGGATCGTTAGGGAGAGTGTAAAAACAGAGCAAACTGACTGTTGTTATAATAACAAATTAAAATCTTTCTTCTGTGAAGCCACTGCTGTTTGGTTAGGCTATTAGTAAAGTAGACTGTCCGTCTCACTATGAGAGTGAAATGAAGAAGCGCTGGACCCAGAAATATCAAGGACAACACGTAATGTAGTTTTACCTCCGTCCCTTACGAGATGTCGCGCGATACAGCGATAGTTCGAACGCAGTTGACGCTTCCTACTTCATGACGACTGCTGTTAGGTTAGGGGGAGACCAATCAGGAATAAGATAGGAGTCATGTGATCATATCAGCATGTACCCCCAGACACATGAATTCATATCTAGGCTGGAAATCCTCATACTTACATTTTTGAGACAAAAAACTAATTTTGAGGTAAGAATGTATTTTTTTTAACCAAACTATATTTTAAGTAGTTTAGTTTATATTTGATTAAATTGTAGTTTCTCAGGCAAAATGTAATGTATTTTTCACTTGCTAATTTCAAACCATTATGCTAATACAGCTAGCTAAACCATGGCTGACAGTGGTGGGGTGGGTTGTAACGCATCTCTAAAAAGTGTTACAACCATCCCCGGTCTCCACTATACAATTATTTCTGATTTCGTAAATCTGATATATACATGCGGATCCGATTTTGGCACTAAATTCATCTTTTGTCAGAATGAAACTGAAACTATTTTTCATTTCTTTTGTTAGTTTAATTATACTTGTCAGCTTTGTAAAGATCATCTATGCTATTTTATGCAAGTCTCAGAACTGTTATAGGGATTTGTAATTAATCTAGTTATTTTCTTATGTAGGTTTTATACACACAAATGTCAATTGTAAACCTAATTCTGTAGTACTTTTACGAGAGGTAAAACACTATTTATTTGATTTGGAATAATTTTATTATTATTTATGTTTGTTTGTTTTAATAACATTGTTATTCCTATGTATTGTTTTGTTCTAATTTTATAAATTATGGTAAACTTATTGTTCAGATAAAGCAATAAACATAAACGGTCTGCTTTTATTCAGATGTGTACAATAGACATTAAAGTGATAGATCATCCAAAAATGAGAATTCTGTCATCAATTTATTCACCCTCTTGTCATTTTAAACCTAAATTACTTTCTTTATTTCGCTGAACACATAAGAAGATATTTTGAAGAATGTTGGTAACCGAACAGCAGGGCGGTACCCATTTACTTCTATTGTATGGACACAAAACCAATGCAAGTCAATGGGTACAGCCGTTGTTCGGTAACCAACATCTTCAAAGTCAATTCTTTTGTGTTCTACAGTATAGTAATAGCAATAGCTCTCCTGTAGCTCAGTGGATAGAGCATGGCGACAGCATGGCGACAGCATTGCTCCTAGCGATTGCACATACTCTAACACGAATGTATAGTATAATGCGCAATATAAGTTGCTTTGGATAAACGCATCTGCCAAATTCATACAAATGTAAAAAAAATGAAATTCATACATGTTTAAAATGACAAGAGGGTGAATAAAGGATGACAGAATTTTTGTTTCTTGAATTATTGTTATGATCACCGTCCACATACTTAACATTATTGTGCTCGAGAGAATCTTTGAGCTCAATTTCTAGATATATCATCCATATTTGATCATTATGTTGATTATGTTAACAGTGATAATAAAAAAATTCCATCATGGACATCTTGGAGGAGAATGTGGAGAAGATTTTGAAGGGTGAGGGACTAGAGGTGAGAGAGTTTGATTCGGCCAGAGATCAAGTGCAGCCGGTGACTCTGAGGAAAGATGTGTGTTACATTGTTGGCGCAGTTATCTTCAACTCGAAGGTAAAGCTGAAACACTATTCCATGTCATGCTTCATAATTTAATACTTCCATTGTAGACCTATATCATTGTTCAACGTTACCAAATCATTATTATAATGTTTTTGTACGTAATTGTGCGATGGTTTTCTTAGTATATGTTAAAATGTTTGCTCCATCTTGCAAAGCATACATGCTCAACATTGTTTCCTTCATGCTCCTCTTGACACACAGTGTGTGTATGTGTGTTTCACAGGAGGAGGTGTTAATGGTGCAGGAGGCAAAGCCAGAGTGTTATGGCAGATGGTACCTCCCTGCTGGTCGTATGGAGGGTGGTGAAAGCGTTCTAGAGGCGCTACAGAGAGAGGTCAAAGAAGAGGCTGGAATAGACTGTCAGCCCATCACAATGCTGCTGGTTCAAGAACAAGGGCCACAGTGGGTTCGTTTCATGTTTCTTGCTGAAGTTACAGGTGAGACTGAATGATTGATTTTACACATTGAACATGAACTTCACTTCATACCGTCTTCCCTCACTAGGTGGCTCTCTGAAGACGACGGCAGAGGCGGATGGAGAGTCGCTGCAGGCTCAGTGGTGGGATCGCGAGTCTCCGCTTCCCCTGCGCGGACATGACATACTGTCCCTCATCGCCGCTGGGTTAAAATATCGGCAGAATCCCTGGTTCCCTGCGTTACAACCTGTTGACATACCATGTCGTGTTATTTGCCAAAGACCGCTTCTCACATTCGTCACTAGCAGCAACAGCGAGGAGGACCGCCTGTGGCTGTTGCTGAGCAACAATAAAGAGGAAGATGGAAGTTCACGTCCTCATCTTCCTGTTAAAATATCAGTTAAAAGGTGCACTCTCCCATGGGCAGTACTTAGATTGGTTAATGAGTGCATGTCTTCATCATACAGTAGGCTAAACGTTACCACGTGTGGAATTCTGGGAGTGCAGCACAACGGGCGCGTTCTTGGGAAAACAGATGGCATCTGCTTTAACACGCTTGTGTCTTTAAAATATTCAGAGGAAGGGATGGAAATCAGTGGCCCACCGCCATTGGACAGTGACTGTTACGGATGGCATGAGGTAACCAATCGGAGCCTGAGGGCGAAGATGCTACGGAGGATTAAAGAAGGGTCAGTTCTGCCTGTACACTAGGGCTGTTAGATTCCAAAATATTTGGAATCAAAAGAGTCGATTCTCAACTGGATTTAGGTCTGGGGAACGTGAGGGCCAGTCAATGGCATCAATGCCTTCATCATCCAGAAACTGTCTCTGTTCACATGAGGCCGGACATTATCATGCACCAGGAGGACTCTGCACTGCGCCAGCATAAGATCTGAGGATTTCATCCCGATACTTCATAGCACGTGGAGGTCTTATAGTTCTAAGCCGAACTCTAAGCCGCTCTTTTTCAGAATTAGAATGGAAAAAGTTCCAAAAATCCCCATTTACAAATTTCAGAACATGTTGATATTGTACATTTAGAAAACATTTAGGGTCTCTGTCTTTTTCACCTATGAAAGAGATTTGTTCCTCATATCATTTTTGCTATATGAAATGCAAAAACATTGAAGCTCAATACCTCAGAACTATAGAACCTTATAATTCTAAGGCGACGATTTATTAACTCGCTGGAATTAGAAATTACACTTGTTATGAATGGATGCACTTTTCGGAGTTTCAACAAGTTGGGGACTGTACAGTTGTTTTTTTCCTCTCCAGAACACAAAAGAAGATATTTTGAAGAATGTTGGTATTTGAAAACTATTGGTCCCCATTGCTTTTATGTCCATACAATAGAAGTCAATGGGGACCAATGGTTATCGACATTCTTCAAAATAGCTTCTTTTGTGTTCTGCAGAAAAAAAGGAACTCACACAGGTTTTAAATGTCAAAAGGTTAAGTAAATGGTGACAGAATATTTACATTTTTTTGGGTGAACTATCCCTTTAAAGGTTAGGTTAAAGTTTAGACGTTTCACCAAACCACTATTTTTGTAAAAATGAACAGTGATTATATATGGTGTATATGATGACCTATGCTGCTCTATAATCTGTAATGAATTAATATACATAAGTACATACAAATATTGTTGCTAGTATTTAATATAAAGACAGAATAAGTTTTATAAATACACACTTCTAACTTACTTCATGATGTCACCTGTCAAAAGCATCATCTCCAGCAATGGTAATCCTGGAAACAGTGAGAAGTGCTGCTTATGGCTGTTGCCAGCGATAAGAAACTTCCTGTTGCATAGGAGGTGCATACATTCAATTAACAGCAAGCAGTTAACACATGTGAAAAGCAGCACAGTGGGAGATTTTCAGGGAAAACAGATGTGGTCTGTTTCACCTCTTTATTGGAGTTTGCAGAGGAAGAGGAGACTGATCTTAATAAAGCATATAACTCCGAGAGTGACTGTTACAGATGAATATTAAGTGATCAGTTGGAGCCCGAGGGCATTTTTCCAAGCCATAGTTCTGTTCTACCATCTTTTTAGTCATTCCCATGAGCACAAATCTTAATGCTGCCTACAGCATATAATAATATTCCAGAGAATTGTGCGCAGCAGTTTGGGCAGGATCCTTTTCTATTCCAACATGACAATGCCCCTGTACACAAAGCAAGAGTCGTCTGACTAAACATGTTTATTAGAATCCAAATACCTTTGTCCATATAGTGTATTGGGGACCATTTATTTTGTCACATCAATGTGCCTGTTTCAGTATTTACATTAAAGAGGTTTTCACCAGAGACCTTTAATCAGGAGTTTATTGCTGTGATGGAACAGAGAAAATATTGCGTACAGTCATGCTGTGAAGAATTTTGAGCAAATCTCACAATAGTGTACGTCACATATCACCTCCAGAGAATAAAGTCCAGTCATGAAACAGCCAGACAACCACACATATTGCACACTAAAATGCTTTTAAAAATTCTGTGACCAAATTATAAAGATAAATAAAACATCATACTGCATAGATAATAACTACACACCATAATTAACAAGTGCAGTTAATATAGCACTAAAAAAAGATCAAAGTGAATGTGCAATGGCTTAAAATGCAATAGTGTACTTTTGATTTGAAATCAGGTTTTCTTTACATATTTAACTGTTATAGACAGCGTGAAGTGACCTCCTCACCTCTTACCTCAAAAATGTCTTTAAAGTCCTCGGTTGACTGACTAGTTGTTTAAAAACTGAGTAACAACACTGCCCATATAAATATTGTGCAAAAGACCGTTTCATCCTATTAAGCTGTCTGACCTGTGCAGGTTTAGAGAATGAGGAGCTTGACCGCAAACGCAAACTTCTCTGTATATTTGCTTTATGAAATACCGTACCATTAGGCAAAACATTTTTACGGGCAAGTTGTGTCCTCTTACATCAAATGTGACTTGGATATCTTTATATATTGCCACATAACTACACTGTATGCAAACCTATTTCTCTGTCAATGGAGACAGTTCTCCAGCCGATGTTGTTCAGGTTCTGATTCTTTGTATTTTTGGTTTCTGCCATCGTGGTTTCATTGTTCCATGGGTAGTTTGACAAATGCTATGGCAGCCAGTTCCTTGCAGAACTCCTCAAGCACTATTACACCCTTTAACAGTGTCGCATGATCCATCCTGACAAACAAAACACAACAATATACATTCAGTGTCAGGATTTTGTAAAACTACACATTAACATCTAAAATGGTCCTTAAAGGTTCACAAAATGCAAAATTCTGATGTGTAAACAAAAGCTACTCTTTTCCAACAGATCATAGATGTTCATAGTCTGTCAAAGACTGTGAAAGCATCTTAAAACTCTATATGACATTATGACAAACTACATTTTAATCTTCAGAAGCAATATGAAGTAGTTTTCGTTCAGAAAACAGTCCGAACTAAACATCAAGCACATCATGCCAAACATCAGAGTGAATAATCCTCAAATTCTCATCTTTTCTATAGACATCAAACAAGTTAAGAATGCCTGAACTCTCTCTTTAAAGCTGCAATCCGTAACTTTTGCCATCACAGTTAAACCAGAGATATAATAGTTTGTTTTATTTCATTTTTATTCATATTTTAAATTAGCTTTTATTTTTATATTAAATTTTTAGCATAGTTATAGTTTAGTTATATGCTTTTGTCATTTTATTATTTATTAGTTTATTTTTTATGTTGCTATATAAGATTAACTAATTTTAGTTTTATTTATTATTATAATTTTAGTGCTTTAAACTTATTTCAGTTTATTTCTAGGGCAACATTTCAAATTTTTGTTAGTTAATTTTTTTCCAATAATTTTTAGGCCATGTTTATAATTTGATTTCAATAAAAAAAAAATGCTTTCAAAGTTTTAATTTTAGTAAAACTAAAATAACCTTGTTTTAAACACAAAATTACTTTGCGTACTTCTGGGGTGAGAAATAACTGACATTTCCCACAAAATCAGACTTAGCAAAATTACAAATCATTATTAGTAGAGATGCACGGATGCTAAACTTCTCCACCGATACGGATTATTCAGAGTGATATCTGCTGATACCGATAATTTGGTGCTTATTTTATCTCTCATTACCTAAATTCTGAGGATTAAATTAATATTTATAATATTCTGTATGTTATTAATTCATATAATGACTATTAATATTAAATATCAAACTGGTGATGTTTCTTAACATTTTCTATACACAGAGCACAAATTCATTGCATTTTCCTGTCCTCTTTCGATGGCATATACCAATAATTGGCCGATATTTTTGGTGTATCTCTCATTTTTAACCAAAAGTCACGGACTGCAGCTTTTAATACTGTGAGTATGTGTAGTGAATGTCTCACATAGTCTCTTCCTCCTGTCCCATCAGTTGTCTTCTGATGATCATGAGTCTCTCTGTCACATTAGGGATGTTTTGGATCCTCTGCATCAGCTCTCCTATCACCTACCACAAAACAAAACACTGCCATTAAACTGCTTCCTTAAACACATTTTACCAGGACATCAATCCTGCTGTTCATTCAGAATATTTTTTTTTAAATAAATTATATTATTTAATCTAAATTAATTTTGTGAAAATAAAATAATAAAACATAAATTGTTCGATTATTAGCCACTAGCCAGACCGATCAAGAAACACAGACCGGAAGTTCACTTTGGGCCAGGCCTGTGCATCTGATGAAACCGATTTACACACTGGCAGCTTTGAGTGTGACTGCTTCCTACCCTGACCAGAGAGGAGAAGAGAGACCGTGCTCCAGGGCTCAAGCTGATGTAGGGGTCCAGTAAGTACTCATGCAAGTGAGGATGAGGAAACACGGCCAACTTGGACAGAACTGACGTCACCTGCAGATTGAGCTCATATGGCTGGCAAAGGTAAACAGAGACATACCGTTGATATGTTTGTTTAAACCACCATTAAAGTCTTTATAAGTGGAGAGTAGGGGATCTGAGACTACTGTTCTACCTGCTCTAGTATGCGAGCAATCCTGTCGAACAGCATTTTAAGGAAGTGTCCTTCATAGAAGTCTGCAGCTGGAGCGCTTTCAGTGGCTTTGGAAGAATCCGGCCAATTCCACCCCAGTGACAGAGCAGAACATTCTTTTAACTAGACACAGAGGACAGTTTCAATGTCAGAATATTCGAAAAGCAAACTTTAAGTAACACAAAATGGGATGGTGACAGCTTTTGCTCACTGATGTGACTTAACAAACACAGAAAAATTTTCTGTTTTCAGCATATTAACTTACCAATTTGTGTGCATCATGAACATACGTGTCATATCCCGCTTCCTGCACGAGATGGGATGTTTTTGCCTCTTGAGGCACTAAACACAAGAAGCTATAAAATTAAAAATAAAATAATCAACATATAAATCCAGCATTTATAATACATAAATTACATTTTACATGGACTAGTAACTAATTTAGGCATGGCAGATGTTTCTCAGCGCCCCCTTGTGTCAGCCCCAAAATCTACTCTTATTCCCTATAATGAACAGCGCATTCTAAATGCATTTTGAGTAAATATTTTGCTTTGATACCTGTTGACAACATCAGCAGCTTGTATGTGTGTACTGGGATTCTGTTTTTCTTTAACACTGGGCAGAGAGAGGCTCTCCTGACCACTAAATCCACTGTCTTCATACATGTCTGTGAAAAAGGGATCTTCCTCCAGCTCACTAACAGAGAAGGCAAAACATTAACCACAAGGAGAAAAAAATCTGAACTTTACTAAAAGCGATTTGAAACAGAAAGAAAGAGAATATAAACATAATTTTTACTTTTGGGTCAACTGAAGACAATCTCTACTTACTCAGATTCTTCTAAAAGATCTGCTTCAGCTCCTTGTCTTTCATCCCCGCCCCCTGATCCAGGCATCCTATAGCTGCGCATCTCAAGATTCCGCAGCACCAGATTGGTCAAGATGTGCCTGTTGGGTTTCTGTAGAAGCTCCTCAAACACACGTAATGTTGTGATGCTGATCTAACACAGGGCAAAAAACACACACTGTAACAAACAAACACTGTTTTAAAAATAAAGCACATGTAAATAATCTCGTGCACTTACCTCATCTGAAATATGATTGCAGTGTTCGATAAGGCGATAACGGAGGACGTGTGAAGTTGCGTCATCTTGCTGTTCACAGTGTGTGTTGCTTCCCAAAAGAAACTGAACGAGCTCCTCCAGGAGGACGGGAGAATGTGTGTGATGTAAAGAACAGGACAGCAGTGCAGTGTGTACTAGAACCTCAACCTCTGACCTGAACAACCAGAGATCAACAGAAAACATCTATCAGCTTTAAAGAGATAGTTCACCCAAAAAAGATTGTTTTTTTTTTACATGCAGTCTTGTCATTTCAAACCCGTATGGCTTTTTTTCTTCTGCAGAAGTGAATGGGGATGTTCTTAAAAATGAGGGTGAGAACATGATGACAGAATTTTGTTTTTAGGTGAACTATTTCTTTAAATGATTTATCAGTAGTAAACAAAACAACATGGTTTGAAAATGAGCAGCACTCTTTGTCCTACATGCAGATAGACTTCTGACTTTTAAACAAAGAGTGATGTCACGTGGTCAGCAACAATTGGGACCCAGTCTGTAAAAACCACTAGTTATTTTTGTGATTTACTGTTTTCTACATAAAATCATCCCACATAATGTAAAAATATAATCTTAATATTTTTAATATTGACTTAATAAGGTCATGCCAAAAATTGAAATCATTGTGAAATTAATGACTGACATCAAACTTTGATGATTTTATCAGATTTTGAGACTTTAGCCTGGATTTCACAGACATTTATCCTTGTTATTTATTTAATAAATGTGTTATTGATAGGATACGCAATAACGTGCAATGTTGTTTTTAATTTTCTATTATCTATTTCTATATTCTTATATCTATTGGTATTCTTTGTTAGATTTATATGACCTTATGATGTTAGTGTTTCCTTTTATTTTAACTGTTGTGTTCATACTAAGAATAAAAAATACACCTAACAATGCAAATGAAACTATAAAAGATAAGGGCTGTCATGATATCAGATTTTCATTACAATTTAATAAATATATTATTGCAATAACATTTGGATATATATGTATATATATTTTTTCCTAATAAATGAATAATGCGATTAAATTCATCTTAAATTTTGTTTATGTCAAGTGTAAGCCAGTGTAGTTTGTAACCATTGTGTCTCTAAGGAATAGTTCACCTAAAAATGAAAATTCTTTAACCATTTACACACCCTCTTGTCATTTTAAACCTGTTTGACTTTCTTTTATTTGCAGGACACAAAAGAAGATATTTGAATGAATATGTTGGTAACCAAAAACTGTTGGTCCACATTGACTTATATTGTATGGACACAAAACCAATGCAAGTCAAAGGGGACCAACGGTTTTCGTTTACCAACATTCTTCAAAAAAATCTTCTTTTGTGCTCTGCAATATTTTCACACTCCAAATAGTGATAGCAGACAGCGTCTTTGTCTCATACTCACATTTGAAGAAGCTGAGGCTCAATGACTCCTTTAAGCCACTGATGGTGAACTGCTTTGGCCACTTTAATAGCAAGTACCTACAGGAGATCATATAAATATACAAATATACACAAATATTAAAATATACAACATATGTAGCCTGATTTTGGTTCTTACTCTCATTATGGACTACTAACTGTAAGGAAACATCCTAAATTAGAGAATGTTAAGAATTCAAATTCAGATCAACCTATCAGATGCACACAGACACATACTGTAGTTAAGAACTCTGTCAAACCTTTGGTGCTTCTTTGATGATCTGATCGCAGTAGTCCAGAAAGCAGAAGAACCTGTAGACGTGTTCACTGCCAGGGAAGGACTGACTATCTTCTGCACTGTCCTCTGTAAACTGGGTTCTAAAAAAAAAAAAAACAGCATCAGCAAAGTGCTAATCTTTTTCTAAGAAAACCTGGTGTGTTTTTGTCTGTTTACTACTACATACAGAAAAATAAAAGGTAGGGTTAAAAAGCAAAATAAATATTTTATAGAATCAGATAAAACAGACACACCTCCACTGTAGGCCGGGCAAGCTGTGTATGTCTGCAGGGTCGAGTGTTGAGGGTATGAGGCAGTAAAGTTCAGTCAATCTCTGAGCAAGTAAGTCACATATTGGTGTTCTTTCGGCCAGGAGCTGTCCAGTATCTTCCTGCGGTAAACTGCTCAGCAGCAACAAACTTTCCATGGCTCTGAGTGCAATTCGACTTTTCTGAAAGAGAGAAAGTCTTATTAAAAAACATTGATAAGTGATTCTGGAATCCTTTTGTGATCTCTGCAAGATTCACCCATCAACTCTAAGGGCGTTAATTGATGTCCAACGACATTTCCGAAGCTCTTGTACAAAAAAATCTGCAAAACTAACGTAAAATTTTCACAATAAACAAACAATTTTCACAAGCAAACCTGTTGTCCATTACATTGTGACGACTCACTTGACTTTTCCCCAAGTGTATGAGTACTGGTATAATGCCTGTCACTGCCTGAGATATGCTGGAGACATGAGCTTCAGTCCGGGCAGACGGGGAAGGGGCAGCACTGATGTCCGCTGGACTAGGGGATCCTCTGCAGCCCTCCTCTACGGCCTCTTCTGAGGTAGAACTGGAACTTTGTTTCTGAGACTCGTTGGTCACCTTTGTAATAAAGATTTGGTGTATGTTCATTATCATTTTAACAAGAACAAACTGTTTATAGGACTGTCAACAGAAATATAATCAGAGAGTACTCAACACAGAACGAGTACCTCAAGGATGTAATTTAGGACATAAGGGTCTTTCTTCACTCGAGTGCAAAGAACGAATAAAAACTGAGATTCTTCTTTTTCCGTCTGTGATTCAGGGAGACCACATAGATGGATGAGTTTCTAGAGAGGTTAACAAAAGAATGAACTTGATATTGGGAAACAAATATATATCAGCTGTAGTATTTTCATCATTACGGTTTATTCATCCAAATCTGTCATACGTAGCAACACTGGATTACCCTGTATCATGATTTGGGGGCAGATCTACATTTCTGCCCGGCCAGTTGCAGATACTGGTTTGAGAAACCAGGTTGAACACATTACTTTTTAAAAATACCATTGTTCAAACAAACAACTGGGTATTCAATAAAATTCATATAAACTTTCAGTGACGAATAATGGTTACTACACGATAACAATGCTCAAAATTATACTTACAAAGACAAAACACAATGTCTTACCTGTACAGGTCGATATACATTGATTAAATGCAGCAGAGGTTTTTGGATCTGGGCCAGAAGTTTAGAGAAGAACAGCATCACTTGTTGACTCATTCCTGGAGGATACTGCACATGAAAACAGATCAAGACTAACTCCAGTCATTCACAAAACTCTACATGTCTTCAATCTCTGTCTTGTTTCATCATACCTGTGCTTTTCCCAATGTGCAAAGTGTCTCTAGTATTTTATGCTGGAGAAGGTATTCCATACAAGGACCCGTCTCCTCCCCTTCCTGCTTCTCCTCATACACCAGGATGTCCAGCATCTGTTTCAGCCTCCATGGGATGTCTGTGTGCTTCACCGGACGAGACTCATCTATGCAAAATAGCATGAAGAACAGAGTTTATTCCTTATCACAAATCAACATAGATTCAAACCCTATGACTAATTTAAAAGCAACAATATGTAATTTTGCCTCTCTATCGCCATCTGTGTGTAAAGCAAAATACTGCAGGTTATTCCAAGACAGTTCCAATTGGAAATCATTATTATAAACTTAACATAGCAAATCGTTTTACGTACTTGGGTCATTCTCACGAAACCACTGAAACATCATGGCAGTAAACATTTTAATTATAAAACATATAATTCTGTAACATAAAAAAATGTTTTTTAATGTTAATTGTGTTCTCTTCCATGCACAAAGCATAATTTTAACATAGGAGTGAATTATAGCTTATTGCCGTAACACGTCCTGATTTGTCTGAGTGCATTATATGCTGTTGGATGTTCTACTAGAGTACAAAAAATTACACAAATATCATTGACAAAATATTCATGTATAAGAAAAATGAAGAAAAAGGGGAAAGTGTCCATGATTGTTATTCTCATCCTCCATAACATTTTTAAAGGACTGTTTGCAGGCACGCACGCACGCAGGCACGCACGCACACACACACAAAGATATTTACATTAAGTTTGATTTTATTTGAAGAAACACATCTACAACTACCTTTCAAATGGCTAACAAGTTAACAGTTAAAAGCGTAATACTCTCTTGTCACACTGTTAGTGTGTACACAACTTTTTTCATTCTCATTACCGATACAGGTCGTTTAAAGTTACATGTATAATTCTTTTATAGCAAAACACGCTGTGGGATTGACAGTTTTAAATAGTTACAGTAATGAGACTTTTTTTATTTGGAAAAAAAAAATGTGCTGGGCAACGATTAATCGCATCCATAATATAGGTTTGTGTTTACATAATTTGTCTGTATACTGTGCATATTAATTTTGTATTTATAAACACATACAAATATACAAATTTTGGAATTATTTACATGTATTTATATATATAATTTTAAATAAATAACAATTATCGATTATAATATTTTTCTTAAATACTTCCATGTATGCGTAAGTGTTTATAAATACAACATTAATATGCACAGTACACAGATATATTTTAAGCAAACACAAACTTTTATTCTGAATGCGATAAATCGCAATTAATCTTTGCCCAGCACTAAAAAAAATTGTGTTAAAATGTCAGTAAAGGTTTTCAAATGAATACTTTTAAACATGTCACACCTTGTTTTTACGCAACACAAAGAGTGTGTTTTTAAGAAAGTCATGTTTGACATCTTCAAACCAAGATTTTGTGATACCTTAATTTTTGTTGTTTATTTATTTGAACAGATTACAGCTTTAAATAAACTCCTCCTTGATTTGTATTTACAGGGCAATTATTGTCTTACCAGTAGTTTCAATGTAATAGTTGGTTATTGCTTTCCAGTGATCCACAAAAGAGCCCAGCAGGTTTATCGAAGGCTCTGTCTAGAAAAAACAGAGCAAAATCAAAACTATACAGTGATTCACTACATTAAGTACACTTTATTTAAATACACTTTACAGTTGTTTCAACATTGTGTCAGATGTCAGACATCATGGTAGTAATATGTTAAATAAATGTGGTAACCTTGCAGTACCATGGTACGGTACCACAGTATTTTTCTAAGATGACAAAACAGTGTGAGCATGTGGTGTAAGTTAAATGCATGAAGCACTCCTGCAAGTTCCGCAACACCATTCTGTGGTTTAATAGACTTTCAAACTTGTTCAGACCTGCAGGAATATGCACCTAACACATGAACAACTCTCCAAGACGAACCCAAAACTGTATCATCAAAAAAGCATATTCCTTATAGCTATAAAAATTGCCCAAATACATAGTAAACCAAGTCTGTGAGATTCAATCTACTCATTTTTAGCACTGTAAATATAGTAGCACCCAAGCTAAACTAAATACAAACGTCTAACTTCCTTCTAAAAAGCTCAAACTACGTGACAACCCATTGGCAGTCTATTACATTCCATATTTCGTTATAATAATATATATATACACGTATATATACTACATTCATTAGGTTTTAAAAGATCGTGCAACAGGTCTCCAGAGTTTGTTACGTTAGCAATGCTAGGCTAGCAGCTAAGACATTCAAAAGTCAGTTGTACTTACTGTTTCTAAAGCCTGCTGCAAAAAAGCCGTCACTTTATTAAACATGTCCATGGCTGGATCTCAGAAGAGCTCAGTTAGGTCAGATGTAATGTTTGAGACATCTTTATGTCTTTATAAAGCGCTAGTGTAACGTTTGGTTGTAAACGATGTTTATCTGCTTAGCTCCTGCATTAGTTTCGCGTGCTTACACTGACCCCCACTGACAGAAACATAATGTTCAACACAAGAGAGGATTTTAGGAAGATCAAGTGTAGTGGCAAAAAACATGTATGATACAAAAAGATGTGCACTGGATTACATGGTTATTTATTTGACTATTTATGATTTAACATGCTTTGTTTACATTATGACACCGTAAAATGGTCATATAAGTATCACATAAACCAAACGGGAGCATTGATCCCCATTTCATATTTTAATTTTTTTTTACCCAACTTTTTGTTAAAACTTAAATTGATATCAAGATAGAACTCTTATAAACATTATAACATTATTTAAATGTTATTAAAAATGTCACAGATGGTGTCTGTATTTTACAATCAAATGTTTTGTTGTTTGTATCATCTAATTTTTTGTATAATGACAATAATTTCTCTAAAAAATATATTTTACCATACCACTATGCAAAATGTAAACAACTCGGGTCCAGAGGCACTTCCTGTTATAGTTAACACTACACAAAATTACAATAAAATTCAACCAAGAAAACATTTACAACTGAATCAACAAATGTCTTTCATACTCAAATATGTGAAAATAAAATAAAATCTCAAACAGGAGGTGCCTCTGGACCAGTGTTGATTCACTTTGTAAAATGGTCTATAATATTTATTTCAATACAAGAAAATGTTATCCACCCTTGGCATAAAAGGAAATGGCAAACAGGATTCATAAAAAAAGCACAGAAATGTCAAATTATGCTTTATCTAGCATAGCTTTATTTATACAAATGCAACTGTAATATGTATGTCAATGATGTTTTCTGTTTACCAGATATATATTTTTGTACAGCAATATTATTAAGCCATCCTGTCTCAACCAAACTATACAAAACACTTCCCCTAAAGTGGGATCTATTTCAGCAAAATATCTCTTCAGCTGTAATGACAAATCAATGATTTATTTAAGAGCATAAAAACATAAATATAAACATGGTTAAGGCACATTATTAAAAAGATATATAATTAATAAACATAAAATAATGCATGTGCGTTGGAATAAAGAGGAAAAATGTTGATAAATTACCACAGATTTGTGAGTCTTTTGAAAATAAAAAAGAAAGAGGTATTACTTTTCAATAATTCTTCAATTAACTGTAAACACATCCTGTCTGATTTTGACACTGACAATGTCTTTCTCAACACTGCAAACTCAACTCAGGAGTGACTTACATAAGGATAAATACTGTGCTTCAACAACAGACTATGTTAAACATAAAACTCCACTTTATTTAAATGTGCCATTTATGTGTTATTCAATACCTGAAATGTGAATGTAAGAGTTATTTCTAAAGAAATGTACATCAGCATCATGTCAACATATATTTACCACAAATTACAAAATATTTGTTCCCTAACAATCTATCAACGCTTTTATTTGAAATTTGTATATTCTTATGTGAATTTCAGTAATTAACAGCACCAAGTACCCAAAAACGAAAGGCAAATCACTGCATGATCCACATGCTTGGAAATAATGTTCTTTTCAGTGCAATAACATACTGACAATGTGAGAAGAACGTGTGAGAGAAATCTCTTCAACCTGAAGCTTTGGTTTCCCACTCCTACAAACACAAACAGAGGTAAAGGTTTAGTCACACTGATATTTACTGAAGGAAATGAAGTCTCTGGTTTGATTCAATCACTTGTGTCTCTTGTTGAGTTCATCAGTAGTTTTGTGAAAGGGTTTTCTTAAAATGTCTTCATGGAAATGAAGCCTTAAATGATAGAAACGCTCTAAAAAAAATGTATCAACAGAAATCTGGCCAGAACTTTCTATCTGAAGGATACCTGTGATTTGTTATTTTTATCTATGAATAGAACTTGTGTGATACTGCTAATCCTAGCGTCATATTATAATTAATAACAAAAAAAACTCAATTACAGAGCTGAATGAAAAGTTGAGTTGTCATGTCTGGATTGAAAACATGCAAGCCTGACCTTGATAAAAAATACACATGCCTTAAAATTTGACTAGCATGAGGTATCATATATGTCAGCATTAAACTGTTTACTGGAGTATACCAAGGATGCAAAAAATGCTGTTCAAATAGGCAGCTAAGCATAGTTTGGAACACAATATCTTTTATTTCATAATACAATTTTTACGATTAATTATTAGTTATTTGTGTTGTAAAGGTTTAACAAGCAAGGATCATTTTAATGAGCTGTCAAAAGCTGTACCTTCCTTCTTTGGAAGACCCTGCCGTGCTCAATGAACAGAGCGGATGGAGCTTTCTTTAGGGTGCTTTTTGCTGAGGCAGTTCTTCTCAGAAGCGGTGTGAGGAAGCCCCCCTGAATAACAAAGAGAGAGAGTAAAAGAGTTACTCACCATAATAAAACTGTATGACAAAAGAAAATATGTTGGCAATATGTTGGTAACCAAACAACACTGACCCCATTGACCATTTCTCAAAACATAATCTTTTGTGTTTCACAGAAGAGTCAAATATAGGTTTTGAATGACATGAGAATCAATCAATGATAACAGAAGTTTCATTTTTGGGTGAACTACCCCTTTAAAGTTGCTCTTATCAAAGCATTACTTTCTGCTCCTTTGGGAGGAAGTGGCTCCTGAACCAAACCACTGTAAGTACTGGGCTACACAACAGCAGTGACAACCGACAAACACAGAACCAAACAAGACCAGTAACAAATTCTTTCCTTGCATAAAATATATATTAAGTATAATTGTGGATGCTTAGATGGTTGGTATTTGACAAATGTTAAGTGTTTACAGTGACTTGAAAAGTCTTCAAAATTGATTGACACTTAAATAAAATACTAACACCCAAAAATCTTCTCTGTTATTGATCTTAAAAAAACTTGTATTATTTAGTTTTTGTGTTACAGTTACACAATCCAAACAACAGGTGGCAGTGTAGGAGCAAAAACGTCTGCTTGCAGCTTTCGCTTGGGGTTCGCATTCACCTACGAGTACTTGTTCTGCTACCATAACATCATGTTGGAGTACCATGGTACACAAATATAACTGTAGTTTATATATAGTGAAAGTGTTATTGTGTTACCCTCTGACATCATCACTCCCATACACCACCAGTGTTACCTGTGCTCGTTCAGTGCAGAAAGCGAGGGACCGCCTGAAGGAACTCTGTTTGGCTGGCTTTGTGCCCACGCTCACCAGGTTGACCTCTGACCCTGCACGCAACTGCACACGCCTCTTTCCTGTCAGGTCCAACTTCTGAACACCTCTCTCGATCTCGAAGGTTTTAATGCCTAACAACACAAATACACAAAGTATGAAGTCAAAAATACGAAATCCATTCCTGCTTAATGTGAATGAACTACTGTGACTTATGGTGATATGAATATGTGTTTGGTTTGGGAATCAAAACAAACCTTAAACAGCTCAATTTCAGGCAGTAGCATTAGTTTGGGGTGGGGCTATCTGTTTGGTGACCAATGGTAGACAGGGTTGGACATTGGTGCAGATATCAGAAAACTTATTTCAGTCGCTACATCTAAAAGCAGAAAAGTTATATAATGGTCTCCCACTTCTCTGTGTGCACTGGATAGAGTTACTTTATGATTCTTTGTGGTTTTCTGGATGTGTGTACCCTTCACTTTTCTACTTTTCACCCTCTCTTAATCTCCTCCCTGAGAAAAGCACACACTGGAAAGTTGGGTTCAAAAAGAAAACATGATATTCTCAGGGTTTCGACTAAAGAGTCTTAAAAGAATATGTGTGTGCACATGCCACAAGGCTACATCCCTGCTCTGCAACCAAAACCACGAGCGAGTAAAAAGGGCAGCCGCCGCGGATTTCATCCAAAGTGAGAGCGCAGGAGCGTCCAGAAACAAAATCTCACCTTACATGCCCTGTAACACTATAAACCACATTGATTTACACTACAAAATGTTCATACGAGTAAGCCAAAAAAGTATTTGGACATGCTTGCTGTGCTGTATAATCTGAATGTCAATTTCATAAATTGAACAACATTGGTCCCCATTGACTTCCACTGAGACATTTTACAAAATATCTTCTTTTGTGTTACACAGCAGAGTCTTTAAGTGCACTGTGCAACTTACTTTTGCAATGTGGAAGATCAGGGAGGATCTATTGACAGAAATGCAATATAATATACAAAACTAAAGACCTTACATAAAGAAGCGTTATGTTTTTATCACCTTAGAATGAGTTATTTCTATCTACATACACCACGGGTCACCTTACATGGAATTCATCATGTTGTTTCTACAGTATCCCTAAACGGACAACTGCTCTACAGAGCGCGTTTCGCAAATATGTTATCTCCTACAGCAAAGAAGCGTAAACGTGACAACATATTTGTCCTGTGTCAGCCACCGTAGTGCGAGCGGTAAAGTGAGCTGTTGGTTGCATTTTCGCAATCTTACAACTAGATGCCGCTAAATTACATACACTGGACCTTCAAACAAATGCACATGTAAATGTCTAAGAAAACTAAACTTCCTAATCTTAGCATACATTTAATTTGCACGGCACTCTGTGGCTAGTTTTATTAGGACAAATATGATCCAATGCCTCCACGACTGTCCAATAGTACATTTGTAATTTTACAAACCTGATGAGAATAACAGCATTGTAAATAGATCCATAATCATAATCTAATACAACAAAGTCCATAGACAAACCGCGAAAAGTCAATTTGTCACGTACACATAATGTCAGATGCACAATGATGTGGAAAACTGCTCTGGATGAAATTCCTCATCTTTCACTTCTCAACGTTTTCTTTAAATGCTACTTGAATGTAAAATTTTGCTTTAAATACCCATGATTTATGTCCAATTAAGTAGTTGGAAATCTCGTTTCTGGTTGAAAGTTTTGGATGTAGCTCACACTAGCTTTGTTAAACAAATGGAACGTGCAATCCTACAGTCTGCACGAAACGATGCTTTGGGACATTATGCAAATCCTGTAAAGCAAGAGCATGGAAAGTTGCAAGCAGCCAGCCACTGTGTAATTATTAAGCGCTCCAAATTGAAAGCAGATGCCTCTGAATTGTTAAGTATTTGCATTAGAATCTGTGAAGAGGAAGTGATAGATAAGACGTACATGTATTCATCATACAGTACTGTATATAGGTTTCCCGCTCTCACTTTCTCTCTTGTACACACATACTGTATGTGGGTTGACTGTTACGCTGTCATCTCTAAACTGTTTGTTCAGAAAGTGTAGTTAATATTCGGCGTATCCAAGCATCAGCAAAATGCCAAGAGTGGCTGTCAATGTGGCTTTCTGCTGTCCTACAAAACCATTTCTAAATGTTTATGTCTATCTGAAAGTCCTTGAAACTGATAACCTTGACTCAACAGAGAATCAGCTGCTGACTTGTTTGTGTTGCGATGTGAAAAACAAGTACAAAGAAGTCAGCATCCAGGCCTGTGTGTGTCTTTTGCTTCATTGACCAATCACATCATCGTGTTCTCATGACTCAAAGATGTTTATGAAAGAATCATAAGCTGATTATATGTGATGATGCCGAACTGCTCAAGGCACTGAGGTTAAAGTGGATGAAAAATTCCCATGAAAGTAAAAGCAGTTTAAAATTAGTTTTACAACCAAGCTGGTGACATAAAGCAAGAATGGATCAGTAAAGAGCGCTGAGAGCAGAAAACGGGCGAAGGGAGAAGTATAAAAGTACAGTAACTGTAATATGTTTTCTTTCTTTAAAAACTAAAAGTTCAACTCAGTATTGGGGACTGGGGCAGTGTGACTGACTCACTGTGGTTGCTGAAGATTTCATTATTGCTGTAGTTGGCAGAATTCTTGGATGACAACAATTCTCCGTTTCCTCCACTGTAAGGTTTCTGAAACTGAGAAAGGGATGTAACAGCTGTTATTCTAGTGTACTGTAATTCTAGTGCTTTCAGAGAAGCAATGTATGTTAATGAGCTGAAAAATACATTTCTATGAATTTTTATTTTGGGGTGAACTTTTATTTTAACTGGACTGCTACTTTAACAACAATACTGGTTTAACTTCACCACAGCACATTGCAATATAATAAACAACTGAGTAATAACTAGTAACATCCTCTACCGGACCATACCATGTGCTCTAGTATAGATGTGTTTGAATAGATGGGCTGAGGTTGGACTCCACCACACAGCTGCTGAAAGGGGTCGTCCATGTACATGTTTGAGGTGGGGAACCTGCGGCTTTTCAGACCACTGAACAAAGGAAACAGGAGATTTGGGAAAGAATGACAGTGATTCAGTGATTCATAGTTTGTACAGAATGCTGGCAGCAAACAGACTGTGTGTGTGTGTGTACCTCAGTGATTCGTGGCTGGTGTGTTGATATGGAGGGACATCTGCAGTGGAACTCCCATCCTGCAGGAGCTGAACCCACTGTTCTTTATCATCCGCACAACTGGCCTGCTCAGGCACACAAAGAATAATATCGACAGTCATTCAAAACAAAACTGAACAAAACATTTATCCTTAAAGGAATAGTTCATCCAAAAAAACGAAAATTCTGTCATCATTTACTAACCCTCATGTCAAACCTGTATGACATACTTTCTTCTGCAGAACACAAAAAAAGATATTTTGAAGAATGTTACAGCGGTACCCGTTCACTTGCCTTGCCTTTGTGTCCATAGAAGTGAATGGGTACTGCCGCTGTTTGCTTATCAATATCAAAATATCTTATTTTGTGTTCTGCAGAAGAAGAAAAAAAGTCATACAGGTTTGAAATGACAAGAGGGTAAATGATGGCAGAACTAATAAACTACGATTTTTAATTTACAGGTCCCATGACCGACATTTTAGTCATGAATACTTTATTTTTTTAAGTGAAACAACATTAGGGCTTACAATCCATGTACCATGATATTAACATTTGACTTCAAAGAAACCATGTAAGTTCCAAGTTCATACCTCCAATACGGCTACCTGGTCTCCATGCTGCATGATGGTAATGCGGTAAGCATGTGCTGTATCCGGCCCGGGTCTGACCTCGCTTCCTCTGAGCTGAACCGTATACTGAGGGGTCTCTTCTGACTCCTCGTCCCGACACATCTTCAGCACGCCATCCTCCACCCGGCACCAAAGACTCTGCCACTGACAGTTCATCAGCACGTTCATGAATCCTGCTGAAGACGGACAGAGAGAGCCGAATGTAAACTCAATTGTGCAAGAGTGATTTGTGAATGACATCACCTGTGTGCTGTATACTCCAACAGAAATATGATGTATATCAATTACTTTTTGAAGCAAGACATTGTCACTTTATAAAAAGCTTGTGATTATAAAAGCTTGTCTTACAAACTAAAGGTTAGGCATGGTAATCTGAACACACACGTGTATGCGTAAACCAATAAACTAATTTGAAGGTTATTTACCGAGACACATAAAGCAGACATCAACATATGCAATCAAATACCAGTAAATATTAGGAAAGCCAAAATTCTCACCTATTTGTACATGTAATGTCTGAATGTAACAAATCAAGAATGTATTTCATCTGTTTTACACTGCATAGGAAAGCAGCACGTTCGCGTTGCTTACCCATCACATGAAGGGAGAGCATCTACAGCATCGTGCCCATAGACTAGTATTTTCTGTCAGTGTTCAATGCGAATTTACTACCGTTACGCATTCTCGCACGTGTGCATTACGTTATTTGAAATACAGGGACTTATTTTACTGGCATGTTGATGAACGGTAAGCTGCGGCGGTATGTGAGCTACCAGTGTAAATCTTTTATATATCTTCATTTTATATTATTCAATACACCAGGAATTTGTAAAAATCAGCAATCAGAATCGAACCGAACACCGTGGATAAACAACGAGGTACGTATTGAACCGTGGTTTAACTGTATTGTTGCATCCCTAGTAAATATGCACCAGTCTGTTTACAAACCAAATATCTGAGGTCATTCCTGTGGTTGTCACCCCGGTGTCAAAGGTGACAATCAAATCTCACAGGAATCCATCCACGGACAATGGCGTAGTGTTAAACACCCAGCCCGTGTCCTGTGCGGCATGCAGTGAATTTAGTCTCTGATGAATGACACAAAAACACTCGCGAGTGGAACAATGGCACAGTTGTGCTAATAGTCTATTACTGCGCATGGGGTTAGCGCAAGCTATCAGTAGTTTTCTAATCTACAATCACATTGCGGGTTTTATTTATAGACGTTTCATCATATGCATGCGCCTGACCCTAACTTGTGTTAAATAAACATTTTCTTGAATTTTATCATATATTAATTTGATTAAATAAAAAAAATTTTAATAGGTTGTGTAACTTTGTCGTATTTAAGTTTAGCCAAGTAACGCTTCTTCTACTGGTAACCCAAAATAATACTGGCTAGACATACTTTTAACTTCCTAGCTAATGTATAATTGAAGAAATAATCTGCAGGGATGTGCAGATGTGTACTGAAGGTTTGGGTCACAAAAGCGTGCATGCGCAGTAACGTTTGTTTATGTTGTTGCTTTGATGTAATCTTGCCTCAATATGTTACAACTTGTTTCACCTCGAATGTGCATTGCCTGCATGAGCACAACAGCTTAACACACATGTGAATGAAGGGTTTAACAAACACAGCCCTCTCCAGTGAATGAAAAAGCTTTCAAGTTGAGTTATCAAACGGAGTGTGTGTGCTCACCTGTGTTTTTGTCTTTGCTGTCTACAATGCTGGCTGCAGAGGGGAGACTGGAGATGTTTTCTTCATCTGAATCTGTATGGAGGACCGTACTTGACTGAAGAGAGATGGAGAGAGTCAGTCTCTTGTCTACAAATTTACGTAAGATTAAATACAAGATTTAGCTAATAGGTTCATTAAAGTTTAAAATTCATAAAGGTAACTAAAATAGACTTTCAAACCTGTATGACCTTCTTTCTTCTGCAGAACACAAAAGCAGATATTTTGAAGAATGTTGTTAACTGGCACCCATTGACTTGCAAAATATCTTCTTTTGTGTTGTGCAGAAGAAAGAAAGTCAAACAGGTTTAAAATGACAAGAGGGTGATTAAACGATGATAATTATTTTTGGGTGAACTATCCCTTTAATAACAACATTATTCACATACATTTGGTTCTCACATTCAGTCCATCACATTAGAAGAATATACTGTTTGTACAGTAAGAACATCATCATAAAGACCCCAAAAACATGGAAACCCAAAGTGTGTGTGTGTTACCCTGCAAGAGTCCAGCCTTTCACTCTTCAGAGTGAATAAAGAGCTTTGAGATTCAGGCTCGTAATAAGAGGAACCGCTCACTTCTTCTATAATCTATAGATGAGACATTAATAATGACACAAGTGCATATAGAGTTAGATCAGGCTAGTTATAGGCTGTTTATTTTCAGGTCAGGTTTAGTTAAAAGAGTTATCCAGTGATACCTTCCTCCACTCCTCAGCTTGTGTGCTGCTCTGGAAGCCCATGATGACCGTGTCTGCTCCGGCCACCACTTTCAACTCATACTGCATCTTCTTACTGTGCTTGGATTTGTAGACCACGTAGCAACCCGTCAGGTTGAGCTCCAGCAGTGGATGAAGGTCTTTGGCACATTTAAAACACTTCCAGGAAAAAGGCATCATAAAAACAGATGTAGTTAACAAAAACGTTCAATCCTACCTAAAATGTACCACATATAATGTACACAATATTTGCATTTTTTTTTAGGATAAGTTTCTAGTGCAGTTAAATATCGAGCAGCTGTGTGGCACACATGAAGAGAATTTCAAATCTTTTCAAGTCACTCAAGGTTTTATTTGGGTTGGAATGTCACCTTACCAATAGTGAGTTGTGCTTAATAATAAAGAGCTGACGGGTCCACTGGCCCAGCCACTTTTTCCTCCAGAGGTATCCACAGATGCGTGACTCCGGCATGGGTCTTAAGCAGGGTTGAGAGGAGCTCCAGTGAATGTAGTGTGCTCTGTCCTTCACAAACTCTTCATCATCCTCCTCACCATATGACTCATAGTGACTGCTGTCTGAGTCCACTTTATCTGAGGAAGGAACAAGGGTTTTAAATACTATAAAGTACTTAAAGTGATAGTTCACCCAAAAATGAAAATTCTGTCATCATTTACTCACCCTCTTGTCATTTCAAACCTGCATACATTTCTTTGTTCTGATGAAGACAAAGGAAGATAATTGGAAGAGTCAATGGGGGGTGAGATCTGTTTGGTTACTCACATTCATCCAAATATCTTCCTTTGTGTTTGGCAGAACAAAGAAATGATTACAGGTTTGAAATGACAAAAGGATGAGTAAATGATGACAGAATTTTCATTTTTGGGTGAACTATCCCTTTAAGACTCAATGTGGACATCAGCCGTTGTTATATAAAATGTTATAATGTTATATAAAACTACTGTGGTTATCCATAAATTTAGTTTAAAAGGCAACAGCTCACCCCCCCCCCCCTTTTAAAGCAAGAAGTGTCAATAAAATCATTATTTCAGCATTTATCGTGTTATAAATAAAAATTTGAATACTATATCATTATGTACAATATGCAGAAGTGTTAAAATTATGTTTTATGTGTAAAACAATTTACATATTTATCCCTCATATAATGTATAAGCATCTGAAGTATCTGAATAATTCTAACCAAAAAATATTTTTGTCCCAGAGAAGAAGGAAAGTCAAACATGTTAGGAACAACATGAAGGTTAGTAAAATGCCTATTGCTGCTGTCCGTCTGAAACCTTGTATCTCCATATTTTATGATTTAATTTTTTTTTTGCCATAAATCATAGTCACCTTTTGTCACTGGATTTTGCAAATATCTAACCAATAAAAAGTATTAAAAAGTGCTTGTCAACGTCGACAACACAATATTAATCATTAAAAAAGTTAAGTGTTTTTACAATTTCCTGAAAAATGACATCCAAGGTTTCAGAAGCACAGTGACGATATTTAACACTGCGTTTGTTTCATTGTAGCTGGTTTTGTTCTGACCTGTAGACTGTCTTTCCGGCACAAACGGCTCTGCCTCTTCATAACAGTCCTCGTCCTCTAAACACGGGGGGTGTGAGGGGACAGCCGGACCCACGGACTGCAAACACATACAAACAAAAGCCAAACAGATGTATATTTAGAATGAGGATTTACCAATCGCAAGAGCAAAAAAGCCTTGAAATTCAGCATTATACACGGCCCAGGCTAAGGTCTAGTTTGAACTCACTTTAAAGCCACTGTGAAGTACACACAACCCATATCTGGATCCTGATCAATCAACCACATTCACATGAGCTGCCCAGGGCAAACCACACATACTGAAATGATGACAACAAAGCCAGTCGAAAGACGACCTGAGCTTGATCTCAGGGTTTGATTGTCAAAACAGGAGACACTGAAGAAGTTAATCCTCTCATATGAGAGTTTAAAAACAGCTGTACGTTCCCGTGTGAAGGGTCAGTTGGTTCATGTGTTTATGATGGTGGTGCAGATGGTTGTGGAGGAACACAGCTGAGAGACAATGGCTGTGGTCAGTAATTTGTAGTCGGGCGCTGAGGGCACAAGAGCAACAAGAGTGCAAATAAAACAAAGGTTTCTGAGAGTTCAAAACAGGAAGACAAAAGCAGAGAGCGATTTTTTAGGTCTTGAATGCTGTATCATTCAATCTGAGGTCATTGAACTCCAATGCATCAGACTTGACAGAACTCATTTTAACGTTTCAAATAAAAGAAGAAGAAATGGTTTGACGTAACCTTCTGGAAAGAAATTATTATCTGTGACGCGCCACTGATTCCAATAGATGATGCTTTTAACTAGACCTGTTTGGTTAGAAAGTGTGGAAAATGTTTAATGTGATGGTTAAAAGCAGAAATGTAATGCTTATATTTTTGTTAAAACAGCTAAAACACATGTTGAATTGTTACAGAAATGCTGTCATATTTTATTTGGCTCCTGGTTTCTATTATAGGTTCACCTCTAAACACTTTTTTGCTCATTTTACAAACTAAACAATAAAGTCAAAATAGTTGTTTATGCTAATTGATGTCATAACATAAATCATACACAGGCTGCAAGTTATTTCAGACATTTCTATTTATTTTTACTGAATTATTCCACCCATTACAGGACCTTTATCTATATCTAACACAGAATGGTCCACAACTGGAATGGACTAATCTCAAAGTCCTTTCCCATCTTTTGCCATCATGTTAAGGTTAATGAATTTTGTTCTAAGTGTTTTTTTTTTCTCTTTAATCTGTGCATATTTTAATTCTTTCCGGGGGGAGGAGTGTATAAGCACAGTGTGTTCAGCTCTGGAGATCAGATACATATCTATGAATGAAAGATGAAAGGAGCTTTTGTGTTTCCATGAGTGTGTGTGAGAGAAAGAGGAATATAAAAACAGAGGGAAAAAAGAGTACGGCTGGAAAACATTTGTGGGGGTGATGGGATGAGAAGAAGCAAGTATTAATTTGATTGTGGAACAAATAGGTTGAAAAAAGTGATACGAACCTTGAGTTAAGAACGACTCACAATGTTGCATTTTAGTATAGACAGTTTCTTAGGATGCACTTGCCTGGACAGAAGTTAACATCCGGTCTGTGTTTTTGTTGATCAGTTTGGCCAGTGGCTAATAATATAACTATAACTATTTATATTTTATTTTATTTATATTAATATTATATTGTATTGTTGAATTGTATTGTATATTAACTAACAATTTGTTGAATGGGTTGTGTAAATTTGTTGCATTTAAGTTTAATTTGTTAGCTAATGTCATTTACTTTATTTATCAGAAATAATCAGCAGGGACTCTATTCTTTGAGAATGTGCCACAAAAGTGCGCTCATGTAGCTTGGAAATCGTCTATAAAGTACTCTTAAGTAAAAAAAATAAACTTAAAAAAAGTTAAAAAGCTGCCATAAGTTTTTATAATTTAAGTTCAACTGACATTAAACATTTACGGCAGCTGAAATTAGTGAAAAACTGTTACAGTGTATTTTTCAACAATGTTTAAGAACTACTGTAAAAATACCTACACTGTTATACAATCAGCAAAAAAACGTTAATATTCCGAAAACTAACGTAAAATATTTTTCTCATTTATTTTACGAGCAAAATGTAACTTATGCAGTCGATTTCTGTAATTTTACATTTTACCGTATTTGAGTAATATAGAAAAATTCTGTAAAATTAAACTGTAAAATAAAACAGTAAAATTTAATAACATTAAAGTTTCTAGGATTTTCTTTAAATAGTCAAATAATCATTTTCACTACAAAAAAAATCCAAATTAAAGATAAGATAAAATCTCAGCCAGCTAAGCCACTTCCGTTCTCATAGCGCTGAGGTCATGATAAGGATATGTTTGCTAAAAAACGCTCAAATTTCTGCGAACCGACTGCTAAGCGTTGTTGAGTGCCTCTGTAAACAAGCCTGGATTAAGTACAAAAGTGTACGTTTTTTTTTTTTTCATATTTGTGGATGAAAAGTATAGCTTGAAGCCTTTCCCCTTTTTAGTTGTCGATGTATGAAGTAGTGTTTGGATAATTAAAGAAAATGTCGAGAAAATACTACAATACAACCACATCATGTTGTCGAAACCCATTTGTTAAAGTTAATATGTAGACACATATTTCTTGCTTCTCATTCTCGGACTAATACTGTTCATTTTACTGTTGACATTTTATTTTGAAAGACGTGACAGGAACATTTTGACGATAACATATGTCACATACATTTAGTCACAATGAACAGGTGTAAAAAAATGCTGCAAGATGATTTGCTTACATGTTGTAACAATAATGATATGAAAATGTATTTATATTTATATGTACTACTGTATATGAAAACAGTCACAATGCCAATTTTCAGAGGCAGAAGTCGGTGAAAAACATTTACAAGTTTAAAAAAGTTGTTGGGATGTGCAACGGAGTCAGACGGAGGAGCTGCACTCTCGCTCAGCCTGTAAAACATTCACTACACATTCCACACAATCTTAGTCAACCCAACGATCTGTCTTACACAAACTATGATAAAACCTAATAAAAAAAAACTCGCACATGGAAAACGTTTTGGAAAGCCACATTAAGACATACGCAGATATGTGCAGGTCATTTCAACCCTGTCAAACTGAGCTTACTCATGACCTTATGAAGTGCAGGAGGAACCAATCTAAAAGCTTGTAAAATCCCCCCCCCACACACACACACACACACATACCATTTTACTAACCCACATGTACACACAGAAACCAAGCTTACGTAAGGACTACTGAACTGAATGAAAAAGGGGCTTTATCTTAAAGGACCTTTTAAAAAATTCAAGGAAAGCTACAGGTGTGCAGAGGTGACTGAGAAACATCTGCGTCAGAGTGTGTGTGTTATCACTTACAAAACAGTACCACAGTACACCATTATTACCATATTCATGTACTGTAGTGTTTACACGGTACTAAAACACACATACTGTACATGAACAATCCATGGGCTCACTACATGCATACCCATGGGACCGAGTCTGTCTGGTTGGCATGGGAACCCCATGATTTTGGCATACACGATTTTCGGCGGGTGACCTCATCCCTCCCACACCTCCCAGGAGATCCTCCTTGCACCATCTGACTTCCTTCCCATGTGTATGGTTGTACTATCAGTCCATCTCTCTATCACTCCATCACTGTCCATCTATCACGTACACGACGATAATTATCCTCCCAAACGTCCACTTCCTCTTCGCTCCAACCCTTCGAGCCAATCGCGACGCAGTGCTGGGTCATCGAGATGGGCCTCCCGCTTAAACATGGCATTTCCTGTCAAAGATATGGCCCTCCCCCTCACTTCCTCCACCTCAGACAAGCTTTTCATTTTGCTCAGGGTTGTAGAATTGGGTGACTTCCCATTGCATTTAATTGCTTATGTGAGCCCAAGATGGGTTTTTAGAAGATAGCAAAGGCATCCGAGTAGAAAAAACAGACAGTGATGTCATTAAAAGAACATCTCGTGTTGTAAACACGCATGTTGTTTTCACTGAACGCAAAAAGAGAAATTTAGAAGTCGTCACAATATAAATCATTTTCTTCCTTACACTAAGATAAATTGTGTAATGTCATTTATTTTATTTTCCATTTTTATTTTAAGTAGTTTGTGGAACTTTGTGAAAGTTCTTTTGATCAGAATAAAAATATATTATTTATAATTATAAAATAAATTGTGGTTTAATGTCATTTATGTCATTCTTGTTGTTGTTGATGCTTGATAGACATTGTCAATAAAAACGGTCCACAAAATAACAGCAACACATATGTTTAAAACAACATAGAGGTAAGTGCTTATAGACGGATTCAGTGCCAACACAAACTCAACTTCCGGTAGACCACAAGGAATCAATAACTGTTGAGTAGTTTTCATGTAATTTAATACAATTAAATACAAAATAAATTGTTAGATTATAACCAAACACAAACCGGAAGTTAACTTTGGACCAGGTGCGTGCGTCCGATAAAACTGCCTGTAACACATTTTAACAATTTTGTTTCATTTCGTTTCAATACAGAGCACAGAGGAATTTTATTTCAGCATTAAACTTTACAATCCTGGATTTATAGTGACTTATAACAAGTCAACAGAACAGGAAATTATATGACAGATGCACAAACTACACAAACAAACGCAACATAAATCTCACACAATTCCTAACATCCTTTCTGTTTAACACAGAAACTAGTTTAGTACAATTAAACTGATCTAACCACAACTTAAACTCCCAATGCAATCTAAATTACCCTATTACTTTTGTTAGTGTACTAGTTGTGTGGTGAACAATTCATCTGTGCAAGTCAATCCACAAAAAAGGGGTTTTACTCTTTATCCAAATCTGAAAATGACATTTTGCGTGGCGATCCTTCTCTGATCAGTTTGAGGGCTTGGGCAGAACATCCGGTAGTCTGCTGCCAGCTCCATTTCAATTTTTACGCCTACTTATGTAAATCCAATCAATAGGGTACCGCAGAGATGACGTATTTTTGTCTGCAAAACCAAGAAGCAACGGTTCCAGCATCCCAAAGTCTATGGGTTTTTTGAATGGGTTTTTGGTAAATCACCTGAAATAAGATGTGTAAAAACGTATAAATATTTTCACGTTTAAATCTATGACATAAAACACACCAGTTATAACCCGCTCATCATTTTTCTTTAACTTTATTGTGTCTTAAAAGGACCGGCGGTTGCTAACAAGTTGCTAAAAGCGACTACAACCCTTGGCAGGGACGATAGATGTCAGCGGACATATAAATCTCACAAATAATTCAACATGGATACAAATCTCTAAAAACGTGGGTTGGGATTCATTCACGAAGTAATTACTTACCAGGCAACATGTTTTTAATCTTAAGTCTGTTTATAGCCTCATGTTAGTTTTTTACTTCTGCCGATTGTATTTAGGCTTCAAAAGTTGTTTTAGAGAACCATTGCGGCATTACTTTCCGGGTTGGCCTACAAAAATACATCATCCCTGCACCACTCTATTCAAAGTTTAAAAAAACCTTCTAATTTTTTATCATTCAATATACTGTTCATATGTTGCAACATGAAAGTAAAGTCGATTGCGACTTCCTGTTCACCTGGACTTTAAAGACAAAATGTGTAATTTCTGTAGATTTCCTCAACACTCCATCTAAAATTACCTTCACATGGCTTATTTACATTGTAATTCCCTCCAAAACACAACTAACTGATTGTGTTTCCTCAACAGCAATGAGTGAGTTTCCATCACGGTTATTCTTCCCTCTCTGTGAGTCTTCCTTAGCTCTTCCCGTCCCTGTTGTGTACATGTGGTTTCCCGCTTAAAAATCTTTGGTTATGAAGAAGGATTTGACCTTTGACCTCATGCCTCGCACAACCCTTGGGTGAGATGAGGGAGAAAGACCGCAGTGAGAGTGATCTGAAACTGGGAGGCTCTCATCAGGCAGCCACAACACAAGCTTGGGTCCAACCCGAAGCCCTGGGCCTCACAACCGCCAGTGTGCAGCCGGCTGATCTGCCCTGTTATTATGGCCATAGAACCAGTGTCGCTTAAAATACACATCACAGTGCGAGAACACACTGTAGCGTGCCGTGCCGTGCCGTATACATTACAGCACCATCAAACATCTTGTGTTTTCATCCCAGTCCAAACACACACTATAATGTTTTTAATAGTGTGTCCATATCTATTGCATTTTTCAGATATACATTAACATACGTACAACACACTACAGGGGACATATAGAAATGATCTTTTAAGTATACACAATCATGTTCCAAAATAACTTTGTGCCACACCTGCCAAAGGCGGCCATAAATATTTTTTAACCAAATGCAGTATATGCATAACTAGATTTTTTACATTTGTTGTTTGCCTATTCCTGTAATGCAAGAATTCTTCTACATATGTGTCACCACAATGTATAAAAAAGAATAAAATCTTAAAAAGCTGTTAAAGCAAGCAAAACTTAGTAAAACATTTGTTTAAACCATGCATTCTTAAAGTTCCTAAGTCACCAGCCAACTTACAATTTACTTTATTTACATTTTTACTCACATTTGGCGCTTGGCATGTGTTACTCACTACAGAAACCTCTAAAAATATACTCTAGTGAGTAATAAGCCACACCAATGGTCACTTGAATGATATTAATACATAGACATTCTGTTCCTCTCTTTAACAAACAAACAAAAAAAATGTGCATAGGTGGTTGGTTTCTGCACCTAAAGCAAGTACAGTTATCTTTGTTTTTCACCATGAATCAGCAAGAGGAAAGAATGCTATCCTTTGATAACTTCTTGTCCTCACATACACAAACATACACAAAGACCTTGAGGCACAGTTGCTTGTGCTATTATTATTATCCTCCAAAGATGCAGAATTCAAACAGAGCCCCCACATACACAAACCCTCACTGCATTAGTTTCAGTGGATGAAAGGTGGGTCCATTCAAATGACGCTGATGTAGTCACATTGTTTTGCAAGTCAACTATATGACTTGGCTACTAACAACACTTTTTTTTTTTTCCAACAGCACAATGCCTGCATGTGAGCAAGACTTCAAAGTTATATTACAACTATATTGACAAAGACCACTTAAATGATCTGAAATGAATCATTGAGGATGATCAGAGCCAATCGACTTACTACGTCAGGTTTTATTACACGAGTATCATAATGGCAATGAGTATGTGGTGGAGGACTGAACTCACAGAAGGTTGCAGCCATTCAGTAGAAGAGGCCGAAAGAGCTTCTTCTGTCAAATCGGCCTCAGCAGTGGTGCTTTCCCTGAGATCACCGGGACTCCCGGAGGGACAGTTCATAATCATGTACTCTGCATCTTCAGCTAAATAAAAAAAAACACATACAAAAAACATGGAAATAAGACATATTATTAATTTGAAACTCTCTTGAAGTTTGTTGTATAAAACTTTTAAGTTTACTCATCCTTTGGGCCAAGTAGTTCACCTGACTAGGGTTGGGAATCAGATACTTAAAATTAAAATTTGTATTTCTCTTATCAATTCCTGTGTGCATATTTTCAGAAATGTTAACTTGTGATAAAGCACAGGAAACACAAATTGACAATAGTTTCATTATATTAACTACAGTTTAACCATGATGTAGTTAAGCTACGGTAACAATTAGTTGAGCCAACAACTGAACCAAATACACAGAGATTTCTGAATTTAGTCAACTAAGGATATAAAGTCCACCCAACTCATTTAAAATGAATAGTTAAATTTAATTTTAGTTTAGTTTTTTACTTTGTTATATTGTTTAATTACTTACATACCACACTTAAGAGAGACCAAAACATTGGTCAAGTAACTGTTCAAACTGTTCAACAATGCATTATGCACTTATGGTGACGGTCAACAAACATCATTCATTTAAAACAACTCTGAATACAACAGGCAACTAACAAAGACAACAGCAGCAAAAATAAAGCCAAGATACACTCCCTTTAATAACATTAACAGCGGTGCATGATGGGAACCCTTTTTTTATCAAAAATATTTTGGACAAACACTTAAGTATCCAATAAACAACATAATCTTTGTTAGCAACTAATCCCTTTCAGTATACACAAAATAAACAAATTCAATTTGAAGTTACTTCATTTCCTAGGATTTTTTACACCAGGACAGAAAATGGTCACATTAAATTATATTGCAGACTTTGGTGCATGAAACCTTGACTAACATAGTTGAAGTGTAGAAATTTTCCCTTTAAAAAGATGAATTATGTTGGCTATACAATAAAACAGCGATCAACCGTCAGTTCACAAAAACCATAAACTCCGACAGCATCACTGTTTACTGTGTATCCAATATGATGCTGCACAGTCCAAACTTGGCTCTGTCGCACAAACATGAAGTCACAGTCAGGATAACACAGAGAAGCTTGATTTTCTCCAACAGAGGAATTTACAAGCCAGAGAGAATGAGGGAAGTGGTGGACTTTGAATTTAACATCTGTCCCTCATAACCTCTCCATGACCCTGAACTGACACAACTGTCCTGCAAACGCCTTCTGTTCAGCTAACAGCTGATGAATCTGTGCACCTGCAGGTCAATATAAAGTGTGTATCCTGATAGCAACACAATTTTAAAAGTACAAATGATGATTTGAAATGTTTATGACCTTCTGGTAAACCCAATTATGAAAGAGGGAAAAAGTGTTTATCAGAAATATATACATTTTTTGTGATATACTGTTTTCTACATAAACTCATCCTACATAATGTAAAGAACATTCTGTGAAAATATATCCTTAATAGCTTTAATATTGACTGAGTAAGGGCATGTCAAAGATTGAAATCATAGTTAAATTAATCTTTGATGCTTGTTATCCCAAAAGTAGATTTTGAGACGTTCACAAACAGGGTCACTACTTGACACGCAAGTATAAGCGCTTACCTGGTGTGTCCTTGTTGTCCTGCAGTTTACAGAGCAGCTCTGAGATGGATTTTTTCTGGACCTGAGCGATATAGCTGAGATTTTCACTATCCAGAACCAGCAGGAACGCCTGCAGGTCCGAAACCAGCCGGGCCAGCACTACACACATTAAAAAAGAAAGTCTAATATGATAAATATGCCTAAATTCATAGGGCAAGGGCAAATACATGCAATCACGTTACTAACTTATGAATATGAAACAAACATAAATCAAACTGAAAGAACTTAAATCTTCTTTTGTGTCCCAGAAGAAAGAGTCATATACAGGTTTTGAACAACATGAGGGTGAATAAATGATGACAGAATTTTTATTTTCAATGTATTTAATCCTAAAAGTAAACAGGTCCAAGTCCTGCTGATGAATTAGGTTAGTTTTCACATTTTTAAATGTAAAGTTGGCCTATAAAAACGTTGACATGACAACAGAAGAACACAGATATGAACAGTTGACATGTTCTTGTTTGTCAGCTAATTCAATGTGTTCTGCATTTTACATTGACTTTGTAACAAGGTTTGAGTGCATTCCTGTAGCTAACCCATTCATTACATTAGGCATCACAAACATCAAACATGCCTTTATCATACACCAGGCACGTTTACATACTTTTTTGTCGTTCCGATTAAAATCATTCTGATTAAAAGATTTGGTGGACTGTTAACATGAGATGTTATTTAATCCGATCTGGTGTTTACATGTGCCAATGTAACACCGGTGATTTCAATCGTATTGACTTTGTGACATGTGCACATCTTTGTGACATGTGCACAACTTTCATTCCTGTCAACATGGAGTTCGGCTTTTTCGTATGTGCACTATTTTTATGTTAAGTGTTGGTCTTAATCAGGCAACAGCGTAATGTATGAGGAAAAATATGAGCACAGGAAGCTGACCTTTTTTGCTGACTGTCAGTGTGCATCGCGAATAAGCATCTCCCTATTTCGAAAAGCAGAAGCCTGTGAATAAAGGTCTATAGTAAGGAACTGGTGGGAGCGGGTTGTACTGCTGGAATTTTGAGATAAATGTGTTTTTTCTGGTAAACTCCAGTTTGATTTCGCTGCCGGCACTGCCATTTCGCATTCTGATGATCCTTGACCTCTTGACGTGATGACGTAATTACAAAGCAAAGTAATTGGTTTAAATCGTATACATGGCAGGATTTTTTTTTGATCGGATTAAAGAAAGGTTTATCCCACCCCTCTCAAACCGATTACAATTTCATTCGGTTTGGGCATTTTTATGGTGTTTATATGGAGCATTTTCATTCGGGTTGGACTTTTAAACCGATTACAATGCTCCATGTAAATGCACCTACTGTGATACAATTTGTGTATGTAATATGTGACCCTGGACCACAAAACCAGTCTTAAGTAGCACAAGAACATTTGTAGTAATAGCCAAAAATACATTGTATGGTTCAAAATAATCGATTTTTTTTAAGGCCAAAAATTATTAGGATATTAAGTAAAGATCATGTTTCATGAAGATATTTTGTACATTTCCTACCGTTAATATATCAACATTTAATTTTTGTGAGTGAATTCAGCAAAATCTCTAACACAAATGGCCACAAACACGTCTACAAACTGCTGCTGCCGCTCTTTGAGAATGATCCACTCAAGTTTGGTATCTATGTAAAGTTTAGAATTTTAGCTTTCAGCTTCATTTATTCTCCACAATGTCATTACAGTGGTAAGCCAATATAGAGCGTTAACTAAAACCTGTTTCTTCTTAGCAGCGGCCTGCTACAGCGCCTCTGATTCACAACTTTAAAGGCGATTTTCTCTTTGCACCCTCAGATTATGGATTTTTAAATAGTTATATCTTGACCAAATACTGTCCTATCCTAACAAATCATATACAAATAAAAAGCTTATTTATTCAACTCTTAGATGATGTAAAAATCTCAATTTCAAACAAATTGACCCCTAAGACTCTAGTTTTGTTGTCCATGGTCACATATAGTTGTTTATCCTGAACGGCTGAAATTGACACAAAGCTTGTGGTTGAAGCTGTGATATCATGGTGACTGGAGAAGGACAAGAGGCCTGTACCTGTTTTATAATGTTTAAAGTGAGGCCTGCTCTCCATCTGTCCTTACTATGTTGCCTCCAGACAAACACACCACTGTTTAAAGCCTTACCACAGTAAACATACAGAGACTCTACACACTGTGTACATTACACACATACACACTATCTGTGGTCCTTTGTAATGCAGTCAACCCCCCCCCCCTCACATTATTTCACACACTCTCTATCTATTCATTATTGATGTTATTACTTTTGCTCATATTTTGGCCTAAGAATGAATGGCACTTCAGACAGTAACTCTGCTCTAAACCTTTTTATAAACCAGTCTAACTTGTCCATGTTATAGTATGTCAGGGTCAGGGTAAAAAAACATCTCATTTCCCCTCACCTTCCTTGATATAACAAGAGGTAAAACAAGAGGTAATGTCAGAAAGTCCATAACAAGACAGCATTAAGATTTCCTTTAAAAGCTCAACACAAGCCAGCTGTTGTGATCGAGCTGAATGGTCTTCTGAAAAGAACTTTGTAAGAGAACTTTCTAGATTTCATAGTAGTTCATATCTGTTTGCATTGCCAATATGATCATATAAATAACTTATAATAAATAACAAATAAATAAATTCTTAAAATCTAAAATACATGATTCATCTTGTTTGCACTTTGCCAGAGGTTACACAGTTTTTGTCCAATAAAAACCTGGACCGATATTGTCCGAAAGTGTTTTTTGTAGTGATAAAAAATTGAGACCCTTGAAAAGTCAAATCCCAGCTCCTGTGTAAATATAAAAAAACAATATCAAGACAGGAACTATAACTATATTCAGTATAATGCAAAATACATATATAAACACACATATATATTTTTCTTAAAAGTTGAAGTGAAATTGGTGAGCAGTCCATTCATCTCTTTCCACCAGTTTCTTGATTCTCTGTTTTCTTGACTGTTTGTTTTCTTCTGCTAATACAAAAACTTTCTTGTTTCTTGTCTCCTTTTTGTACAACATCAAAAATCACTCAGAAGAATAGCACCAAGATTAAATGCTTTTCAACACCACGGTTCTCTGGTACATCAGAGAGAAAAGGAAACTGTAAACGCGGCTCCTTATCGGAGACTGAGCTTTTATCATATGCCAGAGGAACAGTGTGTTGAATCAAAAAGATCCAGTTTCAAAGACTGTGCCTCTTTGACTTCTTCTTAAGAATCATATCTCAGAAAGTTACAGTCAGACAATGGAACATCAGCAGCTTTGACTATGAATAATCACCCTTAGATTTGAACAGAAAACAGAATCACTGCCAAGTTTTCCAAAGCAAGTCCAGCGAATTCAGAGCATCTCAGTTGTGTCCCATTCCATTCTCAACCCAAATCTGATGTCTGCAGGGTGCAGCGGTGGTTTAGAGCTCCAGCTGTGGCTACATGTCCTGGGAGTAAACATCTGCATTCCCATGGGTTTAAACAGGGTCATGGGTGAATACTGGTAGACATTTGACCATGCCTTTGCAACACTCCTTTCAAAAACACTAAAAAAGCCCAGAGAATCCAGTAAATCTCACCACAATAATGGACTGTGGCTAACTACTTATGATTAAGGATCCAGTTCGAGACTATAAAAAACGTGGACTGAGAGACCTCGTGGAAAGCCTGGGTTTACATGTAAGCAGGCTTAGAATAAATCCATGGACGTGTATGCTTTTACTGCGCTGATTTGTGTTTTCTTGTAGTTCTCATGTAGCTCGACTGATAGAGAAGGGTACTTTCTGAGCTTGAGAAGCAAGAAAAATTACAAAGAAACTTTTTAAAGGGACTGAAATATGGTGAAATAAAAATAGGGGAAAATACGCTCTCATGATAGCGGACACTGCAGATTCTGTGAACAAATAACAAATAATTGTGACATGCCATGAACAACTATTTGTTGAAAGTGGAATTATCATATTGTACATGTGTGTATAAAGACCTTACATAATGAACTGTTATGTTTTTATTATCTTAGAATGAGTTATTTCTATCTACAAACACCATGGGTCCCCTTACATGGAATTCACCATGTTGTTTCTACAGTAGCCCTAAATGGACAAACTGCTCTAATAAATGCATTTTGTAAATATGTTATCGAAGCAAAAACGTGACATCATCTTTGTCCTGTGTTAGCCACCGTAGTGCTTCGAAAGGGAGGGGTGAGTGGTGGAGTGAGCCGTTGGGTGCAGTTTCCAACCTCACAGCTAGAAGCCGCTAAAATCAACATATTGCTCCTTTAATTTCAACCAAGCGTTAACTTTCAGGTTTTGTAACAAATACAATTTTTTTTATAAAGTTCCCCTAAAGGCAAAGGTCATATTTAAACACTGTATAGAACATACTTGAAACCTGTTTTTTAGGAAACACAGGGTTGTAAAGAGGACGACAAATATAACTTTTATAGTTAACACCTATTTCAGATCCCTTCCTGTAGAAAGTTAAGAGATGTCTGTTTTCATTTATAGAACACATTGACCTTCAGACGTGACAGAGTTGGTGGTGCAGTGTTAACAGTAAAGTCATTAAGCAAACAGAGCTCTATACACAAGTGAATGGCTGACTGAGACCAATGATTATTCTCAAGGTCCTCATTCTTCACACTACTCTTTTTTCTTCTCCAACATCCTCCATTTCTCACAATTTTGTCAGATCTCCTTCCACAAGTAGATATTCATCTCCAGACAAACATTTTCTTGACACTACTATGTATATGATAATCTGAAACATGCATTGGTGTTTTTCATAATGTGACGTATGAAGAGTGAAATTTCTTCTAAAATGAGAGCAAATCTCATTTTATCCTTCAGAAGTTGGAAACCTGGCCATTGGACAGTCAATATAAATATGCCCTGTGCATTTTATGAGAATGTCAGGATGTGTGTTCCTTAGTATTCAACCCATTGCTAATGTAATGCTTTATCAATTGATCTACAGGAACTACATAAACTCATGCATCATGCATTTTTCTAAAAATAATTATTTTTATGTAACCAATCACTCCTCAAAACAAAACTTTTTTGCAATCTTTCAATAATAAATGTTAAATGTAACAGAGGCATCTGTGTGCTGTAAATTAATAGCCTACATAAATATAAATGCATAAAATATTGTTGTCTCATTAAAAAAATCAACAACAGGAAGTTACATTATGTGTTGGCTAGAATTAGTCTGGTTTCTATATTCCTCTTTGAGCAAAATGGAAGACACAAGGATTGAGGAAGCATTATCCAAACCATTATCCGAATCCATAAAATGGGAATTATTTTCTGATCTACAACCTGCCACAGAGATTTTGTGAGGTGGCTCATCATACTTGTACGTTGGTATGATTCACATTGTAAATATTCACACAAATCACCAACCTCTTAAATATTATGAATTCTTGTGAAATCAGGCTGGGTGTCATTGACAGATTTCAAGTATTATTTAACCCAAAACAATCTTTAAAGTATTTATGGTCTGTATACACAAAGTGTATACTTTTTGACTAGATTCAGCATAAACAGAGTTTACTTTAATGTTCTTTATGCTGAACATAAATGCTGGTTGTACAACTTGTACCAATCTCATAAGAAACACCCAGAAACAGTTTGACAAGGTAAATTACTGTACTCTTCCTGTACTGTAATTTCATTATCTCTATATTTAACCTTCCCTCCCCATCACAAAACCTTAAAGGAAAACAAAAACAAACTTTAAGGACACTTGCCTGTAGCATTGATTATAAATGTTTTTTCGGACCGACCTCAACAAAACCTCAAAAACTGCCTGAATGAACTCAATGTGGTTTGATCAATGAACTCGGAGTTCTTGTGTAAAACATGCGGGGGTTTATGCTGGGTCATCATATGTTCCCAAACAGAACACATCACAGCGGCTCCATTCACGCTCATGCAAGCACTTGTTGCTCATTGTAAAGCTGTCACGTTCTGCGAGGGGGCGAGACCACTTTCTACATTTGATTCATTAGAAAAACGAATGCCCTGAGGTGCATGGGCGTCGTCAACATTTCGGAAATGCCACGAACACCCACTACGTGTGTTTGTGTTATTGAGGACACAGAGGGACGTTTCGCATTCCCTGCCTAAGTGCTTCAAAAGGGGGTTTAACCTCTTGTCAACCAATCTGACCAGTTGACCCTTTTTGTCTAACACAACTGAAAGTCTGTCTGAAGAACCGATGAATGAAAGCAGAGGTCTGAAGCAGCAACAGTTTGTCGCATCCCCATAATAGAAATCCATGAAACTGCATAAACTTGATTTGATACAAAATTGATCTTACTTGGTATAGTTTTGTCTTAGAAACGTTTAAACATTAAGTGGAAACCAAACATTTTCCCAAAAAAAGGGTTTTGTTTCCTCATTTCAAAAGTGCATCACACACCGCGCTAACCCTGACTGTGGTAGCAGCGAATGTGATCATATAGTCACAACCATGACAACCCAAATGATAAGAACAGACATCTCATTTAACATCTTAATCAAATTTGCTTACGTCTCCAGGGATAAACCTTACATACAGGACTTCAGAATGTCACAAAATACGCTCTGATTCAAGGTCAATATGATTAAAGCTTTTAATATGAATTCAAACATTTTTCATCAAATTTATACAAAACCAGATTCATACAAATTTATATATTCCATAGCTCCACATACTCCTAATGCACAAAAATCCTGGGTTATTTTCAAAAAGACCTGAACCCGGGTTGTAAATTAACCTATGCCTGGTTATTCTAACCAGTTATTTTAACCCACTGTTGGGTGAAATATAAACCATTTTCTAGGTTTATTTAACTAAACCTAGCATCAGTCTATGACACGCGTTCATGAGAGCATCACGACGTTATGCGACCTCATGCATGCTCCACGGCGCATACACATCCGTGTTGCGTGCTCGAACGCTGCATGGCGCATCTGCAGTTACATTTGTTTATATTGTTGCCAGTAAAACTCACCTGCCTATGGTTATTACATGGTCTAATTGAATAATACAGGTTTGATTCAAGGCGTATGGTCGTCATAAAACTCCACTGAAGCCTTTGAACTGGCACTGTGTTTAGAAAACGCATAAACACAGATGTATTCACACACACTGGCATCTAAACAACAGTTGATGCCACTATTGGGTGTAACCAAACAAGCACCCTTATGTCTCAAACTTGTACACAACTATAAATTGTGTAAATACAGTCAGGTGAGATGTTCATGTCGCTCAACAGGTAGAGAATACTGCTAACAACACAAAGGCCATAGGTTTGATTCCCAGGGAATGCACATACTGATGAACCGTATAGCTTGTGTCTGAAAAGTGTCTGCCGAATGCATACATACAGTATAATGAATGTAAAACAGATGGACGGGGTGTGTGGCCATTGACAATCAACTCTGAATCCAACAAATGAATCCAAGCTGCTGTAAGTCTTTGATGAAAAAATAAAACCACCAAACTCATTTAAGCTAGTCTAACACAGCTTCTCTGAAGAAACATTGGTTTGTATGGCACAGGACCAGAATCTTACTATTTTCACAAAACACAAGACAAAATGTGAACACATACTGTAAATGTGATTGGAGTTTTTTTACGGAATGAATGTTACACAATGGGTTACAGAGGAAGAGAGAATTTGTGTGGGTGCAACATTACAGACAAACTTCTAAAAAGTGACAGGAGGACACCCCAACTATTCTATTATTCTGTATTAAAACGACATAATAAACATACTAAATAAAACATGTGTACAAAAAAGTACCTATGCCCCAACTATATGTGACCCTGGACCACCCTCAGATTCCAGAGTTTTAAATTTATATCTCGACCACATATTGTCCTATCCTAACAAACCATATATCAATAGAAAGCTTATTTATTCAATATTTTATCATTTAAAAAAAATTTACCCTTAAGACTGGTTTTGTTGTCCTGGGTCACATATTTGGGGGACAAATTTGTATCCAAACGTAAGCAAAACAAATCCAAGCAAATCCTCCCATTGGGGGTGTCCTCATTTGTAAAAAACAATATATATATATATATAAATAATAAAGGTTTTTTCCAAAACTGTAAAATGCAAAAGGTTTTCTTTTAGGATTTGAGTGTGTATTAAAACAATATTTTAGTTTTATTTAATTTTTAATAAGCTTTTATTTTTAGATTTTTTCGTTTTTATGTTAAATTTAGTTATATGCTAACTTGCTATAGCCTATGCTTTTGACATTTTATTATTTATCTTTCTATATAAGATGAATTCATTTTAGTTATAATATTACTTAGGTTTATTATTACGATTTTCGCACTTTAAACTTATTTCAGTTTATTTCTGAGGCAACATTTTTTCCCAATAATTTTTAGGCCAATACTTTATTTATTTTCAATAAATAAAAATGCTTTTAAAGTTTTAATTTTAGTCAAACTAAAATAATCTTGGTGTGTACTCACTTATGCCCCAACTATAGTTTGGGGACAAATTTGTATCCAAAAGTAAGCAAAACAAATCCGAGCAAAACCTCCCATTGGGGAATGTGCTAATTTGTAAAAACACTATAAAAAATAAAGTAAATAAAGATTTGTATATTCTAACAATATAAGTCCTTATTTAGATAGATACAGTAAGCAAGTGTGTGTGTGTGTGTGTGTGTGTGTGTGTGTGTGTGTGTGTGTGTGTGTGTGTGTGTGTGTGTGTGTGTGTGTGTGTGTGTGCTGGGGACCTCATTCTTGTTTTGACCATGGTGTGACAGAAGAGGAAAGAACTGGTGAAGAAGTCTTTGTATGCTTCTGTTTCACTTAACACTGCTCTCTCGCTTGCTTAACAAACCCTCCAAACTCCTTCCTCTCTTGAGGTTTGGGTCGTGGCAGACGGGGGAAGTTGTTTCCCAAATCTCTTTCAGCCTATTACTGACATTCCAGAACAATGATCCAGTGTATGATGTCTGAAATGATGAGAGATGAACACTGGGATGGATGTCTGTTATAGCTCTGATGGAGTCAATGGAATTGATGTGGTTTTGTCAAGGATGAGAGCAACTAAAAGCCTATTAGTGTTCTCCAGAAAGTATTGTGCATGAATATGATTAAATAAATCATTTATCGATGCTGAATTTATTACAGCGACACAACACACCGCGAACCTTCAACCTCTCACAGTTGCGATAACCCAGTTTCCACTAAATCCTAAAAAGTCATTTCACGTCACTCAGAAAATGGCTTTGTGAGTGACATAAAGCATAAGATTACACGAATATTTCACACAAACTTGTAAACATGTGAAAACAGCGATTTACCTTTCTGCTTGTCCATCGCTGGAAACGCTCAAAGCTTCCAAGTCAAATGTTTTCGGTCGCTTCCACAGTTCATCGCTGTCTGTTCCCTGGTGTGTAAAGTTATTCAAAGTGAATCGTTGTGTAGTTCGAGGTAACGGGAAGAAACCCAAATGACAGACTAATATTTGAGCGCAAGTGTCCAAACAAGCAGCTACATCCCAGCCGTCCAGTCAACATCACTTTATGTCTTTGAACTCTCCGCCTACTGTTTGGCTTCTGACGGCGAACACCAGCAGCTGAAATAAAACAGCGCGACTCAACAGCGCCGCCACATGGACGCTCTTAATGACGGTCATATGCAAGATAGAAGATTGTTGATATGGTTTAAATGGGTCTTTAGATTGACAAATCATCGGAAACATTAAATATAAAAATACCATTCACTATAATTGAATACAATTATTGATATTATTAGTAGCACCACATGATTAATGGTTGTTATACGTCAATGACCTAAATACAATCTTCATTAAGTGAAACCAGACATAATTACATATGTTAAAGTCCAAAACTTAATTGATTAAAATATTTGTTCCAATTATTTGTTGAAGTCATTAGTTAGCAACCAAGATAATAAACAACAATATAACAACATACACGCTTCAGTAAATTCAGTTTATTTTTTCATTCATCACACTTTCACATAAAAAAAGAAAAGGGAAAAAAAGCACTATTCGTGAATCTGAGAAAGATAAGCATTTTTCCATCACATGAAAAGCGTCAGATGCATGTACATGTAATGTTATGCATGATTTCTCACTTTGAAAACGTTTAGTCCTTTAAGTAAGTATAAGTATAAATCAAGTGCTTTAGGATCTGGTCATAAGTGTCCTTCTGCAAAGCATTAAAAATAAAAACAAAAAGTTGGGTGCTATGACTTCTAAAGCCACAAATATGTTCAGACCATAGAAACACAATTGAAAGCTGCCACTGAAATATACATTATGACTGATAAGTAGAATAATTGTATTATTTTTGAGTATTGTGATGAGTATGTTAAACTAGTGCTTCTTAAAGCAGATTTTAAACAGCAGAAGTGTGAGGCATAAAAATAGATGTTTGTGTTAAAGATGTGGTGTCATTGTAGTTTTAACTGGTTAGATTATTGTATTCTGTTGATGGAAGAGACAATAGCTGGCACAACTACACACAATTCAGCATTATAATAATGGCCATTTCTTTAGGCACATATTTCATCTTTTTCTCTGTGAGCACTGTTTCTAAAAACTGAATGTATAACGTCCCTATGTGTATTAGTCAATATTTCAAGCTGATGTGTGTGCTGGTTTTCTGGTGATTTAAGTTATCACATAGTTTCTTTCTATCCTGATAGGTAGAAACTTTAGGTGCAATGCATGCACTTGGTCTTCAGAGTACTTAAAGCACATTAAACAGATCACCTATTTAAATTGTACTTTTTTCCATTAAAACATATGGAGATATTAGTTTTCACTCTGTTCTTTTCATAAAAATGATGACCAGGGGCTGTCATCCTCCAAAGAAAACAAGCACCATATAATGTTAGTCTATACGACTATATTCTAAAGCCGAATAATAGCTTTGTCTGAGGAACAGAGCATTCACAGAAAATCCTCTCATTTATTAAGCTTGACAGCCGACAGTCATCATTCACTTCTAATTGTGTCTCATGGAAGACAGAAATGTCGCCCATTTTGTCCTCGCCCCTCTTCTGGGTCAGCGAGACATGACAGAATGTCCAATTTTAAGGAGAATTCAGAATTCCCTCAGAATTCAACAATATAAATAAGAAAATTAATCTACCGACTGCAAAAAAAAAGGCTTTAAAATCAAACCATCATGCGCTAACATCTGAAATCCCTTTATATCCTAACTTATCCTATAAAACAGGAACACTATACAAATCTTCACCAATCAATAAGAAAAGAGGAAAGAACCAAACTGGTAAAGGTGCTTTGAAAGGCCATAGCAGCAAATGGGAGAAAGGGAGAAAAACCAACAGGATAAAGGGAACGACTGAAACTGTCGGATCAATACATTCTGTGCTAAAGAAGTATTAATCGCACGCGCGCACACACACACACACACACACACACACACACACACACACACACACACACACACACACACACACACACACGATTCACCATCAATCATCATGAAAGTAAAAGCAGGTAATACATTTGCCATGCAGGTTTCATATGTGTCATATCGAACATTCAGTAAACTCTTACTAATATACAGTAGCTTTCTTTGGAACAGCGAACTCTCACCCGCTATCATCAGCTGTTGCCATGGTAATTGTTGCCGTATGATACCGCTGGTATTTGCATTAGTAGGATGCGGCTGACGTGGAGGGAATGAGGTTGTGCAATATGTGCGTCCCAAAAAATTTGAGTCTCTTTAAATGTCTAAAACATCAGCGTTGTGTAATTCACTTAATTCATGCGGAGCACATAATGGCTTTAAAGTGTGGCAGTGATTTTGTAGTGAACTAAACCCACAATATTTTTCTGGTCCATCTGGACATTTGTTCTGCAACTTTCTGCAAAAATTTGGTCTGCTAAATTACCAGCGCAGTTCATATCTACTTTAAGTCTGGCAGCATTAATATCTGTGTATATTATTCTAGCTTTACTAAGCACACACAGAAGAGAGCTTGCAAAGTTAGTAACCCTGCTGAAGTCCCGACATAGCTGAGACTGGTAAAGGGATATCAAAGAGTCGGATATGATTGTTTGAGATAGCTGCAATTGACAATGGGACTTGATTTTTCTTCTTTGCTGGCTCCAAAACATTCCTCATACCCCAGTCCTCATCCTTCCTTTGTTTTCTGCTGTAAGTGTCTTCCCAAGCGAACTGCAGACGTGACAGTGTTTGCGAGAGATCTTTTGAGAGACTACTAGAAGAGAGACGCTTTCCTCTTCAGGTCGTTTCTCTTCCATAGAGAAAGGCGGTCAAATTCCTGGATGGACATTCCAAAGACATCCTGGAATTCATCAGGTGACAGGTGCCTCTGTGAAAGAAAACAGAGCAAAAACTGTGTGATGTGAAGCTAAAATAAAGATTAAAATAATTGAAAACACACGTACCTCCAGCCTTGTTCTGTCTACACCAGGTGGGAGTTTATTTCTCCCTTTGTGGGTCACGATGAGCATCTCATATGGATAAATCTAAGTCAATACATACATAGTGCAAATGCTAAATAACCAAGACCAAGTCATTGGTTGGCAACATTTAACACAATACATTTGTAAAGAACTAAATACCAAACTTGACAAGGTTACACGTTGACAGTTGAATGCAGATTGGTGGAAATCACCTTTTGTTCCAACATAGTGGGGAGTGAATTGCCTCTATCTATCCGTCTGCTTTGAGCTTCTCCATTCTATAATACATGAGAAAAGATCACTACCACACCAATATAACAATACGAGAGACTTCAAATTTATGTATTATTTATTATAAAAGGAGACTGTAAAATGTGTTTATGTTATGCTATGATATGATGTTATTTATAATGTAAAGTATCTCTTACCTGCAAATCTGTATAAAAAGAAACAAATGACAAAAAATGTAAATCATGACAGTGAATATTTTCTATCCTGGTCTATTCAAAGTTGAGGAAAAATATCATTTTTATATAATATTATAAAACATTAATTATTTTATATTGTATATTATGATATTATATTCTATAACTTAGACTTAAGACTTAGAAAATATGGCAAAATTACACTTCAGAAAAGAAATGGAAATATTGTAATGGCAAAACTTACTTTGGCTAGCTTTATCACTGTTTAAAGATGAGAACTCTGCAGACTGGAGCTATAAGACACATACCCCAAATTGATTCAGTTTCAAATTATGGACAGATCTCTTAAAACTGACATATCAAAAACGATTCACCCGACTCAGACCCTCACCCTGGTAAGGCCAGTATTAGTGTAGGATGGAAATGAGGGGGATTTAGAGCCTGTGTGAAATAAAAAGAGGAAACACATTAACTCACCTGGCACAACAACCAATCTTGGTATTGATACTAAAGCACATGTTTTCCTTCTCAGAAATGTCTATCAAATGTATAAAAGAAGTATGTCACGAATCACGATACAGCCAGAAGGGGGCAATGTAAGCACTGCCAATGGGGACATAACTATTAAGAGACCATTATTGTTGTATTGCTTAAAAGGGAATATAAACTTGTTTTCTTTGCACTATTTGAAGTCTAAAAAAAATACAGAGCATCTTTATTTTGACCTGTTTCTCGAGTGTTCATTTTCTGCAAACAAGATTTTTCTTTGAAATTTGGGAGAAATATTGTTAGTAGTTCACAGAATGAAACAAATGTGATCATTTTACCTAAACACATACCTAGAAATAGTAATAATAAATTCAGAAAAAACATAAACTGGTCTTTGAAATGGTCTCTTAATTCTTTCTGCAGTTGTATATTACACATTGCAGTTGTATATTATTTTTTATATTGACACCTGACCTTATAAAAGCAATAACAGTTTTATAGATTCTGACCTATACTCTCATAAGCTTTAGATGCAGGTGAAAAAACTAACATAGATGTAACAAGGAAAGACCCGAGGCCAACCACAGACACACAACAATACACATTGAATATCCCAGCGTACCCAGATGGATATGAGTCCTGTCGGGCAGCGACCGTGTTTTCCTGTGGACAGGAGCTGATCTCTCAATCTCCTCTTTTAGAATCAGTTTTCCTAGATTAGACTGAATCTGTGATAAAACAGAGAAAGCGAGTGAGAGGAGGTGTGTGTGTTTGTGGAGAGGGGTTGCATGGGGTGGGGTGGACATTGAAACAATATACCAGGACTAAGAGACTGAATTGATCATCTTGGCTCCCAGTTTCGACAAGAAATGCAAGAATCCCCAAAGATCTGTCTTTAATTTGAAACCAACTGTGACCTTCACTTGAAGGTCGAGTGTGACAAAAACAAGAAACCTTGCAACAAAAAGCTGCTAAACAACTTTTATTTTGATTATTTTTCAGTCTTACTTTCCAAACATTTTAGAATGCGCAAATATGCTTTAAAAAAAAAAGAAAACATTGTCATTTCATAGCAACACCACAAAAAATGAATTTCTTCCTTCTTGTTTTCAGTACAAATATCTGAAACATTTCCAAATCAAGATACATTTACTTAAAAACCGAAATGACCATTGTCTACCTTGTTAAGTTCTTGTTTTTGCATTTGTCTGAGTCTCCACATGTCATCTGACCGATCGCTGTCATCATAAGTATCATCTTCCTCATCCTCCTCTGCCTCAGCCGTCTCAGATGTTGTTTTCTTTCTGCGTTCCGTCTCTGTTACACATATATACGTGAAATAAACAGTATGAGTAATGTTTAAACACTCGGAGCAGACAGTATTATGAAAGCGAGCATGTTACCTATAACAGCCAGTGAAGGTGGGCAGGGCCAGTAGTCGGTCTCTATCTTTGAGGGCTGGTTGGGGTCTGGAGGTTGAGCGGCGGGAAACTTTGATGATTCGATGATTACATCCTCCATGTGTTTACCGTGTGGAACAGATGACGAAACGTCTACACACATTTGAAACGTACACACTCATTTAAAAATGTACAGGTGCTATATTTTTGTCAGCATTTTATACCTTTTTTATAGATAGGTGGCTTCTTGTATATGTTGGTTCCATTGTCTGTAGGGAAAAAGCAAAACACAAAATATAAGGATAGTTTAGCCAAAAATGAAAATATTTTCTACATTTATTCACCCTCCAAACCTGTAAGACTTTCTTTCTTCTGCAGAACACAGAAGAAGACATTTTGAAGAATGTTGGTAACCAAACATCATTGGTCCCCACTGACTTTCATTGTATGGAAATAAAACCTGCTGAGACATTTCTCAGAATATTTTCTTTTGTGTTTTACAGAGAAAAAAGCCATAAACAGGTTTTGAACAACGAGGATGAATTGGGGTGAACTGTTCCTTTAAATATTGGTGGTGTTGTTTAGCTGCGACTATGCAGGATTTACATTTACTGTACATACATATGACCCCATAAGGTACACTTTTTATCAGTATGTCACGAGGAGCTGTAGGTTCTGACCTGGCCTGTGAAAGTGCTGCTGCTGGTGTGCGGCTTTTGTGCTGATGGCGATGCTTTTGCTCAGCAGCTGCGTGGAGGTGGGAGACGAGCTGCCGGAAGATTTGTGCTCTGACCAATCCTGTGTGTCCTTTGATAGACTGTTCTGGAATTACACATAGAAGTGCTTAAAAATCTAAAGCAGATTAAAAGATGGATAGTTCTGGAACTAAAACCAGACAGGATCAGCCTCACATCATGTGTTTCATGTTAAATGTCAAAATGACCAGAATTAGAGATTCTGACTTGTAAAAAGCATGCACATGCTGTTAGAATTCAACATTTTCTGTCAGTAGTCACTAAAATCTTGTAATATTATCAAATTAGATATCAACAGATTCATTTATCAGATTATTCAACATTATTATTTATCTTCTAGGCTATATGTTATACAGTATGCATGCATAAAAACATATGAATAAGATATAGCCTAAACGTGCAACCAGAGTAAACAGCTAAAAACTGGATCTCTAGAGATCAGATTATAAATGTGACAGGTGTTATGAGGTGGCCATCATGAAATAAGTATCTCGACCATCTTTCTCTCGTCGTCCTAAATGCGTTACTCAAATCAATGGGAGGCACGTCAAAATTGCTAAAGTGGTGCGTGTTTGCGCGTCATTGCGTTTTGACTCGACACAACATTGCTACTTACGCAGCTGTATAAGTTAAGATATACGTGAGGATGCGCTTTAATATTAAGCAATACAATAGTAATACATTAAGAACTATTTAGAAAAAAAAAAAATTTTATGACAGTTTTCAAGTGTCTTGTCATGCTGTCAGTCTTTCACATTGCTGTTGGATGACTTTGTCACTCCTGAGGTTTGATTTTGTTGAAATTCAACAGACAGTTACATCTAGAAATGCTGCTTAAATTAAAATTCTGAATGGTTTCTTTTTTTCATGGCATATAAACCCTCCATTCAGCAGACATGACATGATATATGTCATTTTTACCTGATCGGTACCTTACCTCTGGTGAGGGAGGGGGAGAGACAGAACGAGGAGACAATGACCTCTAGAGAGAGAGAGAAAAAGAGTGAAAGAGAGAGAGAGAGAGAGAGAGAGAGAGAGAGAGAGAGAGAGAGAGAGAGAGAGAGAGAGAGAGAGAGAGAGAGAGAGAGAGAGAGAGAGAGAGAGAGAGAGAGAGAGAAGGTCAGTTGTTGGCAGTGAGTGAGCTATCCAGACATTTCCACAGACTTAATGAAGCGTAAAGCTTCCATTACAACAAAACAATAGAGGAAATTAGACAGACAAACGTGTGTGTGTGTGTGTGTGTATCTCTGTCCAGTGCTCAGCTTGTGAGACATCACACCCAGCAGGAAACTAACCAGCGCTGTTTGAACACATCACAAACTCTGACAGACTCTGTGTTTATTAGGATCAATCTCATGTCAACAGACATCTGTTGAGTCTTACAGTGCTAAAAACAGGCCAAAATTTATAGCTTAGCCTTTATGTGCAAATAACAGCACCCCTAGACATCTTTTATCATTTCTTTTATCGCATTTTCAGGTGAACACGACCAAATAACTATACATTAAAAAGTTGTCTTACAAATGGCCAAACCATTCAAATGTGGTGGCATTATTGGTAACATTGAATTTCATTTGTTGTCACAAGCTTGTTTTGTCACATGAACCAATGAGACTGGCATTGTAATATAATTTTTAAAGATGAGTAAGAGAATTTTCATATTTTAACTATTCATTTAAACAACATAATAAACAACAGTCTCACGAGAATTCGTGACATTTAATCTATTGATTCGTTTTCATGGACACGAATTTCCCCTTTTTTTCATGTCACTCAGCACGACTTTAAATGTATTTTAATACAGAGTATCTGTCATAAATATATATCAACGCAATCTGATGGGAATTTGAACCTATTTTACGTGGTGGCTCATTCGTGTGAATTTGTACGATCTCATTTGTATGTTTTATTATGGTTTGACTGCCCGCTGTGACGTTAGGTTTATGGGTGGACTTTATCGTTGCTTTGTCACCTTGTTAAACGATTCCCCCTTATATCAGGTTATAAATATATAAATGTCACTGTAAAAAAAATCTGTTAAAAAACCAGCAGGAGCGACAGAAGTATATCGTAAAAAAATATGAAAAAAAAAATTCCTGTAAAATTACAGGATATAAGGATATATATAATAAATTGTTTCCCCAATTTTTCTTGTAAATTTGCAGTATTTTTCTGTAATTGTACAGTTTTTGACCATATTTCATAGATAAACTGTAACTTCCTTGTTAAAAAACGGAGCTGGGGCGGCAGAAATAAACTGTAAAATAAAGGAAGTTTTTCCCTGTAAAATTACATGTTTTCTTTTTGTTTATTTTTACAGTCTGTAAAACAAAACAGTAAAATTATGGTTTATATACATACGCAAAAAAGAGGGGAATTCGTGTCCACGAACACAAATCAATAGATTCAAAATTTTGTGACTATGTCACGGACTGTGTTGCAATAAAATAAATACTGATTGGTTACTTGGTTATTTGAGCTGTTATTCAGATATCATCCTAACTGTTTAGGCACGTTTTGGCTGGAAGAAGCTACTATAAGACGTGATTGTGAGTATGTGTGTGTGTGTGTGTGTGTGTGTGTGTGTGTGTGTGTGTGTGTGTGTGTGTGTGTGTGTGTGTGTGTGTGTGTGTGTGTGTGTGTGTGTGTGTTGTACCTCTGAACGATCCATTGGTGAATAATTGAAGTGTGGCTGGTACATCATCAGATCTGGTCTCTCTATATCTAGAATAGCTTTATCTTTAGGTATAGCCGCTAGATCTTTATACCCAATAACTTGATTGTCCATTTTGGCCTGGATAAACAAAACCAAAAGATGAAAAGAAAGAACAGAATGAAAACATTCACACTTTCACTGATATGAATTCTGTTTGCTTTTTAAGAATTTTGATTGATTTCAAGTCACAAGAACTGGACAAAACATGTATGTATAAAGTCTTTACATGCATACGCACCACAATAGTGACCGCTGGGGATCCAGGTACTGCCCCTCCACGTAGAGAACAAACGCTGCCCGGGGAGGTACGGGCTGATTGCTGTTCACACACAAACACGTGGGTCAAAGGTCAAACATGACAATAATATTGGCATCCGTAAACAAAACAAATAGTTAGAATCAATTCATTCGCTTTTTATGATCAGTAATGCACTGCATTATTACCTTATGCATCATCATTTTAAATGAGGAATCGCTCCCTTCCAGGGGTCACTGTGAACAGATAGTAAGCAGTTATTATAGTAATTCATGGACAGTGGGAAGCATGGCTTTTTACAAGGTTTAAAAGCAAAGCTTAAACGTGAAAGTACATAAAGCTTTAAGAGAGCCAGCAGTGTGAGGACCTTAAAACCTTCTGCACTCAATGGACTTTTGACACAATGATGATGTTTCTCTGGGCTTTTCTGATGGACCTCCAAACAAAAGCTTTATTTTACCATTCCAATGAGTCTTTTGTATGCTATTGAAAAGGATTTGCTTTCCATTCCTTTAAAAAAACTGCTGCATGCTCCTACAATAAAACATTGCTTAAAGTAACTATTATTGTCGCAAAGCAAGCAAACATTTTTCCATATAATCCCGATGTTTTCAGAACCTGTGTGATGACATAAAATAATAGGGCCAGTAGTCTGAATGGATTGCTGTGGCTAAATGTGATCGAGATCGACTGTGCGCTCTCTGCTCTTGAGCGGGTTCAGGTTTGTGTGAGATTTGACATTAGTGGCAAAAAGGATCAATGGACAGCCAAAGAGAACCATGGGAATATACTTTTCCTCCAAGACATCACCGTTCCTCAAGCTTTTCAAAAGAGATCTCAAGACAACAGATAGAAATGGGGGGTTGAGAAAGACGGAGAGCAAATAAGTCGAACGTATAGAAAGAGATGGATGGACAGAGAGGATGTTGGGGGAGGAATGTAACGCAGGGAAGGTGGAGAATAATAAAACACATTACATCGCAGCAGTAATCAAAGATGGTCACATGTTATTCTCTTCCTCTATTAAACCAAGAAGTATGTCAAGTATGCTTATGATATATAAAACCAGAAACGAATTGCATAAATGCATTGAGAGTATGGAGGTGTAAAATGAATGTATATTGTATAAATTAAATTAATCTGGATTTGCATCAATTTAATGAGAAATGTTTAAATTGAGATCTTCAATAAAATTTACTTTTGATTAAAGACTTGGCATGAAACTCTAATAGAGACATTTGTGAGATTTCTGGGTTCTAATGAAAGAATTTCCCTTTCTAATGGGATGCAGTAAAAGTGAACAAAAAAAAATCATTTTCTCCAACCAAATCCACCCATCACAGTCCAGTAATTAAACCATTGAAAAACGACTGGAAAAAAAGATGAGCCCTTAAATATACAGTAAAGTAGCAATAGCAGGCTAAAATTGTATACACTTATTGTGGAGTAAAAAACATTTAACAGTATATATTTGATACACTTTCTATCTTATGTAACACATGGGAACAGTTTCTGACAGGAACATGACATAATAGTCAAATATAAAGCATTATGGCTCAACTTTCTGTGAATACAGGAAATACATATTTGTTTGTTAAATTAGATTATTTTAACCAGTTTAAACTATTTTTTGGCTTTAAAGTCCCAGTCAACAGTTGCCAATCTGATCTATACCAGCTACCTGGACAACTTATAACCAGATTTAAGATGAGATGAGGAAATAAAGAAAAATTGTGAAATCTTACCTCAGGCAGTGAGATGATTCATGTCAGTCATCAACAAGGCCTCTTCTATCTACACCATTCCTAAAACACACACAGTTTTCATTACATGGACCACAAGCTTAAAAACTCCATACTTTGTTGGATGAGTTTATCTGTAAAAAACGTAAATGTTTATTAGGTTTGATGTTTTTATTCTGTTTTATTGTATTAGCTAGCTGTATTTTTTAATTATCATTACTTAATCAAAACAACCCATCTGCAGTTTAGAGATCACATGATTTTTGAAAATGTAAAAAAAATTGTTTTTGCAAATGAACTGTAAATGTAATGATGAGTGTTTGTTTACTGAATTAAATTCAACATTTAATAGTCAACAACTTCATCAGTTCATACATCCAACATCATGCATCAAGCTCATTATTTACCTCTCAATGACCAAGAGATGAAAACAAATATGACACACTTAAAGAGCTTTCTGGGGGGTTCTTCCTCTTGAGGATGTGTCTCTGAGTTATTGATCTGAAAAATGAGCTTCTGAACTTACTGAAGTCAAAATTACTAAATTATTCATGACTCTGTGAACTCTGAACCTGCACAGACATGATACAGTATCTCAGCATGTAGCTAATATTTACTGTCAACCTGAAAAGGGACAAATACAAAGCAGAAAATAAAATACCCTAAAAAATAATAAATAGCAAGTTTAAAGTTTTTTAGGAGGATCTATTGACTATAAATGCAATATAATATATATAACTATGTCTTCAGAGATGTATAAAGATCTTAAATAATGAAGCATTATGTTTTATTACCTTAGAATGAGTTATTTCTATCTACATACACCGCGGGTCACCTTACATGGAATTCGTCATGTTGTTTCTACAGTAGCACTAAACGGACAAATATGTTATCTCCATCGGCAAAGCAAAACGTGACAATATTTTTGTCCTCTTCAGCCACCGTAGTGCTTCGAAAGGGTCAAGGGTCGAGCGGTGGAGTGAGCCATTGGTTGCAGTTCGCAACCTCACCCCTTGATGCCGCTAAAATCTCCACATTGCCCCTTTAAGGTAAGTGGTGTTATTATACTGTAGATCAAAGGGGGAATATTATGGCCTGTGTACCATATATAGTTTGCTGTGCACTTTCATCTGGCCCATACGTTTTTAAATGTATTACATATCTGAATTAGGATTTTGATCCAAAATGACCAACATTGATGCAATAAAATAAATCAATAGATGTCGCTAGTTTGCATAGCTTTGTTCGAATAAAAGTTTCAACTTTTTTTTAAAGTGCAAGAGATGGTACAAGAGACTGCATTTCAATGTACATTTTCAATTTGGATTTAACAACAAGGATGTATATGTCATGCAAATATTATGCCACTCTTCACTTCAAATACCTTGAAGTGGCTCGAGTCAATAACTTCACCCATCCATGTAATAGATCAATTAGTTCTAGTCCTCAAATCTGATTAAAAGAAAGGTTAGGATTATTTTTCATGACAGCATATCCACAAGAGCAAACACAGCATGTTCTCAATGATGCTGCTGTTTTATCAGGGTACGTGACCATCACCTTTACAGACTTACGTAAGGAACTCTGAAGCCTTGACATCTCACATCTCTGTAAAACCAACACAGATAGATAAACAGATCTAACGCAACTTTGGTTCAAAGAACAGTTATTCTCTCAAACTATTTATAGCAGGATTGTCCCCATGCGCTCCTATCTAGTGGAAAATCAAGCCTGGTCTCAAGAGAAAAAACAGCAGACGGGCTTTCAGATGGATGAGAGATGCTTTTCGCTCATCTGTTCTTTAGAACAGGTAGAAAAACAGAAGAAATCAAATCAGATTGTGTATTATATACCGCGTTGTTGCTGTAAATCACTTTGGAAAAAAGCAGTTATGCACAAATGTATACATCAAAACTTCAAACCTCTTGTTTCAAAACTTTTGAACAATGTTTGGGTTTGTCATGATTCATGACCAACATTACATTTCTAGATATAGTGTATATTACTTTGTACAGTATATACTGAATTGTGATTGGCTGTTAACTGTACTAATACAAGGTAATATGGGGTCACTATAGTTCAGAGACCATCGTTAGATGGCTCATGGGTAAAACAAACCTTATCTTTATGTTCATATGGTTTCATATTTACGACACGACGCAGAGGCGAACAGTTGCCAACATACTCACGCGCAGAAACAGATATACGCACAACATTCACACACACACACAGAGTTCAGTGTGTATCCTGCATCACTTGAGGAGAAAAAGCACGAGAAACTGAGTCCTAAAAATATCCTGCTGCATCTTCCACATCAAGCCAACCAGACCTCTCGCCCTCTTCCTATTTATGCAGCATTATGTAACATCAGATCCGTTGCTATGGCAAATGAGACTTCATGGTCTGCACCTCCAAACAAGCCAGATCGAGTCACTCTCTACACAGGGACATGTTTTCTATTTCATTTGTTTTTTGTGAGTAGTAGAGAGTAAAGAGGGATCCAGAAATGTTGGGTTACCTGCATGAGCACCACACTAACTGTTAAGTCATTGCTTACATTTGGATTTATAAGACAAAAGATCTTTCAATGCAAAGAAATGAACAACATTTTTTGATTATGGATGAATAACCACGTCAAGTAGCAATATACTGTTTCACTTATATACAGCTTCATATAGATATCTGCTATGAATGGTTACACAGTACACACACTCATTCAATATTGTTGCAGTTTCTTTAATTATCCACTCATACAATATTTCGCAGTGTGTGTTTCCATCATCATTTTTTTTTTTTTTGCTGATGTAACCAAGGCCTTGTGGGTGGGGTATAATAATATTAACCAATAATACTGGTTTAAACACACTAAAACAATATCCATAAATCCCACCTACATTATTTTCCTATTTGTCGATGTGAATGAGCATACTAAAGGTTTAGTGCAGATCTATTTTGTACAGCTTGTAAGGTACGCTTTGATCCTTAAGTGACACAGATTTCAATAAAATTGAACTCAAACAGGGCAAAAACTACATTTGGTTAAAATACTTTTACTTAAAGGTCACCATTGCTTGGTGTAAACAACACAGACATTTAAACAATAATATTTTCTCAGGTAAGGCTTGGTAGTTGTCTTGTGTAAAGCATTATATAGACCACTTCAGAGGACGTAAACAACGCTGGTCCAACGCTGCAAGAAAAACTTCCTATTTCAGTTTTTTAACACTACACAAATGTTTGGAACGAGAAACAACCACCAGAATATTTATAACCGAACCAAAATGCTTAATGAATGATATAATGATATACGATTTTTTTTAAAACGTGTAAAATGCTTCAGTTTACATCGCGCAAAATGGTCTATAGATGAGTGTAAAACAAAGATGCTAGTTAAACCACTTTGCTAAAAAAACAAAACAGATAGGAAAAGTCGGTTGTTGATTCATAATTAAACCAAGGTTTTGATCCCAAAAAAACACATGAATTAAACCACTACCACAATACCTCTAAAATAGCCTCTATGTACTGCATGCATGGCACATCAGTTATGCATATAAAAACTGTATATGCCTACATAGATGTACTGCTTCTATAGACGGTTTCATCGGACGCACGCGCCTGGCCCGAATTAACTTGTGGTTTGTATTTGTTAATCGGTCTGGCTTGTGGCCAAAAATATATTTAAATTTTATTTAATTTATATTCATATTTTATTGCATAATAACTACATTAAATACAACATTTGTTGAATGGGTCGTGTAACTTTTAAGTTTCGCCAAGTACCGGTTCTTATACTGAAGTCGTAGCCCAAAATAATACTGACTAGACATACTTTGGAATGACCAAAAATCTATTTCACAGAATGAGTTGTTTTATTTCACTGTAACATTATTTTTCATGGTAACAATTTCAATTTCAACTCGCATTTCAATTATTTATCTTATACTTAATTTTTCTTAGACTGATTTAATTTATTTATTTATTACAATTCATTTAAATGCTCACCATAGTTAAAATCTAGGCAAGCTATGAAAATGTACTAAATATAAAAGATTATGTTCTGATAATCAGATATTATTTATTTATTTATATTTATCTTCTGGCTATATCATATGTATACAGTAGGAAGATAGACAATATGTATAACAATTAAGTATGAATATATGCACAAACAATGAGAGTACTGCTGTTACAAACTGGTGTGCATGGGGTCTTCATTGCTCCTAACTCTCGATTAGATGCGTACTTTTATTGTGTTGTGACTGTATGTCTTTAGGTTTGTTTATTCACATGCTTGTCTTTGCACTGCGATATTTAATGACCAATGTATAGTGACCTCTATTCTTTTCATATGCAAGAAAGAGGACATGTTGGGAGGAGTTGAGATACATCAGTTGTCCCGAGGGAAATCAAACACACAATGCACATGGATGCACAAACACACACTCTCCAAGCGGTGGCCGTGGGGCAAAACGTAAAGTAGAAATGGCTCTTTATTGGCAAAGAAATTATTGTTAATATAGTCTACAATGAAGGATTACTATCAGACAAAAACGTTGTGGGTCTCTTTCTCTTGTTATCTACAGAACCGCAGGTACTGGGCTATGCTGTGAATGCCCTCATAACAATTAATGTTATTGCAGACAGAAGTGCATGTGTGTGGGCCTGACACACACACACACACGCACACGCACACACACACACACACACACACACACACCGAGAATGTGGGGGATTAAGTGTTTTGAGCACATCCATTGTGCTGTTGCCCATTGGCGCCACATTACATAGATTTATTGAATGATTTCTAAGTCCATGATGTTGTTTTTATTGTGTATTTATGCATGTGTATGTTGTTTTTGAAAATATGCTTAGATATTCGATTTAAAAACAGGTTTTATATGTACTGAATGCAAAGTTGATGGACACGTTTATTTCTGACTGACATATACGATATTACGAGGCAAAACTAAAAGATACATAAGTAAAGATTTGGGAGGTAATGGCCCCGCTGATGGACGTTTACGGCGGCATCCATTTGCCTTAATTGTGTTGGGACGTTCTACTGGAAGCATGAGGGGACATAAAACACTAAAACACATTACAGACCTCAGTCCAACAGCACCATGGGATACCTAACGACTGCTGTGACCCAAAAGCCTTCGCAACATATCTCAGCTTTGTTTTCAAGCTGACTATGACTGTGCCTGTGATGTAAATAGCCAGATACATTTGTAAAAGTGTCCTTCTGTCATTATTTCATTGGCTATTCACATCAGTCACCTTGTAGATTTTGACACCCAAATTGATTTTTTAAAAGCTCAGTAGACCACTAGCTCTACTTAAGGGCTGATCACAAGTATCAACATACATAAATCATTTATGAGTCCATTAAATAAAAACTGTGAATTCATTTTAAAGCCTGTGACAAAATGTACAGAACATTCCCACTTTAAATGAATCTTAGGGTCAGCTATCTAAACAAATGTAGGGCAAATTTCTAGAAGTTTCACAAGAAAATGATCAAGGTTCATAACATATTTTTCCCAATTTGCTGTCCGTCATATCCTCCAAAACAGATCCTTGTGTCTCATCTCATAGAGAAACATACTTATCTCAGCTGAACAAAACCATATGACCAGTAGCTGCAGAGGGAGATAAGAGAGGGTACAGTGTGAACCGCACACACGCTCATGAGACATGCAACAAGACTGAAGCAACTTTCTCTGAACACTAACAACAGAGTAAATCCACAAAAAAAGCAAATTAAGCACATTTGTGCATGCAGCTATAAACATAAAATAAGAAGGACCGAAATTAATCATAAAAAATTGATAATCGTAATAATAATATATTTTATTTTAATATTTTTAATGAATTATTGTATTAAGTATAATAGTTAATAAATTATTGCATTTAACATTCAGGGACATGCAAAGCTGCCTGAGCTTGTAAATAATACATGTTAGTTTGCTGTAAATGGGCAATTCCATGCCAATGTCAACCTTACCAAACAAATAACATTTTTACTGTAGTGGACAGATTTCAACATTTGGTGGTTCAAATACCCACGTGTGAGGTTGCTCTTAGTTTTTAAAGATTTTTTTATTTTTAATGTATGATTTTCTATAGTCTGATAAGTGCACTTTTCAGGATTGTCACATATAAAATAAAGTAACTATTTTATGTTCTATGAAAAGACATCCGTTCTCCATTTGTTGGGTATTATTGCCTCTGGTTTGTGCATTTTAATTCACACAAATTCTACAAAGTATGTTGTCTCTAACCGTAACACAAAATGTCACATCCATAACGCTGGAATTGCCCAAATACTCCTTGTACTTTATTCTTTAGCTTTACTCTCTGTCACCCTCCAGGGCTCAATTTTCTGGTCACGCTCTCTCTCTATGCGTTGGGTTTCGAGTCTTTACAATCATTGCATCACACACATGCAGGAAACCCCTTTAGGGATCAATCTCTTACTCCGCCAGCCCTGGAAAGACACAAAGAAACCTACTTACATCTAGACACTTTTTAAAACATTCAATGCAACTTACAGTGCATTACATATTCTCAGTATGTGCATTCTAGAGGATTCGAACTCATAACCCACGTGCTACACCAGTTACACGGCAGCTGAAAATGGTATACACGGTACATTCCTATCCAGCCATCCTTGCGAGGGCCTATCAGATTGCAATGGGATCTGTCACATTTTAATTAAAAACTCCTATAGAGAAGCCCTATAATCCCTCGTGGTTAAGACGCTTGCTGAGGGGAGCGCACAAAAGACTCAAACATAAATCTTTGCTTTACTCTGTCCTACGGCTGTAATCAAATCCATCCGGGGAATGAACTTTTCTCTTGAAACAAATCTTAAGCCTAATCTAACACTAAACACTGTTTACACCAAACACTCAGTGACTCCAGGTGCATCAGACATTTACTGTAAGAACAGTCCAAAGGCCAAAGTTAATGAAATATAATCACAACAGAAAACGTGTAAGAGTGATAAAACTGGAATGAAAAATAAATGTGATGTTATCGTCATGACAACCTGTTGCCATGCACAATGGTGGTCCCTGATGTACTGGGAAAGAAGAGGTGAGTTTAAAGATGTGCCAGCAATAAAAAAACAATAGAGTTTAGATCAGTTGCATTAATGCTTGATGCCTTGTTATCCAAATACACGAACATGCACACAAGCACGCCCACCATGATCTTCAACACCTCCACAATCAGTTGTCTCACAGTAAAATAAGATGTTATTATCTGGGATTGATATCCCGGGTTTCATAGACTATTTTAGTAAGTAAGATGCTGGCCGATGAGTTATCACACAACAGATGGCACGTTTTAAGCAAGCAGATGGTCTGTTACATGTTGTCAATCAACACACAGCTCTCAATTATATAGGCCACATACCTTCATCCTCTCAAAGTGATGTAGCTGTTAGGTAGATTACATAATCCAAAGTGCATTGCATTTATACATTTTATTAATCACCATGGGGGGGATTTGAACCCATGACCTTTGCGTTGCAAACGCAATGCTCGAGTTACGAGTTACAGGAACAACTTCGATTCTCTGGACACGAGTAAAAACAAAACAAACGCATTTACTGAACGTGTCAGGAATATCCTGTCAAATGTTTCAGATGTTTTCGAGCATCGTGCAGAGGCACTTGTCACTGTCACGCTTCACGTTATGTAAAAGCATCGCATCATCCGCTGCCCATAAACTTGCAGGATTTTTTTATTTTACGTCCGTACACATCCCATTATGTTACAGCATATAGCTGACGCGTTTAACTTCAATACACAAGTATTGCATATACAGATGCGTTTGAGTAACAGACCGCGCTGCGTGCACTATACTGTAGCTCGCGCTCGTCACAGCATACAATTTCGATTGAGAAATTAAAAACGAGGATTTCTCACAGGCATTTATTACAACAGATTGGTAACTTACCTACAGCACCAGAATATATGAACTCATGAACAAAATATTCAGCTTCTCCAGTCCGCAGGCTTCTTTGTAATGTAATCCTCCAGGGGTTTTTTTTGTGGCAAAAATAAATTCCGCTTTGAGTTGGCAAAACGAATCCTTTAAGTCCAACTGGTTCTCAACAACCGGCGACAAATATTTATCAGTCCTGCCACCGCGTGTCGTGTGACAGATAGCGCAGACGTGCGCGCTGCCGATGACCGCCGGTTCAATCCATTCAGTGAACCGAGGGGTATTCCGACAACATGACGCTGCACATTCCCGCTCCTCCAACACACACACACACACACACCAGAAAGAATCTCACATTTTTGTCTTTAAATATAGCCTATTTGTTCTTTATTTAGCTATGAATTGTATCAACATTTTTTTTCTATTTCATCAACTATTTTCTTATATGTGTAGCCTACTTTATGTAACTCTTAAAGATATCAATTCTACATATGAACGAATGAATTACAATGCTAAAGATCTCTTGCCATGTTTCTCTTCATGGTTTCCATGAGATCACTTCAATGGCCGTGGATGCAGCTCTCTGGATGATGGAGTCAGGGTGTTGGAGTCTGGTCTTCATCAGAGGCTCATGCTCCAGCAGTTGTGCCCTGGCACTAGGAACCTCTGCCAGGACGGTAAGGGCACGGAGGGCATTGGCACACACTGCTCTATTGTCACTCACCACCAGCTGCAGCAGAGGGGCGATGGCACCTGCTTTCAGCGCCTCATGCTTACCTGCAAACAAACAGACAGTGTGTGCCACACATTTAATCTTTGTTTCTTTGCAAAAAGTGTTTCTACATTTCGTGATATTCGCTATTGGCTGACAAGATGTGGAAACAAAAATGTGCATAAATCCCATTAGTAAATCCAATACCCCTGGTAATAACAGCGGTGTTCATAATGGTCCCTGCAGCATTAGCGACGACCCCTCGATCCGTATCTGACAGCAGGTTGACCATCAAGGGCAAAAGATCTTCCTCACACACCTTCACTTTACCATTTGCAGGAACACTGATCGAGAAAGCAAGGATTTGATACAAAAATGCATTTTTTTCCCTTGTTTCTGATAGTTGGGTATATGATGCCTACCTGATTCCTACCAAGGCTGATGTGGCTGCCTGGCGGATGTGCGAGGATTGGTGAGAGAGCTGATCTCTCAAAACAGGAATTATATCACTTTCTAGAGCAGGATGGGCATTTACCGTGATACAGCTGCTTAATGTGGAGAGAATTAAAGCACGGATGTTCTCTGCTTCTACTGGGACCTTCAGCACCAACCTAGGCACCAGCCCCATAGACACCATAAATACTGCTCCTGTGGAAAAAAATAGAGAAGATTTTCTTCATTATGATACTGTACCCGTTACATTTTATTAGTATACAAAACATGTCACCTGAGGGAAATTCAGCCATTCTGTTGAGGGCTTGATGCACGTTTCTACGACAGGCATCCACGGGGTCATCCAACAGGTCGGCGAGGGGTCCCATCATGTCAGTTTTTAAAAAGGCATCTCTGCATGAACATGCATATATTGATAATTGTAAAGTAAAAATGATCAACAAAAGGAAGCTTTTTACTAAAATGTTGGACTCACATTCGGTCTCACCTTCCCAAACTGTGTGCAGCAAGAATATAAAGCGCTTCTGTGGTTTTCACCCGGCATAACCCATCTTCCTCTCGCAGTAACAATTTAAGTCTTTCCATACATCCTGTGGATAGAACAGACATGTTACAACTGTTATATTCTTCTCTTTATTTTAATCATTATATGTCTTGCTGATGTAGATTTAGATGTTTCATTTGTTTATCATTATTATCTTATAAATATATATTTATTTGCAATTATTTTAAATTTATGTCTGTAGCCTACTAGATTTTATTTAAATTTGTGTATTAGATGTTTCATTTAAAGCTCTGATACAATATTTATATATATATATATATATATGTGTGTGTTATAGGTAATATGTCAAAATAAAAAGTAAAAATATGTAGCAACAAGCATGCTACATTTGACATATGGTTTACCGTTGAGAATGGCTTCATAAGCCCGCTCAGGGTCATGGACGAGGGCGCAGAGTGCAGTTAGCGCCCTCTGGCGGCTCACCAGCTCATCGTCCTGCAGCTCCGTGCACAGCTTTGGAAGCGCCCAATTACCGAAAGCAACCGATGCCTGTATCGAGTGCGGTTGTTGAAGTGTTTGGGGTCTTGCCATCTCTTCCAATTAATATATTAAACGACATTAAATTAACATGTTTGACGTATTCACACATAACGAGAAATACATAGTTCTAGGCTCTGTTAAGTAGCCTATTCTTTCTACATTTGCACAAACGTTCAAAATAAGGATTACAAATCAACAAGTTATTAATGACAATTACCTTTTTCTCTGATTTGTAACGACCGCTCTGTGTTTAGTATTTCCTGTTTAATAAGGTTGCTATGGTAGCTGCGCGTTTGACGCAGACTGTAACGCAAATAACGTAATTGCGTCAATAGCAAGAGCGACCATACAACCTCTAGCGGTCAAAAGTTGTCGGACACTTGAGGGACAATTTTCTCATTATTTAAAAAAAACTTTTAATCTGAATTGTTTGCTGAAATATCTGAAATTAGTTTAGTAGACGAAAATATAATTTTCCAAACGTTTTTCATGACAAGACTAACATTTTATGAAATAAAAAAGTTTTTTTAAATGGATAACTGACTGAATATTTAAGAAAGAGCAGCCAAAAAGAGCACAGAATAGATCAAAACTTTAATATTGTTTAAAAAGCATCTCAGGGTGAGACCTCAAGAAGCTGCTTGATAAAATGACATGAAAACATTTCTGCAAATTCTAGTCCAAAGGTGACTACACTGAAGACGATAAAATATAACATGTTTTAATTTATTTTTCATTTTTTTAATCACAACACAATTCCCATAGTTCCCTTTGTTTAATTTCATAATTTTGATGAGTTTATTATTATTATAAAATGTGGGAAAATATGAACACATAAGTGAGTAAGTGTTCCAAAACTTACAATAGCTAGTGTACAATAATATTTCTGTTGCTCATACATACGTACATAAAAACACAGTGTAGCGTTATTAAACCACCTTTATCTTAATGAGAGATAAATAGGGACAAAATAGGAACATGTACAGGAAATGTAGGAAAATGTACAGTTTAGTGATTGGCTTATTTGTTTCTGTAGCCATACAACTTGATGTGAAGATCAATGAGTTGTCTGAGGAAGCCTCGGTTGGGTATTACGCCTCTTCCCTCCTTCACTGTGTTGATCGATTCCACCAGAGTCATGTTATGCTTGAGCATCAGATAAGCCAGAACTATTGTTGCTGATCGACTTACTCCAACATGACAGTGAACCAGAACTTTGCCTGTGGGTAGAAAATATTAGAGTTTAGTGACTTAATGCTGCAGAACTTAAAGTTTAATGAGCTAAGATGACTTTGCAATCTTCCTGTAGAGTTGAACTCAAATCCTGCTTTATCACACACCTTTGATTCTCAAGACAGTTGGTTTAAGTTGGTGTTTGATTTTAGTCTGAATTCCACAAACTTTTAACAGTATTATTGAGGTCTATGAATGAAAACTGCTTACCTCCTCTCTTTAGAGCTGTATGTATAAACTCTGCCGCAGTTTTAAAGTGGGAGTTCATGTCAAACGTGGGTGTATCATGTGCATCTATGCCCAGGTATGTGATGCCCATGCCGTCATAGATCTCACCGCCACGTCTGGAGCTTTGAGCACAGTTTAGGACATGGGTGAACTGATGCTTTCGCAGTTCTGCAAGATTTTCAGCTATATTCCTATAAGGATACAATGTAACACTGTGTTATTATTACATTTGTGAGCAAATGCAAGCTTTAAAAAAAGTATTTTTGCTTAATAACCTATTCTGCTCTTACAACATTGTGAAATGTCCCCCTTATGTTCAAAATCATGTACTACAACTCCCCTTAAAAGAAGTTATTGGATACACGGAAATAAACTCCATAACATAACGAGGTTTATGTGGGCTGCTTACATGTCGCCGATGTAAAGTTTTGGCCAGACTTCATCTGCTGCACTGTTGATCGCTTTCCCCGAGAAAAACAGACGCTCAACCTCCATCACCGCCAAACCGGGAGACGTGAAGTCAATCTCCGGTTGAGCCGACCGTGAGCTGCCGCCTCGCCAATCTGAATATTTCGACCTGTAAGACATTTTAAGCTCTAAATGTCCGTACATTCAATGTCTGTTTATGGAAACGCTAAGTTGTATTAAAGTGCACGACAAAACTGTTATGATCCGTACGACTGAAGAAGTGCCGATTACACATTGATTTAGTTCAACTGTTCATTCATAGCATTCGTAGTGTGCATGACGAAAAGACCATGTTTTGGATGCCTGGGGATGAGGTTATTTTAAGCCTAGGGAGTTGGATATCGTTCAATAACTAACTTTGGCCTGCGCATTTCAACAGATCACTTACACATGCAATGTAATATATAGACTGTATTAGGCCTGTGCATTGGATGATTTACTGTTTATTTACTTAAGCAAAAGTACATGATATCGTTTTGTTTAAATTCCAAAATAAACTGAAGTAGGCCTATAGTAATGCGGTGTGATATGCCTATATATTACATTTACATTTATTCATTTGGCAGATGCTTTTATCCAAACAAAGCGACTTACAATTGAGGAAAACAGCAAGCGATTCATCTTCGAAGTAAAGCAATATTCACGAGAAGTGCTAGTAATCCAAAGTTTCAGTTTTTTGTATCAGGTGTAAGAGGTGAAATAAACTGATAAATCATGAATATGCATGTAGTTTGACTGCATCCAGTGCAAATTTGTAAAAAATGTAGGCTATAAGCAATTCCAGCCTGACTGCTTAAAGCATGAAATTGTTAAAGAGTACATTCCACAAGATCATAAACATTACATTTCATGCATTGTGTAATGTTGCCACGTTTGAAAGTAAACAGTCTGCCAAAATTGTAAATCCGAAGGTGAACGAATAACAAAGTTATTAGTTTGGAATGGGAGTCGACTCTGAATCACGCGAACGAGTCGTGACCCGTCCGAATCTTTAACCTCAGTCTATCTGCTGCGTACATAGAAATAGTCCCCACCTGCTCGCAATATCACTCAGGTGTGGTCCCCCTGAATTGTGGGGTCCCCCAGGTATCCATTTTAACTCCCTTATTGTTTTCTTTATATATGCTTCCTCTGGGTTCTATTTTTAAAAAGCATGGCCTTTACTATCACTATTTCTTCTAGATTGGATTACTGTAATTCCTTGTACTTGGGTATAAACAACTCTTTGTTATCCAGGCTTCAAATGGTCCAAAATGCGGATGTAAAACTTTTAACGGGTGTTCGAAAAGTGAACATATTACTCCTGTCTTGATGTCCCTACATTGGCTTCCGGTCCTGTACATATTTTTAAATCAATGTTAAAAACATATTTTTTGCCTTATCTTATGTTTTGTGATGTCTTCTACTTGTTGTTGTTTTATTGTTCTTTGTCAGTTTTTGTTTTTATGGATTATGTAACTGCTTTGTACAGCACATTGGTTAACCTGTGGTTGTTTTAATTAGTGCTTTAAAAAATAAATTGAATTGAATTTGCTGTTAAACCTTTTATTTTATTTATATAGTGCTTTTCACAATGAGCATTGTTCCAAAGCAGCTTTACAAGAGAAAAGAAAACAGGGAAAACACAACAAAAGTAAAATTACCAAACAAGTTAATTTAATAAAATAAAAGCAGTCTCCCGGTGAGCAAGCCGACACGACACTGTGGCAAGGAGGAACCCAAACTCCAATGATAAATATATGGAGAAAAAACCTCGGGAGATACCAGTCTCAGTCGGGAGGGCCAGTTCTCCTCTGACGTGTCACAGCTGTACTCAGTGACTATGATTAACGGTTATTAAGAAAATGTTTAAGAATATCAGAGAGAGCTTATTAAATGGAAATTGCTTTTGTTAAATCTGTTATAAGGAATGTTATGAGCAGGAAAATACTGATGGCATAATGTAACTGATTGCAGCTGTAACTTTAAACTGCTGTCATGTCATGTAAGTTTAGCATTTAATACTAAGTATTGTAAATACTGTTAACAATGTGAAAACGAATGTGTTTTTGAACCCTAAACCTCGTAAACTCACTGTATTACATTGTATAATGTTCGTTTTAGCCACGTTATTTGAGCATTTCACCTTTTTTTGCATGTAGCACTTAACAAATAATTATGACTCTTCCTGTCTTTAATAATGACATGGCGTGACATGTTACCTCGGATTTTGGATATTTCCCACATCAAGGAACTATTGATTACATCTTTTTGTAGGCGAACCCGGAAGTTAGCGACGCACGGGTTCCCTTGACCGAATGCATTTTTCCCATTGACTTTTGGAAAATCGCAAAAAATAACCTCTGTGTTTAACAAAGGGTTATGACACTTACACGTTTTGTCTACCGTGCGTTAAAATCCTTTAATGCACGGCTAGTCGTAGATTATCTTTTACTTAAACTTTTGCAAAATAAAAAGCAAAAACTTCAAGACATTGACCTTGAAAATATAAAGACAAAACCAAAACTGGAGATAAAAAGGGAACATTGGAGTAAGTGCTACATCACCATTTCAAACATTGTTTATTGACCTAACATCTCATATTCCAGGTAAAAGATGACTGATACCTGCCTATTATCCATGGAGAATTTAAATAAAATGCATGTGGGCCTAAGCATGTTTGTGTTGTTTTTTAAGGGAATAATGCAGTTTAGTTAGGCCCGGCATATATGTACTGTATGTAATACAGTGAGTTTGAGTATTGTGCATTAATGTGACTATAGATTGTTGACTCGTTGTTCAATTCCTTTTTTATACTATTACTAATTTGAAATATTAATATATCTGAAATATTAAGATATTTATGTTCACCTGCAAATATTATAATTTCTTTTGGATACGCCTCAGGGTGCTATCCATCAATGTCTATGCCATCAATCAAGACTGAAAGACACATTTGATGCTTACTGACGTGATCACGACTACATGATCTTTAGTTGCAAATGTGCTCACACACTGCCATCACATCCACAATTCGTCCAAGATCATGCACCAAAAAGATCTACTTAATATCTACTAAATATAAGCTACTGTACTGACTTACAAATACTAACATGCAATAGCAACTAGCAAATTGTGGTTTTGTCAGGCTCTAATGTAACCTAATTGGAGTTTTTAATGAAAAAGAAATGTATTAAAAACATAAAACAAATTTTTGGACACAAGATGAAGCGGTTTCTTCAAAATGTAGGATCAAATAAGAAGGCTTTCTCATGTTAAAAAACGAAATTTAGGCATATAAATAATTCCAGACAGCAGAATATAGGATTGTTTTTTCTTTTTTTATTATTTAACTCGATTTCCAATAACATGGTGAGGTTGACAAATAATTGTTTAGCAGCTGAAAAAGCGTATAGTAAATAACAACAGTCTGGTTTTGATTTATATGCTGTATTTCTTTAAATAAACCTAGGAAATCGGAAGACCAATCACAGTCCAGTATACAGAGACATGCAAGTAAAAGACCAATCAAACTTGAGGATACAAATACAGTCGCGTCTTTTCTGTCGGTTGAAAATGTGTACGGTCTTACTATCTGACTCTACACCCAGACAATTTATTCTTATTTATAATAAACAAAACTACTTTTACCCCAAAATCTACAAGTATTGAAAGATATGCTGCTGGAGAGTTGCGATTGGCTTTGGGCTTGCATAGTTAATGAGGTAGGTCTGTTTATGTTGCCGTTTTGAGGATGGTTTTAACAGTCATTTATAAATATATTATGTTTCAAGTTTCGTTTTGTATATTGTGTCAACCTCAAGAAATTGAGTCATATATCGAATTCATATTTCTAAAGTAATGGCGGGTTTTTTATTACCGTTGTGGAAACTGTTGTTTCTGTGAGGTAAGTCTAAAGAAGTAACACTGCTCGTATCCGAACTCTTGTAAGGAGACCAGTTAACGTTATATTCACAGGAAAAATGTAAGTTATTGTTGTCTAATAAGAAATTAATTTAATGGTTATGCTATCATGCTGCACTGCATTCATGATCTGTCAGTTTAATTCACGTCATGTTGTCATTTAGTAATATTGTGTAAATATGTACACCGAGGGCAATACTGTATTTAAATTCATTTTGTAATGTCAACAAAATAATACTTTTTATTATTATAAAAGTTACTGTTGTTAAAGAAATTAATTGTAAATCACGGAAAGTATAGGCCTATATACAATAAATGATCTGGTGTAACGTTAACGTTAAAGGCGCAGTCTCCTCAACGGACCTTTTCATGCTTTTAGCGAATGCTGTAAATAAACAGTAAAAATTGGCTGTGATTTTAGGCTTAAATCAATTTAGTTTTCATTTGCTTGTGAATATTATGAGCTTAAAATGTCTTACAGGTTGAAATTTTCATCGTACTCGGAGGTTGGCGATTTGGCACTACAAGGGATTAAGAATCTTCTGTATCCGCCGGTGATGACGTTTGACGGTCAATTATCAAACGAAATCTTGCCCGGACTTTACCTCGGCGAAATGTAAGTAGCCTATATGAACCTCATTCATAAGTTCATTTTCCCTTTTTGTACACCCCGTAACGCTTCCGGTTGAAAAAAAACAACGCGTTTCTAGTCATTAATTCATTCGTAGAAAACTGTAAACCCTGACGGCGCATCTAAATGACATCATGCTAGTTTTATTACACATGCTGAACACCCAGAAAAATGTACCACTGTAATAATACAATGTTTAATTAATACTTCTAGCATGGCAGCTGATCCTCTTGAAGTTCAGAAGTTGCAGTTCACCCATATCCTGAACTGTGCTCAAACCCCCAGTCATACGGGTCAGATCTATACAGACATGCACATCATATACATGGGAATAGAAGCAGATGATGCACGCTCATATAACATGAGCGTCCATTTTAAAATTGTGGCAGATTTTATTCATTCAGCACTGATGGGAGGAGGTAAGCAGTTTTCATTCATAGACCTCAGTAAGGGGCTGTGTTCGAGCAGGCGTCTAGAGTTGAAAAATGCTTGGGGCAGAACGCTCAGCTCATATGCGCCTGTAGCGGGCATTATTAGCCAAGCTCCTGGAGTTTTCATCTGCATAGAAACGCCTCGGTGGACACAGCCCTTAATACTATAATTAAGAATAATAAAGATTTTTGTTCCTGCAAAGTGTGATACAGACTAGAATCAAACACACCTGAACCAGCTGTTAAAGATCTTACATGAAAATGTAAATGTTTGTTTGATAGAGCAGGATTTAAGTTCAACTCTGCAGGAAGATTGATCTCCAGAACTCATGCAAATTCAGCTCATTAAATCTTTTAACTTTTATTGATCAAGTCAATATTCTAATTTCTTGTATCTACAGGAAAAATCCTGGTTCACTGTTTCGCTGGATTGAGCCGATCGGCAACAATAGTTTTGGCTTATCTGATGCTGAAGCACAACATGACCCTGGTGAAAGCAATCAACACTGTGACGCAGAGAAGAATCATCTTTCCCAATGAAGGCTTCCTGAGACAACTGCTCGATCTTCACGTCGAGTTGTATGGCTTCTAGGAGGTAACGGTACATATTCATCCTGAACCATCATGGTACAGACGTCATGGAATAGCATGTTTTACACTGCAATGCGCAGCTGTCGAACTGTGGTGTCTGTACCATCATGGTTAGATTTTCTTATTGTGTAGCATATCATACTTTATCTGTCAAGATAATCAATTACACTTTAGCTTCATTCTCTAAATGCATTAACATAATGCAAACACGATTTACGATTAACACGATTTTAGCATTATGCTAGTATAATTTGCAGCTGGTTGCTAGAGTATTCTTGCTTGTTTGCGTTGTTAGGGTCTTTAGGCTGTTGCTTAGGTATTCTAGCTTGTTTCTAGGATATTTTGATTAATTAGGTATTGCAGCTGGTTACTAGAGATGAAACGATGACCAGTTTCACGGTTTGCCACGATAAAAACCTAAAACAGTTAGTATTATCATGTCATGTTTTAATTACCGTTAAACCGTACCAATCGTATAGTACCAAACTAATAGTATGGTATAGATGGTTTTAAAGCAACAACATAAACAAAAGTTAATGCTCATGCACGCTTTTATGGCCCAAATTGAACTTCTGGTAGAATAGAGTCCCTGCAGATTATTTCTGATAACAAGCAAAAGAAATAACAAGTAAATTACATTAGCTAGCAAGGTAAAAGTATGTCTAGTCAGTATTATTTTGGGTTACCAGTAGAAGAGCAGTTACTTGGCTAAACGTAAATGCGACAAAGTTACGCGACCTATTCAACAAATTATTTAATTAATATACTATAAAATTAAACAAATTGTTTATTTAATACAAGTATTATACCACAATGGCCCGGTTTCATAGACAAGGTTTAAGACTAGTCCCAGACTAAAATGTTAATCTGAGTTGCCTTACTTATAATAACTTTCAAATCTTAAAATATGTCAATGCCATTGATTTGTCTCAAGATCCTCACCAGTAATGTTATTTACTATGGCATTTTTATAAAAGTGACTTACATATTCTTATTTAACTAAGGTCTTGTCCTGGCTTAAGCTAAACCCTGTCTGTGAAACCGGGCCAATATGTAACGGATAATCCACGACTAGCCGTGCATTATCCCGCTTATACCATGGTCATTTGCCAAGTTAAAGCTGTTATTTACAGAGCCCTGGATATGCTATGCGGGGAAAAAAAATTATATCGTGGCCACGAATTAAGAACTCGTTCCCTCGTTTTATAAATTTGTTCCCTCGATTTATGTAAATCGGTTCCACGTCTATTATTTCGTTTCCTCATTTTAGTAAATCGTGGCCACTTTCTACTACATCATTCTCTGTACCATAGAAATCCATATAATATCCACAAATTCATAAACCATGCGCACAGTTTTGCAAACTTTACTCATGGAATTGAAGAACAGAACAATATCCTGCAAGAACATTCATAAATATTGTTTATATATTTTTTATATATTAAGTTGTTTTAATGCGTTTACACATGCGTATAAAGCCCGTAAATATAACGCTTTTTTATAACATATTATTTTATCCTTTTTTGTAACAACATATTTTCTCCACAGTTCTGATTAGTTTGATAAAATGTTATGCTTTTACAATCCTTAACACAGTTTTGCAAATTAGACCCTAATTTTACCCCAAACTTTTAAAATGTCATATATTAGTGCCGAAAGGATATAAATTAACATCTTAAATAAGAATAATGTTAATGTGCATTAAAAAATAAGTATTTATAATTATAGGCCTATGTCTATAGTTTATTTTCATTAATTTAAAATTATTAGTTAATTGTATACAGACAATGCACATATCTATCATCAATTAGTTAAAACAATAAAAACATGCACATGCAAAAACAACAAACACAAGTCAATGCACATGAGCTCCACATTGAAATATTGAAGCACAACCAACAAAACTGTGACAACTTAATATAATATACAATAGAAAATATACATTATTGATTAATGTCTATGAATGAATGAATTCAATCTTGTTCTGTTCTTATGGCAAAGGCTTTAATTCCACGAGTAAAGTTTGCAAAACTGTGCGCATGGTTTATGAATTTGTGGATAGTATGGATTTCTACGGTACAGAGAATGATGTAGTAGAAAGTGACCACGATTTACGTAAATGAGGGAACGAAATAATAAAACGTGGAAATGATTTATGTAAAACGAGGGAACGAATTAATAAATCAAGGGAACGAGTTCTTAATTTGTGGCCACGATATAAAAAAAATTTGTTCGCATAGCATATCCAGGGCTCTGTAGTTATTGATGTTTACAGAGTAATTTTTGATCAGACAGGTGTCAATTAATTTTAAATGATGCACTACCCGTGCATTAGGTAAGGTATAATGTATAGGCAGCCAGTAGTTATCGCAGAAATAAGTCCCAACAGTGTGATCAAGACCCGATGCGAAAAATACAAACAATGTTATGTGAAAAACACAAGGTTCATATAAGCACAGTCGGTTATGTCTTAAATAAATATTTATCAGCATTATGTCTTGAAGTGAAGTTATGTCATTCTAAAAAAATGAATGGGTGGATTTTTTTTTACATTCTAGGGTGGTTCTGTTCACACACTCCTGATACACAGTTATGTTTAAACAACATTTAAAAATGTATTTTCTGGGATAGTGGGCCTTTAAATTTCTGGCATAGTGGGCCGTTGCCATCTATGGAGGAGTCAGAAAGCTCTTACATGATGCAAGGATGTAGAGTAGTTCCACTGAAACACAGTGTAGTGTCACAATAGCTCATGACAAGTCTAGCATTGTTGTAGCACTAGATTGTGTTTATAATCAATGCTTAAATTAAAGTAATACAAATCTAAATGTGATCTTTTTTGCTTCATAATTTTTTGTAGTAGTTTGTGTAAATAAACACCATGCATATTAATGAATTTGTGATGTAGCAAATTGATGATGTATTTCTGTTTTAGTCATGGATGAATCACAGCAATGTCATGTAACCAGTGCAGTTGCTGAGGTACTCGCGGATCTTTCATCTTCGGTGCTCAAGAAACAGATCCACTTCCAGTATTACGACCCATTCAGGCAAGAAAACTGGAATCTGTCTGGAGCCAGAATAGTAAGTACATTTCATCACATACAGTTATAATGTATGCGTTCTTAATCTAGTTTCATAAGTGTTCAATTAAGTTTTTTTTTGTCTTTGTAGATCAAAGTACTGATAGCTCATCAAGTTCTGCAGAAGCAGTGGCAATTTTGTACCCTTGTGTACCCAAAGTTGCTTCAGACTTCAAAATTCCATGGCAGAAGCTTCCAGAAGAAATCATTCAATGTTTAGAATGAAAAAAAGAGACTTAGGGCCAGATTTACTAAGTTTGCAGCAGCACAAACGGCTCTTTTGGCGTGAACAAAGCATTGTTGCAGGATGTTATCGAAGGTGATATAGTTGGTTCAGGGTATCATTCGCAGGTAAAAGTTTAAGAATCATGTAGAAAATGTACAAATATGTGCCAAAAAACGCAGCAGAACTAAAGACTCTGTCTCTGAGATTCCTGCTGAAAATAAGGGACACTTATGGTTGTTTGAATTGGGAATTTTTACCGTTCAATGAGACTAAAGAGAGACAGTCGGATAAACAAGAACAAATGAAGACACACAACGCAAAGACGTAAACAAGGGAACAAGCATGCAACATCTTTGTGAGAACTGGCCTACACTTCAAGCAGCTAACCGGAATTGATCTGAAGAAGATGCTCCTCAACAGCCTGGATAAAAAGGGACAGCAGTTCCTGAACTTTCTTCAAAAAAAAGTCATGAGGGGTCAAATGAAGGGCTGTTCTGAAGATTTCAGACATGGTGCTGCTCCTGCTTGCCTATTTCGATGAAAAGGAGGAGATGAGGTTTCATTATGTGGAAGAGTCTTGCCTTGTCGAAGATGTAGACAATGCATCATTGTCTGTGGTAAGTTGAATGAATAACATTTCGTTTCAAATGTAAAACTTTAATAAAGGTTATCATTCCAGTTAATTTGCAGTTACAATGTCTGAATGACGTTTTAAAGGATTAGTTCAATAAAGAACACTGGGCCACGACTGCCCACAGGATATATTTTAAAACAAATAAATATTTATTTATTACTGTAATAAACTGAATTTGCAAACATAAAATTTGCACCAAATCATTACTGGAAATTTGTAATAATAACAGCTTAACAGAACAGAAAAACAATATATAACAATTTCTTTCTATTAGTAGCTAGCTGTAAATAATAAACAAAGTACACAGAATTATTACTAAAGAACAAAGATTTTAAAACTTCTCAGTTTTCAGACACAATAATAGAACATACATCGTAAAATAACTCCACACGATGCGCATCTTTTGTCCGCCATGATAACCCAGTGACGTAATGTCACGTGATGGGAGGACAACGAAACAGGAAAGGGCAGCTTGTGCAAAACGAGATGTATGGGAAATAGTTTTTCTATATTGCACAATTATTAGCTAGAGTAGAAATAAATTAAATCATTAGTAAAACACCTTAGTATCGATCCTGTTCGATACAACCTCAGCATCTGAAGTATCGATACTTCAAGATCGATCCGTCCACCACTACAGTGTCGTGCACACAGCAGAACTTCATGCGCGCGTATCACCCGAACACCATGCTACTTCGTAATAAATCATTAGTGTTTTAATTGTGAGTTTCTATGTTTAGATCAGTTTGCAGAGTCGAGTTTCTTCCCACAAAAAAAGAACACGTGAATGTCATTAGTGAGACATAAACTTAATTCCGGGAGCGCTGCCATAGGAAACTCTCCTGAAAACAGCATCTCCCCTCTAAACACAGAGCATTTAGATTTGAGAGATACGCAGCTCCGAGAGAAGATGAATATACAGCGCAAACGAACAATAATCTCATTAAGCTAACTTTATAAATAACATTAACTATACGTAATTATTACCCAACAAAAAAAAGGATGCTTAAAATGTGGATTTTTTCCCGTCCGATTACACTTATGTACAAATCAAAGCCAGATTCGTCGCAAACAGAAATGTAAAGTCGTTGTAAGACGTCATTTACTTACCACAGAAGCACATCGAGTCTTGTATATGATGATGAAAAACAAACGGATAGTTCACAGTGACAGACAAATGGTTTGTGTTTCTCAGAAGTAACAGCTGCAACCATAGACATAATAAATACTTTTATTATTAAATATTATGTCTATGGCCGCAACTATTTCCTTCTACTTCTAGTATTAATGGCGATTGGCGAACCCAACTTAAATGGTTCATTACCGCCACCAGCTGGATTGTAGTGTGGAGCGCAAAATAATAGAACAGTGCTAAATTCTGTTTATAAGATTAGTCTCGTTAAGAAAATTAAATAGATTTGATTTTGTTTTGGTCCATTACCTAACAATATTTGAATAGATACATCGTTAATTTCCAAAGATGTTAAAGTTTGAAATAACTGGAATCTTTGCATACACCCAACACTTTAATAATAACCTTAAACAACCTTAAAAAAGGACAAGTAAACAGAGGGTTCACATCAAGGTGCAAAAGTAAAATAGTGTTCAGGCAGTGCAGTTCCATTTCTATGCATGGCTGCCTATAAAGCACTGGGTCACTGGTGTTTTTTTATGATGTAACAGAAGATCCGGACTAATTCTTCACTTGTCTGGATGTTGTTAAAGGGTTTTACTTTATGATGGAGAGGGTAATGCGTCTTTTGGGGAAATAATATCTTCTTTTGTGTTCTGCAAAGTCGTCATACAGGTTTGAAATGACCAAAGGTTAAACACAACATATTTTTAGGTGAACTATCAACTAATGCTCATATTTATAATTTTTTTTAATTGAATACAGTTAATATACAATAAAATATCATTGTTATATTATAACCAAACACAGGAAGGCAACTTCAAACCAGGCATATGAATCAATTGTAAAAAAAATTCATACACGAAACAGAAGTTAAAATGTATTATATTTATTCATGACTGTTAAAAACATCCTCAAAACAGCACACAAACCCTAAACAGAACTTATGCAAACCCACAGCCAATGGCAAGTCTCCAGCAGCATACCTTTCATATTTTTGTATTAGATATACATACATTTATTAAAATTACACCAATAGTTTGGGTGTAGTGTGCATCCAGTATTGTGGGCAATTTGCTTCAGAAGTCAACTGTCATCCCTAACAATAAAGAAAAAAAGACAAATAAAAAACAATATATACTGCTTTCAGGAAGTAGTTTTTTTAACACAATCATTTTTATCTCTTAGAAACATTACTTTAGTAATTAGTATTAAATGTAGTGAAGCTAAAGGGAACTTGTTCTTCTTATAAATTCCATGGAAGTGTCGATGGTCGTGTAGTCAGGAATGTAAAAACAGCACGAAGTTCCCAACATTTTACACGCCTCCATTTTCATCTGTTAGCAAACTATTCTGAATTACAGCATCTCTGATTTTGCTCATTTCATCATTAAGTAAATCCAGTGTTTTTCCCTCCCAGATCAGAAGAGACCAGCCTCTCTCTGCTAGTCCACGGTACCCATAGCTTTGTACAATGGCATGTCTGGTATCAAGGTCTTGTATTTGTTTAGAACTGTTAGGGTCTGATTTTGCGACTGACATAAGGCAACTGAGGAATGTTTTAATCTGACATTAGATGCATCTAAACACCTATAAAATAGAGTGAAGATACTAAACTGCATAAATACTGTATAGCATTAAGGTAGTAATAAAGAAGAGGTAGGGGAAGAGGGCTAAAAGAGACCATAGCAGCTGTTCATAACTTTTAAGCAGGAGATGCATCTTTATTCCAGATTTTTTTCTAAATTTCTAGAAATTTTGAAATCTTTCTTCCACTGTAAACCAATTAGAACCACTTTCCCACTAGCGGAACAGAACTTGAAACTTTTCAAATTGACAATTTTTTTCTTTCTAAACTTTCTAAAAACATCACCCGAGTTACTTACATGTGCCTCTTGCAAAAAAAGGTATATACATTTTCTTCTGTATATTCATTTCAAATAACTCTCCTCGTATCTTTAAGAAATTTAAGGTTCTGTACTGTAAACTTCACCTCACACATACTAGAAAAAAGGACGAGTTATGTTTGATCACTAAGCAAAGAAGTATCTTCCTATTTGTCAAAGAACCCTCCATCATTAAAAACTTGTTTTTCTCAACAAATTGTTTCGTGTCTGGAAAGTATTCACAAACACGAACCCCATTTTCATTCTTAGTGGCTCTGAGGAAGTATCATCCACTTCATAACGTCACCCAGAAAGATCACTCAGTAGTTTTGACTGCATCAGCTGGCATGTTATTCCAGTTCCAAATATGAAAACTCAGTTAAGAAAGTCGATGTTTAGCTTTAAAGCAGCAGAGTGCTGCAGTAACAGCTGGTAAGCGGATTCAGCCATTAGTTTTAACTTTGCTATGCTATCGTGAATAGCACTACGCTGGTTCGCTTACCGGATATAGGAAGTGTAGATGGAAAGACATGAGATGATAGATAATCTGACGGGTTTTCCCATTCGCATTACATACAAAAAGAAATAACATTCAGGAAGAATAAGTGTGTTGTAAGTGTGCGTGTAGAGTTTTTGTGGCAGGCAAAAGACAAAAGGTTTGTAAGACCTACTCATTCATCGTTGTGCAGCCTGTCAGGTGGGGAGAAAGTGTAGTTTGAAAGGAAGTCTAGGAACGGCTGGTTATCCAGCCATCTCAGGTTCAGGCCTTCTCCTCTGAAAGACATTTTGCTTACTCCGTAGTCGAATGTCAGTTGTGTGTCAATGCTGATGTCCTGCAGCGCCTTAAAGAAGACGACAGGCCTGTCCTCACCATTGATCTTCAACACGCACTGAAAGGGCTTTAAGTTAGGCCTCTTAGAAGAATGATTAATCCTTCTGCCAATCGTCTTTGCGTCAGGGTGGCACTCGCATGGGAAGGTCTGGGCATCAATGCACAGGCCGCACTGTCCGACTCGGAAGAAGAACAAGTAGACGGTCTCATCGTGTATGCCCTCCAGCATTGCCCTCCCTTCAGCAGCTGTGATTACCTTTCCGTGGAAATCGCACACGATCTCGTCTTTGGAAAACGGACGGGTTGCAACCACTCCTAGAATCAAGAAAACAATGCATTTTCAGTAACTGAATAAACATAACATGTATACAAACATTCAGGGTTTAAGTTTGGCTCTTGGTACAGTTAAACGGTTTTCTTACCATGACCTTGTTCAGCACCAAAGTCCTTTATGGCCAGGCCTGGCCAGACCTGCTCAGAAACACATTTTATTATAAACGTGTCTGTTTCAATGGTGCCCTTGGGAGCCGGCTTCCACAACCGTTGGATCTCTTCAGGCTTCGGATAGTTGGCCTTCCAACCCTCCTTTGTAATAAGCCTTGCCACTGTTGCGGCTGTTGGCTTGCGGAGAGTAAAGTGTGCTGAAAGAAGAATGAAATGATTTTAGACGTGAAAGTCACTTGCAACAGTCATTTGATTTATTGATCGTCAGTGATGGATTAAGACGTACACAGCAGATGTTCCACTCGCTTTGCATACTGAGACGCTCGCCACTTGTGGTAAAAGGTGGGGTCTTCAGGAAATCCAGAATCGACCCGTTGCCTTTTGCACGGTGGCTGGCCCTCCAGTGAAACTGGGAATTTGGCCGCAAAGGCAGAAAAGTTTTGTGTTGTCTCATGTGTGACGTCAGATGTAGCTGCTGCAGAGGTTTTTTCACTCGTAGAACAGCTTTAGAAGAGAAAAATCAGGTTTTGAAATAAACGTCAAATGAGAACAGCTTTCCAATTGTTTGTGAAGTGTTATTTGAGACCTACCCAGACAAAGAGTCCAGCAGCACCGCTGTGTCCACAATTTTGTGAGGCTCCAGTGTTGTAGAATCACCAGTGCCACAGGCCAGGTAAATTCGGATGGCCTTCTGCTGGTCCGCTGTGACTCTTTTTGCAGCCGTCTCAACAGCCCTCCGCACATCCTGACTCTTTGAGGTGGGGAGTTTGTACCTGCAGTAAGAAAATGTGACGTGAAATGTTAACTGCGATACGACCACGACAGGATGTGCATCTATAAACACGTGCATCTATGTTGAAACATACATTTCATGGAAGCGGTTCATGTCTTGTGAGACACTGTGAACGGCCTCGCCGGACGATGAAAGAAAAAAAACACTGCAGAACTTTCCCGGCTGAATGCTATCAGGCCTGATCTGACTGTAGTACAGCTGAAACCACTATGGAAAAAACCAAGAGCATTATTAAACACACAACACTGGTGATGATAAGCAATCTACTGTTCGTATCATACTAAACTTACAGCTTCCTCATCTTGCGTCAAGGCAATCTGCATGCTGAAAGTGCCGGTCACAACCCTGCCACCGTGTTGAATTCTCTTCACCCACTCTGCATCCTTGAAACATTAAAAATGTTTAATTTACTAATGCATATGAAACGTGACAACACATCACATGTCCAAACTGATCACAATGTACAAAACAAATGCCCTTACTGTCAAGCTCTCCACAGCTTGAGGGCGTTGCATGTGGCGGAAGATCAAGAGCGCTTCACAGTAATAGCGGTACATCGTCTTATTTGTATTTGAGAGCGCTAATCCATTCTGCAGAATCCCATTGATCCTTAAGAAGTCTGGCTCTGCTGCTCTTAAGATCCTTTGGCAATCTGTAATGCTGGGTGCTCCATTAACATTCTGACTGTGTCTGGATTAAACATATGAAACAAGACACAAGTTTGGTGATTATGTAAACAAGCAAAAACAAACTAGGCAAAACAAATGTTTAAACCATTAACCTGGTATCGCACGTCTTGTTACGTTGTACGGTCTTCCGCAGAGTGTTCAGCAGTTGCCTGTAGTTCTTGCAGCTGCTCTGAAGCTGTGGGTCTGCTTTTTGAAGATCCACCTTTGTCAGCAGGTATTCCAAGAACTTGTAAACGCTCTTGAAATAATTGAGGATGGTGGCTGCACTCATCTCAGTTCGCTGCAGGGCCGTCAGAAACTCCTGGGTCTCCGTGCTTTTGGACAGGAAGTCTAGAGTTGGCTCATCCCCAGTGGGCTGCATGAACCGCAAAAAGCGGGACACGTTGTCCACCTTTGAAGGAGGATGGTGAAAATATAGTGTTAACATTTAGACCAGGAAAGATAAAAACACTGCGGAAATGATGTGACAAGAGATCTTGCCTCCTGTTGCCAGAGTGGAACCCTCCGTGCCTCAGTCAGGTACTTTTTAAAGTCCACCAGGAGCATGGCCTGAGCAGGGAACTTTTGATGCAGACCTGCCTCTTTCATCTTCATCCACACAGAGGAGGACGAGGTTCTGCTGTCTTCCTCATCAGAGACACATGAAGACGATGAATCGTCCGCCTCTTGTGTTGAAGTTGTGGCAGATCTGGTGGTCATCCTAGTGGTGGCAGGGGCAGTCTTGGCAGAGTTATCTTCAGGGTCTAGCGTCATGTCAGACTCCTGGGGCTGGTTCTTGATGAAAAAACCACGCCGGAGAAGCTCCTTCACCATGGTGATCCGAGAGCGTCTATCAGACAGGAGCTCACATAGCTGCTTATAATCCCAGGTCCTGTTGCTGCGGATCCAGTCTCTGTTGGAAGCCCTGGCCTTCTGCACCTCAGCCATTCTTTTTTCCGCTGTGCTTTTTTTCATGCATACTCTGGCCAGGTGAACAGGGAGGTTGTCCTGTGGCTTTTGACATAGCAAACAGTAGACAATGTTGCGATCAGCAGATCTGCAAGACAAAAACATGTAGTTCAAAGACATTGGTCTAAATGGGTACAAAAGTGCAAGTCTAACTCTAGTTAAGATGACTACAAACATTAAGATTAAACGTCAAACAGAAAAACACAATACATACTACACAAAACCACAAAATTGTTTTCATATCCAAGATTCTCAGGATAAAACCCTATATTCAAGTTCCATGTGGAAGAAAAAATAAATCAAGTTAAGAATGAAAACCACAAGACTTGCCTGTGTGTGTTCTGGGCTTGTTCAGCCATTTCAACAGCGGAGTATCAATAGCAGGGAAACCGTATGTATCTGAATGAAAGAATGAAACACAGTGTAAAAGAGCAGCAGTTATTTCACCTACTGTGTATTTATGTGACTGCCAATGTGGGCAGGCATCTCACCTGCTGTGATGTCATTCAAGCTGAGCCTATAAGCAGGACCAGAGGTGTGGCCACAGAAAAACTGCTACATATTCCAAATTGGTAAATAAATCTATTTATGGATTTATTAATTCAGTTTTTATATAGCTTATATTGATAATTCTCTAGATAGGTTAAGCAAAACACACAGTGATCTTTACATAAATAGGCACTATATTTTGGACATTCTCGTTTTAATTCATGCTTATAAATGTCTGACTGTACACCTCAACCTTTATAAACAAATAATATCATAACTTGTAAACATGGCTTGGTATATTCTACAATTATTGTTTAACTCTGACAAAATGTTAAATGCTTTCTAAATAAAAAACATGTAAAAGTATCATTATTTCTTAACAAATATGCAGTATATGAAATCAGTCTGAAAATCATTAACAGTTACATTATCTGCCTCAGGAGATGCTTGAGGTGTGAAGCTCTGATTTCTGTCGCACGACTTACGTGCGTGACACAGAACACTCACCGACGAATTGTGCTGTTGACACTTTCCAGCAAAGTATTTCTCCAATTCTCGTCGGTACTTTTGAATCCGCTTTCGTTTCAGCTCCGAAACTTTCAGAGCAGGACACGGTAGGTATGCGGAGCTGCATCCGCCATTAGGCTTGTTCGACTTCATGCGGCGCCGCAAGAACCGACAGGCGGATGACATCACATTACCGCGAGAGTGAGTCAAAAGCGTACGGAACAGTCGGCTCTCAACTCACTCTCGTGGTAATGTGATGTCATCCGCCTGTCGGTTCTTGCAGCACCGCATCAAGTCGAACAAGCCTATCGACTCTCTCTGCCAAGATACCGCCTTCCTCTAACTCTGATTGGCCCTGAAACTAACAGTATCAAACAAACCAATGATGGCGGCGAGTGTTACCCAATCAGGGGTAAAATAGGACGAATCAGAGTAACGCAATTCTGCTAATATAAACAGAGGGCGCCTTTGTGATAACTCGAACGACAATACTAAGTTCTCGCTAGAAATGCAATCAAAATTTTTCAAAAAAAGAACATCTAACTTTATTTACGCAAAAACTGCTCCAGCCGCTTTCTTGGTCGCCATTTTATTTTTTCGAACTCGACCAATCACATTCCCCACGCATAGAATTGTGGGGCATTGAAGGCAGCGAAGGATACATCCATACTGCCTTCAAAAATGTATCTCAATAGACAGAAAGTAAAGCAAACATTGGATTCGGACGTGCATTGATGCCTTCCTACCTTGAAATGCTTAGAGCTTTCGGACGCAGATCCTGACGCCCGCAAATTAGAGTTAATATCCCGGAAACCATGGAGGCAAGAGAGAGAACCGGCAAAAAGATCGCCAGTTGAGCGCTTTGTATTACGTTTGAACAGAATCAGCGTCCTCTGATTGGTCAACTATGTGTCAAGTAGACGAATAAGTCTCCGTGGGAGGGAATTACAGTTGACCTCTCAACTCAACCAGTAACGTTAATGACAAGAATCAGATCACTTTAGCAGTTTTGGAGCAAGCAAAGAACCTTCCCTTAGATGGATGTACGTTTTCTCAACTAAGACACATGTTTAGGCATTGAACCATCGTTAATAGGCTTGAAAGATTCAATGTATGACAACCATTAATACATTTCACCATCATTTACAGATGATGCTCTGAGAATATTATATAAACCTATTTTAGTATATTTCAATATGCTGTGAACTGAATGAATGACCTCCCTACGATCTAATTGTGAAGCCACGTGTGTGTGTTATTAAAGCAAAACTATTTACAAAACATGAAAAAAGTTTCATTCAATGCAGCTGTGTAATGTTGGCTAATAAAAAACATTTGTGCTTGTCCTTGAAATGGGTTTTAGGGTGACTTGCCTGCAACCATGCCTCAAGTCTGCACGTGCTTCAAGTTTGTTGTTTTACTAGTGATACAGTTTACATATTGTCATCTTTAGCTTGGGAAATATATCCATATGTCTAAACGTCTTTGTCCCACGTGATGACTTTTCTGTATGAGAAACACTGAGGTCCCACTGAACAGAACAGTAGCATACATTACTATTCAACTGTGTAGCTCTAACCTCCCGATCACACGTGCACGCACGCACAGTTCTGACCGGATCCATTGGCAACATCTGTGTCATTTTAATTAATGAATATTCTAAAATATTTTCATAACAGCTTTTGTCATCATAAATTTGTTATTTTTTTAATTATTTGTCTCATTTATATCTGTGTAAACATGGTGAAACTATGATAAAAATTGCTCAAGATTGCAAATTACACTGGTGTGCTGCTTTTCCAAGAAAGCAGACTATCGGGCCACGTTTGAACAGCGAATGGAAAAGTGGGTAAAAACATAATTTAGAGGTTGAATAGAAAGATGGAATTGACAACCGTGATATGAAAAATCATGATAATCGATATTGAGTTCATTCTACACATACAATGATATCGTAAATAATTCATTTATAGTTTTGACAAACTCTCTCTCTCTCCCCACATCCGCTACACTTGCATTTTCAGTGTGATTCATTGACCAAAAAGACAGAAAACACAAAATTTAATATTACACTGACAAAATAATTTATTTCTGAATAAAAAAATAACAACAACACACTAAACAGACTAAAGACCCTAACAACACATAGCAACCAAATGAAACACCCTATAAACAGGCTACATTTGTTTCTATTTTATTTACACTCACAATTTTTATTGTTGGAAAGCAGCTTTACATGCATTATAAACAAACAAATGAATAATGTAAGTTGTTAAATATAAGTTGTTTATATTTATGGATTACGCAAAATCAGTGAGTAAACCAGTGGCGACAGCAAGGAACCAAAACTCCACTATATTGTATAGAAGTATTGCGGCATAGACTGTTTATGGTGAGTTGACTTTGTTAACAGTGAGTTAGATGAAAGCTATATTAAAGAGATGAGTCTTTAGTCTAGTTTTAAACGGATTAAGTGTGTCTGAATCCCGAACATGGCCGAGGCTATTCCACGCTTCTATACTTTTTGATTTTGTTCACTGTCAATGAGGAATAGACTACATAGGCTAAATATAAACGTAACAGACTTTCTCCTTGTTTTAAAAAGATGTCTGACATTTTAGAACTTAAAGTCACTGTGCAATTAAAATGATAATACTAATTTTCTAACACAGCGCTGCAGTGTTTATTATAAATGATTTATCCATGCACATCATTATTTTTGTTAAATTAATTTGCACTTGAGCAAATATTATAAATGAATGTGGATGTTAAAGTCACCAACCATTAAGGCACTATCTACCGTAACTACCAATTCTGTTAGAAATTCTCTGAATGAGACCAGATTTATAATTCGCTTCAAATATTTGATTATAAATTGTAGCAACGCCTCCCCTCTACCTTTTAGCCGAGGCTCATGCTTATAAAGATAACCGTGAGGGGTCGGTTCATTCAAACTAATGTAATCCTGTTTGAGCCAGATTTCTGTTAAACAAAGTGCATTCAAATTATGATCAGTAATATTTTCACTAATTATTAGTTCCTTTTGTAAAAGGATCTGATGTTAAAAACCTTTTAATTTTAGCTTCTGATTCTCATCCGTTACAGACACGTCATTATCTAATTAAATATTCATAAGATTGGTTTGTGATGATTTCAAATGTGTTTTGTATGTTTTGGTTTGGGGAACAGACACAGTTGCTACATTATAATAAGTCGAGTGCTGCGTTTTAAGCACAAGAGAGGACATCAGCTACTTCCCAGCTGGGATGAGACCATCTCTCTTTAACAGGCCAGGTCTACTCAAAAACCATTTTTAATTATCTATAAAACCTGTTATTCTGAGGATACCAATTAGACAACCAGCCATGCGATGATAATCTACTATATGTCTGTATGTCTATGGGGCGGTTTTCCGGACAGGGATTAGACTAGTCCTAGACTAAAAGAAATGTAAGAGCTGTCCACTGCCATATCTAAAAATACACAATTGCCTTTGTGTTGTCTCAAAATGCACACAAGTAATGTGTTTAGTAAGGTATGTTTGTTAAAACTACTTACATTTCCCAATTAAACTAAGGCCTAGTCCAGGTTTAAACTAATCCCTATCTGGGAAACCACCCCTATATGTACTAACACTGATAAGCAGGGCATATTACAGTGTCTGACATCATTTTGGCGAGCTCTCACACCTGTTTAACATCATCTTTAGTGTTCTCAGACTGATAAAGTCGAACATCAATAGTGCTGATGTGAATAACAATCTTGAGTATTTACGTTTAGCTTCAGCCAGCACTTTTAGCTTTGATTTAATGTGTCAGTGTCAGACACACTGGCTCCCGGTATACATTCGGCCATGGTTGCTGGTCAACTAGCGTTTGGATGTGTGTCTCTAATTCTGTGATCTTCTACATCAGCCTGACTATATATTCTTACATTTAGCACCCTCTTCGCTGACGGACGAAGCTAATGTGGCATGAGGTGCAGGACACAATAACAGGAGAGGAAGCCATGACTTACCGCAGTTATTATGTTGTGATGGATGAGGCAGAAGCAGTCTCAGTCTCAGAAAGACCCTTACAGTGCCTAGCAACCAGATGAAACACCCTAGTAACCAGCTAAAATACACCTAGAAAACTAGAAACACCTGGAAAACATCCTACAGAGCCTAGCAACCAAATGGAAAACCCTGGCAACCTAGTTATCATTGCAACACACGGTGTAGAATATTATAGACGGTTTCATCAGACGCATGCGACTGGACGGAAGATAACATCCGGTGTGTTTGTTGATCGGTCTGGCTAGTGGCTAATAATATAACTATTTTAACTCATTTATGTTAATATTGATTTATATTATTCTTTAATTGTATAATAATTGTATTAAATAAACAATTTGTTGAATGGGTCGTGTAACTTTGTCGCATTTAAAGGAAACTTATGGGACATTGACATCTAGCGGCTGAGCTTGGTATCACAGATTCAAAATATTGAAGAGGAAAGTTTAGCTAAGTAACGGTTCTTCTTGGTTTCTTTTGCTTTTTTATCAGAAAAATCTACAGGCACTCTATTGTTTGCGGATGTGTACCAGAACTTAAGTGCATTCCACACACGCACGCACGCGCAGTAACGTTTGTTTATGTTGTTGCTTTGAAACCGTCTATGCATTCTAACAAAGCCTACAACCATTAAGTTAAAACATGCTGTAATTATGCTAAAACATTACAATCTAGAAATATATTAATAAACAATTTTTGAATGCTGTATAAGCGTATCTGATGACTTTGACAGACACAAAGTAATATTTCAACACATTTAAAAATCGAACCATCACGGTACAGACATCAAGGTGTCATCTGTACCGTGACGACTCGGGACTAAAACATGTACCGTTATATCCAGCCGTGCAAATCTTTTTGAAGGTAGAGTAGTTGTCTGAGGAAGCCTCGGTTGGGTGCGATGCCTCTTTTCTTCTTCACTGTGTTGACTGCGTCCACCAGGGTCATGTTGTGTTTCAGCATAAGATAAGCCAAAACTATTGTCGCTGATCGACCCACTCCATGGTGACAGTGAACCAGAACTTTACCTGTAGGCAGAAAAATTTAAGAAATCGGTTAATTCAGGTGTGTTTGTTTCAAGTCTAAATCACTCTTTGCAGGAACACAAAGTTTTACTGAGGTTTATGATTGAAAACTGCTTACCTCCTTCTGCTAGTCCTGAATGAATAAACTCTGCTGTAGTTTTAAAGTAAGCGCTTATGTCAAATGTATCTGTATTTAATGCCCTTATTCCCATGTATGTTAGGCCTCTGCTGTTGTAGATCTTACAACCTACAACCTTGTCAATACAGTTCACGACATGGGTGAATCCAGTCCTTCGCAGTTCACCACAATTTTTAGCCGTTTTCCTAAAAGGATGAAATAAAACAGTGAGTTATTATTGCAGTAGTAAGCAAATGCAAGCTAAGATTTTCCAATGTTTTTATCCAGTTTATCTACTCCAGTAAGTTGACTGAACATTTAAAATTCTTGAATCATGACACATATACTTGATATCAAATTTGAGTGTCTTGATTTAGAAATATTTAGATATAACTGGGAAAAAAAGACAAAATTACAAAAACAACAAACTTTTTGCAGTGCACATAACTTGAATGATAGCAATAAAGGCATGAAAAAAAGAATTTCTAGTGTTCAAAGATATATATTGTAAATATTTATAGGGACTCTGTATGTTTTTTACCCTTATGTTAAACTTTTATGGACAATAAATAAGTCCCATAATTCCAAAGATTCTACTTACTTGTCGCCGATGTAAAGTCCGGGCCAGACTTTATCTGCTCTACCACTTTTGATCCGTTTCTTGGTCTTCAGAAGACACTCCATCTCTTTAACCACCGTTTCGATTCTCTCCCATTCCCGTTGAGGAGGAGGTGAAGTTACACCAAGGCATGATAAATATAACTTCCGTCTGTAAAACATGTTGAAGTTATTGATCAAAGCATGGTTACAGTGTTAAATTGTTCATTCATAGCATTCACTATCAGGAGCAAACTATATTGTAGGATATCTTTTAATAACTACGCGTTTAAACCAGACCACTTATTGTACATATCTTCCGATGACTAAAAAATAATTAGCTTGAACTTGTTTAATAATTGTGATTTATTATTTTGTTTATATATATATATATATATAGTTGTGAACAATAACATATATATATATATATATATATATATAATAATGTATTGCTCGATACGTGAGATGCACATCATATTTACACAAGAATATAAACGACTGACAACATACATGTGGTGAATTAAACTGACAGATAATTGATGCAGTGCAGCATAACAGCATATAACCCTTCAAATAATTTATTATTAGACAACAATAACATACATTGTTTCCATTGTTATAGTCGTTTTCCAGTGTCCTCAAGAGAATTCGTGCCCACAGTCAAAGAACACGAGCAACGTTAATTCTTTCGACTTACCTCACAGAAACAACCGTTTACCCAACGGTACATTTAAAACAACGCGATTACTCCGTAAATCTGAATCCGATCTATCAATCAATTCCCAAGATAACACAGTATACAAAACTGGACTTGGAACATAATTATATTTATAAATGACTGTCAGAAACATCCACAAAACAGCATATAAACCATAAACAGGCTTACCTCATTAACTATGCAAAACCACAGCCAATCGCAAGTCTCCAGCAGCAATACTTATAGATTTTGGGGTAAAAGTAGTTTTACTTATTATAAATTAAAATAGTCTGTGTGTAGTATTATCTATAGCTATAAATCACATGACAGTAAGACCGTACACATTGTCAACCGACAGAAAAGACGCGATTTGTATCCTCAAGTTTGATTGGTCTTTTACTTGCATGTCTCTGTATACTGGACTGTGATTGGTCTTCTGATTTTCTAGATTTATTTAAAGAAATACAGCACAGAAAACTAAGCTGTTATCATTAACGCTTTTCCAGCTGCTCAGTTGCTATTATTAGAAGTATTTTCACTATTAATTGTCAACCTCGTTATGCTACTTATTGGAAATAGAGTTAAATAATAATAATTAAAAAACAATCCTATCTAGAGCTTTGCGGAAATGTATGTTGTTTTAATAAGGAACCGTCCTTATTTTTTATTAATGCCAATAAACTATTGTAACGTACAAAACTAGACAATGTTAGCCCTACTCTGAAGAAATAGCACCATCTTGTGTTAACAACACACACTTCAGGCAAGTTTGTACTTATTTTGAGTTTCATCTCTTCAGTGAATTCCTTATTCAAATATACTTTTCCTGTAAAAGTTAATCTAATAAACAATGCATTCGGTATACTGCATCAAGACCTCAAGAGCGAGATATAACACATAATAAAGACAAACATGGAATTTAAAACTTCATACAGAACTGAATTAACAGTTGTTTTCCTTTATATATGGGTTGGTGACATGACCTGGTATTTTCATTTTCACACAAAATATAAATGAATACAATTTGTATTGGCATCATATAAAATGCAGTAAATTGTTAAACATTTATTTGTCTTACATGGAACTGTATAATTTTGCATTTTTAAGACAAATCTCTTGCATGGTTCTATAAATAACTTTTATAAATGAAAAAAAAAACTTTATTTAATATTAAGTGTCCATTTTAATAAAACACACTTTTTCCACATCCATATGTCCACAGGGACATCCTGCAAAGTAACTGAATTTTGACAGCGATTTTGACTTCGATTTACAATATACATTCCCTTCCCACTTGGCATGCTTAGTAGTCAAGTCAGGTCCTGTCAGTGGGATGGTGGTCCTGTCTGCAAGACCAAAAGAGAGAAACTTACTGAAGGGTTAAAGTAGGAAAGGATTGCGGATCTATCTATCTAGTCTAAAGTTGTGTCACATATATAAAGAGATCAGATGCAAAGCCCTTTAAATCAGTCAGACTTTAAATCAGCATTTTTATATAAGGCTCCTAGTTTCAGGTTAATAGATTATCTGTGTTATTCACTTCACCTGTCAGTGGTCATAATGTTATGCCTGATAGGTGTCTATATATATATATATATATATATATGTTTATATATACACACTAAAAAGGTATTGAACAATTAAAGCGACTACCTGTCAAATCCTGAAGATCCAAATCTGTGATCCTAAAAAATATGAAAAAAAAAGAACAAATCAATGTGACCAGAACCACAATCCAGGTCAGGGTTCTGAATGAGTCCCCCGTCGCTGCTGATAAAAAACACCCCCACAGCATGATGACCACACTTTACTTGTCCTTAAAAAGAAAGGAAGAAATTTTCTTCAATTGCCCACTTGACAATAAGGTTGATGGTATGAGAAAAGCAAGGGAGATGGCATAGTCTCAGCTTCACTGAGCCCAGTTCTATGTTGTTGTTGGACTTCATAGTGATGGAGGTCATGACCTTTTGCTTCTCCTCTTGGTATTTCTCTCTGACCATTGTCTTAACAGTTTTCCGGGATGGCAGAACATAGGTTGGGTCTAACTTCTTCACAAATGCTCTGACCTCATCAAACTCATCAAACTCCTTCTTCAAACGCTGCACATTGTATTACGTTGCAGGAGATCGCGGACGACAGGCTTGTGATCCTGGAGGTGCAGTAAAGAGACGTGAAGACTTGTGGAGTGCGGATGGCGTGGAAGACTTGGAATGTTTCGGAGACAAGGAGAACTTGAAAGACGAGCAACAAACAGGAATGTGGAGACTTTGAAGATCTAGTAGAAGCAGGTATAATCTTTTTCTTTATACCGTGAGTGATTGGTATGTGATCAGAACTGAGGGAGTGGTGTGAGAGCCTGGAGATTCTGTGACACGTGGATGATGTTAGCTGCATGCGAGGTGGTGCAGGAAAGAACGCGATTCAGCCCCGATTATTTCGTTTTTGGCCATAAAGTATGCGGACTGTTGTCTGTATTTCAAGAGGTTGGTAAGAGTGTAGAACCTCAAAAAAAAAACGTTACATCGTATGTTTTGAGTTTTAAACATCAACTCATTGGTGCTAGAGAATGAGCAAAGGAAAACCTTAAGAAACATCAGGGTCAAATGTAGCGAATGAAGTTATCATGCCATATAAATTCCTGCATCCCATTCATTCAATCATTCATAGACACGGATGCGAAATACCGCGAAATACAAAAATAAAATCAAGACGAGCCAAATGTTGTAAACTGTTAAGTTTACTGATATCATTTATTTATTTGTCCACTCAATTATGTAACGGTAATGTTATAAATAAGAAACTATTATTTTAAATAATCATGTTATCTATTTCTGTGTGTTTATTATAAGCAGACTATATGTAATGCACATTTCCAGAGCATGTGTACTTTTGCAACGCCCGAATCCGAACATAAAATCACAGACGTTGTGTGAGAACAGTTAAAACTCAGATGTTGTTTAAAAAACTAGTCCCGTCCGAATAGGACTTAAAGACCTTACATAATGAACCGTTAAGTTTTTATTATCTTATCATTTTTTATTATCACGGGTCCCCTTTTATAGAATTCACCATGTTGTTTCTACAGTAGCCCTAAATGGGCAAACTGCTATACGTGATGACATCTTTGTCCTGTGTCAGCCACCGTAGTGCTTCAAAAGGGAGGGGTTGCCGGTGGAGTGAGCCGTTGGTTGCAATTCGCAACCTCACCACTAGATGCTGCTAAAATCTCCACATTACTCCTTTAAGTAATAAATATGTAATGCGTCTCTGATGACAAAGTTTAGTAGTAGAGCTACAATTGTACACACTCTCCCTACACTAGTATTGTGAGCGTGATTAATTGAACACACAAGAGAAAAACACAAAATTAACTATTTCTAATATATTTTATTTCTTTAAGCATTTTAAAACCCTAGCAACCGGCTACTCTAAGAAAACCTATTAACCACCTAAATCACTAGCATTATGTTGAAACATGTTATCAGTATGCTAAAGAATTATAAACCATGCTAGCATTATGCTAAACATTAAACGATGCATGCAAGCGTAATAATATATTGACAAACAAACAGCGATGTCGCCACACATTAAAAACACAAACCATCACAGTACAGATGTCACGTTTGGGTGCATACAGGACGATCTTTTTATCATCTGACTGCATGCACCAAACCGTGTCGTCTGTACCGTGACGGTTCGGGCAAAATACTTGTATGTTACCTCCTAGATTTCATACAACCTGAGGTGAAGGTGGATGAGTTGTCTGAGGAATCCTCGGTTGGGTGCGATGCCTCTTTTCTCCTTCACTGTGTTGATTGCTTTCATCAGGGTCATGTTCTGCTTCAGCATCAGATAAGCCAAAACTATGGTTGCTGATCGACTCACTCCAGCGTGGCAGTTAACCAGGACTCTTCCTGTTGGTAGAAGGAATTAGAGTAGTGACTTTCAATGATGCAGAATCACACTTTGCAGGAACACAAATCTTTAGTCTATGAATGAAAACCGCTTACCTCCTCCCATCAGTGCTGAATGAATAAAATCTGCCGAGCTTCCAAAATGTGCGCTTATGTTATATGAGGGTGTATCTTGTGCTGCGATGCCCTTGTATGTGATGTCAGCGTCCTTATAGGGCTTAATGTCAAAGCCGGGTTTGTGAGCGCAGTTTAGGATATGGGTGAAGCCATGCTCGCGCAGTGCTGTAATATTTTCAGCTGTATATCTACAAGGATGAAATGCAACATTGAGTTACTGTTGCACATTAACATTTTTAAGTAAAAACAGATCATTCACCAAAAATGAAATTTTTCTGCAGAACACAAAAATATATTGACTTCTATTGTACACAGAGTTGCCAACTGTAATTGGGCTACTTTTAAACTGATGCCGCGGGTTGTTTTTTTATTCTGCGGGTTGATATTTGACATTCATAAATTGTAGTTGACCTAAATGTCAATGATTACTATTATACTATTATTTGAATTGATTGACGTGTCTAATGCGTAACAGTGGCTTGACTATTGGGCGGGTTTTGTTACACAAACCTGGCAACCCCGATTGTACAGACACAAAACCAATGACAATGGGTTAACATTCTTCGAAATATCCTCTTTTGTCATCCACAGAGGAGTCATTTACAGGTTTTGAATAACATGAGTGTAAAGTAATAATGATTACATTTTTTTCATTGGGTGAACTATGTTTCTTAGTGTTCAAAGAGATGCATGTCTTTAATAAAATATCATACAGAAAAACATTATTTACATATATTTTACCCTCATGTTGCTAAAACTGTTCTATACATCACATCTTCTGGATAACACTTTACACTCATTTACTGGTTGGAAATTCTTATCTTGCTTAAATACCTTATCTTCTTATAAACAAAATAGCATGTTTAAAGAAAAGAAATGAATGGTATAGGACGGTTTTCCGGACAGGGCTTAGCTTTAGCCAGGACTAGACCTTAGTTAAATATGGATAAATCGTATAAAAACATACTTTAGAAAAACATTACTGTGTGCACCTTGATACAAAACAATCACACCAAAATATTTTAAGATCAGGACAAGTTGTTTTCGATCAAGACATTTAGTCTGTCGCTATACGTTTATAAGCGCTGGCTGTGTTACGTAACATTTTCCTATGAAGAAATGAATGACTTTCTATATCTACAAGGACACAACGTTGTTTACATTAAACCGGAGGTTTGTCCCATAACATAAATGCTCAAATGGATTAGCTCAAAACGTCAAATTAGTGTAGATAAGCACATGAATGAGGTTCTTGTAAGCAGCTTACATATCGCCGATGAAAAGTTCGGGCCAGACTGCATCAGCGTTCGCAGTGATGACTTTTATCGGATGCAGAAGTTTCTCAACATAGGCTAGCAAATAATCGGCAGCCGTGACAGTCTCCACCAGTTGAGATGCCCGTCCTCGCCAAAATGCCCACCTGAAATACAAACAAACAAACAAAACATGGTTGCTGTAGTAAAACAATGGTTTTGCCAATAATCAATGCACCAAAAACATGGTCATTTTTGTAAGGGCAATAAAGTTGGACCTGCGTATTTAAACCAAATTGCTTATTAAAACCAGATTGCTTATTGTGAATATAGTTTACATTGAACAATATATTAACTGTTTAAAAATGCATATTTTTGTTGAAATTACCAAATGCATTTGCATAGTAATACAGTATACACGACCGTACAAAGACGGATATCATATTAATTGACAATATGGGGGTGAAATAAACTGACAGATCACAGATGTAGTGCTTTTAAAATAGCATGGTGATTTTATTAAAGACAACATACTTTTTTCCTCCGAAAAAAGGCATTGCAGAACTCGCGCGCACAGTCAAAGGATACGAGCAGCATTACTTCATTCGACTTACCGCACAGAAACAACCGTTTACACAACGGTACCTTAAAAACCGCGATTACGCGAAAAGTATGAATACGATATATGAATCAATTCCCAAGATAACACATTATACAAAACTAGACTTGAAACATAATTATATTTATAAATGACTGTTAAAACATCCTCAAAACAGTACATAAACAGAGCTACAGCATTAATTATGCAAACCCACAGCCAATCGCAAGTCTCCAGCGGTAAAACGTTTAATATTTCAATATGTTTGTGTCAGAGGTAGTTTTGTTTATTAAAATCAGAATAGTTTGGATGTAATATTATGTTTATATATAATAACACAGGGCATAAAGTATTGTAGCTAATTTCCTTACATTGTTAAGTACATCACAGAAACCAAAACCACACTGTTGTTATTTACCTTACACTTTATACAGCTGCAGCTGGCTTGCTATCAGAAGTAGTTTGCCAATCATTTAAATTGTTACATCTTTGGTTTTACTAGAATAACTTTACTTATTTTGTCCTACATCCCCACAAGTTTTTACTCTGTTGTGTAAAGACTTTGATATTGTGCACTAGAAACCTAAAACCAGCTATAGAAATCTAGCAAATGCACTTACTCACTCAAATACCCTAGTAACAAGTTTAGCATCACATGGTATAGACTCTAAAGCCTATCAACCATCTAAATCAAAGCATTATGTTAAAACATGTCATCATTATGCTAAAGAATTATAATCCATTATACCATGGTCTGTTAGAATACTCGATTCTGATTGGCTGGAAGGTGTGCATTAAAACCTGCAAAATTAACTGTCATTTTTATCTGTCTGATCAAAAATTACTCTGTAAATATCAATAACAGCTTTAACTTGGCAAATGACCATGGTATAAGCGGGATAATCCACGGCTAGCCAAGCATTAAAAGATTTTAATGCACTCCGCTTCGCATCGGGCGGTTCTAGGCGCATTAAAATCCTTTAATGCATAGCTATTCGTGAATTATCTCTTATACTTAAAACACGTTTGCTTATAGTTAATGCATGCCAGCATCTAGGGTTGGAATGACATGCGAGCCTATTATACTGACAGACATATGTTTAAAAACATCTAGCACAGAGACCTGCCTCATTAATTATGCAAAACCCACAGCCAATGGCAATTCTCCAGCAGCATATCTTTCAATATTTTCATATTTCTATTAAAATTAGTATAGATGTATTATGATGTATAGATCTAAATTTAAATAAGACAGTAATACTGTAAGCTTGCGGGTATTTTAAAGTACAGTACATTGTCAACCTTAATAATGACGTGACTGTAAGTTTTCCACACTAGATTGTGAAAAACCTGCCGATTAAATACAGCATGGAAATCAAAACCAGACTTTCTTTTTCTTCTTTACACTTTCCCAACTTCTGGGTTGCTGTCAAAAGTGTTTTGATAATTTTATTGGAAAAAGAGTTTAATAAAGAAAAAAATCATATGCTGCTTTCTGGAAATATATGTTGTGGACCGAAAACAGTTTTTACATCTTGATTTTTAATATGAATAACCTTACTTATTTAGTCCTACATTATGGAGATATAGCCCCATATTGTGTCCAAAAACATGCATTACATTGGGGACTTCAGGCAAGTTTTTTGGTCCCGTTTCGAGTTTTGTTTTCAATATTTTCCTTATACAAATATACTCTTCCTGTAGAGGTTAATCTAATAAACAATTGTAGGTATACATATCAAGACATATTTTACAGAGAGAGAGAGAGAGAGAGAGAGAACATAATAAAGATAAACATAGAATTTAAGACTTCATGCAGAGCTCAGTGAATTTACAGGTTTTTATATATTTGATATACTTCTCCGTTGTGATAAGAACAAGCACCTGCTGATATTATGGCACGGCTTTCCCTTGTTACAAAAGAGACATAAAATCCTTGTTGTAGGAGGAAGACCTATTGATCGGTCCAGGATGTCAGTGACTTTGGTGCAAAGTATTAAATGTAGTGACGTTAAAGGGAACTTGTTCTTCATATAAATTCCATGGAAGTGTTGATGATCTGTCCATAATCCACATCCCCACTCCAGTCCTTCAGATATAAACTGTACATTATTCTTGAGTGTCTTTTGTTGAGACATGCCTACTGATAAACTGTAAACAATGTAGTGAGGCTCATAGATTTGCCATGTTAATGCCTGCCACCACCTGCATCCACTGGATCAGCTACAGATCAAAAGTCCCACTAACAAAGTCAAAGAACATAAACAAAAGCTTAAACATCTTCAAAAATGCAGGATGTAAACATCAATGTTTACACAAAGATTTGTACTAAAGAATAATATGCAAGTGTACAAAGAAAGTTATAAAGAACTGTATGAATAATGGTTTATGTATGATGTGAATTTAGATTCAGTTGAACCTTAAAGACCCCATGAAATTACATTTATGCACTTGTCAGATAGTTTTATCTAAAGTGATGTATAGAGCATTCAAGGAAGTTCTTAACCCACAACCAGTTTCACTGATAAGGCAAAGGAACATATGAAATGGTTCAAAACATAGAATGGGTTAACAATTACAGTTTTAACCTCTTGAAACAGGAAGTGTGGACATAATACTTTAAAAAAAGTTCTTTTTTTTATTAAATATTCCACTGTTACATTAGAGCCAAAATCACAATTTGTTAGTTGCTATTGCTTGTCAGCAGTTATTCAAAGTTAGTATATATCCCATTAAACAAGATTTCCAATATTTTTGGTCCGTGATACATTGCAAACAGACAAAGAAAAAGCCACAAAACTCAATGAATGATTTCACAGGGTCTTAAAATCCATATGCAGGCTTTAGAAAATAAAGACAAGAACAAATGTTAACAGGAGAGATGAGTTGTGGATCTGATGGCAGTGTGAGCCCTCGACCAAGATCTGTCCAACTTGTGAGTTTGTAAAACTCCGTTTGGACAGAATAAACTAGCATGTGCGAGTTAAATACAAACCCATAAAGACACCCAAACACTTATGATGAATAATAATAATAAAGGAGTGAAATTTCCAGTGGCATTCAGTTACCAAACGACTGATCTTACATTTTATTCACCAAAATGCAAGATGCTTTTTTTATTTAAATCAAGAATGTACTTGTGTACTAGCAGTAGTAAACAATACTGTCAAAATCAAAATGCAAAGGAAGCTCTTATCCTCTGCACTATATTTATGTGCTCAGGTTTGCGGTTTTATCTTTTTTGGGCCTATCTTAAGAGAGTGTTATGCAATGACATGCAAGGACAGAGATTTACACATGAGCAGGTGTCAGACAACCACTGCTCTTTGCTGGATGGCAGAAGGCTGGTAAGAGTATGGCACTGCAATGATAAGTCGCCTGCATTCTGCCTAAAAACCCAAGTGGACAACCCTAAAACAGCACACACTATTACACAATTAAAGCGACTGACTGGCAAACCCTGAAGTTCCTAAACTGTGACCCTAAGACAAATCAAAAACAACAAATCAACGTGACCAGAACCACAATCCACCCTTCAGAAAGCCTTTCTCTCGAGACACTCCAAGATTGCCTGAATCCTCTGAACGACCTCTTTACGTGCCTGTCGAACGGCTTCCTGTCCGTGTGTCTCTACAGAGTCGAGTTCCAGCAGCTCTTTCGTCAAAAGCTCCTCCAGACACCGGTAGCTCTTGTCTGTCTTTTTCCCCACAAACTCATCCACGTCCTCTTGAAGAAGCTGGACTCTGGTCAGAACCTGCAGGACTCGAGCCAGGCTGGGATTATCGCTCAGTGGGGCCGACCCTGGACGAGAAGGTACTGGAGGTTGTTCGCTCTGGGCTGGTTTGGGATCGGCACTCCCCATGGGTGCCCCGCCACCAGAGGGAGTATTGCTGTAGATTTGGGGTGGAGCGCTAAATTGGGAGGATTTGGGCGGGGGGACGTTTGGGGTGCTGGCACGTGGTTTGGGGCCTGCGGGTTGGTTTCGAGGATGCATATGAGGCTGGCTGGGATAGGGTGGTTCCTAAGAGAAACATATTAAGTGTAGATGTTAAACAAAACTGAAACAGGAAGTGCTTCTGGATGGTCTCCAATCAGATTAAAGGCCAACAACTCTTGTATAATCGATATCATACAATACACCAACTTCCAAGACTGCAAAGAATCACAGCTCATGATCTACATCTGCCGTGTTTGTGCTTGTGTTCATAGTCAGGAAATTAAATTAGGAAGACTTTATGAGCGACTCAAAGTCATGTTGCCGAGATTAAGATTCCATTGTACTGCGGGGGATTTGGAAACTTGGAATCCTTGCAGGAAAGCAATGTTTATTCCTAAAATGAGACAATGTACAACGACAGCATAAATCTGGGAGTTGGAAAAGAGAAGAGGAAATGTGACAGCATTGTGATGTACAGTAATATCTTGATAGTGGGAGAGCTGAGCACACTTATGTAGTCCGCTTTAGACGGGTTGACATGAGGTTAACTCGACGCTCTCTTCACCAAGTTGCTGTTAAATAAGCTTCCACTGCGTGTTTGCCAAAGTGTCAGGAAATTCTTGTCTTTTAAGCATGATTTTTAATCTGAGATGCCAGCCGGTTACTTAGATAACCTTAGCTAAAGCCAGGACTATGCCTTAGGACAGTTGCTTTTATAAAAACATTACTGGTGTGCATCTTGTGACCACTGAGATATTTTAGGATACCTTGTGTTCGTATGGAGGTGGTGCAGGTCGTTGCCATGGCGGTGGGTGAAGTGGTCGTACATGGTGATTGCCATAGTGCCCATGAGGTGTCTGGGTATTGGGTGGCCATTGCTGTTGGGGGGGTGTGGGCCCATATCCTCCAGAATGGGACCAGGCCTCGTGCTGAGCTCTCGAAAGCATGGGCTGCTGGTTGGGGTAAGGAGGATTAGGGCCGCATCCCTCTCCATAATGTGGATAAGATCCTGGAGGGTAGCCAGGAGCCTATGAGAAAGATCGCCAAAGAGACACATGTTTAAGTTTCAAATTAAGAGAAACTTCATGTGGTGACTGCTATTCTTCCCTTGACTTGCTCTCTATGAATAATGATTACAGACGACAGGGCCGGCCCGTGGCATAGGCGGTTGCCTAGGGCGCAAAATGACCGGAAGGGCGCCAGTATGATTTTTAAATAATGAGTAGGTAATTAGAAACATTTGTATTACAAATATTTTTTACTTGGTTTATTTACTTCCTATTTATGTTAATCACAATATAAATAAATATGAATTTTGCTTTTAAAAAGTTAATTTTCTGACATTTTTATTTATTAATGTATTTATTTAGTATAGGAAGGCCACAATCTAAAATCTTGCCTAGGGCACCAACAGAGGCTGGGCCGGCCCTTACAGACGACATTTACACGATGTTTATGAAGACAAACATTTACAGGCATTTACCGCTTGACAGTGTGGTACAGAATAAGGGGGAGGAGCTGAGCCCCCTGCGCTTTGATCGGAGCAGGACTGGTTGTGATACTGAGGTTGTCTTGAAGGAACCTGATCGCTGCAGTAGAACGGATTGGAAGGATGTAGCATATTCGTGGGGTATTGTCCTGGATTGTACACTCCGTTGGGACCGGCTGACATCGCCTGAAAAGGGCACAGCAGAGTGGAGCGAGATAAGGCTGGTGTGTATTTAACTTAACTGACAGGGGGTGTTACATAAGACAGAAGTGTTGGCACTACCTGAGGATTGTATGGAGCTTGTCCGTTCACCTCCGTTCCAGGGGGGTATGCGTTGCTGTACGGCCCCACTGTGTGCGACTGCGGGTACCAATAGTTGGTGTAGCCAGGATACGGAGATTCCTGACATAAAAATTAAATGTGAAGACATTATTTAGCAATTCAGCTATTGAATTATATTACCAATACAAATAAATATGAACATCTATACATTTAATATTAAAACCCATCGAAGACCATTGTGGCCTTGTTAAACTCTTTGATATTGACTATTGATATTGATGTTTTTATAAATATTACTGGTGGAACAATACACTCAAATTCTATGCAATACATTCTACTGGGTTCACAATGCAATTATATCCTGATATTTTTAAAGAAAATAAATGTAAAATAATGTAAAAACAAACTATTTATAGATTTATTTCCAAAACATTAATTTTCCCAAACAATTTGGTTCATTTTGGCATTCAATGTTTTATTGAACCTTCTATATGTAAATTCATCAAAATAAGTCTGTCACATAGTAGCAGCTCAACCAATTGGATTAATCGGATGGCATATTAGAAAAATCACTAAACACGGTTTCATAGGACATACACACCTGGCCAGAAGTTAACTTTCAGTCTGTTTGTTGATTGCTGTGCTAATGGCTAATAATATCATATTTATATTAATATTTTATTGTATAATAATTGCATTACATAAACTATTTGTTGAACTTGACTGTATATTAATTTTCTTAAATAACCAATTCATTCAATAGGTCGTGTAACTTTAGTTTAGCCAAGTAACGGTTCTTCTACTGGTAACCCAAAATAATATGGACTAGACATACTTTTAACTTGCTAGCTAATGTCATTTACTTGTTATTTATTTTTCTTGTTATCAGAAATAATCTGCAGGGACTTTATAGGCCTTTTTCACACTTCCTGGTTTTAAAAACACCAGAAATAAGAGGCTCAAGTACTGCTGTTTTTGTCTTAAGTTAAGGTTTGTACCGTTTCCGGGACAGCAACCTGAGGCAGGTACTTGCTGATTTTAACTACTGAACTGCATATAATAAATTCAGTGATCCAATCCAGTCATCTTCATGTCTATCTGGTTTGGCCCTGCACTATATCGATAAAATAAACTACAGTAAAGGCAGCGTGTTGTACTGGAAAAACATCAATCCCCCGGTCAGACTCACATCCCACTTTCTCTTTTAGAAAATGACAATGTCTTCTGCTGTCTGCTCTCGCTAGTGCTTCTGACGTTATAAAAATTATTTAAATAATGTCAAATATATAACAGCAGATGTTTTACTCGCGGGTGCATTGGATTATTGCCATGTATTTTGTGTTGCAATTTGCGTGTTTTATTATGTCTGCTCTGAGTGAATAATAGTTTATGTATATATTAAAATAAACTGAAGAGCATGATTATTCCGAAATATTAGCATTTTATGTGCAGTATTGAAAGGGACCTATTAAAAGGTTGAAGATGACAATACAGCCGTTTATGGTTACTTTGTATTTCTTAACCTTGGTTCATTTTAAAGTTCTACATTTAGCCTACTACATTTTCACAATTTAAGTTTGAACATTTTACATTTGGTGATTTATTATGAATGAACAAAGAATCGCTAAAAAAAATAAACCTTTATTAAATGTTAACGAGTTACACACTATGTTTCAGGTTTTTTAAGTAATTTCTTATAATACAATGACACGATCACGTTTAAATAACACGAGAGCTGTTGTGTATAAACGCTGAGGCTGAGTGGACAAAACAGATGAACGCACAAATATTAATTTTCATGTTCAATATATAATTTAGTCATTACAAACAACTAGACATTATTGATGAACGCAAGCACTTTTAAATGACACAAGTGCATTCTATTACAATGGGATTTAATCTGTAGGGGATTTTACATTACCCTGCAGTGACGTAGTTTCAGATTCTTGGGAAAAAGGCCTATAAGCCCTTTTCGCATGACGTCACAAAACTCTCAGTTCTGCCACGAAGCAGTGTATCACTAATTCCGCTACTTTCTTTTTTTTTTGCTTATAACAAATATGACATGCTAACAAATTTGTTATCCAATCTTAAACAATAATAAAATAAGACAGATAAGAAAGCTTCTGCTAGCACATCAGAATGGAGTTTACAAAGTCCTGAAACCACTGTCCTGCTTTATCAACATTTATCAACAAGGGATAGTTCACCCAAAAATAAAATTTCTGTCATCATTTACTCACTATTGAGTTGTTCCAAATCTGTACACATTTCTTTGTTCTGATGAACACAGAAAAAGATATTAGTTCTTGGACCCCATTGACTCGCATAGTAGGAAAAATTACTTTTTTTTGATGTTTTGAAGAATGTAGGAAAATTCTGGGGTACGTTTGACTTCTATTGTAATTTTTCCTACTATGGTAGTCTATGGGGTCCAAGAACTGTTTGGTTACAAGCATTCTACCGAATATCCTTCTCTGTGTTCAACTAAACTAAGAAATGTATACATATTTGGAACAACTAGAGAGAGTGAACTATCCCTTTTAAGGTGATACTACATAAGATATGGCTCGTTTCTGTCAAAATCAGTGAGTATTATGAGTCATCAACCACACGGTGCAATTTATACTTTTATTTATAAATGAAAGTATAAATGATTCAATACAGCATCAGTTAACGTTACACCTATTTATGTTAGTAAACACTATCGCCCAAACACGGGCACAGCCAGCATGTGTTTGGTCTGATGCGCGGGCCGCGTCCTCGAAGCACATTTATAATTACTACAGCTTCCAGACTATTTTTTCTATCGATCAACTGTCTAAATACTCACCATGCTGTTATTCCAGTTATTGTTTTCCGAGTTGCAGCCGGAAGGCCAAGAGGACTTAGGATCGGACTGCATGTGCTGATGCATGATCCACGCAGCCTCTCCTCCGCCGCCTCTGTCGCTCCCCACCGAGTCGAACGCCATACGCGACCGAACCGCTGACTCTTTCTTAACTTCACCGATTTACAATTACACAGACCTTCTTTTTAAACCCTTTAACCCTCAGTTCGTCGCGTTTTACATAACGCTGTAAATTCAATGCGTCAACTGGATATTTTCCCCATTTTGACACGTACGTAAGGAGCTATGGCACGGCGTTGCCATTCAACACAGCTCTCCAGTCGACTGACTGACAGCTCAGTAATCCAATAGAATATGAACTGAGGCGGTGACGCCATGACGCCATTTACGTCACAGCGCTAAAGTCGCAGATTCTCTCGTTTGAATTATGTAATTTAAGTTAATAGATGGCGAAATACGTTTGGCAGTTTTTATTGTCGTAATTATGGTTAACATCGTTTTAAATAAATAATTTATCGCCCTGTGGCTCTTACGCCAGGTATGACTAAGAGTTTAAAGGGTTAAATTGAACCGGAAGCACTTCGTCCGGTTACATCCTGTGGATAAAGGATACACATTTGAAATGGTTCGTGGCTTAATACTTTACGTTTAATAAAAACTCCCAAATGTCAACAAAATGAATTACATGCCAGGGACTGCGAGCCTCATCGAGGATATTGATAGTAAGTTTGTTGCATTAGAATTAGAATTTGAGTTCATTTACCCATAAACAGACACACACTTAGCGTTGTTTGATGATGTTTGCCACAAAGGCTTTCTGTGCATATATATCACGTTGGAAGTATATGTTTTAGCTAAAAAAAAAAAAAAAAGAAATCCTACCCTATAGGCTACTCTCCCGCAAGTCGGTGCAAATAATTTTGGAGTCATTATTTGTTTGACTAACGGTGCTACATTTTCTTTCTAGAAAAACATCTGGTTCTCCTTCGTGATGGAAGAACTTTGATTGGGATCCTCAGAAGCATAGATCAGTTTGGTATGTAGGTTTGACATTGCACTCCTGGTTGTTTTTAATTTAATTTAAATGTAACTTACTTTAGTGTTCCTAGGGATTTTAAAGGCAACACATTGACACATTTTTCATTTTTCATTAAAATGCTTTTACAGCTATTCTTCAAAAACACACATTTGTGTGTAAAACATGTGTTCTGTATATGAAAAGAATTAGTCTTCAGTTTCCATTTGCTTGGTATTCACATCAGTAGACAAAAAGAAACAAGTATATTTTAGCAGTTGTTGTAAACTGTCCCTTTTACAAATGAATAAAAAATCTAATGGAAACAAAGAGGTGCTATATTGAATTTGCCCCAAATACCAATAGATTTGAATCTTTTCTATTATTTATTTTTTCTCCACAGCCAATTTAGTCTTGCATCAAACAGTTGAACGTATCCACGTTGGTAAAAAATTTGGTGACATACCTCGTGGGATATTCGTTGTCAGAGGAGAAAATGTTGTCTTGCTCGGAGAAGTAGTAAGTACAGGTGGCCGTCGGGAGGATGCTATTATTATTATTATGTGTAATATTTATAAGGCATGTTGTACATAAAAAGCTCCAAAATAAAAGCCTCCAACTCTAAAACCTGCTATTTCTTTTATTTAGGATTTGGATAAAGAATGTGATCAAATTCTCCAGAGAGTTTCCATTGAGGAAATTCTGGAAGAACAGAGGACAGAACAACAAGCCAAGCAGGAGTCTGAAAGACTGAAGCTGCAGGCAGTAAAAGAGCGGGGGTTATCAATCCCTAAAGCTGACACATTAGATGATTTCTGAAAATGTTTTTTTTTTGTTAAGGATTTTATTTCTGTTTTATTGGATTATCATGTTTGGTTTGAGACAAGGGTCTGTCTTTGACTTTAAATTCACTTTGTCATAATTGTTTGATTGAGGGGTGAGCCTCATAAGATTGTGACTTCACTGTTTTGTTTCTCATTGCTATTGCTTGTGTTGAGAATTGCCCACCATCTTTCTTTCTTTGTATGGTTGATGCCATATTAAAGCACTTGACATTGGTATTGAAGCACTTGGCCTGTTGGCTTTTAGTTTAGAAAAAGTAAGCAACAATAATGGAATACAAGAAGTTTATTTCAGTGTTTACTGTGTTATAAGTATAATGCTCCGGTTAAGTTGGTATACTATGTAAACTTACATGAAACAACACTGAAAATATTTTTGTTCTATTAAACTTATTTTATACTGATGATGATTTTTGTACTTTGTGTTGTTTTGGTGTCTCTGTTTGCCTTTCCATCATGTAACCACATGACCATTTTTAATGTTTCAACTTTCTATATGTGCTCTTAAACTAATTATTACAGCAGTAGTGTTTTTAAGTATTGATTGATTGAAATTAACTGTATTTGCACCTCTTTTGTGCATGAAGGGTTAGTGTCAAAGCCTACGTTTGGTGGTAAATCAAAATATTAGAAGGCATTTTGTTTCATAGGCACCATACATGTACAGCAACACAACATATGGACAGGAAAAATGCATCATGATAAGCTATTTAAGAACATAACTGCTGCTTGAATGAAAGGATACTTCTACCTCATCCTAACATAATATTATACAAACCAGATAAGCAAATAAAATTCGGGTAGGTGTACATCAGAAAGGACTGACTGGTTTGTTTAATATCATCTTGGGATGTATATAATTATAATGTCATTTGAATATGATATAATAATTTACCTCTATACAGTATACATACTAGCATCTTTTAACTTTGGGTTTCCCCCAAAGGTGACCCAAATACCTCAAGTACACAAAAATGTGTGCCTACTGGAGTGAGCATTTTTGAACCCTGAATGCTTTTATTGAGAATAAGCACTGCAACATTTCTGCAACATTGCTTTTGACTTTTTCTATCCCGTGTTCAATGACTGTACCCAGCTCCGAGGAATGGGCGGCTTGAATGTGCTGCTATCAAATATCCTTTGACAGCCATGCATGCTTGTTCTTCAAGGCCCGTGCGTCACAGCTGCATTTGGACACGCCCCTTCCAAACGCTTGTTGAATAGGAATGACAAGGAAACATGACAGCCGCTAAAGATGAATCCGATATACCGTTATAATCGCTCGTAGGGCTCGTTCTTTCGCATTTTAATGCCATTAGAGCACCGCTCTCGTTGCCCTTGTTGTAAATCTAAACGAAAGCCACGGGGAAAGCCGCTTGGGACCAAGCCAAAAAATTACAACTGTAAAGAAACCCAGCCCTGCTTCGGTTACGCGCCGAGAGAGGGAGCACGCCGATAGTGACAGGCTGCAGTCAGGGGCACTTCACCAACTCATCTGTGCGCCTATGATCGACTTTATACGTTTTCTGACGTGCACACTCAAAGGATGTAGACCTCGGCCTGCTATCTCGCCAGTTTCTTCGTCTCGCTGAACGCTTTGGTGTGTTCTTTTCAATGGGACTTTTCGCCAGTGGTTTTTTGAACAGGCAATGCCTTCCCTACGCGTTTTGCGGCGCAAACTACAAAAACCACGCTCGTGTCTCGGCGTTCCGTCTTGTTGCTCGTGTATCCGTGTGCTGGTAGTTAAAAATGCCTAGGTTTTGATTAAAATATATTTTCTACGGACGGAAAACAACAAACGGGAGGAGTGAGGACCTCTATCTACTCTTCGGCTTCCACGGCAATACCATAGCGCTTTTTAATGGAGCTGGAGAATATCGTTGCCAACACGGTACTCCTAAAGGCAAGAGAAGGTAAGCAAAGCAAACGAATGTATTGCGATTATTATTATGGTGTGTTATCAACAAGAATTTTGCCCGAACAAGCACCGATTTCACAGGCAGGAAAAGACACGAAACCGCTGCCCGTGCACCTCTTGTGATGATGTAATCTCAGGACTCAAACGGGTGATGAACAGATGCTGTGTGAACATTCATCCATCACGACCTGTAACGTCGTTTCCAATATTTCCAGCGGCTCTTTAATCCGTAGCCGACACACTACATAATATGTTTCATTACAACGGCACGATGTTGTAAAGTGTAACGTTGTGTCGTTTGACAGTTGATACGTGTTATGTTTGACCCTTCAGCGAACGCCAGAAAACATCAGCCTCCCACATCCGTTTCAAGAGCTACGAGTCGTGATTTAAAAAGACGACTTGTGCTACCGAACCTTCAAGCTTTTGCACGAATAGGCTACAGAGTTACAACGACACGCTCCTCGATCTAACATCAATAAAAACGCATATCGCCCGTTACACGACACATTTGTGTTGTCTGAGGTGTGACGTGAGCTATGTGTAAGGAAATGGCAGCTGGACACCGCTAGTTCGATTAACATAAACACAGCTAGCTTATTTAAATAAGGCAGATCCGCTATTAGTTGCAAAACAGGCAATAAAGCGACGTGGAAAAAACGTTACCACGAAAACCACAATAACCGCCGCTTCCTTTACTGGTATTTTGATATAAGGCCTTATTGAAGTTTCGACTGTTGAACCTGTGTGGTGATCTACTGTAGATAGTCTATGCTCGAAATTTTGTTTTATGCAAGACTAACATTACTGTTAAGATGGTTAATTGTATAGTAGGCTATAAAACAGTAAGAAATGTAGACATAAGCATTTAGCTGCACTGTCAGGGCAAAGCTGCTTGATTCCCCCTCAAGTGTGCATCATGGAAAATTCTAATGGGATCCTGATGGTTTGTGCCAAGGATTAAGCGATTTTTGTCTTCCGGTAGCATGATACTTCTATATTTGGGTTCGAACTAAAATTTGATGGAAGTTTTTTTTTGCCTGTCTGTTTTGATCAGAACATGATGATAAGTAGAACATGATGATAAGTAGGACATTTCATTATGAAGTGAACCCTTTGTGGTCCCATTCTTGACTCATTTAGCTGTTGCTTGGAGTTTGTCGTAATACCCCTCCGTTTTGATTCTTCAGAGTTATGGCATTGTTCAGCCCAGATTACAAAATATTAGGGCAGTGAACCTTGGCAGCCGTTGCTTCCACAAACATTTTGCTCCATTGGACTTATTTATTACCCAAAATCTCTTGTGCTGGAGGCACAGGATCGCACATTCAGTTTCTGTGCTCATTTTTGCCCCATCCCAGAGTTTACCGACAATGACCAGGATTTGACAAATGTAAGATTTCCTCCCTCGCCTCGGCGTGTTGTTGAACAGAAAACGTTGACACATAATAACACAAGCCTTTTTACAAAATCGTGACTTGTCACTGCTCTCATTTACTTTCAGACAACGTCATTGAAATGTAGTCTGGCATTTATTGATATGTACAGACTCTTGTGTGTGTGAAAGAGAGGGAACGCACTTGTTCCCTTTCGGGACTGTTTTGTTTGCTCTATATTCATGTGTGTTACTGACCCCCTCCCCATTTGTTTATCACGCTGCGTTTGGAGGAGAAAATGAAGCGCAATGCACGCAGACTCTTGTCCAAATGTTCGACTAGCAGCAGATAACAGGAAAAGCAGAGTTTACAGGCCACACAATCTGTTTACATGGCTGAAGCCATGCTTCCGAAATCATTAGAGGAACCGGTCAGAGCCAGGCAGCCCTAAACTAAACAGAAAACCCATCTATGTTCTCTGTGATATTTGGCTTGGAGATTATATAGGAAAGCATATTTGGCACAGACATCATTTTGACATGGGAAAGGTAGAGCCTGATTTGTGGGTCAGATTCCAAAATCGATACTGAATTTGGGAGATTAATAAGAAATGGCACGTTTATATGATTGTTATATAGTGGTTCATTTTCTTTTCTTTGTGTGTACCATGTCATGAATCATGCTCGGATGCATTTCAGAATGCAACACACAAAGTCAGGCTTCTTTAGATACGAGTATGTTTCAGGCCTCATCGCACACATCCGCAGCTGGCAATGTCACTTCCTGCCATAAGCTACTGTACTGTAAAGTACAGTTGAGTCAGTAAGTCGCAACACACACGTAAATTATGTAGTCCTACAAGCCTAGTACATTTCCACAAGCATGACCTGTGCGAGAATTGTTTAGATTCATGAGGGAAGCCCAGCTATTTGCAGAGGATAAATATCAAGATGACATATCGTTTGTGTTCATGACCTCAAATATCTGCTCTCTCATAGACAGACAGTACAGGCAAATAAGACATAAAATGGCCTCACTGTCTTTTAATCCAGGGTCAACCTAGTGTAGAATTTAATGTATACAGATTTAGAGGTCAGGTGGCGTACACAGCATATTAGGGATAGTTAACACAAAATAAAAATGTTGTCATTTATTCACCCACTTGCCATTCAAAACTATGACTCTTCTGTGAAACACAAAAGAAGATATTTTGAGAAATGTTTTCGTGGTTTTGTGTTCATACAATGGAAGTCAATGGGGTCCAATGTTGTTTGCTTACCAACGTTCTTCAAAATATCTTCTTTTGTGTTCTGCAGAAGAAAGAAAGGCATACAGGTTTGGAATGACATGAGGGTGAGTAAATCATGGAAGAATTCAATTTTTGGGGGGGATGAACTATCCCTTTAAATTGCAGTCAAAGATTGCCCTATGAAAAGTGAAGAAGCTGGTTATGTTAGAGTACAGTTTGGGTTCATTCCTGGGATCTGCATGTTACAATGTTAAAAGTAGGGAACTTGTATACTTAAAAAAATGAAAAGACTGAATGTAATAAAGTTAGTTATTTCACAAAAATGCTACAAAGTGGTTCTGTGTGTTCAAATCAGCAGCATTAAACATACCATGAAACAATTACCCAGAACAATGCTGTTAACCAGGACCCTTTCCCCATCTTTGGTAACCTCTCATGGAAATTGCATTGTTTTTGGTTTCTTTTCAAAGACTGAGTAAGTGTCTGCGTTTTTGGAGTGGTAGGAGGGGGGCAAATTCCAACGCAAGGGTGTAATCCGACCCCCAGCCTTCTCTGACAACCTAAGCGTTCTGGAGTGCGCATCGTAACCAGTGACGACGGTGGACGAGGCTCTCGACTTCCCATTCAAGAATTCCGAAGCTGGCAGGCCGCTCCGATTTGCTGGGAATTGTGCCGTGTGAAAGAAATAAACGTCATCCAGTTTATGTAAATGAGGGAGAGAGGAAGATGGTGTGAGACAGTGAAAGAGGGAAAGAAATATTGGGAAAGTGGGACGGAATATTTGTGCTGCTGCCCTAGCATCACATTTTTTGTTTATTTTAAAGTTCAGCATATAACTAATCCCAGATATGAATGAGGCCTCACATTGTGTGTTATTTTGCATATTGTTAATGGTGTGCGGGTGCTACTATTGGTTTAAAATATATACACCTTAAAGGGATAGTTTACCTAAAAATAAAAGCACTCATCATTTACTCACCCTCTTGTCATTTCAAACCTGTATGACTTTCTTTCGTCAATAGAAGTGAATAGGTGTCGCCACTGTTCAGTTGCCAACGTTCTTCAAAATACCTTCTTTCGTTTTCCGCAGAACAAAGTCATACAGGTTTGAAATGACAAGACGGTGAGTAAATGAGAATTGTCATTTTTGGGTGAACCATCACTTTAATACATTAATATTATTCGGGAAGTGCATACATAAGGGTCCAAATCCACCGAGGCGCTTTTACGCAGCCGAAAACGCCAGAAGCTCGACTGAAAACGGCCGCTGCAGGCTGAGCGTTCTGCCTCAAGTTGAGCATTTTTCAACTGTAAAGGCCATTGCACATAGAGTCCGAAATTTAGTATACGTTTTTTCGTATTCGTCATCCTCGCTTGTATGGTGGCTCTGAATTCTCAAAACACCCATCAAAATGCTTGCTACGGATGCGAAAAACGCAGAAAATCGAACCCGGTCCGATTATTTTTATGACGGACGAAGTTTTCGGAGGCAGTGTGTAAATGTGATTGACACAGTGTGAGGTCGTATTTAATTTTTAATGTGCGAAAGTTTCGGATGCGAATTTTGGACTCAGTGTGTAATTGCCTTAAGTGCCCGGTCGAACGTCGGCGCTGAGCGTGGAAAAAAACGTTAGCTGCTCGCGTTTTCAAAAAACGTGGCGTTTCCATTGGAATCAATTGAAAAAACACGTCAAACGCCGGCATAAATGCCTTGGTGGACACGCGCCCTAATTCTCACATTGGCTTTTGCTAGAGCATTGTTCAACCACACCCGGTGTAGCAGCATTGGATGGATGTGCTGCGGCACAAGCGACTCAAATATGGAACAGAAGTGCCGAAGCTCGTGTGGGGCTGAGACTGATAGGTGTGAAAATTGAATTTGACTCGTTGTGAATGGCCGAACGGACGTCTGTTGCTTTGGTGATGTAATTTCTGTCTGATCTAATTCCACACAGTCAATATCCATACTAACTTGTTGACTGACTCATGCCGTTGGTTGCATTGCGAACAGATGTGTTAGAAGTGGTCAGGGGAACGGCGGTTAAAGGATGTGAAAAGGTTGGGTTATGTTTGAATGACAGACAGAGGATGGCAGGGTGTTTGGGAATTTGTTCACTTATCTTAAATACAGAATAATGTTTGTTGTAACGCAAAAATTGTTGTTTTCCACATTTATAGCACATCTAGTTCTTGACCTTTTGACTTGGAAATAATGTTTTAAAGGAGCAATGTGGTGATTTTAGCGGCATCTAGAATTGCAACCAACGGCTCACTCCACCGCTCACCCTCCCTTTCAAAGCACTACAGTGGCTGACACGGGACAAAGATGTCATCACATTTTCACATCTTTGCCGAAAGAGATAGCATATTTATGAAATGCATTCTGGAGAGCAGTTTGTCCGTTTAGGGCTACTGTAGAAACAACATGGCGAATTCCATGTAAGGGGACCCGCAGTGTATGTAGATAGAAATAACTCATTCTAAGATAATAAAACATAACGCTTCATTATGAAGACATAGTTATGTATATTATATTGCATATAGGGACAGCCCTAGAAGCTATGATGCATGTTGCAACAGGTTATGAGTGATTGTAGTTTACGTTCCATCACGAAGTGAGACGTAGAGGATGCATCAGTGAGGGCATTGACATGAAGTTAAGAACCTTTGATGACATTTAAGTCTTGTAGAACGTCAGGAGCATTTTCATCCCATTTTTCATAATGTTACATGTTTCTCCGAAAATATTCAGGGAATTTCACATTTGTCTTCTCACTCTTTCTGTGTTGTTTGTGATTCTTGAGTGTGATGTAATGCAGTAGTTTTGAAGTTCCTCTGAAGGGAGTGGAGAAGGTCCATCATCATGAAGTCTGAACCTCACCGGTAGCCCATTCAACCCTCATGAAAGCCTGTGTGTGTTTGTGTGTGTCTGAGAAAAAATTGTGAAAAAAAACAGTTGTGAAATCAGCACTCCAAATATTTAGACTCTATCTGGACTGGCTGTAAAAATACTATGGATCACTCTGTGTTCGTGAATACATTTTAAAATATTTGTAATATTTAACTTGCACACACTTATAAAACTGGATTCACACCTTCGTTCCAGCGAACATGGCTTTGACTTCATATCAACCATCATTGTGGCTGTCATTATGGTTTTGTTTATCAGTCCTGGATAAAAGTAAAAATGAATCATTTAATATCTCAATTTACATTTCGCTTTGCATATTGTAAGCCACAAGCTTTGGCTATGACACAAAAGCAACTTGTCATGTTGATAGAATAGTTTCATTTCAAAATTTTGCGGATATAGATTCTGTGTGGTTCGGAGTAAAGGGCTGAGCAATATGGAATACAAGATATTGACAGTTTTGCTAAATATATAAAATTACAGAATTTGAAATGTTGTTAAAAATTAAGATTCATGCACAAAAGATGGCACTTGTAGAGTACCTCAGAGTATGTATGCCAACCCGGAAATTAGCACCGCACTGGTTCCCTCGACCGAAAACCTATGCTTTTTTCCCATAGACTGTTGTAAGGTCGCAAAAAATACAATCTCTGATTAACAAAGGATTTTGATGTTTACACGTTTTGTCTATTAATATAACCTTTGCAAATTAAATCAGCATTTGTTACAGATTTAAATGTGAAAATATTTAGCGGTTTTGTTAACCACAGATCTTATTTCAGTGAATTTACCAAAAACCCATAAAAAAAACTATAGACTCGCTTCCGGGGTGTGCATACAAAAATACATCATCTTTGCGGTACTCTATTGACAATTTTGTTTCCCTTTACATCTTATGAGTAGTGCAAAAAATAAATCATCACCTCGAGTAGCATTTACACGTGTTTGTTTAATAAAACGTTTTTGCGGTCACTACTGTAGGTCTCTGGATGACCTTTTTTATTAATAGAGAGCAAAAGGTTATATGTATCGAAATTGACTATCATCACAATTTGGAAAGATTCTGTACACTCTAAAAACTGTTGTCTTAACACCACAATCTGTCCACATCTCTGTGTCAAGTTAAGGGCAACACATTTTGTGTTATCTCTTTAATTTTATTTTTATTTATTTAACAAAAGTCTAATGCTGTGTTCACACCAAGAGCGAATTGAACCTCCATATAAGATCAATGGCAAAATGCGAATAGTCACGAACGGAATTGCATCAAAAATGTAACTAGAGCAGGAAATTCGCTCTTTGACGTTCGTCGTGCAGTGTTTTTCCGCATCATTCGTGTTAAATAAATCAAGTAATCCCACGAGTAACATAGAACAAGAAACACAATGCTTCATAACATTATGTGTATAAAGGTGGTTAAGCGACAGAAGTAGGGAAGTGACCAACTGAACCTCATTGATGTGGAGGAAATCAAGAACAGCTGGCCAGAAAGTAGACGGCTCAAAGAAAAAAGATGAAACTGCTTTGACCCCATCCGACACGACCACTGCAAACGTGTTTCTGCTATGCTGCTTTGAAGTTCAAAAACAAAGCTATTTTGTGGTCCGATTTCTTGATACAGTTCCACAAAACAATCTGTAATTATACAGGTCAGTCTTGTTGTGTTTAACTGAATTACCCATGTCTGTCTTTGTGTGTGTAAAGAGAATGAATGGAGTGTGAGAGATAACCAAATACAGACTGCCTCTCCCTGATCTTTCATGTTGAGGCAGGTGTGGAGAGATAACTGGCCCCTCCACTTCTTTTCTTTTTATTGTCTATTCTTTTCTCTTGGACTTTATTAGACTCTTCAATGACAACATTGTGTGCCGCACTTTTGAGCGTTAGTCCTCTGTGATGCTCGCGGGTTATGTAATTGTTGCACAAAGCATGCACGATGACAGTCTGACCGGCATGCTTTCTCACATTCCACGCTGGAGCTATTTATAGCGGCAGGGAGCGATACAACACCTGGCTCGAATCTCAGGAAGTCTTTCATGAAAACATTTTATGTATACAAATACTCCTTTGTAGAAGTTTGAAGCAGTGGATACAATATTTAGGGCCATAAACTTGATTTATTCATTTTTACATTAAGATTTTTGTAAATATTTTGGTAAATCACGTGGCAATAAGGTTTATGTGGGAGGCAGTTGAACATACTTGTTGTAATTTGTTTATTAAAGATTTTATTTTCCGATTATGTTACAGTGACGATATAAATGTAAAAGGGATAGTTTACCCAAAAAGTAAAACTCATTATTCTGTGGAACACACAAAAGATATTTTGAGAAATATCTCTGTGGTTCAATGGACATCAATGGGGTTCAGTGTTGTTTGGTTACCAACATTCTTCAAAATATGTGTTCTGCAGAAGAAAGAAAGTCATAGAGATTTGAAATGACCTGAGGTTTAGTAATCAATGAAAGAATTTTCATTTTTGTGTGAATTATAATGTATCGATACATTCAAGATGGACTTTCATGTGCCTCTAATGCATAAAAAAAACAGAAAACAAAATGTTCTGTCTTTGTGAAATTGTCTTGACTTTCATACAAGAGTACAGATGCTGATGTAAGTACGCTCGCTGTCATAACTCATATGTTGTTTCACAATCACTGCTGAGTTACTGTAAGGTCACACACTAGCCTGACTGTTCCCGGTCGATGTGCTTGCATCTAACCCCTCTTTGTACCGGTTGCGCGCGCACCAACAGATTTTGTCCCCAAGCTCAAAGCTATTTTTAATTCTGGTAATTATCAAATGTCACATTAAGTATGCATGACTTGAGGAGAACTAATTGAAAGTATATCAGCTGTTTGCCACAAGCTGTTATTCCTGGTGTTTGTTCGAAATTCTGCCTTATTGTTGAAAAATACACCCATGTAATGTAGGCTTAGTTGTGTAATAACAATCAGGCACATTATTTGGACACCAATTTCAGATTGTGTTTCTGTCAATTTAGAGTGCCATTTGTTAAAGATATATAAAAAGTTTGCTTTTTGGTAACATTCAGGCAAAGAATTGTTACAGAGATCAGAATTTTTATCCGCAACACAAATGGTTTACAAAAGCGCTAAATGCTCTAAACTTTTATACTTCGGATGAGGGTTTGTGCCAAGTCGTGATGTCATCATGTCACATCCCTCATGTCTATGACAATGCTGTTATAGTTCACCCCAAAATGACAATTCTTTCATCATTTATTTACGCTCATGTAATTTCAGACTTTCTTTCTTCTGCAGAACACAAAAGAAAATATTTGCGTTGGTCCCCATTGACTTGCATTGGTTTTGTGTCCACAAAATAGAAGTGAATGGGGAAGTGAAATGTTTTTGTTTACCAACATTCTTTAAAATGTCTTCTATGTTCTGCAGAAGAAAGGTTTAAAATGACAAGAGGGTGAGTAAATAATGACAAGTTTCATTTTGGGTTGAACTATCCCTTTGTTTATTTACAGTATGTACAGTAATCAAGATTTGAATTAAACTGGTATTTGATACCTCACAGGCTATTGGAATAAAAATCTGCCTTCCTGCTGTAATCAGATAAGTAACAGAGTGAAGGTAATATTGAAAAATATTTCATATCTTTAAACCGCTTTTAGAAGTTTAGTATTTCCTCTAATTCGCCATTTCCTCTATATCAGATTACCACAGAAAGCTTCATGTCTAACTGTCAGATTTAATGTGGTATTTGGCTCTTCTACAAAGCCAGCACGGAGTGCATTTGCATTAACAACAAAACGCTGATAACTTTTGAAAATCCGCTCATTAAAAAAAATCTGTCAATGCCAGGAAACCGAATATACGCAAGAATTTGCAAACTGACGCATATTAAATAAGAATACAGGAAAACGTCCTTGTATTGCAGAGCAAAATATCTATAATTCTCAAGTATAAGGATTAGAGAGAGAGGGTTTGGAACCATTGTTGCTCATAAAGCAAAACTATAAGTTATTGAATTATTGTTTGAGTTAACACAATATTGATAATCGCAGTTTTGATATCACGGTTACTTTCAATATTGGTTTAGTCTCAGCCTCAGACATAAGGCATAAGGCACACTTTCTTGAAAACACTTGAGCAAGTTCAAAGTCAAACGTTGCATTGTTAACAAAGTTCAAAGTCATGTTTACATCGGTTTCAATAAGAATGTTGCAATCTTAAATTCTTAAAAGTATGCGAGGTTCATGACATAAACTCATAAACATTGTTGTTGCTGTTAACTTCTGACCCATTCGTGAATGTACACCGCTCTGTTACTGTGGGGACATTTTCACGCCTTTAAACATGACACGGCACAAAACGAAATGTGATTGGTTGCTTTACCTGTCAGTCATATGACCTCTTGGGTGGGTGTGGGACTAATATCGGTATATCAAAGTCAAAGTCAGCTTTATTGTCAATTCTGCCACAAGTACAGTACATACAAATGGAGGTCAATACATACAAATCAGGTCTCAATGCTTCCGAGAAAGCATTAGAATTATTCCGTTATTGCAAACCATTGCAATTAGCATTTTTGCAATACGCCCTAGCCCTATTATTAAATGTTAGTAATAATTGTTTTAACATCAAGCCCTTTTAAGTTAAGTTATGAGCTAAAGTGAGGATGACCTAATGGCTTTGTCTTGGCTGTTCTCAAGTTCATTAAAAGGGCTGTTTGAAGCAAGTGCACTTAAAGCAATAATAAAAAGACAAATGACCACATCACTCTGGAACATTTCAACAAAAGGCCTCTTCCTCCAATAGTCCTAATCTTCACCTTTGGAAAAGGCGGCACTTTTTTACATCCTGTGGCACAAAGGCTTCTGTTGTAGTTGGAGGGGGCCACACCTCGGAGAAGCCCTTAAACACATAAGCATATGGAGCAGCACACCGTCTATGTATAGAGCTAGTTTGTTTTTACTTAACTCAGTAGTCGGTCACTTTTGTTTTCTGCACCCAGACTGTGTTGGCTAACATTAGTAGTCCGGCCCGTGGTAAAGTTGAGTTAAATAAACACCAGCTGTGTGGTGGTTTTGTTGACTCTGACACGTTGGGTGTCTTGTGAAAGCCGGTTGCGTTCTGTCTGATGTGGACCAACATGGATTGCTGGTCTTTGGATTGTGGTTCAAAACCTAATGGGGTCAGAGGTTTATGTGATTTCATACAATTTATAATCACATATTAAAATCCACCTGACTTTAAAGTGATAGTTCACCCAAAAATGAAATTCCATCATCATTTACTCACCCTCTTGTCATTTCAGACCTGTGTGACTTACCTTCTTAAGCAGAACACATAAGAAGATATTCTGAAGAATATTCCTAACCAAACAATGCTGTCAATCCAGACTAAACCCCCAACTAGATTAGATAAGCCTAAAATGAATTATTCTCAATTATATTATTGTTATGTAATAGATGAATGAACATATGAGTTCTCTACAAGGGCATTTTTATACCCCACATTTGACATATCTAGGCCATTATTGCCTTGAGCCCTGGTTCATTTCTAAACCTGGCCACAACCCAACCCCTCATCCAAAAAGCACTCTACCCACCAAACTGCTTTTTATTCATTGTTCATGTGAGTTATGTTTTTATATGAGTTATGTGACATATGTTTAGCTTGAAAACTTTAATAAAGTATGACATCCTTTATGGCTCACTAAGTAAAACACTCTTTTTAGTAAGTATAAACAGCTATGAGAAGGGATTATTGCTTGTCCTCAAGGGAGAGTTTTTTTTTACTCAGATGGGCCTGTTTGGTGTCGTTTGATCCACTTGTTCAGTTTTTTTTTTTTTTTTTTTTGAGCAAGCTTGTAATAGCTTTTCAGCAAGTCAAAACTTAAACATCTTTGACTGTAGTAGTGTAAATGGTAAAACTGAATGTGCACCAAATAGCAGAACAGAACATGTTCATATACTCCTTCATACACTGACACATTGCAGACCACAGAAGTCAGCAGTTTCACTTTTATAACACTAAAAGATTTATTTTAACACATTTAAATGGCACTGTGAGAGATGCCATAAAGAGGTTTGACAAAGCCTTTTTTTGACGCTGTAGTGCACTAGGGCTGGGTATCAGCTACCTGTTATAATATGTTTTCTCATCCAGTTTTATTTGAGCTATCTGAGTGAACTCAAAACCTAGTTTTCACTTATTAACTTGCTTCAATATTAATTGACCATGAAGAAAAGATTTGCGTGTGTACCTATATAGTGAGAAATAGTGTGACAAAACAATGGGATATTTTATTTGGGTTTATTAACACTGCCCTAGTATATGTCCCAATTATCAATATTTGGCTCATCAGATAAAAAAGTGCATTCTTGTGTATAAGTAGACTAGCTAATCAATGTAGTATAAAACCACAAGGCACACATTTTAATGTCATATTCTCTTGAACACGAAAATGAAGCTATGTTATTAATAGTGGTAGCTTAATATATTGCCATGGCCAATATATCGTCTTTATTTAAAATTATTTTTATCATTGTTACATTATTTTATTCACTGGCATTGCCAGATAAATCTTAACCTTCGGTCACCGTATAGCATTAAAGGGACAGTTCACCCCAAAATAAAAATTGTCATAATTTACTAACCTGACCAATCATCATTCACTTTTTAATGTGACCTTAAGTTTTTATTGCAACTTAACTCATTTCAACAGCACACCCATTCATACAAACTTACTCATACAGCAGTTTTATGTTTTGCGTAAATAATATTTGCATTGAGCCCTATTTGACTATATGGTTCAAATTCAAATACATTCAAACAGAAACTTATGTAACACCATCATGACAACACTGTTTTCTCTTCCTAGATGCATTTGCATGAAGCTTACTTATATGTACTTTATCTTTGTCTCAGAAAGATGAGTATGCGGTATGACAAAAAAACAGATTTTGTTCATACCGTCCACTCCTACTGTAGGTTTATGTACATTTGTTATTATACTGGAGAATATTTGAATAGTTATTTAATTTTTTAGAGAAAGCTGTGTAAAAATATACTCGCACTCACAACTATACAGTGCCTGCGCGGTTGTTTTCTCTGTCTTGTTGATAGACTTTTTCTTCATGTCATTTTCCTCAGGATGTGGTTTGCTAGTTAAGTGGCAGACAAAGAGAGACAATTTGGATGAACATTTGAGTAAGAGAATGCAGTCAGCAAAAGTGCCAAATGTTACTGTCAATGTCACCATATTTGTTTTTTTTTCGAGCAAATTTTCAGTGAATTGCTACAGTTTGGTCATATGATGTATGAAATATAGTGCACATGGGGGTTTGGCTTCTTTTGGTGTTTTTTTTGGTAGTTTCTAGGTGCATTTCCCATCGAACCTGCTAACCTGTAGCATGATGTCTATGGTAAAATAATCCCTCTTTTCACAGATCGACTCTGTAACCATACAAGGAAATAACTGTTCTGCTGCATTGCGGATTTCTTGTCAATCAAAAGGTTCCTTTCGGTTCACACAGTCACACGTGTATATTTACATAGACGTACAGTACGCGCACACACACACACACACACACACACACACACACACACACACACACACACACACACGGTATGAGTTTGAACAGAAGCCCTGCTTTGTTCTCAGAAAGTGAAACTGGGATGTGGTTGGTCGGTTGTGTTTCTCTTCCTCTAGTGTCATTCGTCACACTTTTAATCATTCTTAAGCATCTATCCTAACAGACCATGTCATGATGATGGCATGATGAATCAGGTCTGTAAATGCCTCCTTTTGAATGAAGTATGATGGCTGTTGTTACATTTACCAAGTGTGAGTTTTTCAAGGCGTCCTGGGTCATTTCGTTTAGTTTAAGGCAGGTGTATGCAAGCATTTGCTGAGGCCTAAATTATTGGTATTTCCTCATCTTGTTGGATATCTGAACAGTAAGCATTTGCCCTCAGATATTCTCCTATATTTAATGTCTCCATTGTGCAAACACTGATCATATACACAGCAGTGTAGCTCAGTTTGTCATATGTAGGCCTAGATACAAAGTTAAAGTGCCTGTAATTTAAAAGATTTCGTACTTAATACGAACTTAGAAAAAGATTTAAAACTATTTGTGTTTGAAAAACTGATGGTGTCAACAACAAAAATGGTCACCAAATTACAAGAACATTGTTTGAAAACATAACCTTGATATCTTTAATATTGACTTGTGGTTTTTGTTCAAAATAGTAAGATATAATGACTGTAAAATCATTAATTTCAAGATTTATCATATTAGATTTTGAGTTCGAGTACTTACATTTTATATCATATTTATTTTACAGCAATAAACACGTTTTCAGCATTTTTTGGTTATGACTAATGTTGTTAGCCTGGATTTTACAGACAGTGGTCACACATAGATGATTTCAAAGCAACAACATAAACAAACTTTGCTGTATATGCACACTTTTGTGGCCCAAACGTAAATGACATTAGCTAGCAAGTTTAAAGTATGTCTAGCCAGTATTATTTTGGGTTACCAGAACCTTTACCTGGTTAAACTTAAATGCGACAAAGTTACACGACCCATTCAACAAATTGTTTATTTGATACAATTATTATACAATAAAATATGAATATAAATAAAATATAATATAAATAGTTATATTATTAAAAACTAAAGCTGAAATAAAAAGAACTTCTATTGAAGTATATGAATAAACAAATAAAGTCTAAAGGACAAAGGCACATAATAAAATTGCTAAAAGTAAACTAAAATGAGCATGAAGCTTATTCAAAATTGATGTAAACAATTACAAATAATCTAAAAAGAAAACCATAATAACTCTGTTATGAAAATGCTGTTTCAGAGGCCTGGCTGTTATGCACTGAGGGGGTGTAAAATTGTCATAAAGCAATCTTCACTTGGGTTTATGGACTGTGGTCAATAAACAGATCCCTAATGCTGCGACTCTTACAGACGAGTGAGCGTAATGACTTGCACAGGTTCTTTCATTTCTTCCATTGTTTTATATTACACATCGTTACTATAACAACTCGGTTTGCCATTATTTGAATTGTTATATAATGTGCATTTATTTCCAGTTGTAATGTGCTCTTTGAAGACTGAATCACCATGTAAAATGGCTTTCACTTGCCCTGCTGCAGTAAAAGTATGACATGTTACCATCATGTGGGTGTGTGTGTCAGTCTTTGCTTTCTGCACATCTGACATTAAAGGAGTGTGCTGATGGTTGGGAGAAGCGCCAACCAGATCCGTGACGGAGCAACATAAAGCGTGTTTTTATATCATGCAGATGATGTCAAAACCATAAAACAAACATGAAACAAAAGGGTGTAGTCTGAATGAGCCTTGTGGAACAAATTAAACTCTCTTACTAATTCATCGGCATGATACAGCCTGTAGTTTTAGCATCTGAGGAAGATAAATGTTGCTGTATGTGTAAGAACACAAAGTGATGTATCTTGGATGGATTTTCTGTCATTTTATCAATAATGTGTGTTTTAGTGTATTGAGGTACGTTGAGTGCTCTCTATAAAAGCTGCCAGAAAAGGATGGACACTGGGAATCATACTTTACTTTTGTTTCTAAAATATGTACATTTTTCATCAAAGTCATCAAACTGTGAAATAATACGTGGAAAAAAGATCTTATGTATGGTAGACACTTGATAGCTACTTAGCCCTCACCGTCCGGTCCAACGATTCCATTAAATAAAACTTAAGGATGTTGTTAAAAAGGTTTTTAAAATCATGAGAAACATAAATTTACTAAAGTGTGTTGCTCCCAGTTAGAGAGCTGAAATAAAGCCTTGAAATCCCACATCTCAAGTGTTCAGAGCTGCCGTGCCAAAAGCTGCTTGTCGTGTTTTAGATTTTATCCAAACATTATGACTGTGATCAAGCACAAAATAAATGGCCAATTCCAGTAGGATTTCGGATGATTCCCAGAACCTTCAAAAAACACAAAATTCCAGTGTACAGCAGCATACAGCTGCCATGGGACTCATTGCAGAACAAGAATTTCTCTTGGATAAAATATAGTCACTAAAATAATAAAATAAGCACTGCACAAAAGGAAGTAAACCGCCTGTTGTAAAGGATTACTGAAGTTGGTTATTAGTAGACAAAGTCATAGATCGAGTTTAAGGGGATAGTTCATCCCAAAAATGAAAATCCCTCCTGTCATTTTAAACCTGTATGACCTTCTTTCTTCTGTTGAACATGAAAGAAGATATTTCGAAGAATGTCGGTATACAAAAAACAGTTGGTCCCCATTCACTTTTATTGGATGGATACAAACCAATGCAAGTCAATGGGGACCAACGGTTTACGGTTACCAAGATTTTTCAAAAATATCGTCTTTTGTGTTCTGCAGGAGAAAGAAAGTCATACAGGTCTGAAATTACATGAGTAATTGGTGACAGAATTGTCATTTTGCGGTAGACTTTAAGGTATGTCAGTCACAATAAAGAAACAAAGGGTGCTTGCCATTCCTAAATAAAGATAACACACACACGCACACGTCTGGCAGTGGTGTGACCTATTTCATGCCGTGGCTGGAATTCTTGGACTGGATCTTTACTCACTTTGTTACTGATAACAATTAAATGTGCTGACACACTGCGAGTTTGCCAAGCATTCGTATGCCAAACTCTGGAATCCGCTTTACTTTATAACACTCCTTACAGCTTAGCTGTGCATATGCGACTTTTAAGGAGTCACTCAAGGTCTTTACTAATGTTTTATTATATTTACAAAGAGAAAATAGATTTTTAGCTTTTTAATTGATAACTTATTGCTTTTAGTTTATTTGTCACTCAGGGATTAAAATGTCAAGTTGATCATATTGCTACTGTAAGCGTGTTGCTGCTGTATTCCTTGCAGTGTTTTAAGTGTAGAATCATTATATACATTATATACATTATGTAGACTGTTTCAAAGCAACAACATAAAGACACAATAATCCCTGCAGATTATTTCTGATAACAAGCAAAAGAATAACAAGTAAGTGACATTAGCTAGCAAGTTTGTCTAGTCAGTATTATTTTGCGTTAACTTACCAGTAGATGAACCGTTACTTGGCTAACTTAAATGCGACAAAGTTACACGACCCATTCAACAAAGTGTTTATTTAATAAAATTAAAATACAATAAAATTCAACACATTGTTTATTTGGTACAAATAGAATACAATAAAATATTAATATAAATAAAATGAAATGAAATATAAGTAATATAAGTACACTAGCCAGACTGATCAACAAACACAGACCGGAAGTTAACTTCCGGCCAGACGCATACGTTCGATTAAACCATCTATACATTACATACTACAGAAATAGTAAGAGAGGTACAGTATGTTATTCTAAACATATCTCAGTGGCTTAAAGTTAGCAATGCATGGTTTATTTTTAAACTTATTGTGTGCATGTGTGGGAATTGTAGGATTGTCAGTGAGAGTGTCAAAATTGTTCAACCTAATGCCAATGAGAGAAGAAAAAAAATACATATTTCAAGCAAAACATTTTACGAAAACAAACAAAATAAAGTATAAGGATAATATCTGGTTGTAAAGTAATTATAAAATGGCAAAAAATAGGATTTTTTTAGTCTAGTGTAATTGGTTAACTTTTAAACCACTCATTGAGATTTAATGATGATTCTGTAGTCTAATGCGAGTCTAATAAGAATGAACATAATTTTTTCCTCTCATGTAGTAGTTCTAAACCCATAACTTTGTCTTTTTTTAATCACAAAATAATATTTTTGTATATAGTGACTGACAACCTCAGTTTCTTGATAGAAGAAAGCCTCCTCTCATGTTCTACAGCAGAAAATCACACAGTTTTGCAACAACATGAGAGGGTGTAAATAATGACCAAATTATTTTTGGTGAACTAACCTTTAAAAGTTTCCAAAAACGTAAATACGTCTTGGGGCCGCTTCACATGTAGTGTGATTTTACAGTAAAGCTGTGTAAAATAATGAGACAACATCCCTGACATTATCCTGCTGGTGTCTTGCTTTATCATAAATTTTCCAGCGTTCGATGATGGGTCACGCTAGTGAGAGGACCATCCAGCTTTCCATTTAACATTCTCAGATATTCTCAGACAGTTGGAATCCTGTTTATATTACTTGGATGAGTGAAGATGAAGAAGCTTTCTGACCTTGGCTGTTGATCTGACTCTTGGCTCTGAGACAGACTTGAATTAAGAAACAGAATGATGTGCAAAACAACCGACAAGTCAGTGGGTAGTTTGAACAACTTGTCAGTTTAGAGAAACCTTGAAAATGTATTATTCGTACACTTTGTCTATAAATATAAATGGAACAAAAACATGAACACGAAGAGTTAAAAAGAAAACTAAAAGATATATATATATAACTGTAATCTTTTATTGCACAAAACTATCAAAGTACTCATAAAAACCAGACAGCTGGAAAACCGCTTGTACATGCTGGACAGATGTGTTAAAGTGTCACCCGAGCACCTGACTCATGGGCCGATCCTCCTCGCTGGGAATTATAATAAAAACATTGCTTGCCTTCAACATTTAATTTACAATATTAAATGTTTTGTTGTGTCTTATTCAACAGGCATTAAGGCAACTCCAGAAAAAGGATCAAGGTTAGGTTAAATCCAGAACAGAGCGGAAGTACACCTGCGGATTCTGCGTAATAACTGTACTATTGCTTTTAACAGTGTTTCGTTTCAAGAAAGGATGGCGCGAAGTGAAATCATCAGACAAAACTTACCAGACTGTGTTGGGTAGGATCTGGGTAGCGTTGTGTTGAATCACTTGAGAATTAGGTTTTATATCTAAAAACTGTACTAAAAATCAGATTTACTTATTGATCTCTCTGATCAACTAGTCAGTTGTTGGTGCATCCCTAAAAGAAACAAGGTTGACATAATTTTTTGCCCCAATTGTTCCTCATGAGCAGATGTGTATGATATAAAATCCTTTTATTTATTCATTTATTAGCAGCTCTTTATTTCTGTGTGGACATGACTGCTTCTGCCGTTTTCCTGAATCTGTAACCTAGCAGCTCTTTATTTCTATGTGGACATGACTGCTTCTGCCGTTTTTCTGAATCTGTAACCTAAACACACACACAGAAATGTTTAAGGGTTATGTAAGCAGCAGAGTTTTGGCAAGCAGTCTGTTGTTAAAGATCAGATCACAGAGTTTGTTGCATCAGAAGATCTATTCCATCTTTTCTGATGTCATGACTTGCAAAAACACACTGCATTTAATGTCACACACCTATTTTTTGTGAAAGCTTTGCTAAGTTTTTATCAACAAACTTTCCATTTGGTGGGAAAAGATTTGTTTTTTGGCATTAAAACGGTATTGCATCTCAAGAGACAATTGCCTCCCTATTAGTGAGGCATGTCATGTACGTGTACATTCAAAGAGCTCCAATAGAAGCTTGTCCTTAAGGGTCGGCCTTAACTACCTTATTGTGTGTGTGTGTGGAAACCTTCATTTATTCACAGTACTGGAATCCTCTAGAAAAGGCATGTTCCCATTCCAGAGCAGAAGCAGCATACCTCCCCATCTTTCTGAATTGAAATCCGCTCTGAGGTCGGAGTCATAGAATGATAAAGATTGCTTGTGTTACTAATAAAGGAAGCAGCTCTGTTTTATTGAGCCTGACGAGTTGGCGAGTTTCATAAGACAAACTGTTATTGCAAACGTGTCGCGGATTGTAGTAAAAGCTCGACTTTTCTCTCGGGAAGGAATGCATATTTTTGATCCGTGCTGACGTCAGAAATGTTGTTTGAACTGGGGCTTGCATACGCTCGGGCAGAGAGACCAGATGTTGACATGTTTTATTATACGGCACATGTTCAAAGTCATTGGGAGATTTTATGAGGTTCAAAGCTAATTAGTGGTCATATAAAGTATCCTGACATTTAAAAACAGCATGAAACCGCCTTCGCAATGCGTTACACTTCCGTAATGTGACGGATCAGAATATGTAGCAGGAAGTAATGTTGCATATCAGGATGAGATGGGACTGTGAATAGTGGGATAATATTGTGTTGGTTTGTTTATTATTTTTTTCTGCCTCCATCTTTACATCAACAGATTTTTTTGATGAAAGATTATAAAAGTAATCAACTACTGTTGGCATCTTATCTCACTATAAACCACAATGGTAAACTTATAATAATGATTTCGAATTTGAGGTTCTGATTTTACCGGAGGTAACCTGCAATTTTATGTTTCAAGCAGAGATGGCGTTAGAGAGGCAAACATTACGCATTGCAGCTTTATCTTCAGAGGCCGTTGGTTTACTCGACACTTTTTATGCGTCTTGCCTGTTCGTTTGCGTGAAAACAGCTGAGTTTGGAGGACTGAAAACACATAAAATAAAACACAACGGTTCATTATGTAAGGTCTTTATACAACTCTAAAGACAAGTTTTAAACCGAGATGGCAATTGAGAGGCAAAAATGAAGCAAATGGTGTCACTGATGATGCATTTTTGGCCTGTATTTGCTTTGTGTTGATTCAATTGGCTTATTTTGTCTTTCTTTTTCTTTTAGGTGGAGGAGGAAAACGGAAAGGAAGGAGTAAAAAATGGAGGGAGATTCTTCGCTTCCCTCATATCAGTCAATGCGCGGAGTTGAGCAAAAGCATCGGTAAGTGTCGACACAGAAACATGTCTTGTACTTCCTGTCATTGTCATACTTTTTCCTTTTGGCAGCTTCCTGGTTTGCATATTTTATTCCTGAGTAATGCATAATAAGCATTACTGCAGGGTAAATTAAAATAAGGTAAACATAGTGTCAAAGGTGCAAGTGTATGTGAAGCATGCAACTGAAAATTTGCAAATTAAAATCTAGAACAAAAAGAGTATTATGATGGGTTCAGCATGTTGTTTTTGGACAGTGTTTGAAATGTAAAATGTTTGAAACAAAACTAAATGAAAATGAAACTATAAGCAATGTGTCTTTCTGTAATAGAAACACATTTACAAAAAAGCATATGATGATATAATAACCAATAACCAGTCAGTGATCTGTGTTTCTCAGAGCGGGATTACTTCGGCCTGTGCGACAAGCAGCCCATCGGTAGACTTCTGTTCCGCCTCTACTGTGAGACCAGACCTGAACTGCAGCGATGCATCCTGCTTCTGGACGCCATGGTACGTCACAAACACACCCATCCAGTCATCCAAATACACCCGACTCGTGTCTTCTGAAATAAAACCCGTTCGTGAGAGCCGACACCTTTCTGATCTAATTCTAGTCACAAATTGCTCTTAAATTCTCAGTCAAGCCATCCCTGTGGATTGTTAGTGCTCTGCCGTCACTCCCCTCCCTCTTCTGGGTCTGTGCAATGTTCCACCGGACAACATGCTTCCCACATGACTAGTTGGGCTATCGTGGAGTTAAGCCCAAAATATCAGGACTGGCATGTGGTCGCTGAATGAGGCCATTGTCTGGTCCCGCCTATACACCCCAAACCGTCTGAACCCCACCGACCTGAAACCATGACAGGAAATCACCATCATAAAACATAGGCCAGCATATTTGTATTTTTTAGGACTGGTTTGTTGTGTCTTGGATGTCTCTCCTATGTTTAACAAAAAAGTTTTCTCCAATTTAACTGTATAGATCAATATGGGTGCGTATCATAGAAGCAATTTAGCGGGGGGCTGAAAAACATTTAAGGACGTTTTAGACATTAGGAACATGGTAATGAGATAAGAGCAGGTCATTTTCAAATAATGAAGGAAACTTGCCACAATGAAACATTATTAGTAATCATTGTCTAAGACAATGTGTATGTGTTTTTAATTGGGATTTTACTGGGTGTTATTTAAAGGGAAATCAGTGTTATATAAAGGTACATGTTTTCCAAGGAAATTAAAGGTTATTACAATTCTAATGCTGTGTACACACCAGAAGTGAATTGCATTTTTTGCACGAGTGAATTACATACAAAGTCAACGCAAAGACGTGAATTGGGCAGGTGACGCGAATGACGTGAATTGGGTGACACGATAAGTATATTTTTCTCCAAATTTTGCTTACTGTAATATCTCATTATTTTGGTTTATTGTAGTTTTATTCATATCTTTAATGGCCATTTATTTTTTTATTTTAAGTTTTCATGTTAATGTTTAGTTTAATTTTAAAGGGGTCAAATGTGACCCTGGATCACAAAACCAGTCTTGTGGGTAAATTGTTTTGAAATTGAGATTCTTATATCATCTAAAAGCTCAATAAATAAGCTTTCCATTGATGGGATAGGACAATATTTGTCCGAGATATGACTATTTAAAACTCAGGAATCTGAGGGTGCAAAAAAATCTAATATTGAGAAAATCGCCTTTAAAGTTGTCCAAATGAAGTCCTTAGCATAGCATATTACGCACAAAAATAAAGTTTTGATACATTTACGGTAGGTAATTTACAAAATATCTTCATGGAACATGATCTTTACTTCATATCCTAATGATTTTTGGCATAAAAGCAAAATCGATCATTTTGACCCATAAGATGTATTTTTGGCTATTACTAAAAATGTTCTCGTGCTACTGATCCAGGGTCACAACCGTGCTTATTTCTCAGCATTTATACATCCTGGTAGTGTTTGCTGTACAGCTTTTACACTCATTTTCATAAGTAAAGAAGTATAGTAACCTTTTCATTTTTAGTATTGTTATAGACCACTTTGAAACAATGCTGGCTAGTCAAGAAGAACTTACTGTTTCAGTTTTTTTAACACTACATAAACGTTTTAACAAAATATACAACCAACAGAACACCATAATACCTTTAAGATTTAACATATGCAAGAATAAAAAAATAAAATTTCTGTACCAGTGTTTTCGTCTTGCGAAGTGGTCTATACAGTGAGGAAAATTATCATGAGAGATTAAATATCAGGAATGACAGTTCAAAACATGCTTAAGAGTGAACATCTGTATAAATTGCAATAAAGAGAATTAATGAAATATTTTCTTGAATATTATTGTTAATAGGTGTCTCCAGTTTTTGACCGGCTTTGTGAGGTTCACCTAAAATATCTTTGCTCCACATCCAGAAAAAGAAATGAGTAGGTCCTTTGTTGTCGACTTGCATCAAAATTGATTCTAGATCAGACCTTAAACAGCAGATTGAATGTAAACACAGAGCTGTATTGAAATAAGGCAAATATGTTGGACTACATGTGATGTATGCATATGTGCTGTATGGAGAGTGTGCGCTTGTGCGAGCACCATAAGGAAAGAGCCCGGGGGGGTTGAGGCCTGCTTTGACGTCATAAAGTAGCAGGATCTCAATTGTCGTGGAAAATTTAACAGACCTGTCTGTGTCTTCACTGTGTGACATCTGTGAATGTGTCTCTGTATTTGCGAGATGAGGAAAAATTGTAGGAACTTCATGCTAGAAGATTCTTCACACTATTTGAGCTAATGTGTTTAGAAGATTAAGATTAGGTTTTGTTTTTCCATTATGGCAGAGGCAGAACAGTATGATGTTATCACACACACATCAGATTGGCACAGTTAACTCGAGTCAGAGGCAGTCAGCCATTTGTTTTGGCCTGCTCGCTGTACTGTACCATTCAGATCCACTGACGTAGGTCTGTTCTCAAACCACTATTATGGTTGGAGTTCTCTCTGTGTGTGTGTGTGTGTGTGAGATTATGAGTGTTTGTATTTGCTGTTTTTTCCATGCTGTGACCTTTAACATGTAAGCCTGGTAAATTCCCTAACAAATTCCATCATTTCCCATTGAAAGATGACTGAAGCAGAGCTGCAACTGTGTGTCGCAATCTAGTCATACAGTTACAGTCTTAATAATAATAATAATAATAATACAGTTATGATTCAGTGCAAGTTCAGCTCTTATCTATGGCCCAAACCTAACTTCTGGTACACTTATTTCTGATAACAAGCAAAAGAAATAACAAGTAAGTGACATTAGCTAGGAAGTTAAAAGTATGTCTAGTCAGTATTATTTTGGGTTACCATTAGAGAATAAGTGTTACTTGGCTAAACTTAAAGTTACACGACCCATTGAACTAATTGTTTATTTAATAAAATTATTATACAAAAAATATGAATACAAATTAATATGAATATAAATTGATTATTAAGCACTAGCCAGATTGATCAACAAACACCGACTGAAACATCAGCCCAGGGGTGTGCGTCCGATGAAAGAGTCTATAGAACTTTATATCGTAAGATTAAATACATTTATTAAAATATTAATTATTTGGCTGCCCTTTTTAAAGTCCACAATGTATGCAAAGAATGCCAGAAAGGACGATATGTAGTTTTACCAAATAATTCATGTACCTTTCTGTTTTCGAAATTTTCTTTATACATTTTCGGCATTCCCTTAAAAAAAGGCTTGTGTCGAACGCATTACATTCTTCGAACATTCCTTTCTTCCGTCATTACTCTTTGAACTATTTTAAATCTTCCATCCGAGGCGATGCCAAATGTGTTAAGGGGAATGGAAATCATACCACCGTATGTGTGGAGACGCGGTCCCCCACCATGTAATGACGTTCAATGTATTTAGTGACGCTGCTGATCCGTGCTGTGGCGCTCCGGGACCTTACGAAATCCTGCCGTGTTGACTGTCCGGTTACCAAGCAACCTAAAGTCACACACAGTGGGTTATTAAGCATATGTGTACGCGCTTTTCGTCCCATACAGCGGGACGGTGTGACGCATATGCGGATGCTTGATTTGTGTGAAAACCTATTTGCGGATGCATATGCTTTGGGGTGGGCACAAGCACTTGTGTGTGTGTGTTTGTTCGTGTGTGTGTGTGTGTGTGTGTGTGTGTGTGTGTTTACATCACTCGGTGGAGGAACTGAGAGTGGGGCAGGTGGTCTCATGGTTAGTCTTGCGTAATGGGAGCATGAGGGCTGGACAGGGTGTTGATGAGGGTGTCATCGAGTGTTAACCCCCCCCATACACACACAGGCACATTTACGGCCCTTAGGGAAAGGATGTGCTAGACTGTGTAGCTCATTCATTGTGTAATCACTGATAGACAGAATTACATGATGTTTCTCCTCATTCAGCATATAGAAATAGATACTGTCAGAACTAGAGGTGATTGCGTAATCGGTGGGTGTAGTTTCGGTTTTCCAGTGTTGAACAATGATGCGAGTTCACTTTATACACTGTGGTCTGTCTCGGTTTCATTAGCGTTGAGATTTTTGAGTCAAAATCTGGTCTACATTTGTCTTGAATGCTCGGGTATTTGAGGTTTGGTGCTTATTTTGGACCTCACACAAACTATTTTATGTGATGAGTAGGGGCAGGTTTGTTTGGAATTGGTAAAACAAAGTAATTGACATTAATAAGTAAATAACTTTTTTTTATCGGATGTACGCGCCTTACCCGAAGTTAACTTCTGGTCTGTATTTGGTTATCAGTCTGGCTAGTGGGTAGTAATATAACAATTTATTTTATATTTAATTTATATTAACATTTTATTGTATATTAATTGTATTAAAGTAAACTAAAGCTACTAAACAATTCTTTGCGGAGGTCTACCAGAGGTTAAGTTTGTGCCAAATAACGTTTGTTTGTTGTTGCCGTTGAAACTGCCTATAGACTGTGCTCAGAATTTCTGCTCCAAAAGTAAAAAGTGGATGTGGAACACTGTGTGCCAGGTCAGACTTTAGCGACACAATTATTGGAATGTGCAATAGCACTTTAATATCTGAAAAGAAATACATTGTGCTATTATTCAGAATTATCTTTCATTTTGTTTACTTTGCGTTATTGTGTTATTAATGTGGACAGGGCCTAGCTCGACATTGCAAATGAGAAATTATTGTAGTATAATTGTTAATTTTTTTGCTTTTACGTATAGCCCATAGTCAAGCATTCAAGCTTTTCAAAGTAGCATGTGACTCTATTGTGGAAATAAACATGCATTATGGATGTGACAAAAAAAGGACATGGTTTTTGGGAGACAACAAACTTTGTAGGGTTTCTGTGAACCAATGGAGAAGAGAGGCCAATTCATAGAACATAAAATAGTTACTTTCTTTGAACTTTCATGTGTCCATTTATAAGGAATATGTACCGTTATGGATGTGACAATCCTGAAAATGGCACTTACCTGACTATGGAAAATCATGCACCAAAAATAAAACAAACTTGCGGAGAGACCTCACATGGGTATTTGAACAAAGACTAAATTTACGCTACGTATGTAACATAGAGAACAGCTAAAGTACCCCAAAAGTCAGAAACGATCATGTCATAGTGCCTTGTTGAGAAAGCTCTTGCCATTTTGTGTGCATTATCCATCGAGTAGTTCATATTGGTTCATGCGTAACTCATCAGAGGATGACAAGTATTTCATTTGCTACTAAATGAGAAACGTTACGTTAACCTACAAGTAGTGTCGTTTTCAATTTGGCTTATTTTATGGTTTGTTTGGCCGTACGTTTATATTTAACTCGTCGTCAAGAATGATCTCTGTTTGTATCTGGTTGTTCAGGAGGACTACGAGGTGACACCAGACGAGAAGAGAAAGAGTCGAGGAGATGAGATCATCAAGAAGTTTCTCACCAAGCAGGTGTGAATCGGCTTAACTTTCCAGTTGTGTGTGCGTTTTGACTTTGGATTGTAAATGTGCTTGTGTGCATCAGTAATCTGAGAGGATTTTGTTTCTCTGACAGTCCCCTGAGTGTGTAGATGTACAGGTTGAAGGTCTTGCTGAGAGATGCAGAGAAAATCTAGAAGTGAGCCCCTGCAAGGAGATCTTCAGTGACTGTCGCATGTACGACACACACACACACACACACACACACACACACACACACACACACACTCTTATTTGGTTAAAATGTATTTTAGTTAAACTTATTTTAGTCTTTACGTAAATTGTTAAACATTAACTCTTCCACTTACACAGACTTTATGGCGTTTTTATACAGCCGTGGAAAAAATTAAGAAACCATTCCAAATTTTCATTTCAACACAATCAAACCTCAGGAGTGACATAAAGCCATCCAACAGCAATGTGAAAGACTGACAGCATGACAAGACACATGAAAACAACTAAATACATGTACAAATATGACTGTTGTATTGCTTAAAAGTGAATATGAACTTTTCTGTTGTTTTTCAAGTTTTCATTTTCTGCAAATAAATGCAAATAGAAACAATATTTTTCTATTATTTTCTAATATTGTTAGAAGTTTACAAAATGAAACAAAAATAATCTTTTTTTTTAGTTTCAGACCGTGAACTGTTTACTCAAATGGAGGCATCTGTGATTTAACAGTCTGCATGTTGTGTTTCATCTGACAGAGCTCTTCATGACTACTTGAGTGGCGCTCCCTTCTCTGACTATCAGAACAGTATGTACTTCGACCGCTTCCTTCAATGGAAAATGCTCGAAAGGTTGGTTGCATACTTCTTTATATGGAATGTCTCTTGCCATCGTATTGATGGCTTATGTTGTTGCTACACTCAATAGAGGGGCTTCACGATGCCATAGAAGAACCGTTTTTGTCTAAATGATTCCATAAAGAACCTTTAACATCCAAAGAACCTTTCTGTTTCAGAAAAAGGTTCTTCAGGTTATTAAAAGGTAAAAACAAGATGGTTCTTTAAAGAACCTTGTGTACAACAACCGATGTAGATTACCTGCTTGTGTACAACATCCATAAGATCAGATATAAAAATGAATTTTGTGCAGTGTTAATAAAGCCAGATTGTTTAAAAGCCAAGTCATTTTTTCAGACACACAATCATTGTAATAGCAACCAATTGCAATTTATTATGTTATTATATTTCTGTTTAGCTGGAGGAAGTTTAGACACTAATCTGTTCAATTACTTTTCTGTATAACTGTTAGCAGCTGACAGCAGCGAGTCCGAAAAAAACATGTTTGGGTTATGAAAAGTTCAAGTTACTGTTATTGTATCCAAGTCTATGGCAGATATCAGATCTATAAACAACGTTCCATTAGCAGACTATATCAAAACTGTAAACAGACACACACACAACTGTAAGAAGGCTTTGTTTGACTGCATGATTGATTATATGAATGTGTACTTCACCTGGTTTTTATAGCTCCTGCCTGAGTGTGAAAATTGCAGTTTTGTGTTTCCTGTTTTTGCTGGTTTGATGGTTGATGTCATGGTTTCATTTCCAGACAGCCCATCACAAAAGACACATTTCGGCAGTATAGAGTTCTGGGGAAAGGAGGCTTCGGGGAGGTGAGGACATTCTTAAAAGTGATGAGCTGTGGTTTTATTTATTATGACTTGTCTGTGTGCACTGTGTCTTAATGTGTTTGGTTTTGCAGTATAAGACTGTCCATAGCTCTCTGTTTTCAACCCTACCATTCATTTACTCATGCATGTTGCACACAGAGCTGAAATCAAGTTTAGTCAGGTTGCTTGAATAAAAGAAGAACTTCCAGGAGATGAGATGGACTTTTTTTTACAAATCGTACCGTCAATACACATTTCTTCAATTTTCAATATTGGATAAATATAGTATCTATTTGTCATTTTCCACTATTTGCCTTTTTTATTTACCCTCTTACCCAATTATTTATTTATTTGAATTATTTAGTCACTTTGCATGCAAAATAATGCTACATTTACTTATTATGCCGGTCTGTTATTGTAGTATTTTAGATATTCTGCCCCTAAATAGCATGTAAAAAGCAAACTGTGATTGTGATGTTGCTGTCTAAATGGGCTGTACCAGAATATAATAATAATATTACCTGACTTTCTGTGCCCAGGTGTGTGCATGCCAGGTGAGAGCCACAGGTAAAATGTATGCCTGTAAAAAGTTGGAGAAGAAGAGGATAAAGAAGAGGAAGGGTGAGGCCATGGCCCTCAATGAGAAACAGATTCTTGAGAAGGTCAACAGCAGGTTTGTGGTAAGCAGAATCCTATTGATTTGTTTTTATTAAAATCGTTATTTTTAATCCACCCCTTTACTTTTATGATGGTATTGTGTTTTTTTTTTGACAAGCATTCTTTTGAATTTCATCAGTTGGAGATGTAATATTTGCACACAAAAAAACATTTTAATTAAAAAGTAGCAACCTGAAACACTGTGTACTATGTTTGAACTGCTCATTGCACGGCGCTGTGGAATACTTGATTCTGATTGGCCTGGGGCTGCGATTATTTTGATAATCGATTAGTTGCTCGATTCTTTTTCGATTAATCGGGTAAAAAGTTTTCTTTAATCTTTTGCTTATAATAACTAAATAAAGACCCAAATCATGTTCTTTGCAAAGTGCAAACGCCACCAATATAATCTTTAGAAGATTCTTCCAATCCACTTCTACTAATATAATCTTAAATTTTGTAAATTAAAACATTTAAATAAACAAAACAGTAAAGGTTCTTTTAAATGACCCAAATATAAATGATCTGATTAATAAACTTTTGATCGTCAATGTTACAGCTTTACATTATATCCTTTCCTTCAACAAAAAGTCTTCCTAACATTATTATAAGACGGATGATGTGATATACTTGCGTAGTAGTAAGCATGTTTTTTTCCCTTACTTAAAAATGAATGTGTTTGTGGTTCATTATAATTTAATGAAAACAACAACAATAAAGTAGTCAAATTAAAAATGTATATTAAACAATAAACATTTTTATTGAAAAAATAAGGCAGATAAGATATTTCCGCATTATAACACAAATAAATGAAAGATCTTTAGATTTTCTCCTTACTTTAAAATGAATTATTTTGTGGTTCATATTTCTATGAAAACATAACATCAATAAAATTTTATATAACATATATGACATCATATTTACAAAAGGACATATTTATTATGAAATCTATTTATTACATATTTATTAAAGGACAGTATAACATTTTTGGATTATATGAACACCGAACACAATTGTTGTCTGTTGACTATATGTTTTGGGGTTGTGAAATTGTCAGATCATGGGGATCATGTGCCTTGTTTGCAAAGTTTAAAATGCTACTTTTGTCCCAATGATGGCTTGTTTCTCTTTTCTTTAAGTCTTTTTCTGTTGCCTGTGACATTAGCATTCACGCTACTAATGTGATGTGGTCACATGCGTCCTCTTGTGATTGAATTACTCAATACTGATGTAAACAAGGCCTCTGTCCAGTCCTGCTTTCTCTCATGCTTTCACTACATCCTTCATTTCTTGTGTTTATATCCAGTAAACAATGAATATAACTCTTCACTTTTTGTAAATACGGTAATTCACAGAAAGCAGCATAATCTGAAACATAATATGTATGATGCCGGCAGCCCTGCTTTAGCCAGAAAAGATGTAATAACTTATTTGAAATTAAAGCAGAGTTGCACCTGAACTTGTGATCATTACAGTTTGTTAGAATGAAAACATGGTTTTAACATTGAAAAGAGGAAAGATGTCTGTTACAATCATATTTCTCTCTCTTGCATTCTCAGGTGAGTTTAGCGTACGCATACGAGACCAAAGACGCCCTGTGTCTGGTGCTGACCATCATGAATGGTGGCGATCTGAAGTTCCACATCTACAACATGGGAACCCCGGGTTTCGAGAAGGAGCGCGTGCAGTTCTACGGCGCTGAGATCTGCTGTGGCCTGGAACACCTGCACAGAGAGTCTATAGTCTACAGGTGAGCAAAATACAGACGTCTGAGCTTACACAACCTTGTAGCTTACAGCAACAAAGTAATTAACATTGTCATTTTATCATTCTAGGGATTTAAAACCAGAAAATATACTCTTAGATGATAACGGTAAGTCAAATCACATTTTTTTTGGATCGTGTGATATTTTGGTTTGCTCGTGTTTGTTCATCATCCTTATGTAATACTATAGGTCACATCCGGATCTCAGATCTGGGGCTGGCCATTAAAGTGCCTGATGGAGAACAGATCCGTGGCCGAGTGGGGACAGTGGGATATATGGGTAAGCAATATTCCAAAGCTTGACTTATTTGTGTATACTGTACAGCCACAGAAAAATGAAATAAGAGACTATTCCAAATTTTCATTTAATCAGCATTTCTAAATGTATTGTGGCCATTCTAGTTTTCCTAAATACATGTACAAAAATTACTGTTAAATTGCATAATAGTGATTATAAACTTGTCTTGTAATTAAAAACATCTTTTCTGTTATTTTGACCTGTTTCTCTAGTTTTCATTTTTCGCAAATAAATGCAAATAGAAACAACATTTTTGTTTGAAATTGGGAAGAAATATTGTTTGTAATTCATAGAATGAAACAAAAATGGTTTCAACACCAATCAAAAATCGTTTTACCTAAACACGACAGATGATGCAAACATTTTTTCATTACAAAAATGTACATTTTCACGTAAACATTATTCTAAGATGGTAGTTGCTTTATTATACTAACTTGTGTTGAAAAGTTTCTTTATATTCATTATATTGCCTAGCCGTATACTGTAAGGGTTAGTTTATTAAAAAAGTTGCTAATATTGTTAATATTAATATTGTTTATTATTTTATTATTATTATACACACACCTTGACGACTTTCTTTGTCCTTCAAACCAAATGTGAATTACTTTTTGGTTTGTGGCCCTTTCTCAAGCTTCAAAAATACTTTTTGGATGAGTCTTGACCTGCTCTGCCTCTCCATGTCTGAACTGCTTTGTTTATACAGTTTAAAGTTTACTTTTAAATAATGAAGAGAGTAGAGACGTGAACTGCGTTGTGTGCTTATTCGCGCAGAAGAGGAGAAGGCACAGGTCTAAACTTTCATTAAATAATGGATTATATTTAAGAGTTTTATTTTTTTATTCAAACCCCTCTCCATATGCCTTAGGAAACGTAGAATATTAGCACGAGTTTCATGGAGTTATTTACTGACACCTGCCCCCCCTTTGAAGCTTTAGAAACGGGTCACCATCCACTTAAATTATAAACAAATAAAAAAAGACCAAATGGTCATTTTTGGCTGAACCGTTCATATGAAAATGCTGATTGTGTTTTGATCTGTCTCTGTATTGACGTCCAGCTCCAGAGGTGATCAATAATGAGCGGTATAGCATGAGTCCAGACTGGTGGGGGTTGGGTTGTCTCATCTACGAGATGACCGCCGGACGGTCGCCTTTCCGCGCTCGCAAGGAACGAGTGAAGAGGGAAGAGGTGGAGAAGAGGGTGCATGAGGAGGAAGAGGAGTACAGCGACAAGTTTTCGGAAGACACCAAAGCCATCTGCAGGATGGTGAGGCCACACACACACACACACAAACACACACACATGGCTCTGTGCTGGTCACCATCCAACATGATGCAGCAGAGGACAAGCTGAAGCTTGTATCCAAAGCTGCGTTATCTCTTCAGTCAAACACTCCATAGAGGCTGATTTAGAGACTCATTGATTGAGTGAACAAAGCCGGTTATGTTGAGTGTGTCTGGATCATTTCTCTGGCTGGTAGTGCTTGTGTTCTGCTTTGTCCAGCTCGGTTCAGTATTGTTTAAGGGCACATTTAGAGGAATAGTTCACTCTAAAATGAAAACGATGTCATCATTTACTCGCCCTCATGTCCGAACCTGTACTACTTTCTTTCTTTTGCAGAACACAAAAGAAGATATTTTGAAGAAAGTTGGTAACCAAACAACACTGACCCTCATTGACTTCCATTGTATGAAGTACACAAACCGTTAAAAAGACATTTCTCAAAATATTCTTTCGTGTTGCAGAAAGAGTTTTCATCAACATGAGGGTAGATAAATGATGACAGAAATTTCATTTTTTGTCAAAACTCAGTGTTGTGTAATACGGTCTCCGTGTTACCATGTCACAACGCTCGCTTGGTTCGGCCCTAGCGTGCGGTTTTGTGATTTGTGATGTCTGGTTTGTGATTGCCGACCCTCGTTCTAGGATGTTTGCCCCGTTTAAATGTCCCATCTGGCACGCAAGTTCTTTTTCCTATTGTTTTAAAGCCACTGACCAACTTTAGCTGTGGTGTAATAGGTCACATTCCACTCTTAAAGAATGTACAAACCTGGGTTCCTCATGTCTGGCTGCTCTTTGGTTCTTGTCCCACAGCTGTTAGCCAAAGATCCCAAGCAGAGGCTCGGTTGCCAGGCGGATGGAGGTGCCGAAGTCAAAGCCCACCCTTTCTTCAAGAACATCAATTTTAAGAGACTAGAGGCCGGCATTTTGGAACCTTCCTTTGTGCCTGACGTGAGCTGCTTTTTTTGGTTTATGTTTGATGTTAAATACTTACATAATTTACATAAAATCATGTCTGTTCAAACCTGTATGACTTTGATTCTTGCAAGTTGTCAAGCACAATGTTTAAGTTGGTCTTGTCTAAACAATAAAAGTGAATTTTGACCACGGCTGCTCCTGGTTGCCGTCTTATTTTGTTGTATGAAAAAGAACATTCTGCGAAAATATCTCATTTTGCGTTACGTTAAAGAAAGTCAAACAGGTTAGGAACAAGAAAATATTGACAGATTTGTACTTGCTTCTAGTTTGTTTTAACTCTTTGTTCCTCTCTTAGCCCAGGGCTGTCTACTGTAAAGACGTTCTGGACATTGAGCAGTTTTCCACTGTTAAAGGTGTCAATCTGGACCAAACGGACAATGATTTCTACTCCAAGTTTGCCACTGGCAGTGTATCCATCCCATGGCAAAATGAGGTATGAAGTCATTTTTTTTAACACAACTGCAAGAATAAATGTTTATCAGAAATGTACTTATTACAGAAATATTATTTTTCATCATTTGTTCACCCTTGCATCTTTCAAAACCTGTATGACTTTCTTTCTCCTGTGGAACACGAAACAAGATATTTTAAGAAATATCCATACAAAAAAGCCAATGGGATCCAGTGTTGTTTGGTTACCAATATTCTTCAAAATATCTTCTTTTGTGTTCAGCACAAGAAAGGAAATCATACAGGTTTAAAATTACATGAGGTTGAATTTTCATTTTCAGGGTGAACTATCCCTTTAAATGGCCTTTTTGTGCTATCTACACATGCACCTGATTTTCATATTTTACGTTACAAAATAAATATGATTCTAACCCCTCATCATTAAATTGACCTTGTTTTCTTTCCCCCCACTGTAGATGATCGAGACTGAGTGCTTTAATGACCTTAATGTATTCGGGCCCCAGGGGACGCGGCCCCCTGACCTGGACTGGAACCAGCCTCCCGAGCCTCCTCGGCGTAGCCTGCTGGACAGGATCTTTAGGAGACATGTGAGGATCTCCTCTACCTCCACAGAGGAACACCCCAGAGAACACAATAGTTAACTACAGACCAGGTTAAACACCCCATCAGGACACCACACGTGTGCTTAATGTAGAGCAGAACATGAACCAGGCTGAGATCATTGGATATGGGTAGTTGACAATTTATTGGAAAAGTCTTCAAGACAAAAGTGTGTCATTATTTAAACAAATGTAATGGTTGCACAAAAATGACACACGTTGCGATTAAAATAGTTGTTTGCAGTCATTGCTTAAAGTCATGTCAACTACCCATGCCTTTATGTAAGAGAACATCATTAAACCTGCTTGACTTAATGATTTCTTCTGTCTCTTTTAGCATCCAGAGGTGACTATCGCTCACAGCCGGGTCTCGTCTTCCAGTGTCAACTCTGTTGACTCCATGTCAAACTCTGCCCCCTAGCGGACAGACAGCTATGGGACTACAGGGAACAAAAATGAGTGAGCGATAAAGAGGACGGAAGGAAATTAACGAGAACTTCTCCTGCCTTTTAAAGGCTTATCTTCACAGAAGGGTGTCTGCCCGGACCCACGCTAACCATCTGCTGAGAGGACAGGAGACAAAACAAACTCTCGTTCAGAGACGAAAAGACCTTTATTTATCCGAAAGGAGAACTTTTACTCTACTCGCGCTCCCTCAGGATTGCTGGACCAGTAAAGAGCCACTGACAATGACAGAATATTAACTTGTATTATTCAGGGGATTTTATCGACAAAGAAAGGCCTCCACAGGGAATGGGAAGGGGGCTTTTAAATTTCGTTTTTGTGAAGGAAAGATAACAAAGTGAACTTAAGAGAATCCACACACGCTCACACACACTCACTCTTCACCTCCCTCTGTCCCCTTTTCTCCATCTGCACATTCAACCTCAGCCCGAAATGTACGTTGCCTTGCATACTCTCAGGCCAAAGATTGAGCTTGTCACAGTATGACACGTGTTTTGCCATATTTTGTTGCGGAGAAGGTCTAAAAGCACAAGGAGAATCTGAGATCACTTAAGCGTTTGCATCTTTTATCCCCCATGTCACTTACATATTATTGTTATTACTAAGAAAGTTAGTTATTTGACAGCTTCGTCCATTTCCAAACCGCAAAGATACACCGTTAACCTCCATTGACTTGTCCAAAACTCACTGAGACATTTCTCCAAATATCTTGCATGAAAGAAAGACATTTTCAGGTTTTAAACAACATGAGGGTAAATAAAGGAATTTTTATTAACTCTCATGCAGCTAAAGAGTATCTGCGCTTCACCATTATACTGAATCTCAACTATTAAACACAAACGGAATAAACCAGACACACATGTGCATATTTACGTTTTAAATTTGTATTTTAAAATACAACTTCAAAGCTGTAGACGTAATGAATATTCAATTCACAAAGAGATTTTAGTATGTGTCATGAATGTGTAGTTTATCAGTAACTTTACTAGGGAAACTCAGAAGGAAAGTTGCCTGTCATAATATTAACGTCTCAACAATCCATTCAACCTCATAAGCTTTACATTTACAATACCATTCCAACATGTCTCACAGTTCATTATTGCATCTATAAAGACATAACTTGTTTCACAATACTGTATGGTGCCATGTAATTTACAGCCATGCGTTGACGCATAAATGTGGAGTTATGCCATTAAATGACTTCCTAAAAAGGGTTTAAAGTGAGAAATCATATCAATATGATACAGATGTGTGTGTAAGAGCTGGTTATTGCACTGCACCACAACATTATACATGAATTGCAATGCACATGGAAAACATTTCTTTAATAGGACTAGTGGGTCTGGATGTGAACAGCTGCTCTGTGAAGGGTGAAGACGTCCGTGTATAGGATTGCCATGCTGTCGGTGAATTTATATTCCACGTTTGGGTTTTGTTGTAATGATCGGCAGTCAGTTTCAGCTGACAGAACTCACCTTTCTCTTATTTAAAAACAAGTGGCCAACTTTTTTGTTTGGATTTTATGTACCATTACAGGGAATATTCTTCACTTTTGCTATATCTGGTTGGAGAGAGATGCTTACCTCAGTGGGTCAGTTGCGACAAAGTTTGACTTGATACTTTGACAATTGGAGGTAAAACTGTGCATATTATTTATATACGGTGCGTAAAAGTTGATGGCTCTATATCATGAAGATGGTCTGATGTTTATTTTGTATGATGGCTGTAATGTAAAGGAAGTTCAACATATCTGGATCCTACATGGTGCCCGTAGTAGCTGTAGTGCAGTAAACCAACGTTGTTTGAGTTGGTTTATGGTCGGAGTAAAGGAGTCTTCCACTTGAAAACATCACAGCTCCAACACCCCTTTTCATGCATCTACAGGATATGTAACACAGCCGGAGCGTTGAACTGTTTCTTAGACCGGGAGTCAATGCATTGCTTCTGTTCTTCCTGTATGTTCTCCATACAACAATGTGACGGATTACCTTGCGGTGACAGAAATGTAATTGCTGCATAAAAGGGAACTTGCCTTTAAAACAATGACCAAACTAAAAGGGAAGTGGACTGGTATTTATTTGGAGAGTTTGGATTTCTCGGCTTTTGAAACTGTAACTCCTGTTGGATCCACTTTTTTGTTTTAAAGAGAGTTTTAAGTACATTCTTAAAAACCCAATAAAGTGCCTCCTTTTTAGTAGTCTATTCCAGGTTAGTACCCATGATACAGTTTGCACTTTGTGTCACTCCGGTCATTTACACAATGTAAACATGCACAAACACACGTACACGCTCACACATGTTTAAAGAGAAGTGTTGTACTCCGCTGACTGCATGTGAAGCCAAACCTGACAAAGTCCTTCTGAATAAAACCTGTGCTGGCCTGAACATAACTGTGTAGTTCTTTTAGAGCACCAACCTGTTTGCATTTTATGTAGCATATATGTACAGTATAGCATATACCGCTCGATTAATAGATGCTAACCTTTTGATAATACACAGAAAGATCAAATCGGATATACACTACCAGTCAAACGTTTCTGAACACATCAGTGAAATGTTTCTCATTATCCTAAAAAGCGATTGATCTGAAGGTGTTTGCTTAAATGTATGAAATTGAGTGTGTAGACAAAAAAATAACAAAAAAATACAGTTTTACGGTAGAAAAATGTACATCTTTGTGGAACATGATCTTAGTTAATATCCTAATGATTTTTGGCATAAAAGGAAAATCTGTCATTTTGACCCATATGTGTTTTTGGCTATTACATTAAGTTATAGTTCACCCAAAAATGAAAATTCTGTCATCATTTACTCACCCTCTTGTCATTTCAAACTTGTATAAATCTGTATACATATTTGGAAGAATGTGAGTAACCAAACAAGGAAAAAAACTATGGGAGTCAATGGGAGGTGAGATCTGTTTGGTTGCTCACATTCTTTCAAATATCTTCAATTGTGTTATGCAGAACAAATCAATTTATACAGGTTTGAAATGACAAGAGGGTGAGTAAATTATGTTTTTTTGTGAACTATCACTGGTTTTGTGATCCAGGGTCACATTTAGTATTCGTTGTAATGGACCTTTAATAGGTGTTAACCTTTATAAATACACATAAAGATAAAATTTGACAGTGGTTTTCTGGATTTAATTTAGTGTATTTACAAATGAATTTAGCATATTTATAATAAATTTATAGCATATAGTATTCATCATCGTAAACAATTAATAGATGTAACCTTCTGATTATACACAGACAGATAAATTGACATTTTAGATTAAATATAATTTTTATAGCATACCGTTCATCATAATAAACAATACATTTTAAATCTTTGGTAATGACGTAAAATGTAACATGCTTGTATTTTGATTAAATGTAGTGTACTTCTAACATATTTTTAGTGTATTTATACCATTTATTGTAAAAAATAATTCATAGATGTTAACCTTTACAAAAATACACAGAAATATTAAGTGTGACATGCTTGCATTCTGTATTTAATAGGCTATATTGTTTAAAATTGTATTTGTAGCATATTTATAACAAATTTATAGCATGTAGTGTATAGCAATTATTAGATGTTTACCTTCTGATAATAAACAGAAAGATAAATTGTGACATGCTTGTATTTTGTATCAAATAAAGTGTATTTATAAAATATTTATAGCATAGTATTCATGTAATAAATCTTAAATCTTATAACACAAAGACAGATCAAATGTGACATGCTTGTCTATTTTCGACATGTCTATTTTGATGAAATATAATATTTTATAGCATGTTAATACCATTCATCTATAAACAAATAATAGATGTTAACCCTTTAAAAATGCACAGAAAAATAAAGTGTGACATGCTTGCATTCTGGATCAAATATAGTGTATTTATAACATATTTATAGTTTATATCAAAGTGAACCTTTTTTTAACCAAGAAATACATTGAAAGTTCAAATGCGATATTTTGAAGTAATTAAAGCGTATTTACAATGTATTTACAACATATAGAATTAATGATATTAAACTATTAGATAATATATCTTAACCATTTGAGAATACACAGAAAGATAAAATGTGCTTGTATTTTTTAAATAAAAAAAGCATATTCATAGCATATATCATTCATAGTAAACGATAGATGTTAACCTTTTGATAATACACAAAAAAAGATAAAACCGAATCTTGGTTTGACACCTGTTCCAGCTTTCTTTCACTATTCTGGAGGCACTTCTGAAGAGGTGATGTGATAAAGGTTAAGGCCTAAACCATAAATTACTCTGAGGGACACGGGGGGTTGCGGGTTAAGGTAATTTCACCCAGAAATCCACTTTCCCCCTTGTGATATTGCTGAAACGTTCTTGAACGAGTTGACTTTACGTCATTAAACCAATATTTTCACATTACTAGGAAAGTTTCCACTGGCGCTGAAACCAAGGCCTCTCTAGTGTGGACAGATGCAGTGCTGTCATTGATGGAGCATTGGTTTGATTTTGTATAGTTAACAACAATCCTTTTATCGACTGATAAAAGTCAATAATATTTGTAATATTAGCTTGACCTCCTGACCTCAACCAAGAGAGCTTGACATGTTTACTATTTCTAGTCTGTGATACCCCAAAATACTTGTACTTTACAGACGGTTGCGAGTTGAAACAGGAAGTGAAACGGCTGGAGTGAGCCATCCGATGTTCTGTGTGGGTAGTCTTCAGGCACTGGCCGTTATCTGTGACAGCGTGTTTACAGTAATAACAGATAGACCGTCGTGTTCGCGGCACATCCTTGACACACAGGGTCGCCCCCGTGCGTTGACTGATGGTGCGGTTTTATCTGCGAGGTGACGAGCCCGTGGCCTTGTACCACTGGAGCTATAAAGGGGCAGAAACGGCCAGCTGCTCCTCAGAATCCGGTTGTACTTCATCGTGCCCATATTTCAAGCATTCATTCTTTAAGAAACGTTTCATAATGTTGCCTGCGACGTTCAAACTGTGTGCTGGCATTTCCTACAGGCACATGAGGAACATGACAGGTAAGAAGCTTTTTCAGGATTCCACAACTTACTGTACATTTGATATAATGGTGATCTAGTTTCATATTTTCTCTCTTATCATACGCAGGTCTGAGGAAGAATGCAATGATTGCAATTCACCACGAGCTGAACAAGCTTTCTGGTCCGGGTCCAAGTGCTTGGATCAGACACATCCGAAGAAGGAGCTCTCTGCTCAGTAAGACAACTTTCACACTTTGTTTAACCATAATTATATTATATTATACACTCTGTTCTTCTAAATGCATAACTATACTTAAAATTAAGGATTTTGTAGAATCTCTAAGCTTTAATAGTAAACTTTTTTATGTAAGTGCAGGCAAAAATTAAACATTTAAATTAAAGAATGGACTTGAACTGCATGTATCTAAGTATCAGAACAGTATAGAGACTTGGCCGTGAACACTTTTGACTGTAAAAACAATTTGAGTGCTCTCCAACTCAACTATAGTGTTCAGTTGGTTTAGGTAAAGTTTTGTACATTTCACAAACGCCTGTTAAAAAAAAGACCACAAGTGATACATTTATGAAAACTCAACTGAGTTAATTGAAAAATGTTGATATCCAGTTATTCAGTCACTAGAACATTTTGAGTTGGGCTCTGATATTGTAAAAAAAAAAAACAGAAAAGAAAAGAAACAAAATGTACTAAAAATTTTCTGTTAATCCTAAAACACAATGCAATGAAAAATTCAAAATACAGATGAAAATGCTGTTAAAGACAGCTTCGATGGCAACAACGTAAACATTACCTGGCCCAACTTAACTGTTGAGTAGTTTTAATTTAACTTAATTCAATTCATATACAATAGCACTTTAATAATTCTTTGGGTTAACCTGGCTGCCTTAAAATTTGAACAATAATTTAAACAAAAATGTAAAAAATATTAGTTAACTAATACATTTCACGCAAACATATTATGTTGACTATTATTTTTAAGTTGAATTAATTCCAATTTTAAGAACAGGTTAACAACAAAGTTGAACCAACATTTCTTTTTTTACAGTGCATTAAATATAAAATATATTGTTATATTATAACCAAACAGACCAGAAGTTAACTTCGGGCCAGGCACGTATGCCTGATGAAACCTATTAAAAATGTATATTAATATATTACATTGTGCCCTATGTTTATAGATTTTTTACAGTGCAACAAACATCAAGCAAAACCTAGAAAAGCCTAGCATATGCATAACACCTTTTGTATAGTTTGTGTTTATTGTTTACATGTTCACATCTGTTTCCTGGCACAGGCAGCCGGATTGTAGAGGAGACGTACAGTGAGGCTGAGCAGTGTTACGTGCAGCAGGGACAAGAAGCTCTGCAGAAGTCCATCAGCATCCTCGGTGACCAGGACGGCTGGCAAACAGAGATAGAGAACGTAAGACTTAACAATAAAGTAACCCACTTCAACTTTAAAAGGATAGCTCAATCCAAAATAAACATTGTTATTCATCATTTACTGACCCTTGTGTCATTTCAATCCTCTATGGCTTGCTTCCTTTCTTCTGCTTAACACAAAAAACTGATTTTAGAATTACGTTGGTAACCAAACAACACTGACGTCCATTGTATGGACACAAAACCACAGAGACATTTCTCAAAATATCTTCTGTGTTCCACAGATTGTATGCTTATATATATCTGTTCGTGAAAGATTTGTCGGTTTCATTCTTGCAGGGCAATGGAGATAAAGTGATGAGTAAAGTATTACCAGACATAGGGAAGGTTTTCAAGCTAGAAGTGCTGCTGGATCAGCAAACCGATGATCTTTATGAAGAGCTGGTGGATAACATGGAACAAATGGGGGAGTGGAACCCAAACGTCAAACAAGTCAAGGTAAGTAGAAAACATGCCTGAATCATATTTCTTTTTAAAGCTCTATCCACATCCATACTGATGTAACATGTGATTTGGTTTCTCCCTCATTTAGATCCTGCAGAAAATAGGGGTGGACACTATGATCACACATGAGGTTTCGGCCGAAACACCCGGGAACGTGGTGGGCCCTAGAGACTTTGTAAGTGTCCGTTGTGCTAAGCGGAGGGGATCTACGTGCTTCCTGGCCGGGATGTCCACTCAACATCCTGGAATGCCTCAGCAGAGAGGATTCATACGGTAGGTTAGACAAAAATACCATTTTTAATTTGCTGAAGTAAAATTGAACAAATACAGTAACAGTTTTCCTCTTTCCTGTAGGGCTGAGAATGGACCCACGTGCATTGTGATGCGACCGAGCGCAGATGATCCCAATAAAACAAAGTTTACCTGGTTGCTCAGTTTAGATTTGAAGGTAACTGTAAATAATATTCAATGACAACCAATGCTTTATGTAGAAAGAATTCAAGAAGATTTCAGATTATGCTTAAGCTCATTTCTAATATCCGATTTGTCCTCAGGGTTGGATCCCAAAGACCGTCATCAACCGGGTACTCTCGCAGACCCAGGTGGATTTCGCAAACCACCTCAGACACAGAATGGAATCCAGCGGAGGTGCACAAGCAGCCATTGCTTGCTAACATCCAAGCTGCAATAACAATGGCTGACCCAATCCATCACAACCATAGCACAGAGTACACTTTTAATTTGACACTTTACAGGTTCAGCCTCACTGCAATATTTTTTTTTCCTCAAATTTGAAAGTCAAAAACACAATGCCATGATGCTCTTTATTAGATCCACATCAAGAAATGACGTCATTGTTCTGTTGTCAGTGGATATTTGTATGCCCAGAATTGTGATAAATTGACAATAGATGGCAGGGGATACTGGGAAATTGCAGTGGAGATTAGTATGGGTTATGAACTTGAAGTGGTCAATTAGTTCTAATGTCAACTCAATTTTGTGGCTCACACTTCCTCAAACTCACCCATACTTCTGCATTTTCCCTGTAATACACTCCTCCACGAAATATCATTCTTGGGCTTATAGTTCCTATTTAATTATTGTTTGTAAAAAGAGAAGTATTTATTTTAAGTTAATATTATCGCATCACCCTGAACAGGATGTCTGCTAAATGAATATTCATTCAAACTATTAAAATGACAAACTGGAGTTTTTTCTTGTTTTTCTTCAAATGTAACACTTGGCCCCAAAAAGTAGCACAAGACCAAAGCGTCAATTTGCAGATTGAATGAGGAAATACGGAAAATGGCTTCACCAACATATTTTGGCAGGCGACTCGGCCAGTTACATAAACAACATTTTATGTCAGCTGCACATTAGCGTCTCCGAATGTTCAAGTGAACTGCCTCAGGAAGGGAATGTGACTCCTTGGACAGTTAGTTCATAAAACTTTTTCCTCGTCTGGAGTGGATTATCCCGAGTTTGCCAAAGCAAGAAGGTGTTAGGTCATTCGCATGTGTTTTAGGAACTTCTCGGCTCCTTGCAGACCCATGAGAGCCAAGATTGCACAAAACAGGAAATGAGGTCAACATGCGAGTCCTGCCTCCCCTGTCTAATCTCTTTTATTTTTTCCAATGCCGTGGGCCATTTCGGGTTATAGTTGAATTCGGATATTTTGTAAATCACCCCTTTGATACACTGGTTTGGGGAGATTTCTAAAATAAACAGATTCCATTTTTTTAAATGGCTGACATTGGTAATATGAGATGCACTGTAATTTAGAGCCAATCTCTTCGGACGGCCATAAAACAGCAAAGGCTTCACGAAGCACCTTAATATCATAAACAATCTTTACATCAGCTTAAAGAATATGAATATGCAATGTTATGATTTTTATAGTCATTTGATTTGCCAAATAATGTTTTGTAGTTTATTAATATGATGTCATGAACGATGCACCTATGATGCGTGTAAAATTATTGTAATATTTATTTATTACATATGATTATTTTAAAATTGATTTCGATTAACATAAATGTCCAAATAACTCGTCCACATTGCCGGAAGTCCAGTTACAGTAGGCTACTGAACCACAGGTCCCACAATCCATCACGGTCTTCAGTAACTGTGGAAAGGGGGAAGGGAAACCGAGATTGGAGGGAGAGAAACTGAGGTAAAAATTACAACTAACATTAAAATTCATGTCAGTCCAGCAACGATGTTACTGTGTCGTTTGCAGATAGGGAAATCAGTGCTGTCGTTTGCACATTTCGGTGGATATATTTTTGAAAAAGACTAAATAGGCAAGTTGGCTAAGCTAGAAAAGCGAGTAACGTTAGAGATAAAGACTGAGGCAGTTGAGCTCGAGCTCCTTCAGTCACTGGCTGAACGTGACAGTCAATGCGAATTATGTTATAAAATAACAAGATAACTTACGAAACCGCAGCGCTTGAGTGCTGTTCAATCGTATTTGTTTCGTGTTGTTTAGCTTGAAAGGCAAGGTAGAGATCGAGAAGACTGTTGAAATGGACCGTTATTTGTGTCGGAAATAACTGTTAATATGTGAGTAAGTTGGATCATTCACTGTTGGTTTTTGTCATTATAAGCAGTCAGAAATCTCTTCACTTTGACAGTTCAGTATCGAAATGGCTGGATTAATAATAGCTGAAGTGACCTGTGTGTAAAGCATAAGTTTATTTCTAGTTATGCCTCCGTGTAATGTTTAAAGTGTCGTTGTTAAAGGTCCTTTGATGCTTTGACAGTTCGCTGGATGCTCTCATACAGACACGGGGGTGCAACATTTGAAGCTGATGCTGACATCTGATGTCGCGGATTATTGATATATCGTTACTTACCGTTCAATGCCTTTTGTTTTTCGGTTGTCCGGCGTTGATTTTATATTGTAATGTTTGGTTAGTTCAGGTTTGGGAGTCACGATAGGGATGACGTCACCTCTCATCCTTCTCTGCTTATCAATAAACGGGTTCGTTTTTTTACGCTGTTTAAGGCCTGTGTGCACAATTTATAGATTGCAAAATGAAAGTGAGCCTTTGTGAGGTTTATCTGAGAGGGTAATTGTTGTTCGCGTTTTTGCCCTCCATCTATTTCGATTTCGTAGAGATGCGGTCCTGATCGGATGACGTCACCTCTTTGGGATGCAGCTTCTCTTTGCATCTTTGTTCAAATCGTTATGTGAAAGATGGAGAGTGCATGTCTGTATGTTTGTGCAGTAACTGATTTTAGCATTACATAGAAAATTTTAATTATGGCAATTTGTGTCTTATTCCGATAGTATATTATGTTATGTACTGTATGCTCTACAGAGACTTTAGGTTTTGCTGTTCGTGTCAACAGAAGATCACAGGAAGGTTTGTGAACAGATCCCTGTTAATCCTTTTTATCTAGTTTTTACTACCATACCTCCACAACAAAAACCTCAGCAACTCTAAATTTCTTTTTGCATTCACTTGATTTTGAAAATCTGTTAAATTTTGCTTCAATATTGTACCCCATCTCTGGTTTTTGCATCTCTCCATTCTCACAGGTGAACCTGGCACAGCCAAACCGAGCCTACCACTCATCCATTGATGTGACGCAGCTAACAGTCCAGACCCGTTGGTACTCGTCAGATTTGTTCAATTCATCCGCAAAATTCCACACAGAACTGCCTGTTACTATACAATATAATTATGCTTCTGCTCCTCGGCCCAACTCGGTTTCTACCAGCCGCTCTCTGATTCTCAAGGAGCGGCACAGGCACAGTTAAGCATTGCACAGCTACGGAAAGCTCATCTGCTCTTTTAGTCTTAACAGGCACCTGTAGGAAACGGGGCAAGTGTTTTTGTAAGTGCTTGTGGCTGTCGGGCAAAAATCTGCAGAATCATGTGTGCCCATTGGCTGTTTATAATTGGCCTAGTCCACAGGATGGGTGGACAGTAGGGGGTCAGTAAGACAGTGGACTCGTGTCATGGAAGGGATTATTGCAGTCGCAGTACATACAGAGGTAAGCATAATGTCTGTACCTGGGGGGCTACCAGACTCATTTCAAAGAAATGAATTGAAAGCAAATTGTGACAACCATGGGAATGTAACGCATACAGATGTATAATTTGATCAACTTTTTTTGTCTAATTTTAGGGCTTGAACGGTTTTCCGCAAGAGTGTAAGCAGACTGAGGACCTCACCAATGGACACTCCAAAGGCACAACGGTGAGAAGCCCGTGCAAAAATATTTGATGGAACCAGTAGGGGTGTAAATCGGACAGTTCATCATGATACGATGCAATAACGATTTTCTCCGCCAGCGATGCGATATTTGCCAATACCTCTGAAATTTTTGTGTTTTACGATTTGATCTGGTTCGATTAATTTAATGTGTATTTTGATATTACTTGTCTAGTTTACACAAGCCATTACATTTTTATAACTCACAAATGCAACCAAAATATATAAGATAAATGTGTAATTCTTTGAAAACTGCACATTCTCTGTCCCAAATGGGACATTTACAACAATAAACTACAGTGTTTACAGTGATGACGTCATAGGCTAATTAACATATTTGTGACGTCATCGCATAGTTTTCTGTGTTGTAACTTCAGTCTGGTTTTGCTTCTACTTTCTAAACATTTTTAATACAGTATTTTGCACAATAAAGCCGTTCTCGTGTACATATTTTCTGTTTAATATTTATATATCAAACAGCAAGTAACAGTGTCACGTTTTGGGAGATGCTGTTTTTTTGTCGGCCGCCGTACGAACTGAATGTTCTCCAGAGATTAGGAATGAATGGGAAACAAAGAAGCTTTAGCCGTGGTGGGGAGGTTTTTTGGTGTGACAGCGCATGGCAAAATGAATATAGCGGAAACACTGAACTAACAAAAAATAAACTTATACAGACGTTATGTCAGGAATGGGGACGTGGAGAGTGTCCAAACAAAGGTACCTCATATATATTTTTTTACGTGTGGCATCGATGCATTGTATCGGTAGAAATTTAGATCCATATCGATGTATTGTTACACCCCTAGAAACCAGGTCACTTTATACATTCATCATAGTTGTTTTCTGTATTCTTTGTATTTCAATAGATTCTGAATGGATTGACTCCAGGTAATTGCATCAAAGAGAATGGCAACTTGAATGGCAGCCCATATCTTAAAACAGTCCCGGTGAGATTCTCACTTAGTTGCATGTTGTGAAATTCTGTTACAGGTTTAATTTGAGTGCAGTCAGTAGCTTGAATTGAAAAGGTAACTCTGTGATCTTGCGGTTGTGTAGATTTCAGCACTCAAGCAGAATGGGCTCCTACAGTCTCTGGCAGCAGGTGGCAATCACACCAAAACCGAAGGTAAAAACTTCAGTGCACAGAACAACTCCCCTTACACACATCTCCGTAGTTCAACACCAAACTTTATGTGCATGTACGATTTTGTGTGTCTAGAGGTGAGCTCGGAGGTGGAGCGAGCACAAGAGGAATGGGATGCCCTGGAGAGCATCCAACCAGGTGAGACCAATTACCTTGTCACCATGGAAACAACATTCTGTCAACCTGGATACTGAGCACATTACGTCATCGTGACTAAGCATACGCCCCTACCCTGGAGAGATGGCATCACCTCCCAGGCTAAAATAGATACATTACGAAACCTGATCGTTGTCAAATACAATCTGGAGCGTCGGCATCTCCTGATGAGATGTGTAGCCAACAAATGCGAATGATTTTACTGTATTACAACTATGCATAGGTGTTGCATACTCCACGTAATGTTGACTTAACGTCCACATAAAGAGAATGGCCTAGACTATGTGTATCACACACTGTAAAGAAATGGTGCTTGCAGGGCAAAGTTTACAAACCCCAAAATAGTCTCTTAAGCCTCTTAAGAGTTAATGTTTTTTAAAAATGCTGCCCTCCCACTATAGCTATAAAGTATAAGTTAATGGATTAAAAAAGAGATAAGAACACTACTGTGTTTTTTAACATTATATTATGATATCTATTTATCAGTAAATCATTTCTTTTATAGTTCTTGCTGAAGATCTCACCCCCTCTCCACTGATCTCGTTCAATGAGGCTCTGCAGCATTTTCAGACCACTGATCTCGGAGACCTGCTTGTGAGTTTGTTTAAGATAAGAATCATTTACTATACATGAGTATGTTATTTGCTGTGTGCATGATATTGCAATATTCTGTTTCTCTTCTATCAGAAAAATATTCAGCCAACCATTCGCAGGACTGGTTTGGCTGCCATCACCCACTTCCTGTTCGGTCCTCCTCGGCTACACAAAGACCTAGTAGAGGAGAGAGACCTAGTGTTTGCTATCGCACAGTGTGAGTACAATGAATATTTACACAAAATCAAGACACAAATCTGGTGGCGGGATAATATGTTGTAATGTTCTCCTTAATAAGCTAGTGGAAGGAATCACCGGCTACATTCTTAAATTTGTGTTGTCTTTGTTTTTGTGATTTGGCAGGTTCTCTGGATAATGGACAGTCAGTGCACATGCGTGTCCTCCAGACCATCTACAGGAAACTGACCGGCACCCGAGCAGACTGCCCTCGATATGGACCACACTGGGAGAATGTGGGCTTTCAAGGTGTCATTTGTTCTCCAAATGCATAAGTTTCCTATGTTGACTAATGTACATTAGCAGATTTTATATAGTAGCAATGAATGTGTATATGGTCAACAAATGTAATATGCATGACCTGATAATTACTATAGTAAAGTACAATTCTGTTAACTGTGTTGAACATAAAGGTTCAGACCCGGGCACAGATCTAAGGGGAACTGGTTTTCTGGGTCTGATGCACGCTCTCTACTTTGTCATGGACCCAGAGATACTACCACTTGCTAGAGACATCTACAAACTTTCTCAGCATCCGGTCCAGGTGATATTTAGATATACACTCCCATGTCATGCCTTCTTTTTTCATAAGCTGAAACCCTGACACTTCTAACTGCAAGTAAAAATGATCATTTTTATTTTGAACAGAATTTTCCATTTAGTGTGATGTCAATCAATATGACCAGAATTGCCCTGCATGCTCTCAGGGAGGAGGTACTGTCTAAGTAAGTCACGATATTTTGTTTTTATGTATATTATGTATAGTATTGATTGGCAGTTTCTACACAAAATGTTTTTGGTTTTGAAATCATTTGGTTGTATTTGTCTTCTGTGTGATAAGATGTGCTGTATATTTGCAACAGTTGTTTCCGGGGATTAAAAATAGTCTGTTGCTTACTGATGTTATCTAGGGAGTGTAATCGAAGGCAACAGGTCGTGGCTGTGCTGAATGATTTTTACGTTGCGACGTTCCTGCATCTCTACCAGCTGTGGAAGAGCCAGCAGAAAACCATCTCTGACTCTGGCCATGTACTTAAAGGTGACAATAATTATATCATACTTATTATTTTTGTGAATGAACAACACTGAATCGGTTACTATATTTTTATGCATGTGAATTAACACTTTAATGTAAAATATCTTTGAAGTTCATTGCTTGTTCAATACTGAAGGTGGTAATGTCATATAACCATGAGGATTTCTAAACCCCCTATTTGCAACTTTAAGTAGTCTGAGTAGACCGTTACGAATATCTCTGCATAATGTCTCTTATTTAAAAAAGAATGCATACTCCCTGTTAAAATTATGGCATGTTGGCATGGTAACAGATTGACCCTGTGTCTGTCTGCTTTGGGATGTGCAGAAGTGGAGCTCGTCGCTAAGAAGAACCCCAAACAGATTCTCAAACGTCTCGAGGGCTACCTAAAGGAGAGACGGGCTGGGACGGGACACCGAACATCACCTGACACACTGTCACACAGCAACCCGTCACCTGGTGACAGCGGGTCTCGAGCGGGGAGTCAGGGAGGGAAGGAGGGGAAGGAGATGAACTTTACTGGTGTGTGTGAACTGCCACCTGAGATGGAAGGAGAGGCCAGACTCATCTGACAGAGATGATAGCGATACGACAATTACTGAAACGTGTTTGAATGGGCATTCGTTCATGCTTTATCTCTGTTTCTTCATTTCTTTTGTCCTTTCAGGGGGCAGTTCACCTCGAAATGAAAATGTTGTCACCGTTTACTCGCTCTTGTTCCAGACCTGTATGATTTGCTTTCTTTGGTGGAACATAAACGGTTATCTATAGCAGATTGTTCAAGAGAGCATATAGTGACCACGGCTGTCTCTGTTTCCACGGCAAAAAGAAAGCACACCATAAAAGATTGAAACAAAACAAGGATGATGACAAGGTTTGGTTTTTGGGTGAAGTATGCACACTTTGAGACGAGTCTATGTTGTACTTTTGTAGCTGAAAATCATCAAACTAGGCTGTTTATTTTTGAGTATGTATCGGCTTTGTAATGCTTTAGAAGACCAATAGATTTAATTTCCAAATATTAGCGTTTCAAAGGATACTCTCAGATATTGAGCTTGATTTAGCACCTCAGTGGCAGCGGGCTGTCTTGAACCAATCAGGAAGCAGGCGTCATAGAGTCGCACAGTGAGCCAGCACCTTGACTGTGTATACCTGTGACTCTGGGATTGAATGGGATTGAAAATGACTTTTATATATGATGGCGTGACTGTGCAGGCATTTATTCAATTCGATTGAGACAAGTTCAGCCTTATGTATCTCTAGATAGTTTGAACGTGTTCACTGTGACGAAGTCAGAAAGTTGACAGAGTTTAAGTTGATATTGGCTCTTTATCCTGCACTGTTGAAAAATGGAACGAAGTATCTAAACTTTGGATGAAAACCACGTCAATAGGCCAAAGCTTTTTTTACTTGTCCCCTTAGGGAGATAAATGTCACAGTAAGATTTGGAGACGCTCTGTTTCTGTTGGCAGGAAGAGCCTAAAATTCAAGTCATGATGGGAAAGTGCATGTTAGTGACCTGTAAAACAAAATGATCAGATGTTTGCAGTTCAGCTACAAGTCCAACGTTGACTCCTGCAGACGGATCACTATTAATGGCGATTTCATTTACAGCTAATTTTATGTTGTTATAAATAAACGTTTGAGCTTAGAGCTAAACTTAGGGCAGCAATCACAGTGAAAATGTGATATTTGGAAGTGTTGTAATGCTTGTCTGCATGAAGCAAAAGCCTACATGTTTCCTTGATATTGATAGTAGTTACATTCCACTTTTAAGCTGTCATGATGCAACTATTTTTGTGTGGACGTGCAGTAGACGAGAGTGAGGATGCTCAGGATTGTATGAAAATACAATTTATATTATCCTGAAGATGATATTTGTTGCTTATTGTGACATTTTTCATGCAGAATACTCAAGTTGTCTGCTAGTTATAAACGATGTATTTTAAATCACGAAACATGTTGGATAGCGATGACATCATCTTTCTGAACATCCTCATGTTTATTAGAAGTGGCTTGAGAGAAGGAAGCCACGGGATGTTTAAACTGTATATCTGTACTGGATTTTCCTTCACAAGTGTACGTGTTACGCCGTGAAACTTGTTGCTTAAACACAAATAAGAGAATACCTTAGTGTTGTGCCGCATCATGTTAGCGCCGAAATAGTCGAGAATTTGATGTGTTTCGTTTTGTCATTCGCGTCTTGTTCTCCCTAGTCCAGGTCCAGGCTTGAGGGTTGCGTGACAGTCAGTGACGGCGATGTACTGTACATTTTGGAAAAAACTTGATGGGAAACGTTCTTCCCTCCCTTTGCAACCCTAATTCTGCACTCTCGTCTTGTTAGCATGTCAGGTAGCGCTAGAGATGTAGCATCCAGGAATTCCTTGTCAAAAAAAGCTTGTTAATCTAACTCGGTATGGTTGCATATGTTTGTCTAAGTTACCTAGTCCAAAGTGTTGTACGGTTGGAGTACTGTGCGTTCTGTACGTTTTAATTTCAATCACTTACTTTTGTAGATTTGTTTTCCTCTTCAAACAACACATGAATATAAATACTCAGTGGATGTATATTAGGAGTCCTGTCACTTTAGCCAGTTTAATTTTTTATATAAAGCGGAGTAGTATTTTATAAACTTGACTAAGAGCATGATGATAAAGAATGTTTATATAAAAAGGCAAATCATCCTTTCCTGGGTTATTTACTGGTTATGTTTGCCTGGTTTGTATCAGTTTAGGTAAGCAGTTTCAACACGAGCGGTTTGTTTTGCACAATGACCTGCTGAAAACGAAAGTTAACACTTTGAGTGAATGTAAAGGCGTCATTTAAAAATGTGTCATAATGGGATGTTGGTGGATTTGAGTGCCAATGTATGGAGAGGGTGAAATGAGAGAGTACTGCCCATCGTATTCAGGACGATCTTGTTTTCGTGTACTTTCAGCTGTTTTGCACTTACTAGCTAGTGCAACTTTGCAGAAGTTGTATGTGTGTTGCTACTTAGCTTACTAGCTCACAGTCTGTATTCTGAACAATCCATCCGTGATTATGATATGAGCCCGGTTTGTCACCTTTACTTGTACACGTGTGCACATTTAGTAATTTAGTGCTTGTTTTGCTCTTTTCTTTTCCCAAAGGAGAGGATGGTATGTACGTAAGATGACTATTAATGTGTATATAGAATGAAAATATATGATTGTAACATTATGATTGTTACCTGGGCATATTATGCATACCTCAGGCTTCAGACAAATCTCTTCTGGGCAGACGTTTTATTGAGGACAGCCATGATCCCATGTCGTAGCACAAAATGGTGTGGTGTCTCTTGCAGTAATCTACCTAGCTTGGGAATGTACTGTATGTATATGTATGTACACTAATGCAGCACTGCGAGATATCGACTTCTACAGTATATATTTCTATAGCCCATGTTTGTGAAAACTATAGTCTTACACGCTGAAACGCAACCGAACCTTCGCCGGAGGACGTTTTTAACAATCTTAGGGGTTTGATGTCGAAACAAATCAGGCGATTTCGTGGCCTTTGGTATTTGCTGTGCTTTTGTGAATGGTTTTTTGCAGTGTCACAGTATGTCAAAAACGATTCACTTTACTATGGCACAATGTAACTACATTTGTTGGACCAAAAGGAACATTTCTGACTTACAGTAAGCTGGTTTTGGAGGTCTTATAATAAGGGATCTTACAGTACTAAATGTTACAATCCTTTGTTTAACTCCCCATTTATCCGACCCACACAGATGAAAACAGCCACAGACTTTGGTTTCTTTTACTAAGGAAACACAGATCTCAAATGTCAGTTCCGATTCACTGCCATGTGAATCCAAATCCAAAAAGTCCCGCACTTCATTTGAAAGATTTGTTGATATTGTCTGTCATGATTCCTCAGAGCATTTTATTATATCTGAACTTTGATTGTAGAATCCCTATTTTATAATGAAAATATATTTGAGAATATATGCGGTGGTACAGTGATGTATCGTATGAAGAGTAATAAATAAATGCAACTTTAAAACAATAAAAAATGTTATTGTAATTTTTCACGTTTAAACCAAACTAAATTTGTTGGATCATTTTTACGTTGCAATAGTGTGGATTTACCAGTAGGGGTCTGTATTCTCCACTTCAATTCAGATACGGACTAGAAAATGCGTTTCAACATGCACTGAATGTGTTTTCTTCTATGAGTTAATGTGTAACAACTGTGCTTCTGATCATGAATGAGATCTCTCTTGGTTTTAGATCTCTAACCCTAACCGCACTGGCCATGCTTAAAATGTCCTGGATATCACAAACACAGAAGAACTTGTGCACTGTAAAAGTTGATTTGTAGTTTCAGCTTCTCTTCAGTTACCCAGCTGCCTAAACATTTTTAGTTAATTCAACATAAAAATATTAGTTATTGCGTGAATTTGATGCAAATTTGTTATTTTAACTAATATTTTTAAGTTGAATTAACTAAATATTTTAAGGCAGCTGGGTAACTCATTTTTACAGTGTAACATATTGTGGATGAACATGGTATCAAATGCATGTGTTCATGTAGGCTTTATGTTAAGTTGTACTACACCTACAAAACTGGACATTCCCAAATTCCTCTGCTTTTTGCATGTTGGTAGGTAGCCTATTTTTATCCCCCAAAAATATTTCACCTCCTAATAAGATTGTAGTATAGGTTCTGCTTAACACATGTTTAAATCTATTTCACAGATGCATCCCCCCAAATCTCACAAAAGTCTTCCGTCTGGACCGGTATTTAAGGATTACATTTCCTTATGTCTTTAATACAATGAAACTTGTATTAAGTAGATGATTATTAACTTTTTTGGCACCTTCTTGATTTAGTCTGATGTTTTTCCCCTCTACATATAATTAACTGAAAGCAGCTCCTCTGAGGATCTTTGGCCTGGACCGCCCTGGCTGACACAATCAGAGCATCAAATGCAAACCTGCTGCTTTGGCATCCTGACGCTGTCCCCCTGTCAGTGGGTCAGGGTTCCACATTCAGACTGCTCTCTCAGGACTCAATTTAGAGAAGGGCTGCTGACTTTTCCAGGAATGTCTGAATCAGGACAAACATCTGGCCCGCTTTGTAAAGCGCAAAAGAGGCACGGAATCACAACACAAAAACCAAGAACAGATTCAACAAAGTGTTTCGTGAAGACATTTCCCCTTACAACCCAGGAAGCACTTTTTAACACATTGTATTCTTGCTCATTTAAAGACAGCATAAACTCTCACTTAGTCTGTCCTGTGTGAATCTGAAGAAAAAATGTATTTCATCTGTAATCTTTTGTAAAAAACAAAACAAAAAGGGTTTTCTCCACCTCTGAAAAACGTACATTAACCTATTGATCAGTTTTACCAGTAGTCACCATTGTTTCAGAAAAACAATGGTTTAAAGTTGTTTGCCCTTTCTAAAGATCTTGCTGATAGTTAACACAACCATTTACATAGCAAAACATTTTTATTCCACAACTGGCTTTTAGTTCCAGAAAAGTGCTGGCTGATAGCTGATGGCTGATGGCTGGTTCTGGCTAGACTTGAAGAGCCCTTTTCTGCTGAAAATGCCTGTGCCAGATGACATTCTGTCTGGATGAAAGACACACAATGCTCAAGACTTCAGTTTCTCTTCAGAGAGTAAGACAGCTATATAGTTTGATACTGTTTTACTTGTGCTTTAGTGTTACTTTGTTACACCATTTAGAACGCGGATGGAAAATGTTCACTTCCAAAATGTGAATTAAGTGCCATTTTAACAGCCCAAAAAAATCACAAAAGGAGAATTAAATCTGTGTAAACTCGAAAGGAATCTGGACCAAATTGAAATTTGTGTATGAAATGTTAAAATTCAGAAAGATTAAATTATATTCTGAATAAAATGACAAATGCGTGCATCCTTTTTGTTGTTTTATGAGCTTAACACCTTTATCCCCAGTTTTACAGGTTTGAAGCATTATGAAGGTGAGTAATGATTAAATAATTTTCATGTTTTGTGGAAAATAACTCCTTTTAAATAAAGCTGTCATATTGTGATCTGTTTTCAAAACATGACCTCTAACTTATTTCCACCTTATACACAGAAAAGAGACAGAGAGATATCGACTGTTCTGTTCCAGATATCTCTTTGTAGTTTCGGAAAGCAGGTTGAAAGATGTCTACATCTGATAGATCAGCATGCTGTCTTCACTTTCTGTCTTCCTGGTGCAGACCCCGATTCCCTTTTAAACACTGGCTCTGCGGTCGCGCTGTCTGTCTGCTGCGTTTCTGCAGAAACATGAGTCAGAAAACACTGGTATTTCTATGATTAAGCTTTTAGAAATGTTGCCTGTCCTATAATATAGCGTTCTGTTGAGTTTTGGCGTCTCTTTATCTTCTCTGCATACAGTAAGAGGGAGTCATAGGGATATGAGAATATCACAGTGGGTGAGTAAGAAAGGTCTCTTTTTATTCCAGTCAGCAAGCCAACATGATCAACCCTATAACAACATGTTTAACAAAACTCAAAAATTGAGCATTTCAATCTGGTCCCCGTCTGTATCTTGGGAGCCTTCTGGCTAATACGCCCCTCCCTCTTTTCCTTGTGTTTCATAAGGTTTCTTTCTCACTTGCTCTGCATCCCGCTCTGCTCTCTCGACTGACGCTCAGCTTCTTTCCCTCCCCCTCTCTGCTTTATTCGCTCTTTCCTGCTGTCTGTACTTTAATAACAGTTTCTCCCTCCTCGCCTTATTCTCCCCCAAAACTTCCTCGGTCCCTCCCCCATTCCTCCCAGTCTCCATTGGGGTCTGCAGATTTGGTTCATTGTAGGTCACATTGTAGTCATCCGGTTCAGTGTTTGAGTGGAGATGCTTCATGTTTTTCATTCATTACAGTATAATAGCAGATGGGTTTATACAGATCAGAGTTGCAATACGTGAGAGGTACAACCGTTTTCAGCTGTTTTTGTTCTATTAATATGAATACTATTAGTGAGATGAATCATCTAATAGTTAAATGGCTGTTTGTTGGTTGAATGTTTGATGTTTATTGGAGGAGAGCAAGTCCAGGAAGAGCATGTGTGTTGGGGGTTATTGAGATATGTGGTGTCTTTTCCATTGCTCAGACCTCCTTGCCACCATGGGGAAATTACATTAGTCTGTGACACTGGAAGCCAACAGTAATTCCATTTGGAAAGGTGGAAGGAATTTTCTGACGGGAGAGATACACTGAAATAAATTCATTTTATATTTAGTATTTTTGTCTTGTTTTCTAGTTCAAATGTCTAAAAATTCTTACATCAAGATACATATACAGTACTTGACAAGCAAAATGACTTTATTGAAATTAAACAGATAGTTCACCCAAAACTGAAAATTCTGTCATCAATTGCTCACCCTCTTGTCATTTCACACCTGTTTGACCAACGGTTTTCTGATTTAGAGGTGAACTATCCCTTTCAGAGTTAATGCTTTAAACGAGCAAAAATATCTGCCATGGATAAAGCAAATAAATGAAATTATGTCTGACACTGTATATTGTGATGATATTGCATCACATGAATTCTCTCTTTACTCTTTGTCTAAAAATAAACTTTAGTTATGTAGGGGGCATGTAAAGGACAAGTATACATGTAGAAAACCAAAGGGAGACTTCTTGATTCGATGTTTTTTGTTTTAATTTCTACTTCGGCTTGACTCAGTCGGACTCTTTCATTTTGTAATTCTTCATCATGTGTCTCCTCCCACAGTCTGCCAGCGCACGCTGTCATTCCCTCCACATCTCTTTTATTGGTGTGAATAGATTTTCAGCTTTAGGCTAATTGGAGGCTGTGAAGGACTAAAATAAGTTAAGACAAAAGTGTATTCAACATTCTTTCTGTTGTATCTTTTTGGTAAGCTTCTGAAAATGCTTCTGGTAAGCATTACTGAAATGTTACTGAAACAGTACATAACTGAAACCCATTCACTTGTGCTTCTCTTATTTGGACCCCACTGTTTATATCTTTAAGTTGGCTCGTGTGACACCTCTTGGATTTCTAGTAGTTTCCTCCAGTTGACTGCATATCTGTCTCCGCACCAGTTCATCCCACTTCTGAGTTGTCTGAATGATTCTGTGAATACCCCAAAGTTGCATTATATCTTCTTCAGATCGGCTTTTTAATTTCTAGAGTGATATTCAAAATAAAGTTCCTTAAACCTACTTTTCATACACTCCTCTATAGTTTTCCGTGTGTATCTCCCTCCCTCCTCCTCTCCTCACACCCCTTCTCTCTCTCACACACACACACACACGCACACACACACACTCTGCCCCGTCTGTCTCTTCTCTCTGCTTCCAGACACCCAGACTGTGGATCTGTGGATCTCCTCCTGCGGGATAGCGTCAATAAGGCATCATGAGGGACCAGGCAGCACTGTCACTTCTCTGCCTGTCCCTGCTGGCTCACTGCTGGACGCACGTTTCTGGAGTATCTGTAAACCGACTGGCAGACCCGGATAAAGCAGACGGTGAGTCTGAGGTCAGAACCCCAGGGCAGTGTTTGGAGGACAACAAAGAAGCAGGTATGACTGAACAAATGCTTTAGTCTGTAACGTTTACTCTTGTGTGACGTTGAACCAAGTGCAAGTTTGCATTTGAAACTTTGTATAGAGTTGGCACTTTGCAGTCTTTACAGATTATATGTCAGATATTTAATGCATTTGTTGATTTAGTGGGATTTAGACATTTTAAATGATGCCAGAGGTCAGCAGTTACATTAACATAGTTTGCAAAGTCAGTGACAGTTCCAGGGAAAGCAACACACTCGCACCTGTGCTTGGAGAAGCCACGTCTGAGAATGAATATTCAGCTGGAAGAGGGAATATTCACTGTGCATGTTAAGGAAGGGATTGGAATTCGATAGGAAAGAGGATTTAGGAGTTAATCACAGTACTGTCACTGAGGTTTTAAGGGATTGGAAAATATGGGTAATATGGTTAATAGCTGGGTTTTCATATTTAATAACACATAATTTCTCCCATACGCAAAGATGCAGATTCACTGTGGACACCACTGAAATTGTCTGGTACTGAGGAAACCAGACACAGTTTTGTTTCCTATCATAATACTCAATTGTGCCTCAGAACTGTCCGGTCTGAACATTCTTCCAAATATCTTCATTTGTGTCCCTTTACATAAAAATGTGGCTGGCAAACATGGCAAAGCATGTCTCTGGTGATGCCAAGCTGGGTTCATTTCAATTAAACACATGCATTGATCGATTGTAAAGAATCTTGTCAATAAAAGTGAGGAAAATTGGTTAGTTCTGTCATCATTTATTCACCCTCATGTCATCCAAAACCTGTATATGACTCAACAACATTGGCCTCCATTGACTTCCATTGTATACAATACCACTGAGACATTTCTCAAAATATCTTCTTTTGTGTTTTGCACGACATGAGGGTAAATAAATTATGGCTTTTTGGGTAAATTATTTCTTTAAGCTGTTTTCAGCCAGGTGAAAAGAGAAGGAAGAATGCCCTTGAAGTAACAGCAGAGAGTATTTGTCATAAGCTTTTCAGTTTGAAGCTTTGGTAGACTTTAGCATTGGTGGTGTTAGATTGGATGAGTTAGTACTCTAGGTCTAAATGCCAAGCTAAAATGGGCCAGATGTAGAAAACATCTTGATAAATCGCATAGCCAGACCTTCAACTAAACAGCAAAAGGTCTGGTTCACATTGCAGTGTATTATGTTCAACAACAGCCCTTCGGGCAGGAAGATGCCATCTGACTAACATAGACGGTGTGTTTAGGGGTTTATGTGAAATAGATTATAGCACAACAAATTTTTGCTTCTGCAACTAGAAAAATAGCAGAAATTGGCAATTTCTGTGCAGACTACTGTAGACATGAACTGAAGTGGAAATCTATAGAGAAAACTGTTTCTCCTGTGATTATTACAGTTTTGTTTCTCGGTGGACTAATAAACAGCCTTGTGTGCATCTAGTCCCAGACTTTTTTATAAAACCATCCAATTTTAAGTTTTGTATGCACTTTGCATCAGACAGTTAGTGAACTAACTGTGTGCAGTTTCTGGGTAAGATATTAAAATGAGTTTTTTCTTCAAAAAAGAAAAGAAAAAACAGAATTTGAAAAGGATTTTACCATTAATGCAGTGTCATTTGTTGTCCCCTTTTTTATTTTCCTGTATTGACACTCCCTCTATTTCCAGCCAGTGCTGACTGACAGCTAAAGCTAAAGTAAACAGATAAAGTAAACGTTTGGCAGATTGCACTTGGTCTCCTGAGGATTGGCGTTGTGCTGGAGCTCTGTGTGGGTAATGATTTCACAGCAACAGGGAGGAATGTTGCTAAAATGTTTCTTAGCAGCGATGAAACTGCCCTGTTGAGACGGGACAGGATGAGCTTCAAGTGCCAGAACGTCTGTGTCAACATAGAAGGACTGTGAACTTTAGAATAGGACAGTAAATTCAGAAAAACTGAAAATCATTTTGAAATGGTTTGAAATATGCATTGTATAAGTTACAAAGATTCAAAGTGTGGCCGCTCAAATAGCTGTAAAAACAAAGTGATGTGTAAAAGTGTATCATTATTGAAATATTAGTACCAATGTTAAAAAATGTGGAAACAAAGTTTTAAAAAGTAATTTGTTGTTATGTTTCTCTAGGACAGCTGCAAGTAGAGATCATTCCATCCTATGCAGAGATTGAAGTCGGGCAGCGTAAAGCATTGTTGTGCAGAGGTGAGACTTTCATTTTCACTTATTGGTAAACTATTATGCACATTAGACAAAAGCACTGCTGGACATGTTTTTTTGTTGAGCTCAGGTAATAGCTGTCAATTCAAAAACATTTACTTTTTCTTGTTTCAGTTGTTGGGGTTGCAGATGAGATCGACTGGTTTTCTCCTGATGGTGAGAAGCTTTTAGGTAACCATAAGAACATCAGGGTGCACAAACACGGAAAATCCCGGTCCAGTGTCATTGTTCTCAATGCCGATTTGGAGGATGCTGGGATATACAAATGTGTGGCGAGAAACAGAGACGCAGAATCACGAGCCACAGCCCAGCTTGAAATTCTTTGTAAGTATTTACGTTAGTATTCTCGATGTATTTTATTTGAGATAGAATCCCAAATATTATGACAGGTACTGTCAGTCCAGCCGGTACTGGAAAGATTCATGTAACATAAGCTCAGTGTTTTAAACTGAACTGCTAGAATTTCATTATTGCAGTCTATGACTGTTTAAAAATATTCAATATTTCACGCTTTGTCAGTTAATATTTTCATATTTTTATTCCTAAATGTGCTTTGAGCGTTCCAGCCACTTTTCTACACACCCATTGATTAAAAGTCATAGATATTAAGCCAGACAAATCAAATGATTCATAAGAAAAATTCAAGGAAAAAGATCAAGGGGTTGCTTGCCTGATTTTTGAAACTTTTTTCTTTCACCTGTAGAGCAAACGTACACATAAATGCATGAAAAATCATGGAATTTGGGAAGAATTGTATTCAGACATCCTGGTAGACATATTCCACTCTTGCTCTTTGTATATTCATGGCGGAGTCGAACAAGGGTTGGCTAATGTAGAAGTCCGTTTTTCACTGGAACAAAACAGACTTAAGAAACCCAAATTTGGTGTGGATGTTTCCCTGAACTACAAGTGTTTTTTGCATTTCATCAAGCAGCTCTAATCGATAAAGCTTGGCAGGATGTTTGGAAAGACACGCTCTGTTTCCTGCATTCACAAGCTAATGAGAATACTTCTAAACATTTCTTTGTTTTCGTCACGTGACCCCATTTTTATTTGTGTGTGTGTGTGTGTGTGTGTGTGTGTGTGTGTGTGTGTGTGTGTGTGTGTGTGTGTGTGTTTGTGTGTGTTTTAGATGTGAAATACGGTTTTGAGGGTGCATGACCTCATTTCATGGTCTTTAAGACTAGACCTTAAAGCTTTCAGGTATAAGTCATTGAACTCAGCAGTAGTCAAACTGTACTCCCTGCTCTTGTAAATCATGGTAAACTGAGGATGAACTTCAGGAAAACGGCATATAGTTTCAACCTTGTTTTCTTAAGCTGGTGAAAAATGCTCACTGATAATCCCTGCAATATATTTAGTGAACGTTTTACTGCTGATTTGGCTCATTTAAGTAATGTTTATACACTGTGAAACAAGTCACAACATGTAAACCCAGGCACACAGACAGCCAATCAGCTTGCAGCTTGACATTTTCAGGAAATCTTTACTATTTTGTGTGAGTTGTGCATGAGACAGTCTGTGAGGGGACTGTGTGTGGTCCGTAAACGCAATATTTGAGGCTAAAGCTAACCACAGTATAACCTTCAACTATCTTTCACATAACCTGATGTGTTGATTATAGTCTCTGATTGAGGAATTGACTAAACTACAGTCGTCTCACTTACAGTACAGCATTTCTTTTTATCCATTTCCCTAAAGTGAAGAGAATACGTAGAGAATCAGAGAGAGTGGGTAGAGGGAAAAGACAGAAAGAGCCAAAGCCCACCAAGAAACCCAAAGCTCCCAAGCCCACCAAGAAACCCAAGGGTGAGAAGAAGCCCAAGGCAGAGAAGGGAGGGAAGAAGAAAGGCAAGAAGGAAGAGATCATCACCACCACCACTACCACCACCACTGTGGCACCCACAACAACTCAACCGCCCATTGAGTATGATGACTTTTATGATCCTGAACCTGACCAATACTGGGATGAAGGTTAGAACACCCTTTTTATTGACACCAAACCACCAGACCATTCAGGTCTGAGATGACTTACAGCAAGATTAAGTACAGTACTGTTGATCATAATACATAAGAACATTTTTCACTTACAATCATGCCTTGATGTCCATAGTATATACTGAGACAACAACAGCAAAAACCACTCAGCCCCCAACAGAGAAATCCACAGAATTCCCAACAGATTTTCCTCCTGACACAGATGATTACCCCCAACCTTATCCTGACTCAGGTGAGCCTAACATAAGTTTATCCAGTATAATAAATGACATTTACGTAATTATTATTGTCAAATATTTCCACCACTGCATTACTTTTATTAGAAGGCGATGACTATTGGAAGGTGGATGAACCCATACCTACAACCCCTGTGACTGCTGGTCGCCATGACGATGATGATTACTGGAATGCCAAATGTAAGAATTCTATTATGGTTTACTTTTGATAGAAGGATTTTTAGGTTGTTTTAGAAGTTTTAAAACAAACCAGTGATTTCTAAGACCACGTTATGTAATGTCTATTCAATGCTTTTCTCTATCACAGTAATAAACTCACAGGAAGTTGAATCATAATTTGTGACCCTGGACCACAAAACAAAACTTAAAGTCTTAGATTTTATACATTATCTGAAAGCTGAATCTATAAGCTTTACATTGTTGTATGGTTAGGATGGGACAATGTTTGCCAAGATACAGCTATTTGAAAATCTGGAATCTGAGGGTGCTAAAAAATGAAAATATTGAGAAAAACACCTTTAAAGTTGTCCAGGCGCTGTAGCAGGCCATTGTTAAGAAGAAAAAAGGTTTGTTTTAACGCTCTCTATTGGCTTACCGCTGTAATGACGTTGTGGAGAATAAATGAAGCTGAAATTCTAAGCTTCACATAGATACCAAACTTGAGTAAGTAATTCCCAAAGAGCGGCAGCAGCGAGTGAAGTTTGCAGACGTGATTCCGGCCATTTCTGTTGACGATTTTGCTGCATCCACTCACAAATATAAAGTGTTGATATATTTACGGTAGGAAATTTACAAAATATCTTCACGGAACATGATCTTTACTTAATATCCTAATGGTTTTTGGCATAAAAGAAAACCATGTACCATGTATTGTTGGCTATTGCTACAAAAGTAAAAGGTTTTGTGCTCCAGTGTCACATTTGAATTGAAATGACAGGAGTAAAGTATTTTTTTATCCTAGTCCATAAAATTAAAACAGATTTTAATCCCTACATTTTGTAATACAAACTAGTGTATCTTCTTTTGTCAACAGATGAGGTAGCAGAAAACCTGCCTTTCCCTGATGGCAAAGAGATCAGCTCTACTGATGAGAACTGGCATTACAGTACCACAGGTACATTACGTCATTCATTTATTGTAAAGGCCTAACAGTAATACTCGAAATGAATCATTTTTTTATCTCTCTGTTGTTTTACCAGCAAAGGCAGAGTTTTATGATGTTTGTTAAAATCAGAGCTTCATTTGAGTTAATAAAGTCCATGTTTTTCATTTAAAAGCATGTCAAAACTGAAGAAGCGGTTTATTTAATGGCTTTCTTCACATCTCAGACTTGTTTTATGTATATTTTTGTCATTACATTGGAGTGAATTTAAACACCCTGTGAACTGGTGTTAACCAAATCGAATAAAACTTTTTAACACCATATACACCCACCTCATGAAAGATGTTGTTTTACTACACAAGAATCTAATATGTCTGGTGTGGTTGTTTTAAAGAACAGCAGCTCAACAGCGACAGACAGTTAATAAACACATTATGAGTCATTCAAGTTTTTCTACTGTACTCTCAGTGATACAGATTCATCAGAGACTCCGTATCAACGTACCAAAGCCAACGGCTTTAAAGGAACAGTACCGAAATAAAAACATTTTGCCGCCATCATTTTTTCCCAGCCTAGTAGAAAAATATATTTCAGTTTCTTTCAAGGCTATCATATGGAACTGGAATGGATTGATTGCTTGTTGCATAGCACTTAAAATCACGTTGTATGAAAAACATTCTGCTAAGATCTCCTTTTCGTGTTCGCTGAATAAAAAAGGAACACATAAGTACGATGCCATAGAAGAGTCATTTTGGCTGAGTGGTCCATAAAGAATCCATAAAGAACCTTTAATATCCATAGAAACTCTGGGAAATGTAAGAATTAAATCTTTCTCATGTGAACCTTTGAGTGAATAGTTCTTTGGGGAACCAAAAATGGTTCTATGACATTGCTGAGAAGAAGAGTGTGTAACACCTTTCTTGAGAGTGTAAGTCATTTTCAGGGGTGAACAGTTATTCATTATTTGTTTTCTTTTGTCACAGTAGAGCCCACCGTCCCTCCATTTGAAAACAACTGGTATGAAGAATATGAATATGGACATGGTACAGTACTGTATACTTTTCTTCATTTCCTTATTACAAATATACATAAATACACCAGTATACACTGAGAAAGCATGTCATAATGGCAATATAAACAGAGAAACCTGCTGTTTCACCCCTGATGTAAACAGTTTTAGACACATGGGGTGTGTCTAACATGGTAGTTGCTCTTAAGTTTTAAGAGAATAAACATCTGTTAAAGCATTTTTTTAAAATAAGAAAATCTTAGACAAAATAAAAGAAAATCTTTTAAGTTTTTGATTATGCAAGTCAGAGACTGATGATCCAAAGAACATCTTATGCTTAAATGAAAACGTTATGTATTTATTTCATTAGTGACTTAGAAATAGTGCAGAATGTTTTTCATGATGCTTTTTCATGTTGTGTTTACACATTAAACCCAGAATAAAGAAAAGCTCAGCTTTCTAATGTGCTCTTTTGGACATTTTGGACATGTGTGTATAATCTGTAACATTAAATGCCATTGTTTGCTCTCACTTTTACTTTTGGGTTTAATTTTGCCAACAGAAAAGAAGCTGGAAGAGGAGAAAGAGCGAATAGAACAAGAGGAAAGAGCAAGAATGGAGAAAGAAGAGAGAGGTACAGTGCGTTTAACCTCATATCTGCCCGGCATTGAGTTAATTCGAACATACATGGAGAGGTTGTGACAACAATGACAACAGGCTATGCAATTTATTTTATGTCATTATTTTTGAATGTGTGTTGGCTATAGATGAGCTGAACTAAAAAAAAAAATATTGAGTTATAAAACCAATGCATTTGCTTTGACCTACAAATTCAGTTTCCCCTGCAGGTCTTTCTAATGTTCCATGTTGAGAACCATCTGTATTACAAATGTGCGTTGTTCAATACCACTGAGGGTTTTAAATAACACAGTTATAAAGTGTGTGATGTTTGTCGTCCAGCTGCCCCTTATTCTGTTTTGACTTGGATTCAGTTCTTTCTTCAGTTCAGTTGCGTTTGATGGCCATTTATTAAAAACTGCAATATCTGACCCCGTTCCTGTAAACTACAGCGAACAGATTTCTTTAGGAATGTGTTGTTCCTAACTGGCAGAACACAGTCCTTTGCACTTATCTGAGTGGGAGAGAACTAGAACTGTTTTAATAAACAGGATTTTGTGTAACAGGACACATAAGCCAAAAAAGCGGGGGGAGTACTTTTTTTTACCACATGCTATGTTTTTGATTTTATTTGTCTGACATTGTAACAAGTTTAAAGGCAGAAGTCTAAAGGTCACATGTGGGTGAAATGACTTGAATTAATTGATCTTTACAAAGAATAGTTCTTGTTATTTGGGTTCTAAATGATAATATCTTGTAAAAACTGTTAGATTACAATAACAGTGCTTTGAAAATCTGGCTCATATTTACAATCTGTATTGCGTTGTCCCTCCTTTGGGTTATAAAGATAAAATTAGTCTCCAGCATGCCAAAATAAAAAGGTTATGGATGTCAGATGTTAAGCAAGAATCCAAGTTTTAAGATATCTCGTGTTGCAAGTCCATCATGTGCAAGTTTTGCCTCAAACGTTCTTATCATGCTTTTGCAGACAAACAGAACTCTAATACCTCAAAAATCACTTCTGCCAGAATTTAAGTCTTTACTATGAACTTCTAATACTTTTCCTCCTCAGAAAGAGAACCCAAGTGGCATGAGGAAGAGGAAGAAGAGGAAATCAGGAGAAGGAGACCTCCACCACGTGTTTACAAAGAGCCCAAGAGTGAGTGGTGTTCAGTCACAGTTTATCACAATATTCATAATATAGGATGAATAAATAATCTGCGCTTGACCACTAAATGACTCTTATTTTAGTTACTTAAGCCGTGTTTGATATTTGAGGTATTCTGATTATCTGAAAAATAAAGAGATTTTATGTCGTACTTCTTCATAACAAACTTATATAACAGTATTTGGGTAACAGATACCAAAGCCTTCCCCATCGTAGTTGAGTTTTAGCTGCGGATCAGCTCAAATATGTTCCTCAAAGCAAAACCTTCCCCATCTCTTGTGCTTTTGTGTGTCTATTTTGTTTATAGACTGACAACAATATCTTAATGAAGCATTCATAGTTTAAGTTTCTGTATTTAAGATGTTTTTAAATAACTGCAGGTGCTGAATCTGATCAAATCCATGCTCTAATTCCACAGCTGGTTCTTTTCAGAGGAAACTTGTCCTCCTCATATAACAGATGCATGAATGTGGTCGTCTTCGTGCACATTACTCTGAACCAAGACAAGCAGTAAAAAAAAGCTGTGAGGAAAAAATACATACTTTATTAGTTTTGACATGCTGACAAAACTAACTTAAAATGGCAACAAAAAAAACCCCATTAAATTGAGAAAAAAATGTAAATGCTAACATGATTATAATGAATTATGCTGTGTTTTACATTCCGAATAAGACTACTAGAACCATGAAAAGTAGTTCATGCCAAAAGTCCAGATTATTGTTTTTTTCTGCACATCCTGATGACAGAAATGCTTAAAGCTGAAGTGTGTCGTTTTCCTAACATTAATATACATTCTTTTACAGTGTCTCGGTTTATTGTTGAGAGACAACTACCTTAAGCCATTTGCAAGTCGAGTTAAAGTCTGTTCATGTTGCTCCAAAAAATACCCACCAACTGTCATGTTCACACTTCTCCAACAAACCTGGGTCTTTGTGCTGGGCTTTGGGACTTTAAAGACAGCGACTGAAAATGAAAAAGGGTGTTATGTTGTCGTTTTGAACAAATCTTTTATCATTATTGTTAGCAAGAGACAAGCAGCATATATATTAAGTATATGCTGAACAGTGTTTATTGTTCAAATATGATGTTCAGTCTGTAAAACACCAACCAATGCCTTAAAGGTCCAGTTTATGAAATTTAGCAGCATCTAGTGGTGAGGTTGTGAATTGGCGTATGATGGTGTAGAAATATGTACACACTTCTACGCGTGGGTCTGAATATTCTTCCTATAAGGGTTCTATTTAGCAAAATAATAAAAACCAATGTACAGTAGTTTAGTTAATTGTCACGTATTGTTTATCAGTTCAAACGAAACTAGGTCTCATTCATTTCCATGTAATGTCTGTTCTGGTTTGTTATGCTTTTGCCAGTATGTCCTCCTCTGGGGATGGAGTCTCATCGTATAGACAATGACCAGCTGTTGACTTCCTCTGTTTATCATCATCGCTATGGGCCGAACAGAGCTCGTCTTAACACACAGGTACATCCAAGAGTTATGCTGAATTCATTGTCGTGAAAATGAGACATTAAAGGATGTGTGTTTACCTCTTAACCTAACAGGTGTCTGGAGATGAAGATGATTTGAATGGTGGGGCGTGGTGTGCTAACCCTGAAGAGAAGCTGCACTGGATAGAACTGGACGCTCGCACGCTGACAGAGTTCACTGGGGTCATCACACAGGGTCGAGACGACCCCATGGAGTAAGAACGGTCGTCAAAAAATGTATATGGTTAAATAAAATATAAGGGACACAAGTTTATCACATTTATTGGAGAAAGTTGTGGATAATGTTAAGCGGTTTCTTCATTGTTTTGATGTTTCAGGAGTGACTATGTGTCTTCATATCATGTTGCCTTCAGTAATGACAGCAGAGAGTGGACTGTTCTTCATGATGGATATGCTGAATGGGTTGGTTGCCAGTTTCACGCCCAAAAGACTTCTTAACGGAAACCTAAAATATAACCACACCACTTTCTTTCTCAATATTGTCAGAAGCAACATTTTTACTCTTTCTTTTGTGTGTGTTTTCAGTTGTTCTTTGGTAACACGGATAAAAGCACCCCAGTGTTGTCTCAGTTTATGGAGCCGGTAGTGGCTCGCTACATCCGCATCTTGCCCCAGAGCTGGAACGGCACCATGTGTATGAGAATGGAGGTTTTGGGATGCCCAGTGCCAGGTGAGAGACACAGGGCCTGTAAAAAAACCCTCAAACAACGTTAGCAGAACCACTGGCCGTCTGGAGCATCGGGAGCCAGATTGATGAACTAACACAGAGCGAGTGTTAGTTCGGGCCAGGCACATGCATCCGATGAAACCGTCTATAGCCATCATATAAAGTATTACAGTTTCTTTTCTTTAAAGACCCACTGAAGTGCCTTGAATGTGTTCACTGAAACAGGAAGTTAGGACGGGACATATTAGGTGGCTTCTTCTCCTTTAAAATAACACTATATATAGTGTTTAGTTTTCCTGAATTAAGTCATACAAATTGTTGATCCATTTTGGTGGAAGTAAGTAAGTGTTTTGGAGTACAGATATACTTGAGGCTAACATTTTTTAGGCTATCATATTAAAGCCAAACAACTTTGGCTAATTTTGATATTATAGGGTCTTTTATCTGTCTTGGGTGCAATACGTTTTTGGTGGGAGGCCTGTTGTAGTTTATGTATATATGCTGACAAGCAAGAAATTGTTATTATTCAATATATTATTCATTTGCTTTACACTCAGATTCTCTCAACCAATACCAGAGTCAGAATGAGGTGACGCACCGAGATGACCTGGACTATAAATATCACAATTACCTTGACATGGAGAAGGTATGGACAGAAATAAAGACGATATTTACATTTTTTAAGAAAACAAAACCAGTCTTAATGTTTAATCTGAAAGCTGAATAAATAAGCTTTCTTTTGATATATATCAATGATTTTTGGCATAAAAGAAATTGATAATTTTGACACATACAATGTATTTTTTGACTATTGCTACAAATGTCCTTGTGCAACTTAAGACTGGTTTTGTGATCCAGGGTCACATATGTGTCATGCTTGCCCATGCAAAACCCCACGCAATGGTGCATTAACCATTTAAAAACTGCTGTTATGGTGGTTGTCCGGTCGCTGCTACAGTATGTGGTTACGCAAAGTGTGTTACCACGTTGTGAAAAAGTAAAACGTGTTCTTTTTACCTTGTTTTCACAGATGATGAAATCTGTCTCTGATGAGTGTCCCAACATCACCAGATTCTACAGTCTGGGCAAGAGCTTTAAAGGTCGAGAGATTTACGCTATGGAGATTACTGATAACCCTGGGGCACATGAGACAGGTGAGGAACATCAGAACCGAGTCAGAATGATCAAGAGCTGGTCATTACTTCACAGAATGTGATCAAAACACATGAGCGTGTTCATTTTTATCTTCCCTCAGGAGAACCAGAGTTCAGATACACAGCAGGTTTTCATGGGAATGAGGCTCTGGGACGAGAGCTTCTCCTGATGCTCATGCAGTACCTCTGCCGAGAGTATAAAGACGGCAACCCCAGAGTGCGCCACTTGGTGGATGAGACCAGAATTCATCTGGTGCCTTCAGTCAATCCTGACGGCCATGAGAAAGCTTTTGAGAAGGTGGGTGATGCATTTAAAGTCAATTCTACACAAAAACTTTGGCCATCTTTTACCTGAACATCACTCTGTCCCGCAGGGCTCCGAGTTGGGCAGTTGGACATTAGGCCACTGGACAGAAGACGGCCATGACGTCTTCCAGAACTTTCCAGACTTAAATAACATCCTCTGGGATGCGGAAGACGCCGGCATGGTGCCCAAACTGACACCAAACCACCATGTGCCCATCCCTGAGGGTTACCTGTCAGGCAATGGCTCGGTACGTGACGACAACCAGACGTTGACCAATCAGAATAAAGGGGCTGTTGTAACTGTTGGGTTTAATGTCTTATTCAGGTTGCAGTGGAGACTCTTTCCCTCATCACCTGGATGGAGGCCTATCCGTTCGTGCTCGGTGCCAACCTGCAGGGTGGCGAGAGACTGGTGACGTACCCATTCGGCATGCGGCGCCTAACCAAGGAGTCTGAGGAGAGAGAGAAACGGCTGAACTCAAGAGCACACCGGCGTAAGCGACAGTACGAGGAGGAGGAAGAACAACCCAACCCGTACCTTCACATTGGATATCATCAGGAGGGCTACGGCAGCCCCCAGGAAAGCAACCCCTATGACCAGGAGACCTATGGGTACCATCAAGAAAACTATCACCATGAGAATCAGGGCTATTCCGAGGAGAATCAAGGTTATCGCGAGGAGAATCAAGGCTATGGAGAGGAGAATCAAGGTTATCGCGAGGAGAATCAAGGTTATCGTGAGGAGAATCAGGGATATTATGAGGAGAATCGGGGGTATGACCATTCAGAAGGGTATCATGAGGGGTATCAAGAAGGATATCCAGAAGGCCACAGGGAGGGGTTTGGAGAAGCTGAAGCAGAGGAGGAGATCAGGGTCACTGAAGACCAGTCTTTATTCCGCTGGTTGGCCATATCTTACGCCTCCACTCACCGGACCATGACTCACACCCATCAAGGAGGTTGCCATAGTGATGACCCCACGGGTGGCATGGGCATTGTCAACCGTGCCAAGTGGAAGCCCATTCCTGGAAGTGAGTATTAAATCTATATGTAAAACCTGTGATTTCAGTTCGGATGATTTTCTTGCTGTTTCCTGAATCTTATGACATTTACTATATTATCAGTTTAATAGCTGTTTCTGTCTCTTCTTTTTTCATAGGTATGAATGATTTCAGCTACCTTCACACTAACTGTTTCGAGCTGTCTGCTTTTCTGGGATGTGATAAGTTTCCACATCAGAGCGAGCTTTTGAGAGAGTGGGAGCATAACAGAGAAGCCCTGCTGACCTTCATGGCTCAGGTGAGATGTTCAGGTTTCCATTGTGAACATTTACAGAACAGCTTCTGTGGCGCCTGAGATGAGGAGGTCTGTAGATGGAATAGCTCATTCTAAGGGAATAAAAACATAACGCTTCATTATGCGTGTATACACCTCTGAAGAGTTGATATTCACATGAACCTTTGACCTTTCCTCAGGTGCATCGAGGAATTAAAGGTGTGGTGAGGGATAAAGAGGGGAATCCTATTGTCAACGCCACAGTGTCTGTGGAGGAAGTCAATCATGATGTCAGGACAGGTGAGGTGTTTGATGTATGACTGGAGAACCTTTCTAATGTTGATAGAACAGTTCAGGTCAGACTTTCCGCAGCTGGTAAATTCACCCCAAATATATTTTTTGAGCGTTAAAACATCTCTACTGTAAAGTAATAAGAAACAATAAAAAGTGTGAAAAATGAAACACTTTGTGTCTTTTATACTCAGGTGATTCTGGTGACTACTGGCGACTTCTGAACCCCGGCGAGTATCGTGTAACGGCCAGGGCCGAAGGCTATTCTCCCTCCACCCGTCTGTGTGTTGTAGGGTACGAGCCAGGGGCGACCCTGTGCAACTTCGATCTCAGCAAGTCAAACTGGGACCGCATCAAACAGATCATGGCTCTCCACGGCAACAGGCCCATCCGGTTGCTGAGCAATGGCAACAGGGGCGGAGGAAGTAACAGTGGTAACTCCGAATTCAGCAACCGAATTCCTGTCGGCAGCGGTGTCGCCACGAGCCGGGCACGTCTCAGGCGGTTACGGCTGCTCAGACTCCGTCGTCTACGGCAACAGAGGCTGCTGGCTGCCAGAACGACTCCGCCCACCACTACCATGATGACCACGACCACAGTTCCACTAACTACAGAGAGTACCACACCCTGGTATGATCCCTGGGCTCTTGAAGAAATCCTCGAGGAGAACACAACCCAGCCGGAAGAGATCGATTTGACAGATGCACTGGAATACAACTACAATTACAACATAGACGATTATTAAAACCAAAATCCGCAAATCCAAAGATTGATTGTTTTGAACCAGTACGGTATGCAGTAGGCCGTAGTTGCCATGATTTCACTCTTATGTCTGAAAGGTTTCAGTGACTGTGAATAGATGCAGTAGTGCATATAAAACCAGAGAATTGTGGGACGTGAACCCTAACTGGAACAGGCACTTTTGAAATAACACAAGCTTTTTTAATTCATAAGATGAAAGTAAATAATGATTGTCAATATTATGAAAGCATTCATTACACGTCTATATTATACTACTAAAAAGAACCGAAGACTTCACATATGACCACCCGCACTACACCCACTGAATGAAAATGGAAATCGTGTTACAGACTTTATAACCGTAAATCATTATTTTTAGTCACCCTTTATGTTTGTCATTAGGTTTTGCATCTAACCAATAAAAAGTGCTTGACAACACAGTATTTAATCATTTAAAAATGACAGCGTTTGATCCATTTCCTGAAAGATTTGGGCAGCCGCGGTTTTGGAAGGATTTGTTTGTGACAGCTCAAAGCATACAGTGCTCGATGTGCATTCAAAAAAGCTAGAAATACTATATTATACACGACTCCACAGCAGCAGACACAACCAAATCTTTCCTTATTTAATAAGGGTCAAAGGGACGTCCCTCTGCGATTTACAATCAAGATTATTGCTTGGCCTATTAAAAGACAAGTGATACAGCCAGACAGACATACAAAGATATATTTTATTACAAATTATTTTCTCTTATTACTACCTAGTGTTAGTACCATGTCAACTATTTATGTTGCCTCTAACTCTTTATTGTATAGAATGGCATAGGTTTTAGGTTTGTGTTTTTATAATACTGTTTGGCCAGTGGTTTAAAGTTGTGGTTCCTAACAAATACATTACAAGTACTTACAATATATTAAAATAATCTAATAACTGCAATCCTGAAAACAAAAGCAATTTAAGCTAAACTAAGATGTAGGCCTCCATCCCAAAACACACCAGAGATTTACCTCAACTATATTTTTTGTTCAATCTCAACATTTTCGTATACGCTATACTGTTGCTTCTGAATACAATAGGAATATTGTCCTTCATGAATCCTAATTTGCTTGGTGGAAAATAAACAATATAAATTGGAATTATGTTAATATATTATTATATAAACAGATGTGAAATTAAAATTATGAATTGAATATGTGTATGAACTGTAGTTGTCGTGCATAACAATACAGTCGGCGCAATTACATTTATTTAGATCTTGTCCACTTTAAGTCATCAGTATGATATAACACAGTTCATCTCATCAGACAGATCCTCCTCGAAGCGTCTGATTGGCTGTCCTGTCTTTCCTCGAATCAGCAGGTCAGCTGCAGCGCTTTCCATTTCATCAACGGTCATGTGACAGGCACCCGCGATTTCTCGTTTTGCAAAGTCTACAAATTTGGGATCTTTGGCATAGAGACCCAAACCTTCAGATATAAGGATCTAAGAGATAAATAAAACAACATTTGTTATTTCTTCAGAGATAATCTGCAGGGACTTTATTCTTTGCGGATGTGTACAGGAAGTTAAGTTTGGGCCACAAAAGTGTGCCTGCGCAGTAACGTTTGTTTATGTTGTTGCTTTGAAACCGTCAATGTACACATTTAATGCACTTTTATTTAAAAAGATGTATTTACCGACTCTACGAGGCTGTCTGCACTTCCTTTCTCTATGTAGCCTGGACTGTGTTGAGGAGGAACTCTGAGTGTAGTGTACGCCCGAGACTGCTGAGCCACGCTTGCCGATCCGCTCGAAAGCCACCCTGGACGGGCCAACGGCGGCAGGGTGGCGCTGCCATCGGTGTCGCCCCACACAGTCTGAGTGCCCCCCGCCTCATCCACGAGAACAAGGGGGGCATACAGCAGACGACCCCGTCTGGGCTGGTTGTTCGCCCAGGAGGCTGAAGACACCACAGATGAAATGCTGCTTCGCCTCGAGTCGTAACCGCTGTGTGTCTGTGAGAGCAGGTGAGTAAACAGTTGCGCCGTTTAGACTCTAGATCGCAGAACTGTCGCATCATTTGCAAAGTTTATGAATTGAATGATTCATTCTCTTATTTGTGTTACTATGTGACGCATTTACACAATTTTATGTATGTTCCGCATGGGATCAAAACTGCATTTGAAGCATTTCTGTCATCAAAACTGCTACCTGAGTTCGTCCTCTGCAGGGTGGTGAGTTTTGGTGGTAGGTGCCTGGGATGGGAAGATCCTCATTGCTGCCCTGCCTCCTTAAACACTGTATGTTAAAGTTTGGTCTTCGGCCTTAATGGAAAGATGAGTACAGTAAGGACAGTAAATAAATATTTGTGACTTTAGAGTACGAGTAGAGAGAAGTTCAGGCAAAAAGAGAGATACGGATTTACCTAAAGGAGTTGGAGGAAGCATGCGTCTCCGTGCAGCAAAACCATTCCCGTTGTATTCATTGCTGTCGTATCCATTAGCACTGTATCCATTGCTGCTGTAACCGTTTGAGTAACGGTTGCCGGGATAACCGGTCCCATTAGCACCATTCCCATTGTAACCATTTCCATCGTAGCCACCGGCATCTTGGTAGTTGATGTTATTCGGTTGTACCGGAGAAACACTTTCACTGGTGCCATTAAGAGTATGTGCTGGAGGAACCTCAGGATGCCACTTGCTGTTTGAACACGAACACATACGGTTATAAATGTTCTCACACATCCGAGGCTGGAAATGTGGGATTTGGGAAGGGCTGGGAGTGGATTTCAAGGTTTGAGTTTCAGTTTAAAATGTAAAGGATTTCCATCGTTTATTCATGTAATAGTTTCCAAATGAGATGCTAATTTCATACATAAATATAAAGCGGAATTTTTAGCAAAGCTAAGCTGCTTCCTTGCTCTTCCACTGGACCTTTTTTCTCTCATTCCCCTCTCCATACTATATTAACAAAGTCAAACCTCATCTGTCAATCACTGCTGTTTGAATGACAGCTCTCCTCACCTTTCATGTGATGTAGCACTCGGGGTGTCCTGCTTGATGCTTTGCTGTGCAGTATGTGCCGTCTCCCCTCGTTCATCTCCTCCCGTCGGTCCGCCTCCTCCTGTAACTCCTCCCACTCCATTTTGCATCCCTCCATCCGGAGGTGGAGGAGGAATATAGTTACTAGCTTGAGCTGTCTCGTTCCTAAATATAGTTGCAGAGAATGCATTTTGGAATTTGGGATAAAAAATGCATAGGAAGAACAATCCCAACATGTAACCATTTTAATGTTAAAGGGATAGTTTAACCAAAAATGACGATTCTGTCATCATTTACTCACCCTCATTTCAAACCTGCATGACTTTCTTTCTTCAGCAGAACACAATAGAAGATATTTTGAATTCTGTTGGTAACCGAACCACACTGGTCGCCATTAACTTTCATTGTATGGACAGACACATTTCTCAAAATATCATCTTTCGTGTTCCACAGAAGAAAGAGTCCTATACAGGTTTTGAACAACATGAGGGTGAATAAATGATGACAGAATAAATTATCTCTTGCAGTAAACCAAACTTAAAGTATAAAGACGTTGATGCTCCACACTTACAAATATAGATATTAAAGAAATTGAAATGATTTAAAAACATATAACATATCATAATAAACCAATAAAGCACACCAGCAATGACTGATTGTTACATATGAACATTACAGCATGCAAAGCTTTTAAAATGTGAAAGTTAAAATGTGGCACCTAAAGGCCTATTCCCACCTCGCATGAATTGTTACCAAAAAGACGACTTGAAATCAAAATGCTATTCACACTTTGGGTAAATATTTGCTTATGGAAGGGTTTTTGTTCCATGTGCACAATGTGTGAACGGATTTAGTGTGAGAATCATAAAAGGATTTTCTTTATGGATTCACTTCACTTGGGGTTTCACACTCGATGTGAATAGGCCATAAGATGTCTGTATGCACATATTCAACAAAGCGCTGGAATACACTAGAGAGCCTAACAGAGATCTAAACAGCATGGCAAGCATGGCAGATCCTTGTAATTGTAACTGACCATACCTTAATAGAAATAGGAATAGAAATGTTTACATTATTTGACATAAAACTGAATTGTTGGGATAGAAGAGAATGCCTCTTAAAACTGTGTGTCAACTGAAAAAAAGTAGTTGTGTTTTCTTGATCTAAATATTACTGCTTTCAGTGCTTTCTGACCAGATTTCAAGCATATCAAGCCGGTTCGAGCATCTACTGATAGCAGCCTCATTTGGTATCGTATCTTTGTGTATTTCTTGCCTTGGTTTGGTATTCAGTATCCACAATGTGTTGAGTTTGTTGTGACTGGAAGCCCACCTTTTGGGCAGGGGAGATAACCTCAGAGGCTGTTCAACTATCACTTCATTGTGTGACATTGCCGAGACAGGACGGGAGTCCATCAGGGCCTCCTCCAGAGTAAAGTCCCCGCTGGCTGTTGTTGGATGAATCTCAATGCTCACTGTGGTCTCGTCCAGATGGGGGGGCAGAGGGGTGCATCTGGGTGTGGACATGGTCGGTGTGGGAGGAGAGTCACTGAAGACGCTGTCACTCTGGGTTTGTTGAGAGAAACACAATTATTAATTAAAGAGTATTAATGATAGTTTTAGTTTTAGTGAAGGTTTACACATTTTGGGGTGGTTTCCCAGACAGGGATTATCTTAAACCTGGACTAGGCCTTAGTTTAATTGGGAAATTTAAGTAGTTTTAACAAACATACCTTACTAAAAACATTACTGAGACAACACAAAGGCACTGATGTATTTTGAGATATGTCAGTGCAAGTTGTTTTCAGTTTGGACAGCGCTTACATTTCTTTTAGTCTAGGACTAGTCTAATCCCTGTCCCGGAAACCGCCCCTAAAACATTTTCATGGTAATCGAAAGCAATCCAAATCTTCTTTTTTTAACGTTTAACTTAAAAGTACCTTAATGCCATGAACTAGACAGTAAATTTCTTTCACTCTTTCTGCAGTATTGCTGTATGAATATCAACAGTATTGTATGGGAAGATGGACGTTGGTTGTTCTTACCCTGAAGAACTCTTCCTCTTCCGTCATCTCCCCCTCCAGCCCCTCCTCCTCCTCCATGGCCATGGCCAGACGCATCTCTGGGGCCAGATCCTGTAGCGTTCGTAACCCAGCCTGAAGCAAACAAGAGAAGAAGCTGGGATTCAGGCTCGCAGGTCAGTGCTAATTCATCTTTACTGAAAGAACAGCAACACACTCCAAACAGAAACGTGTCATAAGTCTCTACCTGAAGAGAAGCTGACTTGTCTTTGCCTTTCTTCTTTCTCTCTTTCTCCTTTCGCTTACGAAACTTCTTGAAGTAGTCTTGAATCAGAAAACTGGCATAGAATTTTCCAGCAGTCACCTCATTCCCTGAGACACAGAGTGGCACAAAGAGATCCATAAAATCCATAAAAAAATTAACGGTAACACTTTACTTAATGCCTTTATGTATAATGCATTATAAGGAGTTATTAAAGGGTACAACACATTTTAACTGTTCATGTGTGTTGTAATGCATTATATGTTGTTTTAAAGAATTATAACCGAATATAAAATGTATAGTGTCACAATGAATTGATAAGTGTTATGATGTATTAACTGTGGTTATAACTATTCATGAGACAATTCATTATAATGTGCATTACAAGGCTAAATGAATACATTAAAACTACTATTTTATAATGCTTTATATATAAATGCTTTGAGTAAAGAAACTTCCAAATAGTAAACTTCTAATGACAATGAAAGAAAGGCTGTATGCCACTGGCTGGCTATATTTACATTACACAATATACCACAATACAAGAGATCTGCATATTCAGTCAGCATGCATAAATATAGAAAATAATATAATATAGAAATATAGAAAGAAAATCATAAAGCACACACAAGCTCTAGTAATTCCCAGACATCATTGTTATCCAGATGTTTGCTTTTTAGTTTTTTAAACAATTTATCTTAATCTGGAATATTCTTTTACCCGTGTGTTTTCATTCTCTTTACAGTATTGTCTGTACCTGAAGGAGGAGGTATAACTTCATCTAGTAGTTTGGGTTTAGTGCGTTTCCAGATCTTCTTAATAATGGCTCTGAGCTCTTCATTCTGCTGGTCGATGGGTCCTGTGGTAAACCAAACTTCAGTTAAAACTTTCTATATTTAAAGGGATAGTTCACCCAAAAATAAAAATTCTATCATAATTTATTCACCCTCTTGTCATTCCAAACCTGTATGACTTTATTTCTTCTGCAGAACACAAAAGAAGATATTTTGAAGTAACCAAACAACAACAATCCCCATTGACTTGCATTTGTTTTGTGACCGTACAATAGAAGAGAATGGGCACTGTTGTTTGGTTACCAACATTCTTCAAAATATCTTCTTTTGTTTTCTGCAGAAGAAAGAAAGTCATACAGCTTTGGAATGACAATAAGGTGAGTAAATGATGATAGAATTTTCATTTTGGGGGAACTAGCTCTTTAACATACATAAATGATAAATGCATAATGTTTCCTGAAAAGTCTTACTCAGTAAGTCTAAAATCTCTATTATACTTTTGCATATTGTCACTGTCCTTCTGAAACCTTGTATGTCTATATTCTGTTTTTCAGAAAATGGAAAAACCACTGTCCTTTTGAAATGATTAAATACTGTGTTGTCAAGCAATTTGAAATACTATTCATTGGTCAGATATTTGCAAAAACCCAATAACAAACATAAAGAGTGACTAATAATAATGATTTATGGCAAAAAAATAAAAAGCATGAAATATGGAGACACAAGGTTTCAGAAGGTTTTGTGTGTGCAGTAGGTCAACCATCAGTTTTAATCTTGAGTGAAGTTCTGACGAGAGCAAACAAGGTGGCGTTGAAAGTCACGGTGCCATCGGGATAAAGAGGCACATTCATAGACACCAGCCTCTGCAGACGACACAGAGAGAAAAAAAAGGTAAAGATTAGAAATGTATTCATATAAGCAATAATAATAGTCATACTCACCCTACAGGCTACCCGATGAGGACAGAGTTTTCCAAAGCCGAGCGGGGGCTGAATTCTGCGCAACATGGTGACTACATCTAGATGTTTAATCCTTCCGCTGGAATGGAATTTGCCATATATAAACACAGACAGATAAAATAATAATACACTACATACATAAAGAATATTACAGTTACTGGACATAATGTTTGCTTACGTGGCCTCTGGGTCATAATCTGACCAGACTCTTTTAAACTCGTCCAGGTGATGTGTGCCCAGCACGGTCCAGTCTCTGGTCAGATACTCAAAGTTATCCATGATGACAGCGATGAACAAGTTAATGATCTGTGACACAAACATAAAAACCCATATTGAATCACACGATTATCTATTATTTTTAAAAGACTTTTGTTCTTTGCATGCTATATTTCTAACCAAGAAGGCGCAGAGTGCAAAGAAACTGATAAAATAGAGATATGCTAGGTTGCTGCCGCAGCTGTACTCTTCTCCCGGCTCAATGTCAGACTCTGGGTCGCACCGACGACCCGGCAGTGCCGCCAGCATGATCTCCTGCCATTGCTCCCCTGTTGCACATCTTGGTATGATGAACATATAATAAAATGAAACAAAAAAAGAAATCGGGTCAAATAATCGGGTCAAATTGGCAAATGCTGATGTACACTGACCTGAAGAGCAGCAGGACGGCCATGAAAAAGGTTTGAAAATTGTTATTTCGATTGAGCTCAGTGTTGTCGTCTATAGCTATCTTTCCAAATGTCTGGAAATAAAACAAAGAGCTTTCAGCTCAAAGTTTGATGGTCTTAAACTATTTATCTTCACAAGAACAGAACAATACAAACGCACCTGCATCCCGATGACACCATAGATGAAGAAGATCATAGCAATGAGCAGACCGACGTATGGCAAAGCCTAAGTGCAGACCGGAAGATGTAAATAAATGAATCTTTTTTTCTGACGTTTGGTGACTTTATGTCTTACCTGTAGAGATTTGATGAATGTCCAAAGGAGGGTTCGAATTCCTTCACCTTTACTGAGCAGCTTCACCAGTCGCATCACTCGGAAAAGACGGAAGAAGGTGATGGACACTTTGGCACTCTCTCCTTCTTTACCCTTTAACGCAGGGAAGAGATAAACTGATACAGTTATGTATATAGAACTAATCACCAGGCATTCATATTTATTCATATGGTAATTAAAGATCAAATAACAAATACATAAAGAATAGCATAAAGCAGGGAATGAACCAGCCACCTATCCTTTATATTCTCACCTCACCATGTCCTCCTCCACCCTGAGAAAGTGACACCATGTCCCACATGCACACAGAGAATAAAAAAATCAGAAGTGAAACAAGATGTTACTGATAAATTGTTGATTACAATGTGTGTGTATTAGGTAATGCACAAGAATGCATGAGAATCTCGAACAGATATGGTTTTTAAAATGGTTACATACACTGAACTCTGCAATCATGATGTCTGCCAAACTTCCCACCACTATCAATGCATCAAAAGAGTTCCAGGCATCTATAAAGTAGTGCTGTGTAACACAAAGCAAAGAGCATGAAAGAAGGAGAGAGACATTGAAAGGCCTTGAGATTTATGCATATGTCAATATCATAACTATAATGTTAATGAAAGGTCTCACGTAAGGTCTGAGAGCGAGAAGTTTGATGATCATCTCCACTGTGAAGAGTGTAGTGAAGATCATGTTTAGGATGTCCATCACAAAGTTAAAGAGCTTTGACTGTTCATAGTGCTGTGAGGTCAGAAAAATATAAAACATTATTAAATGAAAGGGTTTTTTAGTTTACACAAAAACATATCAGTACAAACATTAAACAAAATAAAACTGTGTGTGTGTGTGTGTGTACCTGCACAGCCAGTGTGAGTGTGTTTAGCAGAATGAGCACAAACATAATGTACTCAAATTGAGATGAATTGATGACCTTCCAGAATTTGAGCTGCGAGGGGTTTTTAGGTATGTAGATCTTTATTGGTTGAGCTTTTAATGCGTAATACACACACTGCCTCTGTGAGGAGAAAGATACCATGAAACAGACAGTGGGTTTGGTTAAAACAATGGAAATAAAGTGTCATAAAAAGTGGCAGAGACTGATGAACTCAAAGATAATCTAGCAAACCTTTTTACAATTCAGACTAACCTGGTTTTTGTTTAGTTCACAGTTTTTGAACTCTGCCTCTCCTTGTTCACGAAAAGTGATGATGACAAAACCCACAAAGATGTTCATCATGAAGAAGGCGATGATGATGATGTAGATAATAAAGAAGATGGAAATCTCCACACGGTAGTTGTAGATGGGTCCTCTGTTTATGGCGTTAGCATCGATGGCTTTGTACAAAAGCCTGTGAAATGACAAACAAACAAAATCTAAATTACGTTTACACTGGCCAGGTCATCCTCGCAAATAAGGTTACATTTGTCTAATTAAATAATATAAATATAATTCTTACAAAAAATGTGCCCCTAGGTTGTGTCAACCCTGTTACCAATGTATTTTCCATTTTGGAGTGACAATATCTTAATAAAGTCATCATCATTCCAAGAAGTGAACTTTTTAATATCACTTTATCTGTAAAGTTTGCCAGGAGGGTGTAATCTGAAAATGTCAACCCTGTCGTAATTTTCCTGCATAAAACAAATATGAGCTTTCATTTGCGAAATATGCATGAATTGCATAAAAGTACATAAAATGTCTTTCTTTCTTTAGCACAGTAACATAAAAAAGTTAAACTGTCAACCCTTTTACGTCAACTCTGTTACCTTTCTAAGGCATAATTATATCTCACCATATATAAACTTAGGTATATTATTAGGTAAATATAGATCAATTTCCCACTTACAGTGGCCAGCCTTCAAAAGTAGAGACGGTGAAGAGAGCAAGCATGCCCATCAGCACATTGTCAAAGTTAAAGTCACTGTTCTCCCAAACTCTCTCCCTCACCATTGGATGGTTCATGTCACCATCCTTGAACACCACAAACGTGCCCCTGAAATCACACACAAACAAGTCTCAGAACACAGCACACTGTGGGTGTCATTTTGAATAGATGCCAGTCAAACAGCATACTTGCACTCATAAGGTGTGTGTTTCGCCTCATCGGTGCATCTGTAGAACCGACCCTGTAGGAAACAAATCTGCAGTTTTTAAACTTTATGTGAGCCATGTGACTTATTCACAAAGCTGAATGGAATGAATTTATTTTGGAATAATGTTCACTGATGTCGCAGTACCTTGAACAGCTGCACACCAATGCAGGCGAACATGAACTGGAGGAGAGTGGTGACTATGAGGATGTTGCCGATGGTGCGAATGGCCACAAAAACACACTGAATCACGCTCTGAAGACACACATGAACAACACTTAAGTCTGAACAAAATATTCTTTGTCTTGTTCCAAATCTATATAAAGTCAATGGGGCCAAGAACTGTTTGGTTACAAGCATTTATCCAAACATCTTTCTCTGTGTTCAACCAAACAAAGAAATGTATACATGTTTGGAGTAATTCATGACAGAATTTTCATTTTGAATGCTGTATTCCTCATTATTGCTATATGAAATAATTCAAAATCCTCTTTTTGTGTTCCATAGAAAAAATAACAGCACACCATTTTGGGTGAGTCATGACAAAATTGATATTTTTATGAAAACTGCTTCTTCAATCACTTTACCAATATCACAACAACTGGAGAAGGGTTTGGGTGGTCAGGGTACAAACAGAGAAATGCATTATGGGATAGTCAGGGATGTACCTTGAGACCTTTAGCCCTGTTGATGGCTCGAAGAGGCCTGAGTACCCTCAGCACTCTCAGAATCTTCACCACTGAAATGGCACTTGAACTAAGTAATGAAATGAGAGCAAATCCTAAATGAATAAATGATGGATAGATAAATACAATGATGTGATGAATGGATACTCACTGCAAGAAAAAGGAAGTAAGAGAGACGCTGACAACCAGCAGGTCCAGAAGGTTAAAGGCGTTCCTGCAGAAGGAACCCTGATGAAGAAAAGCTCCATACACTGTCATCTGAAACACAGTTATACACTTTCATTTCACAAAGTTTCATTACATCACATCATGTCTAAACTTTAAACATCTAAACTTGCCTTCAGGCTGATTTATAAAAACATATTTTTAGTCTAATGTGTTTCATAGATACTTCTGCCACACAGGTCAAAAGATCCCATTATTAGAAATGTGACAAAACTCAATGTGATAATAAGAAATCAACTTTTAATCCATGCAGGATGAACGATGGTTTACCTTCAACATGATCTCAATAGTGAAGACAGTGGTGAAGACATAATCAGCATAACCCAACATCTGTCACAAAAATAAAGAGTCAATGTCTCTGTTATACCTGAACATTTCTCAGGAAAGTTGGCTTGGCTTTTATTTCACCCACCTATCTATATTCTCTGGGATCTATTCTCTATGGGAAACAGGGTGAGAATGAGGTCTGTGAAGCTATACCACACTGCTCTTGAGTAATGTTATCTAGCAGGGCAAGGAGTCTTATCTACTCCTGTAGTTTTTTGAGGAGTTTAAGGCGTTAAATGGAACGGCTATAAGATCTACACACAGACCCTATAGCCGTCTACTCTAGAGGTTCATGAACTTACAACGTTCCTGACAGAATGAGTTTTGATTGGATCTTCAGCAGCCAATGAAAAACTACTAAATATGATGAAGATGAGGATGAAGTTGGTGAAGTAATGATGATGAATGAGGTTGTGGCAGGCGACTCTGAGACTAAGTTAATAAAGATGAGCATTAATAACAACCATCATGATTGACTATAGGTCATGTTTCAAAATATTTAATGTGAAGTACCAGTTTTTCTTTCCAAGGATGAAAAAGGAACTTCCGTCAGGAATAGGAACAATTTTCTCTTTGGGTTGAAAACTTTCAACTTTCATGGGTGTGCCTATACCTTTAAAGAATACAGTAACAGAAGTAATGAAATAAATGTATGTACATGAGCCATTAAAGGGATAGTTTTTGTAGTAACTTTTTTTTGACATGACGTTCTACACATTGTAAGACCTCCCAGCATCTTCGGTACACAAATAAAGATATTTTTGATGACATCCAAGAGCTTTCCAGGCCTCCTCATAGACATCATGGTAATTCTCTCTGTCAAGGTCCAGAAAAGTACTAAAGACATTGATTAAATGGTCCATCTGATCATAGTGGTTTGATTTAATTTTTATTTCAGATCATTTTATCGATGTCTTTAGTACTTTTCTGGACCTGGAAAGCTCTCGGATGTCATCAAAAATATCTTTATTTGTGTTCCGAAGATGCGAAAATTTAGATTTTTGGATGAACTATCCGTGTGTATATGAAGTGATGGGCTAAACAGAACTTACCCTCAAGCCCTTCAATTGCTCTCAACTCTTCATTTTCCTCCCAATCATCTCCATCATTCTAAATGAATCAAGAACAAGAAAGTAATGTGAGCAGAAACTCAAAAATCATCCACAGAAACTTTACAAGATCCACTTTCAATGCTAAATAAATGTCTTTGGTTTAGCTGTGCATGGATCGTCAGAACATTATTTCATAGAACAAAGATAACATTTTTAACAAATGAGAGAGAGAGCTGGGTTCTTACTCCAGCATCTTCCTCTCGTTCCTCATCATCTTCCCATTCCTCCTCCTCTTCTTTTTTCTCTCTTTAAAACAGAACATCTAGACTGAGATCTAAACAATAATAACACACTCATTCTACTTCTGTTTATCACTAGTGTGTGTGTGGGGATGAGACCTACTCTTTTTTCTTTTTGCCACCATCTCCGGCTAAGTTATCCACAGCGATAGCCAAAAAGACATTTAGCAAGATGTCTGGATATCACAGTCAAATGTCAAATACAAGACTCTTAAGTGTCACTTAATCACCCTCATGATATTTAAAACATGTATATGACTCTACTTTTCTGTAAACAAAAAAAGAAGATATTTTGAGAAATGTCTTAGTGGTTTTGTGTCCATACAATGAAAGTCAATGGGGTCCAATGTTGTTTGGTTACAAACTTTCTTCAAAATATCTTCTTTTGTGTTTTGCAGAAGAAAGAAAGTCATACAGGTTTGGAATGACACGAGGCTGAGTAAATGATTGAAGAATTTTCATTTTTGGGTGAACTATCTCTTTAATGTTAATGGATATGAAAACATTTATTATTGAACTGTGGGTATTCTATACATACTGTATAATTAAAAGGATACAGTTACCACAGACGAAAAGAATGACAAAGTAAATACAGACAATCATATTGGGAAACACAGGTCCACCATATGCCATGATGCCATCGTACATGACAGAGTTCCAGTCCTCTCCTGTTAGAATCTACAGTAGATAAGACAAGACATGTGGGTCTATTAACATCATCATATTGTGAAAATGTAAATTCATTTTCTAATCCAGCATTGCATGTTATTCTAAATATTACTTTAGAAGAGTGCTATTAGTGCATCTCCACCATTCAGTTGTGCCTTTTCTTATACAAAATAATCCACATACACCATGTAAAAGTTTCATTGGTTACCTGGAAACAGGTGAGTAAAGCAGATGGAAAAGTGTCAAAGGTGCTTCTTTTCATTTGAGTCTCGTCAAAGTTGAACTTTCCACCGAACAGCTGCATGCCCAGCAGAGCGAAGATGATGAGAAAGAGGAAGAGCAGAAGCAACAAAGAACAAATGGCCTTCATAGAGTTGAGTAAAGAGCCCACCAGATCTGAGAGAGCAGCCCAGTGTCTAACAGAGACAAGTCAACAAAACCAGCACCTTTAATATACCAAGTACAGATGCCAATACATTTGTGCATTAGAGAGAATTATCTGCATGTTAGTAAAGCAGGTTTTTGCATTAATATATTGGGGTCAGAATCACCGTGTGACTTTGAAGATACGGAGCAGCCGAACGCAGCGCAGCACAGAGATTCCGATGGGCGGAATCAAGTCCATCTCCACCAACACCGTCTCCAGAATCCCACCGCACACGACGAAACAATCGAAACGGTTGAAGAGCGCCATGAAGTAGATCTGAAAGCCAAAGCTGTAGATCTTCATCAGCATCTCAAGCGTGAAGAGAGCCAGTAAGATCTTATTTGCTCGTTCTGGGGGCATTAAAAAGGACAGTTTAAGGTCAGTTCTTGTCATTGAGGGGAAGTATTGTGTAACACTCACCCTGTATGTCAGTGAGCCACTGAGGCTGGCCGTAGTGTTCAGAAGCGCTGGCGGCAGTGTTGAGGAACACCAGCAGCAGGACCAGCCAATAGAAATTGCTGGATTTGACGGCAACGCGGCAGTTCTTCCTGATCATTAGATTCAAGTGGTACAGCTGCTCGCTGAGGGGAGAAGAGAGGAATCAGGGGCTCAAATTCATGAATCTAACATGAGGTTGACAGATGGGACAAAACTGGATCCTTGCAAATAAAATAGTTTGATGTTCTATGAAGGTGTTCTTCATAAATGTTGGGTTGAATAGCCTATGGGTCATTTATTAACTTTGTTACATGTTAGAACAAAGAGCAAAGTAGCGCTAGACTGATATATCAGACAATATTTTTAATTTTTAGTTAATAAACTTTTACATCAGATGTAAAACATTGAATCAGCCATTAAAAACATATTGGTCAAACACTAACCCACAACAAAATGATCCATCTTCAATATCTCAACAATTTCTCTTAAACAGCAGTGACATTAAATAAAACAAACTGTGCAAGTCTTTCAAATAGAGGAATTTCACAGGGATGCCAAAGAAAAAACACTTTTAGTTCCACAAAGAACCATTCAGTCAAAGGTACTACAAAGTAACCATGTCTTTCCTACCCTTTTATAATCTGAAATGTTCTTCTATGGCATCGTGAAGCACCTTTATTTTTAAGAGTGAATTGAGTAAATAAATGAAAAACAGGAGAAAAAGACGAAAAAACACTTACCAGAAACTTATAGCCATCAGCCGTGCCCTGAGAGGAAAAGAGAATTGTGATTCAGATTTTATTCAGATTCATATTCATAATACTTCTATAATAAACAACACACAAATGTTCCACTTGCATTATAGACGCGCAACAGCCGTTGTCATCATCCAAAAACGCTTCAAACTCCGAGTCTGAATCTGATTCTGTAAAAAACAAAACAGATTTTACCCAAAGACTGTGCTCTTTGGAAATAAAGTGTTATTCAGATACTGTTTGCTTCATTATACAACGCGAATGAAAATCTGACTGAAACGTCCCACACCTCCATCTTCACTGTGCTTATACCAGCCATATTTCTTCATCATCTTCTTCTTGGCCACCACAGCACCTGTCATTCACCCAACAGACAAAAGTAAACACGTATGAATAAATGTTCTCCGTTCAGTCAATAGAAACTAATTAAAAGTAATCCTTGGTTGTTGGTGTGTGTATATTAATGTGCATCACGTTTATTTCCATCCTCGTCCATGTCTTCTGCTTCAATGAGCCAGTCCATGTAGCCGATCATGTCCTCCTCCATCTGCTGTTTCTCCTGGGCTTTCTGCAGCTCACCACGACACACAGCCTTTTCTCTCTCTTTAGAGAACTCACTGTGAGGTGTAAAAGACACACATTACATGTCAGACTGTACATCCATGCTATTCTATGTTTGTAACTTTCAAGTAATGCTGAATACCTTGGTTTAGATGTGTTTCACTAGGATTGAAACTAAACTCAAAATTATAATTTTAGACAGAATTTTAATTAAACCAAAATCATATTCGACTGTATAGTGCCGGAACATCAGTCTTTTTGGTTGGTGTCCTTATTTTTTGTAATGTTTGATTTCACAGAGTTTAAGTATAATTCTATAGTTCATAAAATGCCTACAAAGCCAACTTAACTTCAATCTAACTAAGAAATGATAGTTTTCTACAAGCAAAATCTTTAAATGTTTACTAGATGCACTGATATATCGGCCAATAATCGGTATCGGTCGATAAAAGCTATTTTTTACACTATATCCTGATAGTTTAAAAACAGGCGATGATCAGGACAGATATATCCTGTCAATCAAAAGAGGACAGGAAACTGCAATGAATTTGTAATCTGTGTATAAAAAATATAAAGAAACATCACCAGTTTTATTTATTTAATCCTCAGAATTAGTTAGTGCGAGTTAATATAACCACCAAACTATCTGTATCAGTGCATATCAACTGAATAATCGGCTACCGGTATCAGTGGGGAAATTTAGTATCTTTAATATTTACATATAATAAATGCCTCTCTGAAATACTTGATTCTGATTGGTCAATGTTGAAAACTGTGTTACGTTCATCTCAATTATTTATTATTCCATAATCTCTTTAAAAATCAAGTTTCATGTCCATTTCTTTATTTATTTGGTATTTGCTTGTGTAATAATATAGATGCCATCGTACTGTTCGCTATAAGAACACATGAGTTATACAGCAGTCTAATAAGGGTTATGGGATGGATCATTTTAAGTCACTCACCCGCTTAAGACACCCAACACAAGATTGAGGACAAAGAAGGACCCGAAAATGACCAAAGACACAAAATAAACCCAAGGCAGCTCAAAACCAATGGCATCATTCATCTGATAGATAGCAGAATAGAGAAAGAAGAAAACATTAAGGGATGTAGTTAAGCATGTTCAGCTTTACATTGGATATTAAAGTAACCATGAGATGCTCTTTAAGACACATTCTAACATTCAGTCCCATGTCAATTAATACATGCAATATCAAGAAGCAAAACCGAGGTCATTTACATACAGAAATCTTAAAGCTAGAGTAAAAGCTGTTTAATTCTAAGAACAAGAAATAGGAAATTAAAACTGTATTTACCATGTAAAAAGGTTTTTGGTGCAGGAAACTTATTTTAAATAAGTGGCATTCACTATAATAACAGGGGTCTTTACCCAGTAGAGCACATCCGTCCAGCCCTCCATAGTAATGCACTGGAACACAGTGAGCATGGCGAAGAAAATGTTGTCAAAGTTGGTGATGCCTCCGTTAGGCCCTTCCCATCCTCCCCGACACAATGTGTTATTCCCCACGCAGAATCGCCCGTTACCCGCAAAAGCACACGGTGTTGGGTCATCATCCACCATTAGTTCTTTACACAGGAAAATGACCAAAGATCAGTAACCATCATAAAAACTCATTTTAAGGTGAACTATTGCAAACCAAAATAAGGTGACCAAAACAAAATAACGTTCAGTGTGGGTGTTTATTTTTTACCTGTCCCAACATAAAAGCAGCTCTTGTGCATCCTCCCGATAAAGAGCTCTAATCCAATGATGGCATAAATGATAATGACGAACATGACCAGCAGACCAATGTGGAGCAGAGGAACCATAGCCTTCATGATAGAGTTCAACACAATCTGCAAGCCTAAAAACAATACAGACTCGATCACAATCTATCTAAATCTAAAGTATACGTTAGAATTGACTTGCGGTCAACACTGCAAATATCCATTTAGGAGTTCACACTTACTTGGCACACCGGACACCAGGCGCAGGGGTCGTAGTACTCTGAAAGCTCTCAGGGCTTTGACATCCAGACCACCAGGTTTACCTGCACCGTGATGGCCGTCTCCTGGTTTGTGATCTCCCATTTCAGCTAACACACTGAATAAACTGCAACAGGCAGTAGGTACATTTGACTTTAACACTGTCACATATTAAGCACATTTTTGTTGCACGAATCAGATCACATACCCAACAATGACAATGATAAAATCCAGCAAGTTCCACCCGCTGCGGATGTAAGCGCTGGGGTGCATGACCAGACCGTATGCTAGAATCTTTGTGAATGTTTCAATGGTGAAAATCACCAGAAAAACATATTCCACTTGTTCCTGAGAATAATTTAGGTAGGAAATGTAAAAGAAATTGAGGGATAGGACAAAATAGAGAAAATGTAGGACAAGTTAGTAAACATTTATACTATAAGTCTTTTAAATGCTGTTGGTGTAAGACAGTAGCCGGGTTTCCATTACAAATTTGCGAAAAACTGTAAATATCGATAAAAAACTATTGCGAAATGATGGCGTTTCCATTAACCAATGTAACCAATGTCCAGACATACTGCGGCATCTTTAAATAATGATAATGCGACTTTTTACGTGCGCCATGTGATCTGTAAATGCAAAAAAAACGTTTCCGTTGCAGTTTTGCAAAATTTTTCGAATTGCTTGAAAAACCACCTTGTGTGAGCGCAAAAACTTTTTGCGATAAATGGGAGTTTTTGCGAAATGTACGTGTTTCCACTGAGCGTATTTTCAATTCGCAATATCAATTTGTGCAATTGAAAGGGTAATGGAAACGCACCCATAAAGACAGCGCATGCAAAATTGATATTTCTTTAATATTTTTATTTGATATTTCTTAAAATTGTATGTAATTCCAAACATAGACATAAGAACATAGACATTTTTGTTCTGCAGAGACCCTGTCTTAGCATCCTTAACGGTCCACTTTACAAGAATTTATGAAATTCAATTAAAGCTTAATTCAAGAGAAGCTATTTGGTCTGCACACATGCACTTTCTCTTTAACCTGCTTTCCCCTGCAACACACATTGCTAATCTCATTAGCTTTCTGCCCTCTTGACACACTTAGTAAGATGCTACAGGCTGCAGGTGTTCTGGGTTACCCGCACAATAATTTAAACTAATGCTCAATACAGTACAGACACTCCTGACTCAACAGCGTCTGCAAAAAGCAATGGATAATTTAAAAGGAAAGTATATACAGGTAGTATGTTTCTACAATATAATATATTACAATATCTATAAATGTAACCTTGCATCAAGACAGATTGTTTTGAGTAATAAAGAGAAAAGAAAGAGAAACAGATGCAAGGAGGGGAAGATCTATTTAAAAAGCAAACATATTTATGTATGTATTGGTTAAATATATAATGAGCGAGTAGATCACGTGTTGCTAGAGTGATAGAACAGATGGTCAATACTCTTATCCTGTTTGGCATCCAGAGCTGTCAGTCAAACTTCAAGCCTAATGCAATTACAGCATTGAACTGAATGCTAGGAGCTCTAAAAACAATCATCTTAAATACCTTCCGTTTCACATATAGACACTAAAAGTCATTTATAATACTTCATACACTACATGACTCATGTAGTACATTGTTTCATCGTCATTACTGTGTGTTAGTGTGTGAACTGCATGCATAACACATAAACATCCTATTGCAACATAAATCTTTATGTAGTTTAAGGTATAACGTAATAACACAGTCATAATTTGCATGGAAGAGATAACTGGATTGAATTTGGCTATAATCTGAATGGACAAAATGTGTATATTTATATATACACAGATTGACACGATGAGTTTCAACATTGCCCATTCTGTTATTGAGCATCTGCGGAGGTTACAGTATATATTTTCTTGGCATGTTTAGGGGGTTGGTGACTTTAATAAGAACTACAATAAAAAGGTTTGAGGGTGGTGTTCTCTTAGTTGAATTGAAAACTAATGAATGTCAAGTATTTTCCGCTCAGTATACACTAATGCCATTTATTGCTAATCGTGATCCATTAATGAATATGTGTAATATTTATATTTATGCATACTATAAATTATATTTAAATACAAATGTATATAGATAGATTTTTTTAGTTCAATATTTAGCACTTTTGTTATATGCTTCTGTCATGTTATTATTTATTTTATTATATTATTATTATATTATTCTGAGGCAAAAGGTAACATTTTTTGTTAAGTTTGAGTTTTTCAATTATTTTTAGGCCAATATTTAATTAAATTTTAATAAACAGAAACATTTCCAAAGTTTTCATTTTAGTTTAATAGTTTAATTTTAAACAGTAAACTTACCAGATTGTGGTTAGTGGCATTTGAATCATCTTCAGGAAAAGGTTTGGACACACCAAGGGCGACACAATTTGCAAAGATGGCAAGCAAAATGAATATATCAAAGGGCTTGAAGGTCTAAGGTCAAAGAACAAACGGTCCATAGAATGAAGGTAAACAATGCACACAAACACAACACATAGGGCATATTAAGGATATTTCCACTCCACTAAGGCCAGTGCTGCCATGCGTATGGGGTTACTGAGGGTCAGGCAGCATAGTGCCCTGGGAGCACGCAGGGCAGATTTGTTTGCTTGCGTGTGTTTCTTGGCTCCTCCGGCTCTTTTTTGCCCCGCGGAACCCGTTGAGTTGAGTGTGTCTGTCTTGCTAGGGTCAGACCCGGCCAAGCCTCCATCTAAAATAAAACATTTTCCTATTAACATTTTCCTTTCCGTAGAACGAATGTGATCATTTGCAATTTACATTAAAGTCTGTAATAAACTATAAAACAGTTCCATATTTCCCTCGGCTTTTTGGGACAAAACTGATAAATTAGTAAGAAAAACTTTTTGTAATAGAAATTATGAAGAGGACGCGACTGTGGCTTGTTGTAGCAAAAACTTAACCTGTGTTTAGTAAATTGTATTTTCCAAAGCAATACTGGATGTTTCATCCCAGACATTATAATGGATTTACTGGTAATTGTACTGGTTTTAATGGAAACTATAAAAGTCTCTGTAGATCTCTAAAGGTAATGTGTTGGGTTTTATTGGTGAGATGTCATCTGGAACCAACAGAACACCATCCAACTGGATTAAGGCCCAAAACACACTACACACAGGAATTGTATACAAGTAAAATAAAAGTAAAACAGCTGGTGATTCTTAGTAGTGTTTGTATTGGAAATAATTACAATTTCTATTGTTCTGTCATCACATTGACTACACAGCAAATAACACAACTAATTTCCAATTAATATAGAATAGAAGAATGAAAATTTTAATATAGATTATCCAAAAAAACTTGTATCATCCAGCAAGAAGGTAGGCTACAGACAGGTGTGTGTAACTCACCTTTTGTTGGCGCGTCCATTTCCACCGTCCACCAACCACCATCTGCTTGTTCTCAGAAATTCGCATGAAATAATACGTGAACACTCTTTATGGCGAGGCTTAAACCCGTTAAAATCACCTCATATCTATAAGAAGCAGTCGGGCTGAACGCTGTTAACGTACAGAGCAGGTGGAAGAGTTTAAGCGCGCGGGCGGCATCGAAAATAAGAAAACCCTACAAAACATAGAAGACAGATGCAAAGCGCATCACATTGCCCTGTTCACAAGAGTAAAACATACCTATATTAACTCTTAACGAAAAAACAAATGTGTACACGTATCTCATCCTCGTCTGCCCGAAGGTGTTCGGTGTGGTAAGCCGTGAACGCAGGATTAACTCATTTGAGCCTGTTAACGGGGATGACTGTGCTGAAACCCAGATGGAGACACTAGGAAACTTCTACATGCCTCAAAGTATGTAAATGCATTTGATTATATGTTTAAAGTTTATATTACGTATCCAGATACAGAGTAAAACAAACATAACGTCGGATATTTCACCATACAGAACATGATTATGAAAAATATTCAATTCGAAAATACTACCAGCACGTGAAGTGTAATCTTTGCAGAGCAAACATAGAACGCTCCCCTAAAGTTAATATTTGGTTGCTCTTTGTTATATTTGGGAAACCAAAAATTGTTAGCGGAGTAAGTTTATTGTAAAGACCACAGCGCCCCCATGCGGCAGAATGCAAAAATAAAAAGGCGTGCTCACTTTTGACCGTGTGTTTATTATAATCTACAATGGATGAGCATTTCGTGAAAATACAAGGCAGCTGATGCTAAACATTACATATGGCATGCATGAGCTGAAAATGAGTTACATAAAGGCAGATCATAAGTAATACATTTATAAGTACAATGTATGTATATGCATACATAAATGCATAAAGGCATGGAACGTTCAAATTACTTTATTTTAGGAATTCATTGTCTTCAAGTATGGCTACAGAGTATGAAGGAATGAGAAAGTTGAAGTATCTGTAATATCCTTAAATTCAAAAGCTGTAGTTACAACAAATAATGATGCGCATCTATGGTCTATTACATCTTCAAAGATATCGACTGTCTAAAATCACTTACATTTTTGTTTATACATTGCATCTCCCCTGTATGAGGAAATCAGACATTGGCAATGTCAGTTAAGGGTAATGAAGTTCATGGAAACATAAAGAATAAATATGCTTGATCTTTACTATGGGTTGCTATAACAGTCACCTTGGCACTTTGTGAGAGCAACCATAACTTTGTTAAAAACAAAATAAAATACAACTTAAGACAAATAATGCAGTTCTATTTGGTCATGTAATGTGCTAACAAAACAGTACCAGCAACTGTAAAAATTCATGGACATAAATGTAAACCTTTCCTTCCCTGCTCACCTCTGCTCCAGAACATCTGTTCTTCTCTTCAGATATATTTCCTTCACAACATCAAGTGCTGTCACTAGAAAATATGATTAGGGACAAATAACTTCAATGTTGCCATTGCTAAATCCATAGAATGAAGCAATAATTGAGCTTTTCTCCAAAACATGTTTATACAAGGCATTATTTTCTAGATTTTGTTTAAGCCACCTTATAGTTTAAGACAAATGTTTAAGACATTTTAGTCTTTCTTCATTCATGTTCAACTTACAAATAAAGTACACATTTTAACACTTGCTTTTTTAACATTTTGCTTTAAATCACTTTCTGAGTCAGCTCTTAGACTGCATCAAAACCAAACTCCTCATATCTGACCCATCTTGTGTATCTGAAAGATTTTAATACCACAACATATAAGATTTTTGAAGAAGGGCCCAGGAAAGAAGTTGGCACAGCTATGATCCAGCTTCTTGTTCCTGTCCCATCGCTTCCAGCAACAGGCCCATGGGAGTCCTCTTCAGTCCTATGCTCTCCAGCTTGTTCTCCAGTTTATTCTTAAGACTTCGGAGTCGTACTGAAGCATGAATAAGAATCACTGAAGAGAGAAAGAGGGCTTAGACAGAGAACGGCACAATAATACCATCCTTTGAAGAGTATTTCTATTTCACAACAACAAAACTAACATAAAGACATCTGAAGCAGATAACTAGGAATACTAACTTAATATAGGGAAAGCGATGCCAAAAAGAAAAACAGCCACCCCTCCTAAGACAGACAGAAGAAGGTAGCTGGAGCCCAGGATTGCAGCCAAGCAGAGTGACGGATGATTCCTCCTGAATCTTCGGACTACAGCCTTGTTTTCCGCAGCCCAGACAAACCCCAAGAAGAGAAGAAGCACAACCGTTGCCCCAAGAATCAGCTGGAATGGCTGGAAATAACTATCATCATATAAACAAAGTGATGAAAGAACAATTATTATAAAGAACAATGTTATAAATAGGTAGAAAGTCACATTATTTCAAGAGTAGTAATTGTTTAATTTCATACAGTATTAAAGAAATGCTATTATTTGCTTTATTAGAAACTGAAAGTTTGTGTCTGTCAGACAGTGATTATTATCATTCTTTTTTCGCGTCTGTAAAGCAATGTTTAAAGCAGTTTAAAGAAACAGTATTTTTATTTGTTTATTTTTGTTTGTTCAACGCAAATCACGCAATGAATGGGTCTGAATGAAGGAACACGTCACTGGTGTTTACTCACCCGACTATAACAAGAAAAGCCACAGCGGAAGCGAAATAGTTTGACTGGTAATACAGCAAGTTGTTTATGATCCGGTTATTCCACCGCTCTAAGTTACGGACATCAGGCACGGAAAACCGGGCCGAACCCAAGAGAAAATCGTCCAAGGTTCTAAAAGGCGGATGCTGGACGTCCATTTTTAACGTCGTTTGTTACTACATTTCCCAGCATGCACTCGGCTATGATTCGACTACGCGCCGGAAACACAAATGAAAAATGACAACACCGTCAGTTGCTATATTTATGGTTTAATTACCTTTATTAAAACTGTATATTTTCTATAAACAGGAATACAAAGTAAAATAAACCACAAGCACAAAATACTTTGAGAAAATTCTCCTTTTCAAAAGTGCTTCAATGTAAATGATCTAAAAAATGCACAATTATTGCAACAGTGTGTGAGACCGATCTGTCCAAAAGTGAAAACACACAAGATAAATTAAGTTCATTTGGTAGACAAAACAATAATGTTGAATATTATTCCATATCAGTTTCATCTGCGTCTTTTTACTGCACATCATCAATAAAGGGATATTTTTTTGTGACCTATTTTTTGTCAGATATGGTGACCCATACCCGAAATGTGACCTCTGCATTTAACCCAACCAGTGAATAGTGAACACACACACTTCAAGTCGTGAACACACATACACCGGGGCAGTGGGCAGCTAACACTGCAGCGCCCGGGGAGCAAACGGGGGTAAGGTGCCTTGCTCAAGGACATGTCAGTTGTTACCTGCCGGTACTGAGAATCGAACCGGCAACCTTCTGGTTATGAGCCCGACTCTCTAACCATTAGGCCACAACTGCCCCCATTTATATAAACAAATAAATAAATTGCTGCAAATTTCAGTATGTTACTGAAGGTGATGCTTTAAGTATATTACATATTAAAAGGTCCCAATTTTATATTGTAAAAGATCTCATTTTTGTATGTAATGAATAACATAAATTTAGAAAACATAAATACATAGAGAAATTTAGCACAGCCATACATTGCTCATTTACATTATAACATTTGCTTCTGTGGTTGAAATATTTTCCATTTCTTACTTTCAATAACAATTTTTAAATACTGTAGGTATAAACTAAAAACAAATTGACTGAAGTGATGCGCTACATATTCCCTTTGCAATATTAGAAAATAACAAAGTGCACATTATAATTTATAAATACTACAAATTACCTTCTATTTGCCCCTGAGTGGTATCTTATACAGGATGATTCAGGTCAGTACTTCTCATCTTTGGAGGGTCCTGTAAACTGTGCAAATGCTCCTAAACTTCTAAACAACCCTCAATTGTTTTCACAGCCTATAATATATCATCACAGTGCAAAATTGTTTTACTGATACTGTCCAAAACTACGAGTTTCTCAACCTCCTTCTTTTGGGGGAAGCGGACTCGGGTCCTCCACAAAGGGACTTGCTACAGATGGAAAAAAGATACAGATGGTGAAGATAGTATTAAAATAAATCAGCTCTCTGAATCAACCAAACAAAATCTATCCTGATCTGTGTAACTCACGGTTCTGAAACTGCTGTGCTGTGTATCTAGTAAGGAGTATCCCAAAGCCCTCAATAAGAGCAAGAAGAATTCCCCCCATCATTGCAGAGCCCACCATAGCCAGTGGACCACCTAAAATACAAACATGCCCACAAAACAAAAGGTTTTTTATCAACATGCTCGTGATTTAGAGGCATCGTAGTAAATTAGCATTTTTTCCTATCAATCTATTGAATAAATGATATAAGGAGCACAATCACGTTGCACTTATGTTATTACAGAATACAGAAATATGAGCTTATTATTATATGTACTTCTCTGAATCTTACTTAGTAGCACTGTTAGTTTATGAAAAAATTAAAACCATTTTCAGTTTTTCTGAATTTAATATTTATAGTGTTGATGTCAAATTAATATTTTTGTTTCATTCTGTGAACTACTGACAATATTTCTTCCAAATTTCAAACAAAAATATTGTTTCTATTTGCATTTATCTGCAGAAAATCTAAACTGGAGAAACAGATCAATATAACAGAAAACATTCTCTGTATTTCTTCAGACCTCAAATACTGCAAATAAAACAAGTTCATATTCACTTTTTTATTTTTTTATAAAATAAAAAAGTTGTCATGCTGTCAGTCTTTTACATTGCTGTTGGGTGACCTGAGGTGACAAGATCCAGTCAAAATGATCATGGTACTAAACTTACTGCGTGCAGCCAGTATAGCTCCAGTCATGGCTCCACTAGTGATGGAGTTCCAAGGGTCTTCCTTACCCCGCAAACGCACTAGACCACAATCTATGGTGGAAAACAATCCACCCCACACAGCAAAACTACCTAAACAAGAAAGAAATCCTAGGTAAGAATTTGGGGTCTTATAAAGCTATAGTTTACTGATATACAAAACACTATTATCCTACATTACTCAGTCCTGTTTTCCTTGTGTCCATACTCGTATCACTTATTTGATATAGGCTAGGCTACTATATATAAATGTATATACTTTTATAACTTTGTGGTAAATGGACCATTAACACACACATACAAATGTCAAAATAATAAATATTCAAATATACACCTCCAATTTGTGGTGCTCTGACTCTCACTGCATTTGCGCTCCCTCTTAGCCTGTGTCGTACACCCTAAGGGAAGGAGCATGTGTGTGCATATATAAATGAATATATTTGTAACAGGTGACACCAACACTTTCCCGATGTCAGTATAGCTTACCACAGGAGCATTCCGAAAACCTTTAACAGTCTGGAACACCCCCCCTCCAATAGCCCCCATGGTAAAGGCACCCCCACAGTCATCAACAATCCTCCATGGACTTTAAAAAATGAAAAGTTGTGTTGTTAATGCAAATAAAAAAATCGACGTAACAGTCAACGCATAATGTGTCAATTGACAACATCACATTTTTATAATGTATATGAAGGTTATGTATTAATAATTGTAAATAACAAAAATTTTTAGATGCTACAAAATAATTTTGGTTGCATGATATAATTACCAAAAACAGTCTTATTGCAAAACTATTTCATGTCAGCTATTTTAAGCCTGGCAATGAAAGTAAACATTGTAATTCATTGCTCTACTTCTTCGGAACTAGATGTGATCTCGCTTGATACGTTGTTTACCCTGCGCTCAGTGTAATGTATCAACAGTGTGTCAACTGTTGTATACTTCTGAGGATTGCCAGACAAACAGTGTACTACAAACGAGAATGTAAACCGGTTTAATAAGATCGGTTTCCCGTCAAAGTGCGGACCTGTCAAATGGAAATCACAAAGCTTGTAGACTACTTTACCATGGTTCACGGGCATACTCCTCCATGATAACCCTGATGACGTCAGTGCGTTTACGCAATCTCTCCGTGACAGGACATTCAGTTTGGACATATCGCATACAAATCTTACGACGGCTTTTGTTATACACTACACATTAATGCACAAGAAATCATAATTTTATTGAAAGGATTTGAGCCTGACATGAGAATGATGCTCTGCCACAGCAATGAATGATCCCGTTTATTCGCAAATGTCGGTGATTGGTCCACCCACACCTGCGCTGAGAAAAGTAACAGAATGGTGACAGGCGGATTCAGCACTTGTACAGTAAAATATCTGAATCATGCTAGTGTGAAATTCACTGGGAAACATTCGTAGTGGATCATTATTTTGCCTACTCATTCCCATATCATGTTAATTACAATAAATGAGAGTGTCACGTCAAAAACCCAATATTAAAACATGTACACATAAAAAAACGGATAAGTGCCCGTATGAATTAACAGTCGCTTTAAAATGACGTTGCAAACGTCCAAACAGGCCGACAGATGGCAATATTGATATAGTTTAGTGATCATCTAAACTATCCTACTTATCCAGCATGCTTCTGGTTTATATACAATAATACATACTGGACTCAGTACAGCAAATGTTATATTTTAAAAATGTTTTATTAACATTTTACACATTTCATTATCCTTTCAATTCGCTGCCTCCTCGACCTCCACGCAAATTATTCAGAGGCAAAACAAGCTCGTAGCTGTAGTTGTCAATCTTGTCCGAGCGAGGGCGAAGATGCACGACCCGTGCAGAACTTGTACAGTAACTTTTGGTCGTCCTTGGATCGCAAAATGTTAGAGAGACCCTGAAGATCCTCGCGGTTCATTGGTGTGAAATCATGCTTTGCGTCTTGACACGAAGCGCGGTAAGTGCTATTATCATAATGTACAACATTGATTATATATTATATTGATTATATTGAATATATATATGCCAAACGCAATGACTTGAACAGTTCAACGCACCAATACATGGCATTCTGCATGACTTGCTTTCGTAATGCTCGTTTGTTTTTAGTGGTTACGCGGATGTTTTCTTGATTTACAACATGGATTGCATTGCAACATTGTAAACACAAAAATGCAACGAGTATACTTAAAATCGAATTGTGTATTATGTTTATTAGGTGACCCATACATAATCTGTGAATAATTCAACAATGAAAATATTTTGTCAAGGATGTTTAGTCAAAACACACAAGGCCTAACATGCTTAATAAAAATGTAGAGGCACGCTGTTTGTGGTATGTAATGCCTTCACAGATCATGTTTTATCATGTCATGCAACCATCTGTTTAATAAAATGTAAACATGTTTGAACAGATTGTTGCATGACATGATAAGATCTCTCTGTAATAAACTCTCTCTTTCTGCTCTCTAACAGCATTGTACCTTATGGTTTTAAATCATTCATACCACACAAAAATGTCTCACTTCATTAATAAGCCTGCATGCATAATTATCATAAATACGTTAGAAACATTGCAAAACATTGACACAAATATTCTACAAACACACGGACGACTTAAGTAAATAAATGAATAAATACAATGTAAAAAGATTTTAAAAAATTGTCATGTAAATGCATAAATAATTAATTGTGTTTATCAGCCTATCTCTGTATTTCTACATTCATTTATGCATTTTTCGTCGTCCATACACTAAGAGCTTTAAGTTGTTTTTGAAGTGGCACTGCTCTAAGAACCGGGTGTTGTGTTACATGTTCTATAATAATCAATGTTCATTGTCAACTGTGTCAACCTAGTCAAGGACGGGCCTGGTGAAGCCCTGCCTTCTGCTGAGTCCGGTGTCGGCTGTCCAAATTTGTGACCGGTCGCTGGTCCATCAGGAGAGTCTGCCAAAGCTGCCTGTGCCGCCGCTGAAGCAGACATGCGCGCGCTATGTGGCCGCGCTCGAGCCGCTGATCAGCGAGGACGAGATGGCGCACACGCGCAAGCTCCTGCAGGAGTTCCAGCTCCCGGGTGGTGTGGGAGAGAGACTGCAGAAGAGCCTCGAGCGAAGGGCGCGCAAAACTGAAAACTGGGTGCGTGAGTGCGTGTCAATAACCCAAAAACATGTTTTTTAAAAGGGTGTTATTTTTTTACCAGCAGTTTTTATAGAGTCATAAGCCTGCGTTGTTAAAAATGAGGCGTGGTTATCTTATAATTTGGCGTTGACATGTGTGTAAACTTTGGGGTCCCTCTTTGTCTATTGTTTTTAGTTTTTCTACACCTGTCTATTACCACATATCTACCACAGTAAATTTGTTTTGAATGAGAAACAAAACGCAAACAAACAAAAACACCTTTCATGGGCCATGCAATATATAGCCTATATATGTATCAGTTATAATATATCATAAGAACAATTATGCACCCCTAAAGGCCACTCAAAGCATTCCTCCTAAATATGCCTTCTGTCATTGTATGATCCAGCTCTCTGATTGGTGGATGCAGTCAGCCTACCTGGATTCTCGAATGCCAGTGGCGATGTACACTAGCCCTGGGGTTGTCTTACCCAGAATGCACTTCCAAGATCAGCAAGGACAAATGAGGTGGGCATTATGAAGTGGGTGTGAGACACAATGAGCAAATAAGATTTTGTAATGAAATCAATGTGTTTGAATCTATTCAAAACACATTGTTATTTATACAATTGTGTGTGTGTACGTGTGTGTGTCTTAGTTTATCTCAGACTTTAATCCAAAGTGAATACCAGTCTACTTATTACAGGGAGAATCCCCATGGAGCAATGTGTTTAAAATATCTTTCTTAAGGGGACAATTGTGTTAGTTTATGCATAACTCAAAGGATTTTAAGTTTGAACCTGCAACCTTTCAGTCATCAGTCATGCATTTAATAAATCATTCAAAAGCAAAATGTATGAAATTATTTGTTAACAAATAATATGGAGAGGTTAGATTTAGGGTTTAAAGTTTCATGTTGACCTTTACTCAGAGTTCCCTTTATGCTCGGCTATTTTTGGCATATGTGCTGCTTGTGGTATTGGACTGTTTTTTTCCAAAGGGATGTGCTCTTTAGAACTGTGTGGGCGTCAGATTCGGCCCTGTTCCCATGTAAAGTGACAAATTGTTACAAATAGGCAGACATACAGCCGTGGAAAAAAATAAGAGACCATTTCAATGTTTTCAGCATTTCTAGATGTATTGTGGCCATTGTCTGTTGAATTTTAACAAAATCAAACCTTAGGCATGACATAAAGTCATCCAACAGCAATGTGAAAGACAAGATTATAAAAATTGTAAAAAAGATTGTAAAAATCAAGGTTATCACATAAAAAAATCTTTTTGAACTTTTCCTAGATACATGTACAAATATTACTGTTGTATTGCTTAAAAGTGAATATGAACTTGTTTTCTTTGCAGTATTTGAGGTCTAATAAAGAGCATCTTTTCTTTTTTGTTGTTTTGACCTGAAATAATTTTTCTTAAACACACTTATAGTAAATTTAGAAAAATGGTCCCACGCCTGTATATATGGAATTGTTAACAAAAAAAACTTTATGCACCCTTATGTTGTTCCAAGCCTGCATGACCTTCTTTCTCAACTGTGTCAGCATTCTTAACTTTTTTTCTTGTGTTTCATGAAGAAAGCGTTTGGATTTGCAACAAGTGAAAGATTTTTCATCACAGTCAGAACCTCTTGAATTGTTGTTTGTTTGTTTACATAATCCAGTGGTGTACTTTGTGTTATATTTATTGTCTGGGATTACAAAATGTTTGACGGATGACAGACTTTGGTCAAAACAAGTGTTATTAAAAACAGTGCTACAGTGCCATAAAACGTTTTCAGATAAAGGAATTTAACTGTTTTTTTTCACAGGTTTGCTGCTAAACTCATTGCTGGAGTTTTGGATTTCAAAAGAATGATTGATAGGTAAGTTGTGTTTCTTAATATTGAGAACTGTACAGACCGGCCTGTTTGTGTTGACATCCGTTGTCTGTTGATGTGATCTGTGACGCAGCGAAACATTACCTGTGGAGTATCTGGGTGGAAAGCCTCTGTGCATGGACCAGTATTATCAAGTCCTGTCATCATGTCGAATCCCTGGACCCAAGCGGGACGCTGTATTGAATTATGCTATTGGAAAGACCGCTCCTACACACATCACAGTGGTCCACAACTTTCAGGTGCTTTCCACATTACTGATACAGCCAAAGAAAATCAAAGTAAATCTTTCTCTCACCCTCCATGTATCATGTCTCTCCTTGTATTCCTCAGTACTTTGTTCTGGATGTGTACAACAGTGACGGTTCACCACTGACTGTGGATCAGATCTATGTTCAGCTGGAGAAGATCTGGAACTCTTCTCTTCAAACCAATAAGGAGCCTGTTGGCATTCTGACCTCCAACCATCGAAACACTTGGGGCAAAGCCTACAACAACCTTATCAAGGGTGAGTCTTATAAAGATGAAAGCAAATGGTGAGCGATGGTTAACAGTATGTTTGATAGAATCTACACTGATGTATGCATCCGGCTCTTGTGTTAAAAGCCAGGCACAACATTGCCAGTTGCTGCACACATTAAATCAGAAATTGAACCTTTAACCTTGCGTAACTGCGTTGTGTTTACTTTTGTTGTGTTTGCTTTTTGCACTTATCGTTGTTCTGTTCTAGACAAGATAAACAAGGAGTCAGTGCGGGCCGTCCAGAAGAGCATCTTTATGGTGTGTCTTGATGCGCCGATGCCACGGGTGTCAGATGAGATGTACCACAACAAGGTGGCCGCTCAGATGCTTCACGGCGGAGGCAGTCGCTGGAACAGTGGCAACCGATGGTTCGATAAAACGCTGCAGGTCACTATTATTTCACAAATACAAGCTATCCTTTTGAAACCTCCATATTTCGTGATTTTTATTTTTTGCCATAAATCATTATTATTAGTCAACCTTTAAGGTTGTCACTGGGTTATTTTAAAGTATTAAAAAGTGCTTATCAACTTTGATTTTGAAATGATTTAAAAAGTACAGTGTTTTATCCATTTACTGAAAAAATGTGAATTTGGACATCCAAGGTTTCGGAACAACAGATATGTGATATTAAGATTACAGATGAGATGATAATTCATGCTTAACATTAAACATCTTCTGCCTCTGGTCTAAAACTGTTTTTGATTCTCACAGTTTATAGTTGGGGAAGATGGATCGTGTGGACTCACCTATGAGCATGCTCCAGCTGAAGGGCCGCCTGTTGTTTTTCTGGTGGACCATGTCGTTGACTATATGTAAGGACATAGAATTATACAATTTGTAATAACAAGAGTCCTTTATGTGTTCTTTCACATCTCCTGGCACACTTTTCTGCTTAAAGCTGTAATCCGTAACTTTTATGGTTACAAATATACAAAAATAAATGTTTAAAACGGTCTCATTTACCACAATTCACAATGGTAAGCTTATAATAACTGCGCATGTGCGCTTTTGTGGCCCAAACTTAACTTCCGGTACACATCCATAAAGAATAAAGTCCCTGCAGATTATTTCTGATAACAAGCAAAAGAAATAACAAGTAAATGATATTAGCTAGCAAGTTAAAGTATGTCTAGCCAGTATTATTTTGGGTTACCAGTTACTTGGCTTAATTTAAATGTGGCAAAGTTACACGACCCATTCAACAAATTGTTTTTTTAATAAAATGAATATAGACCGTTTCATCGGACGCGCGCGCGCCTGTCCCCCAGTTAACTTATAACTTATATTTAATTTAATTTATGTTAATATTAATTAATATTATTATTTTATTGTATAATAATTTAGAAATTTTGTTGTATGTTCGATTTGTTGAAGTTTGGTTGCATTTAAAGAAACCGTATGGGACATTGACATCTAGCGGTTGAGATTGGTATTGCAGTCTAAATTAAAATGATTGGAGAGACCAGTTTGGTCAAGTAACGTTTTTTTCTCGGTTTCTTTCGCTTGTTATCAGAAATAATCTACAGGCATTCTATTGTTTGTGAACGTGTACTGGAAGTTAAGTTGGGGTCAAAATAGCATGCATGCGCAGTAACGTTTGTTTATGTTTTCACATTGAAAACGTCAATACAATAAAATAAAAGAAATTGTTATTTAATATAGAATTATTATAAAATAAAATTGTAATATAAATGAATATTCATGTAAATTAAATTAAATACAAAATGGTTATTACTAGCCACTAGCCAGACTGATCAACAAACACAGACTGGATGATAAGTTCAGGCCAGGCGGGTAAGATTTCTTGCAAAACGAGAGTTTGATGCTATTTGATTTCAACCCACCTAAAGATCAGTGCGTAAAGTAACCATCAATTTTATATTTTTATATATATAACAATTAACAATTGGCGATATAGAGGCAAAAATTACAGATTGCAGCTTTAAGCTACATTTATATGTTAGGAGCTGTCAAAATCAGAATTAAAAATGTATTTTGTTTTGCGAACAAAAATATGTAATCTTCGCTTATAGGGTTAATAAAAAACATTTGGAAAGATATGAAGTTGTGTAAAAACTACATTTGTAATGTTTGGGTGAATTGTTCCTTTATGACAAGGCACTGAATAGGATTTAATAAATATGGTGACAATGCTTTTGTAACTGCTGTTTTGTTCTGAAATGTGCTATGTAACTTTTTTGTTATAGGAAGAAGACAGAGATGGTACGAACTCCCATGATTCCACTACCTATGCCACTGAAGCTCAGATTCAACATCACGCCTGAAATCAAGAAGGACATTGAGAAAGCCAAACAGAACATGAACATGTGAGGACATTTCAAAGCCTTTATACATGTTTTATGTGTTTCTGTCGCTCAGTTTGTAAATTAGGTCATGCGTTTCAACACGTGTACTGACAAAAAATGAATAAAATAAAATAAAATGTGTCGCTTTAAATACAATTGTGACCATTACATAAATGTAAAATGTAAACAAATCAATGTAAATCTGTAATAAATGAATATTGTATTATAGCCAGCTTGTTATTATACACTCCCTCAACTCTCTGAACAGAATGGTGCATGAATTGGACGTTCGAGCGCTCAACTTCGCACACTATGGAAGAAAATTGCCCAAATCTTATAAACTGAGTCCAGATGCATTCATTCAGATGGCTCTGCAGCTGGCCTACTACAGGTGAGTTTGACATCAAACACTGTAAAAAATTATTTGTTGTGTTAAAACTATTATTTTTAAGTTGGTTCATTCTAAATTTTAAGGCAGCCAAAATACTTATTTTTTTAAGTTGAACCCACATTTCTTTTTAACAGTGTAGTAACATCTTGTGGTACAATCACACCAAAAATCACAATATTTTTTACAATTACTACAATATTAAGATATTACTTTAACTAACTATGAAACTAAAGGCTTCTGTGACTGTGGTACTTGTGTTAGGATGTATCAGACGTGCTGTCCGACCTACGAGAGCGCCTCCTTACGCATGTTTAACCTGGGCAGAACGGAAGCCATTCGATCCACCACCACAGAGTCCCTGCAGTTCACACAAGCCATGGACGACCCATCAAAACCTGTGAGAGTTCTGGCAGCCTTCTCATTTGAGTATGTTTCATCTAAGACATTATACATGATAAATTCATTTATTAATCTTGTGTACAGGACAGTGAGAAGTCCATGCTGCTCGAAAGGGCCATCAAAGTCCACAGAGAGCACACGCACATGGTGAGTGTCTCATTGCATGATCATGACAAATCTGAGATGAAGTCACTAAAAACGCTTAATAAATCTCATCCAATTGTTACGCATTGGTTTATTTTATAATACGAAACATTCAACTCCTTGATTCCCATTGGTCAGTATGTGCTTTAGTCATCCACAGCTCCCTCTTTATCGAGGCATAGCTTCTTCTAAAAGAATCACATTTTTATTTCAAAATAAAAGAATAATACACATTTGTGTCTGATGTTGACATTCTTTGTAACCAGGCGATCCATGGGCAGGGTATAGACAGGCATCTGCTGGGTCTAAAGATGGTGGCCATTGAGGATCTAACGTCTCTACCTGAGATCTTCATGGACACGTCCATGGCCGTGGCTTCACATTTTAACCTGTACACTAGCCAGGTTTGTAGCATCCAAACTCTAGAAGTCATGATCACATTTTTGTTAAAAATAATAATGACATTTTTAGAGGTTTTCTTAATAACCTCAGGGTCTGTATTATGGAGAAAATTATAATAAGCATCCTTTATGTAACAGTAAAGGATTGCTATTGGGTTGCAGTTGTTTTGGTAGTTTATAGTGTTTATGTTTTTTGGTCATCTTAAAGGAATAGTTCAACCCAAAATAAAAATTCTGTCATTATTTACTCAACCTCATGTCATTTCAAAATTGCATGGCATTCTTTCATCTTGTTGTTTTCAGGTTGGATCAAAGACAGACTGCGTTATGTGTTTTGGACCCATGGTTCCTGATGGTTACGGCGTCTGCTACAACCCCATGGACGACCATATTAACTTTGCTGTGACAGCCTTTAACAGCTGTGAGGAAACCAATGCCACTAAACTGTCCATGTTTTTAGAGCATGCCCTTCTGGATATGAAGACTTTGATGGAGAAGGTGTCCAAGGCCAGTGAATGACACTCCTAGAAGGCCTGACAAAAACCCTTGCACCTGTTTTAGTGTCATTTACATGACGTATAATATCATACTGGTACTGAAAATCTTTAAAGGTGATGTGTGTAATTTTTTGGATGTTCAAATATTTTCTTCGATCACAGCTTAATAGACAGAGACCATTTTTAAAGTGATAGTTCACTCAAAAATGAAAATTCCGTCATCATTTATTTACCCCTTGTGATTTCTTATCTGTTTAGGGGGTCGCACACCGGATGCGTACATTCTGTTTGCGCGACCTGCGAGAATAAGTTCAAAGCGTACATTTATAGAGCGAGTGCAAGCTAAAAGTCTAAAATCCCAGACTCAAATTTAGACTTTCTTTCTTTTGCAGAACACAACTGAAGATATTTTGAAGAATGTTGGTAACCAAACAGTGACGGCACCCATTCACTTGCATTGGTTTTGTGTCCATACAATAGAAGTGAACTAATGTCGCCACTGTTAGGTTACTAACATTCTTCAAAATATCTCTTTTTATGTTCTGAAGAAAGAAACTCATGCAGGTTTAAAATGACATGAGGATGAGTAAATGATGACAGATTTTTTTTGTGTGAACTATCCCTTTAAGTTGATTCTCCCAGAAACTCTCTGGTGCTACGAAAAGATTGCTGTGTTTGTTTAAGCATCCCGACCAGTGTGACAGCAACCAAAGGCATTTACAAAAAGCTTAACCATAAATTTTGTTCTAGATATTTGGAAGAATGTTTGTAACCAAACAGTTCTTGGACCCCATTGACTACCATTGTAATTTTTCCTACTATGGTAGTCAATGGGGTCCAAGAACTGTTTGGTTACAAACATTCTTTCAAATATCTTTCTCTGTGTTCAACCAAACAAAGTAATTGATAACTAATAACTGTCCCTTTTATGTGATCCGGTGGAGGATCAGGTGCAGTAGGTCCACAGTAGCTTGTAAATTGACTTAATTATGCAAGACCTCTTATAGTTTTAAAATATCTGTAAAAGAATTTTATTATTTCTAGATGTGTTGTTCATGTTATTTATTTGTGCTTTTAGATTATCAGTCAGTTTCTAAATTAACTCAGTACAATAAATATACATAAAACATAAAGAATTGTTTGTAAACGCTATGACAAAACCAGGCAGAATACTTCAGATTATATATCCGTGATATAGTTAATAAATCATATTGACTCAATTCTTTTGTACTTATGGCTAAATTATGACTCTTCAAACATCATGACTAGACTTTACAAATGAGAAGCAAAGTTACACTGGTTCCTCTTCAGATGTACTGATATGCGAATACTCCGCTCTGAACGTCCCCTTGGTTTGCTGATATTCCCCATGAAATTCAACTTCAGCCCGGCTTCCCGAGGAGCTCCACAGGAAGAGTTGAGTCCCTCTGAAAACCGTCGTCTTTAAGGCGTCCACGTCCCGAATCTGGGTATGGAAAGGAAAACGGGCTTGCATCATAAAACCTCAAAACATCAGAGGTAAAAACAGAGAACAACCGTAACATGAGTTTGTGTTCCTCCCATACAGCATCACTTCTTCAGTATGTTCCTGGTTAATAAATGATCTGTTACAGCAGTTTTGCTAGCATTTTTAGTACTCTACGTAAAAAGAAGTCACCAGGTTAATAACTTACAGGAAATGAAACACACAAGCAGTTTAACCAGGGTTGCTTTTTAGACAGTTTTAGCAGTAACAACCTTATGGTGGCCCAAACTTAAATTCTGGTAGTTTTAATTTAATACAATTAATATATAACAAAGCATGAATATAAATTAACATTAATATAAATTCAATTTAAAGTAAATAGTTATAATATTAGCCACTAGCCAGACCAATAACCAGAAGTTAACTTCGGGCCAGACGTATACGAAACTCATTCATACACATACTGTACACATTACTTGGTTCACAAATACAATTATATCACAATATTTTTAGCAAAATAATCTGTAATTTAATTTATATGAAATTGTATTTATTTATTGATATATTTTTGTTAAACATCTGACAACATTCAAGACTTAATTGAACCTTCAAAAATTGAATAGATGTGTCACTGCAAAATAAACTGAAATTTAACTTAAAATTAAAAAAGGAATTAACCCTACAAGAGAATTTCTCAAAGCAGTAACTGAACAAAATTCAACAACATTATATATGTTGATGTAGGTCACATGTTGGCAGCTCAACCAATAGGACTGAAGGGATAGTTCACCAAAAAATGAAAGTCATACAGGTTTGAAATGTCATTTCTTCTGCAGAACACAAAAGAAGATATTTTGAAGAATGTTGGTAACCAAAAACCATTGGTACCCCTCTGACTTGCACTGGTTTTGTGTTTATACAATAGAAGTCAATGGGGACCAATGGTTTTTGGTTCCCAACATTCTTCAAAATATCTTCTTTTGTGTTCTGCAGCAGAAAGAAAGTCACAAAGGTTTAAAATGTCAAGAGGGTGAGTAAAAGACATATCTTTTTGTCAATGTATCCTATAGACTACAGACATTGTTATACATCTTTTAGGACTTCTCAGAAATCTGTGTTTAGGACTTACCAGTATGTAAGTGGAGTTTGTGTCTGTCCTGTTGAAAACAGAAAGTGCTCTGATTTGAATCCTCATAGCAGGAGGAGCATCAATAAACACACGGCAGCTCCGAGTGTTGGAGAGGGAGGCGGCTGAACTCTTGATCGGATTCTCAATGAGTCCAGACGGAGAGAACAGCTGAACGTCACACTCTGCTTGGCGACATGCAAATCTTTATGATTCAAATGTAAGTTGTATGCTTTTTCTCTGCCAGTGAATGTAGTTTTAAAGGAGCCAGAACGTTTTATTGACCTTTTGCAAGAAAACTACATAATCAAATATCTAAATCTAGTCTCTTTAGGAACAAATGGCCAATTTAGTCATGCACTTACCTCCATGCTGGCTTTTTTTGTTCTTTACACTCTGATAAAATAGTACCACTCCATTACCAGGGGTCAGACGGCTTTGACGTACCAACAAAACATTGGATCGTGACTTCACTGTTTTACCATGAGTTCTCTCACAGAGACGCATCAATATGAGTCGGTCGTACAGGGCGATATTGTCTTCTAGAATAAATGCACGCACGCACACACACACATACACACAATATATCGCAGAACTACTCCATAAAATGTCCACGTCTGGAGGTACATTGAGGTTGGTACTTACTCTGCTGGCAGTTCAGGGAGCTGGAAACAATTTTGACTTGAATAATCTCATCGAGAGGTCGACCAATAGCAAATATGCACCTCCTCTGAGTGGCATTGCGTAGGTCGATAGTTCCTGAGTCTTGCAGAAGGAGATGCCCACAGAAACCTGATCAAGATGCAAATGTACATAAATTGTAAATATGACTGTCAGTACATTTTGTTTATAACCTTATTGCCATTTTTACTTTGTAGACCCAGTGCCACATTACAGTATACTAAACATCAAATCATTTCCGATTGGCTGTAATTGTATGTCACTGTTTCCAATGCGGAGAGATACATTCAAAGCCACAAAACTGTAAAATACAGCCGCGAAAAAAAAAAAGAAGAGACCATTTCAAAGACCATTTTCAGTGTTTTCTGAATGTACTTTTATAGGTATGTGTTTAGATAAAAGTTTAGATTATTTTTGTTTTATTCTGTGAACTACTGGCAATATTTCACCCAAATTTCATATTGTTTCTATTTGCAGAAAATGAAAACTGGAGAAAGAGGTCAAAATAACAGAATAGATGCTTTGTATTATTTCAGACATCAAATACTGCAAAGAAAACACATTTATATTCACTTTTAAGCAAGACAACAATAATATTTGTTCAAAAAAGGTTTAAACAATTTTTTTATGTGATTTTCATGTGTCTTGTCATGCTGTCAATCTTTCTCATTGCTGTTGGATGACTTTATGTCACTCCTGAGGTTTGATTTTGTTGAAATTCAACAAACACTGGACTGGAATGACCACAATACATCTAGAAATTTGGAATGGTCTCTTATTTTTTTTTCTGCGTCTGGACGCCCCTTTTAAACATGTATGTACGCTTGACACCTAACTGGTCTGTGGTGGTTCTGTTGGTATAGTCATTGTGCTTGTCATCACTGGCACTGCAGGTACAATTCTTGGGAAACTTTTCTTTTTGGTTATCTGAAAAGAAGCAGGTGTGGTCTTCGCAGGTACACCAGGGGCTTTCCGTGCCCTCTCTCCTCCCTGGGTCTCTGAAAGCTCGCTGTGGGTGCTTTTGGGCTCTGGCGTGGAGCTCTGAGCTGAGGAACAGTCGGGACTGTAGCAGGCCTGGATGGTGATGGGTTTGGGCAAGTGGAGGCAAAGGAAAGGGCTGACGGGAAGGGGGCTGGATGGGCTCATGCAGGACACTGTCCGAGATTGGATTCCGTAACCACATGACACTGAACACTGTATTGGGGAAAACATGACATTTTGCATTTAATTATATATTTCTCATTTTAAAAGGTTAACTAAATTGTAAACACTGTGATTTAAAGGGACAGTTCACCCAAAAATATCATTATTCAACCTGTTGTCAATTCAAACCTTTTTTTCTTCTGCAGAACACAAAAGAAGATATCTTGAAGAATGTTGGTAACAGAAAACTGTTGGTGCCCACATTGACTTGCATTGGTTTTGTGTCCATAAAAGGGTTTCAATTTTGAATCACTTACAAGGTCTTAATAAACTATAAGTATAGTTCTTGTGTATAATAGCTGTATGTTACATAACTTATGTGTCTGCACATTACCGTACCTCACTCCAGTCATTCACATCCCACTGGAAAGAACAGGCCTGTGTGTAACATGGTGCAGTGACCGGAGGCTTCTTTCCGGACTCGCACCTGTTCTCCTCCACGACCCTCTGTACACCTCCCACAAACTGAACGCAAAGCACCATCCTCACCGCCACACCCATCCCGCAAGACACCGAACACTCGCCCTGCTCTCCAACCTGCCACCTACAGAGAAAAGCCACGAACATTTACATTATACATTTCTGAGTATGTGCAATTCCTGGGATTGAACCCATGAACTTGGCATTGCTAGTGTCATGCTCTAACCACTGAGCTACAGGAAAGTATATTCCCTTATATTATAATATTAAAAGGCCGTCAATCCATTTCTGGACCTCGTCCCATCAAGTGTGTGTTGTCATTTACCTAGCAGGACAGGCTTCAGTATTACATTCCACTACCTCTGAAGGTCTGGGTACAGCTTGACAGGCGGATTTCCCGACTAACACATGCCTGTTTCCATCTCCTTCCTGGAAGCAGTACAATATTCTCTTCGCCACACCGCCGCCACAAGACACACTGCATACTCCCTGTATGTAGCCCCACCTACTGTACACACACATCATGCGTATGTGCTCATCGTGTGTACATTTATACTGTATATACATTGAAAACAATCTAAAGTGGAGTCAATGCTTACATGTACGTTGCAGGACACTGTGATTGACTGCAGGGCTGGTTGTAAGGCTCTGGTTTGTTGCTACGATCACAAAGGTATTCTGGGACATTTAGACGGGATTGGTGATCCGCGCAGGAAAACCAAACCTCCCGAGATCCTGCGCAGATGGAGAATGTGTGATTTTGCATGCCATGATAGGTCAGGTATTCATTTCTGTATTAGCATATTTACCATTTCCACAGGTCTTAGAGCACTGACCAATCACAGGACTCCAAACATAAACAGGAACCATTCTGGACCGGGGCATCTGGACCTAAAGAGGATATATCATGATTACATCATCACATTACGTGTATTCCTGCATACTAGTGGCAATACTACGTTTATTTTGTTAAACCTCTCTCTCGGTGTCCCATCCGACCGGACACACGTCCACCACACAAGGAACACGTTCTGAAGGTTTGGGTTCGGAGCACAGGCTTTGGTCAACCTCAGAATCAGACCCGCGGTAAGAGCGGACGCACAACACCGTTCTCCTGGCCTCTCCAGGTCCACACACAGCTGAGCATTCACCAGGCTCTGCCATCTGCCACCTATAACACACATGTACACACAAAAAATTTACATGTGCACTTATAAGACTGCATCATAAGAAATGATGTATTTGAACTTCACCTAGCAAGACAGAGTTGGAGGTTACAGGTCTCAGTAGTTGCAGGTTTGGGGTCATGTGTGCACTCTGAGTCGGGCAGCTGCACATTCACTGTAGCCTGCCTTTGAGAACAGGTCACAGAGCGCACTCGCTCTCCCTGACCACAGGGGGCGCTGCAGGGTCCAAACTCACCTAACTCCCACCTGCAAAAAAACAAACCACAAATGAAGCTAATGGGTTGCAACAACAACCCTTTTTCATTTTAACATTGCAGTCTTTTTTTGTATAGCACCTATAGTCTATGGTTTGTTGTTCTACTTCTAAAACAGTCTGATTTTGGCAAGAGAAACCGATACAGTGGTTTTCCTGTAGTTCTGTGGCTAGAGCACGGCACTAGCAACGCCAAGGTCATGGGTTCGATCTCAGGGATTGCACATACTCGGAAACAAAAAAAACGTATAATGCAATTTAAGTTGCAAATGTTTACATGCACCCACACTGGAAAAAATTCAACTTGCAAAATGTTCTCCCTACAAAGATAAATACATTTTTAGTTAAAGGAGTAAAATTATTGTTTTGCATATACTAAACAAAATGAGTCTAAACATGTTTCTAACAAAGATTATTTTGTTGGCTGGATTTAGATTCTCAAGTTTTTGGGCCAAAATGTGCCAGAAAGTTGCCCGACTTGCAAACAATACAGTTTGAAAGTTCCCAAGATTCATTGCAGTGTGTTCAATTCTATGTTTTTATTTATTTTTCTTTTAAAGATTAGTGTTTTAGTTCTTGATGGCTTAATTTATGTTTTATTATCTGTTGTGTTTAGAGTTTTTAATTGAATGAGGGTTTTTGACTGTTACCATTGTTAAGGTGTAAGTGCATGACACAATGGCACAACTCAACACAAACAGTTTAAACAGTTATTTGATCAAAGTTTTGGTCTATCTGAGGGGGAAAACATATACAATTGTAGTAAAAGATGAATCAATTTGTTTATTTTTAAATAATTAATCTATAATCTCTATTTATGTTCCACCAACAAAACATATTTTGTTCTGTTGTTCATTAGGTAAACTTTACTATCTTGTGACAACTGATGATTTAAGTTGGGTGGACTTTAGTCTCTGTTTGTTGAGTTAACTCAAAAACATGCTTGGGATAGGTTGCCTTATTTTTTTTTAATTGGCTTAAACAATTTTTTTTTACAGTGCATTTTTGTCAATCCAAATTATTTCAATCTGGATTACGAAAGTACTGTTTATAAATATGTCCCCTAAACATTGCAATCCAATTCAGATATTCATTTACATGGACATTATATAGGTATATATTCCAAAATAAATTCTGCACAAGCAGATGTTGTCAACACCAAGTAATACCAGAGAAAGCCATGGATATGAAATCAAATACGCTAAAAATGGGTTTTGCTATTGGCATGTCAACGTTTTTGGTTTTGCTATATTGGTTTTAATAAAAATTGGTTTTTGCTATATTGGGATTATATCAACAACGTTTTTTTCAAATGTTACTCACTTTTTGAAGAAAATATGTAGCATGAAAAAAGACACAACATCTTTTTTGCTTAATAAATGAACAAAGAAATTTGAATCAATTTAGAGAATTCAATTTAAAATTCACAAAAGCACAGTAAAAAGGTTTATTCATATTGTCTGCATAGAAATGGTCAAATCATAAATAAAAAATTCTTTCAAGTACCAAATGCTTGACCAGTTTGTGAAATTTAGCGGCATCTAGCAGTTTGTTTACGAATTGCAACCAACGGCTCCACCGCTCACTTTCGAAGCACTACGGTGGCTGACACAGGACAAAGATGTCGTCACGCTTTCGCTTCTTTGCCAAAGGCGATAACATTTTTACTAAACGCACTCTTTAGAGCAGTTTGTCCATTTAGATACTGTAGAAACAACATGGTCAATTCCATGTAAGGGGTTCTATGTATTATGAAGTAATAAAAACATAACGCTTCATTATGTAAGGTCTTTATACACCTCTAAACACATAGTTATGTGTATTATATTGCATTTCTGTCAATATAACACACTGGTCCTTTAAGCGTTTACGTGCTTATTTTTTCCTATTGATCTGATTATTTTCCCATCTGATCGAAATTTCGAGCTAAAATTGAGTCTCTGATCAATTACAATTATTATAATCTGGTTGCTGTAATGTACCTGGGTGGACAGTCTGGCAGAAAGCAGGGCTGCAGTGAATCTGGTGATGGAGAGGATGAACTACACAACTCGTCTTCTAGATGCTCATGTGTGCTCACATCCACACACATTTGACTGATTTTCTGGATGCCTGCAGGAGAAAACAAACAAAACACTACCGGTCAAAATAAAAGAAACTGTAGTAGCAAAATAAATAACAAGTAAATGAAATTTGCAAGCAAGTTAAAAGTATGTCTAGTCAGTATTATTTTGGGTTACCAGTAGAACCGTTACTTGGCTAAACATAAATGTGACAAAGTTACACGATCCATTCAACAAATTGTATGAAAGAATATTAATATAAATTGAAACTTAATAAAGTTATCAAGTAGCAATAACAAAAAATGATATGTAACATGTTTGTGTGACTGATCATTTGTTACCTGTGCCACAGGTAACCGAGCATGGAGATACGACAGTGGACCATCTGCCCTTAGCAGCCACAGAAAGAGTATTAGAGGAGTAGTACTGATATGAGATGTTCGGGCTGGTGAGGTCTCCATATTCTCTCCCATACTTACAGTACACCTAAAGCATATATAAACTCTCAATAGTTCTGAAATAAGTCATTTTACAGTCAGTAGGAAGAAGGCGCACCTGTATGTGGATTTTGTCTGCGATTGGTCCAGAGATGATCAGCTCTTCAGTATGAGGTAGATGGTCAGGTGTCATGTATAAATGATAATGTATGGGGCTCTTCTCCAGAGGTGAGGGGTATGTGACGTTCAACGCCGGACTCCCATCTCCCGCGACCACATACTTATCATTTAACAGTACCGCTGGAAAAAAGAGAAGATGGACATTTCTTTAATATCGTCTTTGAACTATATCCATGACATACATGATACTGTCTTCAGAGACTCACCAAGATGTGTAAAAACGGAATTCTTGTTAATCACATGAACTTGAGAGGCATTTATAGGAAGGGCGAGGAATGTGGTGTACTCTTACAAATGAAAAAGGAAAGAGGAATAACTGTACTGATGGTTATTATGTATGTATCATAGCAGAAAATGAAACAAACTTGCTCGAGTGCGAGTGCAAGGCAGCAGGGTGAAGCATTACCTCTGGCCTCTCCACCTGAATAGGTGCCTGAGATGATTTGACAGGCGGAGCCATTGCCTCCACAGACCCCACACTTATCCTCCACCTTCCCAGAATGCATTACTCCATCACAGCCAAACAGCTAGTTAAGCATTGCGAGTATCAGAATACAACTCATGCTTATACTTGCTTCAAAGATAACAAAGTAGGCCTATTTAACATGCAGTTGTATGTTTCAAACAAAGATGGATTGCAGCTTTAAGATGCTTTTTGTTAAAATAGTTCTTTATTAAAGAAATAGTTCACCGGAAAATAATAGGTGTATACAATCTGAGTTATATTAAATACTCTGGCTCTTTTAAAGGAGCAATGTGCAGATTTTGGTGGCATCTAGTGGTGAGATTGTGAATTACAACCAACGGCTCACTCCACTGCTCAACCTTCCCTTTCGAAACACTACGGTGACTGACACAGGACAAAAATGTTGTCACGTTTTTGCTTTTTTCCAAAAGAGAAAACATGTAACCGAAATGCGCTCTTTAGAGCAGTTTGTCCGTTTAGGGCTACGAATTCCATGTAAGGGGACACGCGATACACTAATGTTATAAAAACATAACGCTTCATTATGTAAGGTCTTTATACACCTCTGAACACATAGTTATGGATATTATATAGCATTTCTGTCAATAGATCCTGCTTAATATTACACACAGCATCTATTACATACATTGCCCCCAAAAATGCATCCATCCATCCATCATAAAATAATGACAAACATTTACATTTTCCGGTGATATATTTCTTTAAGTTTTATTTAATTATAATTTTGATCATATTAATATTAAATAATAAAATAATATTAAATCTTTACCCTTACAAACCAACCAAACCCTGTTCTCGCAATCTTTTTAAAACAATTGAAATAATGCTGTTACCGTGCACTTTCCACCCAGGCAGGCAGAAATGGAACCAGGCTGTGCAGATTTATCAGCTTCACATCGGGTCCCATCGATGAACTGAGGTCCACGACTCACCATGAAGTCCTGCTCCCGTGAGCGACACATCAGTTTACACTGAGAGTCACCTGATACAGGTGTGAGACCAAGAGCAGACAGATGCGAATTCACTTCCTTATCCAGGATTAACGAAAATATTTGCTTAGAAATGAAAAAGTATGATAACTGATATAAGACATCATATTGAGCACCAGAACACCAGAACTTTCCCCCAGTACACCAGAACCTTACAGTTAACATGAATAAATCAAATAAATTGTGCTTGTGGCAACGTGCACCTGAGGTGTAGCTGACAGCAGGGATCCAGGTGTAGACTGAGGTGGAGTCTACAGACACTGAGAGAGGCTGCTGGTCTGTAGCTGAGCACTGCTGAGCCATGAACTCCAGCTCTGTCACCCCACATGGCTGAAACAAACAATTACACTTATGTCACTTCTTGTTTATGATGGACCAAATTCTTCTTCTGCAAGACACAAAAGTTGGTAGACAAAAACCGTTGGTCCCCATTAACTTCTATTGTATGGACACAAAACCAAGTCAATGGGGACCAACGATTTTCTGTTACATTCTTCGTTTGTGTTCTTCAGAAAAAAGAAAGCCATAGTTTTATTGCAAGGAACACGTGTCTGCTTCTATCAACTTAGTAGCAAATCATTTAATAAACATTTTAAAAGAAACAGCAGACAAACAGGGACTTTATTCTTTGCGGATGTGTAGCGGAAGTTAAGTTTGGGCCGCAAAAGCGTGCATGCGCAGTAACGTTTGTTTATGTTGTTGCTTTGGAACCGTCTATAGATGCTGCAATCCTTCATTTGCTTAAGATGAGGATGAGTAACCCTACCTGTCGATTACATAGTTCAGCTTTTGTGTCAGGACCCTTACAGACTGTACCACCAAAGGCTGGCCTGGAATACAAAAACATCACTACATGTAGCTTAACACAAACACCAGCGAACAAATGCTACACTCTTACTCACGCACCTGGGGTTGTTACACTGTCTCTTGCGGTGGGTGACGCCTCCTCCACATGTTCTTGAACACAAAGAGAAATCAGACCAGGAAGACCAAGAACCATGAACCACCATGGAGGAACCCAAAGTTGAAGGAGACACACATCGACCTTTCAAACACCACTAGAGCAACATGGAATAAAAAGCAATTTTGGTTTGTGTCAATTGAAAGGTTTAGAATGAGAGATGTACAAGGTGCTGTGTGTGATATTCAGGAGGATCTATTGACAGAAATGCTATATAATATGCATAACTATGTGTTCAGAGGTGTATAAAGATCTTACATAATGAAGCGTTATGTTTTTATTACCTTAGAATGAGTTATTTCTACACTGCGGGTCCCCTTATATGGAATTTGGCATGTTGTTTCTACAGTAGCCCTAAACGGACAAACTGCTCTAAAGAGCGTGTTTCGTAAATACATTATCTCCTTTAGCAAAGAAGCAAAACCGTGACGACATCTTTGTCCTGTCTCGGCAACCATAGTGCTTCGAAAAGCAGAGGTGAGCGCTGGAGTGAGCCGTTGGTTGCAATTCACAACTTCACCACTAAACCCTCCACATTTAAAGATACATTATACAATAAAAATTGATCATAGCAGTTTATCACCTGATTGATTCCACATTCTGTTCCATCCAAAAGAGGAACAAGCAGGCGGGTGCAAGAACTGCGTTCACGGGGGTTGATGTGACAAGACAGAACACGGCAGGTTGCCTTGACCACATAAAACATCAGCACATTTTATAATAAACATGGCAAATGATACAACTATTAAAGCTTAATCATTTATTTCTTTTAAGGTTAATTTTTACTCACCATATCATCATGAGTGAAAGAGCAAGCTGTGGCTGAACTGCCAAATGCAATACGGCACTGATCGTCCACTCCGTAGAAGACACCAGGTCTCCAATCCTGCACAGAGCCTCCCGGCACCGGGACATCCTTCACACACTCTGCTTTACCTGCACTACGCACATTCACACATACAGACATGTTATCCACTTTGCTAGATGAGAATAGATGAACAGATTCATGACATTCATGCATGTGGTTTAGTAACACCTGAAGAAGCTGTGGAGCTGAGCTCTGCTGCACTGAGACCAGGTGAGATCTACACTGTTATAACCTCCATCAGATGCCATCATAAACCCACTAGGGCTGCATGTGTTGTCTAGTCCATCGTGATTTATGCCAAAACTAGAAAAAACAGGCGAGATTTAGTTTGTTCATGTTTTATAGTTTAAAATGAATTCGCCTTGAAACTTACCTGTGGCCGATCTCATGTGCAATGGTGATGCCGAGATCAAAGCCTGTGTCCTCTGTAATCACACAATTCCATTGGGCGGAACAGACTCCACCCAGCTGAGTTACACCTCTCACGAGCTTATTCCCATTGGGTAACACAAGATCAAACCTTGATGATGTCAAAACATTTATTGTCAAAACAAACGTGATGTAGGTGAGCCTATAAAAGACAGCTTTGATAGAATCAGAACAACGACATATCTGCAAAACGACATATCTGTGGTTCAAACAAAAATAAGATATTGAGCAAAAATATTTTTGTAAGTATTGCAAAGAATCACAAAATATAAATAAAATAGAACAAAAATGAAATGTATGCATAAATAGAATGAATTGCTTAACGATTGGTTTACTTTAATGTTGGAAATATATTGCCAAATGTTTACTGTAGTAAAATCTTTAATACGGTTTCAGACCACACCTGGTAATATACAACAGCAGATCTGCATGAAGAGGATCAGTGTCAGCATCAGGATTAACCTTCTGACCCCATTCGCACACACTTTTCAGAGAAGAGATGATGTTTTCAGAGATCTGGATCTCTGGCTGTGGATTTAAACAGGTCTGAAACTCTTCAAACTGTCAGTGTGTATTGAGTATTGATATAGTGCAGCAGAGGGTTAAACAGTGCGATGTTACCTCTGGCTCTGTAAGAATAACCATACGGACCAGATGAAGTCTTATATTGGCACCGAGGGTGACATCTCTTAAGACCTCAGAGGCCTGTAAGTTCCAAAAAGTATATATATGTGTGTGTGTGTGCGTGTGTGTGTGTTTTTATACATGCATTGTTTTGTATGCCAAACATGATACATATTACAGTATTACATACATTGTACATATGTACATCTTGTCTGTTACTGCGAATGATTATTAAAACATGGGCAATTCCAGCATTATGGCTGTGACATAAAAACGCTCAGAGAATGAATTATGTACTGAACCAGGCAACAAACTTTGGCAACAAACTTTGTAAGATTTTTGTGAATTAAAATGCACAAACCAGAAGCAATAATACCCAAAAAATGTAGTAGGAATGTATCTTGAACATAAAATAGTTCATGCACTAAAAATAAAACAAATGCTTTAAAAACTTGAAGAGAGACCTGACGTGTATATTTGAACCACCAAATGTTCTGTGCTATTAGTATAGTAAAAACTTACAATGTTGAGGTTGGTAAGGATGTATCTCTCAGTATCTTGCTTATGTACATTATACACATCTGGACCCACCACCACTGCTAGTTCAAGATGTGTGACCTCTGACCCCAGAGCTGTTCTTCGTAACCTAAACTGACCTAAAACAAAAACACTATGAATAACAGCATCCTAATCTTTATCTAGAGATCATAGTTAATTTTGTCATACTCGCCCTCTTGTCATTTCAAACCTGTATACATTTCTTTGTTCTGCAAAACACAAAGGAAGATATTTGGAAGAATGTTAGTAACCAACCAGATCTCACCCCCCATTGACTCTCATAGTATTTACTTTCCATACTATGACAGTAAATGGGGGGTGAGATCTGTTTGGTTACAGACAAATTTACAAATATTTCCTTTGTGTTCAGCAGAACAAAGACATTTATACAGGTTTGAAATGACAAGATGGCGAGTAAATGATGACAGAATTTTCAATTTTTGGTGAACTATCCCTTTAGGGTTAGTGTAAAGACAATAAAATTCCTCACAATTATATACTACATAGGATTTTAGTTTGGTTTAGTATAGGTTTATTTATATATCGTAGTAGGTGAATCATATGAAATAAACATTACACTATGTACGTTATATTTTTTTAACACAACTCTTGCATATCATTGCTTACCACAAGATGTAAAAACTGGTTCAGAACTTCTGGTTCTGGCACTTCTGGCTTCATTATCTTTATTTTTCATATATAATTAAATCTTAATGATATTTGTTTAACAAAACATATATAAAATATATCTTAGCACATTTGTATCTGTGCTTGTATATATATATATATATATATAGCCCATATTATTTGTGCATTTTTTGTGTATTTTGATTTTGTGTATTGTTATCTCTCTTGTGTGTGTGTGTGTGTACTGTACACTGTTTAAATAACTAATACAAAGTTCACTTACTCTTGGGCTGCTTTAGATGTGTCCTCACAGGTACAGTATGGGTTAGTAGCAGGTGAGGTACGCCAGAGGGTAAATCCACAGTAAAGTCCCTCAGGCTGTCTATGTGCTTTTGAAGCATTGGGCGAATGTACAGCCTTCTCTCCTCTGACTGTATCAGACCTTGCTAGGAAAAAATACAGCCTATGATCAGACATGCAGGCCCCCAAATTGAGACCCCTAACAACATGAATAAAGTGGCTACATCATTAATTGCCTCTGAGACATTTCTCAAAATATCTTCTTATGTGTTCCACAGAAGAAAGAGTGATATACAGGTTTAGAGCAACAGTACTGGCAAATAAGGTCACTTTTATCTGAGATGTAAATCCCACCAAGGTAATTGCACAAACGTTACATGTTCGGTTTGAGGCTTTGTAATATTTCTAATGTTGGTCGCTTAATCCTCTACTGAAAATATGATACTTTCTGTCTGCAAATCTACGGTATATGACAGAAGAATAGCATGCGGTTGTTACCAGTTTCCCCTGGCAGACTGGGAGCAGAGTTCTTGTGTTTGCTGGTCTCAGTAACTTCAGCTGTTCACAGCACATATCTTCCCTCTTCTTCACCACACTGAGCGTTGAGTTGATGACCATCTCCAGACTCGAGGGACAGGACACTGGTGGTTCTCCTCTGTGTTGTCCCAGCTCAAAACTCTTTACCTGGGCATCAAAGGAGCACCTCCACAGCCCATTGAAAGACTCATTCCTCCAGCAATTCACCCACACCAGCTCAAACTGAGGCACTGAACAGAACATGTCATCATGCTTTCATCTATGTTTGAACTTATTGGCTCACGTATGAACCTAATGACTCATTATTTGTAACCATTATTTAATATTACTCAATATCTTTGAATCAGACTTACCCGATTTAGAGGAAATGGTATCAAAATAATAAAATAAATCCTGAGGTTTCAATGACTGTAAGAAATCCTTACGAGGCGAAACAAAACACTATTAGCTTTTATTGCAGATTAAAACATTTTGAATACATTTTGTAGGAAATATATTGCACAAGGATGATGTCTAGTTGTCTGCATTTTATAGCCTGTATCACTTTATATAACATAACATTATTTTTATTGTTGAAACTGTAAAATTCCTTGTACTTTAAAATGGTATAATTATAAACAAACACTATATTTTTCATAAAAACATTTAAGTACTACATAAATTATTATAAATTCACTGTAAAAACTGATTTGTTGTTTTACCTTAAAAAAAATAAGTTACCCAGCTGCCTTAAATTTTGAACCAACAAAGTTGAACCAACAAATAATTTTGACAGTGTTCTTATATATATATTACTATATTATTATGACTATACATTATACATCTATACATTTTAAACATATTAAAATCATATATATAATATAATAAAGTTATAAATGTATATGATCCAAACATACCAGCTCATACCTTTTGCAAAGTTGATTGAGAAATAAGAGCTGTTGTTCCTAACAAGCCTGAAACCAGAAAGATCCATACAAGAGTTCCCATGTTTGAGCACAAGACGAATAAAATGAAAGCCAGGACTAACTGTGATCCTGCTGTACCGCCACAAATCTAACTTTGACAAACCTTCGGATTTGGTTCAAGTTGCCTCGTTTGTAGACCAATGTCTCTGCGTTTAGAAAGATCAAACACAAAGGTTATTGATCGGCACGCATGGTCAAACCCCCAGAAACTGAGTTGATAAATAACAGAGAATATTTGTTGACACACCATGATCTGTGTAGAAGGTAACAAGTTTGGTTGGTTCTTCGTCAATGCCTGTTTTATTGATTTTTGACATTTCTGGAAATTACTACAAAAAAAAACTGAGTACTAACAGATAGCATAACACCTGACATGATGTCAACCAAGTAGGCACAACCTAATAAAAGGCACAATCTAATAAAAGTTATTTCTTTTTAAACTGTGTGTACTTTAGGAATGAGAAATATAACCTAATAAATATCAAAATGCTGCAGCTTACATTGATATGATTTGAGTCCGACCTGAATGACTAATCGGGGCGTTTTTGTATCGCTACCGCGTTTACTTGTGGTCTTTATTAGCTGAGTGTGAGTATTTTTTCTTTACATTTAGTAAATTTATTTTATTTTTATTTCTTCAAATGCAGTAAATTTAGCTTCTTTAGATTTATTAAGAACTTCTATTCACAGACTTTTATTTTCTTAGTGTTTTGTGGCCTTTTTATTTAGTAGATTTGTTCATTCGTAATGACATCAATTAATTTAACTTACACCCACAATATAATTTCTCATTTAAAATATAAAAACAATAAAGACACATTTTAATACTTTCAAATCTGTTTTCACAAAGTAACGGATCTTTGTGGTGTGCTATTATTTGATTAAAGAAGTGAGGGCTTTTATGTTGTAAAAGCAAATCGCTTTTGGTCGCTGGCTTCGCTCTCGTGGATGAGGGAAGCGCGTGCTGTCGGTGGGCAGGTAAAAACACACACAGAGCGTTGAGGGAGCGGAGAGGGTATGTTTTTGTTGTCGAAAAACTTGAGAACAAAGCCACACAAATTAACTAAAATATTAGCGTCTTATTCTGTCTGCCTGATACTTGAATATGAATATGACTCGACGTTGACAAATTCTTCGCGATAAGCGGTTGTTCGTAGCATTAGCGGCAGCGCGGCGTGGTGAAGAATACGTTAGCGTGTTAGCATGTGTGCTGCCTGTTACACTGTTGTTTGTTTTTAACCATTACCCTGAGGACTCTAAACTTCTAACCGCTGCCTATTGTTTTCTTTTGCACTTTATTAAACGGCAAATGATATGATACGGACTCTCGTGCGGAGTTTGTGGTTGCTGTCTTGTTAGCGTCGTAAATTTACCAACAACTGCGGTCTGTGTTTTTGAGTCCGACCTGAATGACTAATCGGGGCGTTCTTATATCGCTACCGCGTTTACTTGTGGTCTTTATTAACGAAAATATCAACCTAGCAACTTGCCCACCTAGACGGCATTTCTGTCCGGATTCTAGTTAAGTGTGCGCTCGTGATGCCCTCAAAAGATAGCTAGTTAGGAAACGTAACTCGCTTTGAGACGTATCCCACCAGAGTCTTTGTTCTATTTTAGTGGCCTGCTATTTTACATCATCTTATCAAGCTCACTTCAAAATCACATATACGGTAAAATAACAGCAGTACTAAAAGGATCTTGTTGGTATTTTGGCCTTGTGATCTAAACCCTACTCTTGTGCAGAGACTAAACTAATTTACAGATTTGTTATTGAGGGCATCTAGTTGAGCCTGTGTTGTTGTGATGTCTGCATTTACAGACATCTTTTATTTTTTATAGGATAGGCCTTTGGGTGGGTGAGGGGGGTGAGGGGTAGTGTAAACGGACACCGATCTGGACCCTGTTTGCCTGGCTATATTTAAGTGTTGAGCAGATGATAATCTTACATTGGAAGTACAGTGTGGAGTTAAACTAGTGTCAGGCCCGCTGCACCTGTCACTAGCTCCCTCTTACGCAAATATCTCAAATATTTATTTTATGGTGTGTGTAATGGATTCTGTTTCCCTTTCTTCTCCAGACTTTTCTATTTTGTACATACATTATTTTGTATATACTGTTTATGATGACTTCAGTGGTCGCTGATGCTGCCCGGGCCAACCGGGACAGAGCCCTACCACAAACCACACACACCTCACAGCCACAGAAACAGATACAGGTGAGCAATGCACTTCTTGTGCCTTCACACACATAATGTAAGCTTGCTTATTTACCAGAATGTACACCAAAAGCCACATGGAGATGCCGTGGGGCCTCCATGCGACTGTGTTCTTATTAAAATAGCGTGAAGTTTAACTGCGGCATCTTTCTGTAGGCCACAGCGGAACAGATCCGACTCGCCCAGGTGATTTACGACAAAAATGATGCAGATTTTGAGGGCAAAGTCCAACAGGTGAGCCTAACACAACTGAAAGCCAGTTGTGGCTGCTTTTAATGTTAAATATTGGTTTGATTTTCTTTGACAAGAGCCAAGCTAAGTTAGTTTTTTAGGCTTGGGAATTAGGAATCTTCCAGTGTACATAAAATAAAGTTCTTAAATAGTTTGGTTATGTATAAGGATTGTTTATTAGATCTGCTTTTGTGTGTATAACTCTTCCTGGTGCTGTTTTTACTGCTTTAAACACTTCATGAGGTCCTCGAGTTATCGGCTCGGTAAAAATACCATCGTATGCGAATGCATACGTCAAGCACGTATAACCCAGCACACAGCATTGTTTTGGATGTCTAATCGGTTTCAAAATACAATTTAATTTATGCTGTTCAGTATCTTTAGGTTTGCTGTTAAAGGGATAGTTCACCCAAAAATGGCAAATTATGTCATTATTTACTCGCCCTTATTTCAAACCTGTATGACTTTCTTCTGCAGAACGCAAAAGAAGATATTTTGAAAATAGGGATGCACGATATTATCGGCACGCAAATATTGGCATCGGCCCGATATGAAAAATTACGCTGATATGCTTTGCCGATAAAAGAGTACTGTACTTCTGTCGTGTCCATTCACATTCGCTCTATCAGTGAGCCATAATCAGGCAGCACACTATCTGCAGGCATTCATGAATGTATATTATGAGGACAAAAGCTCATTGTTTATGGCAGATTGTTGTGTAAAGGCTTTCTGTGTTGCCCATCACTGTAAATGCAGGAGTTGTTTACACTGATGCTAAGCTACTACAGCTAAATCTATTGACCATTAAAGGACCAGTGTGTCGGTTTTTTTGGAGGCTCTATTCACAGAAATGCAATATAATATACATAACTGTTTGTTCAGCGGTATATAAAGACCTTACACAATGATGTGTTATGTTTTTCTTATTTTAGAATGAGCTATTTCTATCTACATATACCGTGAGTCATGTTGTTTTTACAGTATCCCTAAACGGAAAAACTGCTCTACAAAGCGCATTTTGTGAATATGTTATCTCTTTTGGAAAAGAAGTGAAAACGTGATGACATCTTAATCCTCTCATGGCCTCCATAGCGCTTCGAATGGGAGGGGTGGAGTGAGCGGTTGGTTGCAATTCACAACCTCATCGCTAGATGCCGCTAAAAATTCCATGATCATGATGTTGTGAGATCATTTAATTTCACAACGATTCTCAATAAGTTTGTATGGAAAACACTTGGTATCTGCTTGTAAAATATATATATTTTTTAAAGGTTTTTATTAGACATTTTTACTATACGCTTTTTTTATTGCGGTCAAACAGTAAAACTTCCTTTACAAACTTCATGTTATTGTTACATTTTAAAATTTAAGAAAAGTTTTGCAGATATTTGCATAAGGTAGCATAAAACAGAGACGTAAATAAATAAACAATTGCTATTTATTACAGCCTAACAATTTTGGGTAATAAGTGGTTTTGGAGCACCCTAGTGGCCATGATAGAAAAACTTAGAGATGCATCTTTTGTTATATCATCATTAAAAAAGACTTCGGATAAAATTACAAGAAAAATATCAGATATAGGCAAAAATGAAATATCGTGCATCACTGTTGAAAAATTTTGTTAACCGAAAACCATACACTAGAAGTCAATGGGGACTAACAGTTTTTGGTTACAAACATTCTTCAAAATATCCTCTTTTGTGTTTTGCAGAAGAAAAAGTCATACAGGTTTAAAATGACAAGAGGAATCGTGACAGAATTAACATTTTTGTGAAATGTGAACTATTCCTTTAAAATAGAGGTGTGAATGCTAAGCGAACAGGACTAAATGTATTTTTTCTTTTTTTTGGGGGGCAAGACCAAAATTACCAAGAGAACTATTAATATGAAAACACCGTATGTTTACACTAATATGGAGTTGACATTTAACAACACTTCATCTGCACTGAAATGTAAAAAAAAAAAAGGTAAAAATAAAGCTTAAGATGCTTCGACGTGCCTCGTCATCAGTTGATTATTTACATTCCACTTTTACATTTTTCTCTCACTCTTATCAAACCAGAGAGCGGTACAATGTCATCCACCGCCTGGCTTTGGGCTAAATGGGGGGCATGACTAAAAATGTGTCATCGCTTTCAAAATCCTTCGTTATCACGATATACGCCACAGCTCGAAAATGGCATATTCAATGTTATGATTTTCAAAAAGTTTTTGTTTTTGCTTTTTCGACGTGGATGCAAGGCCAGAACAGAAAGGTATAAATGCATTATCAAACGAAAACCTATTAGTGGGGACAAAACCACAGCGGTTTATTAATTAGCTTCACGGTGATGCTACACAATCTGCAGCGCTACTGCGAAAGAGTTTCAAATGAAGATGAAAAACAGCACTCAAGTACTCCAATGTTGAATGGAATCAGAAAGAATCGAGACCAAGACGATTAAATTTAGTTCTACATGAATTGTTTTGTTTTCTATTAATAAGATTTGTGTTTTGTTGAATCTTAAAAAGTTTGTTTGCATTTGTGTCGCAGCTCATGGAGGTTACAGGCAAAACTCAGGATGAGTGTATGGTAGCCCTTCATGACTGCAATGGAGATGTCAACAGGGCTATCAACTTCCTGCTGGAGGAGGTCACTGACAAGGTACTCGCATGCCGCAGTTGATCCTGTTTTACTTGTTTGTGATTCAGTCGCAGCATCGTTTCTTTTGTAGTTGTATTAATTGTTCCAAGAAAACCAGCCTGTGTGCTTATTCTTGTAATTTTTACTTTACAAACCCGCTGAGCTACAGGAGGTTTTTGAGCAGTTATAGAGATGTAGTGATTGTTTGCAAACATTTATGTAATACGTGTTGTTACTCATTGCACAGGATTCGTGGGAGACGGTTGGCAAGAAGAAAAGTGTTGGAAAAGAAGGGACCCCAGGAGAGAACAAAGAGAAAAGAGGAGAAAGGGAAGGCAGGGGCCGTGGTGGTCCAAACAGACGCGGCCGAGGGGCCAGCCGCAACCAGGAAGGTGTGTTCTTATGGGTGTTTATCTCTCTGTGTGTCTGGACCTGCTTTTGTTAACAGTAAATTTTTCATATAGGCGTCAACTTTGACTTTGTTTTAAGGGCGGTCAGAAGAGAACGGGTTTGATTCGGCTCCAGGAGAGAGAGGAGGAGACCGAGGCCGCAGAGGAAGAGGGAGAGGTCTGTAGACCTTCTTATGCACTAGCACACTATGCTATCCCAGATATACTACTTCTGCCAGTCTGCACCAGAGAACAGTTATTAATAAGAATGATGTCATTGAAGACATGGCTTTTGTTTCTTTATTTTTAAGATGGTTCTTAAAGGGATAGGTCACCTAAAAATAAAAATGATGTATACAGTATTACAGTGAGGATCAAATATAGACTCTTGCATTGTATGGGAACATTTTTTCTTTATACAGATTTTGTTTTGCAAAAGAAAATTGTAGGTGGGTTGTTCCTTTACTGGTCCCTTGACTGGTGTGAGACAAAGCAGTATGCCGTAACTTTCTAATTAATTCCAGACAAAGTTTGAAAAATCTGTTTAAATCGTATTAAAATATATTTGAAAATTACACAACCAACATATGTTTTACTTTTCTCGTCATTTATCATCTTCGGTACACATCTTCGGCGCTCGTGCGCACATATTTAACTCTAACATTTGCATGCCAGTCTCATTGCTATCTGCATGCACCTAAAACTTAATTATACGTAACTTTTTGAAATCTTAAAATCATTCAGGTATTGCAATGCAAACCATTTGTGCTGTGTATATTGGGATATTTTAATAATTTTAATATTTAATTTTGTGCAACCCTAAAATCGAAACCGAACTAGTCTACTGTATTAGCGAGGAGTGGCTGATGTTGCTGTGTGAGGTGTTATCTCATAGTGGGCAGGATGGAGCCTGTTCCTGTGATACTATTTGTGTCACTGTAAGAGAAGTGTTTGTAGGACACTACATGTGATGGATGTTTTGGTAAAGACAGCTGCAGCTCAAGTGGAAACGGGCACATGCAAGATTTCTTTTAAAGTAGTTTACAAATTACAATATTTTTGTTTATTAGAAATAAATGTAATCTAGACATTGAGTTACAATCAACTCACGGTGCACTCTGTTATGTAACAGTACATATTATTGCTCAATTTGACATAAGCATGCATATATTTGATTAGCCAGTTATAGCATGTGCATTCCATATATTGAGTTTATAAAGGTGCAATAGCTAAAAAAAGCTGGTTTGTGCATATTCAAACTTTGCTCAGGGTTTTTCCTACATTAAAATTTTTTGGCCAGCCGCAGAAACAAATTTTTGCTCCACCAAAGTTTTTTTGATCATTGAATGTGATTTATGAGCAATGTAGATGACTGCTGCGCTTGTGATGACTGCAGGGAAGAACAAATGGAGAGCCTGTGCACTCTCTCTGTGTTCCACTTCATTCTGTGTTGAGCTGACCGATTGGCATATAATGTAAAGTAGCTGCGGAAGCAGACGGCATCGTATGCTTTTAAACGCTCTCGCCGATTGGTCTGCGCAGCTGTATGTCAAACATGGACCAAAACATTTTGACACCATAAAGTTATTAGTACATTTTGTGTGAGCAAATGACAAAATGCTTATTGGTGGATGGATTTTCATTTTTTTGTGTGTTTTTGTCTCAGGATCAGGAGGCCGAGGTAGAGGCAGAGGAGCTGGAATAAACAGGTTCTCTCAAGGAATTGGGTGAGCTTTAAGTCCTTCTCCCCAATGTCCATCCACATTCTGTATAGATCTGTGAATCTTCACTTGCCTCACAAATTCATGGTTCGATGTATGTTGTCTTTCCAATTTGAATGTATTATTAATAATAGAAGCACTTGGAACACTTTTGTTGATCAGAGAGTGTGTTTATGTTCCTGGATCAGTCTACTCAATATAAGCTTTTTGTTTTCTCATCGACTCATAGGACGTTTAACCCTGTAGGCTACAGCAGCGCTGCTGAAGCAGGAGAAGCTGGAACCGATACTACTGAAGGAGCAGGTGAGTGCTCTTTATCGATTCTGAACCTAGACACTGTTTCTTCAGTGCATTTCACAATCATATCCAAAGCCTTTTTGAGCGTTGTCCAGATCCCAGTGGAGCAAGTTTCATGTATAGTGTTGATTTCACACAGGCTCTGTCTAGATGGAATCCCAGAATGCATATTGCTGATTCACATCTTTGCTCAGAGGTGATGCATTTATCATGTTTTTGATTGTTGATGCAATTGTCACAATTGTCCCTTCAGGAGCCTGGATAGACAATCTGGAAGATTGGGCTGCAGAAGATTGGAATGACGATGTGAGTAATCTCATGAGTGTTAAGAATAAACTGGAAAACTTGTCCAAGTAAAGCCAATGTGTAATGCACACTTCTATTTCCTACAGCTGTCTGAGACCAAAGTGTTTACCGCCTCCTGTGCTGTTAGCTCCAAGAACCATGTGCAGCCTGGGCAGGGGTGAGTATTTCATGCAATATCCCAAAACTGTATTTTGAAATAAACAATATGGGCCCCCCATTATATAGGTTTATACATATGTTGCCTTATATCTTTCCAGGATGGAACTCGGCTCTCTGTTGCCTAAGGAGGCAGAGGGCGACTCTGATCTGGCCGGCTTAGAGCGGTCGTCTCCCAGTACTCTTACTCAAAGCCTGGTGTTCACCAACTCCCAGCAGCACGGCAGCCGAGCACACACACATAGCTACGCCTCTGCTGCTGCTGGCACTTATGCACACGCTGCATCGGTGAGAACACACACATTGACCAACACAACATCTTGCCAAGCTCTAGTTTACTTGTTTCTATAAAAAATGTATGTAGTTGAGAGTTGTGCTAGTTAACACCATGCTTTGCATCTAGTCCATGCTGGGATCCAGACCTCCCCACAATGATGTACAGAAAACAGAACCAATTCTTGCACCCCGAGTCGCCTCTGTGTCCAGTCAGGTCCACGGGGGCTTGAATAATGGCACTGCATCTGCAGAATCCACCGCTCCGGTTCCTCCAGAACCCACACCTATGACTTTGAATGAACCGACGGAGACCCCTGTTACAGTAGCTAAGCGTGAGTATTACCACAGACTTATTTAACAAGATGGTCTTATTACTGTGACAGGAATGGGGCATTATAGCCGCCAAGTGCAGCTACTCTTTTTGAAGGAGTCTTTGGTATAACGCACTCTTGCTGGACTTGATAAAACACTATAACACATTTTAGTAATTCACATCCTCTTTTCTTCTTTCAGTGGACCTGAAGGCCCAACCTGACCCATCCCCCATTCTCAGTCAACTGACCCAGAATTCAGCAATCCAGTCGGACCTGCCGGCTCAGGCCCGAAACCCCGCCCCATTCCCCCCACACGACGGGCCTTCGCCATCTCTGAAACCCCTTTCTGAACCTACCATCACTATGGCTGAACCCCCACAGACTAAAAACATCAGACTGCAGAGACGAAGAGTGCCCCCTCCTTCTAAGGTAATGATAGATGCTCACTTATATTGTTTGTGTGTCCTTGATTGCATCCAGTTTGCAGAGAGGTTTTTACTGTGAGTTCACACCAAACGCGAATTGAGCATTTTGCTCGAGTAAATTACATGCAAAGACGCGCATAGACGCGAACTCGCAGCAGGCGATGCAAATGATTTCGGCGCAAGTTAAAAAATCTCAACTCGAGTGAGAAATTTGCACGAAAAGCTCATTGACACCTATACTGTTTGACACGTCCAGACGCGTGAAGTCACTCCCCGTCACGCGATGTTTTCGCGTCACTCGTGTGAAAATAACAAACTATTCAAGTGAGTAATCAAGAGAGATGGACACGATCCTTCATGTTGGGTGTGAACAAAGCATTAGTTCTAGTTGGCTGCCAGCTCTTACTACTAAAGTTTACTTCTTCATTATCATAAAGACAATCTGAAAGGTATTATGTACTTTGGTTGCCAGATCCCTTCTTCTGCAGTGGAGATGCCAGGTTCTGCTGATGTATTTGGGCTGAACGTACAATTCGGTGCACTGGATTTTGGATCAGAGGAGAATCTCAACCAATCAGAAACCATTTGTCAGGAGCCTGCAGCTGCTTCTCAAAACCAGAGCAGCCTGTATTCCAAGTCTAGCATCATCAGGTCGGTTTATCCACATTGTTTCACTTCCTGAACATGTTGTGTTTTTAAGCTGTATGGTTTATTTTTTTGTGGGTTTAATGCAAATAAGTCCTTTAAGAGAGCTTTTGTAGTATAATGTTGATTCACTACTTAAATAATTGCAACCAACGGCTCACTCCACCTCTCCCTTTCAAATTACTACGGTGGCTGACACAGACAAAAATGTAGTCACGTTTTCGCTTCTTTGGCGATAACATTTATAAAATGTGTTGTGTAGAGCAGTTTGTCCTTTTAGGGCTACAATTCCAGGTAAGGGGACTTGCGGTGTATGTAGAAATAGTTCATTCTAAGGTAATAAAAATATCTTTGTCTTCAGAGGTGTTTAAAGGTGTGACTTTACATTATGAAGCGTTATATATATTATATTGCATTTCTGTCAATAGATCCTCTTTAATATCGCACAGCACATGGTGAAAACTCTTGCTAGAATTATGTTGATAATGCATGACCGCATGTTTTTTTGTGTGGTTGTAGTGAGTCTCTCAGCGGCTTGCCTCCGGCGGTTATCGAGTCCAGTTACCCATCAGCCTCTCTGAGTTTACAAAGCACTACTGCCCCTCTTGTGTTGGCTTCCTCTTCTGGTAGCAGAGTGGAGTCCACCACCACCACCCCTCTCAGTGTATGTCCAGAAACTCCTTTATTCCTGTTTTACTTTTAAACAAACTGAAGTTAGTGTCACTGACATCCGCATCGGTTTCTCTGTTTACAGAATGGATTTGGTGAAATGAGGGCATCCAGCACACAGGACGGTATGTGAGATCTGCATTACACAATGAACTCGCTAAGCACAAGTTTCTAATATGAATGAAAAACTATATAATACTTTTAAAAACATTAATTAAATTAGATCTGGTTTCATGGAGTGGAGTTTTTAGCCACAAATGAACTCCTCTCTTCCATGTTGACAAAGTTTCAGATCAGCTGAAGCCTCTGTCAGTAGCACTGTCGGGCCTGCAGTGAATGTGTTTTCTTGTCTTGTAAACATTTGGGTTTCTATGATGTGTGAATTCAAATGCATGTTTGTGTTTGCAGCTGTCCCGTCCAACACCCCACAGCCCGTGTCCGCATCTCTCCCCAGTGAGAATGGCTTGTCGTCTTCGACCCTTTCATCTTCTTCGTCAACAGCAGCGCCTGTCCTCAACACAGCTCTTAGCAGGTACCGCCCCTTCTAATTTCCATCCAATTCAGTATTCTTGAGCAGTAACAGGTGACGTCATTGGTCTTTATGGTTTCATGGTCGGTTGTTGTTTTTCTTATCAGTCACGTGAGCAGTGGTAATTCTCTCGGATCTTCTGTGGCTGCCAGCTCCTCCCTGAGCGTACGTTCTCTTCTCAGTATTGCACGTTTTCTCAGGCTCCTTGTAATATTTGACATTTTCAGTATAAAATCTTTAATATGCTGGAAGAGATCAATGCTAATTGAATGCAAATGTTTTCTGTAGTCCCACATGGGCGGTGACGTGAGCACGAGCTTGCCCGCATTCTCCAGCGCTGCGGTCAGCTTAAACGGACTGGTCACCGGAACCCAGAATCTTACTGTTAACGGCACATCCGCTCTCTCTGCTGGCCGCTCTGCACTGCTGCAGGCCACCATCACCACCTCCACCAACTCTGGTCAGTCCCGCAATAGCATTCACTGAGGTTATGTATGGGTTGTTTGACGAAATGTTGGATTTTAAGGCTTTCGTCGAAGTATATTAGTATATAACATGGGGGCTTTAAATGAGTCATTGGAAAAAGGGGTGATGATTAAAAAAATTATTTTTAATATATTTTCAGGTAAAGCTCCTCCTAATCTGGCTCAAGGACTCCCGCCACTGTTGGCCAGTCAGTACATCATGGGGCCCAGTGGGCTTCTTCCCGCTTACCCGGTGAGTGGTGTGTGGCTGCTCTGCTCTCATATAAAGGAAGTGAAATCATGGTTTTGTTCTTTTGACATCAGCACCTGTCACACTTAGATGTTTTGGTTTTCTCAGTATGTTAAGCTTACAAGTGATCTCTCTGTGCGATGTAAACAACTAAATTCTCTATATTCTCTCTTTTTTCCCTGTAAAGCCGATCTATGGTTATGAAGACCTACAGATGATGCAGTCCCGTCTGCCCATGGTAAACATTTTATTATTCTGTTACATATCTGTGCAACACTTTAGCCTAAATGTTATTTGGCTAGGGGTGTGTTTATACATGAAATATTACAAAGTTGCTCTTTTCAAATGTTATATTGTATTTCTTGCGTTTAAGTTGGCTCATGAGATTTCAGTGGGGCAACTTGAAGAAATGGTGGTCGATGCTTCCTGGTTATTGTGCTGCATTGTGGGAATTTTATTGCTTTTGTGTATGAGACAGCTCTTAAAATGTCCGACTTCCTTATCAGTGCCCTGACTACTGAGTAAGGGAGCCGATTGAGACACCTGGTTACTTATTTCTGACCTAACAGGGAGCATTTGATGTGTATGCAATTACCTTTTTCTTTTTCTGTAGATGGTTTGAGTTTCTGTATATATTGAAAAAAAAATTAATTGCTCTCTTGTCTGCAGGATTATTATGGCATGACTTTCCCTGGAGCAGCGATAGCTGGCAGAGATGGTGGATTAGCAAGCAATCCCTACTCAGGTAAGCAACGTTTCATTTAGGGTTATGAATAGCAGAGATGTTTTTCCACTGGCCTTGGTTTCGGATGACTTTTGGGTAATCCACCATATTACAAACCTTGGCTCTAACTATTTAAGCACTTTTAACTTTAAATTAGTGCTGTCAATCGATTAAAACAATGAATGAATCATCACACACTTCTGTGATTAATTGCACATCACATTAATGTTTTTAAATATAATGGCATAAAATAGTGGCAGTCGTGGTCCAGTGGTTAGAGTGTTGGACTTGTGATCAGAAGGTTGCTGGTTCGATTCTCAGGGCTGGTGGGTAACGGCTGAGGTGCCCTTGAGCAAGGCACCTAACCCCCACTTGCTTACTATACAAAATGTACAAAATGTATAGTTCAATGTAATGTAAGTCGCTTTGGATAAAAAGCGTCTGCCAAATGCATAAATGTAAATGTAAATGTAAATGTAAATATACTTTTACATTTTAATAATTTCACATTTAATCACCAAATTGATGTATAAACAACACATTTCTTTTACAGCTTCATTTTATGAATGAAAGCCAACATTCTGATATTAGTACTGCAACTGATGTCTCTATAAAATTTAATTTAACGTATTAAGCTGAAAAAAATAAATCGCATACGTTAACGTTGACAGGCCTACTTTAAATTTAAATGCAAAATTATTTCTCTTGTCTTGCTCAGGTGAGCCCACTAAATTCGGACGCAGCGACTCGAACTCCCCCGCCCCCACCAGCAGCCTCTCTTCAGTCCCCCCTTCACAGACTCAGAGCGCCATCCCTCCACAAACTCAAGGGCCGCAGAATCCGGGCCAAGCCCAACAGGGTCAGACCCAGGCCTTCCTCAACCCTCCCCTGCCCCCTGGTTATGGCTACACCAGCCTGCCCTACTACCCCGGTGTGCCGGGAGTGCCCAGTGCCTTCCAGTACGGTCCCACCGTCTTCATGCCCCAGGCATCCACGAAGCAGCACACTATGGGCCCGTCCAGCCAGTACCAGCACCAGGCTGGATACAGCCAACACGCATACGGAGCAGGTACATATACCACGTCACCTCTAGTGGTTTTCATTACAGTAATGCATTCAGCAGATGTTTATATTTAAAGTGACTTTGGGTGCATTCAAGATATAAAATGTTAGAAAGTGTGTTTCCACGACTTACACTGAAATTTGTGCACAGCAATGAATGAACATTGTCTTTTGGTTGCAATAAAAGAAACCTTATTAACATTAAGACATGCCTGTTGGGCTAAATAAGAAGATTTGCCGTTGTGAAATGTTAAATGCTCTGCTAAGGTTTCGATGAGCTGTCCCAGGCTCATGCTGCAGGGGAGTATGGGAAAGGAGGATATGGAGGCAGCTCACAGTCCCAGGCCAAAGTCATGAGTAACAGCGCAGGTAAAGGTAAATCTTATTTTTATTTTTTCTCTAAAATGTAGAAATCAATGTATTTTATTTATACCCAATGCGTTTTTAAAGTAATACATATTTGCAAGTGCTGTTCAAATGTTAATGTATACAATCGTATTTGTTTTAAGCACCAGGACTATCTGGATCAGCAAGCTCGGACCTTACTGGAACAGTGTACAGCAAGACTCCGGTAAGGGTCCTTCTGCTTGGAGAAATGTAGTAATGTTTTTTCCACAAAATTGTACTCCAATAATATTTGCTGTAGTATTCCATCATTAACTAAGTATTAAGTATCCATCTTGTCTGTCCCGTAGACGTTTGACAAGCAGGGTTTCCCTACAGCGGCAGCCCCTGCCTTCAGCCTACCCTCAGCTCTGGGAGGAACCGGGCCGCTCAACCCCACAGGTGCCCCCGGATATGCCCCAGCACCCTTCTTACACATCTTACCTCCTCATCAGCAGCCTCCATCACAGCTACTTCACCACCACATGGCTCAGGACACACAGGTACAAGCAAAATACATTTGTTCTTGCATATAAATGTAAAAAAATAATCAAGATATTAGTCTAACCGTGTGTTGTTTCATTTCAGGGCCAACGCAGTCAGTCCAGCAGCATGCAGAAGAGTCAGGGCAAGTCCAACTACAGCGGCTCTCCCTACTGGGCTAACTGAACATTTACTTTATACTGTTACTGACACGAAAGCCCAAATCTGTGTGCCCACACCATCACACGCAAACAGACACCGTACCAGTTCTCCACCGCCCCCCTCCAACGCTCTCCTCTGATTTTTTTCCGTTTCGTTTTTTCCTTCTCTGAATTAGGTTTTCATGTAAGATATTTATGTGTAAGTATTTATATATACTGTAAATGTTAAGAAGCCGAACATGAGATATTGTCGCTCCATTTTATTTTTTTGAAGGACTTTTTGGATTTCGTTTACTTTTTAAAAACTGCAGAGATGTAGCAAAAAATAATAAAAGGAAAAGCATTTTGAGGAAATCTTAAGAGACATTGTGATGAATGCTAGAGCAGTGACAGTGGAGTTATTATGTGGGGGGGTTCACCCATTCAAAGACTGGGAGGTTTCACACATGTAAAGAGTGTCATACTCTTGAGCCGTTCCCTTTGAGGATTGTACAATGGTTCTAAAATTCATGTCTGTCACAGGAGAAAACAGCCCATAAATTTTATATTTTACTCTTGTCGCCCTCTGAATAAAGGTTATGAGCTATTCAACTGTTTTGCATTTTTCTTTCATTTGCTTTGGTGACTTTAGGTACTTGAGACTTAAAATTGAAATCCTATTGCATACTGTATATGGGCAATTGCATGAAAATGGCAACCTTACAATAAAAAGTTTTTCACCATGCTCGTACACTGTAAAAAAAAATGTTGTTCTAGTTATGCTTCCCAGAAATGCTTTGCATGAGGCTGTTATTTTATAGTTGTATTTCTGTAAACAAACTGGTCCCAATAAATAAGATATAAATTTACAGTAAGTTACTGACAAACTGCTACCAGTAATACTGTAATTTCTACATAAATGTTTAACAGTGTAGGTCAGATGTTAACATTTGGTGGTTAAATATGAAGTCTTGAAGTTTCCAAAGGCTTTTTTTGTTTTTAAATCCGTTTCCATAGTCAGGTAAGCGAATCCATAAGTGGGCACATGAAAATTTAATATAATTTTTATAACTTTAGTGTTCTATTAAGAGGCATCCAGAGGTTTGTGCATTTTAATTCGCAGAAAGTTTTTTGGCACATCCATATATGAAAATGTATCTTTTAAAACCGAGACTGATATTTGATGTATCAGGAATATAAACCGTATAAACAGATTATTTAAAATATTGGTAATAAATACCCAAGCTTTATTGTGTAATGCACAGTTGGTTGCAAGTGTGTCTATAGCCATTGGTTTTGTTCTGTCTGTTGGATGATCAGCGTCCTTATTGAAAAGAAACTTAAATGTTTATTGTTAATAGCATTCATTGAATTAGAGTTTGGCTGAAGGGTTCAGAACAATGTTTTCAGCTGTTCCCTCTGACAATAGCCCTGCTTCACGTGACTGGTCGTCATATTTGCATCACTGTATGTTTCAGATCATTTGTGAAAATGTCTCATGTGATTTAGATGCACCTGTCTCATTTCTCCTTAAGGACAGCACACCTATATAATTTATTTTAAGGCTTTGAGAATCATTTAAAGATTTCCGTAACCATAGAGGTTAAACCAAATCTCCTTAATAGTTTTACGGTCTAAGGCCCTTGAATTAGCTTAAGAATTTATGTTTGTCACTAAGCTTTATCTCCTCTAAGCTGCTTCTGTTCTGGAAGCTTGAATGGCTGGTATAACATGTTTTCTTTCTCACAAAAAACATTATGATACTATATTGCATAGCTAGAACTGCCCCTGGAGACAATTAAAAACATCCCATTGTTTTTTCCCACAAACCATGTTGGACCTCTGGAAATTCCACGGATTATGGGAATTATAACTATGATTTACTCCGCATATAGTTCTGTGTAACGGCTTGAAATTGGCAAGGTTGTGCGTCTGGCTTTTTTCAATTTACAAAAAAGGAGAATAAACACATTTTGAAAATGATTCATCTGGCCAGTGTTGTGGTTCTTACAAGCACACCACAAGTATTAGATCCCGAAAGTGACGTAAGGGCCAAACATGTTTTGTGTCCAGTTCAAAAGATCAATTTGTTTTTCCCTGTGTGTTTTCTTCAGTAAAAGTCTGGCATGTGCTGTTGTCATATGGTTATGAACACTAGAGTGCGCCAACATCAATGGTATTATGTTCGATAAGAGATAGCGCGCTTTAACTTTTTGTTTAAGTGTATCAGTTGTTACTGTCCAAGTAATACAGTATGCATTATTGTACCATTAGCACAGAGTGAGTGCAAGGTATAGCTAGTTCACCCAAAAATGATAACTCTCTCACCATTAACCCTCAAGTCACTCCAAACCTGTATGACTTACTTTCTTCTGCAGAACACAAAAGAAGATATTTTAAAGAATGTTGGAAACATTGACTTCATCATTGACTTCCATTATATGAACACAAAACCACTGAGACTGACATTTCTCAAAATATCTTCTTTTGAAGTGAACTATCACTTTAAAAAAATGTAACAGTAACTTATGTGTGACTATCATAACATTGTGGCAAAAATGTCTGTCCCTGTATATTACAATTAGATGAAGGTGATTTTCATTATCAATAAAATCTACTAGGCTATCATAACACTTACAATAAGGCTCTTTTTAATAATATTAGTTAATGCATTAGCTAACATGAACTAACATTGGGCAATATTTTTATATTTATAAGTGAAGAGTTCATTTAGATAACTTTATATTTTGTATATTGTGCATTAGGTTTCAGTTGGGTTGTTTTGATGAAGCAATAATAACTAAAAACTGAGCTATTAGTTTAGTTTGCGCCAGTACAAATGTTGTGTCATGTTTGTTTTGTCTTAGTAAATGCTGACAGAAAAATGTAGTATTAATAAATGCTGTAGAAGCAAGTTCATTGTTAGTTGACGTTAACAAACGAAACCTTATAACCACACGTTTTTGAGTTATAAATGCACTCCATTGTTCTTAATTGCATCATAGCGCTTCTATGACCCAGAGAGGAGTATTCTAATGCTGATTTGGAGCATTGTTCATCTCCATGCACTTAACATACACAGGTCGGCCCTGCAGTGTTAATTGCTGAGATGCAGTGCGGCTTTGCATTCATTAATGCAGTGTTTGCATGAATTTACTTCATGCCCTGCAGGATCCTATAGAGTAAGAGTGTCTGTCAGCTGAATAGCCGGTTGGGTGGGAATAATGCAGTCTGTGGCCATATAGAGGGTAAATGTTTCCAAGAATGAAGTTGTGTGTCATCCATGCTCTGATTTGCCGAGAATAACAATCATCTCCTGCCAGTGAGACTGGAGAGGGGCTCCCACACAGCCGTCGGGGCCACAGAGACCTTTTTGTGTGAGTGCTGTGTGTGTTTTCCGGCTGTCTGTCTCTCTCTCACACACACACATGCAGGTCAATGGGCCCAGCCTCAGTGATGTTTGACTACTACGTCTCTTCTAGCACATCAAATCCTTGACACTTTTCTTGAAAGTATCTAGCGAGCAAGTGCACAAATGTTTTATGCGTATAAGCAGCGCAGCTCGTGTTAGGTGGTCTGGGGAGTTACATTGGGGGTCCCATAATAATGATCCAGTGATTTCCGCACATTACGTTTGTTTACTCAGCTCTGAAGAGGCGATAAATAAAGGCTTAATTGCAGCAGGAGGAATGCACGCTGGCTGCTAACAGTTCTCAGAGAAAATCGACTTGAGGGGGGAGACTCGGGCTCGCAGGGGTAATGGCTGTCAAGCGGAATTTGCGCCCCCCGGTAGAGAAGCGACGCGCTGAATGGGCTTCGCCCGCCACCTCCGTGAGCTGTGTACTCGATTCCTCTCTCAAATCTCCGCATGTTCCACATTTTCTCCTCCTCCCTCGGCGCTTTAAATCACAATCGTGCTCCTGCGCTGAATGGCGCGTTCACGGGGTGTTTTCGTACCCTTTCATGTCGCTCGTAAGGACCGTGAGATATTCTTGTCCCTCGCCTGTTGTCGGATTTGACAGCGGCTCCATTCACGGAGAAATTGGCCGTAATTAGCGCAATTATGCTGATTCGCACTTGTGCTGCAAACGGAACGGAGCTCGGAGAGATCAACCAAAACAAAGATCAATCAATCACGGCGCGAATGGGAGCGGAGCGTGACGATGGCCACATAATGATGCCATCAAAAGTTCGGCTGCATGGCGACGAGCGGATGCGACTGTGAGAGGAATAATTATAAGCGACCGGTGGCACATTAATCTCTAAGTCACAGATGAAGTCGTGATTTACGGACTGAAGGAGAGCAAAGTAAACAACTACGTTTATACTTGATAGCAAGTCTCAATAACAAACAACATTTAGCCGATAAATAAACATGCGTGTTCGAACCCAACTACGCAATGCTCTGGGAGCGCAAATAAAAATACAGTGGAAAGGGATATCACCTTAAGAAAAGTTCTTTTGAATTCATATTACTTTTATTGGTTATTTTTAAGGCTGTAAACGATCAATCGCATGCAGAATAAAAGTTTGTATTTACATAAAAAGTCATATTAATTTTGTATTTATAAAAACATAGCCTACACATACATGCATATATTTAAGAAAAATATCAAATATAAAAAATAAACAAACATTTATATATAATTTAAATGATCGTTAAATATAAACATGTAAATATTTCCTAAATATGGAAACACGTATGTGTTTGTGTTATAAATACAAAATTATTATGCACAGTATGCAAACACAAACTTTTATTCTGGATGCGATTATTCGTTTGACAGCTCTGGTTATTTTATGACTCTCTACCCTCTTTGTTTTTAGTATGAAACGACAGAACATTTTTGTTTGTCTGTGAGAATAAGCTGAAAATCAGTGGGATAAACGTAACAAACGCACCGGAAATACAAGAGTTTATATTATATTAGCTACCTTTGCTGTCCTCTTTATTCTTTTCGTTAAACTGCTGGGGAATTTTGTATCAGGCTTACGATCCTATCTGTGGGAATCTCTGATAAACGTGACAAACGAAGCTTTTCCGCCGGATCTGAGTTGATGAAACGCGGTGTGTCTTTAAGACCCGGCGGCGCCCGGGTAACCCCACACGGCTCTGTTGTCCGTACTCTCCCGACTCTCTCTGTAGTTATTTGAGGGAGGCGCTAGAGCCATATCTCCACTTTACAAAAAAGCAGAAGTAACGGCACTGTCTTGATCGGACAAATCGTGCCAAAGCGGTGCAAGCAGACTCCTCGCTCTCTCTTTCTCTCTCTCTCTCTCTCTCTCTCTCTCTCTCTCTCTCTCTCTCCTCTCTCCCTCTCTCCCCCCTCGGCGTAGGAGCGAGTGCGGCCGATGCGGAGCAGACTGAAGCGTCTGAAGGCTCGTGTCCAGTTTAAATCCTCCGCTGTTTGAGTATATGTGGAGACACTTCTATGAGAATCCCCGCTGAACGAGACGAAGTTTGCTTGTTTTCCTAAACCGGGGGTGCTGGGGAGAGTCTAGAGGGCGAAAGATGGTTTTGAACAGCCTCCAGTACGTCCTGGCTTGCCTGTGCTTGGCTTCTTTTTTCTCGTCTTGTCTGTGCAAAGCTCGGATTTACACCAACCACTGGGCTGTCCGGATACCCGGCGGACCCGATCAGGCTGAGCACATCGCCAATAAATATGGCTATAGAAACCTGGGTCAGGTACGTGTGTCCCCCTGCAAGAGTTTTGTTGGGTTTTAACAGTTTTAAAGATGCGTTATCTCGAGGTATTTTAGGTCTGGTGCTTTTTTCCTCGAGTGCTCGAGCGTGTTATCACATTGAAGTTCAAACGTCAAGGCTGGAAGCGCTTAAACTCGCAACCCAAAAAAGTTTCACAGAGTTTTTTTTCATGTGTCGGAAAACCATTTTTGCCTTTAATCCAGTAAACAAACAGTCTCTGCTGGACCCCAACAATAACAACAGGTGTTCTGGAAAGTATTCATCTTTATGTAATCTTTCTTCTCCCGTCAGATAAAAGTAAGTGCTTGACAATATTGTTTGACTATAAAATAAGTTGTCATTTCATAGTGTCCATGAAATATGAAGAGGCAAAACGTAACATGCTAAACGTGTTTTAGTGCAACTCAGACCAACAACACTTTCATTGTTGTTTCACATATTATTTCTTGGTGTATTTAAAAATAATGCACGTATTTACAGTTGCTCTTGTTTCAGTTTGTCAAGCCAAGCTTTTAAAAGTCATGAAACATTATGCAGGATGAGTTGTGTGTTGCCCTCCTCTTGCTGACAGAAAGCTTTGACTCTCCATAGTAATTTAGTTAATAATACGCTCCCTTTTCAAGTTATTCATTTGCTGGTAATAAAGATATGTTGGTGCATTTAAAAAAACAATAGGTTAATGTCAATTTAGAGGAAACCTTATATTTTCCACTGTCTTATCTACAGTGTGCTTATTGTACTCCAGTCGTGTTCATTCTCAGATTTCACAATGTGCTTCTTATCATTGACAGGCTCTTATTTAGCAAGCGATTTGTTCTTTACGGTTTGTCATATCCAAATTAACAATTTCAGAGAGTTTAAGAACGTATGTGCTTCTGTGGGAGTGCGCGAAGGAATATCGGTTTACGAAGCTTGAATGTGAAGTTGCCTGTTTAGGGGCCAGTTGTGTGTCTTTTTGAACAAAAAGTAAATATTATGCTCCCATGAGATCAAATTATGCATTACATCGCTATATAAGAGGTGAATATCAGTGAACAAAAGCTTCACCCTTAAAAAAGATTAGACTTAGACTGACTGGGCTTGTCGTTGGCTCTGAATGTATTGTTTTTATGGCAGTTTATTGTACCTCAGTACAGTAGTCTATGGAGAATGTGTCATGGCTGCCCGGTGTTATTGTGATACAGTGGAAAGTGGATACAACTCCAGTCTTCCAGTCAATGACATCCTCAATAATTAACACATTTCAAATAAATAATTAACAAAAACATATTCAACATGTCCATGCCGAATATTGATGTTTGCCAATTCCTAAACCTTTCTATTTCAGCTAATATTATTAGGTTTCAAATATAAAACCTGCCCTGACTTGCCCTGTTTATAAACACGTACACAAATCACAGTTCACATTGCAGCACGCTTTAGTTCTTGTTTCACAATCTGTTCTGTGACATGTTTTGACAGTGGCGTAGTCATGAAGTTATATTCTTTTTGTGATATGACATGAGTTCTGTGTGTTGTTCCTAGATCGGTGACCTGAAGGACTACTACCATTTCTTCCACAGCCGGACGATAAAAAGGTCGACGATTTCCAGCAGAGGCACACACAGCTTCATCACCATGGAGCCAAAGGTCAGGCTTGTCACTATGACAACCCCACACCTGTGTGTTCTATGGTCTATATGGACTCCAGACTTCTTACTCATCAATGAATAGAACCGGCGGTGCATCCAAAACAACTGTTGTGTATTGCAAACGCCAGCAAATAGCTTTGCTTATAGACATTTTGAAATGAGCTATGTTGTCAGTAATTTTGGGACAGGAGGGTTAATGGTTGGGTTACCACTAAGTATAGCTGGTTAAGTGAGGTGGCCGCAAACTTGGAGTTGTTTTGTGTTTTAAAAATTTAACATAAAGCGAAACATCAAGCGAAAAAAGCTAATTACATTCAATTTATGGCAAACAAGTGGTAAAGGCGAAGTCATATTTCACCTCTGAATGAATTTTTTTTCTAGTTTTTCCTTTTGTAACCTTTGCATCTTTATTGCCATCTCTGTTAGAAACACACAATTGCAAGTTACTTCAATACGTGTATTAAAATGAAATTTGACTGCAAAAGATAAATCGTTTTTTTCTTAAATGAAGAAATGAAAAAAAAATGAAATTGCTGTCATCATTTACTCACCCTTAAGTTGTCCCAAACCTGTGTAACACAAAAGAAGATATTTGGAAGAATGTTTGTAACCAAACGGATCTCTGGGGCATTATTGCATAGTCAAAAGTGCCCCAGAACTGGTTTCAAACATTCTTCCAAATATCTTCTTTTGTGTTCAACAGAACAAAACAATGTATACAGGTTTAGAACAACATGAGGGTGAGGAAATGTCAGAATATTCATTTTTGAGTGAACTATAAGTAATTGATTATTTTTGTTATATGAGACATGAAATTATTCTTGTGAAGTTTATTCTCTTCTTGTTCTTTCTCAGGTGGAGTGGCTTGAACAACAGATTGTGAAGAGGCGAACAAAGCGAGATTACAAACCCTCATATCCTAGTCAGTCCAGTCTGGCCCAGTCCAGCTCCATTTACTTCAATGATGCTAAATGGAGCAGTATGTGGTATATAGTGAGTATTCCTTAATGTCATTTTCGAAATACTTTTAATGCATTTTTGAGTCTAAAAATAAAAGTATTTAGTTTCATTACGTTTATTAAAATGTAACTGAAAACTTTTATCTGCCATCTGCTAACCAGTTCAGTTTATTTTTAGAGCTTTTCTAAATGTTATAGTTACAAGAAATATGTTAACCAACGTTTCTTGATTAAATCATGACTGAAGTCTGGATTTATTCACTTCTAAATGGTCAGTTTCAGTGTGTCATGATGTCCGTAATTCACAACAAAACCTTATTTATACATTGAATAAATCCCTCATTAAGGGAAAAGAAATACGTCTTTTTTTACTAACATGGAATGTCAGGTAGTAAAACATGGGCTCTGTTAATTTGTCCATTTGAATCTTGCTCAAGAAAAACGATCCCTGTCACACCCGATTAGCCGAGTTTATACATGTGAACGCCACCTAGAGAGATGCATTGAACTTTTGAGTGTGGGATCTAACATAACATCTTGTGAAGACATTTTCTATGATGTAATTGTACAAACAGGCTTTTGCTTTGAATGCTTTCATAGCTGTCATGATCTTCAGGACATCCTTGGAAAGCAACCTTCACATTTGTGAAATTTCGAAAACATTGCATTTGCTCTTGTTGAATCCCTGAGGTGTGACATACTGTACATGATTTGCCTTCTGGTGTTTTTAGTTTATATGGAACTTAAAGGATTGTTCTGATGGCTCTGTCAATGGTTAATGTGGCTCAGATAAGATCAATACTTTGACCTGAATGCATCCATTTGGCACAGGTTTCTCTTGTTGGCCTGCGAGTTGTACTTTGGGAGCAAATAAACGTGACATTTTAACGTGGGGTCTAACTCTAACTCTGGGGCCAATGAAACCGTAACTTTGGTTTTAAGTGGTCCCGTCTGCTGTTGGGATGCATCTCATATATAGAAACATGTTTTAAAGATGATGTGTGCTTGTTAGCACATGCTTAGAAACACATGCTGCTTAAAAAATGACAGTTCTCATGGCCTTTCGATTGGCATGCTTGTAGATACATTAAACTGTGCTATTCGCATGTGAGGGGTGGGTTTGAATCTGTCGTATTCCGGTAATGTTTTTGGCTTCCCAAAAATGTAATCTTATGTGACTTAAGATTGTTTGTACAGTTGTCTAATTTCCTTCTCTGGTCTTTGCAGCACTGTAATGATAATATCCATAACTGCCAGTCTGACATGAATATCGTGGGTGCATGGAAAAGAGGATATACAGGGAAGGATGTGGTGGTTACCATACTGGATGATGGGATTGAGAGAAACCACCCGGATCTCATACAGAACTATGTAAGTCTATGTTTTATTGTATGTATGACTGTGTCGGAAACAGAACTCTTGCATACAGTGCAGAATAAACCAAATATTTCAATTGTACTGCATCATGCAACAATAAACATTTCAAGTGCACAATCCCACATAGTAACATCCAGTTATCATCTTTATTTGGGCAAATTTCAGCATTATGTATGTGACATTTTGCGGTATGGATGTGACATATAAATGCTCAGAGAATGTATTTGCTACTGATAATACTGAACCATCTGTTTATATTTTACTAAACCCTTGTTGATAGTGTTTAAACATCAGAAAAACATCAGTCTATGCACACGTTTTCTATTTTTAAAACGTGAAATTAATGTGCGTCATGGATGTGACAAAAAAGGACGACGTTTTTGAGAGACCGTATACTTTGTAGGATTTATGTGAATTAAAATGTACACATCAGAAGCAATAATCCCCAACAGATGGAGAAGGGACGCCTCTTCATAGGACATAAAATGGTTGCTTTATTTAAATTTTCATGTGTCCATTCATGAGGAATATGTACTGTTATGGATGTGACAACCCTGAAAATGGCACTTATCTGACTAAAGAAAATCATGCACTAAAAATAAAAAAATGCTTTAAAACTTTAAGCAAGAACTCACATGGGTATTTTAACCACCAAGTGTTGACGTCTGTGCTTTCAGTATTGTAAAAACCTTTGGTAAAAACTTGATTTTTCATGGTAAGGTTGACATTTGCGTGGAATTGCACTTTTAGCAATAAACATAGTTATTGAAAATTATTAAGTTAACCAACAATAAGTCTTGGTTATTTTAAAGTAAAACCTAAAAAAAAAAAGATGTGTGTTATTGCTCTGTCTGGGAATTGGTTCTGGCTAAAAATGCAGACCACCATGTGCAGTCTATATAAAAGGTGTTTATGGCATTTCAACTTGTTTTAAGAATTGCACTCTTAGCTTCATGCATAGATCTTTCTGCGTGTGTGCTCAGGCAGTTGTTTAAAAAGCATGTATAAATAGATTCATCATGTAGTACTACTCTTACAACTGCCACATGGCCCCATTTTTTTAATAATCAGGATTTATCAACATTTAATGCATTTGTTTTGAATCTGGAAATTTTGCATGTACTGCAGGTGATTATTTGTACAGACCGAGTTACAGAAGTATCAAAACCTCACACAGGCTCAGACTGTTTGTATTGATTTATGTTGTTGTAAGTACTTGTCGTTTTTACTCCAAAAAAAGTCATTCGCATGTCAAAGTCCAAAAATCTTGAACCTCCAGAAAAAGAAATAAATCACTAAGCCCTAGAAGCCCGTGTGTTTTAAGCTGATGCTCATAATTGACAGGCAGATTTGAAATATGTCCTCACACCTCTCTTTTGATCTGTCTGTAGGACAATGAGGCCAGTTATGATGTGAATGGGAATGACATGGATCCCATGCCTCGATATGATGCCAGTAATGAGAACAAGTAAGTTCATTACACACACACAGCTTCTAACGGTAGACAGGCTTTGTTCATACGGTCTTCTCTGTGATGTGTGTGGATGTGAGTATTTGGCTTGTTGGTATGTTTGTTTGGTAAATGTGGGTTTTTGTGTCTGAGTTATGGGAGTAAATATGGCACTTGGCTTGCAACCGGTGTGTGCAAGTGTATTTGGCATGTTTATTCAGCAGAAATGGGATTTTGGGATTCGTTTACATGTCCAAAAACGGTTCATTGAGTATGTAGGTGTATGTCGAGAAGCTGTAATTGTTTGGTGAATGATATATGGTTATTGTTATGTGTGTCTAAGGGTGTGTTTGGTGAGTGGGTGGAGGCCCCTATTTGTTTTCGTGGCTGCCACTCTGCCAGTGTGTGTGAGCCTGTGCCAGATGGCTCTGGAGCTTTTTTGGATGGTTCAGAAAGAAAGCTTGGCCTGGGATATGAGCTCTCTGTGCCATCGCTGTTTCTGGTAGGGGCTCTAAAGACCTGGAATTCTCAAACTGATGATAGAAAACTGAACAATCCACCTCCCATATTCCCTTGATGAAATTCACCCAAAAATGAAAATCTGGGATTCATCCTCATGTCCTTGCACTGCTTTAGAAGACAAATTGAGAAGTTTGGACATATGTCGACAACTTTATTAAATACAGTGTCAGTGAACAATGTTTACAGCGTAAGATGTCATGCATGCAGAAGATGAAACGGTGCAGAATGACCTACAGTACATGCCAAAATGTAATAGCTCAAAATGTGACTTCCATTTTTAGTGTAACTATGCCTTTAAATCGTTTTCTCCCTCCTTTTCGCTCTCTCGGTTTCTTACTGTGAACTATTAAAAGAATTACTGTGACTGAAGCTGATGATCTATTTTTTTAATACGCTGCAGAGACGTACACAGTCAGAACTTCCCGAATGCTCCACAAACTCCCATCTGGAGGTCTTTGCGTGTGACTGCATGTACGTCTGCGTGCACGTTTTGCTGCTGTGAGCACATCTATTCCTCGCCTCTTAATTTACACTTTCAGGAACCCCATCAGAAGTATTTCCGTGGCCTGAGGATGAAATGGTTGGTTGAGACCAGAAAGTGGGGGGAGTGTTTAGTCCTGCATGTATAGACATGCGTATAGAATACCATCCACCTTCTCTCTCAGGCTTCTTACATGGATTACATTTACATTTATGCATTTGGCAGATGCTTTTATCCAAAGCGACTTACATTGCATTATATTATACATTTGTTTCTGGATATGTGCAATCCCTGGGATCGATCCCATGACCTTGGCGTTGCTAGTGATTTTGTAACAATTTTGTAGGGAAAATACATTTTATGACAAAAGTTGACATTGAATTACTTGATTAGAGCAAAATGACTTGATTTAGAGTCATTTTACTTGCGTGTGTGTTCCGAAACTGTAACGTTAGCTGTAACGTCTCCATTCATAGGCATTTGTCAACTGCATACGTCACCGAGGTTGTCTCATTTCATTGAAAAAACATTATAAAATCAATTATTTTTTCAATTTTTTATTTCTCTTGAAACGTGATCATTGTAGTTTCCTTGAAACGTAACTTTTGCCTTTCTGAAATAAAACCTGAAATAATAAACCTCGATGACGTATGCAACCTCTGGAGGACGCAGCCTTCAAATTGAGACGCAGCTAGTATCATCTTCTCGAGTTTAGCAGACTTTACCGTCATACTATCTTGTAGCGACTTCCATTCATTTTTACTTCTTCATGAGGACTTGGTACGTTGGTAGTGCTCATGGGAGTTGTAGTTTCGTTGTGTTGCATTACGCAATTTTTATTATAAGTATTATTTTGTTATACATTACTTTTTATGTTTATTGGCTGGATCGCAAAAAGAGATGACAAGAACTCATATAGGGTGAGACAGGAAAGTAAGAGAATTCGGAAAACAAGTGACATTGAGTATTCCTCGAGTAATCGGGGAAGCTGTTTTTAATGCCTGATCAAATATTGTTATTGAGATACTACTACTACTACATACATCTATCATTGAAATGTTTGCACCTCCAGTGCCCACACTTTTGACGTTCACAGATTCTCACTTTTGGTCATTAGAATGTGCCAAAATTCGGAATATTGAATTGGTGTGTTGATAAGTGTTAGATAGTCATGTCCATTTACTCACGTCTGTAATGGTTTTAGACGGTGTGTAATGTTCCCCTCAAACTAAAAGAAATATGCCTCTCATATTGGATTCCGGGCAACTGTCCCGTACACGCTGATGATCTTTTATGTGCTGGAATGTTTTGTGTTGGTCCCTCTGCTGATAGTTTGTGTAATATGAGTCTTTATTTCCCTGTGGTGGATTTTGACCATGAAGTTCACTTCTGGGGGTTGTTCCCAGTGACTGTGGACTTCAAACCGAGCGGCTCTATTGTAAATATTGTGCATTTGTATATCTTGCAGATGAACGTGAGCTTTGCGCAAGACTTGAAGTGAAAAACTGCAAGTTATTGACCCAGTTTGACCTTTAAACTATATGTCAGATGTACAAAACATTGTGCGGTTTAGTTTGTGAAACAGTGACTGGGACAAGTTTGAGATACAATGTATAGTTTTAATTCTGTTGTCAATTCAATTTGTCTAACGTTTAAAAGCTGAACAACGTAAATGTCTCTGCAGTTGTGCAACTGCTGGTGGGATGTGTGTTGTAGATTGAGGAATGCTGGGTTCAGGTGTTGTGTGTGTTTCTGCTTTTCACATTGACCTGTATTCTGCTAGCAGATGTGACTTAGCCTCACGTAGCCAAGGTTTTGACTCTTGGCATGTAGTCTGGTCTATATTGCTGCTTATTTTGGCCAAGAACGGTCCGTTTAAACAGGAAGAGGCTCTGCCAACAGATGTGTAAAATCATAGATCTATATAGATGCCTCATTGGTGGCTGTTTCTGTTGGATCTAGTCATTCGTAGGGTGACAACCCGTTCCGCTTTGCGTTGTACCACACAGCATTTTCACCCCTTGTCCCGCACGCCGCATATCTTTTCTTTAGTTTTTAGTTGTCACATTAAGAAAACACGTTATTTGAACCGAAACGCACATTAGACGCTTGTTTGCGGCTGCGCCATTGTTTATTGAACTATTAAACAGCGCTGTGTCAAAAGCAGAAACCAGTGTCCAACGAGCTCATACAAATACAACTATTTGTAAAGCCTGACTTTTATCCAATAGATGAGAAAACAGCAGTGAATTCAGTCATCAAGAGGCTGTGACATCTGTCAATCAAACTGTAGATTGGGTGGCGATCCCTCCCATGTAAACTTGCTGGAAGTCACTAAAACATCATAGACTGTCAAAATTTCAAGAGACGGTTAACCTTAAATTGAAATGTTTTCACAATTTTATTGTTATATAACATTCTATTTAGTTGGAATGGACTAAATAACAAATTATTTTGACCTGTCAAACGTATGACCTGTCCCACATTTGGTTTGTTGGGTGGTGGTCACCCTAGTCTTCCGCCATATTGGAACAAGCATGCCGGTCCATGAGCTCTTTGATTTTGTACTTTGAGTGACATCGGCAATTGAAATGTTGGCCATTCTAAGATGGTGGATGCGTCAACGTGTTTGGAGCAGTCGAATGTGACATGTACATAGTATCTATGTATTTTATTATTTAAGCAAAACATGCTCTTTGTAAGTACATGAATGCAATGCTTCTAGCTAGCTTTACATGACATTGCTTTCTAAAATCAAGTCAAATATGGCATCATTTGGATCATTGGTTGATCATTGGTTGTGGTTCAGAGTCATCGGTTGGTATTGAGACCCACGGACCACCTAGGAGTTCCTCTGGCCTTTTGACCTCTTGACCTTGTAAATGTTTATGGTCGCAATGGTGACAGAACACTGGTGTCATCCCGGGATCTGGTGCTGCTGTGGATCTTTACAATCTTTGTTTCTTTTTGTGTTTTCCTTATTTAAATAGCTTCGATTCGAGACTGCGGTTACCATGGTAGCGTGAGTTTTTCTATGCAGCTGTTCTCTGCTGGAGGTTCCATAGAGGAATTCTCTCTCTCTCTCTCTCTCTCTCTCTCTCTCTCTCGCTCTCTCGCTCTCTCGCTCTCTCGCTCTCTCGCTCTCTCGCTCTCTCAGTTTGTCTGTCTGTCCTTACTGAATTTTAGTGCCGTTTCTGCCGATTTGTATTAGATTTATATGGGTTTAGTTTGGGTCAGGAATGCGTCCACGTGGCGTCTGAAGCTGAGGAACCTCTCAAATGTTTTCCTTCAATATCTCAAATATTTAGCCACTGTGTTTTAGCTCTGCCGGCTCTGGAGGCACATGTTTAGTTTGAGCCCAGCTGTTTCACCCTTTTTGTTTCCTGTCCACATTCACGTTCTTTCTGCAACAAGTGTGTGTAATGGTGTCTGTGCTTGCGTAAGGGCTTCTAGTGATGTTTATGCAGTTCTGCATGAGTTTATGTATATGTGTGTGTGTGTGTGTGTCTGTGCAGGCATGGCACGAGATGCGCCGGTGAAGTGGCAGCGTCCGCCAATAACTCTCACTGCACAGTGGGCATCGCTTACAACGCCAAGATCGGGGGTGAGTGTGGCAGACGGTCACTTTCCAGTTTATACATCAGTGAGACTGGAATTCTGCCTTCTATATAATCACTTGCTTCACTTCAACTCGAACATAAAGTAGTGGCCAAAAGTGATGCCTTTGATAAAACCATTAATGTATGAGGTGTATATTATTTGTATTAAAAAAACTGAAGCATATATAGACTTCAGTTTATTTGTAAGAAGTATGTGTAGAACCTCGGTTGTAGTAATATTTTGTAGCCATTCCATTGGGTCTTGACTCATTAAGCTTTGCTTATGTGTGACGTATTTTTTTTTTTTGCCAGGCCCCCGTAAATTCTTGCTTCAGTTTATACTCCAGTCACAACTATGCAACATGAATACATCAATTTTTCACAGTTCTACATCACTTTTGGCCATGACTGTATATACAAAACCAGTGAAAAGTTTGGACACACTTACACAAACATTTCTGTAAGAGCCGCTAAAACTATGAAATGACCCAAATAAAACTGTAGGGGGATGTAATGTCAAAAATGAAATATCACATTCTCTTAACTCCTGGGATGTTTTTAAAACTTTATGCTGGAAAATGTCCTTCATTGTCTGGTCCAATTCCCCCATTAATATCTAATAAATGAATTTGAGTTTAATTATGAAATTATTTTTGTCTAAAAGACTAATTATAATAATAATAATAATATTTTTACGGTCACAACACAAGAGTCATTTTAGTCAGTTATGACCATACCATACGTTTGATACCATACTGTATAAATACTTTCTGTACTGCTTTTTAAGTACAGTTTGTTCGGTTATCTCTGAACTCTACTTCTCATTTCATGATGTTTCATCAGTTGTAATCACTCAGATGAGCAATAAAACAATAAAACTGTCAAACAAAGAACTACTGATAGGCTACAGTGACCTAGAACAATGAAGACCTGAATAGACTTCCTTGATTGTTAAAGGAATAGTTTACCCCAATATGAAAATTCTTTCTTCATTTATTACCAAACCTGTATACATTTCTTTGTTCCGTTGAACACAAAACAAGATATTTTGAAGATATTTCATCTGTGCATGTATTGATAAGCGCTATTATGCTTGTTTGGTCTTCGCTCATGAAGCTCAGTACTTTAGGAATTAGTCAATTGTGTACATTTGGTTTTATCAAATAAAAAGCATTTGGGTTGAAAAAAATCGGATGTAGAACGCTGTAGAATGCATGCCAGGCCAGTGGATGGCAATGTTGCTGTGTAAAGAAACAGGATGTGCCTGCGCAAATACACATACACAGTTATAAGGCAAAAGTGCTTTTTAATACCCTTGGTCGACGTATATGTGTGTTTAAAGTCTGGCGAATGTAAATAATGTGTCTCCGATGGTCTTATTGGTGCAGTAAATCTACGTTTTGCTGGGGAAACGTTAACACATAGAGCAGCAAGAACTCAGGTTACTGGAGGCCGCCATATTGTTTTGGGTATACTCACACGACTGAACGCATAATACGCATGCACGTGACGTCATCGTATTTACTATGATAGATCCATTAACAGATATGGCTAGCAGATCATATAGATCCAAAATTAGAGTCCAGTTCCACTAGAGCTCTCTCCGTCAGGAACTTATGAAAACTGAAAATATCAACTTCGTTGTGAGTTAATACTTTAAATCAACCACCAGGTAAATACAGAGATGTAGGGAAGAACAGCAGGTAGGAGACGAAGTGATGATGAATAAAATGATAATGATTTATTGAATAATCTCAGTTGTGCTTCAATGCTCAGTCTAGCTCTGTCCAACTTTGTCTGACTAGGAACAGGTTCAATAGATATTATTAACCATGCTGAATAGTAGAAAATTACCGTATCAAAACATTGTCTTGTGACGTTATTATGAACCTTGAGATGGAGACCATTGGAGACTCATATCAGCATAAAGGATAATACGGCACTTAACATCAGACTAAACAGTATACAAAATAAGGACAAAATGTAACAAATAATAAGAATAAAATTGAATAATAAAATGATTAAATAAATGAATGAAAATATATGATAAGTGAAATGTAATAAATGTAAACTTAGTAAGGCTAGTAAATGTAGGTAAATGTAGAATAGAACTAATAATAAATTAAATAATGATATAAATGAGACAAATCAAATAGAATAATAAAAGCAAAATAAGATTGTAGAAACATATATGTTTTCTACTCAGGTCTATCAACACGGAGACGAAAAAGGCGGCTTTTTAAAAAACTTGCACTTTGAGGTCCCCCAAATGTCATTTCCATGTAAACGAACAGCCAAAACACACAAAAAGTTTTGTGTTTTCATTTGAAAACGATCTCGTGTAAACAGCTTCTTACTTTGAACTACTTGAATGTGAGTGGAGCACAAAGTATGACCTTCACATTTTCTATCTGTAACTACCCAAGCTGCCTTAATAACCTTAATATTTAACATTTGTAAAATGAATTCAATTTCACAAGCTGAGTAAGCACAAATGTAATTAATTACATTAACATAGATAGATATACATACATATATTTGTTTTAAAGCTTTGCGCATGTTTAAGCGTAGCTGAGAAGGGACTGTATGTGTACTCATGAAGCTGACTTGATCTGAAAATTAATGGGAAATGTTTTTGCCGTGTGCTGCAGGTGTCCGCATGTTGGATGGAGATGTGACAGACATGGTAGAGGCTAAATCGCTGAGTCTACACCCTCAACACATAGACATTTACAGTGCCAGTTGGGGCCCAGATGACGATGGCAAAACCGTGGACGGGCCCGCCTCCCTCGCCAGACAGGCCTTTGAAAATGGCATCCGACTGGTAAATAACCATCTGAGCAAATTGGTGACATTCACTGTGAAAACATGTAATGTGTAAACACATAAAACATGTAAAAACATGATATTTGGTTTCTGTTCTGTTCGCTCGTTGGTAGCACAACACACACGTACTGATTCATGTATGCCTTGAATGCAATGTAAGTCTCTATGGATAAAAATGTCTGCCCAAAGGAAAAATGCAACAGTTCATAGAGTAGAACAAGAAGTATAATTTTCAGGCCCATCTAAGGTGTTTCTTTGCTCACACCCTTCTACCCGAGTGAACTTTAGAGCGTGATTGAAGTTTATCTCTTGTGAGTTACGAGTCAGCGTCTGTGATTGGCATGTATCCTGTGCCAAAGGTGTGTTTGGAGTGGTTTAGGCATGTTTTAGGTATGTGTATTGTGAGAGTTGTAAGCATCACATAATTCTGGTCACGTCTCATGAGAAAGTACAGGAGAAAAGAATATTTATTTCTGAGGATTATAATTATTCCTGTTTTGTTTTTTGAAGAAGTTTGGTTTAAAACTCTATGGAACAACAGCCACGTGAATGCTGCATAACAGACATATGCATAATTGTAAGCATAAAGTCTGGTCCACATTGCATCACAGCAAAAATGACCCTGGTAAACAGGAAATATAAAGAAATTGCATAAAGTTTATATTATATAAACAGAGAATATTTCTTTAAATAAATATACAATTGTTTTCATATAATATATATATGCATTTATTTGAACAAAAATAAAACATATTGAAACAGATGTACTTACTTTTAATATTGACTTTTTTTGTTGTTGTTCCTAATCCTAGCCATACATTCACGACAGAAGTATATTTTTGAATTCAGACAAAATCGTATGACTTTTCTTGTTACAGGGCAGGAAGGGGCGGGGCTCCATCTTTGTATGGGCTTCAGGAAACGGTGGGCGGAGCCGTGATCATTGTTCATGTGATGGCTACACTAACAGCATCTACACTATCTCCATCAGCAGCACGGCAGAGAGCGGCCGCAAGCCCTGGTATCTGGAAGAGTGTGCCTCCACCCTCACCACAACCTACAGCAGTGGAGAGAATTACGACCGCAAAATCGTACGTCTTTAGTCATGTTTGTCTTTGGGGACACTGTGAGGCGGTTTCCCGGACGGGGCTTAAGTCTAGTCCCAGACTAATTTAAGTGTTAGGAGTGTCTTGATGAAAAAACGTAGAATCTATCAGTTCGATTGCTTTGTCTACAGTGTCACACTTGGCCTTACATTTAATTTCAGTAAAAAAATTACTACAAATTTCAGTAAAAAAATTCAGGGTGGTAGAATTGCAAATTATGGATGTGTAATTGTAATATGTAATTGAAATGAGCAAAAGGTTATTTTCATGAATAAGTATTCCCTAATGTCACACATGTTCTGGTTTGATCTGTTATGTTGGTCAGTGTGTCACCAGACTGTTGTGGTGTTAACCGCTGTGGTTTACACCACACAAACACACACGCACACAATTTCACACACACTTCCGAGAGCAACAGACCGACAGCTCTACTTGTGTCTCAGTTTGTCGCAAAGTGACGTGCGAAATCACACACTGGCTTTTGAACTCCTTTCTCACTTCTTGTCAGCGCTTGTTTCTGTTCTCTCCTGCAGTTTTTAGGTAATTCAGCCATTAAGGCTACGTTGTAAAATTACGTTGTATAAAGGGCTCATTCTGTGATCACAATTCTATAGAGACTTGCTGTTGGCCTCTTTTAAAACAGAATACCGTTCAACCACACATGGGATGAACATGGATGAAGACATTGTTCCTTTTTTATATATATGAAAATTACATTTCCGCATATAAACCACTTGAAATCAGAGTTTTGTGGCATTTAGTTCATGTTTTTTAGTTTTAAGGTGATGTGTTTGCTGGTGCTCTCCCAAACACTGACAACTTTTTATACTCTTTTAATTATTTACAAAACATCTTCTTTTCCTGGAAAAAAGCCACAGCTATAATGATGACTCATCATGCACTACACAGATTTTTGTCCAATCAAACGCTAGACTGCCCCTCCCCCTAATGCCACCTGCCATCAAAGAACAAGTAGCAAATCATTGCTCATGGCTGTCACACCTATTTGCTACTGTTTTTTAAATAAAAGGGAATCTACTTTTTTTTTACCACACCGGAAACCTTTACACCCCTTCTACAAAACTGGCAACCTCTTGTTATAATCAACAAAGATGTGTGTTGAAAGCTTACAGACCGCTTTGAAGACGAGTGTAGTTTTGTTTATTGTAATGGTTGAATTTTCATTCATGTTGCTTTTTCGAAGCCTACATACAGAGTCAGTTCAGTTAATAGAATAAACATATATGAAAATACACACAAGAATGACATGTTTCTTTCCTCTGTCTGTGTGTTTTTTGTTAGATCACCACAGATCTACGTCAGCGATGCACAGACAGTCACACAGGAACATCAGCTTCAGCTCCGATGGCGGCAGGGATCATTGCTCTCGCTCTAGAGGCAAAGTAAGAGACGTCGCCAGCTTTCAGTGTCTGATCTCCCATCAGAGCCACAGTCGTAGTTAATAAACACTTCATCCGCTCAGTGTTATAAATAGTGATGGATTTGATGTATATTGATCAGACAGTTGGCGTTTAGACCAAAAATAGTGCACAACTGCATCCTAGCTCATGGTGGCAACATACTTAAGAAAATGAAGCATTAGTGAATGTTCATTAATTGACTTATGTGATTGTATATTTGCTTCTGTCTCAGTTCTTTCCTCACGTGGAGAGACGTGCAGCACATTATAGTGAAGACATCTCGTGCCGGGCATCTCAGTGCTCCAGACTGGAAAACCAATGCAGCCGGTTATAATGGTAACAGCCTTTTAAATGTTTTAAGATCCCTGTCTCATTTTTAGCCCCTGGATGCTAATTGGGCCTTGTAAGATTCACTGGGTACCCATTAAATATTCACTTTAATGTCTTCACCAGAGAAACTGGTCTCTTGGTTTTTCAGAGACATGGACTGTCTGGTTGTGCTGTTCGGGAGCGTAGACCTCTTGAAAAACTGAAAATGCATTTGGCAAATAAATGTTCACAGATAAACTGTGATAGAAATATACAGATGAGCTCAGTACAGATATATTTCAGATTTGGATTTCATGTCATTAACAAGGAGAGTAATGTAGAAAGATAAATGTACTGTACAGGTATAGACATAGGGACGTTTTCCCGGACAGGGATTAGCTTAAACCAGGACTAGGCCTTAGTTAAATGAGGATATTCAAGTTTTTATGATATGCAACGATAAAGATAACAAAAAAAATGTAATTCTTAAAACTAAGAAATGTCCACAACAACAATAGATCATTTTCAGCAAATTTTTTTTCTTACGTGGAAGAGAATGATGAACCATTGACAGCAATTAAAATCCATTGGCAATCATTATAGTTATCATTACTGGGGTGAACAGGCATCGCAAACTGCATCACGATCTCTAGTAATTCTAAACGTGTGTACACAAAGTTATGTTTTTGTTAAATAGTTAAATGTACATCCTCTTACAGTCAGTCATCTGTATGGCTTTGGGCTGATGGATGCAGAGGCCATGGTGAAGGAGGCAGAGCGCTGGAAACAGGTTCCCTCTCAGCACATCTGTGTAGAGAATGCAGATAAACAGATCAGGTACCTACAGCTCTTTTAACATAATCTTTCGTAGTCAAATAATATAATCAAAAGTAAAAATGCAATCATTTTGATTTCCGTAGAACAATTCGTCCAGAACACGTCGTCCGGTCCGTGTACAAGGCAACGGGGTGCACGGATAATGCAAACAATCACATTATTTATTTGGAGCATGTTGTTGTACGTATAACTATTACACACCCACGAAGAGGAGACCTTTCAATCAACCTGACCTCTCCATCAGGGACGAAATCACAACTGCTCGCTAACAGGTAACACATTCAAAATGTGCTTTTTTTGGTTTAACATGAGTGATCTTGAATAATGTGCTTTGTATATTTTGTAATTTATAGATTTTAATAATGTGTCAGAATTTACAGATGTCCACAGATATGGATATGTTGATATATTGGATTTTGTCTCATTGGTATTGCAGACTGTTCGATCACTCAATGGAGGGCTTCAAGAACTGGGAGTTCATGACCACTCACTGCTGGGGAGAGAAAGCCGCTGGAGATTGGATACTGGAGATCTACGACTCTCCCTCTCAACTTAGAAGTCAGAAAGCACCAGGTAGTTCATCCAAACTACACCACCTGAGCCATTCCTCTGTTTTTAAAAACCCCAAATGACCTTACATGGTCATATCAACCATGTTATCGTTCAAAAATGAACTTGTGATGTTCCAGGCAAGCTGAAAGAGTGGTCCCTGGTCCTTTATGGCACCTCCGTGCACCCATACTCGTTCCGCAGCGACAAGCCTCGCTCACTGGCCGAGCCTCAGCCTGAGGAGGAATACAGTGAGGAATATGTTGGTAATGCTTCCTTATTGTTCTTCTGCGCATCACAAAGCGTCAGCGTGTAGATTTTGAACTCAATCGATTCTGCTTTCTTACACAAGGCCCCTGCCACCCAGAGTGTGGGGAGAACGGATGTGAGGGGCCGGGACCTCAGCAGTGCATCACCTGCCTGCACTACTTCCTCAAGTTCAAGAACAACACCAGGTAGACTGCTGAAATCATTTCAACATAATACTTAAAGCTTAAATACTATTTTTGGGATGTCTCATTTCTTTAGCAAGTCAACAGTGCTGCTGAGTTTGACAGGCTTAAATATGTTACCTTATATTATTATTACAATGTTATTAACGTTGATTAATGAGGTTGATTTTTACATAGTATGGGGTTTTCCTGAATACTTGATTCTGATTGGTCAATGATTTTGCAGTCAAATCTTTTCACATGATAAAAAATTCAGAATTTCATATTTATTTTTTGTGCTGTATAGATGGTTTCAAAGCAACAGCATAAACAAACGTTACTGCGCATGCATGCTTTAACGTAACTTCCGGTACACATCCACAAAGAATAGAGACCCTGTAGATTATTTCTGATAACAAGCAAAAGAAATAACAAGTAAATGACTAGCAAGTTAAAAGTATGTCTAGTCAGTATTATTTTGGGTTACCAGTAGAAGAACCGTTACTTGGCTAAACTTAAATGCGACAGTTACACGACCCATTCAACAAATTGTTCTTTTAATACAATTATTACACAATAAAATATTAATATAAATGAATATTGATTTAAATTAGTTATATTATTAGCCACTATCCATACTGATCAACAAACACGGAAGTTAACTTCAGGCCAGACGTACTCGCCCAATGAAACCGTCTATAGTATAATTGTAATGTTTAGTCAGCCGTCATTTACGTACAATAAATCCCAGTGACCTGCATCCCAATGTGAAGCAGCTATTTAAAGAAATATTATCCTTTACTTTTTAAAACCTCTTTTTTTTGCAAATTATATTGGGAAACCGAAGAGTTTAAGATTAATCGCCCCTAAAAAAAACACCAAGACACATGCTGACAACAGCTGCGCATCTGCATAACATATCAAAGATCTGCATATCCAGACACCGTGCGCTCGCATGTCTCGCTTACATTTGTAAATTTTGTTTTGTCAGGCAGCCAGACTTACACAAGCCATCTGCAGCTGATGGCTTTCTCAGACCTCAGACTCTTCCCTTTGTTTCCTGGCGAACATGTTTCCTCATGGCTGCCAGATGTTGGTTTTTCTGCTCTCATGTGTCTGTGTCTGTCCCCCCGCTTTTGTCTTTCCATCCCCGTCTGCGTGCCCCTCAGGATGTGTGTGCCCGAGTGTCCATCTGGATTTTTCCGGGATGATAAAAAGCGCTGTAAGAAATGCTCTCCCCTGTGCGAGTCTTGCGTTGGCAGTCGCAGCGATCAGTGTTCCACCTGCCGGTCGGGGCTGTACCTGATGGAGGGAGCCAACACCTGCGTCAGTTCCTGCCCGGATGGCTTCTACCTGGATCTCGGCAAGTCCATGCACACTGATGCTCTTTTTAAATGCATTTTTCTGCAAGGCTACTGATTTTAGGTATTCGTTTTTTTCTGTCACATATGGTCACATGATCTTTCTTTGCATGCTACTTTTTCAGTAACTAGTAATGTTTAAGTGATCATTTTTAAAAAGGTGAAACTATATCAACTATTTTATGTTTCAGGCCCAGTTTGTTTTAATTTGAGGTGCTTTTGTTATAGATACAGTAATGGCATTAGTTGTTGCATTTGAGGCCTTACACAACATTTTCTGCCCCAGATTCCAGCATGTGTCGAAAATGCAGCGAGAACTGCAAGAAATGTACCTCAGCGAACATTTGCACAGACTGCAAGACTGGGCTCAGGTAAGTCCCCCACTTCTGTCTGTTTTTGGTTCAGATCATACCTGTGTAGCTATCATGGTAAGGTCACACTGACTAAACTGTGAAATATGGCTGGAGACATCCTGTTATACAGGTTGTGAAGCGCTTAGGATCTGATCTGTGCTGAAATACAGTCTCTAGTGAGCGATTCGGCTTGAGCTTTTCCTACGTGAGATAAAGGAGTGAGCGAGCGAGTGAGAGAGAGAGAGAGAGAGAGGTGGAAAAACAGAGAGAGAAGCAAAAACAGGTCATGGCACACAATATGCCGTAATGCGGAGCAGCTGCTTTCTGTGAATGGTTTTGAAATATGTTCCAGGACTTCTCTGAATCCACCACGAAGGGTTTTCACTAGTTCTTTGGACTTTAATCCACCTTTGTTGATCTTTTCAGACTTGTTTAGACTACGGCAAGTATGAAAGGGATGGCAGGAGAGACGACCCTTTGTGCCTGTTATTTATTATTCATAATGTTCATTTATTAGTGGAAGTCTGGTGAAGAGGGACGTCTCGTTCACCTTAAACACCCCCACTCACAATCATTTTAAATATCAGAAAAATCTATTTGTTCTGATGAAGAAAAGCAGAGTGAATTTGCAAGATAATGTGTACTGTTCCCTAGTTTTCTATTATCAACATCATTTATTTTGAAGAGGTTTGCCAGCGATCAATAGTCTTCATTGTATTCTGGCACTTGCACATAGTTTGACTACACCGGTGAGGGGGAAAACATTCCCAGTAGACTGGATTTACTTATTATTTATCATAAAAAAATCTAAAACACTAATTCATTTAGTTGCTGATGTGCTTTTATCTCAATTGTGCTTATTTCTCATAATTTATTTTAGAAATATTTATTTATTATTAGAACTAATTTAATATCCTTTTTAATGAACATTTTAAATTGGTATTTACATTTAGTTTTTATGTTTATCATTATTCCCTGGCATCCCCTCATATGCTCTGGCGCTCCCTAGGAAGGCATTACTGGACTCGCTCTTGCGTGTTTTATTTTGTGTTGGTGAAAAGATTGTGTATCAAATGTCAACTTTAGTGTTAAATCTCTTTATTGTGTCTGTCTCTCTTTCTGTTCTTCTGTCTTTCTTTGCTGTTAGTCTACAGGGGAATAAGTGCCAGCTGAGCTGTGAACCTGGCACCTATTATAACGGGCACAGACGGGTGTGTGAAAAGTGCCACCTTACTTGTGCCACCTGTGCAGGTAAAAACTGTCTTTATTTTGTAGTCTTTGAAAAATGTGTTTTTATAATTGACACTTATTTTTTTAATTGATTTAATATTACTGCTTGACTGCAGTATCTATGTATATATAAAGAATTCCAAAGTATTTGCCAAATTATTTGCCATCTCATGACGATACCTGCCGTTTTCAGGAACGGGCATGGAAGCGTGTAATGAGTGTGCTCCGAACTTTTACTTCGAGGACTGGCGCTGCGTCTCCAGCTGCAGTGTGGGATACTATTTGGCAGAAAAGACGACAGATAATGGAGATGTCCAGAAATCTTGTCAAAAGTCAGTATCGCAGTGCTAAACATGTAATGTTTTACTTTTGAAGCTGTAATGATCGGATGCGTCACTAATGCGATTCTTCCTTCAGGTGTGACCCCACCTGTTACGTGTGCACGGGTCCAGGGGAGAGAAACTGCAGCTCCTGTGTGAGCGGCTATAACCTGGAGAACGGCGTATGTCACGTCAGCACTGTCTGCAAAGATGGTAAATACTTCATTCATGTCCTGTCTTTACTTTGTGTTGATTTTTTCATCCAGTTTCTGATCTGAATCTTGCACGGCGTTAGATTATGATTCATGTTGTCATGACTAAAGGCCGTTCCACAAACAATGATCAATATCAGGCCTGTGACGATATCTATTATTTTGATTTTGGGGTGAAATATGACTTTAGACAGGTTTATTAAGATTCACTCAAAAATATATTTCAAACCAGTTTATGCCTGTGGTTGTATTGAACAGTGACTGATCGATAGTGAAATACAACTGTAATGATAATCCTTGTGCATTTTGCACTAAAGGCTGCATTTGGGTAGTTGACATAAATCGTACTATGTGTGACAGCAAAAAGTTAGAAAACAAACTGCTAATGATATGTTATTTTATATTATTAATATTTATATTACAAAATAGCATAAGAGACTTTTTTTTTCATTTTTGCTATGTCACACCATAGGACACATGTGGGGCTTATTTGTCAACTAGCCGTTTCTTTACACAGCACTGTCCATGTGCAACCACTGACACTTTTTCCCTGTAAAAATGCAACTTGTGCGAGTTTTTCCTCTTGATCATTTTCTAAATGTTTGTTTTCCTTTTCTTCCCGATGATCTTTTCTTCAAATCTTTCCATGCTGGATTTCAATCACACCTGGATATTCCTCCTCCTCCTCCTCTTCCCAACAATCAACCGGAATAAAAAATGCATCACTTCCTCTCCGCCGACCAATCGCGCGCTTTGTTTCTGCTCCTCTCTCCTCTTCCTGCTCTGTGGAAAGCAAATGAAGAATCTTGGGCTGAGGGAAGTTTCTGTGTGCTTGTGAAAAAGAACAATCTGTGCCAGAGGAAGGTTTTGCAGCAGCTGTGCTGTAGAACGTGTTCTTTAAAGGGCTGAAGGAACCACGCCGGCTACACTTGTCGCTCACGTTCCGCTAATTTATATTCCATTTAAGAACCTCCAATATGGGACTACATCGCGAGGTCTCTTGATGCCAGAACTACAACAAACCTACCTTTATCTGTGTGTGCGTGTGTGTGAGCTGTCAGGGTGGTGCGACTGGGATCCGTAATAAACAACAAATCATACATGTCAGTATTTTGTGACCAAAGCATGGATGCCAAATTTTTGTACCTTTATTGTTTTTTGTTTTGGGTCCAAGGAAGAATTTGGAAAGACATGCTGAGTGAGTTTGGTGTTGACTTGCACTTCATTTTCCCACAAGTACAATGAAAGCGATGATCAAAGCCAGTTGTGCACATTCTGAATAAATGACTCTCAGACAACCTCTAAGAGTTTCAGCAGGACCTTTATAAGCAAAGAGGAGAAATAATAATCCATAGCACAGGTTTATTTGCCGACTGCAGTGAGGTTCCGGAAATACGAGGTACGGCAGGTACTTTCCGAAACCCATGGTCTTATTTTTCGAAAGTGTGACACGAATGACCTGGTGATGTACGTCAGGTCCTCTCGCTGTTCAAACATTCTTCACCTCAGGCTCAAATCTCATACGGTTTCGTGTGTTCGTGCGTGATTGAGAAATAGTTTCTGGAAACTTCATCGTAACCGCAGCAGGTGTTAGCGTAGCTCTGAAGAAAAGACTTGACTAAAGTTAGCGATGCCTGGCATGGGGTGCGAACCACTTTATTATTTTTATCTTCTCAGAATCATAATATATCCTTAAAATGTTTTTAATCCCTATAGACTTGTATCTCCATTTCATAAACCGGTGTTCAAATTATAGCCTGTAAAAAAATAAAGATTCTCGAGGATTTTTTAATATTAAACAGTCGAAAACGTGAGGTTCAGGGAAGAATTCGGTGGTTTTACGTTCTTATGCAGATCTGTCAAAGTTCTGCTCCATTGATTCATCATGCATATAAAAAATTGAATGTTTTTATTTTAATGGCCGCCTAAAATAGTTCATTATTCCAGGTATTTATGAGATGAAAAAATGCTTTTATTTACACAAAATAGGCTTTGATTGTAGACTTAACTGGTGCTATTGATGTAATGGAATTGTTTGGAGTATGTACAATGAAAAGGGGGTTGACTTATTGAATTTGTGTCGTCAATCCAATGATGCAAACCTAAAATATTTATCAGTGCATTTTTTTGTCCAAGTCCAAATTTTTGCGATTACTTATTCAATTCGGCCGTATCCTAAAATAAGAGGGAAGCATTACATTTAAATCAGAAACGAGGTGAAATGTTTAGTTACACTACTAATACTACACAACACCATTGGATTCTACATTCATTAAGGACATGTGTGACCAATCCGCTTCTACTTAATGTTAAGGGGATTTTGATGTCTTTAATTATGAATGATGTGGATTCAGATGACGTAGCCTTTTATTTATGAAAAAGATTTATAAATGGTCATATAGTTGAAATGAGTCGTGTGTCGTGTGATGGAATTGCCCGGCCACTTCATTCCCATTGTGTATTCAAAATGTTGTAGTGCGATTCTCTGCGAGCTCGGTACACGCAACATTACCTAACTAATGTTATATAGGATTACATGAAATGTTCAAATGTGTTACATTTACTCTGTTATGGTAATGTTTTTTCTTATTGTATATATGTATTTTTATCACTATTAACCTTAAAATATATTTTGCACCCACGGTCAATTGAAACGGAGAGGGGGGTGATCCAGTTTTTTAAAATTATTTTATATTTCTGTTTTTAGCCATTTGCCATGAACAGTTAGTCTAGATGATTTGTTGTAGTCAGGGCCAGAGAAAATGTTTTATGTAGAGAAGACTGGAAAAACAAATGGTTTACTGATCTTTTTATTAATGAACCTTTAAATAAAAACAAGACTCCAGAGAGATTAAATGAGACTTTTGTTCTTTTAGCTCTTTTAGATATTTTTCTATTGGAAATAGTTGCTTTTGCAGAGTATATTTTCAATCTTGTTCTGCATTATATGTCTGTGCCATGGGCATCTCTGATACCACATTTCATGTGGCTTGTTATGAAGAGGTGTGTTGTTAAGCGACCTTTTTTTAGCAATGAAAATAAATTCTATTGACCGATATGTGACCCTGGACCACAAGGGTCAACTTTTTTTGAAATTGAGATTTAAACATCTGAAAGCTGAATAGATAAGCTTTCCATTGATGTATATCTGGAATCTAAGGGTTCAAAAAATCAACACGAAGTCTCTTTTTTCCAAAACTCATGTACCAAGCCTTACACTAGTTAAAGATTCTTTTAAACATTTCTGGTATAATGTTTATTTAATAAACACATTATAGACGTTCTTCCAGTGCAACCCAGAAAAGTGTTCTCAAATCTAACAGGTGTCAAGATAGAAATTATTCAACCAGAGGAAATGATTTATCTGCTTTAATATGTAAGCCTGATTTTATTGTTGGGCCAAACCAGATAAAGTTAAAATGGACCATTTATGGCATCTTCACTAGGCTTACTTTGAAAGTCATATTTAGGGACCAGAAAACCCCTGAAATCTATAGCTACATTATGTAGTACACAACTATTCGCATTGGCTTTCATTTTGAAAAGGTTTGTGGTGTTGTGTTCTTGTGCTGAACTGGTGTGAGAATAATTTCCTCTCCTTGTTTTCTTTACAAAGGGTCTTTTTTTGTTTTGAAGAGAACAATTCAGCATTTAACCGGCAGAATTTCAAGTCTTATTTGTTGGGAAAGCCACAAGCGCTCGGATGGTGACAATAACGTTTTAAAGAGACAATATGTGTTCAGTCTTTTGTTTTGACCTGTGAACCGTTTCCTTTAGGAAAGGAACATTTTTAGAATATTTGCACCCCTTGAGCAACTATTGTGACTGTCCCTGTGATGGATAACATGATAAAGCCATCACTGTGACTGCTAAACTCGTTTTCAATTTTTACATATCAAATATCGCTTGTTATTTTCTTTAGGATATTTTAGGGGGCGAGGAGCTGCCGTGACTTTGTACGGATGTTTCATTCGGATAATGATTGACAACTGAGTTACGGTCATGTTGGGGTCGTGTTGTGTCTTGAATGGAGTGTGTCCGAGCGTATAAGCCGGAGGTCGTAAGAAGGGTCAGTTGACCACGGACCTCCAATGCTCTTTATGGTAAATCTCACAAATACACCGGTCAGCCTGGGGTCAAAGGTCGGCTCAATATCTTACGCTTTCTTCACAGTCCCATGACATCACTGTTGAGATCTGGGATAGGTTTATATTCGGACAAACTTCTAATGTTGTATATAAACACTGCTTGATTTACTTTATAGATTAAAGAGTTTAAAAACGGAGTTTGGGTTTTTATGTGAATATTCTAACGTTGTCCCTATTTAAGATCAATTTATGTATGAAATAAATGTGTTATATCTCAAAATCATATACAGCTTTCAATAGGACCTGCGGCTCATACGGGTGCACTGTGAATGGGTTTTAGGATTTGAGCTCGCATGCTTTGAGAGCAGTTTGATTTATAAATCTGGCATTCTCTTTAAATCTACAATCACATCCGGCATCTGGCCAAACCTTCATCCAGACGCCTTTCTCATTAACTCTGAAGCTCTGAACATATGAACTCAGGTAAGCACTTTGGTTTCCTTCTGGTTCTGAACCCAGATGTGCCGGCCTGTGCGTACAATATATTTCTAAGGCAATTGGGGAACATTGTTGCTGTCTTTCCGAAACCTCAGATGTCCAAATTTGCTGTTTTTCAGGAAAAACACTGTACTTTTTAAATGGTTAAATACGGTGTTATCAAAGTTGACAAGCACTTTTTATTGGTTAGATATTTGCAAAACACAGTGACAAACCTAAAGGGTGACTAATAATAAAAATCACGAAATATGGATACAAGGTTTCAGAAGGACATATATATATATATATGTGTGTAAAAAAACATAATAAAATGTGAAGGTTATGGGTTTCATAATACATTTAAGATTTATTTGAAATTTAATACATGAAACTGAAAAACAAATTTTGTTGTAGGAGGTTTCTTAGCATCTCTATATAATGTAATCTTTATGTGACTGATGTGTTTTTTATATCTGCATCTCAGGGGAGTATTTAAGCGGACATCAGAAATGTAAACTGTGTCAAGCCACGTGCTACAAGTGCAAAGGACCGGAGAGTGAAGACTGCATCAGCTGTTCCTCCACCAGGTGATGGCTTGTTTCTGATGGCAGTGTGGTTCTGGTAAAGGGGGATGTGTGTTGTGAGGGTAAAGATTCGAGTCTTAAATCTCTGGTAGGTTTTTCGATGAAGGGCGCTGTGTGATCAGATGTGATCCTGGAAAGTATCAGAGGGATGGACAGTGTCACCTCTGCCACCAAACGTGTCTTGAGTGTAAAGATGAAGGACCGGACAGATGTACCCGCTGTGGCAAAGGTAACCCGAGTCATAATACACTGGGCTTTTTTTCCATGTAACTCATTTTAATCATTCATACATACATACACCTTCAAAAGGTTTTTAAGATGAAAAACATTTCCTCCAAACCTTTGAACTGTAAATAAACACTTCAACCCCCTCAATATTTAACCAGAACTACATCCTCGGGTGTGAATCCTGTGTTTTGGTTCTTATCATTTTTTTCTTGATTCGTGTCGGTTTTCATGCAGATAAGTCTGGAGTGGAGCGGTACCTTTTTGAAGAGGAGTGTCGTGATAACTGTCCAAAGGGTTATTACCATTCTTCAAAGGGAACGTGTGACCCCTGCCCTCCAAACTGCACTGTGTGTTCTTCCACAGGCCACTGCATTTACTGCGCCCCCTCCTACTACCCCACAGACGGGAAATGTGCCAAACTGGAGTGTGGAGAGGGTCAGTTGCATCATACAACTTTCCGAAAGGACAATAAACAGTATATAATAATACATGTAACAGAATGTTCTGGCTTGCTTAGCTTTTCGCACACTTTATTTTTCTGACTGCTGTTAGGATTCGGCTTCCTTTACTTTGGAGTGTGAGGGTGAAAATCTTATTAGTGGGTGAATTGTAGGTCCTGTAGAATAGATTATAAAAGTCTATTATAAAAGTCACTAATATCGCCAAAATGGTTTTTTTTCTAGTTCTAAAAAAACTTTTCAGATGAATTCCTCAAACAGGGAAAAAACATAAAAACGGTAATATCTCACATAAGAAATGTAAAATAACATACGTGTTAAGTATAATAAAATGTACATGTTTTTTTAACGTTATTTTACACCTGATTTAGTGTCTATTTCTGTAATTTGACATTTTTTAAATACCTTTTTTAAATATATTTAAATAAAACTGTAAAATAAAATGGTAAAATAATTTTTTTTAATACAGGTCATATTTCACCCCAAATTTTAATGAATAAAATAATTACAATATACAGCCTACATATTATTATTATTATTATTATTATTATTGTATATATTATTAATTAAAAATGTATATAGTTTTTAAGAGAAACACATGCATTAAATTTCAAATGAGCTTTGCCAGTCATTTCAACTTACTATTTTAAATTTTGTTTACTTAGTTGTTGTAACTTATAAAAACAAGTTGAAATGGCTTATTTAAGTTAACGTAATGTAATGAAGTGTAAAAATAAACTTAATTGTCATAAAAATATCAGCATAATATTAAAAAGAAAAAGGTTTCTTTTCTATAAAATATTTTTAAAACTTTTTTTTTTTTTTACTTGAAGTTGTGCCCTTCATTTTGTGTTGGATCGCTTTGAGCCGGCATGTATCTGTAAATCTAACTTCGTAAATGATGTTTGGCTTCTCATGACACCCACTGCCGTTTATCTAATCTTCTTCAGAATTTTCTATCATGGTCAGAGATATGAGGGAAGAGCTTGTCTGAGGAAGACAGACAGAAATAGCAAAAGAGAGAGACGGTGGGGGAGAAATTCTTCTCATTAGCGGCAGACGTGTATAAACGGATCCTCCGCTATGGCCTTCAGGGCTACTGCACACTACAGTTCTCTACCTGTCACATGTGCACACACACAATCTCTTTGTTTGATTTTCTCCATCTATTTATAGATTCACACACGCTTTCCTCCTCGTTCTACACGTTTGTACATGCATCTTTCTCTGTGTTGGCAACAGTATCTGTATGCTTCTAATATTCTTCTCCTTTAACTGACTCGAAGCTGATCCCGTCACAATACTCTGCTTCCTGCACAGGTGAGGTAGCCGACCCGGATCATGAAGACTGTGTTACGTGCGAGGAGGGCTGTGAGAAATGCCTCAGCGGTCAGTATATCATTATATGACTGAATAGATGTTAATTGCATATACCATTTATCATTCTATGGAACACCCCCATCCATACTTTTAAAGGGATAGTTCACCCAAAAAGAAATTCTGACATGATTTATTCATCCTCGTGTTATTGAAACCTGCATATGACTCTTTCTTCTGGGAAACACAAAAGAAGATATTTGGTCTCAGTGGTTTTGTGTCCAGACAATGGAAGTCAATGGTGGCAAAAGTTGCTTGGTTACCAACATTCTTCAAAATATCTTCTTTTGCGTTCTGCAGAAGAATGTCATACAGGTTTGAGATTACATGACAGTGAGTAAACGATGACATTTTTCAACTATTCCTTTAAGTGCCATTTGACTTAAAAAAGTTGACAAATAAAAAGAAATAAAAAACTATTTTCAAGCTGTTACTATAGCATTGCTAGAATAAAATTTAGAAATACAATTTAAACACAATGTACCCGGTTTCACTTTAATCTGGTTGTCATTTCTGCCATACCATCCGCAGACAATAGCTGACATTTCTCGACTTTTATTCTTACATTTTGACTATATAATAAAACCTTCTATACTGCATTTTTACCATCAAAGACACATTGAGAGTCAGCAAAAACATACACTCCTCAATGGTGTCTGAAAATGCTGTAGGTTCAAATAAGGAATCTGAAGATCAAAGCACTAGAAGTGCAGATAAGTGCCTAACATCAGCCTATTTCAATCTGGTACGCAAAGGTGGTGTTATTTCTACATCAATAAAACATAAGCATGGCATCGTATTGTTACTATTATTTTTTTATAACCTCGTATTGTTACTATTATTTTTTTATAACCTCAAGTAAACCTGTAACGATTCAGGACTCAACGCATTTGCTGAATATGCAGCAACAGCGCCATCTACTGGTCACTGTAATAAACGAGTCCTAAAACTGCTGTCAGGACAAAACAAAAAATCTGAATTAATTATCTTGCTGCTTGTCCCAAGTTAATTTAGGACCTGGGCATTTTAAGCTCAGTTTAAAAAAAAAACGTTCAAGGTTTTATACATTCAAGAATGACCATGTTATTGTATTATGTCTTGTTATGCATAGTCTGTTGTGAGAAGTGTCGTACACGTTATAGAACAACATTGAAAATGTATGTCCCCTTTCCTCTGATTTCTGCAACTGCTATATGTTTTGAGTATATACATGTATCTGTTAAAAGAGAATTAAAAGCATGACTTTCCCTTCAGTGAATCCAGAGCACTGCATGGCTTGTTTGCCAGACTATTACCAGTAAGTCTTATGCTTTTGTCTTTGACTTTGCACCTACAATCTGTGTTAATGATGTAAAGAGTAAATGATGAATGTTCAGTGTCGTTCTGCAGGCTGGGATCAGGCTGTCGTAAGATATGTCCCGCAGGAACATTTGAGGACAAGACTTTGAAGATTTGTGCTCACTGTGATGATCACTGTCTGACCTGTGATGACGCTGACTGTTATTTGTGTGAGGACGGCTTCTTACTGTCAGGTAAAATATAACAGGTCGACCTCTTATTGTATTGACCTATCATCAAGCTTAAACATTTCATTTACAGATGCAGAGAAACAAGGGAATATATGATAAGTTTCAGCTCTACATTTTTTGGCTAGTTCATAAAAAATGTATATTTTATATATATATTTCCTTTTAGAATTACTAAAATATAGCACGTGTGTCAACTTCCCCATGTGACAACTAGCCCCAGTCGCCCTAATAATCTGATGGTTGTGAGGCGGCGCTCACTTTCTTGATGTAAACCCTCACCTGCATATTTATGGAGATTCATACGGATGTCTGTTCACCTGCAGATGGCTCATGTGTAAAAACATGTAAGGAGGGTTTCTATAGCGACATGAAGCAGGAGTGTGAGCCGTGTCATCACACGTGCCGTTCATGTGGCGCTCCGAGCAATGACGACTGTGATACATGTGAAGATGACATGAGTCTGGTGGAAGGTCAATGTATCAGCAAGCGCAAGATCACTTGTCCTGATGGAAAGTTTCCTAACGGTAAGACATCCATTTAACTCATAATAACTCGACATACAATAATATGTGTGTAAGGTTTTGTTGCTAGTTGGCTACAGTGTTTGTATGGAATGAAACAAGAATGATAATTTTACATAAAAACCTTAAACTATAAATAGTAAATAGTGGCATAGCTTTATATCAAATATAATATAAATATATCTGAAAATGTAAAAAATTAGTAGAAAAGAAGTATTTAAATATTTTATTTTATTTGTGTGTGCAGGTCAGGGTGTGTGTGAGCAGTGTCATTCCACCTGTAGGTCCTGCTCAGGGCCGGAGAAAGACGAGTGTGAGTCCTGTCAAAAAGGTGATACCAGTGCACATCATATTTCACTCAGACATACAGAAAAACAATCATGATAAATATATACATCTGAAATCTGTCTATGTGCTTCTGTGTACACAGGAATATTTCTAACCAATAATCAGACATGTGTGTCCAACTGTCCGGCCAAGACGTATGGGAACCGGACGAGGGGACGCTGTGAAGATTGTTCAGCGGGCTGTTTGAAGTGTCATGATGCTCATCACTGTCTGAAATGCAAAGCTGGTCAACTCTATCTGCAGGATGTCAAATGTGTCACTGAGTGTATAAGGTTCACACACATGTATATCTTAAATAGTATGAATGCAGGTGCTGCCACAGCTAACTGTATATACTGTATCTGTGGCGTCTTCACAGGGGTTACCCGGATGATGGCGTGTGCCGCAGCTGTGCGTCGGGTTGTGCTTCCTGTGAGGGGGAAGCCAACAACTGTCTGAGCTGTGAAGAAGACTACCTGCGTTTCAAACACACCTGTGTGCAACACTGTCCTCCCAAACACTTTGTTAAAGACGGAGCGTGTGAGCTTTGTCCGCGCGGCTGTGCCGAATGTGACCACACTCGCAAATGCAGTGGTGAGGAGCATATCTATAAATATCTCTATCTGTATTCAACTATTAATAGCGACTATTAAATTGTGATATTGTGGTCTGTCATGCTGTGTCTGTCAGAGTGTTCAGAGTACTTCTTCCTACATGAGGGCGGATGTCAGGATGACTGCCCTGAAGGCTTCTTCACAAACGTCCAGCAGAAACGCTGTGAGCCCTGTCACACTGACTGCGCTGCATGTGATGGGCCTGACTCGGATGACTGCATCTCCTGCAAGGGTTCGAGGGCTTTACGTTATAATGGAAAGAGTCTGAACAACTGTCCGTCAGACACTTACCTGGACAAAACAGAGTGCCGAGGTGTGATCTCTTCTTCTAATATAATCGAATTATTATTGTATTATGTATTTGCAAATGTACCACTAACATGAATTTATTCACACCATTTGTCTTGCACTATTATTACCGCTCAAAACCAATTCGTGGGCGTTTATCTTAGATTGTGACAGGTCCTGCCTGACGTGTTCAGGGCCCGGCCCGTCCTCGTGCCTGAGCTGCGATGCCAACATGAGGAAAGATATTAACGGTCACTGTGAGTTCTTCAGCGACTGCCCTCCGCACACGTTTGTGGATAGAGAAGGGCAGTGCCGGCGGTGCCACCCCAGCTGCCTCGGCTGTTCCGGTTCAGGCAAAGATCGCTGCCTCACCTGCAATGCCAAACACTTCCTGCTCAGTAAGAATCAGCACGGACCAGCAGTAAAATGAGAAAACTCTAATCTGTGTATAAATGACCATAAATAACGCATTTTTAGGTCCTACAAGAGAAAGAAATTTGATAATCTTCACAAATGTAAATGGACCCCAGGGATAGTTCACCCCAAAATAAAGTCATCATTTATTCACCCTTATGTCATTTCAAACCTGTATGACTTTCATTCTTCTGCAGAATACAAAGTGAGATATTTTGAAGAATGTTGGTAACCAAAAAGCGTTGGTCCCCATTGACTTGCATTGGTTTTGTGTCCATTCAAACGAAGTGAATGGAGACCAACGTTTTTGGTTATCAGCATTCTTTAAAATATCTTTTGTGCTCTGCAGAAGAAAGAAAGTCATGCAGGTTTAAAATGACAAAAGGATGAGTAATGATGACAGAATTTTCATTTTTGGGTGAACTGCTCATTTAATTATTGCTGCTATTAAATTGCACAAAAAAAGTGAAATAACATTATTAGAAATACTATTTGCATTCTATATTAAATGTTGTAATATCCTAGAAATACTAAATCATGTTATGTGTGTGTTTTTCTCAGATCAGACGTGTGGGTCCACGTGTCCTAGTGGTTACTATGGTGATGAGGAGAGGCAGGAGTGTGTTCATTGTCACACGAACTGTGCGTCATGCAGCGGCCATCACAGTAATGACTGTCTAACATGTAAAGCAGACCTGTTCCTGCTCGAACACGGCTGCTTTTCCACCTGTCCACCGAGGTATCATATTTTGCTCTCTCACACAAAGTGTATTGCAGTAGAAAGTCGGTGTGTTTTTAAAGACTAATATTTGTAGCTGAATCATATTTTCAGTCATATTTTGCAATGACATGTATTATTCTTCATGAGAGACTTCACCTCTAGGGGGCAGTATATTCAAGAACAACAATAATGATTGTGTTTGAATTGACACCCGAGACAATCTTTTTAGGCCTTGAGTTTGTCATTTTTTGAGTCTCACATATTTCAGATTTAAATATTGAGAAAAGTGACTTCTATGTGGCTAAACACTTGCTGCCCTAACAAGTTACCATAGACCTTTCAGTCTCTTACAGGCTAAAAACGACAAGAAATCATTATGAACATCTTTTTTTTTCACAAGCAGGGTCACAATATTTGTAAAATATGTATCAATCGTATATATATGATATGTTTATCATTTAAATATACTTTTTAATAACAACAAAACAAAAGCTACACAAGATACTTTGTAATGTTTATGGACAGTTACAATATTGAAATGTTTATATATATGTAAGGGCGTTCCTTAGAGGAATAGTTCAGGGACTGTTCCGGATGACCCTAATTTATCCTATTTATTGAAAGTATATTATATTGATAATATATTCTATAACGTGCATATTTGCTATTATGTATTACCCATACAGTATCTACATTCCTATATATTTCTCTCTTAGTTTCTATGTAAACAGCAGCAGTGGAGTTTGTCAAGCTTGTGACCGTACGTGTGAGGAATGTTCAGGAAGCAGTGATTTCTGTCTCAGCTGTAGAGATGGATACTTCCTCTTGAGAAAGTCCGGCCTCTGTGTGCATACATGTCCATCACATTACTTCCCTGATGATGACAGAGAGTGCAAGCGATGCCACCCTACCTGTAAAACATGCGACGGTGAGAGGCCTCAACTCTGTTTTTGTTGGTTTTTATTGACGTTTTTCTTTCAAACCATGTTTTAAACCTAAATGGTGAGCCAAAGGATGTGACATCATTGGATCACCTTTATTTATGTACATTTTGACATGTAGCATAGACATAACAGAGCAAACATCACAATTTTATCCACATTTGTGACCCTGGATAACAAAACCAGTCTTAACCAGCTTTTCTATTGATATATGGTTTGTTAGGATGGGACAATTATTTGAAAATCGGGAATATGAGGTTGCAAAAAAAATCTATGTATTGAGAAAATCACCTTTAAAGTTGTCCTTAGCAAAATAACATGGAACATGATCTTTAATATCCTAATGATTTTTGGCATAAAAGAAAAATCTATCATTTTGACCCATACAATGTATTTTTGGCTATTGCTACAAATGTTCTTGTGCAACTTAAGACTGGTTTTGTGATCCAGGGTCACATTTAGTCTATACTCAGCTTTGAATCTTCAGTCGCAGTTGCTGAGGTAAAAATATTAGTGCACACAATGTAATAATGGCTGAATTGTTTTGGATTTCTGTGGATTGTGACCTTGCTGCATTGCATGTGTTTATAAAACAATATCTTAGATTTTAGTTCCACTTACGTTGTATGAACGTAACAGGAGTGTCAACCTGATCTCACAGGAAGTATTTTATAAGGTGGCTAATTTTGGCTAATTTGTATTGGTACGTTTTTTCGCCCCAGTAATGTTAGGTGTATGGGTGGGGTTAGGGGGTGGGCCAGCAGTATGAACGTATGAATTCATACGAATAAGCCATCTCGTAAAATACTTACGACTTCCCGTGAGATCAGGTTGACTACTACAACATACAAATAAGATTGTACGAATTAATCCAAATTAACTACGTTGTAAAATAGTTAGGAATTCCTGTAAGATTTTGTTCCGAGTGTAGATCATGCGTTTGATCGTGTCAATTTGTGTTGTGTAAACAGGATCTGGGGCTATCTACTGTACAACATGTTACGAAGGTTTCGGGATGTTTGCAGGAATCTGCTCATCTGACTGTCTAAGTGGACAATATAAAACGGTAATGTTTGAGTTTATTATAAAGTTTCATGTTCGTCGCAATATCTTTCTAAGTTAATTTCTTTTAATGTTAATATTTAATGTTTTTATTTTTGCACAGAACGACACGTGTGCTGACTGTGATCAGTCGTGTAATGAATGTAAGGGTCCTGGGCCTTCCAACTGCACCAGATGCCCTGCTCTAGAGCGCCTCTCAGAGGACGGGAGGTGCCTTTCCTGCTGTGGAGAAAACACACACAACAGAGATTCCTCAAGATTTCCCTGGGAATGCTGCCTGTGCCATGAAGAAGACGGTAAAACAATATTTATCTTTATACAATTTGTGTTTCAGTAAACTGTGTAAATTGTCATAGACAACAAGAACAAAAATAAATCTATTGATGCAGTTTGTTTGATTTTGAAGACTATGGAAAGCAACATCATCTTAAAAATGCTTAGCTTGTATCGACATATATCATATATCACATGCACATTCAATGTAAAACCTCTTGGTCTCTAAATGTGATTTTTTTTTCATTTCTCAGATGAATGTGATGTCACACTGAACTACAACTTCTTCAACAAAGAGCCACTGCCTTCAGTTCGTCCTGGCGTTGTCGTTTTCACAATCGTATTTGTGCTGGTGAGCTTGTGGTTTGCCATTTTTTCCTTCCTGCATTTTCGAAAGAGGACCGCCTCAAAGCCCGTCGTCAAATCAAACGGCTACGCCAAACTCCCAGACGACCCCTTTACCTCCGCCACCCTCAAAGACAGCGTACAACCGGAGTACTGCGATAAAGATGAAGACCAGGAGGATGAGGACGACGACGACATCGTTTACATGGGAAGGGACGGGATTGTGTATCGGAAGTTCAAATACAGCATGTTAGAGGGGGAGGAGCCAGAGGAGGAGGCGGAGTTAGAGTATGATGATGAGATTTATATACTTACATAAAACATTGTTTTGAGTTCTTTAGCGGAAATTTTTTTTTCTTTGTGCATATCAATATTTGATTTATTACAGATGATTTTAGTAAATTGTGAAATAGTGAGTAAAGTGAAGAATTCAAGTTTATGTTAATATTGCCATAATACCAACCACCAACTTTTAATGTTTCTATGTCATTTGCATTAAACATGGGACTATATGTGTTGGGAGTTGGTTGGATTGTGAAAAGTGGGCTTTATTTTGATAAAAGATTATGAAGAAGATCATTTAATGAATGTTGGTAACCAAACAATGGAGGTACCCATTCACTTCTATTGTATGGACACAAAACCAATGCAAGTCAATTTGTTTGTCAGTTGTTTGATTACCAACAGCCTTCAAAATATTTTCTGTTCTGCAGAAGTAATAGTCATGAGAGGAGGTTCTGTAAATGATGACAGAATTTCATTTGTGGGTGAACTGTTCCTTTAAATAGTGCAAAAGCACAACCAATGGTAGTATGCATGCAGTAATTTCAGATTAGAAGATTTGTTTTTAATGTCATCAGTATTCATATTATTACATCATGTCTGTATATATTGTTGTTGTTGATGGATGCTGTAAAGGATTTTCATTGTACAGATGACAATATGCACTTCTTTTTTAAATAAATGAAACCATCGAGGAGTTGTTCAATCAGACTGTTGATATCTGAAGAATTTGGTGTCACGGCTATTTGCAGTGGGTTTATATATCTCTGGAAAAAAGAGACCACTCCAAAATTGTTTTCAAAAACTGGGCAAAATAACAAAAACCCGCAATGTTTTCAGACCTTAAATATTGTGAAGAAAACACACGGCTCGCTGGAATGCTTGATCCTGATTGGCCAGTGGCGACATTTGCAGGTTCGTTATTCCAAGATAACAACCGCTCAAAACTAAGTAACCACGTAATAAGAGGGATACAAGCAGCCGGATGTTATCGCGAAATAAGCCCCTTTGGTGTGATACAAGCCCCTCCGCTTCACATATTCTGTCATAACAAACTGCTGCATTATCTCACAACACTAATGTATTAAAGTGTATTTTAAGAGAGTTAAGAAAAATATTTGAGTAAAAACCCTGGTGTTAATCTTTCAGATTGCAGATTCTCGAGGCTTACTTTTGTTGAAATTTAACACACTGGACTGGAATGACTGCACTACATGTGGAAATGCTGAATGAAATGGTCTCTTTTATTATTTTTGTGCTGTATCATCTAAATGATCATGATCACAGTGCCAATGGAACTAAATGAAAAGTCTAGGTTGATCTAGGATGAATGTGTATGATGAATAATGAAAACTGTGTTGTGGAATTTACAGTAAAGACCCGTAGACCAGTTATGATGAATGAAGAATTCTGCAATCAATCAAAGAATATTTACTGAAGAATTGTTTGTAGTTTTGCCAGCAGAAGTCAGCTTCAGCTCTGCAGGAGTTCCACAGGCCGACCTGCCGTTACATTATAATGCAGTAATATTTATACTAACAGAGCCATCTAACCTACGTCATTACTTCTTGGTTAGACAATAGATACATTTAACTTGGACATCCAGTTCATATCTTAAGTGATTCTAAGTATGACACAAAAGCCTTAGTTTAGGCACAACATACACATCTCTTTACATCCGGTCTTATAAATCCGGTCTTTCCACCACCAGTAACTAACTGTAACTGGGAAGCACACACGCTGCTTCTTCAAAGCTCTGGGCTTAATCAGAAATATTTCCAAAACATACATCAGCCAGGGAATGCAGTTTTATACTATAGACAAAGATTCAATGCCTAAAATGAGAACTAAAACAAAAGACAGAAGCTTATGACTTACTCAGATCACAATACATAAGAACAACACCAGAAGATATAATTGAAGTGAGGTGGAGTTAAGGAATCCACCCCTTAACCTTGACATGCATGTTATCTAGTATTGTTTTTAAGACTTTAGATTGAAACTGGCCTCTCGTCCATTTTAGGTTGCTTGACTACAGAAAGTCAATTCGTTTTCCCACTTTAATATGGGACATAAATCAAGCAGTACTATAGTTCTTGCAAAAACGTGGTTCTTTATCCACACAGGTATTGAAAATGAGCGAGTGTTACTATGTACTGTGTGGTTTAACAGAACACAATCAGTTTGATACAGTGTGGTTGCAGTTTTAAAATTCAAGAGATCATTCTGCCAAAAATAAAAATCTGTGAAAATGTATCCGTCCTCAAAACCTCTATATGACTCTTTCGTCTGTGTAACACAAAAGATGATATTTTGAGAAATGTCTCAGTTTTGTGTCCATACAATAAAAGTCAATGGTGGCCAATGTTGTTTGGTTACAAACGGTTTACAAAATATCTTCTTTTGTGTTCAGCCTTTGGTATATTTTCAAAGCTCTACTTTAGAGTGAAGATAAACCTCAAAAGTCAAGGCGTTGTGCATAATTTGTGCTTTTAATTGATCAATTTTCCAACATTTTTTTTTTATTCTGATGAAGGCTTCATTATTATATAACCGGAAATGATTCAATATGTGACATCAAGAAAGTGTTGTCCTGTTTTTATTATCACAGAAACAGACAACATTAAAACAACATATTAACAAGGCATTGTCCTTACATTTTCAAGCATAATAGAATGCCTGGTTTTGCAATAATTGTTTAAAGTAATGTGTTTTGCCATATTTAAGGTATACTGCCCTGAACAAGCAAATTATTTACATTTGAGAAAGCAGTGGCCCAAAGTCTAAACTTCATATGATTGTGAAAGTACAATAACACAGATTTGACAGAGAATTGCTACAGTTTGACACTAAAACCAGCAGCAACCCATCAGAACGAAAGTTAACTGACAACCAGCTAACCAAACTACTAGGTTATTATAGGTTAAGGTTTATCACTCATGTCACAGTAGCGTAACTGTTTGCTAAACGGCATCTGTACACACACTTAAATATTAAAAAGATCATTTCAATTCACTTCATTAATTATGTCCAGTCAAATGTATATTCAGTCACTGTAATCTCTGTAGAATCATAATATGACAAACTGGGCTTTGGCTCTTTTTTAAACTCAGGGCATGCCACGGTTCTCTGAGAACCATATAAAAACCAATAAAATCTCCTATCGGAGTCTTTTCCGAAATCAAGTTGAAGATACAGAAAAAAGGATTCATTTAAAGTGGAATTACAGCAGAAGGATCAATTTTGTTTTGACTCGTGTAAAATGTGAATGGGAGCTTTCTTTCCAGAATAAGGTCCATGTGTAACATTACATAAGCAATTTTTTGTTTGTTTGCCTGATAGTATTCGACTTCCAGATGAGGCCATTTCACACAAACTAAAGAGAAACCACAGCGGTTCTTCTTTACTGAACCTAAATCCCTCTTTCCACAAGATCATCTTAATAAGAAACTATGGAAAAAAGATAACAGAGATTTTTTAAATAAAAAACAACAAACTACATATTTTAAACTAACTGATTTTCAAGAGAGGTCATCATAATCTTATAATCTGTGGCCATTCATGATTTGATCAACTGTTGTAGATATTGATGTTTTGAAGAAGTTATCCTCCTTGAGTTTCAAGTGTTCCGGAAGATCCAGCTTTCTCTTTGCCTCTTCAATGTCGCTATGAATCGCTGAAATTAACTCATCTGGAAGTTAGACAAAACAAAGTCAGTCTGACATGAACCCTATGCACAGGTGTACTAACACTAGAGAATGTATATTTAAAGGTTTATCTTTTATCTTACGTGATGTCAAGGATGTTGTGGTATTAAAGTGTGACAGTTACCAAGTAATGTGAATCCTTTCTCAGGACGAATGTAACCGACCAAAGCCACACTCAATATCTGTCCGTAGAAATCTTCCTTAAACGTGTGGATCACATGAGTTTCCTACCACGAGGAACAATTGGGAAAATAAATGTATGATCTGTGACATCATTAATGGAATATAAACATTTTCGAGCTCCATCAGCAGCATAATAATGTCTAGTTTCAACACATAATAATCACAGTATATGTCTGGATATCTTAAAAAAGCTAACTTATCAAGTTCTTCACCCTGAATGGACTCACCATTGATTTCTTAGTGTTTTTGAAGTAAGGATTCCAGCCGATGCTTATGACCATCTTGTGAATGTCTCCTTTACCCACGCGTGCCCACCCGTAGTATATACCGGTGCTGATGTCAGCGGGCAGGCTGTCCACCACCAACTCTGGGAAGTTGGCTGAGATGGAAAAAAAAATGTTGTTAAAGATATTCATGCTTGATCAAAAGCTAGTACAATGGTTTCTATTATCAATACCATTAAGAACCATCAGTAGTTCACCATTCAAATCATTACAAAATTCCTTTAAAAAGTGTGATTTGGGTCTTTTTCCAATGGGACAGATGTTGGTGTTCTGTTGGTGTCCATCCAACAGATAACATTTAACCCAGGACATTACATGTAAAGACTTAAAGTGACTGGCAAACTGGCATGTTCTTTAAATAACCACATAGATTTACATCACTCAATAAACTTGGGCCTACATTAACTTACATACATAATGTCGTAGTCAGAGTTATTAAAGTAAAGAGTTTATAGAGATGTTTACAGTCGTGTCTTAAATCGATCAAATAAAGGAATAGTCTCACCTGTGGGGATGCCCAGATCTTTGCTTCCTCGTCCAAACCCGCGGACGACTTTTCCTCGGCAGAAATACGGCAAACTCCTCATGACGTGAAAACTGATGGGAGTGATACAGTGACCGGCTATTCTAGACTCTTCCGTCTTATCAAATGAACCCGTTTAAAAAAATAAAAATGTCATACAATGACGCTTTAGTTCCGCTCAAGCCTGTGAATACGCGTACAAATAAAGTCCACCGGAATGAGGGGAAAGCTGGTAGTTCAATATCTAATCCTGTAATATCACCAGCACACAAGCGTTTGTACTACAGTCATCATGACACCGGCAGCAGGTTTGTTCAACGACCTTCGCTGACGTATTTCCTCCTTCACTATAAAAGTCCTGCAGCTTTACAACGCAAATAAATACATTTTTTCATAAAGCATAATTGTATGTGCAATTTATTAATTTATCCCCTATTTAAAATACTTGGATAAATATAATTATCGTTTTATTTTGGTTATATCCTGTTATGGCAGGAATGACATGCCTGCTCTCGCCCCCAAAAGATTTGTCCAACCCATGACATGTGATAAAAATCTTTTTTCACTAACACTAGTAATTTTCTTTACGTAGGTTCATTATAATAATATAGAAACATGCCATTACATGAAATGAATTTGAATGATCTGGCGTGAACATAATGATAGTTGTATTTGAGTATGACATAAGTATAACCCTAAAAATTACATAAGAATTACAGTAAGTTTATTTATTGGTAAACTCAACACGAGTTAAAGTTTTGTGTGTGTTTAATAATTATTTAGTGACACAAACTCACTGGTGTCGTACAATATTATGTAAATGTTAATGAACGAAAAGACAAGTTTACGATGTGGTCTATGAACTCATAAAATAAATGTAAAGGATACTGTGATTATAATTTATATATATAATCTATATAAGTAATATAATCACAGTAATTTTGAGTGACAATTTAGCGATTGTTATTAGACAAAAGACTTCAAATCATGTTTTTTCATAAGTGACCTGTAGGTGTCGCCATTACGCTGGAGTTAAGGGGCGCGCTCTCAAAAATCCTCATGTGGCAGCAACTTCACCTCACCCCCTCATAACCCAAGAATTTTATGTTATAGTTTTTCCATCATTAGGCTATATTTAAAAAAATATAATATATATTCTAAAATTATAAAATGTTAGTTATATTACAATGAAATGTAATTTCATTTTAAAATTTAGTAGCACTTCGTCTGTATGCATATTATCACAATATTTAGCACGTAAGATGCGCAAACAACAATGTGTGTTGTAAACTGGATTTCACATAAATAAATGAGACCTATTTAGCGCATGCGATTTTGATATAAGTTGTATGATTCGAGTTATCATGTCAGAAGTCTTTGGTCGTGCTTTAATTTTAATACTGTAGTTGATAACAACTCAAACTAAAAAGAACAATAATTTTGGATTTAAAAATGAAGAAAAAATGTAGTGTGATGTTTATACGTGATTCCGTCATCTTTTCCTAAACATTATTACATTAAGGTTATACCAAGTTACATTCATGTTACCAAACATACAACACAACAGACATTAACTGAGATAAAAAGACTTAGTGCAGAGCACTAAGAAAATATAAGGGCTGAAAGAAACAGAAGTCTAAAGAACAACATTGTATAGGCTACATAAAATAAAATATATAATAAAATTTGATATACTATATAATTGTACAAATTAATTTAAAATGTCACGTAATCCCTCATCTTATTTGGTGTGTACAATGAGCCAAATACTAAAATACAAATCAAAATACAATACATTTGATATAATTCAAGAAACCTTTATTATGTCTTTCCTATTTTTTTCTATGCTTTGTATTTGATGTTATGTTATACATCATTTCATCTTTTTTTAAGTGTTAAAATATACTAAATATTTTTCCCCATGTATAAATGAAATCAAAATGAATGTATTCCTAAGATGCACACTTATCACAATGCAAATTGTCCTTACAGTTTGTGTCTGTGTTTTGAAATCAATGTCCACACTCGTTGCATTGGTATATTTTCATAAAGAAGTCTGGCTGGCATGAAATGGCGCAAACAATCACAGTTACTGTAAATTATGTTTTTAGGTTACATTTTTGCATTATAAATAAAGAACATTTTGTTTTATCTTTCCAACCTTTCTAGACGCCTTCTTGGTGCTTAATCTAGATAAAGAGTTCTTAAAGTGAAAAGGAACAAAAGAGAGAGAGAGAGAGTGAATAAGAGAGAGCATGAATTAAACATATTGTTGTCTCCACTGTACACATGACAAGGTTCGCATTACCATAAGACATTATTTGCGCTGGCATGGAACTATCTTACCACATTACAAGCTTTTTCAAAGTGAGCTATTCAACCGTACATTCGTACAACCACAACATCTCAAGAGAGCTACCAAAAACAAAATACCCACAATGCCAATGGGGCACGGAGTGAAAAATAACAATCTTTAGTGTTTTCTCCTTTTCGCTGATCCATGTAAAGGGGGACTGCGTTAAACTCTTGGAAGTAAGTATGAGTGTGTGTGTGACTCGGTATTTGAACATCATTTGGCAGATGCTTTTATCCAAGCAACTTACATTGCACTTAAATTTGACATATTATGGGTTGCATTCACTGAGAATCAAACCCGTGGTCTTGGCTCTGCCAGATGAGCTACATTTACATACATGCTTTACTTAAACAAGTTCTGGCATGGATGGGCGTAGTTTGCGTAAAGTATTGTGGGGTATCGACTGTCTTTCAAACAAGTCAAACTTTAAAACAACACTAACTTGGGTAAAACATATGGAAATATAATTTGAACACAAAAATAAAGTAACAGCTACACATTCACCTACTATTCTGTTTGCTAAGTTATTAGTCGAGGAGACCAGGGAGTGACCCTGATGTAAAACTGGATATAATAAAGTTGATTTACTATAAATAATGTAAACTACCAATCCCTAAACAATGTAAATTATGTGCAGCAACAAAGAATGCTGTATGTGTTTTTTCGCAATGTAGGCCTAATGTGACATATTGTGCAATCTCTGTGTCCAACAGAAGTACTTTAAAGAGTAAAGTTGGCAATAATTCATATTGTGGGGTTGAATTAAGAAATGAGGGAAAACAAATAGGCTACCAATATTTATAGACTGTGTGTTAAAGTGGTAGTTCGCCCTAAAATGAAAAGTCAGGCCCGGGTCAGAACCTGAGAGCGACCCACACTGTGTCTCATTGTCTCATTGTCTGGTTAAACACAGCAGTAATGAAGCAGGTAATGCATGCTTAATGAAGCATAAACACATTTAAACACAGCTACACGGGAGAGATTAACAGCTTGTATACTCACATTATACACCCACTCGAACATTATTACAACAGCAGTTCCCCCCACCCGTCTCTCTAGGTCTTCTCTTACCTTCCCTCACACAGTACGCACAAACATTGACTCAAAGAGACACGCACACCTGTGAATAAACCTTCAACTGCTATGATACTCTCTTGCCATCTGTTCTGATCCGCAGCTAAAGCGCGCCTGCCAGAGCTGAGATGCCTGTAACTGATGGTGTTGATAATGGGCAGGGCAACGTCCTCAGTAGATTTGTTTCAGGTTTTGACTACACCTTTATTGCCTCTTTTAAAGGAGACAGAGACAGGGCCAGATTTGAACCCGCGTCAGCCGCATGAGCACCAGAGCTCAACGTTTTGCTCTACTTGTGATACTGTTCGGAAGTTTAGTTTGGGATACAAAAATGATATGCTTTAAAAATGCTTGAATCTGTTTACTGTGAGCCGACATTTCACAAATTACGAAGAAAATTCTTTTGTTTTGCATTATCTGTACGGGTGGTAAATAGTATGGCATACATTTCGCTTACAAATAGCCATCGCGTTTAGGCACTCGAGGGAAAAACGCCGATTTTTCATGAAAATCGTGTCGCGGCCATCGTTCAAGCGCACACGTGAAGAAGTGCATTAAAAGTTACCCCCTCTCGCCGCAAAGTGTACAAAGTGCATCTGATGAAAAAGTAGAAGTGCCACAGCACAGAGGGGGTACAGAAAGGCAGACTTTTTGATTAATACTCCCCTAAATTAACTGTTTACTCTACAGACTCTTAACATTCCCAGATTATGATAATTTTGTGACAGGCAGAGAGATTGATGTTTGAGAGCTTGTTTTAATTAATGGTTTTGTTTGTCTCTGGAGAATGGATTTCTTCTCGTCTTCATGGTTGCTTTGGAACACTTTTTCGAAGCTTTACAGCGACGTAATGGGACCCCCATGTGTGTTTTGAATAGAAGTGAAAAAGTGTCTACAGCGATTATTTCGTGTTTGAAGGAGAGGCTAATCATACATGCCGTCATGTTTGCTTTTTTTTACTTTAATGCTGGAGTGTTTATTGCATTTTTATGACTTTTGAAATGATCAGAAAACTCAATTTGATTGTTTGCGTGTGTGCGTATATGCAGCGCAATATCATATTTATGTGTTTATAGTTGAGTGTACTACATTCATTCAAAGTTTTAAGTAACTTTGTTTGAAATGCACTTAAAACGAAATTATTTCAGATCTTGTTTACGTTCATGTAATCATAATGAAGGCTTGTTATGTCACTTCTTTATTAAAAATACACTTACATAGTCAGGATGTGAAAGCATTCTTTGTTCTTTCATTTACTATAAAAAATGGTTTGAAATGTAAATGAAATGATTTGGTTCAAAATTCATTCAAATATCATTGCTTTTACAATCAATTTTTAGTTTCTAATATTTGGTCACTTTAGATTAGGATGCATTTCTATTAGCCTAACTTTTACGAGAAAAGTGTAAAACTGTATAAAGAAACTACTGTACAGTTTAATGTTTATTTTATGATGTCTTATATATGAACATATAAAAAAAGATTGAATTGAATTTTGTTTATTTTGTCCTTGTAGGGTCACAGAAACTAGAAAGACACAGATAAATGAATAGTTTGTCAAGAACGCAGGGAGTTGGGAAGAGGGTGCGTAAAAAAACTAAAACTGACAATGAAAACTGTGCAGCCATTGCGTTATTACCATTTCTAGGACAGGGTCGTTTTTCACTACAGATACCCTGATGAGAGCGCCTGACAATATCTACTGTCTTAATACCCCTCAAACACTGTTCCAAACACATACAACAAGCACAGCCACAAGTAAGAGGTCTGGGCTATCAATCCGGCCCGGGAAGTGAAAGACCATCCCCAAATATTTTATAGACAAAAGCTCCATAAATGATTGTTAAGATTCTTGAAGATGAAACTGTTTCTACTCTGCCTTACAACCTCTTATCCTATTTCTAAATATTTAATGTGTTGTTGTTGTTGTGGTTGTATTCTCTCTCTCTCTCTCTCTCTCTCTTCATAAGCCCTCCACAGGTAACGGCTGTTAAACAGTGAATTTCAGATCCTCCGACCTGCCATCATTATGTAGAATCGCCTAAGGTCCAAACTCCTGCTCGATAACTCATGCCCCGTGCAAATTCCCATGCAAACACAGTCAATGCAAAACACATTTCCTGCTGTCAACAACATTGCTGGCGAGAATCAATCAACCGTTCATCCATTTACACTCTTTGCATACCCTTATGTCAAAGAAAAAAGCGCTCCGAGACTCTGCAGCTCTTCTGAAGCGATTGTTCCATCGTTCTGAAGAATCCATCAAGCCGCGTTTGATTGATAAGTCTGTCTGCGCGCACAGCAGTACAGCTACAGCAAATGGGGTGGCAAAGCGCGAGCTGACATAATGCAAGTCTGCGCAAGTTTGGGAGACAGACTGAGCGCGTCCGTGGGGGGTAAAAGTTTGATGCGACATGCTACAAGACACACACAGTACTCATGATGGCACACACAAGCTGCAGCCCCGTCCAACCCAGCACAAAGAGCGAGTTCGGCGCGGCTTTTCGGAATTAGCGGCGCGGGTTTCGGGATAAACTTTTGATACATTCGCCGTGTCAAATACATAAAGCATGTTTAATCAGGCCCACGGCTGATTGCGAAAATAACTCAGGGGGGCGTACCGAGGGGCATTATCAACACGAGAACGAATTTCGACACTTTGTTTTGATTTCTATCAGCAAGACGTGTCTTAATGACAAAGGTCTTTAAAACCAGGCCGATCTCAAGGCCATCGTAATGAATCTCGCACTAGGGGCGAGCCGCGCGCGACGTAACGCCCCCTGCGCCGAGATCCGCCCCCCCGCGTAAAACGCATTATTCTTTGGGGGGTATGTCGCAGCGACGCGAGCCATTCGCCCGTGGGACCCGAGGGAGGAATATGGGCCCCTCTTAAATCTGAATCCCTAGGAGGGCCACCCAGCACCTGCTAACCCAGGGCAGTACTCATCAGAAAAGCATTTAGCGCGCTCGCTAACTCCAGGCCATAATTAGGGTGGGTAATTATTTACAGGCAGCACTGGGCAGAACTGGCCTAGCATAAACAAACAGGCGGCTTGGAGACACACGACAAACATCGTTAGCTCTTCGCTCGTTTTCGCCCAAACGGCAAAAACACTAGCAGCGTGTAGACTCGCTCCCGGGGGAAAAATACCCCCCCCCCAAAAAAAAACTTCTGGTCTGAAAAGCGATCGTTTCCCAAATAGCTATCACATTTAAGACACGCGAGTAGGCCTATTGTAACATCTGTAATGTGGTGCACACACACATAGATACACACGCAGACTCACACGCTCATGAATATGAATATGATAACGTGTGAAATGACAGATTTATTTGTGTGTGGCTCCAGGGTTTTATCTCTAGCACAGTTCATCAACTCCACAGCACGAGGACTGCTAACCAACGCAGTGCCTGCACATGCTAATTACTGGACCATGGTTAGCTTCAAACCTCAGAAGCGCTCGCGTCGGAAGAGACGTGCCCTGCCTTTTGCTTTCCCCACTTTTTTTCTTGTCTGTAGGAACCGGGGAGAAAAGATTAAAGGTTTCAAAGTTGAAATCGTTGAGACTTTTCGTAGCCTGGAGTGCATGTTGTAATGCTAATGAGGTAATTGTCACAAATTCGAATCCGCTCTCTTTGTACACACAATCTATTGGTATTAAAATAAAGCACATCTTCATAAAGTCGAACATTCCGAATTCACATGGCCTCCGTTAAGCCGATCCCAGAACAAACCAGACATACGCCTTCTCATCTGACAGAAAAGATGACTGCATGCAGGAATAAACAAATTGTTGGTTAATCGGCCCATAACACACAGACACTCATTTCTAGTATAGTTATCTATTACGGTGCGAACACATGGGTAAATATTGAGCGTCGTGTTGAACTAATCGGATACAATACGTTGATTTTATTGATGGTTGTAGGAGCATCCGTTCTCTCAAAATCGCTGGCTAAGTCTGTTTAAAAAAGTATAGCACCATTCTCTAAACTGTTGTGCATATTTAATCTCACAGGCAGTAAGATGGAGAGAAAGGAGGTTGAGAGTGCTCCAGATGGCTCCAGAGCTCCATAGAGAACTAGGCCTTGTTGTTTGATTTTTTTCTTAAGTTTTAATTAGCCGCAAGAACAAAAAATGTAGATTTTCTTGTAAAATGTACTAGATGACTAGATGTTGTCAAGTGCGTTCAGTGTGCTCTCTATAGTCTCTAGTTATACATTATTAAGTAAAATTCATACAGAGTAAATCTTACCGTCTTTTGTGTTACTATTGATTTAATACCAAACAAAAAATATTTTGGTCTTTCATGCCTTCTCCCTAAATCGAACTTTCATGAACACCACATAAAGGAATGATGATATGAAAATTCTTTCCTAAACGTACTCACCCTCATGACTTTCCTTCTTTAGTTAAATACACAAACGATTTATTTTATAAATCTCACTAATTAAAATGTTGCTATTATCTTCTTATAGACAGTTTTAAAGCAATAACATAAACAAACGTTACTGCGCATGCACACTTTTGTGGCCCGAACTTAACTTCCGGTATACACATCCGCAAAGAATAGAGTCCCTGCAGATTATTTCTGAAGAAATAACAAGTAAATGACATTAACAAGCAAGTTCAAAGTATGTCTAGCCATTTTGGTTACCAGTAGAAGAGGCTAAACTTAAATGTGACAAAGTTACACAATCCATTCAACAAAATTCAATTAACTGTTTATTTAATACAATTATTACACAATAAGACTTGTTTAGCAGGACTAGGTGTTATAGTCATACTAAGCAAATGTAATTGTGTAATATCATAAATTAATTAAATATGAATAGTTATATTATACGTTCTACCTAGTTGAATTTACTACGCTGATTTGTAGGTTTTCATGGATACGGGACAAATTGATCCCTAAATAAGTTATGTTACTTTAAAGTGTTCGATTGGTGAAATATACAGTGATATTCTTGAGAGTGAGAGCTTTCATTTGATGTGACTCATGTACTGTATGTTTTGTAAGTTTGTGTGATATAAATATGAAAATAGACCTATTATTCTTACGACAAATTCAGCCCTCAATTTTGATGAGCCTGCAAAGATATCCTGTCAAAAGATACCGTATATGCCTATAGTTTTGTGCATCACAATGTATAGATTTGATAATGCAATGTTAGACTTAATGTTATATGATGAATGTATGGGTCTATTTTATATTAAAATGACATGACTTTAATATAAAAACTGAAGAAAGGAAGTCATATACAGGGCATGAGAGTGAGAAAATTTTGAGAGAATTTTCATATTAAAGTTAACTTTTCCCTTAAGACATTATTTAATACAGTAGGTTTAATAATCCGTTTTCCTCACTAGGCCTGTTGTCTAGTATGTGTATGTTGTTGCGTGTGTGGATCAGGTCTTCCCTACATTCTGGGGACTATATAGTATACTAGCATAGTACACCCGTACCCACACACACACACCCACACGCACACGCTTTGATGCACTAATCAAAGCAAACTTATTTAGTCTTTTGTAAAGCATTTAAGGCCCTAATCCTAAATGCTGTGCTCGTGGCTTTGTTCTCTTTTCAAACACAATTAGAAGATAATATATAAATATATACATACTGCAAATGACATGCATATAACGGCTTCATTTGAAGCCCGCTCAGGTCATTAGTAACCCAACAGGGCGCTACAGAGCCGCCGGTCCCTTTCTGCCAGTCGACCAGTGGAGATTTATTTGATATTAACTCCCTAATGGCCTAGCTCTTTTTCTGGTAAAATATGCACAAAAGTCCAACACGAACAGCGCCATTCAGTTGAATGCTTATTTATTCACTAAACGAGGATCTAATGTTCAATGTTCCCTGGACGCTAAGGTAGTTCTGGGGGAGGAAGGATTCCCCCTACAGCTATATACATCATTTATTTTACACATAGCCCGGTATCACACACTGGGCATCGAGGGGAGAGGAAGAGCTTTATGAAAATCAGAACAGTGAGTGTTACGGGGGACATTAAGAGTTGGAGGGGGAGAGCTGTGAATGGAAGCGGAAGAGGGCCGATCGGGAAGATCGTTGCTGGAGAGAGAGTGCGTCGCTCGCCCGCCACCCACAAGCAGAGCGGGCTGTGCGCGACACCCCTCTGACAGGATGCGGGCTTTCGCTCGCCGTATCTTTTGAACTCGGAGACCCTGGCAGCCGCTCTTTCGACGGCAAATGGTCTTTATCTCGCAGAGATTTAACAAACACATTAAGAATAATGTCTGTCTGTCTGTTTTTTTAAACTTGTGCTAATGCACACGAGGCTGGGGGGAGATGCGTTGGTCAGATTTCCCGTGTTCAGACTTGTACATGTATGCTGAGCTACTGTCCATGAATTCATTTTTGGTAGATAGCATCCGACGTTTAATTGGAATCCTATCTTTGTTGTATTACTGTAAAAAAATGACTTATACAAAATGTACTGCAAGGCGGTCCTGAAGCTAAAGAATAAAACTGGTTTTTGAAGCTCTGCTGGGGGTGGATTACAGCAGGTATAAATAACTGCAGGAATGTGTTGCGGTAGGTATGGAACAACCATACCGTAGTTAATGAAATGTGGAAGGTAAGGAATGAAGAATGTATTGTTAAAGGTAAGGAACAACTGAAGGGTTGTGGTAGGTAAGGGCCACTGACTGTGGGCCCCTGGGTGTGCGTGTGTGGCGGGGGAGACAGACTGATCTGCCAACTGCACGATTCACTAAACTCTCACCAGGGGAGAGAGGCAGCCGGTTTTGATGTGCATGTGTGAGAGAGGCAAGTCAAAGAAGAAATAATACAAATATGGAAAACAAAAATGCATTCAGTATTAAGTATGTGAATGGATTTTAGACTCAACTGTGTATATCTGCGTGATCTTTAGGTAGGAAGATGAATGGCTTTGTCTGTTATCAAACTATAGGCCGATAATGTGCATCATCTTGAGCATGGACTAATCCCCAAACTTTGCTTTAAGGTTCATCAGTGAATGATCTCTTATCAGTTGATTTATTTCTTTACATCAGCCGTCCGCCATTCATACAGCATCTTTAAAACGAGACATTAAACCGATCACCTAAACTTACGGGAAACGCTTCATCCTCTTCACACTTTTTTTATGGAAATAAAGTGATCATATGTTAATCGCCATCAATAAATCATTTGGTGGCCACGAAGTCCTCTTGCTGGTGCCAAAGTCTCATTTCCCAATAGGACCACTCTAATTGATTTAAACGCTTCGTCCTTGCGGCAATGCTACTATGCTCACTTAGTAAGGGGTCTTTAACATTGTTATTATTATCATGATTGCGGTTTTCTCCTGCTATTGTACGACGAGAGTCAAAATCTCTCGCCCAAAGCTGAAAAAATAATTATTAGCATCTCGGAACAAACAGACGAAGCCCCCTCCCGCCCTTTCGCCTCGCGGCCCGGAGCAGACCCCCTCCTCGCGCGCTCATCTCCCTGTCTCCATTTTTGCCACGTTCAGCCTTTAATTTATGCGAAATTAATTGATATATCTTTTATAATTGATGTGCTGTAAAATTAATGAGTAATTTATGTAATTAGTCAATTAAGGCTAATTCCAGCATATGTTCGATATGCCCAGAAGGTGCACTTTACAAGTTGTTATTTGTCCAGGAGTTGAGCGCAGTGAAAACCGTCTAATTAATTTCTTATGCATATCAGCGTGTCGTCTACTTAACACCGCGCTTTGTGGGAGCAGGTTTAATATTGATCTAAACAACACGGTGAGGAGGAACACGCGCGCTCTCCGGGGCCTTGCGGGGCCAAGACGTGCCAAGTGCGCCGCATGATTCGCGTGTCAAAGGCGCTTACAAACACACGTTATTCGTCAGCGGTCCGGCAGCGTTTCCAAAGACATTAAGCTCTGGAGACGATAATAGCGCCGGGTGGGTGAATATGCGCGCGGCTCGTTCACCAGTGACCCTTAAACGGGAGAAACATCGAAGCTTTTCAGGAGCATAATAAGAAAGATCTGCGGGCTAATGAATTGACACCGTTTTGAATATTCATCGCTAATATAAGCGCTTTAATTATATTGTTGGACGGTAAATCACTGAAGGCTTAATTAATGTAATGTATTCGCGACCCGCCGGGAACCGGAGTAAGAAGGCGCCTGGCGGGACCGCGCCGTGACACCTGGCCACACAAGAACGCCGGCGCTTTTGTTATTCTGTTTACCAGAGTACCTGTTCTCGAGGGTTGACTGGAAAAAATGTTTATCCTTGTGAAATACTGGCAAAGTACAAACAGCTTGACAGGTTGAGCCCGGTGAAAACGGGGGTGCGCGTTTAGCTTCTGAGTGGCTTGTCACTAATATTTTACCCCAAATTACCCAGAGATGAATAGCTACTGTAATAACAACAACAACAAATAACTGAATTGTACAGCCAAACTGTACATGATGTTCTAAACTTGATCAAATAAGTTATTCTACAATAAAACTTAGCCTACATATAAATATCATATCACAAACGTTATTTTACATAAATAAAATGATTCAGAGTAAAAATGAAAGATTGCATATGTGCAACAGTAAATTATACTGAGAAATAAATCAAATAAACTCTCTCTAAGGTACAATGCAACGAGCAAAAAATAGCACAATAAAATAATCAAACAACAGTCTGACGTTTACTGAGAACATTCAAATATTATCTGATTTTTTCCCCTTTAAAAACAACTTTAGATAACAGACAACAACAACAACAACAACGAGACAGCTAAAAGCCACAATAAAACCACAGCTTGAAATAATTCAATGTGTACAATATGTGTAAATAAAGTTAGGCTATATATAGGCTACTTTGAATTGAAAAAAAACTTTTTTTAAGAAAGTTTGTGATCGTTCGACGTTTAAAGTCATGCCCGTTTTTTTTCACAATATCGATATAATTCACATCATTTTTCTTGCAGCATGTGTTATCATTATCAGACTCATTAGCGAGCGCGCTCTTCTTTGCCTCTGATTGGTACAGATGAATAAGACTAAACGCAAATGAAGTCAGACCCTCCCCCTTTTTACCCCTTATTCGTCCTAAAGTCAGTGTCATCATAATAAAGCGCAACTGGCAGGGGGTCTGAACCTCTGCCATTCTTACAAAAGCGTCTCGGATCCTCAGCGAGTCACAGCCAAAAGCGCGCTTCCGCCGGGAGAACTTCTCGCGCTCTGAGAGGACGCAGGTGTCGCGCACGTGTGGAGTATCACTAGAGAGGTAACTTTCAAACGGTGCCTTTTCATTTCCATACTTGCTATTGCCTGTAATCCCGTGGACAATCTGAGATGCTCCATATGTAACTATTCTAAATCAGACGTGACATTAAACAACTGCAGTAAATCAAAGCAGAGCTTATTTTTGGTTTAAATGGAAGATATGCCGGCGTTCTTCTGACCGATACCGCATTGAATTTCGAAAGGAGAAATAGTCTACTCAAAGCCATGCCTCGGCCGGGAAAGAACTCCTACAGTGACCAAAAGCCTCCGTACTCCTACATCTCTCTGACTGCTATGGCCATCCAGAGCTCCTCCGAGAAGATGCTCCCCCTCAGCGACATCTACAAATTCATCATGGACCGTTTCCCGTATTACCGTGAGAACACTCAGCGCTGGCAGAACTCGCTCCGTCACAACCTTTCATTCAATGACTGCTTTATCAAGATCCCCCGCCGCCCCGACCAGCCGGGCAAGGGCAGCTTCTGGGCCCTGCATCCAGACTGTGGAGACATGTTTGAGAACGGCAGCTTCCTGCGTCGCCGAAAGCGGTTCAAGCTCCTGCGGGTGGAGCATTCGGCGTGCAAGAGCGCCCCGGTGCTTCACTCTTACCACTCTCACCATCACACCCAGCATTCTTTGCATCAGTCCCACCATCATGCAGGTAAACTAGGCATGCACCATCCAGAGTACCTGGGCACCATGGGGCGCCTCTCACAATTCCAGAGCTACGCGCTCAGCGGCGGGCAAGGCGGCAGCTTTAAACACCCATTTGCCATCGAGAGCCTGATTGGCCGAGACTATAAAGGTGTGATGGCCAGCGGCTTGCCCATTGCGTCCGTCATGCATCATCTCGGTTATCCTGTGCCTGCTCAGCTAGGTGGCATGGTCAACTCTGTGTGGCCGCACGTTGGCATGCTGTCCGAGTCAGTACCAGTGTCGTCAGACTATCCTCCGTTTAGCGTGGCCATGAAGGGGCTGTACCATCACCCGGGGACCCAGAGCATGCCCGCCGTGCCCGTGCCCATTAAACCCACGCCCACCCTGGGCACCGTACCTTCTTTGACTGGCATGACACCGGGAGTAACACAGATATGCCCGAGAACAGCGTCGCTGATGGAGAGAGACGTACCAGCTCTTACGGAGGAAAAGAGTGCATCTCTGCACCCTGCTCTTCTGCAGTCCTGAAGATTCAGAATGAGGGTACGTAAGAGCATGTTTTGAGGGACAGCCGTGGACTCTTTAAATCTGAGTTTCAGCAAAAATCGGGAGAGGAAGAAATGTACGCCACTTGATTTCCTGACTACTGTGCTGTACTTTTGGAAACTATATGTGCATTTCTAAGCGTGTATTTCAGACTATTGTGTAATGTGCAGAGGGCTTGTCTCTGCAATTTACATTTTTTTGGCTTCATGTAGAATATTATAAGTGATGTAACCGCCATGTTTTAACTATAAGTAAACTTTTAGACATATTTTTTCGTCTTTTACAGAAACCATTTTTTAAGGACTGTAAAATGGAAAAAAGGGAAACCTGTCTTAAAGTGCACTCTAAATGTAATGTAGAAAAATGTACATTTTGAACAAGCCTTAGAGTTAAGTTAAGACTACACAAACTGTCTGGATTTTCAAAAATCATGTTTGCACAAACTGTGACATACTTTGCATGCATGTATGCCGCTGTTAAAACAGTGAGTGGATTCTGAAAGTCATGAATTAACCCAAAGTGAATTTTACTAAATTACTCTAATATTGTATAATAGATAACGTAAATAATATATGTTAAAAATCATCTCAAATGTTATACATGTAAATATGTACAGAATATTATCCCTTACAGTATTTGAATTGCACTTGTGGTATTTACTAACACAACATTGAAATATTTATGAAAAGCGAAACAATCAAATGTACAGTTAAGAGTGATTAATAACCAGGACTGGTTTATGTGTGGCTGTTTAACATGTGTCAAGATGAAATGCAATGGAATGAAGGCTCTGAAATAAAAGAAATGCAGATATAATTGTGTAAGATTTGTAAATTAAATATTTTTTGGAGCAAACCACCTATGCTTTAAATCTTTCTTTCTGTCTGTTAGTTCTGGAAACCTATGTACTTGTATTAAAACAATAAAGCCATACTGTATATGATGAATTCAAAAAACTAAATGAATTTATGTATCAAATGAAACCTTTATGATTTAGAATAGAACATTTTGTATTGTATTTACAATTTCCCGAATGCTTTCAGACATTTACAATATTGCAATCCACCATGTCAATTCCTCAAAATCCAATGGACGAGCAATATTTTAAACAGCGGTTGAACATGCACAAAATAAATAGCTTGATAATGGCTTTTCCTCCACATCGTTTTTGAACATTAAGACAATTGTTGCTTCAAGGCATAAGAGGAAAATAAAGCATTCAATCTATTTGCCTAAATACAGAATTTCTGTCTCTGTCCAGCAGAGAAGCATTTACAGTAGTGTTGTACAGTAACATGGTGATGTAGTGGCCTGTACTGTAAATCATCCCATGCTGCATAAGATGGTTGAGAGCTGTGTGCTGTATGATTCTCAATTAGAATAAATTACTTTTTAATGATCAGTATTTTATAGATATTTTGAATAATAAGCAACAAATGAATTTCACATAATTGTTAACAGGCTGCCTATTGAAACTAAAAACTGAATCTGAAATGTAACGCGGATAGGCAGCAGGATTTTGAGAAAACGTTTGTTTCGAGAAAAAGTTTGTTAGTTAATTTGATTTAAAAAAATGTTTTAGTTGAAAACAACAAGCACAAGTCAATGAGTTCAACTGGTTCATTAACCTAATGGCCTGATTTTTGCCTGTTGCCTTACAATCCATATTGTTGAATCTTCAAAATGAATTCTATGCGTTTTGATAATAACACTCATAAGTGTTTACACAATGATTGGATTTTCTGTAGGATTAAAAAATGGTCTGGAATTGTTATACTACAGTACAGCATGTGTGTTTGCGTGCGTCTAGGACGCTCTGCTTATCACATAAAGCGCCGAGGGAGACGGTCCCATGACTTCAAAAGCAGCCGTTTCATAAAGTTGTTTTGTGCCGCTCGTCTTGACATAATTTCACCTTTGAAGTTGAGAAGCTGGTCCTCTTCACAACACAAAAGCTGCCAGTTGGAAGGCCATTTAGAGTGTCACTGTTTAGCATGGCAAAGGCTCTCTTAAACGTCTTCATGCGTGTGCTGAAGCACACGCTCGCACCAGGAGTGAGCTCAACCTGCCCTCTGAACAAATAAGATGCACAAGTGGCTGGGTGATGTGACAACTACACCCACATCGTAGCTATAGTCAATGAAAATGATCCGTCTCTTTTCATCTCTCTTCATTACTCTCTGGATTCATTACCGTCTTATGTTCTCCATCTCAATATCTTGGCATCCAAAAAAGAATCAAAGTTGTCTTTTGCCATAAGCAGCTACAGTGTGAATCTCAGACGAATTGTGACGCCAGATATGCGGCCATATCTTATCGCAGTTACCGTTTTTGTATACTGCTCCGATTTCTCAATGAAAATGATATGCTTGAGGATTTTGCTCAATCCTTGAGTCTTTTAAATATGGATTAAAAGTCTGATGAATAGGAATGAGGTCGTCGTGAAGTTGCCGGTCTTGGCTTGTTGAGGGCCAGAATTGGTTATGAGGTATTATTGTCAATTACTCTGACTTCAACAGGGGTGGAGGTGACACATTTTACATGCGTGTGTAAATGACTGCAAAGACGAAGTCTTCGTAATGAAGCGTTTAATTCATGAAGCTCCTCGCCACCATAGCAACTTTATCATTTTTAAAATACATTTTATGATACTGTAAATGAGAGCAGATATTATGTCTTAATTCCTCAAAACACATAATTGAAGTGAGAGATTCACTGTTGAATTTGTCTGTCTCTTGAAATGAGGGGATTTCTTATTGCTGATAGCTTTACTGACAAGATGGTGGTTTGTATTCGGTAACAGTGATGTTCAACATGCGCTCGGCTTTAAATTTTCTTTGCATTTTGTTCTTTGGCTGTTTTTCTACTACGCGCACATTTACGGTATTTCACGACGTTTTATTAAGCTCTTTTAAAATAATTTATTGTAATTAATTCTAATTTAAATACATTTATGTATAACTCTACACTTGTCCCAGCCCAAATGATCAATATAATCCCATTTACTTAATTACTTACATGTATTAATTTCTACATTTTTAATGTGATAATCTAAACAAAGTTTAAAAAAAGATTAACCATTTCTCTATGTAACAAATTATTTATAGGCTATACTGTACATTTTTACACAAATCAAGATTTACAGATGCAGAAAAAATTAAGAGCCTATTTCTAGATATATTGTGGTCATTTCAGTTCAGTGTCTGTTGAATTTCAACAAAATCAAACCTCAGGCGTGACATTAAGTCATCCAACAGCAATGTGAAAGACTGACAGCATGACAAGACATGAAAAAATGTAGGTTATCACATAAAAAATTTTTGGGTGACTTTTCTGAAATATGTGTACAAACATTGCTCTTGTATTGCTTAAAGTGAATATGAACTTGTTTTCTTTGCAGTATTTGAGGTCTGAAGAAATACAGAGCATCTTTTCTGTTATTTTGACCTGTTTCTCCAGTTAGCTTTTTCTGCAAAAGAAATGCAAATTGAAATTTGGGAGGAATATTGTTAATAGTTCACAGAATAAAACAAATATGATCATTTTACCTAAACACATACCCATAAATTGTAAAAACTGAAAATGGTCTTTGAAATGGTCTCGGCTGTATATTGAAATGTCTTTACCACCATGACAAGTAAGTGTACCGAGGAGAGAGCGCTCTGAGATATGACATTGACCTTTGAAAGAAATAAGAGATACATTCTGATCTCAATGATAATGACAGTTTAGAAAATAATGTGTGTATCCACTGTTGGATGTTGTAAATACACTATAAAAAAACTATAAAATAACAGCCTCATGCAAAGCATTCTGGGAACCAAAAATCCTCAACCTTTTTCTTTTTTTGCCCTTGGTTATTTTAAAGTTTTTTTTCTGTGAAGATAAAGACTTATTAATGTTTAATGTTAAATTCGATACATATAAATCTACAGTAAGTTACTGGCAAACTGCTGCCAGTAATACTATAATTTCTACAGAATTTGTAACAGTGTAGACTTTAAAAATACTACTAACAGCGTCAAACCTAAATTTGAGTTTATTTTACACAAATAAATCCCCAAAACAACATGCCAACACAATTGATTTGTATACAGTAAAAAGACAAACCTTATATTTTTGTTCATTTAGAATTTATGTCTGCTTAAAATCACAGAAAAGAGAAGAGCTTTGATGCTCAGTAAGAACGTAAACTCAAATCCACTTTACAACGTGCACTATGGCCATCAAAACGAAATTTAACATTGAAGCTGCCCTGGAAGGACAGAATCCAGTACTTTCTTGTTCGGCGGGTTACTCTTGATTCATGCGTGCCAGCTCTCAGGGGCTCGGGTTCAGCGGAACCGCATTGATTTGTTCTCCCACCCGTCCCCTCCAACACACCAGCGGCCATGAGTCACGGGCTCGTAATAAAAAGCTCATCTGCCACGTATTAACAAAAGATGAGCAGAGGTCACCAGAGCTATAGTGGCCGTCACTAAATCTCTCTGTGATTCACTTAGAATAGAGAACCACGTTCAGACTGGCCTCCGGGCTAATTAAAATGGTCCGAGGTTGTCCTTTTAACAAGGGTTGTTGGATCCGTGTTAATGGTACCCAATAAAGCAGATTGTCTACTTTTTCTGATTGCCTCTATGAATTCCGACGACAGCCTGAGACCTGAAAGTTTTCCAGTTTCGTAACTTCCAACTGTCCTCCACACTTGCACTCGAACCGTCGTGCGATATAGGAGAAACTATGATCAATCGATTTCATCTGGTTGCAGTTTAATGAAATGTACGAGCACGTGCACGCGCTCTCATTTTTTACACGCTGCTCATTTCGAGTTAATTGGCTGTTGACAGCAGTTAAAGGAAAGGTCTTGCGCTGCCTCCCTGCACATTTATCTTTCTATTAGAGACGACACTTGGGCTTTTATTGGACTAATTAAGACTCGCTTCATATCTGCTTAACACCGGCCTTACAGCACGCGCTGTCCTGCTTCGTGTGTTTGTGTGTGGGAGTCAGGGAGAAAGAGAAAGGTTATAGACTATACATCTGTGTGACAAGTAGCTCAGTTAGGCAAACACTTCGGCCTGTTAACTGGTTGCCAGTCGACTTCCTGTAAATGTTATCTGTCAACTCAAAGCTGAGATCTGCTACAAGGAAACTCACTCTCGCCCCCTTGTGTTCAGAGATTTGGTTTCAATAACAATATTTGTGCAATCATGTTTTATGATTTTTGTATATGTACAGTGTATTTTAATACAAATATAATACGGTACAGGGGAGACTGTCGCTAGTTGTCACAATAGAAACTGTCCAGTTATTATACTTTTAGCACTGGTTTTTATGTTTGGTTTAAATCCACGCTCTCTTAAATTGACTTTATTGTGTGAATTTTTTACACTAAATTGTATGATCTTTTACACTACATTTCAATTATTCATATAAGCTACTATTTTTATAATGGCTGTTGAGACAAGATATTTTACTGAATGAGCATATTTTATGTATATTTGATATAGTTTATGTTGTATTTTTCATGTATGTAAAAATGATGGTTTGATACTTTTATATTTCACTGTTTTTTTATTAATGAAATTCTTTTGCTGTTTTATACCATTATTGTTTTTGTACATACAGTCATATTTCACAGAATGACAAATTGCCCCATGTAGTATGACACATAACACATTTTGTTATTATATTGTAAATTTAGGCTCTGTTTTTAACGTATAATTATTTCTTATGATTTAGTGAATGTAAAAGTCATCCGTGTATTGCAACTCAACAAATTGTTTCATTTTAAAATTCAATTTTCTTTATTACATGTATGAAAACATGTATATAAATATTACGATATGCACATTCTGTAGATTTACATCATTTCTTTCTTGCTTAAAATCACATGAGCACACAAGCAAATTTGATCCATCTGATACATTTGTAGAAAATACATATCTTCTGGTATTGTTAAAGAGTTGTTAAGATTTGAATATGTGAAAAAATTCAGAATAAGACATTTACATAAACAGCGATGAACAATGCAAGCAATGCGATGATCAATCTTCAGCACATATTGTCACTGTATGATGCGTCTCCTTGGTATAATATTGTTGACACACAGCAGCACTTTATTCAGGCAATTCATATAAAATATATTTATTGACATTATTTGTTATTTTAGACAATTAAAATCATACTGTACAAATATATTAACGCTAAAGATAAAGGTAGAAATGATATTTTAGTTAGAAGAACTGACCGCTATAACCTGAATGAGACATGCAGTTTTATGGTAACAAAAAGAAAAGAAAAACAGAGCTCAGAATTCTACTAAATGTTTTTAACATAACATATTTATCATAATATATTTGTACTAGTGTCTCTGCCTACAACCGGAGGCTTTCTTTCTAAAACGATTCGTGTTTGTCCTATACAGTAAATCTCTTTAAATCTTTATAACTGTGCAGATCCACATTGCAGTCAGTTGTCCTGAATGACAGAAAATGTGTTGACAAATGTTAAAGCCGGCGCAACAGTGTGAGTATTTGAGCGTCTCACAGCGGCAGCAGCTCACAGAGAGGTTTTACGACAATTCCCAATACCACACCTCTCCCCAGACCCGAGGCCTTATCCAGCACCTTGAGTCTGAGGGCTAAATCTCTCAGGCCTCCCTCCTGCTCCTCGGACTCTGTGAAGAAGAAATCTTCATTGAACACAGGGTTACGGCAGTTCCTGATAATCGCGCTGTGCTGGCGCTGCAGCTTGCCGGGAGTGAGACTCAGGGTCAAGCTGCAGGTCAGAGGTCGAAGGTCACCGGGATCTCTCAAACCTTCTATGGAGACCACGCGGATGCGGACTGTCGCGGAGGACCCGGTGGCGCTGGACCGGAAGGCGGAGAGACGTACTCGACCTCTCTGTGGAAGGGGCAGGACGTGCTCCTGATGGAAGCGCTCCTGGCAGTGTAGCATGTCAAGGGGGAACTGAATGGGCGGGGCTAGTTTTGCAGAGCGAGAGGCCTGAATGACCTTAGCGCGTTGAGGAATTCTTGGCATGGGAGTCTTTTTGTCTTCTTTGTTGATGTGCAAAACATCCCGCTTAGGTGGATCTCCTGGCTTTAAGCATTCACTTTTGAAATTCTCTCTTCTGATTGGCGGCGGTGATGAACGAGGGGTGGAGTCAGCAGAAGGCGTGTCACTCTCAGTGCTGGCTGCCTTCAGCAGTGATCTGCATGCAAGCTTTGGTGCTTTGAGGGTCATCCGCTCCATCGTATAACCAGTAAGAGCCGAATGAAACAGAGACTCTTTGCGACGTGTGTTCGGACTCTCGAACAAACCAGATTCGTAACACTTTAGCGAATACGGGATCGGTTTGAGTTTATTCAAGGCTGCTGTAGATTTGTTCAAACTTGATCGCTGGCCGGGCCTGAACGCTGATAGTTTTCCACAGCCAAGGCTTTTTATTTCTTCATTCAGACACTGTGAAATTCTTTCTGCGTCTTCCACGAGGCAGCGCTTGGTCAGCTTGGGAGGCAAGAAAAAGTCAGGAATTTTATCAGGCGTGAGCACATTGGTGTGCAGTCTATTGAAGATGCCGGACTTTGCAGAAATGCCCTCTTTGTTCTTGCTGATGATGTGACCGATGTGCAGTGGAAGATTTTCTGCACCCTCCTGCATTCTCTGAATGATCCACATTGTGTCGGATAATGGCAATCAATACTGTAATACACAAATATATAATTCATTATAAAATCTAGATACCAAGACGTAAAAACGAAGAATCTCATTACTGTTTTACACGTAATATTTTCTTTAAAATCTCAGGGGCAAGTGTATCTTTTATTTATTTACACTTTTATTTATTTCAATTTGACAAGATCTTTTACATCTTCTGACACAAACAAAACAGGCAATAGTCTAAAATCTAATTTAAATGTGATAAAGGATTTTAGTTTTTTTTAAACATTATGACACAAAATGAATAAGAACATTGAGAATCTCTATCTCTTCATTAAATAAGCACATTTTCAACATCAACCATTTTAAGTGATTTGTAAAGCAGGTCAGATTTTCTTGCTTCCACTGAAGCGTACAAAATGCTCTTTGGAAGGTTCTCAAATCATGCTGGGATATCATGGATCATCAGGTTCTGCACAAACTTGTAGAGTTCATGCCAGCTTGAGTGCATGCTGTCATTAAAGCAAAAGGGGCACAAATGTACCAAATACTAAAACATTCATTGTCATTTGTAAAATCCCCTTTGACTTTAAAATGTTACTGTTACATTACTTTGCCATTTTACACTGGTCTCAGATTAAAAAGATGAAAACGTCTGCCAAATGCATATTGTAAATGTATAAGTTGTGACAAAAGGAAATTAAAGATTGCCTTAATATGTATTATTAATATCACTGATAAGTAGGGTTGGGAATCGAAAATCAATTCCAAATCGGAATCGAAAGGTTGGGATAGGAATCGGAAAGAATAGGAATCGGATACCCTTATCAATTCCTGTGTGCATATGTGTTAACTTGTGATCTGGTGATATCTCAATACAATCTCTTATGAAAATTATACCATATTCTATAGTAATATATGTATACATACACACACAAAACAGTGGTCATAAATCAATCAAACCAGGCTAAATGATCAGGTTCATATCTTGTGTTTTACATCAACTGTGGATTTGAAACAGGGAATCGATAAGAATCGGAATTGCGAAATCGGATAAGCCAAGAAATGTTTTTTTTTGTACATTTAAAAACGTATTTATTTTTTATTTCTTAATTTACAATTACAAATATATATTGCTTGTTAAAATAAAAACAAACAAGAAAAACGATTAAATGCATTAATATACAAAAGTTAAAATAATACATGCAATTAAATTCAAAGAAATCATAAATTTAGTCAGAAGATTCAGAATAATACAAGACACCTAAATAAAGTGACTTGCATTTCACAAAACCAATTAAACGTGAAATGTTGTGAGGTGTAAATTCACGGTTTTTGTCCTTACCTGTTTAGATGATCTGTAGTTGAGCTCCGTGAGCAGTCTTGTGTTATATGTGGACCGTGTGGATGTTTTAATGTTTGTTTTGGTCTGTCCGTCATTGTTTTAAATACACAGGAGCCAATCACAGGTCATCTTTCTGCCCTAGACTGCTTCTCTTTTCCTCTGCATGTATAGTTTCTTTTTGATGTTTAATAAAAAGTGGTTTCAAACAAGCCCTCAAAACCAATATCCTACTCCAAAACTGTTCTCAGGTCAGACAAACGTAGCTATGGAATATCTGTGACTCACAATTAAAGGTCAGCAGTGACCTCATTGGTGCTTCTTCAAAGGGAGACCTTTCCTTAGAAAATGGTTTGACATGTTGTGGGGTTTGACGTGTAGCCGCCCTGTCTAAAGGTTAACAAGAACAACTTTTAGTGTCCTGTAAGGGAAGTTTTATTTTCTATTTTATTGTATTACAATTGAAATTCAATTGTATTGTATTTATAGACCACTTTGGAAGACATTAACAACACAATCAAAATGTTAAACAAATATCTTAAGATTTTATAATTCATGTAAGATTAACTAAAATAATATTAAATAAAGAAAAACTGAAACTGGAAGTGCTTTGGACCAGTGTTTACATCTTGCAAAGTGCTCTATAATTCATTTAAAATGGGATCTTTTTTGGTTATTAATTTTATTAATATCTATCTCTATTCAAAGATAAACGTTTTGCTGTGACAGTCACATGCATTATTTTAATTTATGATGTGCTGTTTTCACTTAAACTGGTTATGTTTTCAATTAGCCACTAAAAGCAACAAGTAAAGTTTCACAAAATAAACGATGCTTCATTTTTTTTAAATAAACAAACAACAGATTTTCACTTTTTCATTCATCTGTTTTTACGGACTGCGACTCTGCCTTGAAATATTTTTAGTAAGTAGTACTGGTGTTTTTTAAGTTCTTTTTACATGTCTACAGTGCCAATTACAAAGGATCAATAATAAAATATCAAATATAGAGCTCCACCTGGTGGACTCACATGTGAAATGTTATGCTCTTAGTATCTGTTTCTGTACATTACATTTAAAGGTTTTTTATAGATAAGAAATCAACTTTACAGCTTAAATAAAAAATAATAAACCATAAATCAATAATAAACAAAAATATACTATTATACTCTAGTCTAGTATATTAGATAGTATATGTGAAGGGTTCATTTGCAAAAACAATTTTCAAAAATCATTTTTATTCATATCAATATTATTAATATCAATCAAACTGCAGTCGGGTTGTTTTGATTTTGTAACAATAACACAGAAAATACAGCAAACTAACATAATAAAACCCAATAAAACAATGATAACATAATAAAAAACATGATGTTTGAAAGTCTTTTTATTACAAATAAACTCTTCATATATACTACAGAATCAGAATCAAAAGTATATAGTTAGTAGTTTTAGGGACATGAAAAGAGCGTGTACTGTTCAGTATTTGGTCACTAGAGGACGCTCTTGTCTAACTGGTGCTGGACTGGATCACAGAAGTAAAAAAATATGTAGAAAGGCACATTAATTTATTAAAAGTGGGTGGAGTTTAGGGGCTCGGAAGTAAAATGTTTCCAACAAGTGATCTACAATGCTGAAAAGATTTCTACTGTCTACTATCTGCCTAAGCACAGTGACAGTAGAGACCCACAGAGACCCTTAAATTCGCGTGGCAGTTTTGACCAAATTAACGTTTTTAGAACACGGAGAACTCTTAGGTGTTTTATATTATTGGAAATTAATTGACTCTGCAAAGTATGTAGAAATTAAATGTTTGTTATTTGTTCAATAAAACGTTGATGATTCAGTCTTCTGTGTCAGGTCAATTTGAAGTAAATTCAACCTTACCTGAATAAGTAAAATATAAAGTTAAATTATTCTTATTATTTATTATTAATAACAATTAAGTAGATGACTGTTGAGTACTGTCAAAGAGTTAAAAGTATCTTCAAAGTGCTTCAGAATATGGGCGTAACCAGTAGGCTAAGCCAAACATTTTAAAATGTTTTCTATCCAATGAGACAATGCACTTGATGCTACCTTGTTTTTTGTGGAATTGTTTGTTTGGAGTTTGTGTGACTTTACTTTTACGCATTTCACTTAGAACAAAACAGCCCTAACTTTGAAACGAAAGAGGATTTGTATGATTTGTGTGATATTTTTAAATGCCATTTTAGTGGACTTGTGTTTAAAAGAATAATCCAAATTAAAGCGCTTACCGTCAAGTTAAAAGAACTTTACCTCCACAACACAGGTAAGTTAGGGATGTCCGTGCCAGGCCCCAGAGCTCTGTAGTGCGAGTGATGGCCTCCAGGATGTCCGCTGCCAGATTTTGCGGCCTTTTGTCACGAGCATTTTTTTAAGTAGTAAAGTTGTTTGAAACAATTAACGTACATTAATATAACGAACGATACCTTGCGTTATATTACTAATATCAACGTAAGTCAGCCACCCGGCGGCCATCTTAGTAACGCATCGCCTGGTCCGCTGGGCAGTTGCTACGTAACGTTAATTCAAACAAGCAATACAATCGCTGGCTAAAATTCCAATTAAACGACATATTTAAAAACAACATTTTAAAATTACGTAAACCGTACCATAACGCTTGTTTCCTATAATAAAATTGCGCTTAAAACTTTTTTCACATTGATTTAGATACTACGCATGCGCAAAGCTTTGCTAGGGCGGCCATTTTAAGTGTTGCATTCAAGTTTCAGGTTTCAAAGTACTTTATTGACATGATTGCATGTTCTTACAATAAAAAAGCATTTGAACATATAACGAAAGACATACAAACAGGTGCAAACATTTAAGTGACATTAAAATAAGGTGCTAAGTAAAAAAATCCACTATAGAATGAAATATAAAATAAATAAACAAACTGACTAAAATATAAACGATTTGACAATATACAAAATGTACATTTTAAGCAGAAACATAATAATAAGATAAGAATAAAACAGTAGGCTATATGTGTGCATCGATTCTAACAGATTAAGGCAGTTAATACACTTTAACTGAAATATGCAATAACTTCTTCCATTGCACTGTTACTTCGATAGCTTCTGTCCATAATTTATTTGCACTACTCTATATTTATCGCACTGCTGCTCACCATAGCCTAACTTATTGTATACAGCCACCTGTAAATTTCTGTTTATAGTAAAAGCCATCTGTACATTATGTTCATAATACATATCCATCTGTAAATTTCTGTTTATAGTAAAAGCCATCTGTATATTATGTTCATAGTATATATCCATCTGTAAATCTCTGTCTATAGCAATAGACATCTGTATATTATGTGCATAGTATATATCCATCTGTTAATTTCTGTTTATAGTAATAGCCATCTGTATATCATGATCATAGTATATATCCATCTGTACATTTCTGTTTATAGTAAGAGACATCTGTAAATCATGGTCATAGTACATTTCCATCTGTAAATTACTTCTGTATATTTATTTATGTAACTTATGCAACCAATGTATATCCTGCACTTGCTGCTATTGCACTTCTGGTTAGACCTAAACTGCATTTCGTTGCCTTGTACTTGTACATGTGTAATGACAATAAAGTTGAATCTAATCTAATCTAATCAGTAGTTTATTTCTGAGGGTGTGCAGCTGATAGGCTAGATGAATTTAGCAGCAGCTGATGTGTCTCTCTTCTCCCCCAGTAACATCTGCATTTGCAGTGTAGATAATCTGCCAGAGTGTATTTTCTGTTTAGGGCCCGATAACATTCTAGTTTACTTCCGTTTTTACTCTCATTTTCCCAATGGTCGAAGTATGACTTTTTACTTTCTTTGGTAATTTGGTTTATTCTGATTTGGGTTTGTAGTGCTGGTCTGAAGTTTCAGAGCCAGCTGGCAGATGGGACATGGTTTTAGGTCTCAGCTCCTGGGTTTTAAGTGCTTCATATTGTAGTGTGTTCGGGGAATTTGAGTTTAGGTGTGTCCCAATGTGTCTAAACCGCATGATTTTTGTCTGATTTCTGGTTTGTGCGGCTCTCTGTGTTTTAGGTTGGAGAGCTGCCGGAGTTGTTTTCTTTTCATTTTACATTCTTTGTCAAACCAGATTTCATCTCCAGATTTTAGTTTAGTTTTCTTGTTTTTATGTAGTAGGTTAGCCTTACCTATACACCTTTCGTAGATAAGATTTATTTGATGCACTGCAGTATTTATGTCAGTTTTGTTTGAAATCTTTTGATTTGGTTGGAAGTCTCCTTTGAGCTAATTTCACTAATAAATTCAGATTCACATTTTGGCGACCATTTGAATGTTGGGTCCAGTTTGATCAGATTGCTGGGCTTTTGGTTCGTTCTATGAGGTCGTTGAGTTTTCTTTAGGAACACGTTTATTTGACAGTGATCTGACAAGGTAGACTGTGGTCTGACTGTGAATGCACATACAGAGGACGGATCTAAATCTGTAATGGCGTAGTCAACAACACTAGCACCAAGAGCTGAGAAGTATGTGAATCGACCTAATGATTATTCCCTTGAGTGTCTATAATATCCGATTCTGAGCTTGTCCTGGCATTAAAGTCTCCACAAAGCAGCACATTTCCTTCAGCCTAAAAAAAAAGGCTGGTTTCAGTCTGAAGTTGATCAAAATGATTGTCTTTGTAATATGCCGATTCTGATGGAGGTATGTATCCTGCACAGATGTAAAGGTCTTTATCACAGTCTATAATGCCTCTTTTGAGCTTCATCCAGATATGTTGAGTCCTTTATCTGTACCGATAAATTGTTTTTTAGAGTCTCTTTGTACCAAATGATAACCCTCCAGAGTCTTTTCCACGTTTCACGTTACAGTTCTTAAGTGATGGCAGTATCATTTTCATGTATCCTGAAGGGCAGTAAGTGACTGTGTCTGATCTGCACCACGTTTCTTGCAGGATAATGATGGGCATTCCTTCAGTTATGTCATGGTTTGGTCAGTTACCCGGATGCATGGACATATTGGTGCTACTTGGATGTAAACAACAGCAAGATTTAAAGAAAATCTTAATTTGTAAGGAAAGCTAATTGTATATTGGCTTTTTTGTTGTTAAATTTCTATGTTAAAAAACACTACAAACCTACACTGTAAAAAATTCCATCGTAATTTAACGGCTAACTACTGGCAGCAGGGTTTCCAGCTGCATACTGTAATTTTACGGTTTTACTAAATTACGGTTGTCTGTAAATTAACGGTTTGTATTATTATTTTAAGGTTTCAATAAATTACGGATTTTCTGTAAAATAACGGTTAACTACTGGCAGCAGGGTTTCCAGCTGCGTACTGTAATTTTACATTACAGATTTTCTGTAAATTAACGGTAAAATACTGGCTGCAGGGTTTCTGAATTAAGGCTTTTAATTTAATTAAATAATATTAGAATAACCAAACACTGTGGAAAGAAAAATAAATCTATCTGATTTGTTAAGCATTCAGGACAGGAATACAGAAAAAAATACCTAAAGAGCATGGAATTGGATAACAGAATTTAAGATACACTTACACTTTTTTAATTAGTAATGTCTTAATCTTCCCCATTAATGAAGTTTGTGTCGATAATATGATTTAAGATTAATAACAAGAAGACAATAACAATATTCAGCTTTTACAATTACTAGTGAATTGTACATCATAAATTCCCACATATTATTACATAAACAAACAAAAATGTTACATAAACAAAATAAATGCATACATTTCCTCCAATTTTCCTATTGCAATCCTATTAACAGAAACATTAGGACATCCAATCTGATTTCTTTTATCAGTTTGTCCTTGGAGGGATCCATTTACTACCCCGCCCAATAGAATTCGAACAGCATAGGGTCCCTCTCCATCACTGTTTATGACTTCCCAAGGTTCCATTACCTTTGAAGCATCTACCCCAATTAGCAAATCCACATCAGCATCTATTTGAGGACTTTTAACATCTTTTAAGTATGTCCATTCGTCTAAATCCCTTTGAGTAACAGTGTTGTCTTTGGACACAGGCATCTTTTCTTGAGTGTAAACCTCTGGAAGTCTGTAGAAGATATCATCAGAGAGACCAGACACCTCTAATCCTGTCACAAGATGACTACAAACAGATGTTTCATGTCCCATTGTTTTCAACAGAATGTTAGTTTTCTTTGCCTTTTGGTTCAGCCTTTGCATTAAGCGTTCATAACAGAATGTAGCAAAACTACCAGAGTCCAAAAAAGCATATGTTTGAATCACCTTTTGTCCCTTGCTGTGCTTGACTTGGACTGGTACAATAGACAATGCGCAGCTTCCGACTGACCATATGCCTGAACTGGAACAAGCACATTGCTCAATACTTATTAGCTGCATCTGCAAAAAATGCAGAATGAAGCAGGGCTAGGACTGCCCGATGGCCCTAGCATTGGCCAGTTAACAGAACTGATCCGGCAAAGGCAGTATCGTCAACCCTGATAATACACACCTGATCAAGCTAATGAAAATCTTCAGAAATCGACACTTTCAACTTAATGCGAGGCTGCGCAGATTGCTTGGCGTATCGCACTAAAGTACCGCGAGAGCAATTCAAGTCCATACAGAGCAGTCTTCACTTGAATCGCTCTTGTGGTATTTTAATGTCACAGGCCGATAGATCTGTGCAGCGCCACATTAAGTTGAACGTGTCTGTTCCTGAAGACGTTGATGAGCTTGTCCAGATGTGTTTTATCAAGGTTGGGGCAAAACTCAGCAAGAAATGGATCTTGCGTGCCAGAGTTGAGAACCACTGTCTTAAAGGGACAGAAGCATAATTAACTTTTCTGTTTCAAATTCTAATTCTAATCAAACAACAAAGGACCAAGACAAAACACACTTACTGTTCCCGACTGATTAAATTATAACTTGATTAAGGTTTAATCTATGTTTCATTTATACAGTGAAGACTATAGTGTTATTTTACATTTGATTATTTAATTTTTGTACCTAATAACTACTATCAAACCAACCTCAACACCGAAAACCATTAGGTTTTTATTTAATTTGTTTGTTTGCTTTATTACATTTATTTGTGCTATTGAACTTTTGTTAACATAATAACGCATCCTCAGTGAGTTTCTTTTACATTCTCTCTCTTTCATTCACACACAATCTGCTTCATTATTCCTCAGTAATAACTTTACTGAATCAGCGCAAATTTAAAAGACGTGACAGATTAACTGCGCTGGTTTGGAAGAAAGTAGTTCTCAATTTCCTTTAAAAACCGGATGGTTTGCAGACAGGCTTGAATCAAATTGCAGCATTGTGTGCAAAAAAAAGGAAACTGTGAATTTATTTTAATGTTGCTTTGCACCTGCTCTTATTGGACTCAAAATTGCAGTTGCCCTGATGAAGATCTCACCTTTAGTCAAGCCGTCTTTGCTCCATGTCTTCTCATTGAGCCGCGTCAGGTCAAGAGAGCTGGGTTATTTGAGTACGCCGTTACTGGGTTACCATGGTACTCGTCCTTGTCGAGGTATTCAGGGTAAGCGTAGTTCCTTGTGCCTGAAGAAAAGCATGCAAAAATGTGACATCTCAAAACTGAGTGGATGCGCTATCTGAAAATACCATGTTAGTATTTATGTAAATGCTTGTTCATAAAAGAAAGTGATAACATACCTTTAAACTCCTTTTAAGTTAAGGTTTTGTAACATTCCTGTTTGTTCCCCTGCCGGACATTTACCACAATCCTTTGCACCTCCTGCCATCTCTCGATTTCGCCAGCACCTGCACCTCATTACCGGACATTATATATACTCACATTGTACAGTCTTGTTGTTTTTGTATTGTTATTATCACGTTTGGACCTTCTGCTCCCGTTTGTATACCCAAGCTTTGTTTACCTAAAGATTAAGTATTACCTGTTTGAACTTACCTGTTGGATTTATTACCCATTTGAACTAACCTACTGGATTTATGGACCTGTTTGGATTTAAAACCTTTTGCACTGTACTCTGTGGTGTGCTCGTCTGACCTGTCCCCCTGCGTTACAGAAGACTAGACCGACCAACATGACCACACCACAGAGTAGAGCTGAAGATCTGTGCCCGAACCCGTCAGGACCCGACGTGTTCAGGCTTCATTTCTATCATTTTACACGGACTCAGGCCAGGCTCGCGCTCCGGCTTGCGCGGTAAATGAGCGGCCATGTGATGCGTTTCGATTAGCGCGAGAAAGATGCTAAAAAGGATGCTGAGGAAGTGAAAAGGAGGCTTGCGTTTTGGTTGCACCAGCAACTAAATCAAAGTCTGAGGTGTGAAAAGTTTTGACCATGTGCATAATGAGAAATTATGTGGGATATGTGAAATGCATAAAAAGGGACATTCTGTTACTGTGAGTTCACACACCAAACCACACGAATTGAGCGTTTTGCGCGAGTAAATTACATACAAGGTCGCGAATAGACGTGAACTCGTGGCAGGCAATGCGAATGATGCGAATCGGTGCGAGATCATTTTGACCTCCAGCGTGTTCGGGTTAATCAGGTTTTCCAGTTTTATGTCTCAATGGAAAACCCCCCCGTTTGCAGCAGATTTTAGCGGCATTAATCGCTTGCTCCAAGATAGCCTGCGCTATGTTCTCGGTGAGGCTGCCTCCACAAAACTCATCATGTCCTCGCAAGCAGAAGGGCGCTTTAGGATTATGATGTAGCGATCCGGTCGGTCCTGCCAGCCCAGAAGCTGGACGATCACAGCAACAAAACCTCCCATACTGGCAAGCAAATGAAGACCGATCTCTTGAAGAAGGAAGGAATAACCCGGCTAGAAGAAAGACAATTTTTAGCATAATTGCACTCTCAAACAACCTTAGGTTTGTAGTTTGTACTGAAAAAACAATGAAGATGTTTCCAACTGAATAATAACACAAGCTACTTACAATGTTGCTATAATCCTAAATATAGGATTTATATCATCCTAAGTAGGATTGGTACCAGCCTAATTATATTCTTCCCGACAACTTTCAACGCCACCTGATCAACAAAACAAAAATTGGATTTGTGTAAGCATTATCCTGAACAGAACTGTGCTATAATACATTTACAACATTAAAGAGTCTGTTTGGTCAGGTTTCAATAAATCAAGCACTAAAGTAGTGGACACTGGATACATTAACGTTTGAATAGGATCCAGTGAGATATCAAAAAGATGAGTACAAGACAGAAAGAAAAAGAGTAAAAAAAAAAGATCAAACCTTCAAGCCATCCATCACACAGGTCCCTTCATTGATGGCTCCAAAACCGCTTTTATCCACTATTCTGTCAATCTCATACTGGCGGCCATTGAATTCTATAAAAGAGAAGAGCAGCAGACATGAATCACCTAACATAAGCAATACTTTAGCTTACAATTTTAACAATATTTGTTTCTCATGTCAAATATATTGTTGTTATTAAAAAACAAATTTAACCTGAATTTTGTTGCTGAATACATTATTACATACACACATACACATTACAGAAACTAATGTTTACATTACTAAGGGTGTGTAGTGATACACTTAATCGTGGTGTGAATAAAACAGCTATTGACCAATCAGAATCAAGGACTCAGACTATATCTGTTTTATAAATTGTGTTATGTTGTAATTATGGAGGTAAACTCACTTTCAATTCTCACTTTGGGATCCTCATCATCCCCCAGCTTCTTTTGACTGAGTGATTTTGAATGAGAACTCAGGATTTGATCCCCCTCCCTGTCATCAATTAAGTCAAACCAAGGAACATTTGGAAACTGAATGACATCATCGTTCCTGGAGTGGACAGGAGTCTGGAGGCTGTCTGCGGGATCTTCCAGCTAAAATAAACAGTAATATAAGTGTATTGTCTTAATATATGATATTGACACATATTAACTTGCCAACTTCCAGATTTTAGAATAAATTACCAACAAAAAAAACCTTTTTTTGCTGGGTGTCAGGTCTATAAACCACAGCTAAAGCGGATGCTAAAACAAAAAAGACTTGAACAAAAAAATATAAACACTTGCACAATACCTCAAACCATGCGTGGTAAAGGATCTTTTCCAGATGGATCCGCTCATCTGGATTCGTCTGCAGACAGGCTTGAATCAAATTGCAGCATTCTGTGCAACAAAAAGAATGTAAACTGTGAATTTATTTGAATGTTGCTTTGCACCTGCTCTGATTGATTGTGTTTTTTGTAAAAATTCAGAATTTGCCCTGATGAAGATCTCACCTTTAGTCAAGCCGTCTTTGCTCCATGTCTTTTTATTGATCTGGTACAGGTCAGTGGAGCTGGGAAAATGCCCGAACACCATGACAAACAACAGTACGCCCAGTGAGTACACCGTCGCCGGCTTGGCATGGTACTCGCCTGTTTTTAAGTATTCAGGGCAAGCATACTTCCTTGTGCCTGAAGAAAAACATGCAAAAATGTGACGCTATCTGAAAATACCATCTTAGTATTTATAGAAATGCCTGTTCGTAAATGAAAGTGATGAAACATACCCATATACTCCTTGTAAGTAGATGTTTTAAGCAGATCGCCACACCCCAAGTCGATCATTTTGACCTCCAGCGTGTTGGGGTTAATCAGGAAGTTTTCCAGTTTTATGTCTCGATGAAAAACTCCCCGTTTGCGGCAGATATTAGCGGCTTCGGTCACTTGCCCCAAGATAGCCTGCGCTATGTTCTCGGTGACGCTGCCTCCATTGTGCTTCATGAAACTGATCCCATCCTCGCAGGGAGAAGGGCACTCTAGGACCATCATGTAGCGATCCGGTCGGTCCTGCCAGCCCAGAAGCTGGACGATCACAGGAACAAAACCTCCCATACTGGCAAGCAAATGAAGTCCGATCTCTCGAGGTAGGGGTTCAGGATAACCCGGCTAGAAGACAATTTTTAGCATGATTACACCATTAACAAACAAGAATTTAGCTCAGTCTCGAACAACCTCAAGTTTGTGTACTTCAAAAACGAAGGTGTTTCCAATTGAATAATAACACAAGCTACTTACAATGTTTATATAATCCTGGATTATATCCTCTGTCTTCACAACAACTTTTAACGCCACCTGATCAACAAAACAAAATTGGATTTGTGTAAGCATTCATCCTGAACATAACTGTGCTATAATACATTTACAACATTAAAGAGTCTGTTTGGTCAGGTTTCAATAGATCAAGCACTAAAGTAGTGGACACTGGATACATTAACGTTAGAAAAGGATAACGTCAGATATCAAAAAGTTAAGCACAAGACAGAAAGAAAAAGAGTAAAAAAAAAATAAAACCTTCAGGCCATCCTGCACACGGGTCCCTTTATAGACTACGCCAAACCTGCCTTCACCCAGCATTCTGCCGATCTTATACTGGCGGCCATTGATTTCAACTAAAGAGAAGAGCAGCAGACATGGATCACCAAACATAAGCAATACTTAACATAATTCAACAATATTTTATATTTTATGATGTCAAATATATTGTTGGTGTTACAAAAAACAAATGTAACCTGAATTTTGTTTCTGAATACGTTATTACATACACACATACATATTACAGAAACAAGAATGTTTACATAGCTATAGGTGTGTAGTGATACACTTAATCATTGTGTGAATAAAACAGCTATTGACCAATCAGAATCAAGGACTCAGACTATATCTGTTTTATGAATTGTGTTATGTTGTGATTATGGAAGTAAACTCACTTTCAGTTCTCACTTTGGGATTCTCATCATCCTTCAGCTTCTCTTGACTGAGTGATATTGAAGGGAAAGGCGGGATTTGAACCTCCCCTTCATCAATGACATCAGATCCAGCATCATCTGGATACTGAAGGACATCATCGCTCCCAATGTGGACAGGAGTCTGGAGGCCATCTGCGGGATCTTTGTCCTGAAATAAACAGTAATATAAGTGTTGTATTGTCTAAATACATGATATTGACACATATTGATTTGCCAACTTCCAGAGTTTTGAATAAACCAACATCGAAAAACAAAACCTTTTTGCTGCCTGTCAGGTGTATAAACCAAAGCTGAAGCAGATGCTAAGAAACCTAAAACAAAATAAGACATCAACAAAAAAACACACACACTTGCACAGTACCTCAAACCATGCGTAGTCAAGGATCTTTTCCAGATGGATCCGCTCATCTGGATTCGTCTGCAGACAGGCTTGAATCAAATCGCAGCATTCTGTGCAACAAAAAGAAAGTAAACTGTGAATTTATTTGAATGTTGCTTTGCACCTGCTCTGATTGATTGTGTTTTTTGTAAAAATTCAGAATTGCAGTTGCCCTGATGAAGATCTCACCTTTAGTCAAGCCGTCTTTGCTCCATGTCTTCTTATTGATCTGGTGCAGGTCAGTGGAGTTGGGAAAAAACCCAGTCAACATGCCAAACAACAGTACGCCCATTGAGTACACTGTCGCTGGCTTGGCATGGTACTCGCCTGTTATTAAGTATTCAGGGCAACCATACTCTTTTGTACCTGAAGAAAAACATGCAAAAATGTGACGCTATCTGAAAATACCATCTTAGTATTTATAGAAATGCCTGTTCGTAAATAAAAGTGATGAAACATACCTATAAACTCCTTGTAAGCAGATGTTTTAAGCAGATCGGCGACCCCAAAGTCGATCATTTTGACCTCCAGCGTGTTCGGGTTAATCAGGAAGTTTTCCAGTTTTATGTCTCGATGGAAAACTCCCCGTTTGCAGCAGATTTCAGCAGCTTTGGTCACTTGCCAAAAGATAGTCCGCCCTATGTTCTCGGTGATACTGCCTCCATTGTGCTTTATGAAATCGATCCCATTCTCGCAGGGAGAAGGACACTCTAGGACTATAACAATGTAGTCCGAAAAGTCCTGCCAGTCCAGAAGCTGGATGATCACAGGAACATTTTCTCCATTGGTGGCAAGCAAATGAAGTCCGATCTCTCGAGGAAGGGGTTCAGGATAACCCGGCTAGAAGAAAGACAATTTTTAGCATGATAAATGAGAGACATAAATTAACAATTATTGTTTATTACATGTCTAGTTAGTATCAGACTTGAACACATGAAAAGGTCCACACATAGAAATAAATAGCAATTAAACATAATATTGATACTTACCATCCACCTTACACGACCCATTTTACTGTGGTCATATTACATTACTAAGTGGCAAATGCCTGTATGGCGGCCAAATTTGCACCCATTTGTAAAATTATATATGCCAATACTTATAATTAAAAACTTCCAAATATCGGCCGATATATCAGCCACTGCAATATATCGGTCTATTACTAGTCTCGAACAAACTTAGGTTTGTGTACTTAAACTATGAAGATGTTTCCAACTGAACATTAACACAAGCTACTTACAATGTTGATATAATCCTGGATTATAGGCATTGTCTTCTCGACAGCTTTTAATGCCACCTGATCAACAAAAGAAAAAATGTATTTGTGTAAGCCTTCATCCTGAACAGAACTGTGTTATAATACATTTACAATATTAAAGGGCATGTTTGATCAGAATTCAATAGTTCAAGAAAAAAAGGGTGAAAAATATCACACCTTCAAGCCATCCTTCACACGGGTCCCTTCATAAACGACTCCAAAAGTGCCTTTACCCAGCATTTTGCCGAACTTATACTGGCGGCCATTGACTTCAACTAAAGAGAAGAGCAGCAGACATGAATCACCAAACATAAGCAATACTTAACACAATTTAACAATATTTGTTTCTCATGTCAAATATATTGCTGTTATTACAAAAGTAATTTAACCTGAATTTTGTTGCTGAATATGTTATTACATACACATATACATATTACAGAAACAAAATGCTTACATTGCTATGGGTGTGTAATGATACACTTAATTGTTGTGTTAATAAAAAAGCTATTGACCAATCAGAATAAAGGACTCAGACTATATCTGTTTTATAAGTTGTGTTATGTTGGAATTATGGAAGTAAACTCACATAATTCGATAGTCACATTGGGATCCTCATCATCCTCCAGCTTCTCTTGACTGAGTAAAGTTAAAGGCAAAGGTGGGATTTGATCCTCTCCCCTGTCATCAATGAAGTCAAACCAAGGATCATCTGGATACTGAATGTCATCATCACTCATAGAGTGGACGGGAGTCTGGACATCTGTGGGATCTTCCACCTGAAATAAACAGTAATATAAGTGGTGTATTGTCTAAATATATGATGTTGGCACATACTGACGTGATTTCAAAAACAAAAGCGAAAATAGCTGCAATATTAAAAAACCATTTCAATAACATGGCTTGTGCTCTGGAAACTAAATGGTGACTAATACTAAAGCCCTTTTTTTTTTGCTGGGTGCAAGGTTTGTAAAGTACAGAGTGAGATGAGCACACAACAGAAGAAAAACTATTTGCTGAGTAGTTACTGCAAGTAAAAAAATCAAACCTTCAAGCCATCCTGCACACTGGTCTCTGCAAAGACGGCGCATAGATAAGCGCTTTCAGCCAACATTTCATCCATCTCATACGTGCTGTAGTTGGCCCCTGTTCATAGATAAATGAAGTTGACACAAAACACCAAGCATTGCAAAATTGTGTTGTGTGCATTGTGTTCTGTTGGTAAAACGAACCGAGACCGAACACACTGGGATTCTTAATATTCTCCAGCTGGATGTCCAAATCCCTGTCCAACTCTCCAGCGACTGGATTCTGAACAGCATCGTTGTTCGACTCCAACTCAAAAACCATGGGAAAAAGGGGGTCAGAAAAAGTGGAGAAGATGTGATTTTTCTGGTCCTCTGGAGTGACATCCTGTCCTAAAATGTCATCTGTAGAGGGGAACGACATCAAACACAACATCATATACACATGTAATAATGAACATCTACATTAATAATCAATTCTATTGATAGCACAATATTGTAAAGTGTCAGGAGATAGTACAAATTTACTCAACAAATGAATCTGTTAACCAGTTAATGTTCAAACGTTTGGGGTCATTTAAGTAACACATTTCTTTTGACCTTGTATAGCTTTAGACGAAACAACAAGAAAAAATCATATGCAAGACTTAATATAACGTTTAAAAGCATCTCACAGTACAAACAAACCTTAAAATAAACGAAAAAATATTTATAAGCGAGTTAACGCTAAACATTTGAAAGCAAGTGTACATAAAGTGATGATATTATTTTCTGCCATACTGACCTGCTATCCGTCTCCAAAAACCCTTGTTTGTCTCTCCATCTGTTTTACAGCTCACATGTGAGTGATCTGTATTCGCGGTCGATGGTGCAGGTGTACTTTGTTTGTACACACCGCTCCAATCGTCAACGCAGTCAGATTGAACGAATTTGTCCGATTTTTGACCCATCTTAACTTTTAGTAAACAGCCGTAAGTCAACCGTAAGCAAACAAGTAGCAGAATGAGCCAAACGAGTGGTTTTAGTCTCTATTAGTCGCGCGCTCGAGCTATCATTGTTACGTCATATTAGAAGGTTTTGTTGTTTATATTTGAATGCGAGTCTGGCTTCTGACCAATCGCTATATCTAAGTTACCTATAAGCTTTTACATAAAATATAACCTAAACATTATTTAACTAAACATAAAAAAGATATAGATGAAAATTGTAGCTTTTGTAAGCAGAAGCTAGAAGTTTATTTTGTTATTTTGTTTATTTTAAGTTTAGTTTTTATTTATTTTGGCAATGCCCTTTTGTTTATTTTTTTGCAAAAAGTAGGCTACTTGATTTTATTATTGAATATATTGATGTTAATTTTATTTTACTTTGGAAAGATGTCCTCTTGGGTATAATTGTTAATTCTTAAGATAAACAAACCCACATATACATTAATAATATAGTTATTCTAATGGATAAATTTCACATTCATCACACACATTTTTAAGAAAGAAACCATGCTTCTTAGTATTTGAAAATGAAGTAAAACATTATTTTGAGTCTATAATGCCCTTAAAAAAATCTAAGCTATTCGCATTGTACGAGCTTGTGGACTTTTAAAGTATTCTTATAATTTTGTTTATATATTCTCCTTAGCTTGTTCTGCATGTTAGGTTATGTTTTGATTGTATTGTTATTTTGCATTATTAAATAAAAAAAATAGTTGAATGTGAGTCAGAGAAAAACGCAGATTAAATTCTGGTTGTTAAGCGCAGTAGGATGTCTGTTTGGTAACCGTAACATACTTTACGGTACCATACTTTACGGCCATGTTGGACCTGAACTTGAAATAAAAGTTTTCAAATGAAAACTAAATTAATTATCACTGATATGACACTTATTTTTTGATCTCTTTATTCATTTATTTAGATAGATAACTTCTCATCGTCTTTAACCATGAGATGGCACACTTATTTCTAATGTTAGAGACAGTTAAAACTAAGATCAGCGGCAACCTAACTCGGGCTCTGCACTCCAGTATAAAATAGACCAAAGATCACATTAAGTAACAATATATTATATTTGAAGTGTTTTTGTAATCCAGGAATCCAAGAATTTCACTTTTTGGGTCATCACATTACGTTGACGTTACTAACGTAAGAGTCACGTACGTATTTTGGCTAGCTGCAGCTATAATAAATAAAAATAAAACATAAAACAACGTTTTCATGCACGTTACTCTCATTTATTTTCGTAAATACAGTTTATTTGTTGAGTAACGAATCTTACCTGATCAAATTTACTGTCAGACGAACGTTTGTTCAAGCGTTGTTGTTGTTGTTGTTACTGCTGTACAGACGACATTCTGTCAGACAGATAGTAAAACAAAAAGACTTCGCTGTCATAACGTGATCAAACTGCATAACCTTAGAGCAGATCTACTGTTGATGAATGATGCAATGATAGTTAAAAAAAAAAGTCTGGGTCAATGTGAAATAAATCCAGAGTGGCATCATATGGCTGGAGCTCCGTCTGTTGTTATAAAAACCATCTTTTCAAGGGGCACGTGTTTTTCAAGTCAAAAACTCCTCTTTGGTGAAAAATCATCAAAAACCATAAAACAGCTAACTGAGCTGTATCACTTGCTATTTTACAAGTTTAAATAGCAGTAGGTTATGTTAACACCAAGTGAAATAGCAGCATTTTCTTTGGATTAAGTGTAAATAGTAGTTAGATGTTAAATAATTATACATAGTGGCAGTCGCAGATACTAGTTGCACCTCTTTGTTGTGAAATAAACACTAAGCAATAAAAACAGTATAAATCATTATATTTATAAAATTATTAAAAGCACGCACGCACGCACGCACGCACGCACGCACGCACGCACGCACGCACGCACACACACACACACACACACACACACACACACACAATAGTAATAATAAAAATAGCTATACTATAGTATAGTCATGACATTGCTCCATGTACGCAATACATTCAATACATATGATGTGTTGTTCTCACTTAAGCTGGTTATGTTTTTAATTACCACTAAAAGCAACAAGTAAAGTTTCACTAAATGAACGATGCTTTTTTAATAAACAAACAACAGATTTTTACTTTTCATTTTTTTCATTCGTTTTTCACGAAATGCTACTCTGCCTTGAAATAACTGAAGTAAGTAGTAGCCTACTGGTGTTTTTAAGTTATTTTTACAGTACATGTCTACAGTGCCAATTACAAAGGATCAATAATAAAATACCAAATATAGAGCTCCACTTGGCGGACTCACATGTGAAGTGTTATGCTCTTAGTATCTGTTTCTGTACATTACATTTAAAGGTTTTTTGTAAATAAGAAATCATCTTTAAAGGCTAAACAAAAATAATAATCTATAAACCAATAATTAACAAAAATATACTATTATACTATAGTCTAGTAGCCTTTATTAGATATATGAAGAGTTTATTTGCAAAAACAGATTTTCAAAAATATTTTTTATTCATATCAATATTATTAATATCAATCAAACTGCAGTTGGGTTGTTTTTCATTTTGTAACAATACCACAAAATATACAGCTAACTAACATAATAAAACCCAGAAAAAACATGATAACATATTAAAAACCATGATTTTTTTATGTCTTTTGCAAATAAACTCTTCATATATACTATAGAATCAGAATCAAAAGTATATAGTTAGTAGTTTTAGGGACATGAAAAGAGCGTGTACTGTTCAGTATTTGGTCACTAGAGGACGCTCTTGTCTAACTGGTGCTGGACTGGCTCACAGAAATAACAAAATATGTAGAAAGGCACATGATTTGATAAAAATGGGTGGAGTTTAGGGGCTCGGAAGTAAAATGTTTCCAACAAGTGATCTACAATGCTGAAAAGGTTTCTACTGTCTACTATCTGCCTAAGCACAGTGACAGTAGAGACCCACAGATACCCTTAAAAACAATACAATTACTATTTGAACCATTAGGACCATTAGGTGATTTTTTTGGCCCATCAAGGTTGTAATTTTTTTCTTAATCATTTACACTTTCTAGTGCATCTATCGCCACAGTTACAATTAAATTAAATTGTTGCTTATGGTAAATGCTAAATACAAATTAGCACATACAGTAAAGACATGAAGAAAAACAGAGAATTATGAAATACAAAGAATATATAGTATTCTTGCACTTTTGCATTCATGCGCCCCTTTAAAAATCCGCTTGTCCTATAATAAACTGTTCTCTAGTAACATATTCCGCCCAATGGTGTGATCCAAATCCAGACACGCGTCAGAGTCTGTACGTCACTCACGACACGCGGATCTTCGGTCCTCCTCATCTTCCCGTGACAGTCTGTCTGCCGGTGTCCATGGAGCGCGATGTGGATGGTGCCTTTAGTTTCAGGATAAAACATCTACTACATCGCCGACTAACAGTTTCTGTGTAACGGTCCGCATATGTGATGGACTGACACATACAGTTTAGAGGATCCGCCGTTCAAGTCTGTAAGTCTCTTCTTCTTTATCCCACTACTACAATGTGCGTTCGACTTTATGCGTTGATGCACAGACCCATGGGCGTATAATACGTAAGTATCGCGAGATCAGGCCTCTTCTCTGTGCTTTGAACTCACTCTCGCGGTGCTTTGTTATCATATGACGATCGGTCTGCGCAGCGCCGCTTGAAGTCGAGCATAGCTATATGAAAACTGTAGCTGCCTGAGATCATGTGCTTGTAAAGTAATCTAGTGGATTAAGATTGTATTGTTTTAATAGCGATACATCGGGCTATAACAAATTTATTGGACAAAAGAGAATAAACGCGTGTTTAGTACAAATTGCATGTGACACGTTAGCTGTTTTGTGTGTAGGTCTCTCACCACTTAATGACACAAGTGTCTCCTTGTTTAAGGAAAGTAACCTTTGTGTACGGGTGAACTGTAACCCTTTTCTATTTTTTCTTCATTGCAGAGTCTTTCCAGAGAAAAGAGTGATAGCTGTGAATGAACCGCCGTATGATCCTCAGATTATGGTACATGGAGTATGAGGAGCAGCCCTTCATGACGCAACACTCTAAAGGCATCTGAAGTCGCAAAAGTTTGAGGATATGACTTACTGAATGTGAAATAAATCTCCTTTAGGCATTGCCATGCACAGAATGGTGTGTTCACTTGTAATTGCAGACCAACAGCTGTCTACTTTGTGGATCCGTTCCACATCATGCTTTGGAGACTTTGACCATAAAACGGCTTGATAGACTTTCCTTTAGGGTGTTCACTTTTCCCTTCCAAAAGAAAACCAGCTTTCATTTTGCAAAAATGGGTCCCTTTGTGTCTCCATTTAATAACCTGCTATGCATGCTTCTGGGCATCTCCTTCACTGTCTGGTTCACGCTGCTTTTGGTTTTCATCATTGTTCCTGCCATTTTCGGCCTGTCCTTTGGCATCCGGACGCTCTACATGGAGACGCTGCTCAAGGTGTTTGAGGTGAGTTGGGTGTAAAGTTTGATCTTTTTGTAAGTCCCATTCCTTAAAACAGCCTAGTTACTGCACAATTCCATACATGTTAATGGGTATGAGAGACCAGGTGCAAGAAATGAGATTTGTTGCTCCAGTGCACATCTGGTTAATGTTTCCAGATAAAATCATTTTTTTCCCTTACCAATGTGTTTTCCACATCAGAGACGTTATCAGAGTCAGTGAATAGTTGAGGGGCTTTTTTACTCCAGCTGTGGCTGATTCATTACCCGACACCTCTCTGAATCTCTTACATAACTGTCTGTGCATTCTTATTACTTGTGGAGACATGCATGTGCGTTCACATGTATTTAGCTGCTGTCCAGTACGTTTTTGGGTGGGACAGTCCACCCAAAAATGAAAATTGTGTCATCATTTACTCACCCTCAGGTTGTTCCAAACATGTATACATTTCTTTGTTCTGATAAACACAAAGGAAGATATTTGGTAGAATGTCAGTAACCGAACAGATCTCAAACAAATGTATACTAGTTTGGAACAATCTGAGGGTGAGTAACTGATGACAGAATTTTTATTTTTGGGTGGACTGTCCCTTTAATGGGGTCATATGGGAAAATATGTTTTCCTTTTGTAATGAAAAGAGTTTGATGTCCTGTAGAGTTTGTGCTTCACATTTTAGGCAGATCGATTTTTTCTATGCAGGTTTTGCAAAGAGACTCAAGGGCCGTGTGCCACAAATAATTTTGACCCGACAGTAAAACCCACAGCTTGCATGTGAGCGTGGCAGAGAGACGTTTTGGTTTTCACATGTGTTCAGGGCATTATATGACACAGGGTGTCTTAAAGACACAGCAGCAAAAAGTGAGTCACTTAACCCCTTAATGCAAAGAGGTCACTACAGTGGACAGCTATTCAAAGAGCTATTTTGTGTTGCCATCAAAACCCTAAGTGTAATAGTAGGCAGGTTAAGTAATAAAACTTAAAAGTTGTAAATGTAAATGACCAAAAATGAATTAATCACTAAGCATTTTTGACTTCTAGTATTCTAGTACAAATAAAATATTCTTAAATCAAGAAACATTAATTCGACAAGGAAAGTGATCCAAGATATTTAAATAACTAGAAAGGGCTGTCAAATCCTCAATAAACCTTTTTGTTTTTACATAATGTATATGTGAGTACTGTGTCCAAAAATTATTATATAAGTACAGACATGCATGAATTTGAAGAAAAAATATTAATTTGTATATATATATATATATATATAAAATCAATTTTATATACATATAAAAATGTATACACACACACACACACACACACACACACACATATACATATATCTGAAATATATACATGTATGTGTGTGTATTTATATATACATAGCACACACATATATATTATGTCAACAAAAACATTTATTTTTTTCTTGTTTTAAACATAAACTTCCTTAATTCTTATATTTCATAAAATATCTTACTGTAGGTCATGTTTATTGTCAAGTAAATGTATTTTGATTTTGAATTTTTAGATATTTGTACTAGAAAACAAGACAAAAATGCTTAGTAAGAAATTCATGTTTGCAGGGTAAATTTTGTTTTTATGCTCTCAGAGTAAAACACCACAGACTAAATGGGTTTGTCATAATTCATGCATGAAAGTGAGGGTAGTAAGGGTAAGGAAGAGGGTGGAAAATGATTCTGAAGCAAAACCTTTGAAAATGAAATGAAGAATGACCAGTTTACACAGGCTGCTATGACCAGTTTAACGCTGATCCTTCCAGAAAACACACATTTATAGATGTCAAATGGCAAATGAAAAATCTTCAGACATGGCTCAAGACAGCAGTAAATTTAAAGGAAAGCTTCTGGTAAACTTCTCAATACTTTGACTGTGTTTCCTTGTTTTTTAGTCCTGTAAGTCAATTGTGTGCAGTGTGTGCTCCACATGCCCTTCCTGAATAAACATACTGGCATTATTCCTCCCACATTTTTCAATAAAGTGCTTGTTGTTCCCTGGGGAAAATGTTCCCTCTTAGCATGTGTGTGGGTTTCATCTGTGCGTTCGGTACAACCCACCACGTTTTCTCAAATGAAAGGAATCATGTATTAATGTAATAACGTATTGTAGAAGAATAAATGAATAATCTATCAAGAAATAAATAGGTTTTACAGTAGAGTTACATGTTAACTAGGCATGGGTCGTTTCAGGTATACTGCGGTATAAAAAAGTAATGGTTTTAAAACCACAAAAACTTTCTGTAATACCGTTTCAAAGGTATGAGCTGTTTTTATGTCTTATCAAAGACGGAAAGTGTAGGAATCCATCAGGTTTTGTGCTATTTTTTGTTTATGCTTAATTTGTTGTTTGCTTATCGGTATTGCACTGCATTGTATGTATACATGTAAGTTAAATTACTAGAATTGCATGTAAAAAAAATTAAAGTATAAAGTAAACTGTACATGTTTACTACCGTTCCAAATATTATATATTAAAAATATATTGTGTTTACTGGGAAAAAGCAGTTTTTTTACCCAGACATTTAAAGAAAACATTTTGAAGCTGCAATTGCAATACCGTCATACCGTGAACCCATGATTTTTAGATAACACTGTTTTGTTCAATTTGATTTCCAGTGGGCCACATTGAGGATAGAAAGAGGAGCCAAGGAAAATAACCATCTTTTGTACAAGACTAACGCTAATGGTACGTGTGTTTGTAACTGTAAATAAAGTACAACCCTGTGTCTATAAGAGAATGATTCTGTACCTGTTAGGTGTGTGCTCATGTGCTTGTACAATGTCAATGATGTTGCTTGTTTTGGTGTGTCCGTGGTGCTCTTTTGATCTCCTGGGACGTGAGGTGGATGTTCAGTGTTAACCTGTCCATTTAAAGATACAGTTAAAAGGGATAGTTCGCCCTAAAATGACAAATCTGCCATCATTTACTCACCCTGATATTTTCCCAAACCTGACATTCTTTTTTGTGGTTAGAGAGAATGTTATAGGGACACACAGCTTCAGTCACCATTCACTTTTTGTTTCCTTTTGTTTGTGTTTGTATTGTTATTTTCTCTCAGGCATTATTGCCAAAGAACCTACCTCGCTGGAAGAAGAGCTCAAAGAGATTCGGCGAAACGGTTGCAGTCGACTGCTGAATGGGCCCACCACCACAGGCCACAGCCCTTCCTCCTCAGAGTACGAAATGTCCGACATCTTTTACTTTTGCAGACGCGGGATTGAAAGCATTGTTGAAGACGAGGTCACCAAACGCTTTACGGCGGAAGAACTCGAGTCGTGGAACCTGTTGACCAGAAGCAACTATAACTTCCAGCACATCAGCACCAGACTGACAGTGCTGTGGGGTCTTGGAGTTCTCATACGCTACGGCTTTCTGTTGCCTCTCAGGTGAGAAAGAAAACTTCTTCCGACATCTCCACTGAGGTGCATGCGGGGCTTTTAGGCCTGGTGGTTTGTGAAGACAAATGAATTCCATCCCAGCCAAGTATCCAGAGACAATAAACAGCTCTGGTGTTATCAAAACATTAATAATCACTTATCTTGCGTGTGTCACCAACCGTTTGCTGTTTATCTGTTTGTAGTAATAAGAAATATTTTTATTGTTGACAAGACATTTTAAAAACTCTCTTTTTGATTCAGATCTTCTTTTGCCCTCTTCTGGCACACGTCTGAATTTAGTGTCTTGAAAACAGGCTAATTCTGCTGTTCCTCAGGGCCATATGGAGCTTGTGTGGGATTAATGTCATTCAGGGCAATGAACTTAACCCACATTCTTTAATAGAAACTCCTCACCGGCCCGTGTGCATGTTTGAGATGATGAAGAGTGCTTGATATCTGACCTCACTTTAATAACACAGCCCCATCTGGGTATTGTGGGGATAATTGAATCATGGGCAGAAACCCAAATCTGCTTTTAGCTGTGTACTGTAATATTAAATGTAAATTCATTTTAAATTTGAAGTTTGGTCTGCAACATCGTTTGCCCTGAAATTGTTTTTCATGTTTTTCATGGTCAGGTTGACACTAGCAATCACAGGAGTCAGTTTGCTGGTATTCTTCACCACGCTGATTGGTTTTCTGCCAAGTGGAAGGTAGGAAACATGGTTAAAAAACTTTCGGTAACACTTTACTTAAAGCATTTATGTATAATGCATTATGAATGTAGTTATAACGTATTAATTATGCCTTGTAATGTACCTTATAATGCATAGTAATGTGTCATGAATAATTATAACCACAGTTAATACATTATTACACTTATCAATGTTGACATTTTTTTACTTTTTGTTATTAGAACATGCTGGTTAAAAAAGTGGTAGCACACATTTTAACATTCTTCTTGTCAATGCTTAATAAACATAAATAACATAAATTAATTAGCATTCTTACTTTGAGTAATTATAGTCTTATGTAACTTTTTTATTTGTAAATAATCCTCATTTATCATAGTAAAATTGTATTATTTACTGCATAATACATTACCAGTCAAAAGTTTGGAAACATTTACTCATTGTTTCATATATATATATATATATATTAGGGCTGTCATGCGATTAATCGCATCTAGAATAAAAGTTTGTGTTTACATAATATATGTCTGTGTGCTGTGCATATTAATTTTGTATTTATAAAAACAAACCCATACATGTATATATTTAAGAAAAATAGAAACATTTATAAACATTTAAATATAATTTTAATTATTGGTAAATATAAATAAATACATCTAAATATTTCCTAAATATATATAGGCCTACATGTATGTGTTTGTGTTCATAAATTCAAAATGAATATGCACAGTAAACAGACATCTATTATGTAAACACAAACTTTTATTCTGAATGCGATTAATCGCGATTACAGCCCTAATATATATATAAATACAGTGCTGCTAGAAAGTTTGTGAACCCCTTGAACTGTTCAGAGTTTTCTGTTGTTTTACCGCCGTGGTTTTTAAAATTTTATCATCACCTGCTTTTTATAAATTAAATGTCAGATGTATGTTGATCAATTGCATATGTTTGTTTAGGGGGAATTTTTGAGTATCCAAAAAATTCAAGTGTTTCCAAACTTTTGACTGGTAGTGTATATCAGCCTTATGTTAGCCGTTCACTCATAACTAAATATCAGCAATTTACTACAGTTTCGATTATAGATGCTATTATGTGGTTGTCTGTGTACACAGGCTAAAGAATTTTCTCAGTGAGAAAGTGCACTTGATGTGTTATCGTATCTGTGTGAGAGCGCTGACTGCTATCATCACGTACCATCACAGGTATGAGCAAATGAGCCACAGATGTTCATTTACTCGGTGAATAAATGCCACAAATATGCAAACATATTTAGCACTCATGGTGGAATTACAGTGTTTGCTAAGGTGAAGCCGTCAGAAGTAAAGCAACTTTTCTAGCTGAGCAGTGAAAATCAAATACTACTTGTAATGTAAAGTATGTAAAATAGACCAAAGTAGGATGTGCTTTAAGACTGTTTAGTGTGCAGAACTTCCTTAAAAAAGTTAGAAAGTTGCAGAATTAAAAAAAATGGTGTTAGCAGTTTCTGTGACCAGGTTACTGCAATGATTTGTGTCAAATTACAGCATGAATAATGACATTGACTATGGGTCACTACTAGTTACTGTATACTCATTGTTCACAGTCTGTGTTTTTTCTTGGAACAGTGAAAATAAGCCCAAGAATGGAGGCATCTGTGTCGCCAACCACACATCACCCATTGATGTCATTATACTAGCCAGTGACGGATGCTATGCAATGGTAAGTGTTTGTGTGTCTTTACTGAACCTCTTGTAAGTGTGTGAAGGGTTAATCGTGCATGCATGTGTGTGTGTTTGTTTGTGTACTTGTATATATGATTTACAAGAACATAAATGTGTATAGCAATGTAAACGGTTTTTGTGATGGTTAGGTTTAGGGGTAGGCAATAGTATATACGGTTTATGCTGTATAAAAATCATGACTTCCATGGAGAGTCCTCGTAAACCACATATGCACATATGTGTGAAGGGTTAATCACGTGTCTGTCTGTTATAGGTGGGTCAAATCCACGGGGGGCTGATGGGGCTAATTCAGAGGTCAATGGTGAAAGCTTGTCCACACATATGGTTTGAACGCTCTGAAGTCAAAGATCGCCACCTGGTGGCTAAAAGGTAACACATCACTGCTTCTGTAGATCTCTGACCAAGAAACTTTATGAACTTCCTTGTTCTTTAGTTTAGTTATTCAATAGGGTTCATTCTTGTCTTTCACATAATTGTAATTTAATTTTTTTTTATTTCAGGTTGAGCGATCATGTAAAAGACAAAACCAAACTGCCCATCCTAATTTTTCCTGAGGGTAAGATTAATCTCATTTTAAGAAATCAATCTGTGCACAGAAGACAATTGAAGAAACACAGAAGAAACTTTTCTTATTAATCCATAGTACTAGTACGTAGAGATCTACGTGCCTCTTTTGGTAATGAAAACATTTATATGAGCCTGCTGTACCATGTAGAAATATTTACACTTTATGATCGATCAGAAAGTCAGAATATTACAACCAGTTGCAGGTGCTGGTGACACCGTAACAGAGTTATTTGACTTTTTCAAAAATCATGTTTTTAAGTGTACATTTCAAGTAATATAAATCAAACTGCAGTTGGGTTCTTTTGATTAAGTAAAAATAATAAAAAAAAGAAAATACATCTACACATTAAAACATAACAACATAACAACACAATAAAACAGAGTTATAAGTATATATACTAAATATGAACAAAAACAAATATACTCTAAATCAAATAATTATCCAGATTTAATATTTATGTTACTCAACAGTTGCTTTTTATACATGTAAAATGTATCTAATGCACAGAAATAAAATGTATTTAAAGCAAAATCTTGACCTACAATATAATTATTTGTAAAATCAGCTTTTAATAATCTTTTGTATAATACACTATATTGCCAAAAGTATTAGGACACACCCTTCTAATGAACAGTTTTGGCTACTTAGTAATTTCCATGAGCATGAATCTTAAAGTTACAGCATATCATAATATTCAATGGAATGTGCTTCTAATTTAATAGCAACAGTTTGGGAATAAGAGCCCTTTTCTATTCCATCATGACAATGCCCCTGTGTATGAGACCAGGTTCAGAAAGAAATAATTGATTCAGTCAGTGTAGAAGAGCTTGACTGGTCTGCATAAAACCAAGACCTGAACCCAGCTAAACACCTTTTGTGTGATTTTAAATGCAAACTTTGAGCAGAGAACTTATCACCGAACACCAATGACTTGTGCACAGCAGCAGTCATTGTGGGACACGAAACTGGGCTTTTGATTCTCTAAAAAATTATGATATGCTGCAGCATGAATTTATATGTGAGTTGGTTTGGTTTGGTTATAACTTAATTTCTTCCAATTGTGACCAATGTGTCATTTGTCTCCAGGAACCTGCATTAATAACACATCTGTGATGATGTTTAAGAAAGGAAGCTTTGAAATTGGCTCTACTGTTTACCCAGTTGCCATAAAGGTCAGCAATATCCAGTTGTTTATTTAGTATTATCATAGACTGCAAACTGTAAAACAACACTTTGGCGACCATTAAAACTACAGCAACATGATAGTATTTCTCTTATGCAAATGCCTTGTGACACGTGCCTTCTCACCTTCTTTTCACACTTAAAACATCCTGGAAATATTCGTGTGGCTTATGTGTCCATTGTGTGTACAGTATGACCCAAGGTTTGGCGAGGCATTCTGGAACAGCAGTAAGTTCGGCATGGTGACCTACCTGCTCCGAATGATGAGCAGCTGGGCGATCGTCTGCAGCGTGTGGTACCTGCCTCCCATGACCCGTCAGGTGACCACAAACACACAGCCTCATGAGCTCTTTGAATACATTATGACTGCAGTAAAATCTCTGTGGTGTGAATGACTTGCATTGCTTTGGCCGTTTTTGCATTGGTGCATTTCGTAGACAAATCGAGCACAAATTTGGTGTGGCTTAGAATTCAGTAGTGTCAAGCTTTTCGTCCGTTCACCGCAGATTGGAAATGGACGTCTGCCTTTGCATATGGGCATGCAAATAAACAAATAGGGCATTGCTTTTCATGCATGTCCAGGCACCTGTTTCTCCAAACTCAACGAAATGATCACCATAGGTAAATCATTGTCAATATGAGTCGCTCTATATTCTAAATCTGCAAGAGAAAATCACTATACTGTAATATTTACTCGATTACAAATCAAGTGCTTTGACTATAATTTTGAAGTTTTATTTGATTTATTTAATAAATATGAAAAAAAGGAAAAACAAAACAGGAAGATCTGCACTCCTTTTGTAAACTTTATTATGCAACACAGCACATGCAAAATATTTGTAAACAATTTTATCATTTTAAATTTAACATTAAAGCTTTTTAATAAATATTGTGTGCATATTTAAATTTTGATCATTAGCTAACATAAAACAATGAACAAGTATTTCTACAGCATTTATTAATCTTCATGTTTTAAAGTTCATGTTAATTTCACTATTCACTAATACATTTTCAGTAAGTAATTGTTACCATAAGTTAATGCACCATAAACTAATATGAACAATTGCATTTACATAACTAACATTAATAAAGATGAATAAATGCTGAAAATCCATATTGCTTATTCATTAATAGTTCACGGTAGCTAATGCATGTTAAACATTTTTTACCCAGACTATAGACTAATGATAAGGTCATGGTTTCAATTCCAAGGAGACATATGGATGATATAAATACAAATGCACTGGGATATGAGTGTCGTTTCAGTGTGTTTTCTTTTCACTAACTTTTCTATCACTCTAGCTTTAACTATTAGTATTTAACTATGTTCTTTCAACAAGCCAAACACACACACACACACACACACACACACACACACACACACACATACACATACACACACATAACGCCAGTCAAACTGCCCTTAAAGGGACAGTGCACTCAAAAATGAAAATTCTGTCATCATTACCTCAGATTGTTCCAAACCTGCAGTGGCGTAACTTTGTTTTGAAAAGTGGTGGGGACATGCACGCATTTCAAACTGGAGTTGCGGCTCTCTGTCTTCCGCAAATATAACTTACGAGTGCGAGCAACGGGAGATTGTGAGAAAGCGACGCATCCTGCGTTTACCACAAGTTTTAGATGTTAATGGCCACTAAAAAGACATCTTCCACAAGCATTACTTAATTTCTTCCAAAAAGTGGTGGGGACATGTCCCACCTGTTCACCCGCAAATTACACCTATGCAAACCTGTATACATTTCTTTGGTCTGATAAACACAAAGGAAGATATTTGGAAGAATGTCAGTAACCAAACAGATCTGATCCCCTTAAGACTCCCCCTAAGTATTTATTTTCCCAAATATGGCAGTAAATGGGGGATGAGATCTGTTTGGTTACTCACATTCTTACAAATATCTGCCTTTGTGTTTATCAGACCAAAGAAATGTATACAGGTTTGGAACAATCTGAGGGTGAGTAAATGATGACAGAATTTTTTTATTTTTGGGTGGACTGTCCCTTTAAAGTTGAAAATCCATGAGCTTTTCTTCTTTCTGCAGGAAGGTGAGGATGCAGTGCAGTTTGCTAACAGAGTCAAAGCAGCCATTGCCAGGCAGGGTGGTCTGGTGGACCTGCTGTGGTAAGCAGCTCAGCTTGTATATGTGCATATAAACACACATGAGAACACATATGTTGACTGTAGAATAAGACCACAACACTGTAAAAATAATTCAATTTCTTCTTATTCTTAAACCAGTTCATATATGGCCTAAAATCCTGCTAATGTTTTACTCTATCTGTACTAGCTACCTGTACTAGAGTACCAACTTTTCTGAGAAGTCTTTTAAAGGCACCAGTGCTGTTTGGCTTCTTGAATCTCTAAAGAGTTGCTCTTGCTTATTAGACTCAACTGTTACTCACCCAGTGTAGTTTTCTGTGCTAAATTTAAAAGGGTTGACTCGAAACAGTAATTCTAATTTTACATTATGAGTTAAGTGGAAACTGTGCTTGTGGTGTTTGTAGGGACGGTGGGTTGAAGCGAGAGAAAGTAAAAGACACCTTCAAAGAGGAGCAACAAAAACTCTACAGCAAAATACTGGTTGGAACGCAAGAAGACCGCAGTCGCTCTTAAGAAAAGAGAAAGATGAGTCAGGTGAGGACCAGAGAGCACAAGAGACCTGCAAGGACAACGTTTTGCATTGAATCAAAAGGACTTTTTTTATTTTACTTGACCAAGTTTGGTCCATGAGAGGTCAAGTTTTGGGGTTGCACTTCTGAAAAAGCAAAAGACTTGTTGTCATGTATAACATAGCTGATTTCAGTCGTGGGTGCAATGCAAAAGTCTTTTTGTTTGGTACTTGGTTTGTTTGTCTTTTTTATGTGTTCTGTTTTCTTTCAGTTTAAATTATTTATTTTATTATCATTTACTTTAAATGCAGATAGCAGTATGCATTAGGGGCAAATAAATAATAAGGGTGAATTTTACCAAAGATGAACTGCACTTTGCATAGACCAGACAAATAGTTCAGAATTTTGTGAGTAACTTGTCAGTGACTTAATTCAGATACGGCACAGCGCTGTTTCTCTGGGTTGACTAAAGCACTTGCAGTTAGTGAAGACGCAGGATTTTATTGCTGAAATACGGTCTAATGAAGTGTCAGAGTTCTTTGGTGTCACGGTGACGTCTGCTAAATCCATTATACACTACCATCCTGTCTGTTTCATTTCTCTGTCATACCTCTGTGCCACAGTCATTTTAATCCCTGTACTGTAGTGGGAGAGAAACCTGCAGTTTCACTTATAATTTATTTTTCAGAATACCTCTATACAATCAACTCCATGTAAAAGGTTTCGGGACGGTACTGCTTTATGATTGTTTCATTCTTGTGTGGCTGTAAAAATCCACGTTTTGTGTCATCCATCACACTTCATATCTGAAAGTCAAATCCTCTTAAGAGTGTTTGTGATGTTGGCCAAGTGAAAGCTGACTGAAATCTCTTAAAACGTTTATGTCCTTCTGGTGTTTACCATGCATATTGTACATACAACTAGATCTAAATCTTTAAACCTTTGACACTAAAGAAGTGGGTTGATATACTTGTATTTGATGATGAGCTCAATGAGGCTTGTATGAATGGTGAAGAAAAAACAGACTAAGCTATCTACAAGTTTTTATGTAGATAGCAGTGTAGAAGTTTTTGCAGTTTTGATAAAAGAAATGTATAACGTTTTTTTAATACCTGTTGCTCATTTATATGCTTTTATATGAAACTTAATACACTTTTAACATTTCTGAGGTCAGGTCTGTTGTTGGTGTATGTGTTGACAGGATGATTATCCATCATTGTGTGTTCAAGAGCAATTCATGCACGTAATACTGGTAGCTCACTGAAAACACACCAGTGTGCTAACATCATGTTTTATGTTCGAAATGCCATTTGTAAATTAAAAAAAGTTCCAACATTCTCAGTATTTTGTGGAGGTTGCTCTGAAAGAAAAGAAAAACTGGAGTGAAGATTTGTACATTGATCTATGACTGGAGAGTGTGTGGAGCACTGCTGGACCAGAGGGACAAGTTGTTCTGCCAGAGTATCTTTTACTGAACATGAATTATAAACATTCACCCAGCCTGCCACTGCTGGTGGCTTTCAGACCTGAAAATAACTCTAAAACTATTATATTATATGTTATCGTATCATATACTATTATATTTATTGGTACAGTTCTGTTTATAACTTTGCATAGCCTTGGAGAATATGCAAAATATTATTTGGGAAAAAAATGAAAGGGATCAAACAAAAGTTTACATAGTCCACAGCACACGATAATAACAACATTTACAAAAAGCACCAAGTTCAAAACTATAAATATCATTTATTCTTAATGCTGTGTGTTGTTACCTGGAGAATCAATGGTTGTTTATAAGTTTTGTCATGTTTGTTTATGGTTTAACGGCTCAGATTGATCCCGTGTTTGATCCGAGCCATAAAACTGTATACTGATCTTTGCTTTTCCAGCATCCTTTCCTGGATTGACTGTATATGATATTAAAATGTATAACACGGAGGACAATAAAAGACTTATACACAACTATTACAAAAGACACATTCACTGATGCTCACGAAAGCAATAACAAAGTAAATTGTGTTTTGTTTAAAGCAAACGTAAGAGGACGTTTATGTTGTTTGTGTGTGTGTGTGTGTGTGTGTGTGTGTGTGTGTGTGTGTGTGTCAGGTCTCAGGATTGCTCAACTGACTGTGATAAACGGAAACTTTGACGCTTCATCTCTTTACAGTAAGGGCGGAGCTTCACATGTCGCGTAGCATAACACTGACAGCGCAACTAGTTGTGTGTATAGTCTGACACGGTAGCAACTCAAAGGCTACAGATCTCGACGCCGGGTTAAGTCAGCTTACAACCTAGTCCAATTACCATGAAGACAGGAGGAGATTTCCCTCTCCAGCGCTGATCCTGAATGTGAATGTTTCCTCATGACTCGGGAGACTGACAGCAGCACGAACAGAGATGCGAGCCTCGCGCGCGAGTGACTTCATGTCTTGAGGAGGAGATCGACTTTTCTCTTCGTGTCCTTAAGCTGTTTTGCTATTCCTCCATTAGAGCTGCGAGTGGGATTTCCTTCAGATTAGACTTTTCTTGGACTAACCTTCTTACCATGGAGACGTACACGGACGTCTTGCTGGTCACCGCAAACGTCGGCTCGCTGTTTGACAATGTAAGTCGCCTCAGTTTAAAACCCTCATGCTTTTAACCTGCGAGAAAACGTAAACGCGAGTTGTAAATGAGTAACGCGGATTGTTCAGACCCTTACCGTTTGACAGCAACTGCACGCAGTTGAAAAGTAACCTGTCGATGAATGTTACATGTTTTTAAGGTCATTTACAAAATAACTGTGAATAGGTAGGCCAAAAGCCCACCTGTGCAGTCGGCTGCTTGTTATAAATGCCTTTAATGTTATAAAACTAAAGACCGTCTGTGTTATTATAATAGAAACTGTTGTTACGCTGTAACGTGACATTCGGTTTAATGCAGTGTCACTGGTAAACGGAGCGTCAAACGCAACAGCGCGTCGCCGCTGTCTCAACGATGATACGACCGCACGCGGTACATTGCTCGGCCCATATTCTCCATACAGCAGGTTCTGCAGTGAAAACCCTTTAGGTTTTCTTCGCTCCGCTGGGCCTTTTTCGCACTGAAGTCCCCAGTCTTGAGTAATATCCTCTTCCATTTACAGCGCGCTGCGTGACAGCACCTCCCCACAGGTCTGACGACCTATCATCATCGGCCGGTGTGTGTATTCAAATAAAACAGGAAACTGACACACAGTTGTGAGACATTTAAAAGCGCTACCGCGAAACTGAGCTGCAAATACACACAGTAGTAAACAAACACACTCACTGCGGTTATGAGCGGCAATTTCAGTGTCGATCTTACCACTAAAAAAAGTTTTTACCAAAAGTTTTTACTGTACTGATAGCACAGATGGCAACATTTTGGTGTTTCAAATACCCATATGAGTTCTCTCTAAAGCATTTTTAGTGGATTAGTCTCCACAGCTACTATTCCTTAAATTGGACACATGAAAATAAAGTAACTATTTTATGTTCCATGAAGAGAGACATCCCTTCTCCATTTGTTGGGTATTATTGCTTTTGGTTTGTACATGTTTATTCACAGAAACCCTACAAAGTTTGACTCTAAAAACTGCCATTTTTTGTCACATCCACAACGCAGGTTTATTTACCTTTTTAAACCCAAAACGTTTTGCATAGACTGATGTTTCGATGTTTAGACACTATCAACAAGGGTTGAGTTAAATATAAACAGATGGTTCAGTATATTGCTAAACAAATACATTCTCAGAGCGTTTTTGTGTCACATCCACAAAACGCTGGAATTGCCCAGTACAACATAAAAAGAGAAAAGTAATGTGGTGCCATGGTACAAAGCTCACGTTTCGATACAATGCGCTATACGGTTACATTTTAAACAAAATGTAAAAAATTCAAAACGTTTTTTTTTGTTGCACATATATTTGGTTACAGAATCGTCAACATCTTAAGTTCATAGACATTTTTTCCCAACATATTTTTGGTAGAGTGCTCAGTCGACCGAAATTGGATCATGAAGTACTAAAGCGAAAAACATTCCGTTATTGTTATGGCTTTTTTGTTACAGCTGATATCTTACTGTGAAACTACTGGGTAGACATTTACCATTTACAAATACCACCCTTGACTTGGTTATATATTCAACTAAGTTAAATTGGTTTAATGGTTTTAGGTTAAAATTACACATTTTTCTTGCATTTGTTTTATTACACCTAAATCACGAGTGGTTGGATTAGGTGTAATAAACTTGCATATGACGCGGTAACAAGTTCAAGTTTACTGCTGTTGTTTTGTTCTCATTCATTTTTATTACATGTCACTATCTGGCTGATTTGTGGGTTAAGTGTTGACATCTGTGCGTGTTTCTTTAATATTTTATTGTTATGGCTTCTCGATTTATTTAGAATATATTGGGGGCTTCATATGGCCTGCATTGCAGATATAACGGAGAATGCACTTTTAAACATTTCTATATGCAGCATCATGCAGAAAATATGTTGAGTTCTCAGTCTTGTCATCGTTTTTCTTAATGCAATATACAAAAAAACCCATAACAAATCAAGATCAGTAAACAGAGTGCATGCTATTTAGTTTCTTGTTTTCAACCAATGTTCCTAATTTACAAAAGCAAATAAATAGATTTCTAAGCAACACTAAAGCAATAAACAAAGTCTATATACTGTATAACATGGAGCTCAAATATTGAATAAACACAGTAGTTCAACTTATCTTGAACAGTGATAATTTGAAATACAAACTCTTAGAGAATGTATTTATAATCAATATATTGAACCATCTTTATATATTTTCTTAAAACCTCTGTTAATAGAGTCCAGACATCAGAAAAATATATGAGTCTATACACGTTTTCTATTTAAGATGAGGAAAATATACATGTGTTATGTGATCAAAAAGACACATGTTTTTAAAAGATAAAATGCTTTGTGGGATTTCTGTGAATTCCATGAAGCAATAATACCCAATAAATGGAGAAAGAATGTCTCTTCATAGAATATAAAATAGTTGCTATATTGTAATTTTCATCTGATCATTTACAGAGAAATATGAGCATGATTGTGAAAATCATGCTTTAAGCGAGACTTCACATGAGTATTTAAACCACAAAATATTTACTAAAATATATCTGACCTATCAGTATGGTGCAGACCTTTGGTAGACCTATTTTTTAATGGTAAGATTTGCATGGAATTACCCTATTAGCCATATTAAGCAACCAGAATGTCACAGGGGGTAGTGTTGCTCTATTTGGGGGGTCAGTAAAAATTCATTTAGCAACCAGCCAAAACGTCCTAGAACTTCTGTAGCACATTTAAAAGCACACTGTAAACTTGATTTTCATGTTTATTTTCATTTATTTTTATGTTCAGTCCAGATTGTCAAGAGTTTAAATTGCATGTGTTAGTTAGAGCATTGGTTTCATTATGCATGTGGCTACGCAAGTGGAAATTTGGCCTCGTACCCAGTTTCCTCAGGCCATGTTTTTCAGAGAGAAAGCACATGTCACAGTCTATTGTGACTGTAAACAGATGAATATCGTTTCCCAAAGGACTTTAACCTTTCCCAGCTTCGTTTTTCAATAGGTCGACTAATGTTTTAGCAAGCTTCCAAAAATTGAGGCAGATTTTCCTAAAACGGTTTGCCAGACGTCTCATGTTTCGCAAGATCCTGAAGTTTGGTGTATTCATGATGTTTAATGCTGACATTATTTTATCTCTTTTGTCTTTTGAGTGTGTCAGAAACAAGGATTGTTATTTATGTAAGAGAGCTTAATGTTTTTGATTAAAAATAACAAGTGCAAATAAATGTAATGGTGAATATATTAGTGTGCACGGATAAATCATTTATAATAATCCCTGCAACACTGTGTAAAACACTTAGAATTTTCCTTTTTGATTTCATTGTGACTTAAATGTTAATTATACAGTCATCCTGTCTGAGCTCATAGCTCCAACATTTCATTTTAGTTGGCTAAATATATCACACTCTTTTCTGATACAATTCTTTTTTGTGTTCAATTCTTGTGAACCCATGCACGTGCATCTACAGTAAAACAGTTTTAAAGTCATTGAACTTAGTTCTTCTATGCTATTTTAAGCTGAATGTTAGCACGGACTGTAGCCAGGCAACAGGAAATAATGCATTGCAAATTTGGGAAATCCTCTTGGGAGCTGAGATGAAGGAAGTTTCCATCGGTCTCCCCACCCAACAAATTCGGTGAATAGAACGAAACTAGAACATCCACAAAAAGATCAAAGTAATAGTGACCGTATATGCTGCTGTCCATATGCATTGTTATAGAGTCTGCAGTTTTATATAAACATCAAAATAAGTGCAAAGCAGTCTGTCTGTTTTCTCATCTGCTGTGCAGTCAAATGTTCATGATCTGGTTTCAGTGCATGCTTGACAGGTTATGGCAGGGAGTGGTCAGGGTGCTTTGGTGTTGGTGCGCTTTTCACTGTCGAACAAATGAAACAGTCGAACAAAAATAACAGAAGTGTTCTAACAAGTCCACTATATGGGTTGCTGACCAGGCAGCAGTGAACTTCCTGTTCTTTAGCCTACAAGATAAGAAGATAAATCAATTTCACACTTGCGGTCGTAGTATAGCAAACCACAGGCGCAAGTGCCTTTGACTTAGTTAACATTAGTTACCCTTACGTTAGTTAGGAAATAGATAGCGATCTGTCAGATATATTGTGTAATGTTTAGTCATTCTTTGGTTTTTTCTCTATTCTATTTTATGAAATCCCTGAGCAGATATACGTCACCAGTTAGCTTACTTTATGAGCAGGCCTGCATGGAACCAGCCCCTTTCTATGAACGCGCAATGAAACAAGCACTGTATTTTATTGAATAAATGTGCTGACCATGGTTTCGTGGTAACATTTTTGTTGTTTAATAGATTTATAATAGTAGTAAAAAAAATTCTTAACCCTAACTGTCACAAAATGTATGGTGAATATATATATAATATTCACATTCCAAGCTTTAATGATTTTAATAAATTCATAATTCGGAATGCAGTCCTAAAGTTGCCTTTTTTTCAAAAGGTGACACTGGTGACCAAAAAAATGAAATACAATAAAATAATTGAGACATTATTTGAGATCAATTACTGTTTCTACATAATTTATCCTGTAATAAACTTGACCGGTGTGCATTTGAGAGGCATAGAACTTCATAGTGATATATACAGTTTGTCATGATTAGATTACAATGTAATTGTACATTTTTCAAGTAAACCCAAGAATCCCAAGAATATTTGATTTGTTATAGGTGGATTAATTTGCATGTTTTTACATCAGAACGCCCAACTTGCAGAGCGCCGAGTTAACCATGTCTACTTATTTATGTTCCGTGGAACAGACAGAATAGAAAAAAGTCTCTTACGGTTGACATTTTATTCCGCTGTAACGGCATATTCCGTCATACCGCCCCAGCCCTATATTGTATCTGATTTACAAATGCGCATTGCAACTGTATCGCAGCATTGCTCATGAGCTTCATGTAGCCGTAGAATATTGACATACACGTTGATACAATATTAATGTGTTGAACATGAATTTCTGTAGAACATCAACAATAAGAATAACAATAACTGTAGATAGTGCCTGCACGTAATTGGTAAACGTAAGATGTGACAGATGTTTTCTTTAGGCTTAAGCATCAAACTTGATGTGGGTGTGATGTGAATGTAGAAATATTTGTTCCAGAAAGTCCCAAAAGTAACCTGTTTATGTTAACTCATGCTTGTTTTATCAAAACTATTATCTCTTCTTTATTTTCTTTTTGAATGATGTATTTTATAAATCCATTTCTTTAGTTACAAAGAATGTCTCAATTGTTCACTTTTAAATGGCATTTTCTTGTAGTTCTTACAGTGTGGTGTACAATTTTTAACCTAATATATTTATATTATATTGCAACATACTTTTTATAATATTGCACATGTCAGGTTATTGTTTCTTGTCCCCTGAAACAAACACACCTGTCCTGCCTAATAATCAATGCAACTATATCGCTTTATTGCTTCCTAATCTCTCTGTAAGTAGCTTTGGATAAAAGCATCTGCTAAATGACTAAATGTAAATGTCATCCTTGTTAATGATATATATCCATTATCCAATCCAATATCCATTTGTTAAGTAAAATGAGAGAAACAAAATGGCACACTCTCAAAACTCTTTGTTACAAACTAACCTGAGGTTAAATCTGACTGATATTGAAAAGTGACCTAACAGGGAAATCTGGTTTTTGTTCTTAGGTGGGTGAGATTGAAGGAGACTGGCTGCGAGAGTTCTCGGTGAGTTTGATGTGTTTATTACACACATGCATTTCTTTGTCAAAGCGCTTAATCTGTTCAAAGCTGCTATAAAAACACAAATTCCTTTGCCAGAATCTATACAGAGTGAACTTTACCCTGTTAAACGTGAAAGCGTTTGTCACATTTATGTTAAAGACTTACTCGTCAATACTCATGATAAGCTAAATCATTAAAAAAGTCTTTATTTGCTTATTTTTTATATTGGGCTGGTAAAATGTGGCAGCTGCAGTCAAAACATAAAACATAAACATTAAAGTCCAGACATAAAAAAATATATATGTTTTCTATTTAAGATGAGGGAAATATACATGTATTATGGATGTGACAATCGAGGATGCATGTTTTTGAGAGACAACACACTTTGTAGGATTTCTGTAAATTAAAATGCACAAACCAGAAGCAATAATACCCAACAAATAGATACCCAATCTGTATGCTCTTCATAGAACATATAGAATAGTTATTATATTTTAATATGAAACCATTTGAAACCACCAAATATTGACACCTGAGCTGTTAGTCTGATGTAAACCTTTGGTAAAAAGTAAAATAAAGTTTGATAAGTTTGCATGGAAATCCCCCCCACTAATAAATAAATGAATGAATTCTGTGTTTTCAGATGGTGCACAAGTACAAGCCGCGCTTCATTGCCCTGCATTTTCAAGAAGTCGGTGGAAAGGACTATATGAGTAACATGGACCACGCTGAGACCTTTTTCAGGTACAATCTGTCATAATATGGCACTACATTGTTACATTTTCTAATTTATTAATTGAAGCATATTTTTTATTATATTATAATGTGCATAGTATTTACGAGACTTAAATGTACATTTACAGTTAATAGCACAGTAAGTGCTTATGGGTAAATTACAATATTACGATATGCAGAGTAGCTATGCAATGTTAGTCGTCACGGTTTGTAATATGTGTTACTGACACTGGTTTATTTATAATAATTTATTGTGCAGAGTGTCAGCACTATATTAGTCATTCTTGTCTCTCTTTATGACTTTTAAAAACAGGACCATAGAGACCAGCCCTGGGATGGACGATTTTGACAGAGCATGTGTCTATGTAGACAATGATTTTAAGTCGGACAGTTTCACGGTGAGTAATACGATTATTGCAATATATCACAAGATGATTACATTCAGTTTCTCATTGCCTTTTTTGGGGAAAATACATTCATGGATTTTATTATAGCACCAGCAGTGCTGTAGCTGCTTTGTATATCCACTAGATGGAGCTCTGAACACATCTTGAGAATGCTAAAAGTGGTTATCCCAATGCTTTTTTTTGTCACTGTAGGACTTAATATTGTAGGTGTTAATATTATATAAATGCACAGTTAGTTGCAAGAACGTTTGTTGAATTTACAAGGCCATTGACAGATATTTGATACAAGACATACATTTAAAAAGCATTATATTTGAATAGATAATTGTACAAAAATAACTAAATAAAAAACAATTAGATGTAGTATTGTCATACAAACTAGTTAAATACAATGACCAAGTCATATTTTACTGCAGTCTGTGAATATGTTTTCATTGTCTATTGACTTCCATTGATTTCCATTGATTTTATCATGTGAATGTTGCTGATTTGTGTGCAAACCACATCTTTTGTATGTTTGAAATACTTTTAAAGATTATATTTGATCATATCTGTAAACAAATTAAGAAAGCAATTTGAAAACATTTTTGCGTTGAAAACTTACGGTACATTTACTGTCCATCCAAAGTTTAGTTTGATAGATAACAGCAGATGCTATTTGGTGGTGCCTGCTAACCAGCCAAACCTGTAAACTGTCTGCCAGTGACTGTCCAACAACAGGGGGCGTCCCTTTCATTACACAAGTAACCCAAAATGTGAAATGGGGGAAAATCCAGGAAAAACGTGAAGTTGCTGGTGTTGTGAAAGTGGCAGGATATTAACCCTCAGCCCACCCAGGTGAGGGGTGTTGTGTGTGTGTGTATTTTAGGTGTTTGGTCTGTACCTTGATGGACTGGGTTAATGTGCAGGAGTGGCCAGCCAGCGGACCGAGTCAATACGTTTAACTCCAGATTAAAACTATTGATTAGGCCCTTCACATCTGAACATGATAAATAAACTGCAGGTTCATGTGTCTTCGAGGGATGGTGAGCGATCGTGTATTTGAATTGTTGGTGCTGGAGGGTCATGGAGTTTTCTGATCTTTGCCACCCCACACCAATTTTTTTCCGAACATATTTGTATAAATATAAAAATATAACAGAGACTCACCAAACATTTTCATCAAAACCAGTTCTTGTTCTGCTTCACCACAGGATCCAGTTTCAGCACACATACACAGACTTAAACAGAGATCAACACACTCTCAGCCTCACACCCATCTTCATCAATCAGGCTAGTGCAGCGTTTAATAAAAATTTATTGACTTAAAAGTGATTTTTTATCAAAACACCATTTATTCGGCGAGTGTGCCAGATGATCTCTGCATCTACGCGCACACGCTCTCGCCAGCAAAAGCGATGATTCGCAGCCCTCGGAAAACTAATTACAAATCAATACAGATGATGTGAGAGAAATGAGAATGAAGATGGGTGTAAACACAGCCGGTGTGTGTGTGTGTGTGTGTGTGTGTGTGTGTGTGTGTGTGTGTGTGTGTGTGTGTGTGTGTAAGTGAGATAGAGAGATGCAAACTTGTTAGAAGAAATACAAGAATAAGATTCTTATTAAATGTATGATAATTTACTGCAATATGATATTTTGACTTTTATTGCTTTATAGCCTCAAACTGTGGAAGCAGTCTGGATTATGTACGTAGTAAAACACTTGATCATTATTTGAAAATTCTTTTAATCTGAAGGTGTTGACTTTTGTAGACAAAAATATAGTTGTAGATAAAAAATACTGCATATGCACATTTTTGTGGCCCAAACTTAACTTCCGGTACGCATCCGCAAAGGACTGAGTCCCTGCAGATTATTTCTGATAACAAGCAAAATAAATGACATTAGCTAGCAAGTTAAAAATATATCTAGCCAGTATTATTTTGGGTTACCAGTAGAAAAACTGTTACTTTGCTAAACTTAAATGTAACAAAGTTACACGACCCATTCAACAAATTGTTTATTTAATACAATTAATATACAATCAAATATGAATATAAATTAATATGAATATAAATCAAATCAAATATTATATTATTAGCCACTAGTCAGACCGATCAATAAACACAGGCTGGAAGTTAACTTCGGGCCAGGCGCGTGCATCTGATGAAACCGTCTATAGTTTTTCTAACATATACATTTTTTCCCTTAGAAAACTTTAGAAAAAGTACAATTTTGCAAATTGTTAAAATAGATGCTAGAATATACAGTTTTATAATTCACCCTTTTTATAAATGATATATTATAGTTTTGATAAGTAATACAAAATATATAAATTATGAGATTAAGCACTTCAAAAGGGTTTTTCATATTGTAAGATATAGTGCTACCTAAATCTGTTATGACTATTGGTCGACTCTTTCTTAGTTGCTGATAAAGAAGCCCAAGATTTTGATGTAAATAACTTTTAAGCTGATGTTGTCAGAGCAAGAATGTTACTACATGTGCTTCAAACTCGGGTGCAGATGCGGGTTCGAATCCAGTCCACGTCCTGTTCTGAGTCTCTTCCCAGTAATTTCTTTACTCGTCCGGAGCCATGCCACTAAAGACTGATAAAATAGAAAGCTTTATCTTTTGAAACAAGCATAATTTTACTTTAAAGATTTATATCCTACTCCTGGGATATAAGTGTGTGTTAAAGCATAAGTGTGTGTGTGTTTATGTAACGGGTGTCGTGTTTGCTTCTTGTCCAAACCTCCCAGAACGGCGGGTGATTTTTCTCCGCCCTGCAGTGGGACTCGTGGTGGGCCAGCAGCGGGCTTTTGTGTTTAATCTCTGTGTGATTGTTTTAATTTTCTGTCTCTATTGATCTGTGTGGGGCTGGATTGATGAGCGCGCACTGGAGCAAACAGCCAGTACATTAAATCCATTCACAGTCCTGCCAAAAAACACGGGCAATGTGGTCATTTATAGAATAAGATTAATTCTGCAATGCTTTTTTTTGTGTTTAGCGATGTCTAAATGTTGTGTTTATATTTGGGATCCAAAACTATAGCTAAGTGTGTGATTGGATGGTTTTGTGTCACAGACAGAAGGATATTGACTGTGGCAGATTGTTAAAGGTGGAGGTTTAATGATTATGATGTGAGTACATCATCATCCAAAATGGAAGCGGATATCTTCATTAACCTCTGCTTGTATGTGACTTTTAAGTTTACAGTTGTGAAATGATCAGAGATTCCATCAGAAGCTGTCTTGAAATAACTATTTGTTTGTTTGACCGATTGATTTATTTGATTTTAGGCTCTGGGAAGCATTTATTTCATCCACAAGTCACTGAAAAATATCCAACAATATGACTTCAATGGTAAGAAAGTAAACTCACACTTAATTCTATTGTAGTATATTAGACGGTTTCAGCGGCAACAACATAAACATTATGTGGCCCAAACTTAATTTCTGGTAGAACTCTGCCAAGAATCAATAACAGATGAGTAGTTTTAATGTAATTGAATACAATTAATAAGAAATAAACTACGGATATAAATTAATATTAATATGAATTAAATATCAAATACATTTTTATAATATAACCAAACGGAGATCGGAAGTTCGGGGAAGGTGCATGTATCTGAGGAAACTTTCTATAATGTGTATTTTATGAAGATCTGGGTCTCAGTTAAATGAAATAAAAAGGTTAATATAGTTTAAAGAAAGAAAGCCTACTTTTATGACCAGTAAATGTGTTTATAAAATTTTGAAGTGTACATCATGGTAGTGTTTTGTACAGTCACTCTCTGATTGTATTATTGTAATATTTTTTACTGTAATAGAATAAAAATACTCTCTTACTGTGCTGAGAATGTAACAAACCCCTAATAAATAGAATTAAATCAAATAAAAAACCTCAAAAGTACAATTTCATTTTTTTTGTGTACATGAAGATGTGTGAAAAGGCCATGTCTTGCTAAAGAATATTATAGGCAAGACTTTCTGCCATGACAATATTAACAATAAAGTATGGTCCCAAATACCTTATTGCTTTTATAGAATGTTTAATTCAACAAAATTATATAATTATATTTACAATAAAAATGCTGCTACAAGTTACAGTCTCTCAATATACTGTGTTCTCATTTACAAAAACAGAATATCTAGGTCTTTCACAGCAAAGCTGTTACTGCATTGTGTTTTTGTAACGGCACATTGACCAATCAGCATCCAGAACAGAACAGGAACTGTCTATTTTATTAAAAATATACGTACAGCTACATATACTTGTGATTACGGATGATACTGTTGTACTCAATATATGTGCAACTGTTCACCTTGACCCCTGATATAAAGCGCTGTGACAGATACAGTATATACCCACCTTAGTAAAGCAAACAGCTGTAAATATTAATTATATGTTCTTTACACCTTTATCATTGAGCCAACATGAACCAGCACAATGTATTGTAGGGTGTAGGAGCTGTTAATACTGATGTTTATCATGTTATTACATTGTTCTGTGTTTAAATCATTAGCTTAATGAAAGGGATGACTATAATCATTTAGTTCCTATTTGGCCATTATAATTATTTCCATTCTCTGCCAAAATAGATGTTAAGGTCAGAGGAAGTTTTAGAACTATATTTCAGGACAAATGAGCAATTTTTCATAAAAAAAACTGAATTTCATTGGAATGCAATCTCACGGGTCACGGAAACGTCACATTAGCTAAGAGATAAATTTCCAATGCAACACAAATAAATGTTCTCCTTTGACACGACACGAGCGACTCATTCGGTTAGTGTCTCTGATAGAACAGGATTTAACCTGATGAGCGTTTTTCACTAGTCTTCATCTATTCTAGTCACAGCACCTCATGAATAAGCTCTCTAGAAGAGCACTAATAGAAGAGCCATTAAGATCAGTGGACCAATGAATTTGGTGCCCCATCAAATCAGTGTTTCATAGATCCTGCACTCAGAGCCTACAGCGACGGGACAAGCCCAACATTAGTATATTGATTTTGCATTTGCATGGTTTTCTTTCAATATGTCTTGTTTGTTTATTCCTCCTCCTGTAGTGAAGAAGTTTAAAGACGTCTCGGGCCACAACAAGTACACAGGCTCACTGGAAGAAGTGACAACGGTGGAAAAAGAGAAATTTCCAAAGAACTTTTGGCCTGATGTGAGTGTGGGTGTGATTGATTCTAGTGAATTACTCTACGATTTTCCTTCCTGTAAAACAATCATTGTAGTTTAAAGGGAGATATATGTTTGTTTTGAAGTTAATTGGGACAGACTTTTCCTAAAACCAAAAAAATTTATTTTATTTTCTATTTGGCTGGTATATGTAGTATATATTTTCATAACAACAAAATATCCAGTTATGCTGTATCCAATAGTGCCGTCATTACCGTAATGTCAAGAATTTAGATGACTAATAATAATAAAACAGAAAGATGTTTCATTTCTGTTTTTTAAAAGCTCATATACATATGCCCCCAAAACCCAGTTGTTAAGTGAACAAACAGCTAAAATGCGTAAAAATATTTTGTTAAATGTTGTTGTATAAATGGATGATTCTCAAGAATTTTACTCTGTTCTTTAAATTACAACATGTAATGCACTCATACAAAGCATGATGTGTTACGGTAATGAGAATTTCAGCAGAAAGGTTTATGTTACAAAATTATATTTTATAATTAGAATATTTACTGCCACAGTGTTTTGTGAGAATGACCCAAACATACTCTTATCTAAGAATACAACTTTATTTCTGGATTTATTTTTTTTATTCTAAGTTAGAATATGTGACCCCGGACAACAAAATCAGTCTTAAGGCCTGTATACACCGGGACGATAATCGCCAGCATTTTTCGCCAGCGTTTAACGCCTCGTGACTAAACAAAGTGCGCCAATGTGAGCGTGCACACCGACGCGAAAAACGGCAGGCGTAAACGCCTTTTTTTGGTTTGACGCGCCGTGCTAAAAACTGCCTGACAAATGAAATTGTCGCTTTTGATCACGTGCCTGGAGCTGCTGAAGTTACAGAAAACACAACTTGGTGGCGCTCAAGCACAAAACGGTCTTGCAAGCACACGTCGAAGAAGAGGAATCCAGGCAAAATCAATGTGGAGCTGCTGGAGCTTGATAAATCCATATATTGTTTGCCAGTTAACAAAAATTGACTGAATGGTTTGACAAGCGCGTAAATGCTGGCTCTCTTATTCTTCTAAGTGAAAAGCTAGTGTCCGAAGCATAAATTGTGCAGCGCCACCTTCTGTTTTCCATTAAGCATCACCAGTGAAAATCTCTTGGACGTCTCGGAAAAACGCTGGCGAAAAACGCGTGCGATTATCGTCCCGGTGTGTACAGGCCTTAAAGGGTACATTTTTCGAAATTGAGATTTTTACATGATCTGAAAGCTGAATAAATAAGCTTTCTATGGATATATGTTAGGATAGGACAATATTTAAAACTCTGGAATCTGGAGTGCAAGAAAAACCAAATTTTGCGAAAATCGCCTTTAAAATTGTTAATCAGAGGTGCTATAGCAGGACTCTGCTAAGTAGAAACAGGTTTGTTTTAATGTTCTCTTTTGTCCTACCGCTGTAATGACGTTGTGGAGAAAAGATGATCTCGAAAGCTGAAATTCTAAGTTTCACATAGATACCAAACTTGAGTGTGTAATTCCCAAAGAGCGGCAGCAGCGAGTGAAGTTTGTAGGTTTGTTTCCGACCATTTTTGATAGCGATTTTGCTGCATCCACTTACAAACATAATGTTTTTATATATGTACGGTAGGAAATTTACAAAATATCTTCATGGAACATGATCTGTACTTAATATCCTAATAATTTTTGCCATAAAAGAAAAATTTTGACCCATACAATGTATTTTTGGCTATTACTACAAATGTTCTTGTGCTACTTAAGACTGTTTTATGGCTAGCTAACACTTTTTAAAGAATTTGCTCTTTAAAAGTGTCTACCATTACACATCATTACCAACACAACACAATCAAAACTCAATCAAAAAAGCATTTTTTTCTAGTACATGTGATAAAAGTGTCATGTCATTTTCTAGTATTCTAGGATTAAGAATTATACTGTATATGTACCATAAATATAGCTCTACAGTATATGCAATGTATGTTTGTGTGTTTGATTACAGTTCAAATGGTCTAGAAAAGGCTATATGAGGACACGGTGGATCATTCACAACCAGTATGTTCACACACACACATGCACACTTCAATAAGCACAAGTCTTTTCAGGTGTCCTTTACAATTTCCTTTACAGTCTGACATGTGTCTGTGTGTACTGTATGTATGTTTTTGGCCTCAACTCAAGGCAAACATGTTGTGTTAGCCGTGTGTTGGTGGAATAGTGTGTGAGTGTACTCATCAGAAGCACATTAATAGTTGCCGTGTGGCAGCTGTACAATAGAGCAGTACTGGAACCTGATGGCTGAGTGATAAATGAATGGAGCCTGTGAAAGAGTTCAGGTTTAGCGGAGCTGCACTTGCTCCTATCAGCTAATGTCCCACATCAGTCAGAGAGACTGACAGCACTGATAGACCTACACACACACACACAAATGGAAGATATTGCAATGTAAATAAAATCAATACGCACTCTCGCAGAAACGTACATTGACAGTGCACCAAGTAATGCAGACTTACAGATTTGATATAAAAACCAGTCTATAACACCAAGAGACCTTTTTAAAGGGATAAAGCACTCAAAAATAAAAATAACATTATTTACTCAATAACATGTTCTTACTTTTTACGGCGTGTATGGCTCATATAACTTTCTGTCTTCCATGCAAGACTAAAGAGATATTTTATATATTCTACATTTATCTTTTTGATGCAGTTATAGTGAATGGGGACTGGAGCGTTAAGGTCCCAAATAATGGAAAAGTATCATAGAAATAGAAATGTAAAAAGTTTGTGTTATATTGCAAGTATTCTGAAGTCATAATATAGATATGAATATATACCAAGTTGAAACAATGAAAGAAAATTCATACAGGTTTGATATGACAAGGGGTTGAGTAAATAGTGATAGAATTTTCATTTTTGTGTGAACTATGCCTTTAAGGCAAAATGTATGTGCTTTATTGGCAAACGTGTCACTTTGTTTCTCAGCCTTGCAGAACTGGGTTGCTTGAGTGATACTAAATTCTGGTAAATTCTTTCATTGCACAGACAGATTTTTATAGCATATGTACAGTATGTTGCATTCTTATTGTCAATACAGGTATATTGCGACACCCCAAGTCAGGTCAGTTTTATTATTCAGATGAACCAATTTATCTGACTAAAAAAAGCTTTAATCCTCATTCATTGTAATTTAGTAACCATCGTTTCATACTTTTTATTAGTAAGAAAGTCAAGTAATAGTGTGCCATTGTGTTACAATATTGTAAGGAAAATGTATGTGGGTACATCCTATAATTTATGCAGTATATTGTAATGAGACCAAAGCGCACTGGGTAGCCAGTAGTTATGGGTTTTAGTTTAACATTCATAAAGCTCATTATTAATAAAAGCAGGATGTGTTCAGATTAAAAAGAATGAATGCAACAGGCAAGTAACCATAACACAAGTGTGTACTCTCTGTGTATGTGTGCAGGGCTTTGGATCTTGTGAATGTTCACCTGTTTCATGACGCCTCCAACCTCATAGCCTGCAACTCTAGTCCGTCAGTGTATTCAACAAACCGCAAGACAGCTCTAAGATATGTCATCAGCAGGTTTGTCTCTGTTGTTCTTTGATTATTTCTTTGACAAATAAATTAAAACATTTTGGGGGTCCCGAATCAAACTCTGTGCTTGTTTTGCAGGATATCAGACAGCAGTCGTGTCCCCTTCTTCCTGTTTGGTGATTTCAATTTCCGTCTTGACACGCTCAGTTTAGTACAGGTACGCTCGACTGCAATATACAGTACATTGTGGTGCAATGTACACAAGTCATATTAACATGAATGTCTGTTTTTGTTTGTTTGTGTACAGAATCTCTCGACGTCTGCAGATATCCAGACCGTAAAGACGATAAAAAACAAAGACAGTAGCAACGAGGTGGAACAAATCATTTTTGAGGAGAAAGACAATGACCACAAGGTGATTATTTATTGTTAGAGCTGTCTAAATTCTATTTCTTAATTGTTGATCATGTAAATAAGATTAAGGTTTGTGTCTTCGCAGGGGCGGCACTAGGGGTGGGCTAAGGGGGGCTGACGCCACGAATGTTTTCAGTAAAGGCCTGAATGTTTTTATTACCATGCCCTGTACGACTCACTTAGGGGCAGTTTACATATGGCGTCTTTTGCACTCGCAAGTTTTGCGCGCAAATGTGTGGCTCATGGTTGCTTTGCAACGGCAAACGCAAAGACAGCCCAAGCTGTATATTCGAACACATATGTGGATGATTCTGGGATAAGCCCCAGATATCTACTCACCCTAGGACCACCCCTTGTGTCTTCGGCCTTGGCATTTAATCTGGTAGAACTGCTTTCAGCATGTTTAGCCATGAGCAACACAGGTAGTTCAACCATGAAAAGGCCATTTTTTCAGATCCTTAAATTAAAATATCCACAGTACAATCCAGTTTTATAGTCTGATACTGTCTATGGACATACCTGCAGGATTACAAATCATCCAGCAAATCTACCGTCATCTTTAGACAGATTTTCTACACTTCGATGTTAAAGGTTGTGACTCTTGCACCAGAAGATGATGAATTTTTTCTTTTTGTGTGCGCTCAGACATATCCAGTACACTGTCTAGCCAGATTTATGGTTCTTGGAGGGTTGATATTGACTTTTTGCCAGCCCAGAAAATGCGAGCTTGCATTTAGATCGCTCCTGCCGACGTGCGATTCATTTTTTCTGCCGGCAAAGTTGGAGTTACTCCTTGTTGTTTGTTAGTTTTTATTCTGCCCGCATTAACCTCTGTCTCCCCCCATCTGTCGTCTTTTTTCTCTTTGTCTTTTTCTGTGTTTGTTTTTCTCTTTGTTTTCTCTTCAATACTTGATTCTTTCTTTCTGTCCTTCTGGTTATCTTTAGGTCCTCCTTCACATAGAGACCAAGTTATTCGCTTACCTGCACCAGGCCGTGTTCAGGGAAAACAACGGAAAAGAGGTCTGAGACATATTTCGTGAATATAGTGTTTTGTACATTATTTTTATAGCTCTGGCGCATCTAAAAAAAAATTCTGAATTAAAGCTTAGCCAGAATATACAGTAGACACTGAAATCTGCAAATGTTGTGTACATAAACATACAGTGTACTTAAAAATCCAAAAGAGTTTGTGCTTAAGTGTGTTTTTGTACTGTAGCTCCTAAAGTATGATAAGGAGATATGTGCATTTCACGACATCATCACAGAGGAAGAAATTCAGTTTCCTCCAAGGTGAGAAACTTCATAAAGTTAAAGACAACATTCTTTTACTTTAATGTGTGATGAATCAATGTGTATTTTCTAATAATTTAGTTTTTTATATATTTCCTATATTCTGTTGACGTAACCAAGACCTATAAGTGAGCAGGATAAAATAAAACAAATTGTATGGAATCCTGAATAGTTTCCACCCGACTTTCCACAAAATATTCTGTTTGACTCACATCACATTTAAATGCATTGTTATTGTCCATCTGTAACAGTTCATTCTTTATTAATATTGTTTTTCAGCTACCCGTACAGTGAAGACAACACTAAACCTACACAATACATGAACACACGATGCCCGGCATGGTGTGACCGCATCCTGATGTCCCACGGTGTGAGAGACATCATGCACCGGGTGGGTTTATACACAGAAATATGTATTCATTTAATACCTGGTCATACGAGAATTACTAATACATCTTAAACTTGAATGTACTTGTTTGTGTTTATACATTTGTTTGTTTTGTCTGCAGCGAGAGAATGGTGAGAGTAATGTTGTTTATAACACACTGGGCTCCAATGTCTGCATGGGGGACCACAAGGTGATTAGATCTCTCTCAAATATCACATCTTTCATTAAATTTAAGATGCTTCAGTGAATGATAATGAAGATAAAACTGATGGACGTATAATTTGTTGTCTTTTTATATATTTTCCAGCCTGTTTTTCTCCTTTTTTCACTGAAGACGATTGCACATTGACACAGTACTGGGAGAGTCGGAGGGTGAGACATTTTATATATAATTTGTTTTCTGTGCTTGCTAGATATTGTCTGTATTCACAACACAAGTTTAGTTTAGGTCTGTATTCACAAATGAGTCATTCATTTACAAATACAATAAAAAGTATTATTATTAATAATAATAATAATAATAATAATAAATACACAAATAAGTATATAATTAAATGTAATAACATTTATTTACAAATGTTTTCCACAATTTTTAATAGAGTCTCTCAATCAATTTTTATATTATCAATCACCTTTAATAATAACAATGTTCATTCAAGTGATTGAAAAAAATTGTAATATTGATAATAATTAAATAGTTAAAATATATAAAAATACACAAGTACATGCGAAATGAAATGTAATATAATTAAGTTTAAAAATGCTTTCCACATTTATTTCACTATGTATCAAGTGATTTTCATCAGTCACTTGAAAATGTTTTTAATCAGAAACACAGCAGTAAATAAATATAGCATGTATTTATAAAAATGACATTGGTCAAGGCTTTACTTATGTGCATGGCTAGATATGCTAGACTCCATCTAATCAAAATGTTATAACAAATGGTGAACAGTCACAGCATCTAAATCACATTACACTAGTACATATACATTTTAGCTTTAAAAATGTCTGTTGTACTTGTGTACCCAAGCACACACCTCCCACGTCTGAAGTTTGTCCCTGAATGCTGTTCAATTTAAGGGTTCTGTTGCATTTCCCTAAAGAGCCATTAGCAGCCTATCTGCCTTCATTTACTGTGTGATAAAGGACAGATCCCTCCCCTGATCTATGTCTGCTGGATCCTCTTTCTCCTTCAACCAGTGCCAGCAATACGCTCAGCATGACGCCATTAAAGCGCCAGTGTTCATTAATTACAGATACACAGAACACAAATCCTACATTGCTGTCTCATATTGGCATTTTTAGTGCCGCAATTTTATTTTGCTGCCAGTTTTATGTGTGTTCTATAGGTAAAGCTTGTCTGGGGTTGATGGCTTTACTGCTGCAGCCGGTTTGTCGTTGTGTTCAATTAGACAACAATTGTAGACAGGGGGTTTGGCTAAAGAAAAGAAATTAAAAATGCTAAAAGAATTAGAAGTGTGAAACAGAATTTGTCTTGGTAGTAATTTTATTTTACTATTAAGATTTACAGTGTGTCAGGTTGTGTAAATTTCTTATGTTTCAGATATTGAATATTTTATCAAATCTTGTCAGGAATTAAAATAAAAACTCAAAATGAATATTTTGTCATTATTTACTTATTGCTTCTGCAAAACAAAAAAGAAGATGTTGAAGAATGTTTGTAACCAAAAATGTTAGTCCCCATTTACTTTATTTTACAGACACAAAACCAATGCAAGTCTATAGGGAAAAGCGGTTTTGTGTTACCAACATTTTTTCCCCAAAATATTTTCTATGTTCTATGTTATTTTTAGGTGAACTATGCCTTTAAAGATGCAATTTATGCTTATTTTTCAATAATGTATGTTTACATTTTTAACTATGCAACTCTATTCACTTCACTGATATAAACTATGTATTATATAATTCTATCAACTTTTATACGTTGTCTGTCTCTGTTTTTAGGTTTTGCTGTTGACATATACCCAGAGATTATTCCTTGGACAGATGTAACCATCATGAACAGTCAACGAACAGACGCAACTTATTCAGATACAACAAAGCATCCGCACGGGACCACTGAAATCTCCAACAAACACAGATAGAAAGTTCTCAAGGCACCTCTCACAGCTCAGACTTTTAACAATGAAATAAGCTTCAGACTTTGCGTAGCGCGTGTAAACTTGTGCACAATACAATTGCCTGATTGTTTGCTTTTCCTCGCTGTTTTTGTAATGTGTGTACAGGTATGCCGAAAATATGGCAACATATCCAAACGCAGGCTGCTGCGACGCACAAGCTTTTGCCTGTTTTTTTAATTGACATTCGCGCGCGTGTGTCGGTTGATGCATTTGTGTTAGTACTATGGTATAGTAAGCAACTTGCTTTTACACCCTGATTATGACTTCTTGGTTCTTATACTTTGTGTTTGTGCGCGTGTGGATTTATGTGTGAAATATAAGCGTGTATTTTTGCATTTACACTCACCTCAGCAGTTATGGCCGTCACCGTCTCTTGAGCTTCGGTCATTGTGTCTGTGGGGTTGTTAGTCAGACTCGGATCAATAGAATATGTACAGGACAGCAAGGGACGAGTTAAAAAGCCATTAGCGCTTGTGAATTATGGAAATCCCACACAGAATGCTCTGGCCTGGAAGCTCTCAGACTTTTAATTAGAGAAGATGTGCGATGGAGAATGTTAATGTGGAGTGTTGCACTCTCACATGTGTTTGTTTTTATCAGCGACGAATCTGGGATCTTAAGTTTAGTTTTAGGAAGTCCTTTAGTCAATTTTGGGAGATTTTTTTTGTTTTGGGCGAACTATCATATTCAAATTTTTGTCAAACAAAATGCTTTATGGATTTATGTCCCTTTAAGGCTCTTGGCTATTTTATATAATCCCACAAGTCCTTCGATATGACCTTCCCCAATTTGACATCAGCACAGGAATACTCAAAACACAGCATCTTAGTCTCAACAGCAGGCTGATAGTTTGTCAGTCTATGGCTCAGAACCCAAACACGTAGACCGGTTGAAACAATGATGAAAGACCAATATTTGACATGTGAAATCTCATCATTGATTTACTGAAAACTGCTGTTCTTGTTTCGTTGTTTTATTGAGATTATTAGGGATGTTCTACTGTTCTTTGTAGTTGGCTCTGAATAGCCTGGTTTACATTGATGTTTCATTGGACTCCAGAGTAAAATCGAGCATTTGTTGTGTTAGCAGTACAAAGCCAATGGGTTCAATTTCCAGGGAACACGCGTACTGGCAAAAAGAGGTGAATGCACCTTTGTCGCTTTGGATAAAAGCATCTGCCAAATGCATAAATGTAAACGTAATATTCCCATTCGCAAATCAAATCACACTACCTGTTATCCACAAGCGATTGTGAACAGGTATGACAATTCTGTCATTTCTCGCCTCAACAAGAATTTATGGCTTAAATCTGTATAATCAGAACACCCCCGTGCATAATTTACGTGGGAGGGTTAAATGGTACAGCCCACCTGTCAATAATAGACTTGTTGTAGTTGATTCATGGTATAGTCAACATAATTTACTGGGCTCTGGGGCATCACTTAGGAGGTCGTGGAGCTGGTATAGAAACAGCATTGGTGTCATTTAGCGTTTGCTTTTTTACAACAGAAACACTACAATGTTTTGAGATGTGATTTTTTTTTGTTATTTAGAGTACTGTTATTAGCATGCTGAGTACAATGTGCACGTAGCCATATATGTTTGCACTTGTTGTGGGGAATTGTTTGACTTCTTTATGATATGAACACAAATAGTAGTTGTGAGAAAGCAGTCACAGTGCTTATTTTGTTGTTAACCTTTTTTTAGGGTGTTCGTTTCTTTGCTTTTTATTCTTTATGAATTAGACTTCCGAATCATATAAATGAAGCATTTTCATATCAGGTTAAGCCCAGATCATATGAAAAACTTCGTAGTAATACTATATATATTTTTGATATATCTGTCTATTCATGCGAGATGATGGGTTAGTGGTGTGGAGTGAAATCTGAAGATTAATGCTTAATGTTAGACTAAGGGGAATGTTGTCTATGGAATTTGGCATTAGGAAATTGTGTATGTTGTTGTAAAATGCTGAAATCTTACATGACCGGTCATATCCATACCTCAGAATTGCTACAGGATTTATACATTGCTTGAAATACAGTAACGAAAGCTTTGCCCGCGGGTTCTGTAATGTAGAGTAACATATCGAGAGTTTGTGCCCCACCTTTCATAATGATTCTGATTTACAGTATGTAACAATGTTCTGTACTATTGTACTATTTTGTGTTGCTAAGCAGGAAAAAAATCTCAAAATTGTAGACAAAAGATACTGTGCCAAAAACGTTTTTGCTCTTCCATTTTATGGTTTTAGACAGAACATGTGTTTGTTCAAATGCAGTAAGAACTACAATGCATTTATTCAGCCTCAGATGCTGCTGAATGTTGGAATAGCCTAAAAGACTCCCCTTACTGTACTTTCTTCAACATTAATGAATGTTTTGGTTTTTTTCTTAAATATGATACTGTTAATGTTTTGTTTCCTTCAATAAAATGTATAAAAAATCATATATTCATTAACAAAAGTGTGCACTTGATGCTTTTCACTTACTTTTGATACAGTATATGGTACACTGTAAAAAAAACCTGTATGGAATTGTCATGTATTTTTGAAATGCGGTAAAGAAAATGTACAAACATTAAAAAACTGGGTGTAAAATAACATGAAAAACGTATAATTTTATTTTGCAAAAAAGGTTACTTTTTGTATTATGCTGCTCCAGTTGCCAGAATATAATTTGTTTGGTTGAGTGAATTGTATGGGACGCTCCGTTCAAATAAACATGTTTATTATTCCAGTAAATGTAGCAAAACGTTTGTGAAACTTTTTGTGAGCGAATGCTGCAAAAATGTCTGGAAACGTCTACAAACTTCACTCGCTGCTGCCGCTCTTTGGGAATGATCCACTCAAGTTTGGTATCTATGTGAAGCTTAGAATTTCAGCTTTCAGGTTCATCTTTCCTCCACAACGTCATTACAGCAGTAAACCAACAGAGAGCGATAAAACAAACGTTTTTTTCTTAGCAGCGGCCTGCTACAGCGCCTCTAATAGACAACTTAAAAGGTGATTTTCTTAATGTTTGTTGGTCAAATATTGTACTAAAAAACATACATCACTGGAAACCTTATTTATTCAGCTTTCAGGTGGTGTAAATCTAAATTTTGAGAAATTGACCCTTGTGATTGGTTTTGTGGACCAGTGTCACACTAATGCTATACCATATTAAATATGTTTTGTTTCCCTCTTTGTTGCAACATTTTTGGAAGGGCCTTTATCTGCTCAGAAATGACTGTAGCCCTGTTTACAAGTCATTGATGGGTTTGGGTGATGAGTGTTTGGCTCAGCTGGGTTCAGATCTGGGCTTTATGCAGACCAGTCAAGTTCTTTCACATTAAACTGAATCAGTTATTTCTTTTTAATCATTGCTTTGTGCACAGGGGTATTGTCATGTTGGAATAGAAAAGGGCCCTGCCCAAACTGTTGCTCTAAAATTACAAGCACACAATTCTCTGGATTATCATTATATGCTGTAGCATTAAGACTTGTGCTCACAGAAACTAAGGTCGTCCAACCTGTTCATTCCCAATACTTCCCAAAAATGATAGTTGTGTTTGTACATTTAAAGTGAAACTTTATACATTTATAATAAAATATAAATAGATGGTTTTAGAGAAACCTAAAACATTTTTAACATTAATAGAGGCTGATTTATACAGTAATTGACAGTGATTGATTCACTATGAATCATAGTTAACGTTAGGTCTTTAGGTTTGAACTTTACCGGAACCCAATGTTGCTCATGAGATTGAACACATGTGCCTTACCTGGGACTAAATTTGCTGGTAATATTATGTATTACGACTGAATCAACTTGGCTCTATTACACCAGCAAATGTCAATACTTGGCTAGATCAAGTGCAGTAAGTAAATCCTTAAAGTAACAATTTCAGGTTAACACTTGTTACACTTGGTCTTATCCTAAGAATTTTGCTTAACTGCTTTCAGTTTGCGGTTGAGTCAGGCTTTGCAGTGATGGATGTGTTTGCATGCTGTTTAAGCTGCGAGCGAAACACATCCTGACTCTGATAGCTTTATGCCATCTTATCACGAAGTGTGTTTGCACAAACTAACAAATTCTGTATACTTTTATCGTTCAAAATATTGAAAACAGCGATCCCAATATTGTGGCAAGGCTAATGTTAAGTCCCAGTGAAATAAAACATTAGGCTACAATTCTAATTTTTCCATGAAATATTGTATAGTTTATCAATGTGGGTCATTCTCGTTTTAAATTCGTGTGCACTCATAATCTTCAGTTAAATCTGAAAATGCTCTTCCGTCCCGTAAATGACGTATGTTAGACGGTTTGGGCGGAGCATCCGTTAACTCCTCCCCTTCAACTGCTGCCAGTTCCAGAGCCATTTCAAAATGCAACGGCAGTTTTCTACACATCCAATTAAATCGCAGAGTAAGACGAAAGCCACGCCCACTATTTTTGCATTCAACATTCCATTTCACTCGGAAAAGCGTCGAAACACAGAAGTCGGCGTCAGTAGCCTTGTAGTTAATGTGTCGGCACATAGCTCCGGTGTGCTCACCTCGACCTGGGTTCGATTCTCCAACATCTTTCTGTCAACTCTCCACTGTACGCTGGCATAAAAGGCCTTTTTACTCCCGATTTTTTGGGGGGGGCGGGCGTAAATCGGGAGTAAAAAGGATCGCAAGCTCTGGTTCACTAGGGACTTTAAAATTAGCATTACTACGTACTGATGTTGTTTTACATTGATTATCGCTATGAATATGGTACGTGTTTGGCCTCTTTTATTGATTTGTGCTGTTATGACTTCCATAACAACCACAGCTGTTAAACAAACTATTAGATCACACGCCCACAAACCCCTCCCACCATCTGGTCTCTCATTTAGATTAAAAGAGCTTCAGATCAGACTAATGTGTCCCTGTAGACCAGTGGTCTCAACGGAGCCATTAGTTAAATCAGATTCATCAAACTGACACTGGCCACTTCATATTGAGCGCGTGCTGATTTGCTTTAAAATGATTAGAGTGGGTTTTACATTCATTTGCACTTTGACAGGTTTTCCTGTAATGATTTCTTCAACAGGTTAGACTTGGGCACCAACTTCAAATGTATCTGTTTGATCAAATTGGAGCATGCAGAAAAGTTTATTCCTGTTATCAACTAGTAAGCAAACTTGTTATAATGTTGGAACGAGAGATGTGTTTTTCAACATAACAGGACACGGTTACCATTCAAATTACAGTCATTTATTGTGCACTTTAATCATGATATTTCATAGATCGTACACACTGGATTATATGCATTTTAAATGATTTTGAGTGTATTTGTTTTTACATACTTTGTTTGGGGGGATATTAAACACATAAAGGAAATAAACTTTAAACTTCCGTGTTTGGAAGTATTTTCAAGGTCTTTTAAAATCAATAAATATCTCTCTAACGTGATTTTGTTATTGTGCTATTGGAATAACTTAAATACAGTATCTTATTTGGGCAAACAACGGGCAAAATAATGAATATATACCTTAAACTACAGTGACGAACAGTATTTTTTCAGTGGATTCCAGTTAAATAAATGTGCTTGCTGTTGTCTTGTTTGTTGTCTCTATAAACACTTAAATACAACTGCTACTGTTTTTTATGAATATTACCTCTTAATATGTCGGAGCAACATCTGACATTGAAAGAAACTACAGCTGGATAACACTGAGCCTGTACATACAGTAATGCAACAATATTTTTAATGCGATATAATTTATTTACAGTGGTTGTCCTTCATTATTCATTTATTTGTGGTAACCTTAGGTTACACCTTTAAAATAAAGCTAGGATTATATTGTATAAATTCATACACCCCAACAGACTTAACACAGAACTTGTGCATATATGGTCTGAATATTCCGTTTTTGTCAAATGAGTTGTTTTCTTGAGTGGTGGCGACTTGGTGAGTTTTAAAGGATCATCAGACATGATGGGGTCCCAGGCGCAGTACTGAAAAAGCTCTGCGGTGTTTGCGCAGCAGCTGTCGGATCTTCTCGTCGTCCGTGTCGGGGTCCAGTGGTTTGTTGTATTCCTCGTCCTCCACCTCGTTTTCCGACGCGTCTCCTGCGCTCTCGCCCCGCGAGGTCTGCGTGGAGCTGGGCTCTGACGCGCTCTTCTTGCGCCACTTCGTGCGCCGGTTCTGGAACCACACCTATAATAAACCACGATATACTATAGTTGAAGCGTTAAATACTGTTCATAAAAGCATTCGATAAATAAATCACATCAAACTTGTAGGTTCATTTAAATACATTATGTTGAATTTAAATAAAGAGAGCGTTTTGTGTGCCAAGAGGTTTTGTAGCATTCTGTACCCTGTTGAATAAAATACAACTTCTAATGTTTTCCACAGTTACTATTATGAATCATCAGCTGTATACATTAAAACCAAATTCAATTTCAAAATTCCTATAGTTATTTTAGGAATTTATTGTGTTCTATATTGGTTCCCAACATCCCATCAATAGTACCCAACACATTACCAGCAAAGAACAACACAGACCAATATCAATTAAAACCATTACAATTCCCATTATAACAATTAGAACCATTAAAATGTATTTAATGTTTTTTTTCAGCAGGGTAATATTCCTTAAGAAAATATAGCACCTCACTTTGACAGGATCACATCTACTTGAACTGTATAAACATCTGGATGTTTTTAACATGTTCTCTTACTTTGACTTGAGACTCGGTCATCCCTAGTGAGTATGCCAGTCTTGCCCTCTCTGGTCCTGCCAGGTACTTGGTCTGCTCGAAAGTTTTCTCCAGGGCGAAGATCTGGTGCCCACTGAAGGTGGGTCTTGTGTGCTTTTTTTTCCCTGCAGCTTCTGTGTTATGCAAGTCTATAGGAAAAGGCGATATAGTCAAATTGAACATCTGCTGGCACATGTTTATGTAATATAATTGAAATTAAATTAAAAGGTTATCTTTTGTGTTTGGTATATTTAACCCTGACAGTCAATGCATCAAACATGAAATGGTCAAATAAAAAAATAACTGGTAAATAATAAGTGAGCAGTACTACATGGGTTGAATAACTTTATCATATAACTCATATTCAAATATTTACTACATTATGCAGTGTATACTATTACTCATAATGTTGAAGACATTCATTTCAAAAGTTTACCAAATAGTATATTTATGGCCAAATAAGCCACCCATACTTCCTAAAAACATACATTTGAATCATTAATGATAAACAAACTCACTATTGCCACACTGCTGTCTTGTTCCTCTCCACTCGTACCCTCCTTCCACCCAGCAGCTGCTGCTTTTACTTTTCATACTTGGACATTCTACACTGGATTTAGGGAAACCGCCCAGTCCCGAAGGGGCATAATCCCGGTTATAATACATCCCTGGACTAGGCACAGCTGCCCCAAAGCCGCTCATGGTGGGGTACCCTGATAACAATGCGGGGGTTCCCGGACCACCGATCATGGTTCGACTCAGGATGTCGCTGATACCATGCGGTGTGCCAGCCTGCAGTTGAGCGTTGATGTTGGCAGGACCAAGCTTGTAGAAGGAGTTGGGTATGGAGTACTGGCACATGGGGGCCTTGATGTCTGAGGGGAACTGGTTCAAGCTGTTGTTGAATAAGAAGGACCCTGAAATATTGGACTCCATGGAAACCGGTGTGCACGCCTCTTCTGCTTCCAAAGGTGATGAATTAAGAGTTTTATAAGCAAGTTTCTGACATCAAGTATTCCAAAGGGTTTAGTCCGCTACTAGTCCGAGTTCAGAACAATCTCTGATATTTGTAGAATTGGTTTGGGACTCCTAAAAAGTGGTTTAGTTCTTTCTTTGGTCCTCACATCACCCCAGGTTAGAAAGAAATGTCTCAAAGGTCAGTTAAAAGTCTTTTCTTTGTACTTCCTCTCCTCAGCTCTTAACTATTCCATAATGGGTGCTAGAGCTCCAAAGTCAACACCAGCTATCAGGTTAACTTTACCCCAGTGCCACTCTCACTCTTTCAAATAAATGTCCCACGTCTGCTTCTCTGTTTGCCGGTCATAAATATGAGCTACCTTACACTAGTGTGGCACTTTCTTGATAATTCTGATGGGTAGAATTTGAATGCTTTGCCTTGACTGGCTGAGCACTCAACGTGCCCGACCTCCTCATTGGTCTGTTCATGAGAGGACGGGCTTTGATTGGTTGACAACAGATTAATAGTTTTTTAAAAAGTCTGAGTGAGAATGAGTTGATTTTTGATGGGGTGTCGGGCTTGGCTGCAGAGAAGCAGCAAGTGAGCGTAACACAACAAAGAGGGATTTTTGTCATCTTGGTCATTCAGAATGTATTTGCATTGCTTTTCTTTATTTTAATTGTAGCATTGTGAAAACGGATTAGGTAATATTTAATATAACTGTGACATCTATTTTTTTTGTTTACACTGCAAATGTGTAAGATTCCCAGTGCTGGAAATGGCAGTTTTATAGTTTTTTAAAGCATAGATACAGAAAAATCCATTTGATGCATTTATGAAATGTACATAGTGTTTTGATGCTATTTCATGGATAAAATATTAACAAATCTACTCCCTGGACTCTGCCACCTGTGTTCCCCCATTTCAGCCCTGAAAATTCCATATCCGTTAGTTTCTTAAATCTTAAAAATATATGCATATTGCTCAAAATGTGCAAGTAACAAGCTTGTATAAACTGGATAGACATTGTATCTGATATGAAAGTATGAATATATGTATTTATATATATAAATACACTGTTAAAACATTCTGTAGCAATTCCAGTACTGGCATCAGTTTGATTTATATTTATCTAATTTATTGCCAACAGTTTGTTCAAAGATAAATGAACATTAAACAATAAGTCTTCATCTTTACAAACAAAAAACCAACAACTATAAAATAACAGTCTGGAAAAAAAAACCAAAAATCTGAAAAAAACCAGAAAAAGGTTGAAAAAGTTTTTTTTCTCAGAATGCTTTGCACGAGGCTGATATTTTATCTTTTGTGCTCTGCAGAAAAACAAAACTTTGAAATGGCAAGAGAGTGAAATGATGAAAGAATTTTCATTTTTGGGTGAACTATCCATATAAGAACATTTTTGACCGGTTATGTATGGAAGATTGACTTGATTTTAAGTTGTTTGACTTATGTATGGAAATAAACGTTATCAAAGCCAAGTTCTGTTTTTATCTGAAAAAGAAAAAAGATGTTAAAGGAATAATTTCAAAATTATTTTTTGGGAATTAAATCAACAAGATTTATTATACCATTTAATTGTGCATAACTGTGCTGTTTATTACAATGTTAATTATGTTAATATATTAGAATATGAGGAGGAACTGATGTAGAGGAAACTTATGCACAGTCAAAACCATGTTTGTGTCTGTGAATATCTGTGGTCTTACTGTATGTTTACAGCCATTGCCCAAAAAACCAATGGTACAGACTTCGTTGAGGTTGAATGCTTACAGGTGGACAAAATATCAGACACACCTACCCATAAATAACCATTGATATTAATAGATGTATTCATTTTATGTGTCCCTAAATAACAATAAATCATTTGTGTGACTATTGCACATATTTACCACTAAATCTCCCCTCTTTGGAACTAAATATCTGTGACAAATTCAGATATCCTTCATGAATGTCATTTTAAAGCAAATATAAACTAACAGTTTGAACATACTCTCTTAAAAATAAAGGAGCTTCACAATGCCATAAAAGAACATTTTTATCTAAATGGTTCCATAAAGACCCTTTCTGTTTCACAAAAAGTTCTTCAGATTATAAAAACGTAAGAAAGAGATGGTTCTTTAAAGAACCTTTGACTGAATGGTTCTTTGTGCAACCGAATTTGGTTCTTCTATATGGCATCTCTGTGAAGAACATTTTATGCACCTTTATTTTTAAGAGTGCAGACATGCTGGCCTGGGAAAAATCGGTTTGATATTCTGTCCAGTTACTGCTGCTGGTACTAAATCAGCACAAATTCCCTCCCTGTGTTTTTTGGACTGTATATTACATGATTTTCTCTCTAGAGGGCGATAGATGATACAAAGACCAACATACTTGAGAATGAAAAGACACAGACAAGAACATCTATTCTGTACTAAGACAAACCCTGCATCCTATCATGTTGACCAAATGCTTAAATATGGGTGTAAATATGGTTGCCCAATACTGCATACGGGCAACACATGACCCTAAAATACAGAGGTCTTGTTTGCATGTGACATATCACATTGTATCCGATGCTACTTTAGGACTATATACCAGCACTTTCTCTTTCTCTGTATGATTGTAGAAAAATCTGCTATTTTTAGTGCATTAAGCTGGTATTGTGCACACTATGAGAAGCCAAATGTGGTCACACATATTGTAGTTTCATTTCACAATAAATACTCTTTGTATTTACTTTACAATGTGTATTGCATGCAGTGCCAGTTTCCAACCTGAACTCATCTGCCGTGACTCATCACCTCCCTGCTTCGGTTGCTTCATATTTCATCACTCCTGTTGACAGTGCAATACACAGAATGATGAATGACAAGTTCAGATCGGACACCATAAATTCAGCAAATATTTAAGTAGATGTTTAGCCATCGTCCTGGGACCACAATTTGTCATTTTCTCTATATTTGTTTTGAATTATTTTAACTTTATTTTGTAATTTTAGTTTTATTTTCGTGCATGTTAATACTTTTTTTGCTTTTATTACTACAGTATAACACGACAAATGCACATTTCGATTATTAGTGGATAATACTCAGTAAGCGCATAAAAACTTATTTTACGTTTAATTTTGTTTATTGAGATCATTTAAGTTCAGGTTTTGGTTTCATTATGACAGTACTGTAGCTTGACACAGACGTGTCTATGCAAATATGTAGTGATTTTGTTCTTCCAAATACCTGTAATGTTTTGGTTTTCAGAATGCTTCATTCTCAGCATCAGATTCATTGTGCTTGTTTGAAACTTGTAGTAAGCTTAGAGATTGAGCATAAATAACTTCTTATAACATGTGAACATTCTTCATGTCAGATAAGAATGTGTTGTGTCTGTCTTCTATCGTTCCTGAAAACCCGACTTGGAACGTTTTACCGCGTGCCTTAAATTTTACCAGTATTTCAGTGACCCAATGTTACCTTTAGAAAATTTAGAAAACTTTTTTAATGTCTCCATTGTGCAAAGAAACATTGTCTCATTTGTAAATCACAAGGTGCAACGTTGTTGTTCTCAGGCACATGACAGCACTTGTTCTGTTTTAACAGCCAGTAAAGTTATCAAAAGAGAATTTTGTAACATTTTTATGACATTTACTATGTGAAAGGTCATAATACATTATACTTATTTAACTTACAAGTCCAGAAACGTTATAAAATGCACTGTTTTAATATTTTAACAATAAATGTTTAATAAATAAAAAAATGTGGAAATGCACTATATAAAAAATAAAATAAATGTTTATTTACATCAAATTTAATGTGTCTGTATACATTCCTTTGTACACATCCATACACTGTGACTTTCATTTTCATTTAGAATCAAGCCATATATAGAAAAAACCATGTGCATGTTTTCTTGGAAAGGGTGGAGATTAAGAGATGCTCTGAAGTACATTTAATAACTAATGAATTTTACTGTATTTTTTATTCTGTTGATTGTAATTTTTTTCTTTTCTATGTTCTGTACAGCACTTTTTGGTTGTTTTTAAATGTGCTTTATAACTAACTACATTTTGTTGTCTGAACACACAATAGAAATGGCTTCAGAACCTGCTTAAAGTTTACAAATCATTCATGACTACTTCGATGTGTTGGAATTGTTTGTGACATGATCTTTTATGGTTCATTGTGTTTATACTTTGAGCATTTATTTATTTATTTATTTAATAATAATTCCCAAAAGTTACAACTAGGCTGTTGTAATGTAGGGTTCCAGTCTATAATAAGTCAAAATAATAGGAACTGCTCAAAAAAGGCAACTCCGAAGTTAAATGCGTATAAAATAATAAAGTTAATAAAGAAATTGTGTAATACATTGTAACAAATATAGGTTTCTTTCTCTAAACATTATTGAGAATGACACAATGATATATTACATGGAAAAGCACCTGCTGTCCAAAACATCAGGTATAAAATACCCTTCATGGAAAGCACAAAGCCATCAGGAATTTCCTTCGTTGGGCTCCACCTGCATAAGCCCATCCCATTGGTTACTATTCTTTATCTCAAGCAGCAAGTGAAACTAGTCAAACTGGCTTTAGTTTTTGAGAATCAGAAATTACTTAAAATAAACGCAGTAAGTCACAGATAGTTTTAGTTATTTTTATTACAAGGATTTTCAGCATCACAACCATTTTTATGAGTACACAACAATGAGTGAGTATACAACTGAAACTTTTAGTTAACTGGTTTATTAGTATTACTACATATAACTTTATTGTATTGAGTTATTGAATTTTCCTGAAGCAGAACCCGATCGCATGTGTGGCAGCCGATGTCTGGGTCCAATGACCTTCCTTACGGATGTGACAGGCGAGTATGTGACCATCAGCCAAGGAGACCGACTTGCATCCAGAGACTCCTCGTCCTTCATGAACGGTCTGGCTTTTCTAAGCCGCGCCGTAAAGGTCGACGAGAAGATGTGTATCCGAATCGAGAGTTGCTCCTCGAGGTGGGATGGGGCTCTGCGTATAGGATTCACCAACATCAGGCCAAACAAACACAGTATACCACCTTCCTCTATACCAGAACTGAGGGATATGCCCGGATACTGTGTTCTGCCAGTGCCTGTGGACTTGTGCGTGCACAGTGCAGAGATTCACTTCTGGATCAACTATGCTGGCATGGTTCTCGTTGAAGGAATGACTAGAGAGCGATATTACGTCAAAGCAAAGGGACTTAACGTGAACAAACAACTTTGGGTTTTCATTGATCTGTATGGAAACACAAACACCGTTCGCCTTTTAGGTGAGTGTGCAACTCGTGAGGTTTTAGAATGACAAAGTGAAGTTGTTTTAAAGAACGTTTTTGTAATGTTCACAGGCTCGAGAAGAGGCAGTAGGACATCGTGCCCAGACGTTGCATATGGCATCAACTGGCGTCTGGGTGAGAATCAGGTTTCAGAGGAAAAACATGACTATACTGTCACCGATTTCTCAGGAATTACACATAAAGCAGGTAGGAATGGAAGTTCATTCTTAATACATTCATCAAAATCCTAATTCTTCTCTTTCGTCAATAGAAACCAGACGCGTACGGAAGACATCGTGGTCACCGTGTCTCTTCCTCCTACGGCATGCCGGTCAGAATACTGTCCCCAGCCCCATCGAACGCTCTGAACTCGCACGAATGGGCTTAGGTACACTTCACAGCTTAAAATACAACACAGCAACTAAAGACAGATGTAGAATCTGACCACACAGTGTATGTGTCACTTTTTAGGAATACCTGATCATGAATTAGAAAGAGGGGTTGATCTAAACTGGACCTGGAGACAGCTAATTCACTTCATTTGCTTCAGCTATCCATCGGTCCATCTAGATTCGATCGGTTTCAGTACCGCCAGGGCCGACAAATACGGAAGGCTTTGCCGAATATATGCCAATACTATGAAGAAACTGAGAAAAGTGCTGGATGAGAGCATGCTTTATATAATACCTGATAAAGACATTGTTTTAAATGAGGTATAGTAGTTTTAGAATTGCTGTTTTGCACCTCAGATGGGATAAACCGCCCAAAAATACAAATTCTTTCATCATTTACACACCCTTGTCATTTCAAACTTGTATGTCAAAATATGAGGATATTTCAGTGCCACAAGAACATTGGGGCCCCATTGGCTTCCATTGTATGAAGACAAAACCAAAACTCAAAATGTCTTCTATTGTATTCCACAAAAGAAAGAGTCACACACAAGTTTTAAACGAAAACAAAAGGGTGAATAAATGATGACAACATTTTCATTTTTGAGTGAACTTTCCCTTTAAGTATTAAATGACAAGAGCAATAAATGAAACTGGCCGACTTCTTCTTCACAGATGACCACATGCACATTATCATCATCAGTTATCACCAGAAATGCTTCATCACCGTCGGGTTCTGCTCCATCTGTTCCTGCTCAACGCAGACAGCGACTGACTTCATCCAACAGTTATATGTCTGACTCAAGTCCAAACTCTTCAATGGTAATACTCTTTCAACATATTATCTGAATAAAGTCTTATTTTGCATGGGCATTTTAAAAAGTCACTAAGTGTGTTGTTATTGTTTTGTTGGACACGGCGGATTAAAGTTGTGTTTGCATCTTTCTACCAGGAAGAAATTGATGCTGGATCTTTGCTCAGAGAGTTTCAGCAAAGCCATCTTTCCGCCAATGAGCAGGTCTCAATATTGGTCAGCCGAAACAGGTTGTTGCAGAGTGCTAAAGATGCCGTCTCCAACTGCAATTTCTCCTGGACTAAAATCCCCATTGTGACATTTGTGGGCGAGGAGGCTCTTGACTGTGGAGGTCCGAGGAGAGAGTTTTTTAGGTATGCCACCAAATGTAGCTTTTTGATTGGCTGTTTCAAGTGAATACAAATGAATTGTTGTTCTTTCATTACCGCATCTTCGTACTGCATTAGGATTTGGGTGTATCGTATTTTTCGATGAATTGCTTGTCTGTTCTTTGATGTCTTTGATTTAAAGTGATACAGGTACATTCATATGCAAACCAAAAGATGCATGCAAATAAAACATAGATCGTTGTGATTAAACTTTGTTTCTCACTTCTCCAGACTTTTAATGCTGGAGGTGCAAAGCTCTCTGGGTATCTTCGAGGGGAAACCTGGACATTTGTTCTTCACGTATGACCAGATGGCCTTAGAGCAGCACAAGTATGAGTTAGCTGGGAAGCTGATCGCGTGGTCTGTGGCTCACGGTGGGTGCGGGTTCAAGGCTCTTGACCCTTGTCTCTACCAGCTGATGTGCATTCAGGAATGTCCACTGGCAGACTTTAACTGGCGCCTAATACCAGATGCTGACATCCAGAACAAACTGCAGAAGGCATCTATCCACTTCTCCATCTATGCATTCATTTTTCATCTGTGATCTAACAACAAGGTCTAATTATATAATTACTTTTTTAGATTTTGTCATGTAAAACAACAGCAGACCTCCATAGGCTGCAGAGAGAGCAGGGAGACTGGATTTGTGAGTGCGGCGTTCCAGGAATTTACAGGCCTGACATTTCCGTTGGAGATATACCCCAAATTTACGGCTATACCGTTCGGCACTACATATATCTTAGGTATGTGGATGTTCTTTTATTAGTTTGCATGCACTGACAAACATAAGTAAAGTAATATTACTGTACTCTGGGGGAATCTTTCTAAAAAAAAATCAACTTTTAATTAAAAAGTGTAAGTTTGTTAAAAAGAAATAATAGAAAAACTGCTGTACACTCGTAGATTCATTACTATTCTCACTTAAGCTTAAGCTAACTGCATGATTTGTATTATCTTATGACCTGTATGTTACACAATCATCTATGATAGATAACTTTTATTTGTAATGTAGAAACATGCTTTGAAAATCATCTGCTAAATAAAAAAATGTCAAATAAAATTTCACTCAAGGTGAACATTTTCTGACTGCATGTATGCCATTCATTATTTTATATATTGCAGAAGAACGCAAAAAGAAATTGACCTAAGAATCATCATGCAGCAGTTTTTCATACAGTACAACAACTCTTTATATAAAAGTAGTGGTGTGGTCCTACGAACTAAAAAGTTGTACTGTAAAAAAATGTATTTGATGAAATTTTACTGCAAAATTTTACTCTTGCTGCAGCTCAGAGTGTCTTTTCAAGTTAATAAAAGTTCAACTTTTTGGGGAAAAAAATACCCTACGCACCTGTCATTTCCATAACAACATGCGAGAAAGGTGATTGGTCGAGCAGGATTAAGCTCGATAAAATAAAATTGACAAAGAGCTGTTAAAAAATTCTTCTAAATGTCCACTTTTGTTTTACACCAAAAATTAACAAAGATGTCATGTCATGTCAAAGTATCAGATTTACATGTATTACACACTTGTATATTACCCATTAATCCATGGTGAGTAACAGCAACCTATCACAGGCCAATTTATAAACCAACAGTTAGTTCTGTCCATATTTTACCCAACAATGGGTTGAAACAAACCCGTTTTAACAATTATAAGACATACATAGTGCCTTATGTCTAACAAACTGTGTTGACTTCCACAGAACCTCTAAAATGATTCATCAGTTCACAAAGGGACTGAATGCTTATGAACAGTTCTGGGATATGGTGAAAGCTTACTGGGCTGAGTTCCTGCCCATTTTTACCAACACGCATGAGCCCATATCAAGAAGCTCCTTCAGAGCCCTGTTCCAAATCCACTGGACTAAAGAAATAAAGAGGAAGACTGAGGAGGAGACTATTCATTGCTGGGAATTGGTACTTAAGATGATTGAAGGTGAGTTTACTGTTGTTAGTTTGCTAAACATGTTGACTGCATTTAAACTTTATATATTCATAAATACACAATGAGAATGCCATAATTTAACAAAGACAGAAAGGGGAATTGACTATATTACATATTCTTTTCTGCAATAGCCAAAAAAACAGAGTTACGCTTTGAGGATCTTTTGGTTTTCATAACTGGAGCAGATGAAGTCCCACCACTGGGGTTTCCCCAAAAGCCCAGCATTCATTTCTACCAGCCGGAGAATCATGGATGTCGTTTACCGTATGCTAACACATGCATGATGGGATTGTTCCTTCCCAGGGGTGTTAAAAATGAAAAGGAACTTCACCGACTGCTCCTAAGAGCAATCAGAGACTCTGCTGATTTTGGGAAAATTTAAAAGTATATGTAAGAAATATCTTCATCCATAAAATATCATTATATTCATGATTTAATGCATTTTTAAGCTTTATAAGCTTTTTTACTTAAACTATAATTACTGTACAATGACTTGTAAGTGTTGAAAGTGAAAGTACACTGGTCTAGCAGAGGCATATCATCTTGACCTTTTTGCATTGCAACTGAAAACGATTTCATTTTCATTCTTTGACAAAAAAGAGCACAAATAATTGAATTCAGTCAGAAGGAAGAAATATATAAAGTTGATATATTTAAACCTTAAAGGGTTTATATGTTAATATAATGCTAAATATAATATATTCATAAGCTATTGTTTCATTGTTTACTTCCAACCCTGTACAGTAACTTGTATCCTATATATTGTATATAATTTTGGTGTAGCCTACTAAATCTATATGTTTGTAAGTAGTTTTTGTTAAATATGACTATTTGTATTGTCTTACAAATATCACAATAAACTGTTAAGAAAACTAAACTATTGAGCAGTTCCAGCATTATGGTTGTGACATATAAACTCTCAATGAATGTTTTTGTTACCAATTTATTGAACCATTATATTTTATTAAACCACTGTATACATCAGAAAAACATAAGTCTATGCAAGAGTTTTCTATTAAAAAAATATGGATGTATTTTTCATCTATTATGGATGTGACAAAGAAAGGACAACACAAATCACAAGCTTTCTGCGAATTAAATGCACACATCAGACGTAATAACCAACAAATTGAGGAGGGGTGGCTCTTCATAAAACATAGAATCGTTTTTTTATTTTGATATGCCCATTTAAGAGGAATATGTAGAATGAATATGACAACTCTAAAAGTGACTGTGGAAATTTTGAGAGAAACCTCACATGGGTATTTAAACCACAACATGTTGAGATCTGTGCTATCAGTTTGGTAAAAACCGTAGGAAAATTAGGAAATCTTTTGGACATGTGCATGGAATTACCCTAGGCTACCCCTCATTTTGACTGCTTTTAAGTGTGCCGTCACAGTGGTTTATGTCTTTATTGCATCATTATGTAGTTTCCTGCAATATAAGCCTAGAAACATTCTCCTTTGAAGAAAAATACCGTTGACACACCTTTAAAGAAAAGATGTGATTGACTCATTGGCATGTGACTTAAATCGTAGCCAGACAGTGATGTCATCTTGGTCATTGTTACATTAATCCCGCCCCTCTACTGTGATTCGACGGCTGGGTTAAAAAGAGCGTTGAATTTGAACATTTCTCTTTTTTAATTTTAAACAAGCGAGGATTTTTGAAACACGATTGCAAATACGCTTTGATAGTCATATGGGCTTATTTATTTTGTATTTCATGATAAAACAGGGCAATATAGGTTATCTATTGACAGCTACTTAACTCGTTTTTATTACGTTATGAGTCTAGAACTGATAGATTGTAAATAGATTTAATATCATGAGAGTCTGGCTTTCAGATAACAGTTAATAATAATTATCATATGTGTTTCTTTGTCAATAGGCCTACAATAAAAACGTATTAGCCTCTTGAATCAAACCGAAAGTGAAAGCATATTGCTTTTGGAGTAGCTAGTCTGTTGATAACAAAATCATACCGCAACTATCATATATCCATCATGACCTTGAATTGCAGCTGTAAGATATATAATGTATCCAATAATAATGTTACGTTTGGACTCTTTTCGCAGGTGCTTGAATGTTTGATTCGCACTTATTCAACTTTTGCTATCTTTGTGTATACATAAAATGTATACATGTAGGCTAAATGTAGACTATAGGCCTACATAAAATCTATGGCATACAAAAATTTCCATCAGTTGTCTGTCGTTTAGCTTAAATTTAATTGTCCTAAAGGGAATTTTCCATAGTCCCGCCTCCTTCATCCTTCTCCAATGAGGAGCAATGTTTAGCTATAAACCACAACACGTGCATTTAAAGCCAGTAGTTGTCTTTCACCTTAATACAGAAACCGAAGGTACCCACTACATAGCTGGACAAAAAGGATGACAGCGAAAAAAAAATGCAAATAACAAGAAATGGTAAGTTACTTTTTAAATACATTTAAATACAAAAGCAGCATTACAATACATTAGAGAAGCAGAAAGAAAGTATTTTTTTCATCTTGCATGTAAAATTAGCAGGTTGTGGGACAAATTAAATAAGCGTAAGGAGAGCGGGGACGAAAGTATATTTTTTTTGATGTCGTTTAAAATATATTTTTGCTGTGGTCAGTAGATCACAAGTAAAGTAACACCAATACTAAGCTAGATTTTGTTGAGTTACTTTTGTTTTTATTAAATATAACTGACTAATATGTAACAGCAAACATATTTTGTCCATTGTCTTTAAATTTCAGTTTTATCAAATGTTTCAAAAGTAACCCGAGAGTAAAAACTTTGAATTGTTTAGATTTTTTTGTATTGGCAATGTCAATTTATAACAATTTAACAGTAGGCCTATGCATTAAATAGTATAATAACTTTAGCAGAGGGACAAAAGTTTTAAACCTGATGTATGAAAATCTCGGACAATGCAAACTTCAGGATGTAAAGCACTAAATAACCTGTAGATTAAAACAAAAAACACAGCATAACTGCGGCAAAACGATGACGAAATCACGTGATATTCGGCAGCTTCGTCAAGGGTTGTGTGTTGAACATATGCTGTCATAGTTTGTAATGCAAATGTAGTCAGGGTTCTGAGACAATCGAAATTCACTTTTTGTAAGCTACTATAGAGATGTGTTTGAGTATTTTACTAACTTAATAATGCTTAGTTCATGGACTTCATGTAGAACACATAAAATGACAACCTAAACCTTTTTTAGGTTGTTGCTATAAATAGCCAAAGAATTTACAAGATATAAATGATACCCTTTAATATTCAATATGAACTATTATAGATTATAGTATGTTACGCGCATTTGTTGGACTTACAAGCTGACTTTCATGCCAGTGGCTTGCAATAATGGCGCCCCCTGCTGGCTATTAAGCGCTTATATCTGCACACATAGGGGCCTACATTAGATAGATATAACAGAAACTGATGTTCTCTTACTTGCATTATCCTCTAACCACACACTTATCTTTCAGAGTCCTCGCATCAGTGCACGTGTCACAAGCGCAGAAGTCTGGGAGCACTTTCATTCCACTCAGATGTTAAAGGGCGTCTGATAACTTTGGGTGAAGGAGGTCGACGGGCGACCAGAGACGAGTCGTCGTTTCGTCACGGTCTGGTGTTCAGTGAGAGACCGGTACAGATACGGGAGAAGGTGCGCCTGCGAGTCGAGCGCTCCACGGCGAGATGGCGCGGCTCGCTGCGGGTCGGGTTTGCCAATGTTTCACCCGAGAATACGTTTGTACCTCCTCTGGCCATTCCACACTTAACCGACTGTGCGGAGTATGCGGCGACAGTACTTCCCGATAGCACGTGCTACCCTGGATCAGAGATTGAGTTCTGGATCGACAAGGATGGCATTCTGTGCACAAGAAGTTCTGACGGGACAACTTCGTTTAAATCGACCAGTCTGAAGATCCACTGGCCCATCTGGGCGATGATTGACGTCTATGGACAGACCACCGCAGTGGTGTTGCTTGGTGAGGACTTTTGATTATTATGAGTATCCAGTTTAAGAAAGCTTAATTGTTTATGAATATACACTGTGCATCTATAATGTTTGTGGTTCATATTTGTAATGCAGGTTCCAAAAAGAAGGGTCTGATATGCACCTACAGGTCCTGCCCTGCTCTCACACACAACAAACACAGGAAGGATCACATGAGCAAAGAAATTCTGGAAATAATGAGCATGAATGAGCAGAGAAACCATTATCCTGAAAACACAGGTAAGAAACACACGTCAGGTGTGCATTATGTACTCACTTAACAATGACATATAAAGTGGAATTAGCCATATTAGCTTCATATGTTGGTGAATTGTTGACCATTATTACTGATAAGCATCTAATATTTTGTTTTTATTCCTCAGGTTCTGAAGCTTTTGACTGTGAAGACTGTGTTGTGTGTTGCACTAACGTCTCAGACACTCTTCTGAGCTGCGGTCATAAATGTGTTTGTACTCCGTGTGCCATAAGAGTTTATGATACGTTTGGTACCTGTCCTCTTTGTCGTCAGTGCATACGCATCGTCCAGTTTAACTAGTGGCCAAACTAGTTTGTTATTGGTCAGTGTACATTTCAGAAGTGCTGTTATGTAAAGGCCATCTGCCATCTGTCTCTGATACACTAAGGATAAAATGTAAATATGTAACATTTTGCTATTTTGGTTTAGATCTGTGTCTATTTAAGGATAATTAATATTTATTGTTTCATGATGGTGTAAATATGTGTTTTACAGAACATTTAAACCTTTTAAAAACACTTTTTTGTATGTGTGACTTTAATGTTTCACTTTTCAATGCTGGGTGTTTAACAGTGGTTCTCAAACTGCAAGCATTGAACTGTTTTCTAACATTTAAACTTTGACCACATTATTAGATTAAGCTTTAACTTTATGAATACACATATGACAACCAACTTGGTCTTTTTTGTGCATTTATTAATGAATGCACTGTAAAAACTGATTTGAAAAACTGAAAGTTGAAACAACAAATAATTTTTACAGTGTGGAGTTTATTTGTAAATGATCTTCATCCATAAGGGCTATAACACCAGTGAAACAACTACTTTTATTATATTTTTTATCATATTGATTCAGCATTTTAGTTTTTGTATGTCGTAAACATCATATATTTGATAGTTATGTGTACATTATTGTATTTTAAATGGTAGAACCTGTGACCTCAAAATAAAGCACTTTCTCTCTGTACATGACTGTGGGGACAAGCACTTCTGTGATGCTTGGAATTCTATATAATTCATAAAAAATAAATAAATGACCCTGAAATATTTTTAAACAATTTCTATATAATCAACATATACTCTTCTAATTTCCCCTAAACATTACAATATTACATTTATAACACCCACAATTTATCAGTATAGAGTATAATTGCACTCACCCTATAAACAGTTTTATCAAAGTTAACTTCCGGCTTGTGTTTGTTGATCGGTCTGGATAGTGGCTGATAATATAATTATTTATACTTTATTTAAATATTAATTTATATTCATACTTTATTGTATAGCCTATTAATTGTATTAAATAAACAATTTGTTAAATTTGATTGTATATTCATTTTATTAAATAAACAAATTGTTGAATGGGTCGTGTAACTTTGCTGCATTTAAGTTTAGTCAAGTAGCGGTTCTTCTACTGATAACTCAAAATAATACTGACTAGACATACTTTTAACTTTTATTGTCATTTACTTGTTATTTCATTTGCTTGTTATCAGTAATAATCTGCAGGGACTCTATATTCTTTGTGGATGTGTACCGGAGGTTTGTTCCACAAAAGCGTGCATGCACAAAACATGAATACATGCCCTGTCCCTATCTACTGAATTTCATTTGCATTCATTTTCAAAGAAGAAAGCACAATTTGTGTACTTAAACTGTTTGTTTGTGAGTATTTGTTGTTAAAAATGACTATTGTTATTTAATTACAAATGTCACATTATATATTAAATAAACTATTAAAAAATGAAATTGAAAATACTGAACCTCTTATTTTGATTCTTTTATGTGTGCTGTCATTGTTTGGTTTTTATTGGCATCATAATGTGATGATGAATACACTTTTCTCTTGTAGGAAAATTACTGGTTTGTATACATGCCAGAGGGATGGGTATGATAAACTTACTGGCATGTGATTTCTTGTAAACCAGTTGGCATCTTGCAAACCGATGACTTACATTATGAATGGATCAGAGATGTATAAAGGATTACAAATTCTAATAAATACAATTACATATTAAATGTGAAAGCTGCTCTTAAAGTTCTAATTTCTTGAAAGCAACCTGTGTGTGCATTCTACTTCATTTATGATATTAATTCATATCACTTTCTTACCAACATATGTTTTTATCTTTTTTATATCTTATGTGGTAAGATATTTACTAACTTTAACAAATGGGCAAGTCATTATGGATGTGACATAAAAATGCTAAAAGAATGGATTTGTTACAAAGCATCTGTTTATATTTTATAAACCCTTGATAGAGACAGACATTAGAAAAAATATCAGTCTTACACAAGGTTTCTATTTTAAAAAAGCTAAATAAACATGCGTTATGGATGTTACAAAAAAGAACACCATTTTGGGAGACGACAATATTTGTAGGATTTCTGTGAAGTAAAAAGCACAAACCAGAAGCAAAAATACCCAACAAATGGAGAATGTCTCTTTATAGAACATAAAATAGTTACTTTATTATCATTTTCATGTGTCCATTCATGAGGAAAATGTACCATTAGGTCTCCATCACAAGGTAATAAGAACACAAGATATTGTTGTGAAGCAGTAATTTTCAACAGCCTTAGTATAACTGGTATAATAACACCTGCTTAATCTGTTTCTTGTCAGATGAAGTCAGACTGAACATTGAAACAAGAATAAGAATATTCAATTAATTCTGTTCATGCTCATTATTCTATCATCACTTTATCTCTCGTCTATTTTTTCCCTCCATCTTTTGTATATTCCTCGTGCTGATTTATATTTTTTAATATTTTAGATTGCTTTTGATGTGATACAATCTATGCACTTTATGCACGTAATATACAGCTATAAGAAAACAGTTTTTTACATTGCAGCCTGGTGACAGAAGGACACTTCTCTTCCTAACTTATCACATAATAAAAAGTAAATAAATGATCTGATAAAATTATGGGCATGTGGCTGATGGTTATACAGTAATTTGGTTTGACAGCAGTTTTCAAACTAAAAATGTAAATTGTATAAATAATATCATGTAAATATCAAGAGGGCCCGCTAAATGTGTATGCAGTATGAGGATTGGTGACCAGCCTTATTATTTTGTTCGATTTGTCGAAACCCTGTATGATGATTCGACAGTGATAAACATTAGATTATTGTGCCATTAAACCTAACCATATCCTACTATTTATTATACATTTTATGATTTCTAATGTGTCCACTAGTTTAGCAATATTCTTCTATTGTTGTTTAGTTGTTTCACAAGTATTGTGTGGCGTTTAGTCTGTTTTATATTTGTCCCGTCCCTGCTCTTCTGTGATTCGACGTCAGGGTAACAAAGACGAGCGCTGCAGAAAAAACAGGAAGCACGTAGTAGACGCAGTTTTTTTTAACAGGACTTTGATTGCAAACAAAGAAAAACACGCTTTAATTACTACTTGGCTTTCATTATTTTATATTGTTATATTTCATAGTGAACATGAAATTGTATTTTGTGATAAAGGGCAATCATTTATTTATTGTGCCTCAGTATATTGACTCGATGCCATTAAAGTCAAGCTTTTAGATCACATGTTAATCATTATGATGTGTTTTTTATGTAATAAAAATCTTGTCTCATTTCGAAACTGAAACAATGCTGCATTTTTGTTGATAGATGGAGTAGTCTACTACACTGTTGATAACATAGGCTAAAAACAACACAGTCATATCCAGCATGACCTTGTATTGCACCTGTAAAAAATAAGTAATGAATAACACGTAGACTGTAAAGAATTTTTTTTTAGTTATGCAGCAGTTTGCCAGTAACTTAATGTAGATTAATATTTATCTAATTTATTGGCAATAATTTGTTCAAAGATAAATGAACATTAAGCAACGGGGCTGTGGATAATTACCTTTCTTTTCAGATAAACAACAACAGTTTGATAGAACTTTTTGAATGTGATAATGCAAACAATGTATAAATACAAAAAGAAGGCAAAAGTTTGGCTATTTTGCCCTGTCTTTAAAAAAAAAGAGAATTGAACATGAATGAATTTGGACATAAACATGAGTCGAAATATACACTGTTAAAAAAATATGTAGAAATTACAGTATTACTGGCAGCAGTTCACCAGTAACTTACTGTAGATTTATATTTATCTAATATATTGCCAACAGTTTGTTCAAAGATAAATGAACATTAAACAATAATAAGTCTTTATCTTTACAGAAAAAACTATAAAATAACAGCCTCATGCAAAGCATTCTGATAACTAAAAATCCTCATCAACCATTTTCTGTTTTTATCTGATTTTTGGTTCCCAGAATGCTTTGAGGCTGAGGCTGTTATTTTATAAAAATTAAAAAAAAGTTTTTTTCAATAAAGATAAAGACTTATTATTGTTTAATGTTCATTTATCTTTAAACAAACTGAGATGGCGCGGCTCGCTGCGGGTCGGGTTTGCCAATGTTTCACCTGAGTACACGTTTGTACCTCCTCTGGCCATTCCACACTTAACCGACTGTGCAGAGTATGCAGCGACAGTACTTCCCGATAGCACGTGCTACCCTGGATCAGAGATTTAGTTCTGGATCGACAGGGATGGCATTCTGTGCACAAGAAGTTCTGACGGGACAACTTCTAAAGATCCACTGGCCCATCTGTGCGATGATTGACGTCTATGGACAGACCATCGCAGTGGTGTTGCTTGGTGAGGGCTTTAAATCATCACTAAAAAAAACTACTGGAACATACTGTGGTGATACAACATGGTATTCTTTAAAGTATTCGGTATCACAGTGTATATAATGTAGACCTATATTTAACATGTTATAGCCATTGTGACCAATATAGCCAATATATCCAATGCATGTATATTCAATGCATGTAGAAAGCTTAACCATGATTTATGAACTTGACAACCAACTTCTTCCGAGAAGAATTTAAAAGGCCAGTGAACTTGGCGAATGGCATCCTCCCCTCAGCTGACTTCTATCATCGGCTGTCACAGGCAGTGGCCTTGTTTCAGGAAGCGCGCTGCAGAGACCACATCCCACCGCAGTGGGTAACATGTGTAGATGCCAACATGGTCTCACCGCTTTGCCCGGTCCGTCACCTAGGAAAGTGCTTAGTGATGGATGGTGCGCCTAGGCTTCACCTGCAGGGAAAGTCCAAAGGCTAAAAAGCGCACTGACTCGGCATTAGAGGGGAGAAGGCGCTACAAAGGCATATGCCCACCCAGCTGCTGGTCTCACCTGTTGCCAAGCAAGATGCGAGCTGACGGTGTTGGTGTTGGGCGTAGCTCAACCCGCAGCTCTGCAGATGTCTGCCAGACAGGCGCCCTGAGCAAGTGCCTACGAGGAGGCTACACCCCGGGTGGAGTGAGCTCTTGGGATCTGTACGCCACCGTAATGGCGTCCACGATCCAATGCGCCAGTCTCTGTTTGGAGACAGCCCTCCCCTTGTGCTGTCCCCCTAAACAGACAAAAAGCTGCTCAGAGCTTCTGAAGCTCTGTGTGTGATCAAAATAGAGGCGCAGGTCGTGTATTGGACACAACACGGAGGAGGTTGGGTGTTAGGTTGGGTCTTCCTCCCCAGTGGGGAGTGCCTGCAAGTTCACCACCTGATCCCGAAAGTTGGGTGTCCTTTCGGTGTGCCACATTCTCCAGGGGACTCGACTCTGTAGCCAGTGCTAAAGCGGTCTCATGTGCATCAACCCGAGCAGGATAACCCTTGCCCGACCCTCGAACGTGAACCGGAGGAACGGTCGGTGTCGAGGAATAATCGAGACATGGAAGTACGCGTCCTTCAGGCCGATTGCCACGAACCAATCCTGGTGTTGGATTAACGGGTGTCTGGCGAACTGGATCACGTAGCCAAGACGGATCATCCTCTCTAGCCAACGCAACGGTGTGGATAGCTCTAGCCAAGCTTCCAGGGACCGCGACAGAGGAACTAGGGGACTGATCTCGTGCCAGGTCATTGTGAGCTCCTTATGCACTTCCTGAAAGAAGGGGGCACAGCTTTGCACCACGCTCCGACCCCAGGAACCACACATCCAGCACTGCAACCCAATGTCCGCGGCTGCCCGGGCAAGCATGGCTGACATCTCAGCGTCGGCTTCCTCCAGTGCTCGAACTCGGCCGGGAAGCAGACGGTGTGGCGGCCACGCCCATAAAGAACGTAGTCAGCCATGACCGCTACACCTTCACCGTCGTGGTCTCGCACACAGAACACGCATGTCAACAAATGCAGTTTGAGCGTGCTCGAGTCCCAAACACGCAATGCAAGTGTCGTGCCCATCCGACTCAGCGACTAGAGTGTCGCACCCAAGGACGCAACGGCACGACATGTCCGAAGACAGCGTGCACGTTGCAAGAAATTAGCTTTTTTAGCATCTGTGACTTGCTGCCAAAACGTCCGGGGAACTCTGTTGGAGAAAAGGGACAGCTCCGCTGTCCAAGACTAAAAGCATAGTAATAATACAATATATTAGGCAAACCCAAACCACTTTTCATTACAGGCCTCTGTAATTTATCAAAACAAAATCTAGATTACTTACCGTTCCAAATGAAGTTCTTCCACATTAAAGCGCCAACGAGTAACTTCTGCTCACTGTTGCCCCATGTGGTTGATAAGCGGATTTGTCTGCTTTCAGTGTCGTAAAAACTGTCACAAAGATTTTACACTCACAACTCACAATACACGTGAGTTTGTTTACAAAGCTGATAGACCCAGCAGACTACAGGGCTATACTACAACCTCAAAATAGCAGCTGATTGTTAGAAATGAGCACATAGTGTGCTAGCTACAAAGATAATTTGTTTTACCCAAAACACAGCGCATGGACGTGAATGTGTTTGTAACCTATAGTACTTTTCTTTTGTTATTTTTTCTAGTCACTAAACACACTCGTGACCAGGCGTTGTGTTTCGTGTAAAGTAACCTAATATCTACACTCAACCCACTATGAAAACAACGCATAGCATGTACATATATAACGATAACATTAGCCTACTCAACGACTGAACTATTTTGCCCTGCCTGGATTCTACCCCCACATGCACATAGGGCCTATAGTCAAAAGCAATTTGTTTGATCCATGCACACAAATAGCACTGTATGTCTCATGAAGCATTTATTTACATTTACATTGACATGCTAATATTTAAAGGCAATTACAAAAAACTTTATTTCTTTACCTTTAATTTGAAACTGAAACGCAAGACTGAAAAGTACGATTATTCTGAACTATTTTTTGGCTGGTCAGACTAGTTCTCAAGAAAGTCCTTAACTTGGTGGCTATGTTCATGAAATGTTAATTCCACGTAATGCTGTTCTATATCCACAAGATGATGCTGTTTGACTATTTAACAGACAGGAAACGAAAACTGCGGGGAAGCTCTTAGCCAAAAGTGGATAACCGACATTACTATGGCATTACTATGGAATAATATAACATATTAATAATTATTTTAATAATTTAAAGAAATTTACAATGGAATGTACAAATGTATTACATGTTATATATATATATATATATATATATATGAAATGCGTATATTATTTTAATGTTGAATTTCTGTTACATCTATATTACGTTTTGTCGGCTTTGTATTTAAAAACCTTTCTTAAGATTTTCTTCAAACTTTTGTAAACCAGAATCTATTTATTTATTTTTATCCTCCAAGCTAGTGGTCTAATATTACATACCAATATGACTATTTTTGTAATAGCTTGCAACCATCATATAAACAGCAAAGAGCCTAACTACTGCATAATGAAGGTAGATTTGAACTGAAATATTAAATAGTTTATATAGGGTTTTTAAAATGAATGCTAGATTATAGGGCAGGTTGTTTTATATTTATCTGGGCAGACATTTGTGTGGTTTAAATGTGACTATGTCTGTTAGTCAAAACAATAATCTTGTATGTCACCTTTTTAATCTTTGCTCTTTGTTTTATTGGTGACAACTAAATTGTCTTTTTGCTGTAGCCAATAACAATTGAAATGTTTTTTCTCTTATTTTTCAGACCTTTATAAACCACTACATGTAAAGACTATTCCCTTAGTAAGTATTAGCCTATTCAGAAATGGACTTTAATGTGAGTTTAAGTCAGGATTTAAGTGTGACAACAGGTTAGACATGTATGAAATATAAATAGACTACATCTCCTGTGTTTTTACAATAAAGGACAACTTAAAATATTGCTGAATGTCTGCATGTCTCATCTTAACAAAAGCTATCTTATCTGTGAATACTGATCTTATGTTGCCCCATAAATTCCTGGCTCTTGTCTTATTTAATATTCGACATCCATAGGCTTAACAGGCTCATGTCAATAAAAAGTTGTTGCAAATTCCATCAGCGCTCATTCCACAGACAAATTCAATTTATACATTTGCAAATGATATAAACGCATATCTGAATGAGCTTTTTCAGATCAAGTTGCGCTGATCAACAGCACACAGATGTGTGTGTCATCTCTCGCCCGGCGCAAATAATAGGCCGCCTTCCATTAGTTATAGTGAGTCTAGAGATGCTTCATTTCATTATCTGTTTAGCCTAGCGGAGCAGCACGCAGATAAACCGGAGGATTGTGAGGGTGATTACTTTATCATTGTGCTGCCTCTATTCATGTGCGAGTCAGCTGGCTGCTCGAGTTTCTGCGCCGCCTTGTCTCTCCAACCCTCATGAGTTTCTCTCTCTGTGTTTTAAACAAGGCGAGGACAGAAGAGTGGCCATTCTCTTCACAGGCCTGCATGAATAGCTGCCACTATTCAGTGCTCTTAAATGGCTCGCCTCAGTGTCAGGTTAAGGGATCCTCTCTTCAGTGTGACACTGAGACGGAGTATTTTCCTTTTGCAGACCTAGAGATTCCTGCTGATAATATGCCATTGTCAGGGCTCATCCCTGCTCTTTGAATAAGCCCACTGTCCCGGACGAGTCAGATGCGGTGTGCATGGCCGGGGATAGGCCGGGCCTGAACCTGGGGAGTTTGCTTAAGGAGAGCATGCGATCAAAAGCGAGACTTTAGTCCATCTGAATCGGTGTGGATCAATACTGTCAATAGTGATCAATATTTCTACAGGAAAGAAGAATCACAAATGAGATCACTTTAAAGTCACAGCTGTGGATGTGGAGACAGCAATGAGATTAAATGGAGAACAGTTTAGGTTTCCTGATTATAATTGGTCTCTTGAGATTACAAACCCAGTAATCTCATACAGGTCTCGCCTTGAGTTTCAAAGGAGATTTAACAGCAAAATATTGTGCATTCTGCTTATTGTATAATATTTATATACAGAATATGTGTTCAGTTGTGTCCAAACATCTGGGATTCAGAATTCAAATAGAGACAGAAAGAGTTTTTTTTAATGTTGCTTTAACAAAGAAAAGGTGTAGCAAAATTAATGAAAAACCTTTTAAATAATAGACAAATCTAGCAATAAATATTTACATGCCACTAAACAAATAAACTAATTTGAACTCACTTGCACACAAAAAACACAGATTTGCATTGCTTCAGATTTTAAATTTAGCGCATCAAAATAGAAAAGTTCTTTTTTAATTATTTATAAATATATAATTATGCCGCTAATATATAATTTGTTATAGGAATTACAATTCATATGTGTTAAATTAAAACATTGCATAAGATTCATTTTCACTGGTGATATAAGATCCGAATGTTTATTCAGCATCCTGCACTTTGTGTATTGTAATGCATTCTGATATGTGTTTATTACTTCATGTTTATATATCATATATTGCTAAATTGTGCATTTTTGTGCAAATTCGAAATAATCATCTGTATTGCATATATTGTGCATTTGATATTAGACTCTTTAAACATGTGGCACAGACATTGTGATAACAGTGATTTAGATTTTTGGAACAAACATGAACTTTGAACTCTTAACTTTATCAAGAACAATAGCATATCCCGTTAAAACCATGTCCTCTGTTTTGCTTTGGGCGAACACGGGCTGCCAGAAAGCAGAGTGTTGATAAGACAGCCATTATATAATCACAACAGATAAAGAGGCTAAAGAACTTGCCAGGCCTGTGTTGAACAGGGAAATGTTTCTTATGGCTGATTTCAACAACACTTCAGGAATGGGCCGGGGCGGTAGATGTGTGTGTGTGTAAGTGTGTGTGTGTGTGTGAATGCTCATAAAATTAGAGAGTCTCACACTCTCTCTCAGTGTTAGGTTACCGTAGACCAAACACGTTGCAGTATTTTAGAGTGTCTACTTTCACCACTAGTAATGATGGATGCCCCCAGGTCCTGGGGTGCTGTGTGTGTGCGTGCGTGTGTGTGTGTGTTATAGGAGAAGCCTGACCTCTCTCACACTAAACAATTGAAAGTGGCACTGTAATGTGAGCAGAAAGGCCTGTGGGTGATCTTGGCCCAGTGGCCGTATTCAAGAAAGCCCCTTAAATGACATACAGAGACCTTAAACTTTTACACTTTGACACTGTTGTTGTATGTATATTTAGATACAAATGAATAACATGTTTAGTGATGAGACTAAATTAAACATGAAATATTGATATGAATTATTTTAATAGCTCGTTTGTAATGAATGAATGAATGACTTTTGGCTTTAAGGCAAGACACAAAGTTCAAATGAGATGAAAACTCACCGTTTGGTAAAATAATTTGTAATATAATCTCACCGCTCAAAATGGCTCGCAGTACCCGGATGATGACCTGCGGCCGTTACTGGGGAATAACAAATAATAAAAAATTATAATTCAAGATTTTTACTATGTGTGATGGCTGCAGTCGAAATGTTTGCGGTTTTAAATTGGCGGACACGTCCTATTGTGGTCCTGTGACAATACCTGATCTCAGGAATTCAAAACGTTGCTAATTCGTATGAATTCGCATCATGTAAACGATACAAAAATGTACGATTATAAGAAACCCTAAAGCTAACCGTCACTGGCACAAAAGGAAAATAGCTACCTTATAAAAGAATTACAAATTCTGTATATTGCAATAAAAGTCCGAGCAATTATCGTAATGTGAAAATGAATACCGTCCCATACTTAATAACAAGAAAAGTATGTAAAATTGTAGAAGTAAAATGGAAAATTGCTTTTCATTTTCACATCATTTTAAAGAGAGCACACATGTTCGCAATATTCCTAAATTGAGCCTAAATGATCCAGTTTGTGGTGACAATTGTGCCTTTTGTATAATTCTCCATTTAAATTTGTGCCGTGCTGCAATCTTTCCAGTCCACTCTTTGCTCAGTCAGAGCCCATCACAATAAATCTGATTAGCTTAATATATATGAGACGTCACGCAAGAAAAACTGTGAGAAAATCATATTTTGTTTGGCATGTTGCACATTCATTCTAATGACGGTTTGATTAAATTGGGCCCATTGTCATGGCAGCAGAAAAGAGCAGCTACGGCTTCTTTGTTCTGCGTCCACACTGAGAGTTTTGTCCACAGCTCTTATCAATGAGACTGATTTGATTATGAGCTCATAAGAGCCAGAGCGATTCTCATGTTTATGGCGTGCTCAGCAACCCACGGCACAATGTCGGACTGTCTGCAGGCGAGTTCATGAAGAGGAGGCATTCTGTGAACCGCAGTCATGCTTGTGCAACCTCCTTCTTTTATCTGTGATTTAATTGTGTTCTGGAGCTTGTGTACGTCTAGACCTTTGTCCCGTCTAAACGGTATTGATGTCGTTCACAAGCGTGCATTGCTACGGGTGGACCATTTGAAACACAAGCACACAGGTTTGTTTGACTGTATTAGTGTGGACATCTCATAGACTTTCATATACCAGACTAATGATTCCGATTCCTTAATAATTCCTGTTCACTAAAACCTAAAGCAAATGTCCTCAAATGTCCTCAGTTGCACAACTTGCATATTTTACTCTAAGTGATCCTGTCTGGGCACATTTATTTTTTAGATTTACTGCTTTTTACATAAAATCATACTACATAATGAAAAGAACATTCTGTCAAACCTTGATATCTTGAATATTGACTGAATAAGGACACACCAACAATTCAAATCAATGTTTAAGAAGCCAACTTCCAGAATTGCAAGATAATAAGTGTCAATGAAATCATTTATTTTATTATGAAAGAATATTTAAGTTGTAATCTATCATTTATAGCAATAAACACCTATTTTCATCAGTTAGTTTCAGAAAATACAAAACTGTATACAGTCACATGGTACCTTTTTGAATCTCGACAGGTAAAAGATTGTCTGGGTACATAATTGTACCTTAAAGACCTGATGTGTACCTTCAAATGTATTTTTAAATAATAGAAAAACAAAACACATAATTGTATAAATTGTACCCAAAAAGATACAATATTTTATGTTTTGCACCTTCTGCCACAGCTGAGGCCACAGTGATCACAGACCCGATGTAGGGTGGCAGTTGTGGCCTAATGGTTAGAGAGTCGGACTCGTAACCAGAAGGTTGCCGGTTCGATTCCCAGTACCGGCAGGTAACAACTGACGTGCCCTTAAGCATCTTACCCCCGTTTCCCTGTTTGCTCCCCGGGCGCTGCAGTGATGCCCACTGCTCCCAGTGTATGTGTGTTCACTATTCACTGGTTGGGTTAAATGCAGAGGTCACATTTTGGGTATGGGTCACCATATCTGACAAATAGGTCACTTTCACTTTCATAACTGATAACACCCACCCTATAGTGGAAAATAAATATACTAAAATGTATTTGAAATACATTGATTTCATCCTAAGTAGCCTATACTGCAAATCTATTTATGTACTTTATGAACTATAAAAATACCATGCAATTGTACTTTTGATATATTAACTACTTAGTCTGCTAAATTAGAAGAACTAGTTCAGTAATGCTGAGGTTCAGGGACGTTGTTCTCAGTTGGATGATGCAGTGCATGGGTGCGGCACAACGGGGGCGCCATTGTGCCAAAATATAACAGAATTACGTTTTTTAATACAATGTTATAAATATGAAAAATATTACGTTGAATGTAATCATAAAAACGTTTTAGTTTAACGTTTGTCTAGCATTTTAAACGAGTTCATCCATGTTTATTTAACCAAGTTATGTTTCTCGCTCTATGACAGTCACGTGACCAATATGGGGCGAGCAAGGAAACTTTACGGCGCGTAAATCTGCGATCCAGCAGTCAATAATGCGTGATCTAGGTGTTTATTATGCCCCTGCTTTTAAGCACACATTTGTCATGATTATTGTTATTGTATGATTTTAAGCCTAAATGCATGTTTGTTTTCCTGTTTAAACTCTTAATGTCTGTGTGCGACTGGCAAGCAAGTCATGATGAAATACAGGTAACTCCGTTTTTCATTTTTAAATGTGTTACACGTGTTTTGTATAGCAGATTTCTGTACATGTATACTTCACAGTTTCTCTGTATTTTCCTCTCTTTTAATGTAGCCTACCATTGTCTGAGTGTTAAGCAAGTCATGTGATGAAGTACAGGTAGTATAATTAAATCTTATGCTCTTTGCAAACAAGGCTTAAAGGAAAGTTCACTCACCCTCGAGTTGAAACTCCGTGAAACAGTAGATTCTTGAACACACCATTATATGAAAGATGGGTTCAAGTGGTAACTAAATACATTTTTAAATACAGATAGTGTTAAAAACATATTTTAGTTTGGTGTCTCGAAATAGCACGACGTGAGACTGGGCATCTCTACTTTTAATCTCTTCTTGTCAGGCTGTCAAATCTAAAGAATATGTGATCTACCATCATTTCGATCTAATACAGGCTGCTTTGTTATAGCACAAGAGGAAATAACCAGAATATGAGTATGACTCAAGAAGTCAAAATAGCTTTTACTTTGTTGTATATGAGCAAGTGTCAATGTTAACAAATTGGTGGATTAAGTAACTGCTACACCAATCCAGATTTTGTTCCTCCATAGAGTGTTGGTGCCCCAAAGGCATGCTGGGAATTGTAGTCCAGTACTCCCATGCGCTTCAGAATGAGCCTCATCACAGCATGCAGACGAGTCAATCCAATTAAATACGTTCAGCCCGGGGCAACCTGCTCACTTAAACCACATTGTTTAGCTTTAACAACCAGCAGAAGCAATTCTCCCCAGCACTTAATTGTCCTAAGTGATTCATGGCTTACAGAGGGAGCTGAATTAGCGATGGGGGGTCGCCACTTAATAACTCCTCATTTCCTTCATTTTGCACAATTAGCACAAGTTACGTGATTTATACGATGTCGACATAGATGGCTGCTCTTTCATGAATGCCAGCACTATGGTGGAGAAGCTTTGCCAAGAATTTGTCTCTTGTGTTTAATATATGACTTAGGGACTGCTTATGATAATTGCGTACTGCTCGATTACGCATCATAGTTTCCGACGTGCATGTGATTCGGTGTATAGTAAAGCGGTTTCTTTGTGTTTAATAAAGGATGTAGTGTCACTGACGATTGGCTATCAATAACCCTCATGAGGCTGTTTAAGAGGGATATTGTCTTCTGATGGGAAACCTTTTACAACTGGAGTTTCTGGATCACGGCACTAAACATACAGACAATAATTAAGCTTAGTTTTAACATAAGCCATCAAATTTGTACACACAAATTTACGGTTAAAAAGTGATCGGACCAAATCATTCTCATCGCTTAAATGTGCCATTTAATGGTGATCCAGTCCAGCCGGTGTACAGATCTGGTTTTATTTTCCACTTTGGGCTGATAATGGAGCTCTTTGGAGCGCAATAAAACGCGTGGCATTGCCTTAGTAACACAATACTCTTCATCTACATGAGTTTCATCAAACTTGTTTGTTGGGTCAATGTGAAAACCGTGTTTGGCTTTTGTTGGATGAATGTATATGTTGGTGTTTGTTGGATTTGTCCCAACGGTGGAGACACAGCTTTACATTCCAGTCAAAATGCATTGAAGTTAAATGCAGAATTTGCAGAACACACCACATACTGCTTCACACTGTTGGAGAAGCATTTCTAGCTTAGTGATGTAATGTTTGCTCTCTGTATATTAGGGGAACAAGGTAACTGTACCTACGTATGTTTGTAAAAACGTCTGGAGAGGATTTGACATTATGAAATAAATAAATACATGTGTACATTTATCTGTGGCACCAGAGGCATCTGTGCATTTTTATAGAGTTTATCGTGGGGTTAAACGGTGCTGTAGGGAAAAGGTTTAACACCTCACCGGCTCATACAGATTGCTATTGTCTTGTACGCCATTACATAATAAATGACATCATCGAAAAGAGATGATAATAGCAGTCTGAAACTTTTTTACACACATTATCACTCATCTAATCGCTCATTAATTTGTTCACTCCCTCACTTTGTACACTGGGTGACACATGAACTGTGTGACTCACAGTGTGAGCAGGTATGAACACGTGAATGAGGAAATGCAACACCCGCTAACATAAGCTTCATTACGGCTTTTCCCAAAATCTATAATGATGTGCGGTAAGAGTGCAAAAGATGGTAAATTATTATTTTACAGCAGACAGAATTAGGAAGGGTGTGTGTTTGTTTACCAAAAGAGGTGATTGTTAGATTATTTGAGAATTTGCTTGAACAAGTCACCCATACACCTTTATTATTTTTTTCATTATCCATGTATTTTCCGGAAAATCACCACTGAAGTTTTATTGACAATCACTGTCAGTGGACTAGCTTCAGTATTGCTGTATGACAGTCTGTATGAAAGCTGTATTGTGTCGTAAAAAAGGTGCTTGCTAACAAGTTGCTAAAAGTGACATTCTTTGGCGGGGATGTTACACGTTATCACGCATATAAATCTCTCAAATAATGCAACATGGGCACACATTTCTAAAAAACATGGATATCGAGCGATGTAGTGTAGTCTGTTTAAAGCCTCACGTCATGTATTTAGGCTTCAAGAATAGCAAATATTGTGTTGATTTGTAAAGATTATCTTGATAGACAAACATCATAAACCTTTGTAAATCACAGATATTATTTGATCCGATCTTCCAAAAGTCTATGGGAAAAATGCGTAGGCTTTCAAATCGAGGTAACCAGTGCGGCGATGACTTCCGTGTTGGCCTACAAAAATACATAATCTGTGCGGTACTATAGAAACATTTCAAACCGAGCAGAAAATTTGCTCATGACATGTCACAGCCATTCCTGTCAGTTAGGATAAGCAAAATAACATTGAAATGAACCTTCAAAACCAAACAATCACTCAAATGTACAGTATCAGACTCCTCAATGCTGTTTCTTATTCCAGGTTACATTACGTTTAGTATTTCTGCACTTCGGCTTGAGTGACAGGTCATCCAGAGAGCTCTTACAGTCCACAAGCTTCCTTAAGAAACAAAAGAGGGATATCCTCCTTTACACACAACTGTGGCCAATATACATTTAAATACACTCAAAACGAAGCAGGAAACGTAATCAAATTTATTGTCATTGTATTTTGCACAGCTTATTCTTTACAATTAAGCGTGTGAGCAAGACACACAGATTATGAATATCAGGTTCAATGAAATGAAATGTTTGTTTAATGTAGTGAACTCTGACTGGTCTCATGCTCTGAAGAAGAGTGTATATGTGCCCTGAAACTGTACTTTAGTCAAAGGCAGCATTTATGTGGTACTCTGTATTCTGAAAGGCTTCTGCACTGTTCCTTTCATCAGAAGGAAGAGAGGCTCTGTACAAAAACAAGCTTTATGTGTGGATAAAAGACATGACTACCCTTTTGACTGTGCCCTTGAAATCCAGAATGGATGAAAAGAGAGACTTTTTGTACTTTATTAGATATAGTCCACAAAAGAGAGGGATGGAGAGGGAAAGCGAGAGAGATTTTTCTCATCAAATCAAAAAAGACAAAAAGCAGCTGAATTATAAACCAAGAGAACAAATTCCAACACAAACTAAACAAATGTTTTTGATTCAGTGAAGAGTATTCTAAATATCAAATGTTGTACATTTTGTATTTAAAAACTAAGTACCTGTGAAATGACTTTCGATGATAACTTTAAATCTGATTGGTTCTTGCGCGTTTTGTGACGTACGCACATGTGACAGCTAGACACATGAAAACCAATGAGATTTGAAGTTATCGACATACCACCATACTTAAACGTATGTGCGTGTGTGTGTGTGTGTGTGTGTGTGTGTGTGTGTGTGTGTGTAAGAGAGGTTTCTTCTTTTCCTGTTCCACAGTAAACAGTTGCTTTCCCATGAGCACCCTCATGTTCCTGTTGTTGGCCAGGTTTGCGCACACTGGGAAACATCCCGGTCCCTATTGTCCTGAAGGCCAAAGGTCACAGAGTTTCTCTAAAGCACTCAATAAGTGAGGTGAGAGGTGGGATGCAAGTCATGATAAAGAGGCCTGTCCAACCCCCAATGAAAAAAAACACATTAAATGTATTCATTTTCTCTCACCCTTGTCTTTCCTTTATTTCTCTTTTTCTTTTATCGATTATCAGATTCTGGCCCTTTAAGAGGGCGGTCGGGTGGGGTTCTGGAAAAGCACAAAAAGAGGGTCTTCTCTGACACAATGGCACAACTCACCAATTCACCATAAACTTCCTGACTGGCTGCAGTCTATCCTGACTTTGTATTGAACTCCATGTTTGCTTGTGGATGTCTCTATTATAGTACACAAGAACAGATATCAGCTTTCCCACCCAGGAACAGGGTGAGTAAATACATTACAGATAAATAAATAAATCTCCACCGCTCACTAGGCCTATATATTCTGTCAACCTTCACCACAACTTTCAAGAAATCAGTGTATTAAAAGAACATATGTGCGTATATAATTGGAAATACTTATAATACTAAGTCTCTTTCATATACAACAAGAAGGTTTTTGTCTTAAAGGGATCAAATGACGCAATTTCGTGTTTTCCTGTATCTTTGGTGTGTTGCAAGTTGTTCATGCATATATTAGTCTTTTTAAACATTTAAAAGTCTTAAACCAAAAGATATGTTCTGTTTAAAAGCGGAGGCTCATCTGGTCCTGGCTTAAACTGTGAAAGCACAAAACTCCAAAAACACTGACATCATGCGCATTCGTATTCAGTGGTGTAAAGTATTGGAGTAAATGTAATTAGGTACTGTGCTTAAGTATCTTTTTGACTACTTTGTAGTTGTACTGAGTATCAAAGATATTAACAACTTTTACTCTCTACTTGAATACATTTTTAAATAAGTATATGTACTCTTTACTCCATTACATGACTAATGCAATTGCACATTACATTTTGCATGGCACCAAACGTTTTTTTGCAGCAATTTATTTCTGCTATACAGAAGAATTGCCATTTACAGGGCATTGAAGGTACTATATCTTGTGCATTTTCCCTTACTTACTGAAACTTGTCAACATGGCTTCTTGATGCAATTGCATTATCAGGTAGTTGTCAATCGCTGGAGGTTTATAAGTGAGATGAGGACACGACTGCAGCCGGCGATGAGGCCAAAATCTGCATGTCCAGTGCAAAAAGGCTTTGACTTTTAGTTTTCCTTTACATTATTTTATTTATCCGTTATACTGAAGAGTTCTTTTTGAAGGATATTGGTTTACTTATGAGCACTTGAGCTTAACTGAGACTTGAGTGTTTGTAATATGTGTTGGTTATGGTGTCGACCTTGATTTGTTGAAAGTTTGAGGTGTTTTTAATGATTTCAGAAAATAAATGCAATTGCTTTCCTCTCAAATCAAATGTCTCTTTGAGTCTATTCAGTAAAATACTCAAGTACTGTTAAAATCAGATACTCAGAGACTTTTACTCAAGTTGTCAACTTGTAATGGATTAATTTTCACAGTAATGTAACTGTACTTTTACTCAAGTATGGTTTTCATGCACTCTTTACACCTCTGTTTGTATTATGTGTTCAGTCTTTAGGTGTGAGTGTTCCTAAAACTATAATGGCCGCATACAGGATGTGTATTTACAGTGCTATGAACTGTATACATACTTATTATTTCTCCCGCAAAAAGTAGATTTATGACAACAATATGACCAGCGGAGACACATTAATTATATTCATCAGACTCTAAACACACATACTGTACTGTATATGGCGACATGTGTATTTAAAATGTATTAAAAAGTAGGGATGCACAATATATTATCAGACATATCGGTATCGGCCGATAAATGGTTAGTTGTAATGTTTTCGGCCCAATAATAAAACCAAACTGATGTATTAATGCTGATAAATTATAAATGATTTCTTCTGGTTGAACATCTTCATGCTGCTAATAGTAAATCAATTCCAGTACAGTATACTGTCTTTCTGTCTTAATCGTTGACTTATTGCAATACATTGGTGATGTAGGTACATTATGTAGATATTAATGCATGTGTAAATTATAAGAACAAAGCATACTGTTTAATGCAGATTTCAGGTTGAATGAGACCTGTTAGGCTTGTGGCTATTGAGAACACTTTTCTGGGTTGCTCTGGTATAAAAATCAATCTATTAATTAATTTATTATATACATATACCAGAAATATTTAAAAGTTAAAGAATTTTTAACTTAAGTAGGCTTGGTACATTTTTGGAAAAAAGAGAACTAAATTTTATCTTGTTTTCTGTAGTAAGTGTTTCATAATAAAAGCAGTTGTCCACTTTTTGCCTTTTGTTTTAGGCTCAGAAAAATATATACATTTATAAAATTTAGATATTGTATATTGGCCAATATAAATATATTGGTTCTCTGCTTCTGATGTTAAAGAGTTATCCTACACATTTCTTGGCTAAACCTTGATATGCATATGTGTGCAGGCGCTTAGTGTTTATTTACAAAGCAACATCGTGTTTTTACACATTTACACATCGATCCATTAAATGCAGATCCCTTTGACAATGATGTTGTGTGTATGTGAAACTTTCTGCTTCATCGTTGTCGTTTAAACAAACAGTAAGTGCCTTACACAATCCCATTTTGTACAAAACAGCAGAAAACAATAATGGCGCAAGCATGTTGCAGTCCATGATGTGTGGATTAAAAGAACAGTGCTTTAACATGTGATGTCATGACCATATAAGCAGTGGTCTGTGTAGAAATTTTGCATGCTGAAAGTGTGTACAGTTCCAAGACCAAAATGCAATGTTACTGATCGCTCCATAACCAAATGAGACGACAACAACCTCAAACACTTCAGTAATGCTATACTGGAACTCCAGAGCATGGGCTGTGACATTACACATTTTTCATACTTTTAGGAGCATAACAGCTGTTTTTTTTTCTTTATGTTTATTGCAGGAAAAATTATATAGCCAAAGTAATACATCTTAATGGCCATCAATAAAGAAAAGTGCTTTTCCCCCTGTAGTGACGGTGCTCCTACTGTACGTGAATGTTTTTTCAGACAGAGGATCATGTGAGTTTACTTTACCTTTGATAGTAACTGCATCTCATTACATTTGCATAAAGTTCAACACAGTCAAATATAGCCTGCGGCCTCTGATGCTCATACTATCAACTCTCAATGAAAATAAATCACTTTGTATAATATTACACTCACATTTTGCTATAACAACCGGCTGCCTGTACATTATCCCGCTTATTACACGGGATGAAATAAATGTGAATTTGAAATATGTTATTAGCTCACTTTTACCGAATTCAGACCTTCCGCGAGGAACAGCCGTTTACTTTCGGTTTTAAGGTACGAAACGTTATTCAAATGTCACGAACAGGCAATTTGGTTTAATCATTTGTAAATATAATGTCATATATGTTATTAAAAGACATATATGTATAAAATAAACTGTACCTGTGAAAATGATTTGCAGCATACAGGTTACCGTGTGTTAATAGTTTTAAGTGCTTGTTATCTGGAAATAACAAACCTGCAAATGTCACGACTGGCCAATCAGAATCAAGCATTCCAACAAGTCGTGTAATAATGAACATTAAAATATGCACTGGGTGATAATATGACATCATGTCATATTGAAAAGCACTTTTAATGTTAACAGGCATATTTCTTTCAATATTTTGCCTCATGCTTGGTTTGGAGACAGAATTAACTTCATATTAATATTATATCCATGCATTTGACACTTTTTCCAAATTACATTCTCACTATGACATGACCGTAGTGTTGTCAGCGCCATCCTCCACCAGTTGAGATACAGGAAAGCTTGAACAAATATATATGCAGAAAATACTTTACAGTACTTTGTCACCACAACATTTTACCTCTCATTTTACAGAGATGTTAAGGAGAGGTGAAAAGGTTCATAGCAAGTGGTTAAGAAACTTTGAGCAAATGTCCAACACAAACAAAACACACATAAGAGTCAGGATTCTTCTCTCCTGTCTTAAACTGTGAACAATCCCATGTGTAGGCAAACCTCTGCAATGTGCTTTCTGTATTCGCCTTTGAAAGTGTGTTCCATCATAGTCATGAATGAACCAGATCATCATTTGTTATCTTTGCCGTGAATGTTGTCAACGTTGAACTGTACTGCTTGAGTCTGTTCATCAATCTGTCTTTACTTAAAGCGCACACACACATAACAAAAACACACATCAAAATGAATTTTACATAACAAAATGTTCACTGAGAGCTTCACTTAATGGAAATAAATTATTGAGTTAGTAGACAGAACAGCTCCAGCACATTGCATCTGATTGACAAGCAAACAATTTTCTAGTGTGATTGTTGTGAACTGGAGACTTCTGGGACCTTTTGCACCAGTTCTGACAATAGTCAGAGACTGTTTGTGTGCGTGTGTGTGTGTGTGTGTGTGTTCAAAAAGAGCTGTTATTGCTCAGAGGTTCCTCTTTCATAATTTAGGAGTTCTCATGTTTAAAATGAACATCGAAGGGTCCAGTCACTTGGTCTTGGTCTTTAAAGTAGTATTGTAGTATTGGGGATCTTGGCGGATTTAGATTTTTGACATGGACTTACTCGGTCAATATTATAGATAACAAAGTTTTCACAGAATGTTCTTTACATTGATTTTATGTAGAAACCAGTAAATCACGAAAAAATACTTGAGCTGGGTTTGAGATCTCTTCTCAAAGGAATAGTTGGGGAGATGTAGAGCAAAATTGTCAGTCTTTGAGAAATGATAACACCCAAAAAATAAAAATCTCATCATTTACTAACCCTCTTGTCCTTTCAAACCTGTATGATTTCTTTCATTCTGCAGAACACAAAAGGAGATATTTTAAAGAATGCTGATAACTGAACAACGGCGTTACCCATTCACTTCTATTTTATGGACACAAAACGAATGCAAGTCAATGGCTACCGCCATAGTTCGGTTACCAACATTCTTCAAGGTTAATCTTCGACTGTTGCTTAAATGCCTTGGCAATAAATCTTACTCTCTGAATAAATGTAACGAAGGCCAGCTAGTCAAAGCTGTGTGGTAAACCTCACATTCTTTAGTGTTTTTGTATTGCTTTTACATTCATTTTGACATCTCATGAACTCCAGTTCTGTTCAGGCTATTGTTGGCTTTTTAAAAAGCAATTGCGTTCAGCACTAAATTACCCAACAGCGTTTGTGTTGTGACCAGATCCGTGTAATTCTTTTAGTGGATGAAAAAAAGCATATTCGAATGCTATTAGCGGCCCCGGCTCATTCACAGTGTACTCCCTCCTAAATCCCATGATCCCTCGGGAGTAAGATCGCTCAGCTTTAGTAGCTTCTCCCTGTCTGCTTATTTCAATCTGGACATTCTCAAAACCTCATTTCTCTTTTTTAAGGTGGAGGGCTGGTTGATGTCCAGAATCTTCCTGTAAAAGATACTGGTCATTGCAACACGTGCCTTTAGGTGTGCGGTTTTATTTGTGGCCACAATAGTTTCGGTAGTCTTAACTTCTCATCTAATCTTGCTCCGCTGCCTTCAGATGCTAATGGCGCTGCGTGTTTATGTGGGTTCGAAGACAGCTGGAAGTGGTTTGGTGTGCTGCAGAGTTTGTTTTCACACAAGCACTGAAAAAAGATCAGGCTGTTATGCAAGTATTGGTTTAACTTGTTGCTGACAGTGATGGATATTTCATAAGACACAAACACAGAACGTGTCTGTTTGCACGTGTCTCTGGTTCACCTTCACTCAATTATCACTCCATTAAGTGACTGACCGCTGTGTTTATCATAACACATGGGTCTATGGACTTCATCTGGCTGAAGGACCATTATCTGAGTCATTCTATGAACTTACATTTCATTTTTATCTCATGAAAAAGAATACATTTGAATGTATGTTGGCACATAATTATACCTTACGAATGGGGATTGACGGAAACATTGCTGACAGTTTTACAATATGACATTACAAGAATTTACATAACAACAAAACACGAAGTGACCAATAACAGACATTATTTGATCAATGAATCATTTCTTTCATAAGAAATCAATGATGACATCAATGTTTGTTTATTACTGATTCATAGAATAGTTTAGAACTAAATAAAGGAAAACAGTAAAAGGGAAGACGCATATGATGTGTGAAATGAAATTGTTGGAAATGCAGGAGTGGGGACAGAGCAAAATAAGTAAAGAATAAATGAATAAATAAAAAAGTGAAACAAATAAATAGAAGGTTCCTGCATTTGTATGTTGTTACAGATGGTATTCATTGTTCAAATAATTTTTAGTACGTAGTACTGTGCAAAATCCCATTAGGTGGTTTGCCAAAAATATTAATACATATTTTAAATATATATATTTATATCTTTGCATTAGTGTGTCACACTGTAAAAAACTGTAATTGTGTAAGCAGGCCACTGCTAAGAAGAAACAGGTTACAAAATATCTTCACGGATAATTTTGACCCATTCCATGTATTGTTGGCTATTGCTACAAATACAGTTTTATGCGAAAGTTTGGGAACCCCTTGCAAAATCTGTGAAAATATGAGTTATTTTAACAAAATAAGAAAGATTATACAAAATGCATGTTTTTTTTATTTAGAACAGTCCTAAGATATTTTACTTGGTAAAAAGTGTTTACATATAGTCCACAAGACCATAAACTAGCTGAAATTTTTTAAATAACCCTGTGCAAAAGTTTGGGCACCCTTTGTTCTTAATACTGTGTGTGGTTACCTGGATGATTATATAAATGCTTATTTTAAAAATTTCAGCTAGTTTTTGGTCTTGTGGACTATATGTAAACATTTTTTATGTAAAATATCTTACTCAAGACAGTTGAAAAAACATGCATTTTGTATGATTTCTCTTATTTTGTTAAAATAACTCCGAAAGGGGGTTTCCAAACTTTCGCATAACACTGTATACCCGTGCTACTTGTAACTAGTTTTGTGGTCCAAGGTTACACATTACACTATAAATGGCAAATTTATAAGTTTGCTGTAAAATAAATTTATGTAACAAAAAAATATCTTTTTTTAAGGCCCCAGCTGCTGTTATATAGAAAAAGTTACGGGTATTTTTTTACAGTGGTATAAATATCAAAATAGATTTAAAAATATTCTTTGACAGTATTAATTACATGAAATTTAACAAGGAGTCCTACAGTAGAAAATACACTATGGCCCATGCACAGATCAGATCCATTATCAGATCAGTTTTGGATTACATGAAGAGACTGACACAGCATTAATTAAGAAACTACTCAAGGATGGAGAGATCATATCTTTGTGTGGGCCACAACGTCTATTCTATTACCCCTTTTCTTACTAAAGTCTCACTTAATGGCAAATAATGTTTGGAAATTTTTATATTCCTGCTGACAAAGCATAAGATTTACATGATAAACACATTGTAAACCGTGAAACATCTTGTCGAATGATCCATTATGCTTTATAGACGTGTTCCTCCTGCCTTTACTGTGACATTGCAACCTGCTTTTTCTCTCCATCCCAAAAAACTACAAATTGTTGCAAGGGGTCAATTGAATTCATCCACCGGCCCCCTTTCCATCGCCTCTGCTTCATTGTGAACGGAGTGGGTGATTTTCTTTTGCTTTTATGAGCACATAAATCTGACTGGTGCCAAAGAACAGAAAAACAGGGGATTAAAATTCCTGGTTTGCCATGTTCAGGGGTCCAGCTGCACGGGGCTGTTTGTTTAACACAGCTGCACTAAAGCACAAAGTGAGAGAGACAGAAAGATAAAGAAAAAGACTGAGGCACGTCTGGCCTGTGAAAAAGGCTTGTTTTCATTGGCAGGTAGTTGGCTTTCTATGAATGATTATTGTACTGTACTATAGATTGCGTAAACCTCAAAGATAACAATAAAGAGATTCCATTACACAGACATCTGACGGAATAAAGATCTGCGTGATGACAAAATCCCACCCATTTTACGTCAGGCCATACCGGGTTTGCAAACAGATTTGAACGTTTTTGGTAAAATTTCATAGTTACTATTTTTCCACCGGATTTTCAAACAAATAGCATACGTTTGCAAAGAATCGGCATAACTTCTGGTTCTTATTTTGGCTTGAAGTGTCAGATTTAGGTCTGATTTAAGGAACCGGTTACATTTTTTTGAACTGGGTCCAGAAATTCGTTCACGAACCAGACATCACAAATTTGGACAGATCCACAGTATAAGCATTTTGAAAATGTTGTGCGACAGGTTATTGCGACACTAGAGGTGAGCTGTGTGAAGAATTTGCCTAAGGAAATGAGGAAACCTAACACTATGATGCTTAATGAAACTGAGACAAATGATGGCAAAATCAGACACTTGATAACCTCCTCTCTGCTGATCCCTCAGCCAAACCCAGCATGAGCAGGGATTCGGATTCGTGAAAATCTGTGTGGAAGAATGCAGATGAACAGGATGAGTGTGCTTGCCTATCGCTGTAGCATCGGTCAGTTATAGCTAACATGAGGGTGGTGTGTGTGTGTGTGTGTGTGTGCGTGCGTGCGTGCGTGCGTGCGTGCGTGCGTGCGTGTGTGTGTGGTAAGTGCAGGTAAGGTAGGAGTGGTAGACATGGGTGTGAATTACATTTTATAACTGACAAATTAGCAAGGTAATGTTCAACAAACCACCCACTGCTATAGCTAAAATTGTTCAGCTCAAAACACATATATAGGTGGTTCTCATGATGTCTACTGGTAGTACAACAAGGGTTAGGGTCAAAAATATATATAATACTTTATGGTTCATAGTCTTTAAATAATATACTTAATATACTTTTTTCTACATTTTCTTTCTATGAAGTTGTAATGTCCGTCCCTTTCATTTCACGGTTAAACTGATAATTTGTCATAAACTTAATCATCTTTCTTACACAGATAATGAAAACAATGTTTTGAAACAATAGTTAGTTATCTCACAGTCAGTATGCTACTTGTATACATCCTTAAAAATGATATACATAACATTTTACAGTATACAATGCATAGAAATTTCTGAAAACAAACTTTAATAAAGTTTCATCAGTGTACATCGTATTGAGTAATAGTGAAAACACCATGTATTTTTAATACCATGTTTTCTGTACTTGCTTTATTTTTCTAAATAACATTTTTAATGTTTTTTTAAAATGTAGCAAAAAATTGTTACAGAAATAAACTGCAAATATACACGTTGGGTGTAAAAAATCACTGTATGGAAAACAGATAAAGGAATGAAAAACCCCTTTGTGTTTAACAGAAAACATGACAGCACATTTGGACAGGGGTGTATAGTGGATGAAAAAGTTGGGGGTGAAATAAAAATTGTGATTATTTTATTGGTTTATTTAAAAATGGACAAGTCCAAACTTTTCGTTAAATTAACCTAGAAAATGTCTACCAACCAGGTTGAAAAAGGTTTAAAATCTTTGAAGTCAATCGTCTAAATATAAACTTGTACAAAACCCCCCCAAAAGACTTGTTTCTTGTTTTGATTTTGTTGTGAAATATGACCCGGAAAAATGTTCCTGAGACCTTTTATGAGATTTCCCCTTAAGGAAAACAAATTAGCGCTGTTTCTTGCACAAAAGCATTTTATTTTCTCCTTTCAAAAATAGCCCTCCTGATATAATCTGAATGTTTGTTTCCTGTGCTGTCCCCATTGCTGTTTTCTAGAACGATGACTCTGAGAAATTGGTGAAAGTGAGATAGTGCTAGTTAATGCTGGATGAGCAACAGGTTAACTAGTTTACCCAGAAACAGAAAGTTCCTTCAGAAGAGAACTAGGCCTCAATCTACATATGCCTGCAAAGGTTTTGTTGAATCTTGTAATTTTATGGTCCTGACTTTTAACACAGCAACACATAAAAATGATGCCTTCCAGACACACTAGCTTTATAGAAAAGGTCCGTTTGTACGTTGAGAGTGATATGCTGTAAAATAGAGCTGCTGGAGAGAGAGAGAGACTGCATGGGAACAGGCATTGAGCTATGGTGGCTCAGCATTTCCCAAGGCCAGCAGTAGGAAACAGACCGACTATATCTCTGTGACCTCCTCAACTGGCCCCCTGACATCCTCTGAACTGCCCCCAGGGGGGTTCCTGTCTCAATGTTTAAAACAGACCATCCAAACACATCCTGGAAAAGCTAAACCCAGGGTAGGAGCGAGGAGAAGAATAGATGGCCGAAGGGAAGTTAAGCTCGGTCTAAAACAGCACAGTGGAGAGCTAATCTGAGGACCACACAGAAGAGGACCAGAGTTCATTGTGTGTTCAAGCAGAGAGGCCTGGCGGGTGTAACCTCTGTGTGTGTGTGTGTGTGTGCGTGTGCGTGCGTGCGTGCGTGCGTGTGTGTAATGAGGCCAGCTGGGAGGTGGACGCTCTTCAATTCCATGGTTGACCCAAGTCTCTATGTTGACCTAAAGGGCAGGTGCAAGACCCTAATGTGCTACATATATACTTACATTGTCCTTAACTTCACCTGTTTTACAGATTTTTCATGTATTTTTCACATACGATCAAAGAACGTTAAAAGTATAGGAAAAGACCACAAATTTACAATATAAAATGGGGTAACGTGTGAAATTTTACAGAGAAAAACTGTTATTCTACAGTTTCTTTTCTTTTTCCATTTTCTTTAACACATTTTTTTAGTTTATTTTTGAAATATGGTCAAAAACTGTAAAATTACAGAAAGAGACAAGAAAAATGGAGAAAACTATTTATTGTATATCCTTAATTCCTGTAGTTTTACAGATTTTTTTTCAGTTTAGATTTTTTCTTTTTTTATGATTTTTAGACTTTGTTTCTTTATGAAGAAAATTTGAGTGGTTCAACCATGGTTACTTTTGGGGTGTTATGATGTTACGAATGGTTTTTAACATGTTGGAAGAATATTTTAGCTCGTTTTTCATTCACTAGGTGACATTTAATAATAACATTAAGTATGAATGTTATTGTTCTGCTTATATAGGGACATTATTGTTTTATAGAAAAGATCACAACAATATTTTGCTATTAGGGATTTAATGGATGATGAAAGATATAGTTCGCCAAAAAAATACAATTCTGTCATCAATCATTCATCCTCATGTCAATCAAAACCTGTATATGACTCTTTCTTCTGTAAAACACAAAAGATGATATTTTGAGTAATGTCCCAGTGGTTTTGTGTCCATACAATGGAAGTCAATGGGAGCCAGTGATCTCAGTTAACCTGTGGGAATGTTGTCATTGTGAACGCTCAGCATGCACCCGGTGTTGTGCTCCACTTGCGTGATTCTAAGCCAACACGACTTGTAAAAAAGGCATCCTCGATAATATTTACTCAAGGTTATATCTAATCTCTCATTTAAATTCCCCTAAACATCACATATAAAGAAATTGTGGTTGGTCACTTTACATGTCAATCAAACAGTCACTTGCCCAACTTATTAGTATAGACGGTTTGCTGGTTCGCTTTATCTTCCGGTCTATGTTTGTTGATCGGTCTGGCTAGTGGCTAATAACATAACTATTTATATTTAATTTAATTCATATTAATATTCATTTATATCAATTTAGCTTGTTATCAGAAAGAATCTGCAGGGTCTCTATTCTTTGCAAATGTGTACCGGAAGTTAGGTTTGGGTCATAAAACCGTGCATGTGCATTAACGTTTGCTTGTGTTGTTGCTTTGTTGTTGCGTCTATTGTAAAGAAATACGAAAGAGAGAGAGGAAGATGATGGTCAGCCAGAATCAACCATACTCTGCATCTGTCTGTACATCCATTGCAGTTTCCAAATGACAAATGTCGAATTCACAAGTGTGGCAATGGGAAAGGGAAAGTGTCAGAGCAGAGAAATGAGAGAGAGCGAGAGAGATAGAGGTATAGAGTTGCTCCCAGCTGTCCTCGATCATCCATGCTTTCGCTCGGACGTATGGCCACCGGTTAATGCCAAACATCCGGTGTATGTCAGCCTCATGAGGTTCTGCGCAGGCTTTAAATAAGGTCGAAGACCTCTCGCACAAGCGACCGGTCCATCATCCCATGGCAACTTTCAGACAGAATGAGCTCAGCTGAGAAAACACAGACTAGCTGATGCTGTACCAGACAATTTACATGAGTACTGTCTGTGCTGACCTGAAAAACAGATCGATGGACATATTAAAAGTCCCTGAAATGTTGTTTTATTTATTATTATTAGTCATTACGTAATATTTGTTATTAATCATTTTAATGATAATTTTGTGAGTGGTTCCTCCAGTAGGTTGAAATATATTTACGCATTCACGAACGGGTCACAGCAACAATAACGTTTATGAGTTTATGCCGTGAACCTCGCATACTTTTAAGAATTTAGCATTTAGTTCGTAATTCTTATTGCAACTGGTGTTTTGTTTATTTCACACATTTGAACTATAAAGAGAGCGCAGTCGACTTTTACTCAAAAGAAGATTAAGATTTTAAGAGGAACTCTGCAAATGAAAAACAAGGTGCAAGATGACAATGTTTGGGAAGGGGGGCGAGCTACAGGAGCACATTAAGCAAGATTTCAGCTACAGCGACCCAAACCTCTTTGTGTCCATCTGGAAAACACAAAAAATGTTCAAGTGTCCTCGCATTCGCACATGGGCTGCATTTGGCAAGCTTTGAAGCCACAGAAAATAATGTATCTTAAAAGCAGCCCATGGCCTCCGAGGAGCACGAGCTGCTATTTTAATCAAAGAGGCCCTGAAAGGCCCTTTTTCTTTCTTTCCTTGTTTCTTTTATTTATTTATTTGTTAGCTCCAAGTTCCCCTTCATAGTGGTTAAAACTTTTTGTCAAGTCAAGTGAAAGGGTTCAGGTTTACCTCAGAACAATCACCTTTCACTATCAAACAGAAAGTTAACACCCATTTCAGTCTTGAGGTAGCTGTTCTGCATATCGGCCATATGTCGGATCAAAGCATCACATTTGTGACCCTGGATCACAAAACCAGTCTTAAGTCGCACAAGAACATTTGTAGTAATAGCCAAAAATACATTGTATGGGTCAAAATGTGCCATTTTTCTTTAATGCCAAAAATCAATAGGATATGAAGTAAAGATCATGTTCCATGAAGATATTTTGCAAATTTTCTATTGTGAATATATCAAAACATTATTTTTGTGACACTGGGTTGGATTAGTTTAAATGATTAAATAGTATTTCAATCAATTCATGATTATTTTGAAGGAGGGAGTGTTTGTTGTTTAGATGTGGGTGTGTCTGCACCTATTGAAATAAACAAGACTTATGTATATGCTATAATTTTACCATTATGTACATCATTAAAGAAAGGATTTAATGGAGATGTGAATCATACCTGACACTGCTACGGTCACTGCGAGTCTTCTTATTGAATTATATAATGATGGATTATATGTTTACAGTTTAATTTTACCCAGAAATATGTCAATACATTTGAAAAAAAAGAGGTGCAGGCTGTCATTGTTAATTTTAGTTTAAGTTCAACCTACACTCTTAAAAATGAAGGCGCTTAAAATATTCTTCACAGCGATGCCATTGAAGAACCATTTTTTGGTTTCATAAAGACCCATTCAGTCACAGGTTCTTTAAAGAACAAACTTTTATAATATGAAGAACCTTTTATTGCCACAAAGGACCTTTTGTGAGACAAAAAAATTATTCGGACTGTCAAGAACTATAAACTATTAATTTGTGTTCATGGACACAAAAAATATAATAAGGTTATTATAAAATCTAATTCAATAAGTTTAATATAATTATTATACAATAAAACACGAATATAAATTAAATAAAATATAAATTATAAACATTTCATGTTCCTATAAAATGTATATCCTGAATGTATCCAAAGTTGCACAAAATTGTTCAATTTTTTTCAGGTCATGATCAAAATGTGTATCACAAACAGGTGTCAGTTGTTTCTAGAATTATTAACATTGCTGACACAGAGGGGCAGAAATAGGAAACCCTCATTAGAACTGAATTAAACAGCTTTAATGGAAAGACCTAAATCAGTTCATCCTGGCAACACATGAAACAGAAGCAGGGATGCACAGCCGTTGTCTCTCACTCTCGCACGCATTTCATCCCTCATCCTGTTTCACGCACACACATACACTGACAATCACATCTCTGCAGCATACAAAAACAGTTCTGCTCGGTCAGAAGAAAGAGACATGGGTACACACGTCTTTCCTAAAATCAAATAAAAAGATATCAAATAAAAACAGAATCAAATGAGACAAATATTTGAATACATTAAGAGTATATGAAACTAAATGTATGTAAAATATATATTTTTTAAAAACTCATTTGATGAGTTCATAGAAATCTTTCATAGTATTCAATAATTTTACTATTGTAATATTATTACCATGCGGTCGACTGGGATTTCTGTTTTTTCAGGCGACCCAGGTTCAATTCCCAGTATGGGATACCACTGATTTATAGCACCAATGCCTTGTTACCCTTTTGTTGCTAAAATTGCTTCATTGTTTGCCTCATTTGTAAGTCGCTTTAGATAAAAGTGTCTAGATGTAAATCTAGATGTAAATGTACTATTTAAGTAATATTTAATGTTTTGATTGCAGGCAAATCTTTATTGAGATCTCTTCTGAAACTCTAATAGAGACATTTGTGAGAAATAAGATACAGTTTCCATTCACTCTTTTTTAAGATATCTCATTTATGTCTAGGGGAAAAAACGAAGATAATAAAGGAATCTCATCTGTATAATTTTTCTGTCTTTTGGGGAGCGTTTCAGCAAAGATGGCAGCGTACCAGATGAACAACTACCACGGAAAAGGATTTCTAATAGATAATCTCTTCTATTAAGGTGCATCTTAAATCGGGCACTTATTCACTGTATTCCATTTTATAGTATAAGTAGGCTTAGTATGAATAGTGTGTTTACACATAAAAGCATAGTTCACCCAAAAATAAAAATTCGGTCATCATGATTTTTTGAAGAATGTAGGACAGCTGGGGCACTTTTGACTACCAATGTCATTTTTCCTACATGGTAGTCAATGGGGTCCAAGAACTGTTTGGTTACAAGCATTCATCCAAATATCTTTCTCTGTGGTCATCCAAACAAAGAAATGTATACACATTTGGAACAAATGTTCCATCATTTGACTTTATATGTGAAACTGCTTATACTTTCATGAAATGTTACATTTGGAACAATACCTTTCTAAAATTCATTGAGTAGATGGTATAGTGCACAGTTTAAGTGCATGGTGTATAGTATATCATTTGGGACACAACTTTTGACTTTGTTGGGAACCCAAAAGCAGAAAGTACAACATGATAGTTGCTGCACAGCTGGCATATGTTGCGAATTCTCCTAGAAATTCCTCATAGATGGCAATGTTTGTATAGACTATATTCTTATTTGAGGTAAAAGCAAGCGGTCTGCGCAGCAGTGGGTATGCGGTATTAACTTTAACACACTACTGTCACTTCACACCAGCACATTATTTATTCTCTATGAGGACGTCTCTGGCCATGACGCAGGTGTGTATTCCTGCTGGTGTGTGCGCGTGTGCGTGTGTGTAAAAGAGACAAACCAGACATTCATAATTTAAGAGCAATGTCTGTTGAATGAGTGACTGCCTGAGAGGAAATGAAACATTGGATTTGTTGAATAAAATATAAGTTTCAGGAATCCTCGTGTGGGTTCAGGCGTGTGTATGCGCGTGCAGGTAATGATGTCAGCAGGGACCGAATCCGTAATGAGCATGCAAATATACATGTTTATTTAAACATACACACACAAAGACATCGACCATTTCCCTGTTATATCACGAGCACATAAAGCCTGCTTCTCCCTATTCACTACACAGGCTATTGTTTTTCAAACCTGACGGCGATGTTAAAGCCGTATGCGGTCTGTTTTCCAGAGTACGGTTTTAATGTAAATGATACGGTCTAGTATGTGATCAACAACATTTAGACAACAGTAGCGCCAAAAACGGACGGATGATCGTTTTACGCGCACAGAATACGAGAGCGTGGTGGTTTGACGTTTTGAATACAATGAAAGGTATTAGATTTTCAGCAGTAAATGTAGCAGATATTGGAAACTGTCCCTACAGGCTAGCTTTCACATACCTGCAACTTAAGCTGGAACTCATTTCTATTGTTCAAGCAAACCATCCACCTTGGGCAGAGAGGTGTGAGCGTACACACCTGCCAGATTGCATCAAGATGCTCGCACACATGCACAAATGTATACACATAATAAGAGCAGCACACGCACACGCACACACACACACACACACACACACACACACACACACACACACACACACACACACACACACACACACACACACACACACACACACACACACACGGGATGGTGTCCTAATGAGGCCCTGAGAGGCCCTGCTGGTCTGTCAGTCAGACTGTACCATGCTGACACATGGCTGACAACAGCGTTGAGCTACTTCTGTCTGTCTTTCTCAGTTTCATTTAGCAAAACTACTGACAGGATTCCAGAGGATCTCATATTAATTGAATTAATAATGTGCTCTCCCTCACACGGAAGACAGTCGCAAACCAGAAGCGCTTGACGTGAGAGAGATTTGAAAGCGACTCTGAGGATGCTGCTTTCTGGATTCTTTCAGAAACAGAGGTTCACCGCTTGGAAATGTGTCAGGGTATAGACAGCCGGAAATACTGAAATGCAAATAATAAATGCGCATATCCATATTATTGTGCATAGTTAATATCAAATACAATAGGCTTATCAACTCTCAGATTTAGGAAAACTGCTATATATTTTCATTTTCTAACAATTTTTGTTGTTAATGTCAAAGTCTGAGTCCAATTGTATTTTACTGTGACGCAGGTATTTATCTGTCATTTATAAATATGGCTAAGACTATTACAATATTTGGTTCAAGATGTGGTGTTTTTAATATGCATTAAAAGTAACAAACTATGTGCAAATTAAGCTTAATTCACATGTACTTGTATAGCGCTTTTCTTAAAAAACGGTCATTATAGATGTTAATTTATTTAAATATCCATGTGATGTCTCAAAGTTTTAAAAAGCTATGTTTTAAAGTTATGCTTTCCTGTAGCTCAGTGGTTAGAGCATGGCGTTAGCAACACCAAGGTCATGGGTTTGATCCCAGGGATTGCACATACTCAGAAACAAATGTATAGTATAATCCAATGTAAGTCGCAAAAGCGTCTGTAAAATGTCATGCATATTTTGTTTTAACGCATACTTTCCACAGTCAGGCAAATGAACTGTCACATTCATAACGTCCATAAATAGGCACATGAAATTAAAATAAAGTAACTATTTTATTGTTTATAAAGAGCCATGCGTTCTCTATTTTTTTATTGCTTCTGGTTTGCACATTTTAATTCACAGAAATCCTACAATGTATGTCGTCTCATTTTTGTTACATCCATAACGTATTACGTTTTCTCTTTTAAAATAGAGAGCAAGAACATTTGTAGTAATAGCCAAAAATACATTGTATGGGTCAAAATGATCGATTTTTCTTTTATGCCAAAAATCTTAATTATTTCTTTAAAGATAGTAATAAATATTTCGTAAATTTCCTACCGTAACTATATCAAAACTTGAGCCAAATCTACTAGCTTTGCACGATTTTATGTGTATTTCCTGGGATTTGAACCTTTGAGCCAACATCTTGCTCTACTAGTTAAGCAATACACTCACACACACACACACACACACATAAAAAACAATTTAGGTACTATTTTTACGTCTGATGTGAAAACAGCTGCTTTAGACAAAACAAAACTATTATAATTTATAAATCATTAAAGGACTCCTTTTGTTCTCTTGGCCTAATAAGTAAACCTGGTGAACCGGGGCTTTGTCTCCTACCAAGGCCGCACGATGAGCTGTGGACTAACTGCTCTCCTATTTGCTTAGGAAGCACTCCGCTCCAAAAACTAATGACCCATACAGAATAATCACCTCAAACAAACACCTCATCAGCAGAGAGACGAGAGAGAGTAAAGTTGAGACCTGCACCTGAAGCAGAAATGTGTGTGGCAGAACGTCAGCACAGATATAAACACTGGATGGTGCAAATACAATAAAATACACAGCCACCGACATATGTTTGTGTGCACGCGCTCGGACGTGCCCCGCAGTGCTCATTTGAGCGTAGTTGCATTCTTTGCGAAGGAGGTTTCTTATGTTGGCTTATTTTTCATTTTTAGCCTCTTAGCTCAGGTACCAGCAGATTTACTTTCATATAAAGCAGCTCAGAGGAGGAGCTTGTAATTGAGACCATGCTTAACCTCACACATTGCACATTCATATTATGGACCTTAATGTATGGTGAGTCATATAGGTGCCCTTACATAACAGAGCAAGTTGTTTAATTATCTGAATTATTACATCATACTATTTTTGTGCATGTTCAGTACACGTTTATGGCCAGCGGGTTTAAGTGTACCCGACTGCGTGTTGGGGGGGTTGTCTGGTGACTGGCCCTCGGGCCGTCTCTTGGTGGGAGGTTGACGGATCACTGTGTTCCGAGAGGGGATTTCTTCACCCAGTAGAGGTAAAGCTTCCACTAACATATTTATCCCTACAATAGCCCTACCTTAATATTCCACTACTCTCTCACATGTACACACTGCCCCACACATCAGCAACCTGCAATTATGAGAACACCATGTCATTAGAGACTTACACAGACTGCTATTATCACACCCTCGCAGACAGGGAGCATTAAAGGGAACTATGAATAAGAAACGGCGTTTAAAAGAAAAACAAACAGATACAACCATGAATAGCGCTGCACAGGGGTCTGCGTGTGTTTAACTGCGGTGCATTTTGTATTTAGCAATTGAACAAACAGAAATGTTGAGGTTCTCGGTCTAAGATGAACCTAGGAGTATTTTAGTTAAAAAGGGAATCCACGTCATCTTGTCAACTGGATATGAGAGTTGGATCTGGATTTCTGCAATGATTTTGAGTAAAAATATAAGAAATTCTGTGAAATGGAGCTTGAAATTCATACTCTTGTGCTCAAATGCAAAGTTTAAAAAATCACCAGTCACCGACTTGGCACCCCAAGTAAATCGGTCAAGACAAAGAGTTGTTATGAAAGGAAATAAAATTGAAAAAAGTCCTAATAAAGTCCCAAAACTCACAGTATTTTTAATGGATAATTGATAATCGAATAATTGATATTCTTTTTTTTCATCTGCCCGGCCTCATAGGACTGTCCAATGCTTCCAACAATCCAATCAATTCCCAAAAGACAGAATCAAATCCCACCCTACATTTTTTTCCCATTCCACATGCCGTTTCACTCTGATATACGTCACAATGTGTAAAATAACACACAACACATGTGGTGTGGGCAACCACAACTTTTCAAACGATAGACAATTCCCTTCTATGTCAAATCTTTCTCTGGGTGCAGATTCCGTGGAGGTCTGGTTATGTTTGTTTAAGCTCGATGAAGCATTTCGATGGGGGTGAACGTTAGTGTCTGGCCCCTTCATTGATGGTTACGCCCTAGTTGTTCTTTTGTGATCTGTGGTGAAGCGGGATACAAGCGGCACAAGAAGTGACAGTCTGGGAAAGCATGACATCATTGATTTTCGACCAAATATCAATAGACCATAACAGGAGACAAAAACCTCAGCTTTATTATATTGCCACCATAATGGAAAAATACCAGTCAATCAAAACTACATTTTTACACTTTCACAAGAAATATGAATGGTGGTAAATGGTTGGTTTCTAGGGTGTTGCTATGTGGTTGCTAGGGTGCTTTGAGTGGTTCTTTACTGGGTCATGTCAAAACTCCCGGGTTTACCTTAAATCCCCTTTAACTGAAGCTATAGGTAAAAGTAGCACATAATAGCTTTAAGACATCATCCAGGTTTGTAAAAATAAAAATGTGCAACATGTGCTTCAAAGCTTAATATTTATGGATCGAGTTTGTTGAAACCACACCTTTATAATTGTACACAATTGAAATTGGAATGCTATAGCAAACATCACCAACTGGTAACATTTTATAAACTATTTGAACATTGAAATAGTCCAAGTAGAACCTTCAGGACAGTTTTATGGGTTCCACTCCAGAACATTACCTCCTGAAATGCCTTATATAAATATTAATAACGCAATCCCAGGACCTAGTGTCAGTGAACTATTTCAAGAATTAGGCCCTGAACAAACTGTTCCTTTAAACTTTTCTGAGTGTGTGTGTGTGTGTGTGTGTGTGTGTGTGTGTTGAATGGAGTGTCGTTTTTCAGCTCTTAACTCCTCCTCTGCATTTTGCCCCTCCAGCGCACACACACGCGCGCGCTCCGCTGCTTGCGCATTCCCCATCAGCAGCTAAACGTGGAGGGAAACGGAGCCTCGTCGCGTCCAAACGCACAGTTTTGAGCGTTCGCGGTTTAGTTTACGAAACATGACGCTTTTAACAAACACGTCGAAAAACATAAACGCCTGATTTGGGGAGGAGTTTGTGTTTTATTCGAGTAAAACACCCTTTCGGGATACGGAGGCGACGTAAACGCTGTTGCAACTTTCTTCACGCAATCAGTAGCCTACGCGTGTTTTGGTAACGGCTGTGTGTTTTAAAGGAAAGTCGCGCAACTTATGCGTTCGGATGGTGTGAAATTGTTCCAATGTAGAAACGGATTGAAAATTACGCGCGATTTCGGTTCGGACGTTACGAGGTTTTTTTTAATGTGTGCAAGTTTCTCAGGACTAGAGGATACGGTGTGGAGCTGAGTTTGCAAAGTTTCTTGCAGCGATACTGCCGTGCCTTGGTGCGATTGCTTCATAATAGTAATCATGGACAAATTGGATTTAATTTCATGCTTTAAGGATTATTTGTGAAACCGCAAGAAGCCTCAAGACTTTGTGTTTACATCGCGCTGAGCGGACTGCACCATTCTGTTGCACTTCGGTAACGCAAACTGTAATTTTGTTGCGAGAAAATCGTAACCATGCCACAGCTAAACGGGGGCGGAGGAGATGAGTTGGGGGCGAACGATGAAATGATCTCGTTCAAAGATGAGGGCGAACAAGAAGAGAAAATCTCCGAAGACGTGTCAGCCGAAAGAGATCTGGACGATGTGAAGTCGTCTTTAGTCAACGAGTCGGAAAACAACAGCAGTTCGTCTGATTCCGAGGTAAGTCAAACGCAACCGCATGCTGTCAAACCCCATGGATGTGGTTGTTTCCGACGGAAAAATAACTTTTCTGCTTTGTTTTTCTCCGTTTCTCGCGTGTTTCCTCAGCAAACCGAAAGGCGCAGTCAACCGAGAGCTGATCTTGAAAGTTACGAGAAAGCTCGGGAGTATTTTGCTGAAGGTAAGAGCTTTCTCGTGCCGAGCGACGTTACGGTTGACGCACGCATCCCCCCTAATCTTTTCTCTTTCTTATCTTCCACTGTCAAGCTTTGAGGAGACAGCAAGATGGAGGATTGTTTAAGAGCCCCCATTATCCAGGCTACCCGTTTATAATGATCCCAGACCTTGCCAATCCTTACTTGGCCAACGGCGCCTTGTCTCCGAGCGCGAGAACGGTGAGTGCCATTAAAACACTGTCTGCCTCGGTGCATCCCTGGAGCTCTTCGAGGGTCAACGAGAAACTTCATGTACAAGTTAAATGTGATCTTCAGTTGTATCAATACGATAACGACATAACACGCATCTGTTTGAATTTGTTTGTAGTCTGCTTAGTGGTTTCTGGGTTGATAACCATCACGAGGATATAACAAAGGATGTTGAACATTTTGCACCAAATATAAAAGTTTCAGAATCAGTCACTGAACACCCGTATTGGTATATTGGTCTTGTGAATATTGTGTATCAACTTAAAATATGTGGTTATTACTGTATGTGGCATATTTAGGGAGATTGGTCTTGTAATAGCTGTACTGTAAGTCACTTTGAAGAAAACATGAATGACTGACTTGTAAATAAAGTAAGATTTAAGTTCTCTCCACATGCACATCATAGATGAAATACACATCTGCTGTGGGGGTTGACAGGCACTTTTGCCCATTAAATTGTGTTGCTTTTGAGTTTACTGATCTAGTTTTTGTCCTTGTAACATTAAAGGACTATACAAGGCTGTTTTCAATCAAACATTCAAGTGGATTGGTGGGGCTTGATGGCATTTCAATGTGCGGCGAACTAAAATTGGTTGTAATTGTGTGCTCAAGCTTTTTGACAGATTTGTATTTATTTATTTGAGAGAGTCAATTTACCGTTTACTGGATCGGATTTGCTGAACGTTTTTGTGGCGTTTTGCCTCCCACAATTTTTTCAGTTTGAGCCTCTTAGGCCAAATACACCATGAAGATTTTTCCTCCTGTTTGTGTGTGAAATGTTCGGCTTGAGCTAATGCACAGGGAATCTATTTCTGATCCGTACGCCACTTAGCTGTAATTAAGCATTTTTCGGGCCGTTTGTTTAGCTCGATTTAAAATCAGATTAGTCTGACCAAAAGAACGCCTCTGTCAAACAAATATTCTGTCCGGGTGTTCATCCGAGAGCTGCGGAGCTTGCCTGTTCTCTTCCTATAGATGTGTTGTGAGTTTTGTGTTCGTGTCTGGGAAAAGTTGACTGGCCTTTTAGCCTCAGCATTGGGTCTTTTCAGCGCAGTTTACAAAGAACCCAGCGGGCATTCATGTATGGCTTTGCTGCGGTGTTATGCGTCAGCGCTCTGAAAAAAGAGAATGAAAGTTTGGGTATCTGCAAAAAAAGAAGAGAAACTCTCCCTGTTCAGGCTTTCTTTACTAAACCATGAGCTATCTACCCAAATTTACAAGCCATTGTTTTTCGAATGCACAAATCCTTCTTTTACCCTGAATTTGCAATGTGATTTGATTGGACTCGGCCAAGCGTTTGACTGAAAAGTTATGATCCGCACACACACACTCGAACAAGTTTTTCTTGGCCTCTCCGTTTCTTTTCACTTCTCCATCTGAGCTTCTCCCTCCTTCCCAATCCCGTCCATTCAGTTCCTGAGGCGTTAGTCTTGCATTGTCATTCTGAGTGAATGCTGATGGCTTCATTGGGATCTCCATAGGCCCTCATTAGCGTAATGGCTGCTCCTTGCAGGCTCGATGCATAGTCGTAGCGCTCCGATTCTCTTTTGTTCCTCAGCCTATACAGTTTTGTTGTGTGGAGAGCCAATTGGCTTAAATTATCTCGAAGCAACATGGTTCCCTAGTTCATCCCACCCTCAGCGCCTCAGGCTGTACATGTGATTATTTGAGGTTTAAACTTTTGCAATTTTTTTATAATTTGTGTGGAGTTAACAGAGTATTTAAACATCATATTTAACACATAGACTCAAACTTTGGTGTATAAAGCCAATGTCAGGCACATCTTACGGTACAAAAAACCCCTCTGTTATCACTAACATAATGCGCATTAAAGAGCCAGAGGCTAATACGGGCTTACTAGCAAATATTCAGATGATGTCATTCAGGATAAGGCTTACTTTCTCTTATTTAGATTAGCTGATCGGGGCCCGCGGATGAAGATTTTGTTCCCACAGAAAATGACCCCATAACCAAATATATTTAGTTGTGAGACAAATATCCACGCTGGACTCATCTTTCCATCATCCTGTTTTGAAAAAGATGCAGCGTCTCTTCTATTATTCCTCGAAGTATTCAAATCGCAGAAGTTCGTAACCTCTTGAACCCGAGCGGATGCTCGTATTTTATCCCAAAGTTTCAGGATACAGATAATCCCAGAGTAAGATCTCACAGATGCTTTTGTCCTGAAGTCTATCAGATTTAGTCAAGTGCGCCTGAGTAAAATATGTGTGCGTGGTGGTGGGGGTGTCACTGAGGCAGATGAGCTTAGCCTGTCATTCGGCACCTCTAGACTGAGCCGCGAGTCAGACAATGAGAGGTTGGCATACTTCAGATATTTACACACTAATCTTAAGCTCACGCTCAGACAGCCTCAGTCACAGCTGTCAAAATCACATAAGGAACTTTCCAAACAAAGCTAAGGAGCCCCTCAGAATCTGAATTATCTTCAGTTTTGCCTCCAACTTTTAAACAAATGCGCAAATGTGGAGTTTGTTTGCCAGGAAGCCAGTAGGTCTGTGCTGTTACCCCATTTTCTATTTCGAACTGGAATCATTTTACACTGCGTTCAGTTACAATTTAGCAATTCACCAGGTTATGTTTAGCAGTTTAAAGTAAAAAAATGTTTCGCTGTGGGGAAAGTGGAGAATGTTGTAATAAAGAAAATGCTCTTTATTAGGATGAAAGCTATTAAAGTGCTACTACAAGTGAAATATTGCGCCTGCTTCAAAATTTGTGATTTTATTTTTCTTACAGATATAAATTTAGCCAGTGGAAACATGATGTGTATCATATATGGCACACTACATTTTTGTAGTGCACAAAATCCATCACTGTACTTCTGGGTCTGCTAGGTACAGCATCACTACATGTTCATGTTTACATTCATTTTCTACACGGACTTTAAAAAAAAGTCTTGTGGTAAAGTGCACAAATCACATTACAGGTAGCTGAGAACACGTGGCGTTTGCTATGGCAGGTCTGAAACAAAGAAAAGCCTGAAGCGGTTGCAAATAGAGTAAACTTCTCATCATGTTGCTTCTAAACTAATATGTAGGTTTTGTTGTGAGTGACGTCCATGATATCCCTGAGGTGGGGTTTACCTTTAAATTCTGGGCTTTCGTGCGATATCGTTTTTATTTGTGTTGACGTTGACTGAGGGAAACTAACTCTACATTTAAAAAAAAAAATGGCACTACAAAACCAAACCGTACATGTGGTTGCGCACATGCTTTCTTCTGCTCGAGTTTAATCAGGTTGTTATTGTTGGGGATATGCCTATAAGTTTATACACAATTGTGTCTCAGGACATGTATGTGTATCTGTAGGTGGGCAAAGTGTGTTTATAGACTTTTTTCTTGAATTTATTTAACCTTGAATGTGATTGGGAGCTCATGAGAAAGCCTTTCAGCACAAACTGATGAATTGTACAGAGACAGTAATTCTTTCTAGTATGGGATCATGACGGATGACTACTCATCTAACATGCGACTAGTAAGGGTGTTTTTTTATCACTTTAGTTATCAGTTCTGACTTTGGTTAAGTTACATTAGCTGAAGTCATTGAGAAGTTCAGATTTCCATTCAGCTAGAAGTAAGGGCTTCCTGCCAGAGAAATTAAGTAAGAGATGTGAAAACATAAAAAAGAGGACAGATAGGATAGGAAGATAAAGGAAAAAATGGCAAGAAGTGACAGAAGCAAAATGTGGGGAAGTGCAGGCGTGCACGTTTCCCCCATAAGTGATTTAAAGTCTGCTCAAAGCTGAAATTCCTCAATGATCCAGTGGGACTGTTTTTGAGGACTGTGTCGGCCAGTCTTCTCTACGGCTCTTCGCCGTGGTTGTCACAGAGATGAATGCTTGCGGCTGGCCTGAAGAATCATCTGTTTGAGGGACTGTTGGAAATTTGAGAAGGATGGAAAAGAAACAAGGAAAAGTTACTATTGTACTGCTAGGGTCTAAAATTAAGAAAACATGTCTAAAGTTTATTACTATCTCATATTTCTGTTTTGGTGTCTTGAAACAAAATCTAGACTATATCTCACTAGCTGTTTTCTTAAGTAGACTATAGGTATATGTGATCAGCATTTGTCACTTACTTCAGCAACATTCAGATTATCGTTATTACAATATTCTGTTTAATTGCGTGGTTTAAGTTACCAGCCAAGTTAAGTTACAAGCCTGTTGTAAAGCACTAAAGATGAACATTTGTTGTTGAACATTGTTGAACATTTTGCACCAAATATACAAGTTTCAGAATCAGTCACTGAACACCCGTATTGGTATATTGGTGTTGTGAATATTGTGTACCAACTTAAAATATGTGGTTATTACTGTATGTGGCATATTAAGGGAGATTGGTCTTGTAATAGCTGTACTGTAAGTCACTTTAATTGCGTGGTTTAAGTTACCAGCCAAGTTCATTTACAAGCCTGTTGTAAAGCACTAAAGATGAACATTTGTGGAGCTGTGGGTTAGCGAGTCAACTTGTTCGAATAGAGCTCAACACATTTCCAGTTTAGGTTCTGCTCTCATTTCCCCAATGTTTCCTGTCTTCGCTGCACCGTGAATCGAAAATGGCCAAAAAGGCCAAAAATAAAGTTGTGTGTCAGTACGGACCGTTAAAGATAATCTCCTAACAGTCACATCATTTCCTGTTTTACAGAATGTTCCCATTACAGTAATACCTTTTTTCATTTCGATGGCGGGTTTTGACATGTAGGATATTAATGAGTTGAAAACATGTGGATTCAATCCTTAATGTTAGTCAATGACCCCTGGCGATTCCTAGCATTGTACTTATATTGCACATTTACATGCTGAAAAGATTTTCTGGTGATGTCTCCGCTCCCCTGGAAAAGCCATCGAAACTCTCCGGCATAATCTGTTTTCAGGCTTTTTTTATTCAATTTTGAAGACCCGTACCTCCCAAGGCCGCGAAACCTTTCAGCAGGAGCTTGTGTTGTTTTTAATGCAGTCGGATTTGGAGTCACTCTGCAAACCTCGCAACTCCTTTTGTATCGCGGCGCCCACATTGGCAAACAAACACACCTCAGTGGAAGCACATTTTAAACTGTTTAGTCTTGTCTCCTCGAGAAGAATAGCGGCGGGTATATTCGCACACACAAACACACACTTTTGTGATGCCTGAGCATGTCATCGTAGTTCAGGCCACATGTGTTTTAACAGAACTCCGCTGGGCAGTTTTCCACATTCATGTGTTCTCACTTTGCCTCCAGGTCTTCGAGCTAAAGATCTTGGAGACTGTTGAGTCAATAGTGCTATTGTACTTGGTTTTTTTTTTTAAGAGCATGAGTAAATTGTCTGTGTGTATTCAGGAAGACGGGCTGTACCTGTTTGGCTCTTAAGCCTCTCGTCTCCTGCTGCTACAGTGATGAGTGGAACTAAGTTCAACAGAGTGAACATTGTGCCTACACCCTAAAAGTGTGTTTGCTCGCCGTAGAACGGGAGAGCGTGAGGGAGAGAGAGATGCACGTTAAAGGCAATCTAAAGGGTGGTTGCCAAATGTTCACTCTGTTGATGCTGTTATCACAACTGTGTAAACAGTCTCTACATAGATTTTTTTTCTCTTTAAGAAAGGATTTCACCTTTAAAGACAACCACATACCCTTCAGTTAAGACGTAACCTACGACTAAAGGTTCATGCATTGATTTTTGTTTTTTGGGTCCTAGCTAACTTGGTTTGTTAGATTTTGAATATGTTTACATTTATTCATGCTGTTATTTATTCCATTTAAATGCATTTCAGGATATGTTGTGTTTTAATTAAAGCAAATTTAAGGGATATAAATATCAAAAACGTATGAAAAAGGCTTGAAATAACTGACCTTTTGCATTCAAAGACACGTTATGTTCAGGAAGTAATTACGTTAAAGGTACTTGTCAAACGTGAACGGCATAGAGCCAGCAACCACTCAACTCGTGTCCTAGAAAAGCCGCACACGCGTTTGCGTCGAGCATAAGGATGTGCGGACGTGTTTGCACTGTATACTCTTTGAATTGTGTGAAACGCTGCCAGCCTTGGCCTTCGCCCCTCCTTCGTTTCTCAGAGGAGAGCGGGAGTTGGCGTCGACCCCCTCTGCCACCCATCGCTTGCCCGTCATCCCTCCCTCTATTCCATCCCTGCCATTACATATTCTGTTTATAGCCTTCTCTGGCTTTTCAAGAGCAGGGCCCTTCAGGAGAGATTCTACCCCCCATGAGGGCTGGCAAACCAACCAACCCTTCACACACACATGCGCACACACTCCCGACTCCCTACGTTCTGTGACATCAATGAAAAAGGCCTTTGAAGCTGCTCGGGATGAGCGTGTATATAAATGTATTTTTTCATCAATTTATTAATCTGAGGCAGGCGGTTCGGTGCGGGCCAGGTTCAGACAGAAGCTCAGCGCTTTGAGATGCCCACTTTATTCCACGCTGGGATGTTTTTGACAAGACGCATAGCTGTTTACCCCATCTTTAAAGAGTTTTTTCAACTCTCATCGGAAAGTGTTTTTATGGCGCAAATTCCCAGTAATACACACACGAGTGACTGATGTGGAGAGTAGCGATTTTTTTCCTGGTCTAAAACCAGCTGTTCGTAAACATGTTCGTAAACAGGTTATTACAAAATCTCAAGGTAGTTTCTTGTATTTGCGCAACAGTTTTCCCGGGGGTACATATTTATTATGTTCAGTTATCTCGTTTTTTTCCAGCTGTCTGTAAACATGTTTAAAGCACTACATAAAGCCATAGTTATTGAAGTTATATACAAAGTCCTAACTAGTTATATGTATGTAATACTTAGTTAGATATCTAGTTGACTATTTTTGAGTGTTAAAGTAACAAATCGAACAATTGACTTGTGTCTCTGGTAGTTTTGCTCAATTTAGGGAGCTGGCTAAAACCAACATTAGCTCAGCAAATACTCCCTCTGACCACTGTGATCTAACATTAACAAAAACAGGAAAACCACAAAAAATATAGTGACTTTAGAGAAGCCCTTATTACTATGGGAGTTGATTTGTTAGTTTAGTTTCTATATTTGTTAGCCGGTGGCATGGTGGCTGTTTCAAACAGCTTACATCTTGTGATCATGTTCTCATGGTTTCAGCCAGCCTGCTTTCACAAATGGAATATTCCAGATGTGTTTATGTTGATGGCCTTTTATATTTTGCATTGAGTGTCATTTAAATAGTCTCTAGACCCTTGTTGAGCTAGACGCCATGTTTAATTTGACGCAAGTAGGAGCAAGACTATGGAGGGAAAGTACAGATTGTAGGTTATGCCTAATTTTAAATATAGTTTTTGTCTACTGGATTTTCATTTGCTAAATGTTCATGTATATGCATGATATATAGTAACATCTATGTAAAGATATTGAGCAGTCTGTAATGATACGACATATCTTTACATACAGTGCAAATTTAAAGATATGTGTTATAGAACTATGGCAATTACTTTATGGCAGGGATGCCCAAGTTCGGTCCTGGAGATCTACTTTCCTGCAGAGTTTAGCACCAACCTGTCTCATACCTGAATGCAAGTTTCTGCAATGCCTAGTAGTGAGACCTTGATTAGCTAATTCAGGTGTGTTTAAATGGGGTTGGAGCTGAATTTACGATATGTTGTCTACATATATAGCGTCTGCAAAAAAGTATATAGCGTTTTAATGTTTTTTGGTACTTTAAGTTTTAAGTTCTCTCGTGGGATTTAGCGCTCTTCATTTTTCTTAATCCTTTTTTTTGTGCTAGAATTAAGTGACCAAAAAACACTTCAATTTCTATGCCTTAAATAAAAAAGAAACATTTTTTTGTTTGTTTTTTAGTTTTAGTTTCAGTTTACAATATTGTGATACAACCATATTGTGTAGTGTATCGTTAACTGAATGTATCATTACATCTCTAGTATTAATTTCTCATCATTAAATATAGCTTCTCTTGGTTTATTAGCTGATTTGTATTAATTTGATTTGTGTTTTAACTCAGTTGGATGTTACGCAACAGCTCAAGAGCCAAGAGGTTTGCTGTCTGTAACCTTATAGATGCTATATGTCTGTATGTAAGTACTCAACCCGTGCACTAGCAGTATATAATGTGGAAAACACTTGTGAAAACAATGCTCTGAACTTTTTGTCAGTCTAGCATCACAGCTGCTCACTGGTCAAAAATAAAGAGCTGGGCATGATGAAATATAGTCCTGTTTGTGTGTCCCTGAATGTTAGAAAGTTCACACTTGTTGCATGTCAAACTAATACTGATTTGTCACATGTCTATGTATACAAGTATGTGTGCCTGCACTTATCCTGTACCACTAATACATACTTGCTCATTGAGTATGACCAGCCCGATGCCCCCTACCAATCCCCCCCCCCCAGTTGGGCCAAGGTTAACCCCCGGTGGGTTGGCGGGTTGTGGGGGTCATCCATCTCTCTCCAGGGTGATAAGGGCTCTTAGGCTGATTGATAGCAGGGCTCCGTAGACCCTCCACCCCCTCAACTACAGCGGGCCCCTTCGAATCATGTGTGGCCCCCTTACGTGGAGACTAGGGTTTTATTTCACATTAAGAGCCATCGGTGCTCTTAAAACCAGAACACTAAGTGCTAGAGTGTACGCTAATAAAATCTGATTGTGCAGAGAGAGAGAGAAATGGGGGTGGGGGGAACTCCCAACCAGACCTTCATCAGTCTGGTATTCCAAGCAGATGGTTTTAGTTAAAGCTTAGCGGAGAGAGAGCGAGTCAGAGAGAGGAGGTAGACTGGGGGTGACATGTTGCACAGTTGGTGGGTGGAAAGAGAAAAGTGGTAGTATGATAAAGGAATAAGTAAAAGGCAAAAGGGGTGGGGAGGGTTGGGTGTAGAGAAAGAAACGGGGAGTGTGGCTAGAAGAAATGTTGAATGAGTTTCTAAATGAGCTTGCTTCATGTTATGAGTTTTCCTTGTAACACGAATCTAAGTTTATGATTCTTAAAGTAATAGTTCACCTAAAAATGAAAATTCTTTCATAATTTATTAACCACATGTCATTTCAAAACTTTATGTCTTTTGCAGAAGACAAAGGAAAATATTTTGAAGGACGTTGGTAACCAAACAACATTGGCCCCCAATGACTTGCATTGTATGGACACATAACCAATTCTCAAATATTCAATATCATCTTTCGTTTCAGTATACAAACTTTGATCCACATGAGGATAAATAAGTGATGATATGATAAATTGTTTCAACAGGATTGTGTTTAATGCGATTACCAAGCTTTGACATCTGGGTTAATAAGACCCAGTTCTTAACATTTAGTATTATCAGTGTTGTCTTCATAGATACATGGTCCTCAGACCTCTGGACACTGTCACATCCAGATCTGGATCTCTGATCACTATCATGTTTGTTTTAAGGCCCTGCCTCACACCGCAGGTCAGACAGAGGCCATGAAAACACTCTAGAGTCACAGGACTGATATTCTTTTGCAAAGACAGCTGAAGCACAGCAGTGCAGGCATTCTAATGATAAGGTGACACCTCCAACGCTTCACGTGGACGAAAGAATAAAACAATTCTTTCCCTCTTTCTTTGTTTTTTGTTAGTAGGTTAGGTACGTCCTATCGTCACAGGATGTGCCCCTGTGCTCACACAGCGTCTCTTGAATATCCTGCACTGTTTTTCCTGCCTCATCCCGACTCATTCCCCTCCCTCCGCGAAACTCCAGATGTGAACGATTAGCTCTTTAACAAGGCCGCTCCAGGCAAATCGCTTCGCAGCAACAACAATCCCAAACAGCGTTGTTGCACTTTCTGTGCCACTTTCCACAGCATCAAATCGAGCTAGTCACCATTTCCATTGTGATCTTGGGTAAAGTTGTTACAAAGCAGTAAAAAGCTTTTTTCTCTTTAAAAGTTAAAATACTGTGCAGTAGCTTGGCTTCCTGAAGAAAGACGACTTCTTGGTGCTATCAAAACTTTGTTAATGCAGTCCACATGTCAACTTCTGGTTTAGCTTGGAGCGGCACTTGCTGTTTGTCCAAACAATTGCAGACAGGTGTGGGGCAGAGGGCATGTTTAAGAAATTTGGTGTCATTTTTTACACTGTTATGTTTAGCTCCGTTTTCTTTTTCTACACAACGTACAAAAACATTGCAGTACTCGTGGATTAAGAGTTGCGGCATAAATCAAAGTCACAGGTGTATATTGGCCTAAAACACATCCAGTTGACTAGAGCAAGCCAAGTCAAGCAATGATGATGATGAACTGACAATATTGACACAAACTACCAAGAAAGTCAGGGTGGTTGAGTTACAATACGTCTCATAAGTCAGTTGTACTTGTTAAGAGTTACAAATTCCCTGTGCATGCGATGTTCAATGTGATATTCAATTCTAAAATGAATTTAGACTGAGTTTCAAAGACCATTTTAGCTCAACAGCAGCGAGTCGGCCGTGTCGTGTTCTGCACTCAGCACTTAAGGAGGAATGCGTGTGTTACATTGGACTGGGTGTTGTAGAAGGGAAAGGACGGTGTGTGTGTGTGTGTGTGTGTGTGTGTGTGTGTGTGTGTGTTGGCAAATGCAGCCATGGTGGTGAATGGACTCTTTGAGAGTTTGAGACTGGCATGTGTGACAGGACAAAGAAACCAAGAGCAGCAGCTAAGAATCCAACACGCACACACACAGAGAGCTTACTCTCATTTTAAGATTACTCCAAGAGCTGGCCCAGCTCAGTTATATACTGTCAGAAATAAAAACTTTTAAATGAATAGTTTACCTGAAAATGAAAGATTTTTCAATATACCCCCTCATGTAATGCTAGATGTGAATGCTCAATAGGCTTAAAATAATTATCGTTTTCTATCACAAATGCATAATTTTACTTTAAAAGACATTTATTAGTCATTTCCATTACTTGAATGATAAATGTATGAGATTTTAAAACCTAAACCAAAGTTGGGACCCATGGATGGTCTTCTTGGTAGGAAAAATACAGTGGTAGTCAAAAGTGTATAGTCAAATATCTTCTTTTGTGTTCAACAAAGAAATGTATAAAGCAAATCTTTCTACTATGGTAGTCAATGGTGGCCAAGAACTGTTTGGTTTTAAGCATTCTTCCAAATAGATACAGATTTGGAACAATATGAGGGTGAGAAAAGGATGACAGAATTTAGGTGAACTGTTCCTTTAAGACCTCCAAGAATGTTTGTGAAAGAATTCATCATACATATTTTTGTGTTATTAGACATGTTTCTATTTGCTTACATATTATCATCATTAATAATTCATATTGCTTTATTTTGCATTATTGGACTTCCACTTTTACTGACGAACTGTTACAGTAGACACGGCTCTTTCAAAAAGAAACAGATTCATATTTTAGAAGAATATAGCACATGTTCATATGTCTTGTTTATCTGTGTTTGTTTGAGAGTTTGGTTTAAACCAAGTCAGTGGGTACAATCTATGTTTTATAGTTTTTCCCTTTAGTCTCCTGCTGTGGTTGTACTTATTAGTTTGAGCTACCAGAGTACCAGAACTGTTTTAGAGCTCATTCCCCCCTCTCTCTTTCTCTCTCTATCCCTCTCTTTTCTATAGTTGTTGATCTCTGACATGATTCGGTTAATGTGGAGGTGTTGGCAAACAAATGTGATTAAATGCCGGAGAGACTTTGACCCAGAATTAGTCTCACTGAGTGAGAATTCACTGCTGAGGCCACAGGGTAATCGTAACACCTCATAGAGCTGCAACACGCTGCTCCGGTGCCAAGGGGTCAGTCTGTGCCTGTGTACACACACACACTCCTAAAAGCTTACTTTGGGTTTCTGGTTTAGCTGTCACTCACTACTTTGTGTGCCCTGTAGGTTAATGGTGAAGGTTCAGGGTCATAAAGCTGAGCGGGTTTGTTGAGACGTGTTTGTTTGTGTGAATTAATGCGATTTTCAAGACTGAGCCTCAAGATCTTTACAGATCAAGATTGAAGATCAACACATAAATGTTTGATATTTGTCTCCCTCCAGGCCCGTTCTTCAGCACAAAGCATGATGGGTAGAAATGTGCAATGCGTTGAGTAGATCTGTTGAAAACTAAAAAAAGTCTAGTCAGTTTAACGTTACTCATTCACACTTTCACCTTTTCCAAAAACAGAGGCTCGAGATTAAGGATGAATCTATATACTCTACAGGCTCACATGTATAGGTTTTTATGTGCGTACAGTGTTTGTCAAGATTTTAAAACCTGTATTTTCACAAACTTCAATTTCCTTCAATAACACGTCCTTGTGTTGTTTGGTTGATATCAATTGAAGTGTTTGCCTTCATGTCACTACGTTCTTAAGCGCAAAGTTCAGATCTTTGTGTAGCAAGGGTACCATTATACTCATCCATCGCTTTCATCTAAATGGGGTTTCGCTGTTTCTATCACAAGTTTACGTTAAAGTTTTTTGAGATGATTGCATACGTGTTTACGTTAACTAACATGAAATTAAGGTTTAGGAGAGTGAGATGCTCGCAGCCTTGAATGCAAAAGGCAATTTAACTTCTATAAAAGAGAATGGGCTGAAAAGATCTTTCATATGAAGGTGTCTAATGGTTTCTTGAAGATGTCTCTCGCTGTTTCCATTCTGTTTTTTCAGTCTTTTCATTGGCTCGTTTTGCATCTAGTTAGTTTTAAGCTTTTGTGATGAAGGTATAGGTAAGATGGCACAGTTAATAAAAATGAATCAAAATCGTGATGTGTCCAAATTGAATAGAATATGAAGCGTTTCATGATGCAGTGTTTTCGGTGGTCTCAGAATGGTGTGGATAATTAATGTGCAATACAAGGCAGTCCGCATATCTTCGCAAAAGATTTGCTGAAGTTGTCTTTACATTGTGTTGTGAACATGCGGATAAGTGGCATTATTACACACTAAATTCAAGTCCCTTCATTAATGTATAACTTCATAAACAAGAAAAATATCTTGAAAGAAACTTTCTGTGAGCAAAACCTATGACACACATCAGGATAACTAAAAGTACATGGTTTTACATGATAAAAGTTCATGTTATGTGGCTCTTAAAAAAACTATTTGGCGCCTGTTTTTTCCCCTATAAAAGCCAATGGCTCCTTAACTTTTTTTTTTTTGTCTGGAGCCCTGTGTTGAGGAGATTTAGCTATCAAAACTTCTAGAAATCTTAATTCCTCCTCTGTTCACACCTCATTTAAACAGAACATGACGCATTCCGGCTTTTCTGGACAAAAACGAATTCACCCTTCTCTTGACATCACCCTGTTCGTATTAGTCAGACAAAACAACCGCATGGCAGGTTAACCGGGTACGATTCATGTGCGTCCGTTTATGTCTTTCCAGCTTTAAGTGACGGAATGTCCTAAAATATCTTCATTTCCAATACGTTATCAACACATGGACGGTCTCTGAGATTGTACCCGAGCCAAAGTAATACGAGATTTTATGAGACGTTGAGGATGCCAGCATGCTGACGCAAATGTGTTTAATAGCCGTTCGCAGTTTATGGCATGGATATGTCTCATTCTTTGACTACTTGCAAAGTTTTTTGGGGATTTCGCATCCCGCTTTATTTTCCCTCCCTGGTGATGAGAAAATAAGGCCAAAATAACATTTGTGTTCCGAACATTCACCTCACGACACAATGAATTCTATGTAACGCCAGGACTCTTATCCCATTCAAAGTCTTGAGCCGCAAATAAAAACAATGGACTTTGTTAGCTTGTTAGTTTTACTTGTGTAGCTAATTTCTCAAACGTGTCACGCACGCAGTCAGCTCCATTAGCGCCCGACGCATTCTTGGACACAGTCGAATCCGGCTCCGTTTGGTTTCCCTTCCATTATCCAGATCTCAGGGAGAGCATTTCAACCGTGTAGAGGTGAGAGGGCTCCTGACCCCTCGGACCCTCGACGTGGTCCACGGCCACGCTACGGAGCTCCTCTGTGGACATCACCAGAACCTCACACAGCGAGGCCTGGATGCTGTTTGCTTTTCTCATTGTGTGGTGAGCTTTCCTGTTTGTTTTGTCCTGAAAAAACACAGATGATGGAACATGTTTTGAAGGAGGCTCACTGCTGTTGACAGCCGAAGAACTTCTATTGTCGCACTACACGTAAGAGATATCTTTCAAATGAATGAAGATATCAATGAGTGGCATGTTAAAGAAGTAGTTCATCTGTAAATAAAAACATGTCCTCGTCCTGATGTTGTTCCAAACCGGTTTGACTTTCTTCTGTGAACACAAAAGGAGTTTGAGGAGTTTGAGAAGTGCTGTCTTTCATACAATGAATGTAAATGGGAACCTGTAGCTGGCAAGATCCAAAAGACAACAAATGTGCTTTAAAAATGCGACGCCATGTTCAAAAGTCTTTTGAAGACATATCATAGCTTTGTTTGAGGATCAGACTGAAAATAAATTTAAGACATACACTTTCATTTTTGGTACAAATTGTGTGTACCAACATGAGGTAACACAATTCACTCACTGCAAGCATTATGCATGTGTGCATATTTGTGCCATTGCTGCACGTTTTTGCCCTCGTGTGAGCCAGTAAAGGAGCGTGTGTGTGTGTGTGTGTGTGTGTGTGTGTGTGTGTGTGTGTGTGTGTGTGTGTGTGTGTGTGTGTGTGTGTGTGTGTGTGTGTGTGTGTGTGTGTGTGTGTGTGTGTGTGTGTGTGTGTGTGTGTGTGTGTGTGTGCGTTTCATGGTAGAGCAGGATGTGTAGAGCGAGTTTTGGGTTGTAAAGCCTGAGCTCACAGGAGGTCTAGGCTTGTCTCTATATGCTTCCACTGCAGAGGCAAACATACACCCAGCTTTCTATAGACAGCTGTGTGTGTGTGTGTGTGCATGCGTGCGTGCGTGCGTGTGTGTCAGAAGAGCTTTAGTGCGGACACAATCAGCGCTCTGTTTTCATAAGACTTGTGGTATGTGTGAGCAGAAACAAATGTGTTTAATTTAGCCTTGTCTGTTCTTTCCACCATCTCTCTCTCTCTCTCTCTCTCTCTCTCTCTCTCTCTCTCTCTCTCTCTCTCTCTCTCTCTCTCTCTCTCGCTCTCGCTCTCGCTCTCGCTCTCGCTCTCGCTCTCTCAAATGATGTGTCACAGCAGTGAAAAGGCCAGTTTAAATGGTAGCAGTGTATGTTTAGCCTCTCTCAGCACAAGCCCTTATTGAGGAGCCGCACGATCAAATTTACACTTGAGCAAATATTTATTTTCTCTTTTTCGGCTGCAAAAAGAGACCTAAAAGACCTTTTAAGCCTGGCCGTAGAAGTGATCCATGTGCCTCATTTTGTTATGTCTGTGTAACTTATAAAAACTTTTCCATTTATGTTGCTGGGGAATGTTTTTTACTGGACTTTTATTGGTCTAAAAGTTACGACGCCTCGTATGTTCACATCTGGCCAGATAGACTTCGATAGACTTGAAATGGCGGTTACAGACTACGCAAGCCACGCAAATATGTGATATCAGCACATGTACTTGTAACAGATTTCATAGAGAGCGGTTTGTAATTTTCACACACAAAATGCAAATCGTTGTAGTAGATTTCGAACGACGGCCTTATTAGTATCGTCTTACACAATTACTGACACATTTTTTGCAATTCCTAATAAAAATGTCAAAGGCTAATATCTGTAAATATATATCGCTATATATATATAAGCGGCATGGGTTAAATCAGTAACGGGATATGCCAGGTACCGAGAAACATCCGAACACAATGGTAATTGACTTAAACAGTATGGCCGCCTGCCCTCAGCCCTTGAACGGATGCCAGTTCTTGCCAGATGCCCTGATTATTTTCTTGTGGTTCTAATTATGCGTGAGGTTTGGATTGACCTTGCGTTGTGTTGTAGAATACAATAGCTCAATTATTCCATAGTGCCAGACTCCATCAGTGCTCTCTCTCTCTCTAGTGTGTTGCGAATAATAAGCCCTTGCATGGTGAATTAAACGGTATTATTCAAACTGTGCTGTTCTCCATTAAAAACCATTTTAACAGTCTTCTCTGATTCCCTACTGGAGGAAGTCGTAGATCACTATCAAGTCACAGGCACATTTCAACCGGAACGTAACGGGCATGACAACTGCGGCGTGGCAGAAGATCCAGCTGTGCAGTAAGAGCGCTTTAAAGTTAACGTATGTTAAACGTATTTAGAGTATTAGAAGTGAAACGTTTTTCATACAGAAAATGCCACGTTTTGCAAACTTGAATGAATGTGGTCTATTAAATTGTCCTTTTGGCAGTCATTAACATATTGCTGCTTAGTATCGCACATGTATTAAAATGACAAAATATACTTCTTCAATATTCGTTTTTTGTAAGTGTATTTGGTGAGTGTCATACACCATAATGTAAAGATCGAGTGTTGGCCGTAATGAAAGCTTTTTGAAGGGCTGTGCTCAATGGTTGTAGAGTTGGTGCATTTTCTCCATAGCTAATAAACAAGAGTGGACTTGAATAGAGTTGGAAGTAGGCTCTCCATGCTGTCCTGGCCCCATCTGATGGACTGTTGCTTACCTTAAAAGCCGAAACCATCCATCAGTCCTGATCAGACCTTGGAATCTCTCAATTGTTCAGTTAAACCTTTGGCCCGCTGCTCTGTTCCCCTTACGCTTATAGAAGCTCACACGCATCTCCATTTGTCCTTCCTTACTAATAGTTCTTTTGTGCACAAGAGCATGTTAAGAGGCCCATGAGCCCTACTCTAATAGGACCGTGTTGCCATGGAAATGTGTGCACTCGGGCGGGTTGACCTTTGACCCATTTTTTTTAGTCTTGTCAGGCAATGAATGGAAGTGCAAGACGGACGCCCAGGTCACAATAGATGCCCCGGTGAGAGCAGCAGAACCCTGTCAGAACCTCTTAACTTCAGTTGGTCCAAAGAGACTGCGAAATACTTGAAATGTGGCAGTGGTCTAGTGCACGATGTATACTTGAAATAAGACGGGCATCAAACTTGGGCACCTGATTAATGTACCACAGACCTCAAGTGCAACAATTGCATTCAAATTGCTATTTTCATTCATTTTTATAATGATTTTTTATGAAAGCTGTGGCTTGGCAGTTAGCACACAGGTTCTCCATGTTGATCTGTGGTTCTCATTTTGGCAATTAAACTTCTGTCAGTCATCATCTCAAGAAAATACAATGCACTGATGTCCAGATGCAGAAAAGTTTATTTAAAGGGGTAGTTCACCCAAAAATAAATATATTGTCATTATTTACTGTTAATACTGTTATTTTTTTTTACCTGTATGACTTTCGTTTTTCTGCAGAACACAAAACAATATATTTTGAAGAATGTTGGTAAACAAAAAACGTTGGTCCTCATTTACGTCTATTGTATGGACAGTCTTATTAGGTTTTCGCTTGACAAACCCAAGAACTTGTTTTACAGCATGTAAAAAAGATAAGTAAAATGCAGAAAAGACTCTCTTACTATTATTTCAGACAGAAGGAGATTTGGTTTGTAGATACATTTTGCATAATGAAAGATCTTAAGTTTTCTTATCTCTTTGCAGGGATGTCTGTTAAGAAGCAGACATGGAAAAGCTCAAATAAATGGTCCCATTGAAATGTTTCGTCTAGCCGCATTGTAAACAACTCACACAGCCTAAACAAACATACCTGCATGTTGAGCAGACTTGTTAATGTGGCAGAGTTTTCTTATGAGAGCGTGCTGTTGTCCTGTCAAAGGGATGGAGGAAATCACGCAGAGATGTGGATCTATAAACATGCTGACTAACTTAACTGTATATAGGGATAGTTCACACAAAAATGAAATATCTTTTATCATTTACTCATCCTCATGTCATTCCAAACTTGTATGACTTTCTTTTTTCTGCAGAACACAAAAGAAGATATTTAGAAGAATGTTGGGATTGGACTCCATGAAAACAATACCACTGAGACATTTCTCAAAAATATCTTCTGGTAATTTGTGATAAAGGATTTGAACGACTTAAGGATGAATAGATGATGACAGAATTGTAATAATTAGTTTTCTATCTATTTGGTTATGGAATGTTTTATGGTTATGCATGATACATCGGTCATCATTGTGGGTGGAGTTTGCACTGTGTAAACAGTGTTTCATAGTTAGGCCACTCCCTTTTGTGGTATTTTTTACACGTATGTGAAACTTTTGATGAAGTTTATTTACACAAACAAGGTCAGTAAGGGACTTTTTAGTATAGTGAAACCTACGCACCTGATACATTCTTGTAACAGTAGGCGTGTCACTGAGCGCTCGCTTCACATTTGGGTTTGCTCTCATTGCTTGTCATTGCTCAAGTTTAATCTCTTACATGTAATTAGATCCCAGAAGATCTGGCAAAGAATTGTAGCTGTTTGCTGATCTCAGTAATGGAGCGCTGCTGCAGGTCCACCCAGTTTGAGTGATAGTTAACCTCTCCCTCCAATTAGCATGATTGTATCTGTCGTTTGCCTAACAATGACTTATATAATTGTTTAATTACCCACAACGCACCTAAACAATGGAGCTTAGTTTGAACTAGTCTCACCTCTATTGTGTGTGGTTAGTGGTAGGTGGTGATTGTGTGGTCAGGTTGGACTAACAGTAGGTGTAAATGACTTGCATTAGGATGCTGGCCGGTCCTGACAATAGGCAGTCGTGTGGGGCAGGACCGCGTGTGTTATCAGTGATGCGCTGCTCAGATTGAGAGATGTGATTTAACGCTTTAACACACCGGCCACTGGGAGGCCTATTTGGGTTCACCAGGGGGTCCTAAATAAATACAGGCCACACGCTGGGTGATTGCCGCTATCCACTTGGGCTGAGAGAATGTATGGGGTTAAAGTGAGATGTGTGAGGATGGCATTCTGCAGTCATATCATATAGAGGAGGTTTGAATCAGGGTTTCAGTAAAATGGACAGGCCCTTTTTCCCAGATTAGTTTTTTTTAACAGGGACATTGTCTTATAAATACCAAAAATATCATAACTGCAGTTTCGACCAAAATACCATTTGGGTACAATAGTAACTACAGTAAAACTTGCACATTAGTTTCTCGCTTAAGTAATTGATTTTCTAGTTGTTTCGTTGTTTTAATTTCACTTCATTTCCACTGCTTACATAATAAAAACATTGTACTTTAAATGACATAATCACAAATCTAATACATTTTGTATTTAACAATTGTAATGTATTTTTTATTTATTTAAGTATGCCCACGTCAGGATAATCACATAGTTGTGCTTTATTTTGTGATTCTGTCTGACTATTTTATACAATCATGTTGATAAATACGATCAATTGTAATAAATTAAAACATCATAATAGGTCAAAGGTAAAAAATTACATATTTTTGGGTAGTAGTGTGCTTCTAAACTGACAGGATAATTGTGATTATTAATCATCACATTTTTAACTAATATCACGATTTAACAGCAGCAGATTGCAACATTTATTAATTGTCTGTGAAGTGTAAAATATATTATTATTATTATTATATGAATTAATAATACAAATAATAATAATATGCTGAAGTGAAACAAAGTTCTGAACTAACAGAATAATTGTGATTAAAATTGAGAGTAAATAGCGTATTTCACTATGAAAAATAACACTTATTCTATTGCAATTTTGCATTACTGTAACAGTAGTAGCTGTATTTTATTAAAGACTCTATGGTTACCATTTATATATTTTTTAAATAAAACCATCTCTGATTCCATCATCATCTCAGAACTTTTTTAGCTTATAAACTTGTCTTCCTGAAGAGAGCGACACAGATCTTGAGCAGCCAACTGAAAGCGCGTCAGCCCCTCATTACCTCGACAGCAGAGCCGGAAGTTTGTCAGGCCGATTCTATTTGGGTGCTGCTGGCAGTCGCTGCTCACTCCCTCAGTAACAAATGTCCCTCACATCTGCCTCGCAGCATCCCTGGCAGTGTTGCCGCGGCTCCTCTGAGCTGACAAAGCCCTCTTGGCCCCCCCATTTGTTTCTGTATCCATGAAAGCGGCCGAACAATTGGACTCTGGCGTTGGCACCTCGCGCCCCCAAGAGCATATGCCATATTCTCTCTGTTCACCAAACCAAAGGCCCCAGTGCTTGGCTTTTTTCTGGAAAATTCTCAGCCACCTTTTGTCGCATCTGTGTCCTCCCTCTCATTAGAAGGGTGCTTGACTGATGTTCGCGCTGAACGTTGGAGGCCGAGGCAGAAAGCTGGAAGACAATTAGAGATGCGAGAAATGGATCAGATAGTTGGAGGTTGAGTGTCTGTCAGAGGGCCAGTTTTGAAGTTGAGAGACTCTATGTAGGGTGAGGAATGTGGGACTTGATACACAGAGTCTGTGGAGCTTGGCTGGAAAGTTTTAAGCATGATGTCCAGGACATCGGGTGTCTAATATAGCAGTTGAGAAGAATCCAGCTCCAAATGCATCTGAATGTTTTGGTTACACTTTGAATGCAGTAAAACTGCAGCAAAAGCAATGTGATGAAATGTATTTAAAAATAGAGATATTTCAAACTTTGACAGGCACTCGCACACCCATTGCATGGCTTGTGTAAAGCAGATTCTGTTGAGTAAATCTGGATGGTTGGCACATTGGTATCTTGTATAACTTCTGAAAGTCAATGGGGGCCAATGTTGTTTGGTTACCAACATTCTTTAAAATATCTTATTTTGTGTTCTGCGGAAGAAAGAATGTCATACAGGTTTAAAATTACATAAGGGTGAGCAAATGATGAAATTGTTATCGTTTTTTGGGGTGAACTGTCCTATTTTTTTATTAGTGTAATAAATAGTGTTTTAGTGTTTTTCTCAGATTGTCTGAGACTTAAATATAAACATAAAATAAGACTACAGAATTGTTAATGCGTTTAGATCATGTTTATGTCTATGTTTTATGACTCTGTTGCTCTATTTAAGTGTAACTCAAGGGCACCTGTAACGCATTAACACACTGCCTGAAGTGTACTGTAAAGGGTAATTGGCAAATCGAGTTTATGTGTGTGTTTCTATTCCCGTGTCATTGTAAACACTTACAGGGCTGCATTGAAGAAACACTCTGCTCTCTTGTTCTGCCCAAAGCACTTTTCAAATTGTAACCACCCTTGTCTTTCGGAAATAAATTTCTGCTGACCAGCATAAGGTTTTTTCATTACTGGTCTTCTGTGCCAGCGCGAGGACAGTTTTAGGGTGCCAGGCCGTGACCGCAGTGGCGTGGTCGGCACCAGTGTTTGGATAGAGCCAAAGTGCTAAATGCACAGGATGCCAGCACGCACCATCGACAAGAATTGTGTCAGGTTGAGGTTTTGGAAATGGTAGAAAAGCCAAAAACAGAGAAATCGTTTCAGTTGTTTATGGGAGTAAACTTGTCCTGGTTGTGATGTTGGGTGGTTTTCCCTATCTTGGCCGGACACGTTACCAGCTTTAACTGACACGCCAAAGTCAACTGGAAATGACCTACAAGCCAAGTGCTCGAAACTGACCGGAAACTACTGTTGCCTCAAGACTCACCTTCCAAGAAGATCCAAACAAACTTCCTGTTTGAAAAGACATTGACTCTTTATGTGACTCTGTCAATGTTGTTTGAAGGTTTTTTTTTTCAGATGTAATCAAAACTATGTAGGTGACAAAATGTCACAATTGTATTAAAATTAAAAGTAAATAAAAAAATGCATACATAAGCAAAATAATGTATATCGTAAAAAATCTTGTCTAACCCTAACTATTTCACGTGTTCTTTTTAAATGATAGAAGACAGATCTAGAAACGTTTACTGGAACAAGCTATTTTTACTGGAACCGATTGTATTGTTAACAATCATTTTCATGACTTAATATGCAATTCTATATGTGTTTTATATCTGGGCCTGGAATTCTTTTAGTGGAATAATACAACAGCCTTCTGTTTCTCTTTAGCAGTTGTGTGGGCCCAGTATTCATACTCTAACATTCAGTTTTAGGCTTGTGTGTGTGTTAGGGGAGATGACTGATGTCAACCCCAAGAATTTCCTCTCTTTTGGATGGGAATGAGGGGCCCACTCTGAACCCCCCCCAGTCACCCAGCTGTCAGGAAACAATACCCTTGGCCTGTTCAGACAAAACTCATTCCTGAAAGTGTTTTTTCTCTCTCTCTGTTCCTCTCTTCTTCCTTTTGTGCTGTAATGTCTTTTCAATTTTTAACCATAGCCATGTAAACTTCCTTCCTCATAATGCTGCGTTTGAAAGCAAGGTCGAAGGTATAAAAGTTCAGAAGGGGACCATTCATTTGTCGTCAGTGGCGCTGTTGAGGTCTCCTGGGTCTATCATTGAAACTGGCATGTAGAGGATTTCTAGCAGTAGATGAGAGAAAAGATGTAATATAAGCTGGGCTGCGTATATTTCTTATTCATGCTGGAAGACTGGCTCAGAAGGACTGACAGATTTCTTTTGTTTTTTGGAGAGTTTGTCTCCAAGTCAAGTGTTGATTGCACAAACGGCGTAGACAATTAGCCAATCAGCATTCTAGAGAAAAACAATTGGTTTGATTTGAAGAATGCCATCATCCAATCATCATGTATCAATTCCAGTGTGATTGTTTACACAGCAACAAATATGTTTTGCTCAGTAATTTATTGGTTTTCCCTTAGTATCGAACCCAAGGTCTTTTGCGTCGCTTATGCAGTGCTCTACTAGTTGGGCTACAGGAAAACCGATCAGATTATTCAGATATGACAAAAATATTTAACATTTAACAATGCAAATGGGATGTGTAGAAAAGATCAGTTTAGTTCTACAGGTGCAGATTTCACATGGATTCGAGTGCACAGTGTTGTATAAGATTACTGGAAGATAGAAAGTAAGACATGCTGTAAATCATGAGAATTGAACGATGGTGCAGTGTAATATTGAGGCTTAGGTGACCTAACTTTGGTCAAATAAACTGCCGCACTCCTTAAAATATAAATGCAGTTTTACATCAAGCAAAATGTGTTTTAATAAATTGAATTTTCTTGGGCAGCCCAAAAAATGCACATAAAAACAGGAGTTTCCGGGCTGTTAAAATCTGATATTCAAACCAGATGTCTGAACTGAGATTTGGAACCACAACTCCGCTGAGACTCCAGCTATGAGCTACGAGTCGAAATGGAGCAAAACGAGAAGATCTGATAAAGATAAAAAAGCGAAAGCTTTAGATTTATGATAAAAAATGGTATTGTACAGTAGTGAACATCATCACACCTGTTTAGCCCACGGTGGAATACAAGCAGGCCACACAAAAGAAGTGAAATGATGTTTGCCGTGATTAAAACAAGCAAGGTTGCGATACAGCGAGAGGTCAAAAGTGCAGGGATATTTACTTGAGCATTATAGATGTGCCTGCGCTTTTACCACGGTCCAGTTTTCCCACCTCTCTCCATGGGACTTCCTCTCAGCTGTCCCCTCCACAACACACACAAGCTCCCTCGATAGGCACCCACAGCTGGACTCTTGTAGGAACACATTCCCAGACAAACACAGATTTCACACTCGCTCTCTCTCCGCTGTGCTGCCATTCCTCACGCTCGATGACTCTCTCTCGCTCTCTGTAACATACACACAGACACGCAGGTGTCTGCTTGTAGAATGGCTCTCCGCTGACCGCTCTGTTATTTATGACTTTCTGTGCATGTCATGCTGGAAGGTTCTTTTAAAGAAATGGATCAATTCTGTCTTCACTTACTAACTCTTCCGTTTTTTTAGGAATTGTTACACGGTTCTTGCTTGCTATATAACACCAGCATGTAGTGGCCGAGAGCTGTCCATGAAGATCCACGAAGGTGGAAAAACAGTATTAGAAAGTCCATATGACTACTTTTTGGGCAATAAAACCACTGAGACATTTCTCAAAATATCTTCTTTCAAATACAACAGCAAGATGGTAAATAAACAGATCTTTTTCGTTGTTTCAGCTTTATTTTAATGCATGTTTTGTCTTATTTTAAGTCATCTTATGGCCCTCTTGAAAGTTGGTTGAGGCCCTCTCTAATGGGTCCCGGCCCGCTGGTTGAGAAACACTGGATTAGACCTGAGTGACTCAGCAGTGACAGTTTTTAATTTTGACTGAAATGTTCTTAATGCACCATTTGTTCAGTCAACATGAGTCATGAGAAAAACCTGTCTAGACACAAACACGCTGTATTCAAAAAGTGCTATTGTAAACAGGTCTGACAAAACGCGCTGGTTAGCTTTGCCACCCACTGAGGTGAACCTTCTCTGTACCTGTTTTGTACCTTTCAATTGACACAACTAAAGAGGAAGATTTGTACCTTTGGCCCGTCTGTATGTGTAATTGAAGTATAATTAGTGTTTATGGTGTCTGATCTGTGTGTTGTTGGTGTGTTCACAGTATCTGCAGATGAAATGGCCTCTACTGGATGTTCCAGGCACAGCAGCACTCAAAGACTCACGATCACCAACCCCTGGACACTTAGTGAGTGTTTTTCCCACACACACACACACACACACACACACACACACACACACACACACACACACACACACACACACACACACTGTGCAAATGATCTTTGAACATTCATGCAACACTTAAAATGTATAAATGATAAAACAAAAAAAGACAAAAATATTTTTAAGGATTAAAAAGTATATTTTCATGTTTAACTAAAATAATTATAATGTCCAAAAGTCAGCTTGTCAAACTTGGGTGTGTTTCAAAACCCAGTTCACTTCTTTCTACTTCCAATGCTTCCTAGCTGACCTAATAAGAGACTTCTAGCAAATGCTAGGCAAGAATTAAACGTAATAGACTCGGCGGTGTCTGGTAGACTTCATTGACACTCATGAGCGTGTATTGATCGTGTAATTGATGTAGTTGGCCACGCTCTTAGCATCTGTTAGCTCTGTTGTCTCTGCATTTTTCTTGTGGCTGGAATAGCACTCAAATACCTTTATTGAGCAGACAGAAATATTACCATTTACATTATGCATTTAACACGGTCCTCTAAATTTCATCAGTCATCTTGAAATTGAGCCCATGATTTTGTGTTGATAGCACCATGCTCCACCAGTTGAGTTGCATGAACATACCACAATGGACAGCTCTGTGCCACTCCTTAGATAACAACGATCGCTGTTGGATAAGAACTGACTTCCTTGTCGAGCAGATATGTAGACAGGCTGGTCAGCTCGGTTTGGAGGATGTTAGTGTCCTCGGCTAACCCGTGCGGTTTGATTCACTTCTGGTAAGCTGGTACCCTGCTGATGAGAGGTGATATATTTAATCAGAGCGTCACATTCCTGCTATGGTGGCGCGGGTGGCAATGTGTAAGGGTGAGACAAAGGCACACACAAACACAAACATGAGACACAGTGAGAAAGGCATATTGACCCCAACCAAACCTGTGTAAATGTAGAGTGGGTGGAATTCAACACACAGATCCTAAAGTTGGACCAGGGGTGGGCAATATGACAAAAATATTTTTTTCAGGCAGGATCACAATATTATCACTTCATCATTTTTTTGTCATGTTTTGCAAGATATTAAGCACTGAATCCAAACTAATAGGCCTGTCTAAATCTGAATAATATAGTCATACAAGGTAGCAAAACGTAACTTTTTTTTATAACTTAAGTTATTAACAAACATAACAGTATTGGATGGATGTTTGTTGATGTTCATTTCTTATGAACAGTTCAGTTTTTTGGTTATAATTTAAACCCTTTTAAGTAAGTATAGGTTTTTTTAGGGTCACTGCACGTGTCCATTTCATGTAACTTTTTGATTTATCAGATTATTCGAATTCCTAAGTTGTGCCATGCCATCTTTAGCGAACTGTTTATGCATTGAAAAGATGATTGGCAATGCCATTATTTCGTCTTTGGCCAGAGGGCAATTCCCGTGTGTGCGCGCGTGTGTGTTTCAGTCTTCTCTACCCAGAAGTCACTTTGTCACAATAACCCTCTCTTACCCTTAAGTACACATGGGATTGTCCTTTAAAAAACAAAGTGGTCCTTGTTTCACCCCCAGTCTTATCAATGGGCCTTTATTGTATTTTCCTAATATACAACTTTATAAAATGCATGCACCCGCATTACAGGAGCAGCAAAAAATGCTAACGGCCGCTAACAGCAATCAAATGAGCTGTACCTTGAACAAGTAGCAAATATCGAGGATTTGATGAGAACGCGTTCTTCCACCTCGACGCCCCACTGGCCCTTTTTATGGCAGACAGCTGGAACCAAGGCATTTGCTTAACCTTGGTGCTTGCTGGCGAATTGTTCGAGAAAAACATCTGATCTCGAACGTCAGACTGCCATGAGGGGAATTTGCATCAGGGCGTGAAGAGGGTAACTGAAGGATGACCTCAGGTGTGTTTTTATTGAAAGTTATACTCGGTTTACATCTCCATCAGATGTCGGTGGGTGCAAAGTATCACCAAACAGCAACTGTCCACCGCATACCTGAAAAATGCCACACGTATGATTCTAAAGAGTGCTTACTATGTGTATACGCACATGAACACTGGGCTTTTCATTACCGGTTTGATAGCGAAATAGCCAGTCTGAAGAATTGCAAAGTAGCTGATGTGTCCTGGTGTCACATGATTCTTGAAAATATCTTTTATAGTGCATGCAGTTTTTATAAGCTCTTAAATAATAAAAAAACAACAAACAAATGTCAACCGAGAATGTATATGAATGTATTTAGTCAGATCTGTGATCCTGAGGTTTATTTGGTTTATTGGTGTGAGCATTACATGTTCGAGTTTTACCTTAAAACACCAATAAATACATTTTAAGTGTTTTGTGTCATTTTGTAAACTTGTTTCCCTTTTTAAAAAAGATATATTTAATTTGCACTTAAGGTTTTGGCCTTGAAATGTTTGCTTAAATCCAACAACATGCGAAAAAGTGTTTTATTAAACAAGGCAATCCGCTGTTAGTATTCATCCTTACTTTCATTTCTTCTCCGAGCCCTCGTTCTCTCAAAAACACACTCGCACGCTGAGCTTTGTCAGATTGAGCCCATAAGGTCTCTATGCTAATGTGTTATTCTGTTCACTCCGAAACGTTCAATAATTCAGGAGACAGGTTCGCTTAGTATTCTGCCGCACCTCCTGGACCCCGTGTGTGAACACAACGGGCCGGCGTTGTTTTACTGTGTGTCAGCTTGTGATAAGTTAAACCAGCTGATTGGGTTAGTGTAGCGATGAGGGCTCCGATGGGAAGGCTGTGTGGGTTGAGCTCTGGGCTCTATATTTTACACAACCAACCACTGGTTGCGTGGGAGTTTTTCAGTACAACATGGGAGATTTGTGGCTTTCAAAGGAGCATTTGGACATTTCCACGTTCTTTGTCATCGGAGTATTTCGTATGAGCTTTACACGAGGTAACACATTGATCGACGGTGCACAAATGGGCGATGTGAGTTCAAATCTGGCCCTAACGCTAGTCCCCGATCTTGGCAATAAGCCAAGTAAAAATAATAAATTCTTACATTAAGTTGTCACATTTGATTCGGCGCAACAGGTTATGCAAGAATGGTTTTACACCAATTAGTTCTGCTCGTGTTTCATGAATGAGGTCCGCTCATGTTGCACTCCAGTCAGATTCATAATAGATCGTATGAATGTGTGTGTGTGTGTGTGTGTTCTCGTTGTGTGCATGTTGGCCAGTCGTGTGTTTTTGTTAATGTTACCTTTTTGTTAAGCTGACAGGATGCCTGGAACTGAAAAGCAGTTGAAATGATGCCCACATGAATACACAAACCAACCGACCACTTGTGTTTGCTTTTGAGTGTGTGTCCCTCGAAATCCTGATGTCACATTCTGCCGACTCTCACATCCGCTTCCTGTCTGGGTGACAAACAAGACATCGCTATCCCAGCATGCCATACATTCTCCTTTTTCTTGTCTTGTTTTCTTGGAATTTTTGAAAAGACTGAGAACCTCCCACTTGAAAAGGAGAGAACACACACACAGAGAGAGAGAGAGAGAGAGAGAGAGAGAGAGAGAGAGAGCTCGGGAGATTTGTTTGGTTGGTTGGTAACTCTTGTACCTAGAGGCTGTTTGCCTAGTAATTTATCTCAGATGTGAAGGATTCAGAATCATGTTTGGAGCAAAGTTCTCCTCCCCTCTTCAACACGGCTTACACAGCCAGCAGTAGTCCTGTCTCCTCGGTCTGGCCCGGCAGAGTTTTGCCCCCTCTGCCAGACCACCACCACCGCGCAGTCAGCTCGAACCCTCCGCCAGCTCCAGGCTGACGCTAGCGCCATTCAGCTGTCAACCTCTTCGTTTCTGCAGCTCTGATTTTTGACATTCATGCCCCTGTAGATACTGGATACCAAAATGCCATGAACTTGGCAGGGACTGTGTGGAAATCGTTGACAGCTTGTTTGTGAATTTTAAAGAGCAGTCAACGCAGCGGATTTACCGTCTCCTCTGTACCCTGCCCCCTATTGACAGGAAACATCAGAAAACAAACCATTAAACTGTTTTTACTTTAATTTACATTCTTTGTGTTACGATTTATCAGTGTAAGTTGTTCTATACTACTGGCATGCGTATCAAGTTTTCACATCAAGGTGGTTGCTAGGACGTGATATACCCAGATAGCACATATACGTCTGTAAGATGTCTGGAAAACATCTGCTGTGTAAAAACATTTTAAAAAGAGCAGTTTTACATACATTCTAACTCATAAACATCTCACAGACATCTTCTAAATATCTATATGACAGGTGACGTCTCAAAGACGTATCGCAGATGGGCAAACACTCAAAAATACGTCTCGCAGCCTAAATAGATGTCTCCAAGATGTATGTGTGCTATGAGGCTCGGTATTAACACTGCGTGTACTATAATGAACGCAAGTCTATTCAGTACAAAATACATTTTACTTGCTCAATATCTACGCCTTGCAGACTTCGGTTGCCTTCTTCATTTTTTCAACCATCTTCTTCCCCATTTTGTCAGATCCAGACAATCCCTCTGAAATATGTCACATGTTAAAAATATGTTGTTCTTGTTGACTTTAAAGGCACCGTGTGTTCATTCTTCTCTGCTTTGTCAGCATTCGACATGACTGTCCAATATTGTCAAACAATTTTTCACAGTCTAATGGTAATAAAGACTGTGGATAGATGCCAAGTGAGATGGTTTACATTGTCATTCCTCACCTTAAAATCACTTCGGTTCACGCCCAAACCCTAGAACTACTCCGCTGCGGTTTTCCACAATGTTTTCAGGATGATGAAATATTGAAGCAGTCATTCTTTAGACTCACACATGTGCTCCCTAAACCACAACATCTCTCTCTCTCTCTCTCTCTCTCTCTCTCTCTCTCTCTCTCTCTCTCTCTCTCTCTCTCTCTCTCTCTCTCTCTCTCTCTCTCTCTCTCTCTCTCTCTCTCTCTCTCTCTCTCTCTCTCTATCTCTCTATCTCTCTCTCTCTCTTTTATTAACTATCATAAACTACACTGCCTAACTTTAGTCAGCCATGGAGATTTGGGCTTCAGTTCTTTAAGTGAATAAGAAGTATACACACTATATGTGCAGCATAACTGTTGTTGTCAGTGTGATGTGATGTATTGTCAGGTCAGTAAGGACAGATAGCCATGTGATGATGTTTGGAAGCTGTCGTGAGGTACAGACTGTGTACACACAGAGATTTGGTGTGGCAGTGGGTGTGAGGCTGTCTGGCGCAGCACTCGCTTCTCCCAGCATTCCTTGGTGCGGGGCCAGATTGCTTCATGCACTTCTTGTCACAAACACACATTAAAGACACACAGCTTCAAGCTCATCTTTTTACCCAATAGTCTTAGCGGTTTAAATGACCACACACACACACACACACACACACACACACACACACTGGACAACTTTCCGAAGATTTGCATTGTGTGTAACAAGACTTGGTGGCATTTTTGTGTTGGCTTCTAATAATCCTTTTAATCTTCATGTTCTCTGTCTCTCTCAGTCTAATAAGGTCCCGGTGGTTCAGCACGCTCACATGCATCCCCTGACCCCCCTCATCACCTACAGCAATGAACACTTTTCACCAGGAACTCCTCCAGCCCACCTCTCACCAGAGATACTGGACCCCAAGACAGGTATTACACATACACACGTCACACATTTCTGTTGACTGATCACTTTTCCTTCTATCATTTCATTATACAACTCTTTTTCCAGGTATTCCACGGACACCCCACCCCGCAGAGCTGTCCCCTTACTACCCCCTGTCCCCTGGGGCCATGGGACAGATCCCTCATCCTTTGGGGTGGCTCGTTCCACAGTGAGTTTCTCAAACCTGATCTGTTACTACACACACAACCCCATTCATTCATAAAGATTTTGGTTAGGACTAGGGGTGTGACAATGTGCTGGTATTAACAATATCCGTAATATTAAAAACCATGATTATTGCTATCGTTTTAATTCTACGTGCAATAATATCGTAGTATCATAAATAGTTTGGCACTGGTTAAAATCTTGCCTTTAAGAGTCACTCTTAGCCTTAAGTTACTCTTGGTGAGTACAGTCGCTATAGACGGTTACATTGATCGCACGCGCCTGGTCCAGGGTTTGTTCATGTTGTCGCTTTGAATCCGTCTATATATGTTTGTTTTAAATTCTTATAATGCAACAAATGAAACATGTTATGGGTTAAAAAATGCTGTAATGAACCACTGAAGAACCTTTATTTTCAAGACTATAAGCATTAATTTCTCTCTCTGTGTCTCTTAGGCAGGGCCAACACATGTACCCCATCACAGCTGGAGGTTTCCGGCACCCATACCAAGCTCTTGCCATGAACGCGTCCATGTCCAGGTGAGCGTGACATTCTTAAATGACACATTCATGACATGTAAGAGGTCTGAATCTCACTGCACTGGATTAAATAAGATCCGTGCTGATCTCTGTTCCCTTGAGTTTAAGAGATCAATAGTCAGTCCTCTCTTAGACATTCCCAACCAGCATCAAGCTGGTCCCTATTGGCATTTATATGTTAAAAATGACTCTTCCATTATTACTAGTGAATAGTTTTGGTTTGTCATAAAGTTTAGTCACCTGTTAAAAGAAATATCCGGGTTTATTTTCAGCCTCATGTTAATGTGCTGTATGTGACATACTGTTGATTTTCACACTGTTGACATTGATCACGACTCATTCCTCAGTGTCTATAAACAAACGTGTGTAATGCTTTTTCACATTTTCATCATAAATGTGTTGTGTAAGGATTACTATTTTTATTTTAATATGAGTCTGGTGTTATTTTATACCTCAACGTTTCAGAAGCGAGAATATGAAACATTGCTCACTGTTTCTGGTGAACACAAAGCTTCATTGTGCGTTCACTTCACCAAACTCAGCACTGGGATCTGAAACGTGTCCCGTCCAGCCTGCTGTAGGAAGTGGTTTCTATAATTTTGGAAAGGGGTGTGCTATGTTAAGGGGGGTTGGGGTCTTAGGTATCGCACACTTTTGCAATACTATAGTAACGGCACACTCGGCACTTCACCTATAACAAGAGCGGATAAAGGAGCTTTTGAGCAGTGTGTTTATATGGACTGAAAATGACATGAACAGAAATAAGAGCGTGTTAGTCTAGACAGAGTATCAAGACGTGTGCGGGATGACATGAGCAGCTCTGTCAAATACTGTGTGTTATTCTTGGACGTTAAGAGTTAAGATCATGATATGTGAGCTGGCACAGACAGGAGAGTAATGATGGAACTGTGCTGACTGGTAAATGTAGTCTTTCAATGGTGTCGTGACAGCTTTTGGCAATGTTGATCGAGATTTAAGTTTTCAGTAGCATCAAGTGAAAATAACAATTGCTTCTGTCGTTTTTCAGTTTGGTTTCCAGCCGCTTCTCTCCACATATGGTTCCACATCATCCTCACAGTCTTCATCAGACAGGAATTCCTCATCCAGCCATAGTGTCCCCGGCTGTTAAACTAGAGCCCAACGGAGACCTCAGCCCAGCGGCTCATACGTAAGTATGCGCACACCACGCTATTTCTTTTCATTCTTTAAAGTTGAGCCAAGGATGCATTGTTAGTTCTTTCTTGCAACATTTTATGAAAATCATTCTGGATTTATATTCTGATTGGATGAGTCATGCCATTGTAAAAAAAAGATAAGAAGAAAAATTAGATAATATAAGAAAAATGCAACAACTTGATAGAAAATGTGATCTATATATATTATAATTGTGATATATTATCTGCCTTATCGGTATCGGCCCATAAATGGTCATTTTTAATGTTATCAGTATCTGATAATAAAATCAGGCTGATAAATTAAAACTAATAAATTATAAATCATTTCCTCTGGCCTTTTGTTTTAGGCTAAAGAAAAAATTATAATAATATTGATTGGCCAATATATTGGTTATCAACACATTTTTTGTGCATCCCTAGCTTTAAGTTCTTTTTAAGTAAATTATAACCATCATATACACTCAAGTTATAAAAGTGAACAACCATGCTTTACTGTTACAGTACATAAAAACTAATTTGACAAAGTTATCGCAAACTATTTGCAATATTTTTATACTTGCATTTTAATATATGCAATTTTAATGCAATTTATTTATTTATTTAATTATAATGCGATTTGCAATATTTTAATATATAATGAAGCCCTACTATAGCTGTATAGACATTAAAACATTGTGATATACAGTTAAGCTTTTCACTCTATTGGCAGAAGAAATTACACTTTTTAATCTTTTATATTGGCTAATGTCTGACTAATAATATGGAGATTAGAGGTTTCAGAATGCATAATCATCTTCATTATTAATAATAAATATTGTTGTTTTATAATATTGTTGCCATTATTTTGTTGGATTATTTATATTTTAATCATGCTAAAATCAATAAATGATAAGCGTAGAAAACTGATTCATAAATGAACTGTTAATCGAGCAGCTAACAGAATTAGCATCACACCTGAATGACACCTGATATTTTGGAAAATAAAGTGTTTAGCACTATGTTTTGTCTACATACATATCACTTTGGTAAACACACTTCTTTCTCACTGACACTCCCTTACACACATCACACACACACGATTAACAACCACCTGTCTTATGTTTGCAGGAAGTCTCCAGGCCCGACTAAGAAAGATGAGGACAAGAAGCCACACATAAAGAAACCTCTGAACGCTTTTATGTTGTATATGAAAGAGATGAGGGCAAAAGTGGTAGCCGAATGCACGCTGAAGGAAAGTGCCGCTATCAACCAAATCCTGGGTCGCAGGGTGAGCAAACTGTTTGTGTGACCTCATATACACCTGCTGGCCCAACATTTGATTGGATAGTAATCTGTGTAGTGCAGGATGAGTCATCAATATTTTGGTTTATTTAAATGGAAGATAAGTTGCATATTTCAAATGTGTATAGCTGATAAAGCTTTGGAAGTGATGACACCAAAGCTGACTAAAACAGACACTACAATCTTTGTTTCTTGGGGTCTTTAAAATCAGGTGTTAATATAGTGTGTTGCTCTAGTACAGTATATACACACACATATATATATACATATATATATATGTGTGTGTATGTGTTGGGCCTTTGGCTGACTTTGCTGTTTGTGTTCACAGTGGCATTCACTATCTCGAGAAGAACAGGCCAAATACTACGAGCTGGCCAGGAAAGAGAGGCAGCTGCACTCTCAACTCTACCCCGGCTGGTCTGCTCGAGATAACTACGTGAGTGTCATACACGCAGACACACACACAGCTGCTTTAAGTTAAAAAAAAATGGTATTAAAACATTGGGTTATTTTTTCACCCTTATGTTCCAAACCAGCTTGACTTTTTCTTCAATGCACAAAAGAGATTTTAAAGAAGGTACTCTTTCGGATTGCAAGTGTATTGGGGATTGGAGCATTAAAGCTTTAAAATGACACATTTACAATGAAACCACAAAAAAAATGTATAAATGTTGTACACCTGATTTATATCGCACTATATTCCAAGTTTATTTTGAAGTCGTAAGAAGAGTGCACAAGAAACGGACAGAAATTGAAACATTTCTGCTTTTAGAAGTTGTACGATTTATGTAAAGATCATTCTAGCTTTGTACTTGCGAGTTAAAAAGCGATTATTTTGTGTTCCACGGATGTTGCACAGGTTTGGAACAACTTATAAGGGTAAATAAACATTGCTAAATTATGACTAAAATTGAGCATTTTTTCCACAATTGTCCACATTGCATATTTTTGCCTTCCTGCTCCATTTCTGACTCCATTTGTCTCTCCATCTCTCACGCTGTTTCTCTCACTCACTCACTGTGTATTATTTTCTCTGCAGGGTAAGCGGAAGAAGAGGAAGAGAGATAATAAGCCAGACTCAACACCAGAGGGTGAGGACAGATATACACACTCACACAGCCTTTTCTCGCCTTGTTCGTTTCTAACCTCGCTCTCTCCTCCCTGCTCTGTGACATGCAGCTTATGAAGTCCAGTGCTAGCACAGGCAGGTATGACTGCGGGCTCAGGGGCCGCTCACACTGGACACGTCCATGCGTTATGTCTGTACAGTTTTTTTTTTAAATAGTTCATTTGCCCCCTTTTTCGTCCTGCTGTTTTTTCAGCATCTTGCGCCAAATGTGGCATATTTTGACATGCATCTCAGGGGATGTGCTTTTTACATTTCTGCAGTTATTATACATAAGAACACAGATTTTTATTGCAAGAACGAATCCTGTGTGAACGCCCCTTCAGACAGCCAGTCCCAGAACCGTTAAGATCACAGCGGTCTCTTCATTGTGGTCATACGCACGACCAGCGACTTCCATTTGAATACTGTGATGTTGGCAGATGTACACACGACTCCATTTCCATGTTGTGACCAGTATGGTATAGGTGTATTTTACGCAACATGTCAAGGTCCTATTTCAGCCCCAAATCAAAAGAAGTAAAACATTTATTACTAGCAGTATTTTTTAGAGCATTAGGATATTTCCTCTTTTAAAACCTCCTAACTATAACGTAAAAAAGGCACTGTCATGCAAAGATTTTTTTTTCAATGATAAAGTGCATTTTATATATTAAGGTAGCATTTATTATGTCACAGAGCATCAAATCTTAAAGGGACAGTTCACCCAAAAATACAAATTCTGTCATGAATTACTCTCTAGTTGTTCCAAATCTGTATACATTTCTTTGTTCTGATGAACACAGAGAAAGATATTTGGACGAATGCTTGTAACCAAACAGTTCTTGGACCCCATTGACTACCATAGTAGGAAAAATTACAATGGTAGTCAAAAGTACTCCAGAACCTTTGCTGTCCTACATTCTTCAAAATATCTAATTTTGTGTTAAAAATAATCCGAATTTTTCCTACTATGGTAGTCAATGGGGTCCAAGAACTGTTTGGTTATAAACATTCTTTTAAATATCTTTCTCTGTGTTCATCAGAACAAAGAAATGTATACAGATTTGGAACAACTCAAGGGTGAGTAAATGATGACAGAATTTGTATTTTTGGGTGAACTGTCCCTTTAATAGTAGAAGCTTCATTTAATGCTCTTCAGATTTTGGGGTTAAATGTGACCTGGACATGTTTTGAATGATTCACCTGTGTAGAAGTTTTAAAGGTTGTGAATACTTGTTTTTAAATTGTACTTAAGGTTGCCGTGACTATATCATGAAATGATTGCATAGAATATTGTGTACTTTGCTACATTTTTTTCTCATATACCCTGGCAGAGTCGGTCGTATGCTGTGGTTTTATCATTCATTGGCTTCCATTCAAATGAGACATGGTGTCAGATAGCATTTCGAACAGAAATTCAAAAATTCTTCCATTCATTTTGCCCGTTTTCTGTTCCCTGTCAGATTACTCAGCGCTGAATAAGAAGCCGTGTGTGCAGTACCTCCCTCAGGAGAAAATGATTGACAGCCCCGCCTCCTCCCACGGCAGCATGCTGGACTCACCGGCCACGCCCTCTGCTGCCCTGGCCTCGCCCGCCGCTCCGGCCCCTACTCATTCTGAGCAGGCTCAACCGCTGTCACTCACCACCAAGCCCGATCGTCATCACCATCCTCATTTCTCTCTTCTCTCCAAACCACCATCATCATCTATTTCAACATCATCCTCCTCCCAACTGAGCATGTCTCTCCCCACAAGCTCCTCAGGCAGGCAGTCAACTCCGCCCCTACTCTCTCGGCCACTCCCCTTCGCCTCTTTGCATGCCTCCCTCCTGTCCCCGCCCTCCCCATTCCATCAGGCTGCCCTTCACTCCCATCATGCTTTGTTCCAGTCTCAGCCGCTCTCTTTAGTAACCAAATCGGCCGACTGACTCTTCAAAAGCAATTCTCTCGTACTCTCTTTTAAATAATGCTGTATATTGCTTTTTACCTTTCGGAGAAATAGATGTCAGGTTAACTTTTTTGATAAATGAAAAGAAAATAAATATTATTGGTCAATATTTGATCATCTGCTTTTCTGTGTCTGTATAAAACAATGTATTTTTTGTAATGTCTACTTTGGAACTGGTTTCTTATTTGATGCATTTATCCAGTAAACTTGTATAAAGAATACATGTATTAAAAACTACTTTCAAAAAACGAGAAAGAACAAAAGAATTTTAAGCTTGCCTCTAATTATTAATGGTAGTTTTGGAGTTTAATTCATAGTATTGGCAATTTTATTAGACCTCTTTACAACGACCCCCCTCTACCCCAGTTTTGAAGTGTGTGAACTTGATAAATAAAACTTGTAAATTGTTTCTAAAAAAATGGTTGTTTATGTCGTCTTTGAGTCACATTTTTTTATCATTTCATTGCCTTGGACAAAACTGTCAATTAGAACCATATAAATCCAAGTTGTTTTATTTACATTATGTGATTATTTCTTTACGTTGTGTACATTTTGGGAGAAAATAAAAGGACAAACTCGAATGAAACGGAAGCTCGTTGTCTCAAAACTGCTTGGAATAGATAGAACCTTGTAATGCATGGCCACGATTTATTTATGTATCACGAGAAGTGACATTAATGTTGGGAATATATGGCTGTTATTTTCAGGGTGTGATTTGGTATCTAGAGTCAATTTAGGCTTCTAAATGCATTTATGTACACATTTATGACGTTTTTATATAGAGGACAAAGTCACAATTATCCCAGATCCATAAAACTGAAAAAAAAAGGTTTATAAATCACAGGCCAGTTATTTGCATTTTCATTTTGTAATTAAACTAAGCGCCTGCATACACACTCTTATGAGGAGCATAAACAATCATTACGCATGCGCATGAGATAACAATTTTCACAAATTCACGTTTTTGTAGTTTACACAGAGACGTGAACACACTCGTTTAAAAAATGCATTTTTTAGGGCCCCAAAATGCATTAAAAAAAATTTGTAGTTAACCGTGTTATGTAAATATCCCCTCAATTGCTCTTTGTAAATGTTTATTGTTTTTTTAATAAAAACAATGCATTCACAACAAGCTGGAAAATGGATTTATTTTATTATAAAAAGTTTTATTTTATTTACAACTGTATAAACTGCAGTAAGTGCACTAAAGAAGCCTGCTGATATGTAAGAGGAATTAGAGTTAAATCTTTAATAGGTGGAATTTAGGCAAACCGCACTGGAAAATAAACAGCTAAGCCAGAGCAACAAAAAATGCTGCCAAAAATAAACACGGATAAAAAAAATAATAGACATCTGTTCCTTCCTGGAATGCAAAGTCCCAAAACAACGACGAAAGCAGGTCAAAGCCAGCCTTCGCTCTGGCTTTTTCTCACGTTGCGTCTTTATTTGTGGTTTGGCTATAGCTGCTGGCACTGTAATTAAGTGAGAGGTAATAGGATGGAGCTCCAGGGATCTCATTAGTCTTTTCAATTAGTGGAAAATACACAAGGTAGAGGCCTCTGCTTTTTGGGGACTTTAGAAACGGGTGGAGATGCCAAGAACGGTCCCTTTCACTTTCCCCGCAGCTGGGAAACGGGCCGTAGGTGACACCCCTGACAGACCTCGTATTCCTGCGGGTGTCTATAGTGCGAGTGACTGGACGAGGATGGGGTGGTGGTCTATTCAAACGCGATTAGACTGAAATCTAAAAAGCTGTCTATAAAATCGACACTTAACATTTTGAAGCGGAAGCATCATGCCGAAACGTGAATGCGCGCAATAGCAAGACCTCCAAATGACGCACCTCACACTGGCAGTATAACAGCCAATCAAGTCAAGTTTGCGGACAAGCAATGCATCATTATCACTAATTGCTTAATGATGTTCTACAGTGTGTGTTAGTTTCCATATGACTCAACTATGAGCTGTTTTAACAGCGTACCGTTTGACTGCTCCCTCTGTCACAAACCCTATGACAAGAGGTGTGTGCGCTCGCGCGTGTGCGCGCAGACAGACAGGTTGACACACGTTGAGCGCTCATTTCCCTCTATGCCCTCAGGTGAGGTACGAACCTGTCAGTCACACACACGCGCGCGCATGCACACAAAAGCTTATATTTTATTTTGCTCGGCAGTCATTAGAGAAGCAGAAAATATGCCTTGCATCATCTCGGGCTCTGCATGGCTCTCAGGGGTCCCGTGTGTCTGTGTGTACCCTTAGCTCTAGAGCCATCAACCAAATTAAAGGTAATGAGTTGTCAGACAACACAGAGCTTGGCTCCTGGACTCTATCCTCCGTACACCCACCGATACAGCACGCGCGCGCGCGCTTGATGCGACCAACAGCGAGCCAGCCTGAGTGACTTTAATATGACTGGCCTGTTAGAGAGATTGGCTGGAGCCAGGATATCTGTGATTATTCTCCCAAGCTTGTTTTCTCCAAGTCAATTCTTGGAAAAGTGCTCGTTAACTCCACCGGAGTTGCAGGCACGGCGGAGTCATTTCATTGTATTTCACTTCATTGCTTTACAGGCTATACAGGCCTACGACATTAAACATCGATTTATCATTTATATGTAACACGTCCTAATAATTGTACGATTTAACCACGTCGTAAAATAGTTACGAATTCCAGTAAGACCGACGTTGCTAGATTTTATTTTTCTCAGTAAAGTTATTTTTACATATTCTATTCAATTGTGTATTGTCACATAGGCCTACACAGTTATACGCACGATGCAACTGAAATGTAGGCTTTTCTTGCAGGTAACAGATAAGACACAGAATAACAATTATAATAACAAAATATATACAAATACAACACTTGAAATCTAAAAAAGTAAATAGAAATACTAATCCCTATCTGAATAAAAATAGGATTTAACACAATTGATGATATTATATTTACATAATTTTAAAATGTAACTTCATGTAGGTAGGCTATGTTAAGAATCAACCAATAATATAAATGGACCCCCTCAATGCCTGGTGCACAGCCTTGTAATAAAAAATATACATAATTAATATATAATAGGCCTATTAATATAAATACATAATAATTTATAAAAATATGAATGTAAATAGCCTACATAATTTATTATATCTGCATATAAAAAAATATATAAAATAATAATAAAAAGTAGAATTCGTTTTTGCAATACCAACAATGTTGCATAATAATTTTGGGTGAATGAGCAAAATTGTACCAGATATCAACACATTTGTAAAGCCAAGTGGAGTGAAATATTCTGCTTCTATAATATTAGCAGTGCTAGGACACTGTACTGTAACTGTACTATTGATTATTATGATTAAAAATCAAAATAATTCATGCCATAGGAATGGTGCACGGATCTAAGCTATTATGTCTTTCATTTCAGGGGGTTCGTATATGTAATAGCCTAATCAAATGCAGCCATTGGGACCCAACAGGAGACCTTCCCCTTTAAATGTGTGTATCGAACAAAGAAGTGTGTGGTGAACTCTCTCTCATAAGAGACATCTGTCTGCTTCTCACAAGGTCAGAATTAATACATGTTAATTCAGCTCATTAGAGCGCATTGGCCCCCGGCCAAGCTTCTGCCGGTGGGCTCTGCTTTGATCCTGAATTCGTGCCAGGTTAGGCCTTTGATGTTTCAAAATCACTTGACATTGTGTTTACATTCCTCTACTCCGACAATCAATATTAAGACAAAAGAATACACAAATCACATTGAGTGAAATGTGAAATTAATAAACTGGCGTTCGGGTTGTGCGACCCGGGGAAGTGATGCTTTTATTTGCTGAATAACAGATGATTCATGTATGAATATTGCAGGTGTTATTCATTTGAAACATTATTGTATTATGTCATTTCAAGCATTGAAGACTGAACATTAATAATGAGCTTGTAGCCTTTAATATATTTTTTATTTGTGTGTATAGAATTCTATGCATGCTTTTAGTTATTCTACGGCTCTTTTAATACAGTTGGGTACACCTCATTGAGCAGTTTTCCGTTAACACGTTCATTGATTGTTTGATCAACATTTGACAAAGCCTGTGTTGGCATCTCCTTGTGAAGGCAGGTAAGACCTGGCCATGTGCCCACGACTGCCGCTTAATGTTTTATTTACGGCCATTTGACCTTAAAGGGGGAAATGCAGATGAAGAATAAGAAGGATGGTTTTCAGTACTAAATGTCAGGACTATAATTAGACCTGGTAGAGAATTTGAGGCTGCAGGGTTTTTTGTCTCTGGCTGAGCAGTAAAACATTGATTAACATTAACATGATTTGCATGTTGAGCAAGATCTTTGGTTGCTGTAACAAATTATTCACAGCAGTTGGTAGGTCATGCAAGATAAACATTATGCATATGATTTTTGCTGTAGAACATATTTTCCTCAGAATAGATCTGCACGTGATCTGGTGGGGTAAAACTCCAATCAGGCTGTTGGTAATACATGAACCCTTAATGGTAGAACACAATAGAAAGAATTTAAAAGAATTATTTTTTTTGTCAAATTAAAGCAATCCTGTGACTGCTGTGCTAAGTCGACAGACGTTATTCATTGGGCATCTGGTACTTCATTATTTTGATGTAAATGACCCACGTTGGCGTTGGTGGCCACAGATCAACATGCACGTCTGGAGCTTGACAACCGCTGGTCACTATAGTTTGTATGTATGACAAACAGCAGCATGTTCCATAGAGGAAAGTCATGACATGGGATAACATTTTTTAATGTGAACTATTTCCCTAAAACAACCAGACAGATGACTTGGAGAAACATAAAATAAAAGAAGGCATCTGCTGTGAAAGAGACATTAGAAAGCATTATAAATTTCCTGGACCGGTCTGCCTTCTAAGAATCTGTCGTCTTGTAGATTTGTGTTCTCTCTTGGAGTGGCATGTTCAAGCCATATTTCAGAATTTGGCATTCTGTTTTGACAGAGTCTGACAATCTGCTTAGTCTAGATCCAAAATCTGTTGTTTACTTTTCTGGAGGAGGAGCTAGACTTTGTCTCTAGACAATCCTTCCATTGCATGCACAGATTTCAAGCTTAAGTTCAGTCCTTAAGAAACTCATATGTTCAATCATTGTGTTTGCTTTAGTGATAAATGAAACAAATGAATTTAGTTTTCTTCTTAGAAGCATTCAAGTTTAGCTTACTCTAATTCACATATGGGCCTATTCCTAGCTGTTGGGGTAGATAGCTGTATGTATAAATACTGATTTGGTACCAAGGATTTGCACAATACACACACACAGTCCAGTGACCTCTCAAGTTTTAAACGTGGTCTTACAGTGCCTCCTGCTGTCCAGATTTTACTACAGCTTTCATATTGACATTAGATTAGATTCAACTTTATTGTCATTACACATGTACAAGTACAAGGCAACGAAATGCAGTTTAGGTCTAACCAGAAGTGCAATAAGCAAGTGCAGGATATACAGCGGTTGCATAAGTTACATAAATAAATAAATATTATAGAAGTAATTTACAGATGGATATGTACTATGACCATAATATACAGATGGCTATTACTAAAAACAGAGATTTACAGATGGATGTATACAACGATAAGTTAGGCTATGGTGAGCAGCAGTGCCATAGATATAGAGTAGTGCAAATAAATTATGGACATGAACTTGTCTATGAGATATTCTTTATCTTTGAGTTTTATTTTAATATCAATTTTATTTTTATTTCAGCAACAAATTCTATAAATAAATGATAAATACGAAACGTTTGATATTATATTTTTAAATCTGTATTTGTCATTCACTCGTCACTGAAGAATTTATAGCAATGCAAGTCTTGTCTATATAAACAAGTGATAAAGTCAATACCAAACAATACAAAACACAATCCAAACAAGCGTAATCCAAAATAACCTGAAGCACAATAGAAAAACTCAAACATCTTGTTGTGTACGTAAAATAAAAGATCGGTCTGTGCAGCACTAGCACATCTCGCATTTTAGACAGCCATGTTTGCCCCTGAAGCTTAATGTAAAGCAAAACGTGATTGGCTGAAACAAGAACGTGCCCCATTGGTCAATAAAAGCGGAAGTTATCCGCTTGGCTTGAGTGATAGTGGGCGGAGTCCACCTGTTTGTTGATTGTGTGCACGTCTTGACGTTAGAAATGTTTCAAAATCCACAAATGAATATCAAATATATTTGTAAATATTTTTTTATTTGCAAATTTCATTGTATTTATTTGTGAATTTCATTCCTTTTTGGGGAACGTCTAACATATATGATTTGCTTTTTTTGCAAATGTGGATTAAAAAAATGTTTGTGAAACTCTCTCACATACATGTTTCAGTCGTTTGTTACTAACATACGAAGAATGCATATAAACACAACCATCATTACTGAGTAGCTATTCTTTCTCATTATGAAAACACCGCCCACTCCAGCACGTCAGACTCCGTGTAGAATCCAGTCCGCATTTTAAACGCTACACTTCTGCCCTTTGTGTCAACACGGAAGTCGTTGTACCGGATTCGTTGTGTTGGCGTTTGCTGTCACAATCACTTGTACTGAAATCAGAACATTGTTCTTTTATCTTCTTTTAGCACTCCAGCACTCTCTGAAGACATGATGCGTTTAACAGCTCTCTGTGTTGTTTTGATCTGTGTGTCTCTCGGTAAGTTACTGTCTTTTATGTAGTTATAAAGTCAACTGGTGATGTAAATGTTTGGGGGGTTTGTTGAGGTTATGGATTGTTAAAGCACATGATTCCTAGCCGTTTTCTGCGTTATATCACTAATAAAAATCAATCTCTTTGCTGTTATTTTACTCTGTGTTCATTTTAACATCCAACATCATAGCAATGCTTGACAACTATAGCGTTGAGATACAAAATAAGTGAGTGGATGAACCACATTCCTGCTTTTGTAGCTCAAATAAAGAATAATTGCAATAGTTCAGCCAAAAAATGTTTCTGCTTTCAAACACGAATACATATTATTAATATATATATATATATATATATATATATTAAAGAGTAGAATTCGTTTTTTTAATCATAGATTGAATATTTTGGGTGAATCATAAGCACAAGTGTGCCAGATCTCAGCACATTTGTAAAGCCATTAACAAAAATATTTTTAGAAGATTATACAGTGAACACAAACAAATGGAGTGAAATATTCTGCTTTTATAATATTGGCAGTGCCAGGACACAGCTGATCCAATCTGTACTGTACTATTGATTATTATGATTAAAAATCTAAATCATTCATGCCATATGAATCCTGCATGGATCTAAGCTAGGTTATGGATTGTTAAAGCACATGATTCCTAGCTGTTTTCTGCATTATATCACTAATAAAAAGCAATCTTTTTGCTGTTATTTTACTCTGTGTTCATTTTAACATCCAACATCATAGCAATGCTTGACAACTATAGCATTGAGATACAAAATAAGTGAGTGGATGAACCACATTCCTGCTTTTGAAGCTTTTCTTATTGGAAGAATAGTTCAGCCAAAGAATATTTCTGCTTTCAAACACGAATACATACACTGATCTCTATGTTAAAATATAATTAAATGTATAATACTTTTTAAAGTTATTTATTTAATATTATTAACATTATGAAAAAAATGATTATACAGTTTTTAATACTTTGGTGTCGCAAGGACAACAAATCTTAATGCTTTATAGTGCTTCCAAAAAATATTTGAACAATTCTGAGACAAAAACGTATCACGTGTACATGCCATAGGCTTCGCATGGGGCTTCTGTAATATGATGTTGAAGAAATCTAATAACAAAGCAGTTCAATTTTTTTCAATGTTTACTGTATTTTACATGATGACAATACTAATTATATTCAATGACAAAAAGCAGCATACCTGTATGAGCTTACTTGTTAAATGATTTTCAAAAGAAGCTTTGTGTGAGAAATGTAGACCTGTTTCATTTCGTCTTGATTCACGAACAAACAAAATGTTTGACTCTGGTTATTTCAAATATGATCCACTGGAGTGGAAGTTTACCAGTTAATAATGCCTTAAATTTCATTTTTTTCCTGGAAACAATCATATTTTATATCATTTTGTAAAATCCAACTTGTATTTCTTAATAATTCGATAGGAACATAAAGTATATTGTATATTCCCGTACTAGGTTCCCACTTTCCTGTTTTGTGTTTTTTTTTCAGTTGCCAGTGTACCAGTGGATCCAATACAAGCTCAAGCAAATAGTGAGGAAGATCAGGATGATATGGCACCTACAATTAAACCCTCCACAGAAGCAAATAAGGATGAACAAAAAACTGATCTGCAGAAGGTCACAAGTGGCACAGATCAAAATAAACCACCAGAAACTCCGGTTGACAGTGAGAAAGATGCGGATAAAACCTCAAACGATCAAGTGAAGACCACCGTTCCACAGGAAACCATCAAAGATGATAGAGTGAAATCTGAGAAAGAAACAAATGATCTACAGCAGACCTCTACAAAACAATCTGCGGATGATCAAAAAGATGGAAAAAACAATGGAGAGCAGACAGCACCTGAAAAAATGGCAGACAGCGATCCTAAGGTGACCGTTCAGGTTAATATAGCATCCGGTGAGGAGGATAAGACGACTGTTAAGGTCGATAAAGCAGCCAGTGAGGAGGATAAGACTACCGTTCAGGTTAGTAAAGTGGCCGGTGAGGATAAAACAACCATTCAGGTTGGTGAAGACAACAAGGTGGTCAGTGGAGGTAAGACGGCCGGTGAAGATGATAATAAGGCTAAGACGAACGACGAGAATAATAAGACACCCAATTATGAAGGTGACCAAGATGATATAGAACCAGGAACTGAGAATAAAGAGTCCACAGAAGAGAAAACCACTACACCATTTGATGGAGCCGATGATGATGATGGTGATGAAGACGATTTTGCTCAGAATTCACTGGAGTCTGATAATAATGCGAACAACCGCAAAGATGTGAAGAACTCGGCAAACAAACAAAAGAACGGGAATGACAATCATCAGATAGAGGACAGCGCAGAGAGCAGCCATTTCTTCGCCTATCTCGTGTGTGCTGTTATATTGGTGGCCGTACTCTACGTAGCCAGTCACAACAAGCGCAAGGTTTGTTGGTTTTTGTGTACATGTGCTTTATCACGATTTTGAAGGGTCGCTTTCATTTAGTGAAAGAAACTCTTACTCATGTTTCTCTTCTTTTAACTGGTGCTTCTATGACTTTCTTTCTCTCTTACAGATCGTTGCTTTTTTCATTGAGGGCCGGAAATCAAGGGCATACCGGAGACCAAAAACATCAGATTACCAAAAACTCGAACAGCATGTAAGAAGAAATGTGTGCACACATGAAACACGGCATCAAGCAAGTTTGTCTGTGACTTTGTTTGTTTGAAATTCATTTTTGTTTGTTTCTCTTTCACAGTGAGAAAGTCCAGTCAGATGAAGCTTGATGGATAAATCGAAATAACTGTGACTTTGAAACTTTATCTTCATCTTGAAACTTCAAATCTCCATCATGGGGCAGTCAGTACCACTCCTAAACACTGTACACCAATTATCAACTAACATAAAAAATGATATTAATAAACATAAGTATTCATAGCATGTCACAGCAGGCACGTATGTTGGAAACAAAGCTTTCTTTCATGATCTTCAGTCAAGTTTGAAGCGTTACAAACAAAAATTCGGTTCTCCACATATTGTTGTATTTGGTTAAACAGCCTGTTTTAGTTTAGCAGTTGCTTGTTGTGAGTTTCTCTTTGTTTTCTGTCTTTCCTTTTACTCAAATCTATTACTAAACTAAGCGGGAAGGAAACAATATATATATTATTTTTTTGAAAGAATGTATTTGCTGCTTTTTTCATGAACGTGAAAGTTGTTTTATAGGAATGAATGATTATTGAGGGTGTGATTGTTGTTTTAGTAGTCGCTCAGAGGGTTGGATTTTTTTGCCTTAACTAAAATATGAGCTCATAAAGATGGACATGTGTATTGCACTTTCTACCTGTGTAAAATAGGACATGAGCTGTTGGTCTTTTCAAGCTTTTGATGTTGCCTTTTAACTCACGTATTGCGTTTTTTCCATCAAACATAGTTTGTTGTCTATAAATGCTAATATCTGAGCTCAACAATAGGGATTTTTGATACATTACATCTGTAATATATGATTACAATTTGGAAGTGTTCGTGTTTAGTTTCCTTCACAAAAAAAAAAAAACTTTGACAACATTGAGCCATTCTTATTGTTGAGCTCTGTTTTGTTTTGTCCCATACCCATTACTGTTTTTATTCAATGATTTCCGTCACGATCAGTCTGTCCAGTTTTGCTGTGAGGTGTTTGTATCTGTTTACACTGTATTTAAATTTGTCCGTTAACAGTTTGTTTGTGATTTTATACATGGACTGTACTTGCATTCTCAGTCAAAAAAATGAGATTTTCAAGAATTGCTTTCAGTCAGGAGCTTTGCTCAGAATAGAAGCCACTTGTTTCTAAGTAGTCATGACCTTAATGTTCAAATAAGCCGTCCATGTGTGCTGACCTTGTACAGTTCACTCCTATGTACAGCAGACGAAGAAACAACCTTTTAGAGGCATGCCAGCTTCTTTGTCTTGTGTTTATTTCTTTAGGTCTTTCATATTTTAAGCCTGTATTGTTTTACACTGTAATTTATGCATTATTTAAAGGAATTGCTGAGCTGATGATGTCATGTCAAACAACAACAACAAACAAACAAAAAAGCTATTTTCTATTCCAATTCTACAATTTGGTTTTGCTTTAGTATTATTTTGACCCATGCTTGATTTAACGAAGAAGCGTAACGTATTTCCTGTGCCAAATTTTGACAGTTTCCTGAAATTAGGAAATGCATGACGGTTTCAGAATACAGACACTGCTACAGAGTACAGACCCTTAATACTAAAAATGAAAATGTATTTATTATTCTGTGCCATGTCATAGACTGTCACACTCTTGTCGTGTCCACTGCATGAACACTATTGGAGATGTACTGTATTACCAGCCCAGCTTTATTCTCTCTTAAGACTGTGTGTGATAACCAGTGGCTTTGCACAACAAAGTTTCTTGAGATGCTAGATGCTTAAAAATGATGTTATTGGGTTTTGCCTACCTATCTACTGTGGTCTGTGGTTTACTGCAATGTTTCAGAAGTGATGTTCTTTCTACAATAAAGAGAAATTAAATACAATTAGAAGTTTTCTTTGGGGTCTATTAAGGGGTAATGTACAGGCAGCCGGTTGTTGTCGCGACGCGCTGAGTATTGTGTCACACTGAAGGGGCTTATTTCGTGATAACAGCCGGCTGCTTGTACATTATCCCACTTATCACACGGCCACATGAGAATAAAACTGGACATGAAATGTGAATTTGAAATATTTTTACCGAAAACTATGGAAGCCCGTTTCCGCCACGGTTGAGAATTTTTGTTTTTATTTAAAAAGTAATAAAAAGAAATCAAGTCGAAATTTCGACTTATAATTCATAATAATGAGAAACTAGGTCGAAATTTCCACTTAATAATTCAAAATAATTAAGTCGAAAATAATAATGAGAAACTTTCTTATAATAATGAGAAAATAAGTCGAAAAACCACGTCTGCATATTCTGCAACAACTTTGCATACAAGTCAACAATACATTTCCGTCTTTATAAAAAATAAGTTAGGCTACATAAACAAATTATGTAAACAAGCTTCTTTGCATTGCAAATTACATAACAGCTGAGTTTGTTAAAAGTAGGTTTTAACACTTGGTCATTTTAGCATGACATTAAAATGACATTTAAACACTGTACATTGTACATAAATAGGTTAGCAAAACTAATTTTGTGAAGGCTTTCAAATCGTTCTCGCGGTATTTTGATGTCAAACACCTATCAGTCTACACATCGCCCCATGAAGGTGAACGCGCACTTTCTCATCAACAGAGGGAGCCAAAACTGAGCCGAGAGTTTGCGTCATACAGGAAGAGGAAGTGTGTAACGTTAGTTGAGAATAAAGCGTAAAGAATGAAAACACAACCATAGATATCAGTTTAACGCTCCTGGATTTAATTTGGATCAAATACATGTAACTTATAAGGCAATGGACGACTTTTGTCCGGTAATGTGAATGAGGTCTGGCAGCAGACGGAGTCTGTTGTTATTATCAGGTAAGATTCAGAAATCATTAGCCAGATCGGCACACGCGCATTAGCACATACTTTTATGATATTTCACATTGTGTGTAATGTGTCAGTAGTTGTTTGTTGTTTACATGACTATATCCGAACGCTAGGTAACAACAGGTTAAGTGTCTCTATATAAAGTGAGCTTATGGATGTGATACATTATCTATTTAGAGCAGTACATGTTTTTCAATTTTTTATTTCTTCATCACGATAAATGTATGTATTGCAATTTACTATAGTGTACTTACTATTGTAAGAATGTGTCCTTGTTTTTTAAAACCGTACGTATAAGGCCACGTTTTATTTATAATTGATCTTTATAATTGTTTTACATTTTCTACAGCATATTAAAAGTCCACTATTCAAAATAAAAGTAAAATAAATGTCTTCAAATGGTCGTGATTTAGTGTCCATAATTATGTTCAATGAAAATACTTTTATTTCACATGTCAAAAACTATTTAGGAAATGTTTACAAATACAGGTGTTTTAACTGTTTTTAGTAAATTCAACTGTAAAACTGATGATAGCGTTGCGTAGCATTGTTTATTTTGTACAATAACACAAAACAGGAGACTCCTGTATACACAGTAACACATCCGCAAAGATAACAGTCACAGTGTTTTCCATTGTTTCTACTTTTGTATCACAGTTGAAAGTCTTGATTGGGACCACCGTCCGTATAATGTTGGACCATGCAGATGTGAGTTTGACCCCGGAGCAGAGGGTGCGGGCCTTGACCAAAAAGGGCAGCACAGTGGATGTAAATGAAGCGGTGCCCCTCCGCAGATACTTTCGCTCGGGCATGGAGATGATCCGCATGGCCCATGTGTACGCAGAGGAGGGCAACACAGAGCATGCCTTTGTGCTCTACAACAAATACATCACGTAAGCAGAGCTCTGAATGCCAGCCTGTTCCTTTCCATTTAACCCTATATAGAAGTCTCAGAAATGGCTAAATTGTGAGAGAGTTTTGGACCAGTCTATTGTCACTGAAATGGAGATTTATACATCATGTGAAAGCTGAATATATAAGCTTTACATTGATGTATGGTTTGTTAGGATATGACAATATTTGGCGAGATTCAACTATTTGAAATACTGAAATACTAAGAAAATTGCCTTTAAACTTGTCCATCAGAGGCGCTGTAGCAGGCCGCTGCTAAGAAGAAACCGGTTTGTTTTAACACTCTCTTTTGGCTTACCGCTGTAATGACGCTGTACAGAATATATGAACCTGAAAGCTGAAATTCAAAGCTTCACATAGATACCAAACTTGAGTGGATCATTCCCAAAGAGCACCGAGTGAAGTTTGCAGACGTGTTTCCGGCCATTTTTGTCCGCGATTTTGTGGCATCCACTCACAAAAATAAAGTGTTGATAATATATTTACGGTGGGAAATTTACAAAATATTTTCATGGAACATGATCTTTACTTGATATCCTAAGGATTTTTGAAATAAAGGACAATTGATAATTTTGGCCCATACCATGGATTGGGCCAAAATTATTATTGTCGGCTTTTGCTACAAATATACCCATGCTATTTATGACGTTCTTGTCTCCTTATCGAAATGTTGACATGGTATTGTTATTTAGCTGGCTAACAGATGATATTTTCAAAACTACAGCAACGGTAATGCTGGAAGGTTTAGTAAAAAATTGGTTAAACATCACCATCAAAACAGTAACTGCTACATATTATTTGGACATATAAACAATTCGTACATTCTACCTTTTCCTTAACTATTGTTTACAAATAGGTTCATCAATTGTCGCAGATTTTTCAATTATTACGAAAGGTCTTTTGTTTTAATCCATCAGGCTTTTTATTGAAAAGCTCCCCAAGCATCCAGAATATAAGCTTCCTAATATGCCTGAGAAGAAGGAAACTTTAAGGGTAATGTATTTTGGTTTAAACTTCAAAAATAAAAAGGTTTGCTGTGAATGTCATCAGAATAATGGTCAAGCAATAAACACAACGCATCGGCTGACATTGTTTTGCTGTTGTTCCTCAAACAGAAGTTAAAGGAGATAGCCTTCCCTCAAGCAGAGCTGCTGAAGAAGCATTTACTAAAGAGATATGAGAAAGAATATGCTGAGTATCTCAGCAAAAAGGTGAGGTGCATTTCCCTTCCCAGATAATCGCTCCAGTAATGGTTAAAAACGCACCTGTAAAAGTCATAAAAGTCTTGTTTTAATAGCAAATGATTAATACGCAGATATACTCAAATAATATTGAAAAATATCAAATTACTTTATTGTAGTAAATTATTGTATAACTCGAAGCTATAATTTATGAGATAACGCAAATTACCGGCAGGTGGCGCAAGAGACACATTTCAGAGCTGCTACGTTTGAGCCCATGATTTTAAGATTATTTAGCACAAATCGGTGTAGAAATCTGCACAAAGCCAATGTGGATAAAACAAATGATATAGTTCTATAAACTGCATCGATGATAAAGTAAAGTTTTGCTCCTAAATGCATTTCAAATCATGTAAACTTAAACTTGCTGTTGTGATGTTTGCTGTACACGAGCCGCGGTTTATCGTCAAAGAGAATGATTACAAACTCTGATATGAGCTGATCATCTGTTGCTGTGACAACCAGGTAAACGTCCCTGCCAGTAATATGTATGTATATTATATTTTGAAAGTAAAATTATTGACAATATAAGAACACGTTGAACCACGTACTGTGTTCATATATAACCAGTCGGGGAAGCTGGCATTCTTTGACAACCTTGCTGTTACGTATGTCAGTCCGCTGGCTAAATAGTTTTATTTTTACGGAAAAACTAGACAATATAAGCTTTTTGAGCTTTATGCTATATGTCATATTTCATAACACATTATAATAATGTGTTTTCGCCAGTTGTAAGACACAAACTTCAAAGAGAAGAACCGACAACAACAGGTTTTGAACTGGACAATATATATTTGTGCACGCTCAGTATTAAAGACACACGTCAGTCTCCTAACATTTCTTATAAGGAGTAAACATTTAAAACTGATGACAGAACACGGTTTCAAAGCAACATAAACAAACGTTACTGCGCATCTACACCTTTGTGGCCTAAACTGAACTTCTGGTACACATCCGCAAAGGATAAAGTCCCTGCAGATTATTTCTGATAACAAGCAAAAAAAATAACAAGTAAATGATAATAGCTAGCAAGTTAAAAGTATGTCTAGTCAGTATTATTTTGGGTTACCAGTAGAAGAACCGTTACTTTGCTAAACTTAAATGTGACAGTTACACGACCCATTCAACAAATGTAATAAAATGAATATACAATACAATTCAATGAATTGTTTACTTAATACAATTATTATACAATGAAATATTAATATAAATCATCAAAAATATCTTTTTTTGTGTGTTCTGCAGAAGAAAGTACAGGTTTGAAATGACCAGGGCGTGTAAATGATGAGAGATTTTTGGAGGAACTATCCCTTTAACTACTAAATCAATTTTATGGTTATCATTCATGTGTTTGGCAGCGTATAGAAACCGCAGCGATGGAACGAGAGTTATCTCGGCAACGGGAGCTGGAGGCGGAGAGGCAGCGTGTGGCGGATATGCAGAGGAGACAGCTGGAGCAGGAGCAGTTCAGCATGTTTGAGGAGATGATACGCCAACGTGAGCGCCAACATATCACCCATGAGTTCGGCACCCCAGCTCATCCTCAGGAGGACACGCTCCTCATACCCGGGGTCCAGGGCCCGCCCGTACCCTACCCAACATCTCCCACTCCCCCCAGAGTCCGGAGAACCCCTCAGCCAATCACAGTGCTCCGTCGGCTCCCAGCTTGGCAGCACCTCCCACATTTGATCGCTCACTCAAACCGGGTCACCTCAGCAGCAACAGTATGCCTCACTTAAAACAATTTAGCTGCTTTGTTTGTGTTTTTTTGTGTTATTGAGAATTTTGTTTGTGTTTTAGCTACATTGGTAGACGGTTTACGGCAAATAGCTGTTCCTGCAGAGCTGTGCACCAAATTCCTGCAACTGGCCAATAACAACACCATTAGAGCAGTGGAGACGTGTGGGATTCTCTGTGGGAGATTGGTACGAGTATATTGTTTACAGCCACTAACTTTATGCAAAACACTTTTACATTCCTTATTTTATCGTGCAAGAAACACTACTGCTAACATTGTCAATACCAATATGATCACCATTTACTTGGCTACATTCATACTGAACACATTTGTGGTTATTTCAGAACAGGAATGCTTTCACAGTGACGCACGTGATCGTGCCGAAACAGTGTGGGGGTCCAGATTACTGTGACACAGAGAATGAAGAAGAGCTGTTCCTGGTGCAGGACCGGTACAACCTCATTACCCTGGGCTGGATACATGTATGTTCTTACTTAACTGACATGAAGCATATATCAAACCTGTTTCATTGCACAGCACTTCATCTTTTAACACTACAGTATACGGGTTGTAGCGAACCCTTAACAGACCCAGAGTTAGAAATGGAATCTTACTGTTAAAATGAGTATATCTTTACCTTGAAATGTCTTATTTGCATTACATACATGAGTACAGTTCAAGCAGTTACATCGGTCTTACTACAGCCAGCATTTAACTGAAGGTCCTGATGTTACTCTCTCTCTCTCTCTCTCTCTCTCTCTCTGTGTTCCACAGACCCATCCCACACAGACAGCCTTCCTCTCCAGTGTAGACCTGCACACACACTGCTCTTACCAGATGATGATGCCAGAGTCCATCGCCATTGTCTGCTCTCCAAAGTTCAATGAGTAAGTGCAGAAACAATGGAGGGATTTTATAAGGACAGAATAATTCTTTTCAGAGAGTAAATCATGGAATTCAACTGATGTGCAGTTGTGTGTGTATATTGTGCTATGGAGATGCTGATTTTGTATGTCAAATGCTAATGATTTAGACACGTGTACATGTATTACAGGACAGGCTACTTCAGGTTGACAGACTACGGCATGGAGGAGATCTCGACCTGTACTCAGAAAGGCTTTCATCCCCATCCTAAAGAACCTCCTTTGTTTACGGTAAATGCCATTAGCTCATCTGAGCATTAGATGCTTTACCACAAGGGAAACTGAGTGTAAATGCATAAAATGTTTTATGCATGCATACAATAATTGTATGCATGCATATAACACATTGTTGCTGTTAAGGGCTGACAGTATAAGTGTCAACTTTTCTCTTGTTTGTTTTCCCAGAATGGAAATCACATTAAAATCACAGAAGACACTGTATCAATGTTAGACCTGCGATGATCCTCTCTGGTGTTCATTGATAACTCTTGTGGACTTGTATAAGCTTTCATCGGTGACGGGATTTCTTCAAGAGACAGACACACGTGTCTGCAGCAAGCACACACAAGTGACATACGATATCATTTGGGAGCTCAGGAACGCAAGCACATCCACAGGACTGCAACTCATCCGTTTAACAATGACCTGTTTGAATCTGCTCTGTCCTGATATGTCAAGTGAGCAAAATGTTTTGTTGCCGTCAGTTTATTTGTGGTGTCACACACTAACTTATCTGTACAAATGACATTAAAACAAAGTGATTATTTTAAACTACTATGAATTCTGGTTATCTTTGGTAACTAGCTGAGCCGGTCAATTCTGCAGGCCAGTCACGAAAACCACGGTTATCAGTTTATTTATAATTCTGAAACTAGCTATTTGGAAAAATAGCTGGCCTTCTATTACTTTATTAATATGGAACCGATGGCTATAAAGACAATGTAAAAATATTGAAAACACTTGTAAGATTGAGTTAGCGATACATCATCAACATTATGCATGAAACCTTAATAGATAAACTAATTCATAAATTAACATTTAAAAAGGAGAGGAAAAATTAATGGTTTTGATTGACAGTATTTTTAGAGATGATTTTTAAAACTTATTTAATACTTGAATGAGCTTTGTTATCAAAATGCAGTTTCATAAGCGGCAGTTAGTCCATACCTCATCACTGCCGTTTAAGGTTTTGGGCAAGAATTATTTATGGTTACTCTCAAACCGTCTCCAGAACCCCTTAAATAAAGTCCAGTGTCCTCTGCCGTCCAACTGTGCGCACACAAAGCTCACATCCCTTACGTCAGAGTTTATCTGGTGTCCTTGACATCAGACGTCAGGCACTGGTGTTTTGCCACTCGACCTGGTGAAGGGTCACATCAGCCCAGCCAATCCAGGTCTTCATCTTCACTGTCATCGCCAAATAGAGGAGCAGGAGGTGGGCGTCCCTTTAAACTCTGAGGACACACACAGTATTTGAATAGTACATCTTTAAGTATTAAGCTCATTGACCAATCACAGAGTAGTGTAAGTTCACCTAGGCCACCTTTACACACTGCAGCTAAATATGGTTGTCACATCACTTCTGAGTGCTTTATCCTATTCTGTAAACACACGGTTTGGAAACAAGCTAGAGATAACTGTATTTGCATTTAACCTGCATATAGAACAGAAATCAATTATGTTAATGACTTATTGAAAAGTATTTCGAAAAACATACAGAAGATACAATTATTCTATTTTCTTAAACCAACATAATTTCTAGATTATTGATTATTTACGTAATTTCCTTTGTCTAACTTTCATGTGATATCAGCAGCGCATTATAGAGACAATCTATCTTGTGTCATCATTCTCTCTCCCTGTGGGGATCAAATCAACAACCTACGAGTTACCGACTCGAAGCCTGAAAGGAACAGTTCACCCAAATATGAATATTAACCCATCCCAATATGACTTTTTAGAATTTATGATTCTTTTCACTTTGTTTTATTAGTATATTAAAATGCATTTATGTACTGTACTCAAAGTGGTTAAAACCACACATCCATCCATCATTGAAGTAATCCAAATGACTCCAGCGGGTTAATAAAGCAACAAAAAAAAACACGTTTGAGTGAAAATGATTCATATTTAGCTAAATAATATTGTTCTTGTTATTTTTTGAAAAAGCGTATGGTATCACTTCAGAACACAGAAGATTACATGATGAATGTATGTGCTTTTCAGAGCTTCACCATTTTGTAAGACAACATGTTAACATCATTATATAAAATTGTCTGTCTTTAACTGAAGTAAGGAAGTCTGGTATGGCATGAAGATGAGTAAATTAGGAGAGAGTTCATATTTGGGTGAACTATTCCACACTTCCAATTTAACGTTATTTCACACTATATGAAAAAGTTTAACTAGGAATTATTCAGACTGGAAGGTAATTTGAGGATCTCCGATCTAGAGGTGATTCTAGAAGTTAGTCATTGAGTTAATCTGTCCTGAAATGAGGATAACTGTAAACCAGCAGATGAATGCATAGGTTGTGTGTGTGTGTGTGTGTGTGAGAGAGAGAGAGAGAGAGAGAGAGAGAGAGAGAGAGAGAGAGAGATCCCTGCTCACCAGCTCCTCCTCCTCTTCATCAGCAGGTGCAGGTGCATGCTGGGGAGGGGCGGGGCTTTGGAAAAATGGTTCCTCCCCATTTTCCTGTTGTACTCTCTCAGGTGAACTGAGAGAATAGCAGGATGAGCACACGAAGAGACAAGACAAACATTTAGCATGTAGAGGGACACGCATGTTATAAGGGGAAAAGATCACATGACAGAGATTACGGGTGGTTCATTACTTAATACATTTAAAGGTTAATGTACAGTGTTATGTTTAGTCAAGGCTTCTTTGGTTTACTACTGGATTAGAAAAATCACAATGATTTTGTTTTAGGTGAACTGCAATGCGACATTCAACAAACAAATTCCACTGCTACGAAATAACAGCTATGTGGATTGACTTTCTAAACGATTAAATCTTCCACACATGAGAAGGCACGGTTTTCCTTTCAACCTACCTAGAGAGGTGTGCCGATGTGTTAGTAGAGTCATCTTGTGAAGCGTTAGGAGGTGGAGGTGGTAGGTTTGTAGGTGGTCCACACACTGTACCTTCTGCTTCAACTAAAGGCTCATTAATTACCTTCACTTCCTGTGTAGAAGTGATGTCGTCAGGTTTTTCTGTCACCACTTCCTGTTTGGACGTGATGTCATTGTCTTCTTCATGTATGGCCTCTGTACCACTTTCACTGTCCGGCTCAACAACCTGATCTGGCAAATTCTCTTCCGAGCTAACGTGAACTTTCACTTCCTTCTCTTCAACTACTTCCTCTTGACTTTCTTCCTCTACGACTTCCTGTTCACTCCGGTCTTTTCTTTCGAGGTCTTTTGTTTCTTCTGTTTCTGCCTCCACCTGTATCTGTCTATCTTCATCAAGTCCTGCAGAATCACTGTTCTCCTCTTCTTCTTCCCTGCTGCCGTTTATTTGCCCCTCCTGTCCAGGCTGCTTATCTCCTTCATTCTCTTCATCTTTCTCCACATCCTCATCTTTCTCACTGTGTTCAGATGAAGATCTTTCATTCCTAGTAAGGAACTGCAGTGTGACATCCTGTGATTGAAGAAGAAGGAAAATGTATTTTAATATGTTATGAATGCATGAGGTTTTGAGTTTTATGTTGTGTCAAATGAAGGCAGACCTTGATAGTGTTGACCAAGACTCTGAGTACAGCACTTCCTGTGTACGATTCATTCAGATCAAACTCCCCCCTCAGAGACTGGAACACACCGTTCATCACTCGCTTTACCTGTGAACGATGTGCTTTATGTAAATACTTGGTGTCTTGGCCTATTTACAGCAGCATTTAGTTCACTGTGCTAATATCTTATAAAAATGTCCTGTTTTTCTGTTCACCAAGTTTTGTTAGAACTAAGAAATATCTACGTATCAGACTCAATTTAAAGAAAGAAAATGATTCATATTTTGAGCTGATTTAGCACAATTAAAGACTCGAAACACACAAGTGACAAACGTCATGAGATGGCATGAGGCTAAATCAATTATAAGATACATTTTATTTCCCAGTGAACTTTTGCTTTAAATGTACCGCAGTGCTAGTGTTCTCACCTCTTCTGCTGTGTCTGCCTGTGGTTGCCGCTCCACCAGTTTTCTCTCCAGCTCAGAAACTCGCGCCTGTCCCTGCTGCCTCAGAAACTCTGCTCTCTGATCCAGCGCACAGCACTGAAACACACACAAAAACACAATATACTACTTGTGACTAAATCATGCGACTTATCATGGAGGACATACAGTAAAATCATAACTTATACATTTGCATCAAGATTAAAAATAAAAATGACTGGATAGAGATACCTCACCTTCTCTCTTAAAGCCTGTAACTCTTCGATCTGGTCCTGATGCTGTTCCTCTGATTCACGGGACTGTTTGAGTGTGTTAAACTAAAAGCAACAAGTTAACTACAGTGTTAGTTAGGTTGATTTTATTAAAGTAGACATTTGTTTGACTGTCTGCAGACAAATAAAATACAGATTAAAATAATGACACAGATAAAAAACTGTGTACCTTCTCCTGTATCTGTGTGAGTTTGATCTGCAGTGTGTCTCTGTGCTCGGTGAGTTCAGTCATTTCTCTTCGATGCTGTTCACGTGCTGCTGAAAGAGTCTGATCACACTTCACCTGCCACTCCTGCTCCAGCTCGGCCTGCATCTGAGTCAGCTACACACAAACAGACACGCACATGTTTGTGTCACTATTATAGTGACTTTCTATCCCCTAACCCTAAACAACCCTTACAGGAACTGGCTGATGCATTTACTGTCACAGTAAATCATTTCAAATGCAGTAAATAGTTAAACATTTCTTGGTTGTCGCAGAATTGCCCGAAATAAAATCAGGATATGATGTCACACCAGAGGACATGGTTTTTGGTGACAAAATATATCTTACGTTCTTACACTTTGAGAACATTGACACCCTACACACTGAATATTACAGCACCAATCTTCCTGTTAAGCAATGACAAACACAGAACGTCTATTGTTGTCAGAAAACTCATTTACATGACATTCACCTGTTCAGCTGCAGCGTGGTCAGTGCTGGTTCTGGCTTTACGTAATTGGTTCCTGAGGTTGTCCATCTCCTGCTGGGCCGCCCTCCTCACCTCTTCCAGTTCCTCATCACTTCGTTGTCTCTCCGCCTGCCACTTCCTCTTCCTCTCAGAGAAAGTCTAAAACAAAGACATAACTTCCAATGAAGATTCAATCACATTGTCTTTCATTCTCTCACGCACCTAAAGTCTCAAAAAGCTCCTCACTCTCTCCAAACTGCCCCTTTCTGTCTTCACGTCCTGTAGCTCTTCCTCTAAACTGTTAAGTTTGAGCTCTATTTCCTTCCGTTTCTGCTTCTCCATCTTGTATTGGCTCTGCACTCTTTCTGTTGTTTCTTTAAATTCTGAAACACACACAAACACAGAGATTTGCATGTACCACGTTTGACAACTTTCCAGGGTCGACGAATTTTCCTGTCATTACTAAAAGAAAAAATGTTGCATAAAGCAACAATGTAACAGCTAGTCAAGCTCTGGCACTGCAGTGTCACCTTTTACATTAAAACAAATTTTGATTGGCTGTCAATGTTTTCTCATTTATTAGCTGGAAAAAAATCACTGTGGAAGTGATCCAAGTTTCAACATTGTTATAGTTATGGCGTGGGCGCTATTCTCTTACAATATTTAAAACGTTATAGTTATCGTCAGTGATGTGAAGTCTTAAGATGCAGTTCTGCTCACCCAGTAGCTGCATCTCTAGAGTTGTGATGTGTGTACTGTGTTGCTGGCTGTCCTGCAGGGCTGAATTCAGTTTGGTCTGCAGTACCGCAGCCTTCTGCTGCTGGGACGTCAACTCCAGCTGCAGCTCTGACACCCGCGCTGTGGAGGAAGCCAACTCCTCGCTTAGCCGCACCTTCCAGAGAGAGAGAGAAAAAAAGAGGGTCTACAGCTGAAAAAAAAGAGGGTCTACTAACTGTGATGTTAAACATAGGACGTCTCATATGATATTATGACGGGACTGGAATAATAACATAAAGAAACAGCGTGAGGAGAAGATTAAACACAATGGTGAATAGAAAGTTGTGTAGCCCTGCTGAATGCCGATTGGTTAATGAGCCTGTTAAAACAACACAACAGAGAAAAGGGGAGATGATAAACTGAATTAAATGATAGTGTGAACACTATGACGAACTGAATGAGGTGGGACAGCACACTTGCTCACCTGATCCCAGCCCAATTCCTGTGGCAGTGCATGCTGGGAAACGAGAGCAGTCACCACTTAAAGCTCTCAGCCAATCAGAGTAAAACATGTGGCTTATCAAAAAATAAAGTGTTAACAGTACAGAGATTTTAGGAGTGTCAATATCAGTAATGTTCTCTTTATTCTTCAAAGAAACAAAGAGGTAAGCTAATGATTAAACGTGTTTGTACTGTATAATGTTAAAGTATATGATAGCATAATGTTACACATTTGAGAGTGAGATGGAAAATGTTCGTGCCACATCATAACAAATTAAAACATTTATCAATCGACTATGTTTGTAGAATTTATGAGGTTGCATGACGGTTATGAAGCTGCTTAGCAGACAGAAGCTTCTGAAAAAAGTGTCATTGCTGGTACTGTACCTTGTCTTGTTCTGCCTGCAGTATTCTGGCCTGGCATTGTTCGCTGCTGTTCTTCAGAGAGTCATTTCTCTTCTCCATCAGCTGGTTACTCTGCTCCATGCACCTATATGATTAGAAATGTAAACAATTTATCAATGATCGAATAATCGGTCATTACAATTTAATCTCTAAAGCTTATTAATTGTCAATTAATCAGCTTACACTGCAAAAAGACTAGACTGTTTTCTAGCCAATATTGTTTTCAATTAATATACATTTGTAAAGTGACCAAAGATATTTTGTCTTGTTTTTGAAAGAAAATATAAGAACTAAGTAATGTGTCTTGATTTAAGACTTTTTCAATATTTGTACTAGAAAACAAACAAAAATGCTTTAAAAGTGTGAACAAACGCATCCAGACTCTTTTAAATAATCATGTGCATCATGTACTGTTGCAAACATTTATATTATGTTGATTTAACCCTGTGAAGCTCCATATGTGACTCGGGACAACAAAACTAAATTGAGATTTTTACATCACCCAGAAAGCTGAATAAACAAGCTTTCTATATGGTTATTTGGCTGAGATATAACTGCTTAAAACTCTGGAATCTGAGGGTGCAAAAAATACTGTGAAAATTCGCCTTTAAAGTTGTTCATCAGGCCGCTGCGAAGAAGAAACAGTTTTGTTTTAACGCTCTTTGTTGGTTTACCGCTGTAATGACATTGTGGAGAGCAGATGAACCTGAAAGCTGAAATTCTAAACTTTACATAGATACCAAACTTGAGTGGGAACAGCGAGTGAAGTTTGTAGACGTGTTTCTGGTCATTTTTGTTAAGAGATTTTGCTGCATCCACTCACAAAAATAAAGTTTTGATATATTTATGGTAGGAAATGTACAAAATATCTTCTTGGAACATGATCTTTACTTAATATCCTAACGATTTTTGGCATAAATCGATCATTTTGACCCGTACAACGTATTTTTGGCTATTACTACAAATGTTCTTGTGCTACTTAAGATTTTGTGATCCAGGGTCAGATTTGTGTTTTGTGATGTTAATGATTAATTGATCAATATAGGTAATGATAATCGATTAATATCCTTTAAAATGTCCATCCCTAGTTTCAATACAGTTTCAGGATGCTGTCAATGAGCACAGAAAATAAATGATTTATCTCTCAGAAAGTTACTACTATCTTCTTAAGTTATAAGTTCGTATGTTTAATATTTTATCATGAACTTGTACTGTACATTCCCTAAAGTAGAGTAGAAAAACATGAACAGAAAAAGTAACAAGTACAACATGAAATCATTGGAGTAAACCTGAGATTCTGACCTCTGGTTCTGATTGATGAGCTCGCCTATCTTGCGGTTCTGCTCCTCAATGCGTGAACTCTTCTCAAACACCTCTTTCTTCAGACACTCATTCTCCTGAATAAATCACAGGTAAATACATCACATGCTGAATGAAGGACCAGTCAATGCTTACCTGCCACTTTACTGCCAGTTACCTGTATAATTCTCTGAATGTTGTGCATGATCATGGCTGTTTCCATGGATACGTTAGATAAGCCCAATGAAAAGCTGCCTTGCTTTTGTACGTCATCAATCTGAAAAAGTGTCAAAATAAAGAACAAGTGGCTATGTGAACGTACACTATGTAATGGTTTGTAATTATGTACCGACCTTAGAGGACAACTGGTCCAGTTTGTCAGCCACTTTCCCAACAGCCAATCGGATTTCAGTGTTGTGTTGTCGAGCCTCTGTCATTAAGAAGGATGTGACATCACTAGTTCCTATAAGAAAGACAATTAAAACAATTCAAACCTGTAGTCAAGAAATGATTCAGACATCCTGATATTAACTTATATGACTGACAACTGTTTTTTTCATTGTAGGTTACAACAATGTTCTTTACCTTGATAAGGAACAGTCTGTGTTGGATACATCTGTCCAACGGGCTGAAAAGAGGAAGTAAATAAACTGATGTCTGTTTATAGTATTTTAGTATAGTATAGCATGAGCAATATGAGTAGCATGCATCACATTTGTAATGTTTGTCATTTAGAAGTCACTTTTTGACTCAATTAATTTTTTTAATTGATTAAACAATGGGAAAACTGTCTGAATACAGGGAATAACCTACCTGAAAGGCGTGGACTACTCCTGGCATCAAGGGCTGTGGATTGGCTGTTGCCATAGTAACAGGTAAAAGAGTGGAAGCTGAAATTAAAAGTGCATGTGATAATAAATAGATTTTTCTTGTATAAATATGATCAGAAATAAGTGTGTTGTGTGTATACATATATAGCCACAAAAAAAAAGAGAGACCAAATATTCATTTAATATGCATTTCTAGATGTTTTGTGACATTTTCATTTTCTGCAAATAATACAATATTTTTGTTTAAAATTTGGGAGAAATATTGTTAATACCTGTAAATAGTAAATTAAGAAAAACTGAAAATGGTCTTTGAAATGGTCTCTTATTTTTCCGCAGCTGTATATAAGAATCTGAAATGGTGTGTGTGTTACCCTGCACTGAAATCGGAGAAGAAGAGATGTGTACAGGCTGTGGTGATGGGGCACTGCTATGTTCCTTCACTCTGGACAAACTGGGATCCTGCAGAAATAACCAGGATCAAACATATTTCTAGTAATATTTCAACATTTTCAGATCAATGAACCGAAAAACAGGCGCACGATTCAACACGTTTGCAATTTTTCTGTCCCTTATTGAAAGCAAAAACACTGTCGGAAGCCTAGGAAATCTGGTATATGACACCAAAGTACTGTATTCATAAAATAATTCTTACCTCATGTTCTGAGTCACTAGAGTCTTGATGTGAGGCTGGACCGGTGATGAAGGGCAGCATTGGTTGGCCCATTTTGGCCATACGAGAAATCAGTTTAGCTTTACTGGCATCAGGATTCTAAAGACAGAGAGGACACAAACATACAGTAGTCTTTATAATTCCCTTCACGTTTTTACGGGGATCAGGCAATATTGCAGGCTCTGGCTGGATTTAAACATGTAATGTCATGCATCCAACTATAGTTTCAACTACAAACCACAACAAATATGCTACAAATAAATCTCTAGGAAAATGTAAAAAAAAAAAAAAAAAAAAAGAAAACTTACACTCAGCTGTTCATTTAGAGAGTTGGATTTTGCACGAAGAGGCGGTTCACTGTTGGTGGGTGGAGCGGTGCTGAGCGGCTGGTTGAGCTCAGACGGGCCCAGACTGTCCACACTGGGAGCTGGAGAGGGAGCCGCAGAATCTCTTGAACTTCCATCTTTAGCAAACTTAACCTGCAAATACATAGACCCCTGTCAACCTTAAAGATGGAAAAAAAGTTTTTCCCTAAGCTTTTCATACTGATAGGTCAAATGTTAAAGCATAGTTTTCCATATTCAGGAAAGTGAATTGTCACATTCATAACGGTCCATAATCCAAAAAAATGGGCACATGAAAATATAGTAACTATTTTATGTTCTATAAAGAGACAACCCTTCTCCTTTTTGGGGTATTACGGCATCTGGTTTGTACATTTTTAGTCACATAAATCCTACAAAGTACGTTGTCTCTCAAAAACATCTCTCTCTTTTAGTCACATGCATCATGCATAAACTTGCCCTCATTTAAAATAAAAAAATATCAATCTATGCACAAGTTTTCTTTTGTTTGATCTCTATCAATATAGGAGTTTAGTAAAATAAACAGATGTTTCACTATACTGGTAGTAAATACACTCTCTGAGAATTTATATTTCAAGTTTTGACTGAAAATGTCACATCCATAATGTTGACATTACACAGCAGATATTCATTTTAAACAGGCGAATGTGAACACAAACTGTGTATTATATTTGAAATGAAAGACAACTAACACAAACTTTACAGTGGGTCAAGAGGTTGTGTATCACCAGAAAAAAAACATCTACTGTAAAGAAAATCTATTAGAAAAGTATATCAACTACTTTGGTTGTAATTCACTGAATGCAATATGATTCGAGAGGCCTTTAACCAAATCTGACTGTAGATTTAATATAGTATACAAATTGTGATACAGTCAGAGAACCATGATAAAGAAGTACGAAGGTGAAGATTGTGACTTACTCTGCGGATTTCTGCCTCAAAGACCAGCGTGCTATCTGGTGGGACGCGGTTTGAAACACCCTGTGACCCGTACGCAAGACTGGGTGGAATCACCATAAGCCGCCTTCCACCTTTACGCATGTTTAACATTCCCTCCTCCCAGCCCTGAGAATGAGCGAGCTAGAGATTAGAGAGCAGTACTAGTTTCACAGAGTTCATTAAATCCAGCTCGTCTCACTCACCTTAATGACTTTCCCAGCCCCTAACTTCAGTCTCAGCAGTTTATCTTTATTCAGATTAGAGTCAAACATCTGGAAGAGCAGAAAAGCAAGTCAATAACCACACTATGAGCCTTGTGTGTAAACATTGATAAACTATCTCTACCGTTCCAATAGTCTGGTTTTGTAGTAACCAGCCAGTGTAGGCAACTTCTAAAGAGTCTCCGTCCTCCACAGCTTTCCCCTCACCAAGCAGAAGATCCTGGATCAGGACAGACTCTAACGGACCACCACAGTTTACTTTTGCAAGACAAACCTAAAACAATCAACACACTTAATAAAGCTCCAGAGAAAACAGGTTCTTTTGTGTAAGAAATGAGACCATGGACAACAAAACCATTCTTAAGGGTAAATTTGACGATATTGAGATTTTTACATCTGAAAGCTGAATAAATAAGCTATTGATATATGGTTTGTTAGGAAAGGACAATATTTGACCAAGATATAACTATTTAAAACTCTGAGGGTGTCCAAAAAAAATCTAAACATTGAGAAAATCGCCTTTAAAGTTGTTAATCAGAGGTGCTGTAGCAGGCCGTTGCTAAGAAACAGTCTCTAATGGCTTACAGCTGTAATGACGTTGTGAAGAATAGATGAACCTGAAATCTGAAATTCTAACTCGAGTGGGTATTTCCCAAAGAGCAGACAGCAGTGAGTAAAGTTTGCAGGCGTGTTTTCGGCCATTTTTGATAGCGATTTTGTTGCATCCACTGACAATAATAAAGTTGTAATAAATCTACGGTAGGAAATATCTTCATGGAACATGAACTTTACTTAATATCCTAATGATTTTTGGCATAAAAGAAAAATAGATCATTTTGGCTATTACTGCAAAATGTTCTCGTGCTCCTTAAGATCCAGGGTCACAAATCGTCTTAAAGACAGAGTTCAGGAAACACAAACCTCTTTGCAAAAGTCTGTAGCTGCTTTCTCAGAATCAAACATGAGTGACCAGTTCTGTCTCTGGTCATCATAAAATGTGCAGTAGCTACTGGGCTGGACCTGAGTGTAAAAAGAATGAGATCAAAAGTGTATATATAGCAGGAACAAATTTGGCATGTTGCTCCAATGTGTCAACATTGCCATATAAACATGCCTGATAAACCAATACAAGTGAATAGGAAGTATTTTATTAAGAAAAAGCACAATATCTAAACACTACTAAACCAACTCCTAAACTGGAAAAGGAACTTCTTATGACAAAATGTTTAATTTGGAGACATTTGCACTCCACACAGACCATACCCAAACCACTGAAATTGGTTGAGAAATGTAAACGCTATTGTGCACTGCATTTTATCAAAAACAAAGAAGACTGCAGCTCCCCTGTTCACTTGTGTTTATTGGGCAGTCTTGCCCTGTCTAATATGGCGTCACCACTGACATGCGATTCAGCTACCAATGCACCGTCTCTATGCCCATTCATCCTAAAGACTCTCATTGGCTTGTGTAGATGTGTTGGATAAGGACTGAAGCTCAACTATGCAAAACAGGGGCCCTCCAGGATGGGAGTTGAATATACTTGATATAACACAGAAGACATGCTTTAACTATCATAGTAACTATGAGTAAACTATGGAGAATAGCAGCTCACAGTGAGTATGAAGCCGGTGTGGATTCTGGCTGCCGTCACCTGCTTCTGTTGACTGACATACAGCAGGATCTTGTACTGAAGAACAGTGAAGACATATGTGTATTATAAACGTCATGTATTATATGTTATACATATGCATTAGTTAATGGTAAAATTAACTAAACCTAGAGTTAAGCTGTTGTTTTAGATGCAGTATATCAGTGGTTCTCAACCTTGTTCCTGGGGACCCACTTGCACGCACATTTTGTATGTCTCCTTAACTGGCACATTTGCTTCAGTTCATGGATTTCTACCATAATGAGCGGATAATTTGAATCAGGTGTGTTAGATAAGGGAAACATGCAAAATGTGCAGAGCTGTGGGTCCCCAGGAACAAGATTGAGAACCACTGCAGTATATGATACTACAACAGAGTTAATTACTAAAGTTACTATTAATACTATACTGTATAATTTAAATCAAGAATATAAAATCTCAAAAACAATGGCATTCCATACACACACTCTCGTCTTACATGTCCATTTAAAGAGATAGTTAAAAAAAATGAATGTTTTGTTGAACACAAAAGAAGATATTTTAAAGAACGTGGGAAAGAAAACTATTGACTACCACAGAAGATTATTTCCTTCTATAGTAGTCAATAGTGCCCCAGAACTGTTTTCTTCCCCACATTCTTTAAAATATCTTCATTTGTGTTCAACAAAATAAATAAAGTCATAAAGGTTTGAAACAACTTGAGGGTGAGAAAACGACAGAATTTTCATTTTTGGGTGAACTGTCCCTTTAAGACTCACATTACATATTCTAACCTCTTTAGCTGTATGAATTCCAACGACAGCAGCTCCAAGCTTGCCTTGTTTCACATATTGCCCATTAACACTGCACAGAAAAAAACATGATCTTTGTATTTTCGAGTTTATTAATAGAACCAATATTGCTCGAGATAAATTATTAAATATTCATAAACGTAGCACTGCAGATTTAAATTTCACCTCCTATGTTTTGACTTACTATCTGTAAGCATGTACTGCAGTAGCAAAGAGAACAGCAGGAGAGCTGGAAGGAAGGGATGGTTTTTGGCTGGGGGGTCCTACAAAAATAAAAAAGATCCAAAATATTTACTTGAAATGAGTCAATATCAAACTTTTTTATATAACTGGCATAACTCACTAGTATTCAAAGCTAAAAATGATGTCCTAAAGCAATGCACTCTTCATAGGTGCAAAACATTTATAAGACCGGACTGAAGGGCTAGTTTACATTCATGAAGGTTCCTCCAGTCCTACCTGAGATCCCGGAGCTCTTACGAGGCTGTTTGGGAGCCGTGTACTGGAACGATCCGTTGCCCTGGCTCGCTGCTTGATCTAGTCCAAAGAGAGAAGCTAACTTTGCCCTGAAATCACACAAAAAAGTGAGAGAGAATTCTGCAGCCCACTTATCTCCACTGCATTGTTTTGCTTGTATGAGTCTCAGAACAGAGCTCCATTATCAATCCTAAAATGACCGCTGAATTTTCTATGGCTTTTTGGCTAGCCTAAAAAACATTAACAATCACCTACAATAACACCACTCTGTAACAACCACATAAGAGCCAAACACCGTACTGACCCATGGATCTCTTTCCATCCGTAGTCATTGTCCTGCAATGTTGCCATACTCAACTGGACCACAAACCGTCTGTGTATTCTGACCTCTTGGCTCCAGCAGAACTATGCAAGGATGACCAGTGACTCACTCCACAATGTGTGTATGAGCTTCATACCACTACATGTCCACTTTCAGTTAATATCACACATTTTAGCAGGTCTAGAAAAGTCTATAGCCACACAGGGACTGAAGCTGTGTTCCTCGTGACTGTGAGATGCCCCATTCCCAGACTGAGACCTTGTGCATGCTGTCGGCTTTGATCTAACCACCAGCATGTGAACAGCATTAACATACGAACTCTCCACCTCTCTACAATCCCTGCCAACGGCTTTAATTCCTAAACCACACAAACACTGACTTGAGCTCTGCTTCATATAGTTCCCATTCTAAACATCAAGTATTTAGTAGATTTAAAATTTAGAAATGACTTCTGATCACACCGGAGAGAACTTGAACACTTAAAAATGTATTTAAGAAATTTTAATGCATTTTATTAACAAAATATAAAAGCAAATTCCATTAATTTACAGATACTTCGTGGATGCAAACAATACATTATGTTTGGGGCTAATGTTTGTTCTGCTTTCATTGTGATAATATACATATAAACATTTAAGGAAGTCTTCCAGTGGGCTGTGAGATTTCAGTTCAGGCTGTTAGTTCAGAATGAAACCAATTCAGCTCAAAGTTTGACATGAATTCAGTGTAATGGTAATGAATGACAGCAACACCCTAAGCAAGAATCTTTAACTAGAGTGTTAAAACAACAGAAAGGATATAGCCAATGAAGTTATGGAAGAACGAAAGCAACATAAAAGCGTTGGAATGAAAACAATTTTAACACAACAAACTCTAATCTTGCCCGCAAAAATAGTTTCCCCAAGTAAATCTGTCACCCTGACATATATCTGCTATATTAATATCTGTTATTAGGCAATTGGTGACTCCTCTTACACAACCTTGCACCATCATTTATGACCTTCTTATTTCAGCTGCATTAAAGTTGTTTCGATGTTGTAGATGTATGAAAACTTGATCTAGATCAAAAGAAAGTTTGCTGACTTTTGCACGAGTGATTGTGTGTCTTTGTCCGTGCACGAGCTCACCCTCCAGTGGGAGACATGAAATCTCCGTCCTCATCGTCCGTTGCGAACATGTCCCCTTCACACCACTAGGCAAAAAATGTGTAGGATTTAGTTTTAATGTAAATACGAAGCACTAAACGCACGCACGTACTGAGCAAATATGAACATTTAATAATTCTCTCCAGTCGCTTCCTGTTTCTGCTAGAGTCAGCTGACCGGCCACCTGATCACACGCGCTCCACGTCACTGAATACGTCTGCACGATTTAAGGTTTCTTTCGTTTAAAGGTTTTATTTTTGTAATTATTTGTTAATACTATTTATTTAATATCTGATAACATTACGGCATCGTTTTATATTTTTAATTTTCTTCTGTACAATTTTTATTATTGCGTTATATTTTTTTTGTGTAATTTTTTGCAGCCTATTTTGGACGTTTCTTGAATTTCTAATAAAAAATATGCTTTGGTTATACTATTACAAATTCTAAAATAACCATATTAGTGATTTGCATTGGTTTGTGGAAAGTGTGCTTTAACCGTTGCTAAGCAACCAAACTTCTCACAAATAAAGAGTGCTACAACTAGCATGTACTGTGGTAGCCTATTTGTCTTAACAAATGACGTAAGTATAAAAATCGTCATCGTTAGTGATTCTTGATTTTTTATAGTTTTGCTTGTAGGCTAATTTAAATTGAATGATAACATCTGAATTGTCTAAAGTGTTCTAAAGGTTCTAAAAAAGCGTCTAAAGAATAGAATGAATACTTGCGGTCCGCTGGGCCATTCGAATGGGTGCCTTCTGCTCGTTGTAACTCTTCCAAATTGAACTTATTTCCCCCCCTTTTTAACACTGAATCTAATAACACACATACTTTATTATCCAAACTGTGCATTAGTCGATCTCAGAAAACGATTTAATTTTGTTTACATGGTTTTTACATAGAAGATAGATGCATTTTTGTAACAGGACTGAGGTTTTTAGCATAAAATTAACAAATACACGAAATACAGCCACATGGCGAACATGCCAATAACATGAGGACATCGAGCAAATTGTAGTGTTTTTTTTAAATAAACAAGTAACTTCCGAGAAATAATTTAGGTAACAGGAATGTATGTTGAGATTGACCCTCGCCAGTCATAGCTTAAATATCATAAAATATACAACAAAGAAAATGAGAAAATTAAGGTCTATTCACATGGCCTTTAGAAGAGAAAGATGCTGAAACGTTATATGCTCTATGCTTTGTGGAACATTTGAAGGTTTTCAGAGGTGAGGATGTGTTAGGGTAACAGACTGAGTGAAAACCTGCGGGGACACGACTACAAATCTGTAAAATATTCTACAATTTTTCTGAAAGACGTTTTAAAGCATAGACGGAATATGGAATTAGGCTACACAAACTTGCAAAAACAAATACTATTTTTGATGGATTTTACCTTTATATTTCATAGAAAATTATAATGATAGATAGTGGGCACATAACAAATGCAATTTTTTACTGTATTAGACCGTTTTTATTCATGTTTTAAATGTTAAACCTACAGTTAGGTTAATGTGCAGGGCACTTTGCTTAATAATAAAATGTATTCTCACATTAATAATTGAATGTAAATGATGCCCGTGTTTGAGTGACAGTAAGCAGGGTTCAGAGCTGAATGAAGCTCACTGTCTCAGGGTCCTGTGCTCGCACCCGTGCTGCTGGGACACGGAACACCGCTGCGCCAGAGGAATTCTGCGCCCTACTCCAGCACCAGTGAAGAGAAGCTTTCCTAGAGATGGTGCGTTTGCATCGCATTTGTCATTACTCTTGCTCATTTACCGGCCTAAGAAACACTATATGGACAAAAGTATTTGGACGCTCCCTTCTAATAAACAGGTTTGACTACTTTAGTCATTTCTGTGACTACAAATCTAAATCTGTAGCATATAATGATATTCTATGGAATTGTGTGCTAATTTTATAGCAACAGTTTGGGAAGGCCCTTTTCTTATTTCAACATGACAGTTCCTCTGTGTATACGGTAAGGTTCAGGAAGAAAAGATGGATTCAGTCAGTGTGGAAGAACTCGAAGTCTGCATTTAAAGTCACACGACATGTGTTCTGCTGGGTTCGAGGCTTATGGCTTTATGCAGACCAGTCAAGTTCTTCTGAATCAATCAATTGGTGGCCCATTACTTTTGTCCATATAGTGTATGTTTTTCATGCATCCGGCTATTAAATCTGCCTTTCATTTTTAGGTTAAATCAAATTGGCTTTATAAGTAATTTGACTATATTAAACTTATGAACTGAAGTTGAAGAGTAAACATGACCTATTAAGCATCATTTTTAACAGTGTATTTATTTGTGTACATCCATTAAAAATAAATTCTGTATGTAAAATGTCATCTTGATTTATTTATTTATTAATTGTATTAATAGAAGAGGATCTACCATCTCTGAGCATTGTTAATGTTTCTGAATGGGTTGGACGGAGGAGGTTGCTGTATAAAGCTGATTCAGGAGCATCTCTGAATGATGTTGCTTGTGTTTCATTTACCAAACAGTCAAAGGACAGTGAAAGGATTAGGAGGTCAGTATCATACAATGTTACAAAATGACTGTATAAGACAAAAAACGTATTGTAATACTAATGTCTGGGTGGCCAAAAGTTTCATCCCCTTCTAATAAATGGGTTGAGTATTACAGTAATTTCTGTGAAGACAAATCTTATACGACGCAGAATGATATTGTATTGAGTTTTTATGTTTAAATAAAAACACAATGGAGTATAAAGCAAGGTCTATTTAGAAATAGTTTTGTAAAGCACTAAAACAACATAAAACATAAACATTGAAACAAGCTCAATATTTGCATTTGGCTGGTAGCATTTTTAAAGATTTTTATATGTAGGAGTGTGTGTATGATGCCATTCCACTACTCACAATCTATTTTCTGACAGGGCAGATTTATCCTCCAGCATAGAGGCATTTTCCAACATATCCACTAATGAAGCAAAGAAAATGGTCAAGGTATAAAATACACATTTTCAAATCTGTCTGTTTTTCAATATGTTTCTAATAAATCATAAATTGTGTTTTGTGTTCAATACAGTTAAATACGATAAACATCGGTCCATTGATTGCTTACTCTGAAATGCCAAAATGCCCAGTGGTCATGTGGAATCCCAACCCACACCATGTGCCTCAGTGGCTCAACCAAAACAAGTAAGCTATTCTGACAATTCATTTTTACATTTTATTTGACCATGTTTTCTATTATATAAATGCAAAGGATTCGCAAGAGCTTTATTGCCAAGTATGTTTGCACATACAAGGAATTCGTTTTGGTGACAGAATGAGCTTTCAGTACACAGAAACAACAACAGCAGTACACAGAGACCATACGTAGCTACATAGAATACAATAGAATATAGGGCTGCCAAATGATTAATCGCGATTTGTGCAAAATAAAAACTGTTGCAACAGAGATGGAAACAGAATTCCTTACAATGCCATTTGTAGAAATGAAATTTAAAACTGTTTTAAAAGCCCCTTTTCCTGTTTCAAAATGACGACTCATGTGCACAAGTCATTAGTGTTTGGTGATGAGTTCTTTGCTTTGCTTTTTTAAATTATTTTCTCAAATATGCATGTATGTGTATGTTTTTTTTAAATACAAAATGAATATGTACAGTACACAGACATATATTATGTAAACACAAACTTTTATTCTGGATGCGATCGTTTGACAGCCCTAGATATAATTAAAAAAGATATCAAGAGCGTGTATGAAACATTCACTTAACACATTCATTTTACTCCAGTCACATTTAGCAGATATTATACTTATATTGTAAATCATTTCATAAAACTTGAAGCCTGAATGAATATTGCTTTATTTAAAGTTGCATATAATAATTCATGTATAATTAGAAATTGCATAATAGTTTGATAAAGTTAAGCGCTTTGTAAAATTATCCTTAATAACATCTCTGCTTTTCATTTTAAAGATCTCCAAACATGGCTATTAATGAATTGATCTGCCCTACATTTTCAAAGCCATCCAAGGTGGTGAGTAATTATGAACATCTGTTATAGTTTTACATCTATGGTAATATAAAGACATCCAAACAGACCTTACTGTATAACAATTTAAATTAGTCAAAATTAGTCAGTACATATGATTCAGTTGCAATTGTTTGCATTTGTTAAAATGTATTAAATTCTTCCTGTGCTGAACAGACCACTGAAGAAAGAACAAACTGGCAGGTTCAAAGAAGGCAAGCCAACCTGAGGAAAAGGTTTAATCACCGTAAATGGCGACTCTCTACACTAGAGGGCGCTGGCACTCCTCAGCTAACTGAGGACCATTGGGTGGGCATTGGGTTTAATCCCATTCCCAAAATCACCCCACATCACAAATCCTAAAGTTTACTGTTCAAAGGTGTGTGTAGTCTCTTTAAGAAAAAAATGCATGCGCTACCCTATATCAATCCTAACCCCACTTTAACCCTGATTTAACTCTATAATGTGTACTTGTCTTTCCACAGATACTGGATGTGGATCATTGGATCAGAAACTGACAAGTCTAACCACACCAAACCCAAACCATTGCAGTAGTCTCAATCCAGCTTTAAGCTTGAGTTTAAAGATCAATGAAGTGCTAGAGAAGCAACTGAACCTGCAATGCAACCATCTTGTCCTTTTTGTTTGTGTTAGGGTTAACCCTGATATATGGCCATATAAAACTAATTCAAATTAATTCATTGTTTTGTTTTTTTTTAATAAAAAGAGTTGGAGTGGGAAGTGAATGAAAAGATGCCAACTTAGTGTCAAGCATGACCTGGAAACAGAGCTGTACTTTGAAGAGACAGTGTTTAAACATAATAGCAAATATTAAATAGGTGTGTTTATAGTTTTAAGCTGTAGTCAAAATCAGTCTGTGTGAGCTTTTAGGTGCATTGCCAGCAATGTGCTTCAGTGTCAGCAGAATCCTCTCTTCCGTGTGTTCCGTCACTGTTTTTTCCTTAACAGCCTGCATGGTGGCACAAACATACACAGCTGCAGTGTCCACTGTGGGTCACTTCTCACACTCAGCCACTGTCTGAGTGCCAGAGAACCTTCAGTCTCACCACACACCCATTGCTCTCTTTTTTCCATTAGCACAGAGAATTTGAGTGTTTTATTTAGGAGAGAATGGGTGAAAAACTGGGAGTGGGAGATCAGGCTTCCTCTGTAAACTGGGATTTCCACTGTTGACATCCAGGAGGGATACGATCTGATCCCTGCTGAACACAGATGCTGAGACTCTATAAACATGATGTTTGTGGCACAGGCCCCAGGTGACCGAAAAACTGTGGACCAACTTCAGCTGTGAGGATTATGTGACAGCCAGCCAAATTGTGTCATTTACTGCTTCGTAAGCATGAGATCTTGTGTGTTTGTCAGTCAGGATCCTTTCAAATGTGCAGGTGTTTCCTATAACCATGCACCTGATGTTTCTACTAAACACTGTGCAGTATATACTGTATAAAGTCCACTATACTGCAAAACAGTATCCATTTTGAAGTGGTAAAGTTTTACACTGTAGTACGCTACCTTGCTGTCACATTATGTGGCAGCTACATATAGTTGTGTTTTTGTAAAATCCTAATATTTAAAAATAAAATAAAAAAGATTAAATAACCTTAATTGCTATGCAACCAATAAATCACACTTAGAGGTGTTACAGTACACCAGCATTGACAATAACTGTGGTTTTAAAAACCATGATGACTATCAATTTTGTTTTAATAACACACATATGATAATACCGTAAATAAGTTTGCCTTAACCAGCCACAATGGTTACAAACTCTCTCTTTCTTTCTCTATTCATGAGTTGCGCTCCGGGTGACCCGAGTTCGAATCCCGGCTCGTGGTACTTTCCCGACCCCACCCCCTTCTCTCTCTCCCACTTTGCTTCCTGTCCTCTCTCATACAATCTGTACAAATAAAGGCAAAACATTTCAAAAATAAATCTACATTTTTTTTATTAATTGATAGCATTAAAAAACATTTCAATAGATATTGCAGTAACATTGTTATTGTGAATTTTTGTATAAGTATAGCCTATTGCATTGTGGGATACATGATTCCAGGTTTTGCATTCCATGACTTTATTCCAGGTTTTGCTCTGTTATAAACTGCTCAATTTGGCAAATGTAGTACATTAAACATACAAAAATTGCAGGTATGCACAGCATACATTCACTATATAGCCTATATGTCTCTTAAATTTAATGAAGGCAGTTTATGACTGGAACAAACAGAACCTACACAAACAAACCGAGTCTGCAGTCTAGGCTGAATAGAGCTGCAGTAAAGTTACCACCCGAATCTCGTCTATTACGTACACAGAGATGCGCCATTGACCGTCAGTGTTTGTTCTGACAGATACTCACAGCTGTGCAGCCGACCATGTGTCCCTCTGCCAGCTTCTCCAACCAGAAATGTAAATTGCTTGTATTAATTGCTTAGAAAATCACCTCTGTGCAAATTTCCAATAATGTACTACCAGTGCTATTATTTCTGTATGTAGATTGTACAAGAAGCAGAGTATACAAATAAGGATGCATTCAATACTGAAATAACCTACAGTACCACATGTGTCCAATTTGTGTGAGAAACTGTACAGTATTCTGCCAAAAAAATGCTTATCCTGGATTTTTTTCTATTTATAGTGTGAATATAGTGAAAGTGATAACAAACACAATTTAAATGCCTGTTATTTAAATAGATGCTGTAACTCCCATGAAGTCATTATGGAAGCAAATAGCAAAAAGACTTTCTATATATATATTATTTTAAGTATTTATACAATACAGTACACACTATATACTCTACACTAAAGAAACACTTTTACATTATACACTAAAAATAAGTGTAAGAAAACAATATTCCAACAGCTATTATAAAAAAAATTATAATAATGTATATTAATTAAAATAAAATAAATTAAAATGTCATGTTTTCCATGTCTTTTCGCACCCAATGTGTACATTTGCAGTCTATTTCTGTAATTTACAGGAATACTTATACTGTATACACTACAGGAAGAAATACAGACAGTACTGTACACTATACACTTGAAACTACAGAAAGACCTATACAGTATACATTATATACTTCACACTACTGGAACACTTATACATTATACACCATACACTCAACACTACAAGAATAAGTTTACAATATACACTATACACTCCACACTGCAGGAACACTTATACAATTTACACTATACTACAGGAAGACCTTTACAGTATATATTATATACTTCACACTACTGGGACACTTATACGTGATATACCATACACTCCATACTACAAGAACACTTTTACAGTATACACTAAACTCTATACTACAAGAACACTTTTACAGTATACACTAAACTCTATACTAAAGGAACACTTATACAGTATACACTATACTCTCCACATTACCGGTACACTTTTACATCATACACTATACTACAGGATAACCTATGCAGTATACATTATATATTTCAAACTATTGGAACACTTGTACAATATACACTATACTCTCCACATTACAGGAACACTTTTACAGTAATACACTATACACAGCAAACACTATACACTCTATACTACAGGAAGACCTTACAGTATACATTATATACTTTAAACTGCTTGAACACTTACACAGTATACACTATACACTCCACACTAGAGAGACATATATAGTAATACTTATACTAACAAGAATTCATTACTATTTTAGAAGGTGACTAACTCGTCACCAATTCGTACAAAGAGAATTGTACAAAAACATATGATTATTAGAAAAATGAGACAAAGCCCCACCCCTAAACCTAACCATCACTGGTGTGTAAGCAGCACATACTAAAATGTGTGAATTAGATTGTACAACGAATTAACAACCCCATAAAATAGTTACAAACTTCTTTATACGATATCTTGATAATACAGTATACAACCTGTAGAGACGTTAAAATGAAATAAATTTCCTTCGATTTCCTTAGATCAGACCAACACAGGACTTTTTTTACCTAAATGAATAAATAAACATTGAGAGGAAGCTGTTTTTTAAACATTCTGAATGCATGTGTGTGCGATAATGTGCCTTGACCTAACAGCAGCAGGTAAGTTTTGACTTTGAGTAGGATAAAGAGTCTTTTGATGACTGGTGACTCAGGGAAAGTCTGAGATCCTTCACAGGCAAACAGAATTCATCCAGGCTTACTGCCAGGTCTCAAACTGTAGGTGAATTAACGTAAGGTCCGGGCTATTTAAGCAAATATATGACCTGGTGGGCAGATTTTATGCAGCGGGTGCAGGAATGTGGGTCCCTAATATGAACTGAATAAACATCTTGGGATCATAGATTGTAAATGTGCCATAGCAATGATGTGATGATTACATTGATTTCTTGCTTGCTGATTGTATCTATTATAATCAAGAAGGGTCATTCGGCCTAGGATGAGGGGGTACACTATAGGCCTATTTGATATATTTATTCATAATGGATTTTTAGCAATTTACAGTTCATTTAAGGTATTTATTTGAGCTGTATGTGTTTCCTGAGATGATACAGTCTAATTATTGGACCTAGGGCCAACCCATAAAAAATGTCTCAGGACCCATGAATGCATCAAGGCAGGTTTGATAAGGATATAGCCTCAATGCTCACAAACACGCTTTCAAAGTATTCTGTGTGAGGATGTGTGCTCAACAGAGTGTGTTTGTCGGTTCCCCCTGCAGGTAGTTCTGGAACGCTCTGTGATAACATTAGTTCCTCATGAAATCAACAGGCCAAGCTCTGTAAGTGAAGCCGCCAGAGTGAATTCCACCTCCCCGTTTCACAGTAAACAGCCTGGCCTGTGTAAGAGCGCCGTGCCTCACAACCCCCCTCACTTGAAAACACTGTTTACCTTATTTTCTGTGTGCTCAGCACATCCATCATATGAAGCCACCTCAGATTCCCCCACAACTTAACACATTTTTGGACACTAGCTTCTCATAGTGAAGGAATGCAGCACCAAACGGCTATAATTTAAAACAATGCAATAAAATGCAATAGATTGTTTAATGCATTTTACACAATGCCAAACAGGCAGGCCTCAATTTGATGTGCATCTATTACTTCATATAAGAGTTGTTAAGACAATTGTTGTGATATTATACATAAAAAACAGTGGCCAAGACACAAACAGCGGTCAACCTGACAAAAGCTGTTGGGCATCAATAGCAATTATTTCTTTAAATCGAAAAGCAAAGGATTTGTCATTAGCTTTTTAGTATCTTAATTATTTCTCCTAGACATCAATAAGATTAAATAAAGAGCAAGCAAACTTTTGGTTAGGTCTCAGATTTTTTACCTGAGAAAGACCTAGACATCTTACAAATATGTGCATTAGAATTTCAGAAGACAGTGTCATGGACTCCAATTAAAAGTCTATATTATTGAAGAATCTAATATGAACTCAAACATTTCTCATCAACTTTACCCAAATCCAAATATGTTACATATAATCGACATTTATTTTACACCTCAATAACGATTGTCTATCGTTTCTGGTTTTTCCTGAGCAATTTTAGGAGAAACATCTGAGACTATGCGGATACCTTAATGGATAGTTCACCAAAAAATGGGTGAGTCTGTCATCATTTACTCACCCTCTTGTCGTTTTAAACCCATATGACATTCTTTTTTCAGATGAACAGAAAAGAAGAAATTTGGAAAAATGTTGATACCCGAACATTAACTGTACCCATTTACTTCTATTGTATGGGCACAAAACCAATGCCAAGTCGATGGGTACCACTGTTGTTAGAGGATGGTGGATGCAAAGTGGATGGGACTTCATGCCAAAATCCAAGTTTGTTTTACGCATAAAGAGAACATATCACATGGATTTACAGACTCTGAAATGCCTTGCATTTTTGTCCACTTATACACGACTAGTGTGTGTGTTGTGAACCTAAGCTCTCAGCGCACCTGTTCATCTGGCTGAAACATCAGGCAGGTTATTGCTCTGATGAAGGAGGCGTTTTCAACACGGCCATCAGAGTGAGAGAGGCATGAGGTCTGCTTCAACACACCCACACAGATCTGTCAAAAACAAAAGCAACGGTAGGTAGAATGATTATTAACCAATGGAGGTCCAACAGGGAATGATGAGCCAACCCAAAAATGTCCTTTAAAATGAACATGAAAGTGTTACTTTTACCCTTTATAATGTGTAAAACACTTAATGATGATTCGGGTTGGTGAAGAAATATAGCATCAAGACTGGCAAGACTGCATTTTCAGATAAAAGGAAAATGATCTGGACATTTAAGTATGTACATTTCCTATAGAAGTTATTATTGACAAGTGACTTATTATGGAAGCAATAATATAAAATAACTTAAACAACAATAATGATTCCAAAAAAGATTATTGTTTTGAAAACCAATACAGATTATATAATGTCTGATAACCAGTAAGCCATTACTATTTTTATTAATGAAAGTTTTTATTATTTATGTGTTAGTCTTTTAACACAATATTAACTAAATAATCAATTAAAACAACAACAATTTGGGACTTTTATGTCTTTACATAAATGGTACTTGAGAGCTTATGTTTGCTTCTTCAGGATCCTTTCATAGAACATACTGCTTGCAAAAACATGAAATCATTTTTTCAGATTAGGTTGCGGCTGTGCTTTTGTTAATATCGACAGATATTCTTATTCTTCACATTATGCTCACATCACATTTTTTTTCTGAATGCATTCGCTCCTGATTTTACTATAACAGAATAGCACAGAATTCCCTGTGCTAAGTGAAACTTTCACTTTGAGCACTGCCACATTTTGTTTCAGATTTTTTTGTTTACAGTTTCAGATGCAATATGTTTTCTAACGTGTTATCCCCTGTTTTCAGGAGATCTTTAGAATGTCTTCACGAGGAATGTCTGTGACCTTTGACCTGTAGAGAGGGTGTCAGTAAAACGCAGCTGATTCTATACACCCTGACTTCTGACACCAGCATGTGCAAGATGAAAACCTGACAGATTGTCCATGCCTTTGAAAATATTGCATTACCGATGCTTTTTCTCAAGCAAAGCTTTATGCAGCATTACTTAACTGTTATTATCCTGCAAATGTTTCTTATTTAAGAGTTTATAATGTGTCAGTGTTGCTATAATGTCTTTCTGTAAACACACACTGTGACTAGCTGTTGTTGTGCATGTCCAATGAGTCAGTTACTGAAACACAAATTCCATTACACCGCTGTGGAAAACAACCCCGTGCACTTCACACACCCAATGTCCTACTGACTCATTTCATCCTTATATCCATCACCACAGATATGCCTTTGCCATCATATAATGTGTTTACAAGTGCTGAGTTCAGAACAAAGATGATTGGGCAAACCTTTCCAAACAGGATTTAAAACACGTCATTATAAAGTCGGTGGAACGCTTATACATCATTTTTATTAATAGCTAATAAAAAAATAAAAATGCAGGTGGTTACCAAACTGTTTCTATAGTATGTTATTGCTAGGTAGTTGCGAGTGGTTGCTAGGGCATTTCTAGGGTTTTCGAGTGGTTCCTGGATGGTTCCTAGAATTGTGAGGAGTGAGTTACACATTCCAGTTTATTACTTTAAGGTATGCAAATCCCTAACTCAAGTGTAAAATTGCCAATATTCAACTTGCTTTATACTGTTATAGTACAGTATATGTAGTTCTGGAGGACACGAACAGAAAGGACAGGAAAAAAAGCCAGGACGATGCATCCAGCACCGGGAGTCAGGGAGGTGCAGCCCACACCAGGAGCCAGGGCAAACAGATGGCCGCTGTGGCCAGAACGCAGAGAACAGGAGTCCAGGAGACATAGACGACCGCCGTGGCCATGAAGTTCTGGAGGTGGAAGGTCAGTCCTAATCTGCGTGGCACATGGCCTTCCGATCGAAGATTATGTGGAGGAGTTCCTACAACATTAAAAAAATTTGACCTTTCCTATCCGCAAGTCCTAGTCCAGGGTCTTGTCCTGTCCAGACTGGACTATTGCAATGCGCTATACTGGCTGGACTCCCTGCTTGCACAACCAAACCTCTGCAGCAGCAAGAGTGGTCTTCAATGAACCGAAGAGAGCGCAAGTCACTCCTCTCTTCATTAGGTTACATTGGCGCATCAAATTCAAAGCTCTGCTCTTGGCCTACAAGACCACCACTGGTTCGGCACCCCATATCGTCACTCGGTAATACAGACTTATGTTCCTGCCCGATCCCTGCGCTCTGCAAACGAACAACGTCTTGTGGTGCCATCCCAAAAAGGGAGAAAATCACTCTTGCGTACCTTCTCTGGATTCGTTCCACATTGGTGGAATGATCTGCCTGCTGCTACAAGATCAGCAGATTCTGTAGCCATCTTGAAAAATCGCCTGAAAACACATCTCTTTCATCTTTCTGACCGATTAACACTGACTTCTATAGAAAGACAATACTATAGAAATGAAAATGTTATATATTTTAGAGTAGGCAATGTGCTGCTTATACATACGAATGGCAAAATTAGCTATATAGACCAAAACCACTTTTTTTACCAGGCTGTAAACATACTTTTTTTAGTATGCATTTAATATGCATACATTACAGTCAATGTATTGCAGTTTAAGTCACTTCCTTATTGGTTTCATGTGAGAGACATGTGAGAGTGTAAATGTGTTCATCTCAGATTGTATTGCATAGTTTAATGGTTAAATTGCTCTGGGCAACACTTTACTTTCAACACCAGGATTATTTTTTAAATGCACTTCTGAAGATGAACTTGAAAGATGTCACTTAAGTCATCAGGTTATAAAACCTGTTTGGGTTTGACAATAAACTAGTGACTGGCGTCTTATTTAATTTATTGAGGTGTATATAACCTTGCCAACTTGACCACTACTCTGGAAATGTTTGTCTGGTTCAATAACAATGGCTGGGATTGGGCCAGACTGTTAAATAGCAAATGTTCATAACACCCTCCCTCTCTCACCCTGCTTTTAATGACTTCTTCTCTCCGTCATCATTCAGTGAGAGCGGATCGGCACACACATCCTGCTTTTGTGGGACAGGAATCTCTGGAATTCTATACCACCTCATTCTCTCCTTTTCGATTTCCCTACCCCTCAACCCACCTCCCTGTGATTCTCAAGTCTGGATATTTGCGTAAAGATTTATGTGTGTGTTGCAAGTCTTATTCATTCACGCACGCACACACACACACATGCTCACACCTGTTCTCTTCTTACCCGCTGATCAGATATGGCATCTTTCCTCACATGTCCCTAAGTGTTACCCCATCACAAATGTTTAATCTCAGACTGTCTGTGTAATTCTAATGTATTGCTTATAGTTATCATGTTTCATGTACAGCTACTTTGTAACAATGAAAACTGTAAAAAAGCACTATATAATTTAAACTGAGTTGAGGACCTCTCAACAGATACACTATATGGACATAAGTATCTAAAATGTTGATCTATTCCAGTAATTCCAATCAAAACAAATATTAATGCTATCCAATCCAATCCCATATTAAAGAATTTTGTTTCCATCGTTGTTACAGCAGTTTTGAAAGGGCCTTTTCTGTTCAGAAATGACTGTATCCCTATGTACAAGTCATTGATGGGTTTGTGTGATGAGTGTTTGACTCAAAGGTGTTCAGCTGGGTTCAGGTCTGGGCTTTATGAAGACCAGTACAAGTTTTTCCACACTAGACTGAATCAATTATTTCTTTTTGAATATTGCTTTGAGCACAGGGACATGTTGGAATAGAAAAGGCCCACAACCAAACTCTTGCTATGAAATTCGAAGCACAATTCTCTGGAAAATCATTATATGCTGCAGCATTAAGATTTGTGCTCACGGAAATGACTAAAATAGTCAAACTCACTTTTGTCCATAAAATTTATTTCAAACTGTTATTTATTTATGTCACAACTTCTTCTTATAAAGGTTTAATGAGTTTATTGTGTTAACAATTACTTATATTCAAGGATGAACATGAGGGACAGTGAGTAAGGGAGTTTTTAAGCTATGCTTATTTCATACATGCATGCCTTTTTTGTATTTATTGTTTCAAAAAATGTCTACCAGTCCACCAGTGAATCTCTGCCATTTCCAATAATGCTTTTATTGAACCCATGATAAGCCTGATACAATATTTTAAAATATATCATGTTAGATAACAGAAAAAACAACAAATAATTTAAATTGTGGGGTAACTTTTTGTAACTGTCTGTGGCATTTATCCACAGGTGTTGGGTTATTTGTATTATGATGCACAATAAATGTCCAGTTTGTGAAATTTAGCAGCATCTAGCGGTGAGGTGACGAATTGCAACCAACCACCCACTGAATCGCTCACCCCTCCCTTTCAAAGCACTATACGGTGGCTGACACAGGACAAAGATGTTGTCAAGTTTTCGCTTCTTTGCTGAAGGAGATAACGTATTTACAAAACGCTCTCTGTAGAGCAGTTTGTCTGTTTAGGGCTACTGTAGAAACAACATGACGAATTCCATGTAAGGGGACTGTATGTAGATAGAAATAACTCATTCTAAGATAATAAAAACATAACGCTTCATTATGTAAAATCTTTATACATCTCTGAAGACATAGTTATGTATATTATATTGCATTTATTTTAATAGATCCTTTTTAATATCACACATTGCACCTTTAAGACTTTTAAGCTATATAAAATGAAAGTAGAAAGCCCAAAAATAAAAATTAAATAATTCAATTTTTATCTTGCCAAATGTGACCACAGTTGAGTTGTTATTGAAATTTCTCCAAAAACAAACAATTTAACACTTCAAAATGATAAAATTCAATTTAAAATTCATTATTTGTCACTGAAAAAACCCATAGACCTTTGAATTGCATAACCTGAAAAACAATCTCTGGAGTAACATGAGGATCTTTCGCTTCTGTTTGCCAGAACCATCCCATGTTTCCTTTCCTGGGTTTCATAATATAAACCTGACGGGCCAATGTAAAACTCTTCCTGCAAAATGAATAGAAAACACTTTTCATGTCCTTACGAGATGACAATAAGAATGTTTAGTTTATCCCTACAAAAACAAAGGAACCTGTGTGAACAACTAGGGTTTCCTGAATGTGGTTGCTGGTAGGAAACAGTCAAAGGGGACAGGAAGCACTCGGGGCAGGAGGTGTGCTGGGATAGTAGAAAGTGTTTTTGTGTGTCTGCGCATGAGTGAGAAAATAGTGTGTGTCTGTGAGTGTGTGTGTATGTTCTTTATAGGGCTTTTCCAAATGGAAAACGACTAGAATTCCCTCCTCAATTCCACAATTATTACATTTTTTATATACACCAGGACAGGACCAATTTAAATAATGTGGTCAGGTGAACACCCTACTTAAAATGTAATGGTTAGATCTTTAGCAACTCTCCTGCAATATAGACCCTCAGACTTTTATATAACTAATAAACATTACTAAGATGGTTTTCAGTCTTATGTTTTGTATTCACACCCTGATCCCAAGAGTCCCAGTAACACAAATAAAGGGATCCCCTCACAATGTAAGCACACTATCCACCTCCCACCCCACCCCACACTCGATCCATGCTGATGTCACACAGGCCAGCCCTCTCTCCCTTAGTCTATAAGGTGATTTGCCTCTGTGGAAATCCTCTGTATGACTCATGAGGCATCTGGGATACCAGTCTTGCCAACCCTTTTAGGTTAGTAACTAGTCCGACTGGTGTGCTCTGTAACTGGATAACTCAAAATTAGACAAATAGTTGGAAGACAAATACCTCTGCGGACTCTTTAAAGTGGATACCTGCTTTTTGCATTAAGGATATTTTTTGGACATTCACTTCTGGAATATCTTGGAAATGTGTTCTGGAAGGAATCTAAGGACTTTGATGGTGTTTTTTTACCCCATCTTGCTGTTTATTGTCTGTTCTGCTAAAGCAGAGGTGAGTAAGAGCCACTATGCTGCCTAACACGCATGCGACTGCGCAGCTACTGCAGACAAAATTCATTCAATTCTGATGGTTGTACAGAGCAAATGTTTTCTCTATGCTCCAGTTCTTCATTCATTTCTAAGACTGTATGAAATTATTTTTTAAAATGTAAAACAATAGACCAAATATTTGTTTCATACTAGCTATTTAAGTCATGTTGTCCATTATTGGAGACATTCTGCTGCTTTTTAAAACACTATTATTTAAAATTACATTAATGAAAGTAATTCTGTATGTAAAACAAATTATTTAGAGTCAGATCTGCACATTTGCACTTGTTGTGGTGTATATTTACAGTTTAATTCAAGTTTAAAGCTATATTTCAAACATAGACATCTAAGTAAATTCAAATAAACACAGCCGGGCTCACTCATAACACACTGACAACTGTAACGGCAGTGAAAGCCTTTCATTTATAACTCCTCCTTTTAAGTAATAAAGCAAACGCTCCTCTCTCATCTGTCGCAACCTCCCCCTGCTGCTGTTCGCCAGGTGGCCAGAAGCTGTTCTCGCCCCTGCTCGTGCTCCCCGTCTCCACCCTCTTGCCCCGTTGGAGTGAGTTGGGTGTTAGATGAGTGTGGTTGCTGTAAGGTGTGCGCACAGCAGTTTAACCAAGACTGTGGACCTGACCGGCCCTGCGACCACATCAAGGGCCTGCATTGCCACCTAGGGGCCGGAGGAGACCCTCTACGTGGTCTTTGTAGAGGTGAGGGAAACTGAGACTGGGCTGAGACTGATGTGGGATAGTTCCAAAATATGCAAAGTCTTTCATCATTTACTCACAGGTTATTCCAAATCTGTATGACTTTCTTCCCTCTGCAGAACACAAAAAAAGATATTTTGATGAATGTTGGTAACCGAACAACATTGCCCCCTGTTGACTTCCATTGTATGGACACAAATCCACAGAGACATTTCTCAAAATATCTTCCTTTGTGTTTTAAAGAAAAAGTCATACAAGTTTCAAATGACATAATGATTTTAAGAAAATTTAAAGATGATTTTTCCATAAATATATATATTTATTTTTGACAAATATTTTCCGTGAATAAACCTTTATCTAGCATATTGGAAAGCTTAAGATTGTTTATATTTGGTAATCAATTAAATAAAAATGCATCTCTGGCATAGAAGTTGAAAGTTGACACGAATTAACACGAATAAAACATTTGTTTTATTTTTTAATATTTCAAATATTCTGCCCCTGAAGAATCACTTAAATGCAAAATATTCTATTAAAATATCAATTGAAAAATTTTCTGAGCCTACTTGTCGTCTGCAGAGTCGGGGCTGAAGTCTATATAATAATATGATTTTTTTAATGCAATTAAATGGCAATTTTCTGTCCTTGGTAAACGTAATAGACTATAATACACAATAAAACAATTCTATGTGCACAATTATTCTATCAAAGTTTTTTTTAAAACAATGACTGAAATTGACACTTGTTGTGTGCTTCTGTAAGCTGACGCACAGGGACGCCCATGTGAGTTTGGAGGTCACATGTATCAGCACGGAGAGGATTTCCAGCCCAGCTGCCAGCACCAGTGCAGCTGTATGGATGGTGTGGTGGGCTGTATGGCCCTCTGCCCACACCACGTCCCTCTGCCTAACAGAAACTGTGCCAACCCTCATCTTGAGACCCTGCCGGGTCGCTGTTGTGAGGAGTGGGTATGTGAGAATGACAACAGCATCAGCGAAGACACACCAAATAGCCGGTCTCATCAGGCATCGACAAATCACATTAGCAAACTCTTACAGAATGCTAATGGCTTCCAGTCCAGAATAGACTCCTATCAAGGTAGATGTGCTTTTTATATTGCTGTTCTTAATCCTACACTGCAAATACTACACTGCACCTTAAGGGACAGTCCACCAAAAAAATTAAAATTCTGTCATCATTTACTCACCCTGAGATTGTTCCATAGCTGTATAAATGTCTTTGTTCTGCTAAACACAAATGAAGATATTTGTAAGAATGTTAGTAACTAAACAGATCTCATCCCACATTGACTCTCATAGTATTTATTCTCCCTACTATGGCAGTAAATGGAGGATGAGCTCTGTTTGGTTACTGACATTCTTACAAATATCTTCCTTCGTGTTTATAAGAACAAAGTTAAGTTTAAGTTAAGTTTAACATTTATACAGGTTTGGAACAATCTGAGGTTGAGTAAATGATGACAGAATTTCCAATTTTGGGTGGACTGTCCTGTCTTAAAATTTCGAGTTTCTTTCAACTTAAAAAAATATTAGTTAACTAATGAATTTTATGCAAATTCAACTAATATTTTTAAATTGAATTAATTCAAAATTTTAAGGCAGGTTTTTTTTTTTTTTAAAGTTAAACCAACATTTATTTTTTACAGTGAAGTTTATTAGTGGTGCTTGTGGAGACGCTAGTATTACATTTGCTTAGTACATCTTAAGTTATAGACACCCCAGCAACACATCAGCAACCATCTAGAGATGCAATAGCAACCACCAAAACAGCATAGAAATGCCATAGAAACCACAAGAACATCCTTGGAACTGCCAAGCAACACCTTAGCAACCACCTACAGTAAGATATCTATAGCAATGGCATAACCACTATTGCAAACACTATTGCAAATGTCTAGCAATGTCCAAAACAGCACAGGAATGCCACAGAAACCACAAGAACACCTTTGCAACTGCCTAGCAACACCCTAGCAACCGCTTTAGCAACCACCAAAACAGCATAGGCAGTGCAGTGCCCCAGCAACCACTAGAACATCACAGAAACTACTTAGAAAGCCAACATGTGGTGCCCAGCAAGCACTTTTTGTTTAGACTGTAACAATCCAATTAGTTCACATGTTTGTTTTTAGCATCACTGTTAGAAATCAGGAAGCGGTACAATCTTAAACTAGCCGCATTGAATAACTGTTCTCTGTTTTTATGTTATTTCTCTTTTTTTATTCAGAGTGGGCTTCCCTTCCAGTGTTTCAGATTCCATTTCCATCCCCTAAATGTTTGCCACAGACCACTGAGTGGACAGAATGCTCGGCCTCCTGTGGATTTGGCATCTCGAGTCGCGTGACCAATAGTAACGCAGACTGCAAGCTTATTAGAGAGACGCGCCTTTGTCAGATCCGAGAATGTGACGTCACTCCAGTTCTGAAGGTAAGATGAATGCAATAACAAAAAAGTACAACAAAACAAACACATGGTTGAGTGTGTTTGTAAATGGATGCATGTGTATTCTTGATGGACTTAAGGGTAAGACTTAAGGGTAAGACATATGATTTACACCCCTTTTGGGGACACATACTGTTAAATGTAGGCTAAGCCTATAGCTTGAATGCACTGTAAGTCACTTTGAATAAAATGCATATATGTTTAACGTAAAATATCATAATATGCACATTGATGTCATATTTGAATACATGCAACTATTATACATTTATTGTAAATTATTAAACAGATTTAGAATGTAAAAAAACCCGTAAATTTTTAAACAGCTTTGCAGTTTCGATTTTCGGAAAATAATGATTTTCTGTTGTTTTTTATATCACGAAGAAAGGGCAGAAGTGTCGAAAAACACTGAGGTCTCGGGAACCGGAGCACATTACATTTGCCGGCTGCACTACGGCTCGACGATACCGGCCTCGCACGTGCGGCTCGTGTCTGGACGGCAGGTGCTGTCAGCCCTCTGCATCCAGAACTGTTCGTCTGCGCTTCCGCTGCTCAGATGGAGAGGACATCACACGTAATGCCATGTGGATCCAGCGGTGCCGCTGCAGCAAAAAATACTGTGGAGTGCAGAGAGACAGCTCACCAACTCTCAGTCTTCACAATGACATACACACCTTCTCCCACTGAGAACACACACACACACTGACAGTAACGCAAACAATCCGACATATAACTCGTCATCATGCAAATCCATTCCCCTTCACTATTAACCTACTGTTTCCCAGAGTGTTTTTATTTTTGATCTTTGCGGTAAATATATTTTGCTGTGTCAGGACCTACAACCTGTTCTAGTTTTGTATGTATAGAAAATTTGCACTTTATGTGTTTCTCAATGCAGGCCCTGTTCCAGTGTTAATAGGGTAACATATATTGATCAATCACACTTCACCCCAAAATCAAAAGAAAATATATTTTACATAAAGAAAATGACGTCTACTTTGATTAAAATACTTTTTAGACCAACATAAACACATACTAAAAATGTCTAGATGTAAATTCTTGTCGTGATTAATTGTTATGAAAATATTGTCAAAATCCAAATAGGCTTTAATTATTATTATTTCGTTTGATTTTGGAGTGAAATTGAACCTGGACAGGCTCTTGGCAGGTTTCATGAGATTCACCCAATTATTCAAAGCTATTTTCCTGGTCTTGCTTATTACATACATTCTCCTGAACACTATCAAATATTGTAAGCCTATGTGTTAGTCCTTTCTGCTTTGATTTATTTATTCTATTGTTTTGAACTTTAAATACTCTATTGAATTTGGAAAGAAAAGTGAATTTATTTTGCTTTAGATGAATGACTTCCTGTCACTGTTGATGGGTAAGAAAATGCACTAGATTGCTGTAACTAGGGACGTGAGATTATGATACACATTAGCAACTTTGCGTGCGTTACCTGATCAAGGGACAAAATGAAGATAAAATGACTATTTACTGTTTTTTTATCCAAACTGACATATTTTGTGTGCGTTCGTCAAACTGCTGTGTTTTGAAACCTTTTTGGTTGTCTATTCATATGAGAGTATATGTGGGGGAAATGTGGGATGTTTTAGCACAGATGTGTTTGAGTGTATAAATATGAAAGTAGAGAATGTAGGATATATGAAGTGCTTTATCTTTTGTACAGTGTACAGGCTTCACTATGGGTGGAGTGACTCTTTTAAGACTGCTTCATTTTTCGGGGCATATGTTACATTTTAGACGCTCTCTTATATTGGAGTGAACAGCTGTATAGTTAAGATATCTGATATAATGAGTAACATAAAATTCAACATTTTCAAAGAAAAATGCTGCTCTTTGTCATTTGTCATTGATCAAGTTTAAGCAGAATTCAAACTATTAAAGGGATAGCTCACCCAAAAATGAAAATTCTGTCATCCTTACTCACACTCAAATTGTTCCAAATTTGTATCAATTTATTTGTTGTTTGTGATGAACACAGAGATATTTGGAAGAATGCTTGTAACCAAATAGTTCTGGGGCACCATTGACCATATTTCTAAAAAATATTTCTGTAAAAAAAACAGACAGAAACATATCGTAAAATTGAATTTTTTCCTGTAAAATTACAGGATATAAGGATATATAATAAATAGTTTTCCCCATTCTTTTTATAAATTTGCTGTTTCTGTAGGCTAATTTGACAGTTTTTGACCATATTTCTAAAATAAACTGTAAAAAATAAATATTGTAAAAAAAAACAAGACATTTTCTGGCAGCTGGGGCGCCAGAAATAAACTGTAAAATAACAGTTTTCCCCTGTAAAATTACATATTTCCCCAGTTTTTCGTGTAAATTTGTGTTTTTTTCTGTAATTTTTACGTTTTTAGACTGTATTTTAAAAAACGTAAAATTCAGTTTTTTGGACATTTTACATGAAAAATTCTGTAAAATTCAGTTTTTTGACAGTGTAGTGGAAAAATTGCTTTATGAATTTTTTTGTTCTGTTGAACACAAAAGAAAGCAAACCGTTCTGGGGCACTATTGACTACCATTGTAAACAAAATACCAGCCAAGACCAGCTAAAAACTGGTAGAGGGTGAGTGAATGACAGAATTTTTATTTTTGGGTAAACTGTCCTTCAATAAAAGACTTTAACTTTGTGCGTCACAAAAAGAGACAAAGAGATTGATTCTAGCTTCAGGCCTAAGAGTATTTGGCTCAGCAATACAAACATCACAGTTGCCACTCAAATTCCACACTCTCTTCTGCCAAGCAGTCCTTTCTTCATAAAGCTGGAAGACCACATATGAGTGGATTTCCCTGGATTTTGGCATAAACTGGTCTTAAATCTTAATCTTTTATTCAGCCAAACAATAACAAATAATGCAAACAATAAAACGTAGAAAACAATCAAATCAAAATCAAAGATGACACAACAGTAGAGCGCTGAATGCTTCAGATTTAAAGAGAACACAATAACATCTCTGCTGACATGCTATACGTAAAACACAACAAAAGAACCATATTCATGAGACAACACAGAGAAAGTCACTGCTCTCCAAAAAATAAACATGAGGGCACCTGGATCTTCCACTGCAATACTGGCAAAAGAGTCTGTGTGTCCATGTGCACACAGCTCTTGGCCATCTTTTTAGACTACACAGTTTGGATGATCGCTAAAATCTAAACCACAAGTCCGTCTGCAAATGTTCACTCATTTATTCAAGCTAATATGTTTCCACATCAGATATGAAAGCTAACGCTTAACAGCGAAACTAATATTTGATCTACATGAATGAATGATGCCACAGCCAAGATATGCAGCATCGCTCTTATGGAATCTCTTATTTAAATTGAAGTATTCAAAGGATTATTCCTTCAATGAAATTAAGTGAAGTTCATAGGTCTGTCTACATGACCATGACAACCCTTTTACCATTTGCCCACGTCACTGCTGATGTAAAATGTTTCAGGGATGTTTGCCCTAAGGGAGGTTAAGGCGGTTCAAATTGTTTGCCAAGTTGAAGTAACTGATCTAGCTGAATTGTGTGCGGGCACTCTTAGAAGCTATTGTAAACTTTTAAACGTGTCCCTTGACTACAACAAACACCTTACAAAGAGAAAAAAATGACCATGAGAAAAACAGTTCTTAATGGACATTTTGGACCCAAGTGTCATAAACCCATTTCTAAATAAACATACAGTAATAGAAACCTTATTATTATGGTTAGTGAAAGGAAACACTTGACTTTGAGCAATCCTCAAGAGGTCATTATCATAAATGACTTTTTATGAGAAAAAGCTGTTTGAGAGACTGGGTTGTGAGCAACTCTGGCCTAAATACAATTTTCACATGCGGGATGAGCTAGTTTGTTACCAAATGTAGTTTTGTATTTGTTTTGGATTTTAACTTTACAAAAAAATCCTCCCTGTGTGAGGTTTAGAAAGAGTTTGATGTTCATTCATTGTAAAAGTTGAATACAATTCTGTTCAAGTAATGCAATTCTGTACATCTGGACTATGATGGTTCTAAATCATGAAGTTAAAAATAGAGATGCACTACCTTGTGTTTATGATGAGTCTCAGGTGTATTGATATGCCGCACACTTTTGGAACACATCTCATCAGGTTTGAGGAGTGAAACAACCTGTTGCATAAAGAAAATAGTTATTTCCACAGTGAATGGAACATATGGGTCAACTATACGAGAATGGTACATAATAATATAATAAATAACTGCATTCTTTTAAGTGTGTTGCTCAGTGAGGCAACAGTATTTGTTTGGAATAGTTTATCTGGCTAAGAAACAGTTAGAAAACACAATGCATTGCACCAACACAGGAGGACTGAGGTCTGGTGCAGGTTAACAGAGAGATGTGAGTTTCAGCATGGATCCGACAGAGGAACTGAAAATATGTCGGAAACCAGAACACAGGGTTAAAGGCTGGCTAACATAAACACACACATGAGCACACATGCACACACACACACACACACACACACACACACACACACACACACACACACACACACACACACACACACACACACACACAACCAAACAAGCACACTAACTTTCGAAATAATTTTCGAAGATTTTAATTGATTTCTATTGCTTTTTATGCAATGTTTCTGTAGCTGTTAGGGTACATGTTTACACAAAAATCTTCTGATTGCATATTGATATTTATAATTCTGTTAATATTGATGTATTTAAATAAATCAGCCCCCAGATGTAGGCCACAGCTTTTCTACTGAATGCCATCTGTTTGTGATTTAAGTGCCAAGTACTCAAATTGATAACCACTCAAACACTGCCCTCTAGTGGTATCCGTTGAAACACACTGTCATTTTACAACACAGTAAAGCAGCAAGTCTGGGAGGATACGTGCAAAAGAAAGTGTGACATCATATGTAGTCTTTTGCCATTGCCTTTCTGTGATATAAGGTAGTGTATGGTTTCCATGATGTCGTACTTAAAGCAATGAACTTCAGTCTGACACCCTCAAAAGCAAACTCTCTATGCTCCACCACAGCTGCTTATTTCCATCGTGTTAGATAACCTGTATTCTTGTCAATGTTTAAACAAGTCGATTAAATAAAGCCTGTGTGCCTGCTTGACTATGGCATATTTTAATTTATCATTTTATTAGACTTTTAATTTACTTCCTTAAATTACACCACATGCACAACACTTTTTTTAAGTTACAGTCTTAATACTACTGTAGCACATTAATAAGTTTCATGGTTACAATAAAATATATTATATCATTACCATATTAACGTTGTATCTGAAACTTTGAATTACTGGCACTTCTAGTGAATATTGCTTTACTTCGAATCGCTTGCTGTTTTTCTGTTGGATAAAAGCGTCTTCCAAATGAATAAATGTAATGTAAATATAAACACATTAATAATAACGTAAATTGATATTAAGATATAACATGCTACGCCCTTAAGGCATCAAACTTGCGTAAAAACAAAGCACAGCTCGCGGTACTTTGATGTCACACGCCGTGTCGCGTGGATTTTAACACACATTCAGAGTGTGTGGCTGTATTACGTCACGCCAGTGATGTGATAAAAAGACGCGCGTGTCGGTCGTCTCTTAAAAGCTTCAGGAGATGCTGGTCTGCTCGATGAAACCATTTACGGAGTAATATAACGTCGTCGAAGCCAAAACACTCTTTCGCGTTGGAGTGTTTAAACATTCTTACACGCACGTCAGTCACCATTTAACAAAGCACCGTTCATTCGTTGACTTTGACAATGTGCGCGTGCGGACGCGCGCTGTGAAGAAGACCATCAGAAGAGCTCGAGGTCTTGAAGTGTGGGATACCTTTAACTTTACAAAGTCGACAACCCACTTCAATCTGGAATTACTTTAAAGGTAAGTCGCCATCCGTCCTTCCAAATAGGCGAAACATGTACAGATATTAATATTAAAGATGAATGTCATTTTCTGAAACAAGCTGTGTGGTTTCTGTTAGACGCGTTAGTGGTTTTCATTGTCAGATATTTCAGACGTGTTATCAGATCATAGAATAGATAGATGTGGGTGGTCTAAAGTTTGCATTGCTGAACTGCAATAAATAGCACACTGAGAGTTTTATATTATGCGCTGGCTTTGGAAATGTACATTATTATTTATTTTTTATTATCATTTTTAGATCAAAGCTTTACATTCTTCATAATAACTTTGCTTTGCACAAACAAGGGGTAATGTCAGTTGTCTATTAGGAACTGTAGGACGACCTACAATTGTTGTTAAGGTTCTATTAAGGTATAATAAAGCCTTAAAGCAAGATACTTTACTGTATCTTTAAAAATATCACATGCTTTTACAGAAATCTTTTAATCTATATGTAATTCGTATGCTTTTAAAAGGCATAAATCACCCATAAATAAATAAGCTGTTTTTGACTTGTCTGTGCAACACAAAAGAAGATATTTTTTTTTACCTCTCTGTGGTTTTGTGTCCATACAATGGAAGTCAATGTTGTTTGGTTATCAACATTCTTCAAAATATCTTGTTTTGTGTTCTGCTGAAGAAAGAAAGATACAGGTTTAAATTAACATGAGGGTAAAGGCATTAAGTGATGAATTCATGTCCATTTTTGTAAGTAATTTGAAAATTTAATTGAGTTAGATTCCCTGTAAGCGGCCAGTTAGACAACTTTGTAGCATTGCAATGTCCAATATTATTCAAATGTTAATGTTTGCAAATCTAAAAGAATTTGTAAAACCCATTTTATTCAAACCAACCACTATTCTGAATCCAGTGCCATTGTGTTACTTTTTTAGAATCAGAACACACACACACACACACACACACACACACACACACACACACACACACACACACACACACACACACACACACACACACACACACACACACAATGATTTTATAACAGTTTAAATGACTTTAAACTCATCATTGCCACAATGCAAAGCCCACCACATAGTTTTTTATGGTTGGTACTGTCAGATTAGTGTTAATACATGCTGTCTTTTCATTTGGCTCTCACAGCCATAGCTATGGTGAACAGCCAGGTTACAGGCGGAGCGTGTGTGTCCAGATCGTGTGCGGGCTGTGGGGGTCGTATCGCTGACCGCTTCCTGCTCTTCTCCATGGATCGCTACTGGCACACGCGCTGCCTCAAGTGCTCATGCTGTCAGGCTCAGCTGGGTGATATCGGAACCACCTGCTACAGTAAAGGAGGCATGATCCTCTGCAGAACAGACTACATCAGGTCAGACGCCACCACTCGTATATTTCGTCTCCCTTTATAAACAGATGCTGAAAGCATATACGTGTTTGTCTGTGCGTGTGCGCGCGTGCATGCATGTATTTCATGTTGGAGATGAATAAAATCTCAAGTCAAGAAAAATTCATAATAATGTAAGTAATAAATATATCTAGTAATGCTCATCAATAATTGTTCCATCAGATAGACATTGCTCCTTGAGCGATCATTTTAAAACAAAAATCTCAGGACGTCTACTATCGTTCCATAGACATTTGTGCTTTAGAAAGCACAAATTGAAATTCATTGGTTAAAGGAGATCAGAACCCTGTTAGCCTGCTTATAAACTTATGAACACAGCCAGTGTGTATTTTTAACAACTAATAATGAGTGTGAAAAGGCATTTAACTTGTCCATGTCCAAGATTATTATTATAACAAGGACCTATGTTGATAATGAGACTGTTTGTGGCAAGAGTCTCCAGTCATTTACAATGCAAATAGCCCAGCAAAGCTGTCTAAAGCGGTAGTTGTTATGATATGCCGACAAGCATTTTGTTCTTGTGTTCATTTGCATCAGACTCATTTGCATCCGGGTGCTGATGATATCTGCAGATGCGTTCTCACACGTCCCACAGAGAACATTACAGACACTGCATGCCATCTCAGAAACGTTGTTGAGGATCATTTGATGTTACGCCTGTTGCGTGTATACATTAACGCTGCCGAAGCAATAGCTGTGCTCCTGCACTAAAGCAAACGCAACTTTTAACTGAAATGGTACACTCTGGTGTCCCATTATGTTAAAGCATTGGCATGTATGTCTCACCTCATCTCGTGTCTATCTCGAGTTGACTATACCCAACAGTTGTACTATACTGGACTACATAACATTGTAATACATTATCTTTTTAATAACCATTATTTGTACTATATTAATATCTGATTCATTTTGATTATTGTTCAGAGCTGTTACGATATCAGATTTTCACTTCATTGTTATCATGGCCAAAAAGAATAAACTATCGATATTATTGCAATATTGAAGTTTTTACAAATAAATTATACTATCAGTCAAATTTGTATTTAATGTTGTTTAATTTCATGTTTTGCCTTTTATTAAGCCAATGAGTCACTCCAGTCTAGTAAGGATGGATGATGAATAGCTTATGACATTACAATATGTGTAGTTGGAATATAAAAACGATTATTCGCAATTAATCACAAATAGAAAAAAGACTGGGTTTACATAATATATGCCTGTGTACGGTGCATATTAATTTTGTATTTATAAAGACAAAAACATACATGTACATATATTTAAGAAATGTATACATTTTTATAATTGTTCCTAAATGTGTCTGTGTGTGTGAATACTAAACTTTATTATGTAAACACAAACTTTCTATAATTAACCGTTTGACATCCCTAATCTATAGAATTAACACAGTACCATGGTTTTTAATATCAAGTTTTTAAAGATTTTTAACAGTTATTGTCAATACTGGTATAGGGTGACACCCTGATTTCCAACCCACACTATCAAAACCCATAGTTGGGTCAAACATTGTTAGGTTAATTTAAACACATTTTATATATATTTGAGTTTTTAGGAAACACCCCAAAGTAAGTTATTTTGTAAGTATTTTTTTTTAAACTATTAAACAATTTTCTTTTATTAATTTGGTGTAACTACATCAGGAACAAATTCCAAATGCTGGTAAAATGTTCCACATTGTCTTAAGTTTGAACATCTTTTTCTACTGGCTGTTTGTTTAAAGCAGGAAGTCAAACCATATTTTGAATTCTTTTTTATGGAAAGTGCCTCAATATGTCCTTGGTGGTATGAAGAGTTTCAACCAAGATGTTTGTTTTCTGTTCCAGGTTGTTTGGGCACACGGGTGCTTGCAACGCATGCGGTCAGTCCATTCCTGCAAGTGAGATGGTCATGCGAGCACAAGGCAACGTCTATCACCTCAAGGTTAGTAATATAACGTTTTTATCTCTTATGATTGCATTTGTCTTAGTATGGGCTCATGTGACCGAGAATCAAAGCCGAACGTGACTCCCAGAGATTTGGCTGTAGCTCAACTCTGAAGCACCTATACAGCAGATGTTCATTAGAGCTGAATTAAATGTGTGATTGTAAGGCTGGGCAAAGCCTGCATTTATTACAGCTCCTCATTATTATGTTTTCCCAATGATAACCTTGTTCAGAGCTCATTTCGTGAGAGCCGAGTCAGCCTTGATCTCACAAGAATTAACTCATTAAAAATCATTTGGAGCAACAGGAGGCCATGCTAGCCAAGGAGCATAGTTAGCCCTGACTAGCAGCAATGAACAGCCTCTACAACATGCTAACAGGGTTAAATTCATTCATACATCTATTAAAGTTGAGTCCGGTTCTTTGCCATCTGTTCCAGTGCTTCTCCTGTGCAACATGCAGAAACCAGCTGGTCCCTGGTGACCGCTTTCACTATGTGAACGGCACCATATTTTGCGAACACGACCGACCAGGAGCGGCACTACTTAACGCTCACCTGCAGAATAACCCAGTGCTCACAGACCAGAAAGTGAGTATGTTTTTTTTGTTTGAAATAGATAGGCATAGTCACACAGCTCAATGACAGATAGATTGTATTGCTTTCGGTTTTTTACTGTAGAGATATGTAACTAGTCTTGGTCTGTATTAAAGTATGCTCCAGAGTATAAACATGAAGTAAATGTACTCTTGTGTCTCATAGGTTTGCTGAAGGGCTCCTGGTCTCCTTCACCTTTTCCTCTCTCAGAGGCCTTCAGTGTCCGGCTCCATTCAACAGCACACATATTTCTCCTTTGATGCACTTACATTTTTACAGCCCAAATTTACAAATGTACATTTCAAAGTTACTGACATGGAGATCGAGTATGGGCCGTAAAAGTAATGGAAAACTTTCTACATATCAGATTTGACATCTAAGTCATGATGAGATATATTGAGGCCTTGTCTCTCCCCTCACATTCGAAAACAGAAGTAACACGTTTTCCTTCTCACAGGATATCCTGCCTAACTAACCTCACAGAGGCATTATCTTAAAGCAGTTACGCATAGTGTACACAAGTCAACATGCTACCCATTGAGTTTTTGTATTTTCAGAGTAAAACAGGATATACAGAAAAGGTCAATTTGATTGGCTTTGATAATACATTGATCTAGCAATGACAGGATCATGGCTTACATTCCCAGGGAACGCATAATGAAAATACACTCTTAAAAATAAAGGTGCTTAAAAGGTCAAATTTTTGGTTCCACAAAGAACCGTTCAGTAAAACCATCCCTTTCTTACCTTTCTATAATCTCCTTTTCCCCACAAAGAGACGGATGTTAAAGGTTTTTTATGGAACCATTTAGACAAAAAAAGTTATTCTATGGCATCGTGAAGCACCTTTATTTTTAAGAGCGCATCCCGCATTTATTGCAAGGGGAATAAAAGCATCAGAAAACACGTATAAATGTAAAGTGGGCTTTACATACCGGAATGGAGTCAGGTGGTATTGTGATGTCAGACAAACATTTTGTTTTATTAATTTTGTCTATTAAATCAGGGTTTTAAAAGAAAAGGGAGAGGTATTATGGCATCTACAAAAAAAAGTAATTACATTTTAATTTTGAGTTTTTTCTATCACAATAAGACCAGAAATATGTATTTTTTATTTTATAAATCATTATGATTTGATTATGAGTCATTATGTTGACTTAAATGTCAAAAACAGAATGAATGAAAAACATTTTTTGGACATCATTCAGGGTGTAGAATTGTAAATAGTTTTTATACGCATTCTCTCTGTAACGGACAAATTATCTGCTCAACATGTGATGTCTATTTAATTATCTAATAAACGAAAAATACAACGAAACCCATACATCAAGAATTTTGTTGTTCCTTTTAACCGTACAGATTTCATTGTTCATTGTTTATTACTATTTTCTGCTAGTTATTAGCTTCGGTCCCAGCGGTGCAAACCTGATTACCCAAAGGGTTAGTATGAATAGGGCTTGAGCTCGGACCATTACAGAAGCAATTAAATGTGAGCGCGGAGTGTGCGAGCGTACTATCTGTGCTGCTGTTGCACTGGGGAGGCTGAACTGTACTCTGATCCCATGTTTGAATTTAATAAGGACTAATCTGCCGCCTAGTTAATTAAGAGGCAGTCGCTCCTTTCCGCTCGTTGCCTCAAAACAATCACACACGTTAAATGTTTACCATGTCGCAATTAAAGTACACAGCACAACTTTTCCACCCCCTCTCTCTGCTCACAAGCTCATGAAGCAAAAATGATTTTACTCATTTTAGAATTGACATTTTGAAAGCCTTTTATAATAAACTTTGTTCAGCTTGCCCTGTCTTGCTAGCTCATGTGTTTACGGAATATGCAATCCTTTATTGTGTGAATTTACAGTATATTTCATGCTGCTCGATGCTTTGATTTGTTTTACAGTAGTCATTTTTAAAGAACTGATCTGTAATATAAAACTGTAAATTTGTTTTACAGTAATTTTACAATAGCAGATATTCAGTTTCTTACAATACAATGTCAATAAGTTGAATGTTAAACTTGAAGCACTATCACTGAGAGTAGGTAAGGTTGAAATTCCGAAGCAAAATTAAAGGCATAGTTCAGCTAAAAATAACCCTTTTGTCATTTAAAACCAGTATGACTTTCATTTAATGATAACAGAATTTTTAGAATATTCCACCAAAGCAGCAAATCTGGTATTTTGGATAGATTTATGTACTTTTAAGTAACCTAGCCTACTTTGAATTCACGTTTAAAATGTAAAACACTGTAGTATTACAATGAAATCTTGTCAAATCCAGGTCATTTTTACAGTGGATTTCCTATGTAAAACAAGTATCATGAAATTGAAGACTCTTTAATTTACTGAGCTCCGAAATGGCACCTTAATGCGCTTAGTAATGAAAAAAACGTTCCCTGATGTCAGAGTAGGTGCTGATACTGCATCAATTATTTATTTCGCATTCGATTGAAAAGCATCAGGCAAATTCATTAACGTATGCAAATGATCACAATTGCAATTATCTTCATATCTTGATAAGTAAGGAAATCAAAACCTCGGCACAATTTGAATCCCACCGTGCCTCAACTTACACTTCGCATTCAAACCAATCAAGCTTCATCTGCATATTCCTAATTAACCACGCATATTCACATGCCAATTAGAAGAGCTGAGAGAAAAAAAGCCTCTTAGTCAACAGGCATTATCCTCGATCAGAAAAAGTTTGCAGGTGTATGAACTGCTATGCTGCTTCTGTCATGGAAAAAGTGTTTATGCTTACTAATTAATCATATTAACACATGCAAATGAGTCTAATTGCTTGAGTTTCCATGCCTCACGCTGGGAAAAAGTGGGAAAGAGAATATTTTAGAGGATATTTTTACCAGCTAACCACAAAGAACTCGAGAAATGCTTTGCTTTGCTTCTGACACGTCCAGTGTCGAATTAGCGCTGGGTCATGTTGAATGGTACACGTCTCTTTTATTACATTTTCATTTTTATTAAAAAAAACAGGAAATGATGGGAGAATGAGGTAAGCTGGATCTTAACTGACTCAATGTGGTAAGACATGCTAACAGCCAGGGATGTGAAGTGACATGTGGCCAAGTATGGTGTTCCACTCAGAATTTGTGCTCTGCATTTAAGCCATCCAAGTGCACACACAGTAGTGAACACACACACACACACCCGGAGCAGTGGGCAGCCATTTTTGCTGTGCCGCCCGGGGAGCAGTTGGGGGTCAGAAGCAAAGCAAAGCATTTTAAATCTTTGTCCAAAAAAATTGAATATAAATATTACAGGTTTTGTGCGAGCCTCTGCTGTACGAGCGTTCATGTTTGCGGTCGCCAGATGACAGGAGTTCATATACCCCAAACAGGGATGACAGGTTAAAAAAGTATTCTTTTTTTCCCAGTGGGTGACTTATTTTGTGCAATGTTGTGAGAGCAACCATATGCCAATGCTCTCACTGTGGAAGTGCCATTGAGGATCTCAGGTCAATAAACAAGAGTTTCGATCTGTGTTCTCCCATGAGCTGATCGAGCCGCGTTGATCTGCACTACATTGTTTGTTTGCGTTTGTGGTTGAATCTAGATGAAGTTGAATAAACTATGCACATGATTTCTGTGGCTCAGTGGTTAGAGCATAGCATTAACAATGCCAAGGTCATGGGTTAGATCCCAGGGATTGCACATACTCAGAAACTAAATGTATAATGCAATTTAAGTCGCATTGGATAAAAGCATCTGCCAAAGCGTAAATGTTTGCCGTGGGACTAAAACGAAGACTAAAATAAAAAATAGCTGACAAAATTAACACTACATTGAAAGTTGAAAAAAAAAAACATTTTAGCATTTCAACAATTATTCAATTATAAAAGTTTCGATTTTAAATGTAGCCAGAAATGTAATCAAAATGTAGTTACAGAACTTATCAAGGTGTAACTCCAGACTTCTTACAAAGTATTTTACAGTATTTTAAAACTACAAAAAAAACTACAAACACTAAAGTATTTTGATACAAAATATAAAGCCATTTTCATCAACCCCATCAAATACAAATTACCAAATTTTGTATTTGAAATACATATATCATAAATTGCACTTGTGTATTGGTGTCCTTGTGTTGTTCTAATTGCTTCTATTGTTTACCTCATTTGTAATTTGCTTTGGATAAAAGCGTGTGTAAATACTGCCTGCTAACAGCAAAGTCATAGCTGCTGTGACACACTTTGACTTTTTTTGCGAGGACGAGAAAAGACATTGGATTCTTAGGAATTTTATGGAGCACCATGTCTCAACACAAAATCTGTTAAATCTCAAAGCATTGTCTTATCTAAAAATGTTGACGGTTTCATAGGACGCAGATGCCTGGTCTGAAGTTAACTTCCGGCTGTGTTTGTTGATCGGTCTGGCTAGGGCTAATAATATTAGTATTTATATTTGATTTAATTTATATTAATATTAACTTATATTACAATTGTATTGTATAATAATTGTATTAAATAAACAATTTGTTGATTTTTATTGTATATTAATTTTATTAAATTAACAATTTGTTGAATGGGTCGTGTAACTGTGTCGAACTTAAGTTTAGCCAAGTAACGGTTCTTCTACTGGTAACCCAAAATAATACTGACTAGTAGTAATAGACCAATATATCGGCCAATATTTGGATGTTTTTTATTAATTGCATCGGCTGATATATTTTTACAAATGGATGATGTTTTTTTCATAAAAATGCCACTAAAATGTAAAGCAGGAATTTGCCACTTAGTAATGTAAAACGATCACAGTAAAATGGGTCGTATAAGGTGGATGAGATACAAAGATAGTATTGTAATAAAATGTTTAAATTGATATAGTTTATTTATAATGGTATCGGCCATTAAAAAAACCTATCGGTCGACCACTACTGGCTAGATATACTGTTAACTTGCTAGCTAATGTAATTGAGCTGTTATTTCTTTTGCTTGTTATCAGAAATAATCTGCAGGGACTCTTTGAAACCAGCTATAGCTAATATAATGAGGAAACAAAATAATCGAGAAACAGGACATGAACTCATCTTAATGTCTTGAAACATGTACACTTACTGCTAGGGCCCTCAATATGAAATATCAGAGCATTCTCTTTCTTTTCTACATTTTTTAATAGTAACAGCATAGATAGGAGAGGAAGTAATGATGTAAGCGAGACATAAACGCATGCCACACGAGCTCCACACTACATTTTACGAGGTGGCTATTCACGTTAGTTTGTTCAAAAATACAAAAGCACAAATAAAGCTCCGCCCTAAACCTAACGTCACCAGCAGATCGTACCAAAATGTACGAATAAGATCCTAGGAATTCATACAAATAGCCGCCTCGTACGAACCGCTGTCTGCTCTGACAGACCGCAGACTAAGCTCCGTCCCCACAAGTCTCAACATTTTGGCAAAACAAGGCCCCCGTCGGTTCACAGTCATCCTACACGTAATATTAACTGATTAGACTCTCATATCGCAGGGGGGTGCGGCTGGCTGTCGCGCGCTCCCTCAGGTCTCCATCAGATCACTTTCTAGAACACGTCTCTCCAGTGTTAGCTAGTAATGAGCCACTTGTGCAGTGAATCAGTAGGGCCTCTGTGACGGAGAGACAGACTTGACAACTGTGAACTTCCCAGAGCAGAGAATGTCAGAGAAGGAGATAGGCAAAGTGAAAAAAAAACTGCTCGGCGGCCAATCGGAGCGCTTTGAATAATTAAGGCGATCGGCTTAATTAGCTCAATTACGTTAATTTGACCACGGAACATGGCCATATGGTGAAAGGAAACAAAAGAGGGGGGAACTAATTAAAAGTAAAATAATGAGGATTTTAATTAAGCTTTTCCCCAGACGTCAGTGAGAGGAGAGAGTAATTAAAGTACTGTAGCGCTGGCAACATTGCTCTCTCTCTCTCTCTCTCTCTCTCTCTTCTTCACTCACTCTCTCAGAACTGTGAGGGCTCAATCGGTCTAATTAAATCTGTAAATAAATTAGCTACATGGAAGCCTGCTTGAGTTGACACCCTACCCCCAACACAAACACTCACCCACACGCATCTCCTATCTTTATCTCCTGACTCCATAGCATTATGACTTACGGGTGGGGCGGGAGGGTCTACTCTGGGCTCGTTTCGAACTAAATTCTGGCAGAAAGTAGTGGAATCTTTGTGTTTCTGTTTTAAGACCACCACTGTTGCATGCAAATATAGTTACAGTTACTATAACTACAGTTAAACTTTGGGAACCTGGTAATCAAGTCCAGTTTATTGTCTGCTCCACAATTTACAGACAGGACAAGTAAACGCCACGCTACGAAAAACGCTATTGCACCACTGTAAACAAAAAACAACACGACTTAGTTACGACTTCCCATGAGATCAGGTTGGTCTTACAGTAATTTGTGGCATGGTCACAAAATTGAATCTATTGCTTCATGCTATGGACACGAATTTCCATTTTTTAATCGAATGTATTTTAATACGAAGTATTTTTTATGTTTTAATACAGTATATATTAACGCAATCTGATGGGAATTCGTACCTGTTTTACGAGGTGGCTCATTCATGTCAATTCATGCGATCTCATATTTACGTTTTATTATCATTTGACTTTGCCCCGTGATGTTAGGTTTAGAGGCGGGGTTAGGGTGGGCCTTTATCGTTACTTTGACATCTCATAAAATGCGTACGTTTGAGCAAAATTAGCCCTTGCGTTTGTGATTTTAGGGTTTGGGGTGGTAAAAGGTTGTACAACTTCCCCTGATATCAGGTTATAAATATATACATTTTATGTATATACACGCTAGGTCTGTATATTGAAAGTTGTGTCCATGAACACGAATCAATAGATTCTAAATTTCATAACTAAGTCACGAACTGCCGTGAGACTTTACCACGTCAGATTATTTCTTGAGCCTGTTTCCCCTGACTTACACTGAGCACATTAAACCTTAAACCTGTGACATGTCAATAGACTTATATGGCTGTAGCTAACATGTTGGGTCGATAATATTTAGAATGTTTTTCTAATTTTCTATAATCTGCCAACATTTTTTGTTATATAGCATTTTGTTCGTAAAAAGCCACTTGGGTGTAAAGTCAGTATTTGACATTTTTCTATATATTTTATTCAGATTTACCCACATATCATTTCATGGGTGAAATGTGTTTTAATTCCAAGCTACATGCTAAACCACAATAATTGTTTATTTAGTTTCACCAATTTTCTGCATGTCTCTCATTTACTGTAATTGCTATCAGCCTCTTTATTGGCCAATCGACCACAGTGCCTTTTAAAAATATCAGTATCGGCCATTAAAAAACCCATAATTGGTTGACCACTAGTCACACATGACCCCCCCAACATTAATGTGTTCTTTTAGATCTTCTATATCTAGACTCAAGAGTCACTGGCTACCTCAGGCATTGCATCAGAGGCAACACTAAGCCTTTTATATTACCCATGATGCTCTGCTCATTCCATTTCTATTCCTGTTAAGTCAGTTCAGTCCACCCGCCGGTCCACACAATGTCGGACTGAAGTGTCTCTCTAAATGACTGATTTGACCATAATATCTCATTACAGCGGAGCTTGCTTACATTCTCTCTACTTCTGTATGCCCCCCAGCCCCCCATCTTTTGTACTCACATTGATAGCACGTTTTTAATTAGAAAATGCATTCAGACTGGCAATGAAGTCATTTGCATATTAAATTAACAGCTACTTACATTCCATGGTGCTTGGCAAAGCAGCTAGTTACAAAAGGAGAATGAGAGAGAACCGTGTACACAAACTGCTATGTAACACATTTTCACCTTTATTTGTGTACATCCTCAATTTCAAACCTAAATCCATGATCTGTTCATCTGTTCGGCACAGACTTGAGTCAGAGTAGATGCATTATTTCATCTTGCTTGAATGAAATCTGGTTTGTATAAGGGATTAAAGTGTATTTGTACAGTTGTGTACCAAGGTGTCTATCCCCATCTTCACAAAGTAACAATAAAGCTCCATTTGCACACTCAAATTCAAGTGAATTTCCTGTCATTTGAAAGAATCTGTTTTACTCTTACATGGCTTGTCCAATTACAAATCAGAAAGGACCTCGAATTCCCTATAAGTTACTTGTCGCTAAAATAGCCCTAGAATGCAGATGTAAATACCTTTTGAGTCTTCGGTCATGCAAATATGTTATTTTTTCATCTCACCCCACCCCTTAACTTCATTTTCCCAATTTACAGCACCTTATCAGCCCCAGTGTATTTACTATTTCTCCCACATCTCTCTTCAAGACAGTTTAGAATGATAGTGGCAGTGTTGTGTCGGTTTGAGGGCCCCAGAGAGCTCGACTCTCCTCTTAGTCCCCTCAGGAAAGCCAGATGCTGCTATTCACCCCAGAGACTGAAATGTACCAGAGGACCCTGACTTCATGAAAACATTAACAGCAACTGCACAGGGAATGCATTTTATTTCTTTACAACAATGCCAATCACTGGACTGTACTGGACTTCTCAAGTCTACATTCAGGTCCTGTTTTTATAAACAATAAAATAAATTCATGTTCCATTAAGTGTTTCATGATAAAGAAGCATGTTTAGTTTTATTTCTATACCGCCTCCTCTGGGAAAACATCAAGTATTGAGTTCCGGTTAGGGTGTTGATGCGCACCATTGATAGGCCTGGACTTTCAGGAGTGGTTGTCATTAGACACAGAGCGACTTGTACACTTGTCCCTAGTGAGGGAAGTAAACTAGACAAACAAATTAATAAAGATGTACTGGTGAAGTCAAGCAGGGTGTCTTAAACTCCATTCACCATGGTACAAGTTCCAGTAGCAAACAAACTCAAGTGGCTTTTTGTTTAATAAACGATGGCTACAAAACATTACTGGCACCAGGATTTTAGGAAACAAATACAATGTTTTTCATTTCAAGACAAATAAACACAAACATGAATTTCAAGAATGTTTTTAGTGTTTGGTATTTAAAACATTTGTGTAATAATAGCATGCAAGCAGCTGCAATGGATAAGATTCAGAACCCCACATTTTTAATGTGGTCTCAGATATTGGACATTAATCTATAGACTTGGTACATTAATCAGAGAATGAATGCGCGTCCATATATTGCCTACTTTTCAAAAATGAAGCCACGGAAAAAAATTAAGAGACTACTCCAAAATTATTTTCATTTAGCCTATATTATATATTATTATATTCAATTTTTTATTTTTTTTAATTTACTATTAATATGTATGTATTTAAGTTAATTTTTGGTTCATTCTGTGAACTACTAACAACATTACTTCCAAATTCAATAAGACTGATTCATTTATTTGCAGAAAATTGTTAAAACACCAAAAATATGAAATGTTTGTAGATCTTCAATACTGCAAAGAAAACAAGTTCATATTCATTTAAACAATACTCAGTTTACAAATGAATATATGATGGAATAAACCAGATTTTTTTCACAAGCTTTGCATTCTCTCAGTCTTTCACATTGCTGTTGGGTAACTGTCATTCCTTAGGGTTTTTTCTGTTGGAATTAAACAGACACTGGGCTAGAATTACCACAATACATGCAGAAATACTTCTTAAATGCAAAACTGGAGTGGTTTCTTAATGTTTTCCATAGCTGTAGTTTGATTATAAATGTTTTTAATATCAACTGGTATGTGTGGCACTATAGAAAAGTCATGTGTTCGATTCCCAGGGAGCACGAAAAAACACAGACCTTGAAAGTGATGTAAGTTGCTTTGGGTAAAAGCAACTACCAGTTGCCTAAATGTATCTGACATGCATCCTTTCTTTAGCTACATCTCTCTCTCTCTCTCTCTCTCTCTCTCTCTCTCTCTCTCTCTCTCTCTCTCTCTCTCTCTATCTATATCCCCCACAGCCCAGGTGGGTTTGACTGTTCATTAGCACCCTGTGAAGATGAACAGATGCAGATGGAAACACCTTTGCACAAACACACACACACTGACATCAGAAACACAGCACACAATTAAAGTTTCAAGACACTGAATATCACCAGGATTTCGATCATAATTAGAAGACTTCACCTTGTTTTTGGGTAAAAGTCACAATCTTTCAAATCAGGTTTGAGGGCCCTTTGCACCTTATATGTTACCTGTAGAAAGCGTCCCTTTATTTCTACTCTTTAGCTTGTCTGTCATTATTCACATTTACAGATGCCTTATCCAAAGTGATGTATAGTGCATTCAGACTTTACATTCTATGAGAACGTGAAGAATCAAACCCATGCCCTTGGCATCATCAAAGTCCCAGTCTACCAGTTTGAAAGAAGGCAGAACCTTTTTTTTGTGATGCTTCAAACTTTTTATTAAACACAGATGGAAATTAGAATAAATTCTCTTTTCTATACAATGAAAGAACAGATGTTCCAAAACTCACTATTTAAGAATTGCACCTAGTTGACATCATGATGCCAAAACTTTCACATGTTTTGTAATGATTGTGACATGTTATGAATAGTGAAAATTCAAATATGAAAATTCTCGAATCTAAATCAATGAAATCATTCAATTTCTATTAAAATTCAATCATGTTATCTGCACATACCAACACAATCTCACAGGAACTTGTAACTATTTTACGAGGCGGCTCATTCGTACAAACTTTTCTGGGCGATTTACATAGTATGAATTCATACAAATTGGACACCTGTTACTAATTCCTGTGAGATCAGGTTGCAAATCAAAAGTTTGCAGCTTTAAAATCCACATCCATAAATAAAGATCCACCCATCAATATTCATCAATAAAGAGATCTAAATGACTCCAGTGGGTTAATAAATGTCTTACAAATTGAAACAACACTTTTGGTAGAGAAAACGATTCATTATTTGAGCTTATATAGCGAGCAATATGTTGCATATCCATTGCAACACCAGCGCAGTGAATTCATATATGGCGGCACGTCTATAACTGGTTCTTGCCAATTGGTTCTTGTGTGTCTCTCTATGAAACGCACATGTGACAACTAGTCACAAGAACCAATGAGATTCAACAACATGATAGCAATTCTAAAGAAAAAGTATTTATTTGTGTTCAACTGAGGAAAGGAACTCATATATATCTAGTATGGCATGCGGGTGAGAATTTTCATATTTAGATGAACTATGCCTATAACTTTTAATAAAGTTTATTTGAAATTCTCTCATCTTTTACTTTCCCACTTGTCATTTTAAACCTGTATGACCTTCTTTCTTCAGCAAAACACAAACGAAGATATTTTGAAGAAAGTCGGTAACCGAACAGCAGCAGATTTAAATCACATGGGCACAAAACCAATGCAAGTGAATGAGTGCCAGTTAGCAACATTCTTCAAAATATCTTTTTTTGTGTGTTCTGCAGAAGAAAGAAAGTCATGCAGGATTGAAATGGCAAGAGAGTTCATTTTTGAGTGAACTATCACTTTAAATTACTGCCTGTTTCTCAAGCAAAGCTTTCATAGCTTCATGGACTTTGCATGCAGTGCAGCACAAGCCTTTACCGCACACTTTTATTTGGTCATTCTCTTCTGTCAATGTGAATAGATTTCTCGTAGTAAAATGTCAGTTGGTTTGGCATTTGAGTGAGAGATATCTCTCACAAAAAAGGTGAGGCAGAGTGGCCTCCAAACTCTCTGTCATGACTCTTGCTAAGGCCTCACCGTTGTTTTGAAACTGACAGGGTGTATCTGAAACAGACGGTGGAGAGGGCAGGCGTAGAAAGCGAGGAGGGAAGGGGTCCTGCGGCCCATGAACTGAGACGGTGTGAGAAAGAGGATGGATTCGAAAACTGAGATAAGCACGAGCTAACGCCTCACGTGCGCTATGGCTAACCTGAAAATGCCACGGCCAAAACGAGTATGTGTGAAAAACATAAGTGTGTAGTGTGTGTATGTAAATGCCAGAGCTCTTCAGAGACAACCCCACCTTACTGAACCACAGCGCATCTCTCTCTGTTATCACACTTCACACACCTGCTCACACAGACAATAGGGGCCACACTGTGGAGTATGTGAGTGTGTTTATGGAAAAAAGACCAGATCAAGCAAGGTCAGGAGAATCTTCATCCGAAGCGTCTTTTGGGCTCACCTGCTCTTTAATCTGTCTAAACAGTCAAACTGTGGTTTCTAGGTCCCATTATGTGTGTGTGTACATAAAAGAGTAATTTGTGCGCATGCATTCTGATAAACAGATGCTGTATCTCTGTTCTGATGTTTAGCTGTCATAGTGCATCCCAGCAATATAATTTCTTAAAAAAACAAAGCTTTACAACACACTCCACACAAGTCAGAAAACGCTTGCTTGTTTTGCAAAATTTGGTTTCCCACCACAAATACAAATATCTACACATAACAATCATTAGCTAAACAAGAACAAAAAATGATTTCTTACTTAGTATTTTTGTCTTGTTTTCCAGTACAAATATCTAAAAACTCTTAAATCAAGATACAAATCAAGTCTTGCTGAAATCAGAAGATAAAGTCAAGTTTCCTGTCAAAATTAAGCAATGCCTATGGCCAAACAAGCCAATGGACTTAAGAAAATTAACATTCAAGTTGTCAAGGTAATTCAGTAAACTTAATTCAAGTTTTCTTTCCCCATTGGCAGATATTTTGTCTTGTTTTAAACAAAAACAATTAGTTTTGATAATTTTGTACCGGAAGTTACATTTTGCTTAAAATGATTAGATTAGATTCAAGTTTATTGTCATTACACATGTACAAGTACAAGGCAACGAAATGCAGTTTAGGTCTAACCAGAAGTGCAATAAGCAAGTGCAGGATATACAGCGGTTGCATAAGTGCAGTATTATACAAGTAATTTACAGATGGATATGTACTATGAACATAATATACAGATGGCTATTACTATAAACAGAAATATACAGATGGATATATACAATGATAAGTTAGGCTATGGTGAGCAGTAGTGTAATGTATATAAAGTAGTGCAAATAAATTATGGACAGAAGCTATCCAAGTAACAGTAAAATATAGTGTAATATATAGCAGTGTAATATTTTTAGATTCTTGTACTGGAACTGATGTGGTCTTAAAAATACAGGTGAAGGTGCATCAGCATTAGTCATTGCTGTGGTTTTGTACTTTTTTTAGGAACCCAAACCTCCAGTGGAGAAAAAACCTTGGGAGAACCCGGACCCAACCAGGGGAACCAGTTGTGAAGTCAAACATTAGTACAAATCGCTCCATCGTACATAGAAATTTGGGACATTATTGGAGCAATGTAGAGATTTTAGTGGTGATTTTTGCAAATGGCTCACTCCACCCCTCTAAGGTGGCCAGACATAGGATTAGGATGTCGATTTTTGCTTCTTTGCCGAAGGAGATAACATATTTACGAAATGCACTCTGAAGAGCAGTTTGTCCGTTTAGGGCCACTGTAGAAACAACATGGCGAATTCCATACAAGCGGACATGAGGTATGTGTAGATAGAAATAACTCATTCTAAGATAATAAAAACACTTCATTATGTAAGGTCTTTATACACCTCTGAAAACATAGTTAAATTATATTGTATTTCTGTAAATAGATTCCCTTTAATATCACATATTCCACCTTCAAAAATAGAACTGAAATACATGTAAGAGAATGGGACGTTTAGTCACCCTAATTCCAACCCGTCGTTGTAACTAGTCAAAAACATCAATGTTTTATAACGTATTTGTCACATCACATATTTTAACAAAACTTTACACAAACAGAACACTTTTGTGCACACTGCTGCGGATGCATTGCAAGACATGCAGATCTGTCAGTTAACATTTTGTGAAACTGTAATTTTGCAAAACTCTTTTGTCATTCTAGATGCATAAGAGAGATTCACAATAACATATTCAACAACCCCCGACACAAAAAAACTAGCTCTCTCTTTAGAGGAAATAAAAATTTAACAACCGTGTCAACTGAGTTTGAACCTACAGACAAAACCGAGTGCAGTGTTCATGCATCTACGCTTGTGTGTGTGTGTGTGTGTGTGTGTGGTTATTGTATAAGTCACAGAGGAATTCTGATAAGACTTTTGGAGCCAGACTGTAGACACTGTGCAGCAGACAGGCCGATGACTGCGCAGATACTGGGTGGAACTGGTAATAGTGCTCACTTTCTCCCTCTTTCACCCCTTGCTCTCTCCCTCCCACTTCTTTAGTTCTTTTTCGATTCACTCACCCATTTAGAGCTCTCAGATTCTTCCGCAGCATGCATGCGCTGTCGATTTAACCTTCTGCCTCACTTTAAAGGAACAGTTTACTTAAAAAATTAAATTCTGTCATTATTTCATTACTCCCATGTGATTTAAATCTGTATAACTTTCTGTTAATAGAAGACCGCCCTTTATGACCCCCACAGTCACCAGTTAAGTCGCAGTGAACACACATACTGATAAAAAATGTTAAATGCAAGGATAAAAGCATCTCCCAAATGCATAAATGTTATTCTGCCCCTGGTTCATGGATTCGGACGACTTGCAACGCACTTATATTTACATATTGCGATATTAAACAGTAATATTAGTATTTGTATTATTCTTGCTAACTTTTCCTTTTGTGTTCCACACACTGAAGGTTGTTCATTTTTGGGTGAACTGCTATGAAAGAGGTCAGCTGTACTTGAGCGTTCTTTAGTCCATGTTAACGTCCAATTAATCTCCTCGATCCGCCATGCAGATGGACTCTGGAGTAAATTCCTACCAGTGTGATAGGAATCAGGATATGAAAGGATGTATGGCAGTTGTTCTTTTATAAACATATGCTTGAGAAAAACTACGACTGTGAATAACTACAGAGCTGAAATGAAATATGACTGATTCTTATCATTATTAGATCATCCTGACTGTTTCTCCTGTCTTCACTTTATATTTCAGAATGTTTAAATATCTAGCTTAAATATGTTGTTTATATAAGTTAAAGTGATCATTTCTGTCATTTCAAACCTGTATGACTTTCTTCTTTCCAATGGGGTCCAAGAACTGTTTGGTTACAAGCATTCTTCCAAATATCTTTCTCTGTGTTCATCAGAACAAGGAAATCTATACAGATTTGGAACAACTTAACGCTGAGTAAATAATGACAGAATTTTTTATTTTTGGATGAACTGTCCCTTTAATGCTGTCTTCATAACAAAAGTCCAAGAAGCCGAGCTCAGTGTTTAGTAAACTAGCCATAAATTGAACCTTGCAGGCTAATAAAACCCAGCTCATTCAATGATACATCTCTGAAAGATGAAAGACAGAGTAGGAGGTGAGAACGAGAGAGAGAATAAGAGAAGAATAGTGTAGATGAGAACAAGTTGGAGGTTTGTTTATAACTGAGATGAAGTGGACCATCACAAAAGGAGTCAAGCAGAGGTTGTGAGAGTGATAGAGAGACTGATTAAAGAAGAGAAACACACAGAGAATGAGCCATAGTTACATTCCTAGTGAGCTTGGAGATGTCCAGAAACCCTAAATGAGTCTGTGTTCAATATCTACAGCAACATCTCACCGCTTTAACTGCAAAGCTTCGATGTCTACCTGCAGGATCTGTTAGCAGTGCTATCTGTTTCACCATCTAAATAACATGTGCTACACGTCGCATTGAGAACAATAGATGAGTAGTTGGCAAGGTAATGAAACAACAAACATCTGTGAAACATGAGTGTGATTTATCACCATACTGAAGCAGCTCTGATCTAAGAGTCATTGTAAAGGGATTATAAGACAGTTATTAGAGTTTTGTTTTCAGTTTTATTCAGATTTGTTTAATATATATTTTTAGTTATCATAAGATCATTTTCCGATTTCTTTGCATTTTTCCCAATGATAATTGATCCTCTGTATTTTTATCAGTTTTGTGGTGTGGATTCTGCAATACTCTTATTTTTTTTGGTTTTATCGTTATACATATTTATCGATATACATGTTAGACCTCATTTTCCCTTATATAGAAGCTTGCCTTAGCAATTTGATGCATGAACTGAGTTTTTTGCTGGAAAATACTTTGAGAAAAAGAGAAAATGTATTAAAATACATATTATTAACATTACACTATTCTACAAGACCTATAGCAGATCTTTGTGTGGTCACACAAACACACGTCGCCACCCAGCTTGCGATCCCGAAACTCAATTCACACATAATCCCAAATTTCCTGCAACATTCCAGCATGATTTTTTCATTCTCCCTTCTCTCTCTGTGAGACAATCCACCAGCTACCACACAAACACAACCAACAGCCGTGCACACGCCTTAACAACCCAGACTCTTCGTCATACAGTTTTCAATCTCTAGAACATTCTTTTGGTTCATTTAAGATGTACCAAACAATCTAATCCACATAAGTAATATACACCCACTCCCAAGAAAGACTTACATTCCTTACTAGTGTAAGCAATGATGTTAAGAGAGCAGAATGAATTAAGAGAAATATGAAAACTATCATAAACAGGGAGGGAATCACAATCCCACCACGTCACGCAACAGTCAGGCGCCATTACTCGCAAGAACCAGGAATACCCTGCAGTCCAACCCGTGAAACACTTTGGAGTTATGTTAATGTCTCCCAAAGATCAGATTGCGTGTCTTTTCTCTTAGCATGCTATGTTTTTGTGCTCAAGCCTTCTGGATGTGTCCCATTGTGTTGCTCTACTCTGAGCGCTTCTTTTCCAGGCTCCCATCTGGGCTTTGGGGGTGGGGAGTTTTTTTTTTGTAACGGCTTTAATTGTGTAGGTGAGGCCGTACTTAAAGCACTGCAGCTAATTGGCTGTAAATGAGTCCATCTGCTTTGATTTTTGGAGTGAGTCTGCAGTTCTCATGTCTTACAGTCTTTACATTTCCCACCGTTTCTTTCCATCTCTGATAGATTTCTGCAAATGGATATTACAATAAAGTTCATGTAAATAAGCCAATGTGACCTGGCACGACCCAAGTCACGTTTAAATAGAAGACACAACCGTATAGATTTAGCCACAGGCCTTGTGCACATTTTTATTTGAATGTGCAGGCTTTTCTCTCGGTTATGTTCTTCTTCTACACTGACTTCACACTGTCAATTTTTAGGATTGACAACCGTATTTACTTACAAGTGTGAGTCTCGAAATGTCCTGTTCACACAGCGGCTTACAGTTGCAGCTTGAATACTGTCTGTATGAACGAGCAACCGAACTCAAGCCCGTATCTATCTACACGTGTTGCCTGTAACCATAGAGACGCACGCAAATATCATAGATTGCATCTTCCTTCGACACCGGACGTGGCGCGATGCGACAAAAGACATTAGAACCCATTACAATTTTGTCCACACTAGATGCGGTGCGACGCGACAATCACATTAAAACAAGCCGCGTGCTGGGCAATTCGCAACCTCATCGCTAGATGTCGCTAACAAAATCCACACAGTGCTTTTAACATTAAGGGGCAGTTTCCCGGACAGGAATTAGACTAGTCCTAGACTAAAAGAAATGTAAAAGCTGTCCAAACTGAAAACAACTTGCACTGACATATCTTAAAATACATCAGTGCCTTTGTGTTATATTAAAATGCACACGAGTAATGTTTTTAGTAAGGTATGTTTGTTAAAACTACTGAAATTTCCCAATTAAACTAAGGCCTGGTCCAGGCTTAAACTAATCCTGTATTAAGCATTTTATCATTTTAGCTTTAACACTCTATTAAACGTTCAATATCACGTTTAAAGTGTTACATTTTTGCGTGTGATCTCATTTATTGCGCTACACCAAATAAATAAAAACGCAATACTCATATACAGTACGTGCAGTCTGTTTACAATAGAGGGCTGCCGTTACACTGCTGCATCTACGAACGTTTATATAATGCCGCATCTGCTGTTTAATGTCGGAAGATCGGCCAGATTAAGGACCAGAACTAACCGTTTTGTAGTACATTTGTAGTAATAGCCAAAAATACATGGTATGGGTCAAAATAATATTCTATGAAGAAATTTTGTGACTTTTATACCGTAAATAAATCCAAACTTTATTTTTGTGACTAATATGCTATGATAAGAACTTTAATGGCGATTTTCTTAATATTTCGATTTCTTTGCACCCTCAGATTCAAGATTTTCAAATAGTCACAGTCAAATATCGTCCTATCCTAACAAACCATATATGAATGGAAAGCTTATTTATTCAGCTTTCAGATGGTAAAAATCTAAATTTCGAAATTGACCCCTAAGACTGGTTTTGTTGTACAGGGTCACATATATCTGCAGCACCATCAGAGATAAAGCAGAGCTCAAATCCAAATGCTTAGCACAAGTCTTAAATGTAAGGAAACCGATTTAGTGCAAAACAGTCAGCAGTCAGCTTGCTCTCTTATCACTATCAAACAACCTGAGTGAGTTTCCTGTCTGCTTCTTCAGTTCTTATCACTCCATCACTCAACAGACAGCTAGTGCGGCATCTTTCTCATGTTCATATTTTGGTATAATCTTCAGTCCAACCATCTACACCATTCATTTGTTTTCAGACGTGATAAGAGTGATGATTGTACAGTATGAAAAGCATCAAAAGTGGAAAGATACATATCTTAATGAATTATTGTGCTGTGACAACGGTTTATGGCAAAAGAGAGAACGAGATGGGAAGAGATTGTGTATGTGTACCTGTGTAAGTGGAGTTCAGGCTTGATCATGTGATGTGTGGGATAATTGAGAGGAGGCACTTCATGTGGAATGCTTGCTATTGAAAATAAAGCATTATGGAGCGCGTCGATGCGTGTTCGTGGGAGTTAACAGTTTAAAGTGCTGGCTGTTCCATTAGACAACCTCTTCTCATACAATAACACTCATTAACGCTAATGGGCTTTATTATTAGTTGAATATACACTAATTCATTAGTGCTGCTGCATGCTTATAAAAACCTCTCACCCTAAGATTTCAAATTCAGCATGTAACATTTGTGCTACGGATAAGAATAAAAGATGTGCTATTACTTTTGCAAGTGAACAGCTCAAAACAAGTTGTTTTGCAGAGCAATGTCTTTGCACCCAGAACATCTTTGGCAATGAAGAGCCCCAACCACATGCAACAATCCAATATCAATATCCTGCTCCAGATAATTATACTTGAAAAACCTTGGGTTGTTTTATCTACTCAATGGCTGGGTTGAGCCAGTTGGGTCATGTTATTTTAACGTAACCCAGTTCGATGGGTTAAATGTTGGGTAATTTACACTTTTACGTTGAAATAACCCAACGCTATGGTTACTTGATGCTTCAGCCCCAACTCCTGCCTTAAATCAACTCAACGTTGGAATTGTTGGGTCAACCCGTTCTTACTCCTGAATCGTCACTCACATATTGACACTCGGTCAGCTCTGAAAATCTGTGATTTATTTGAGTCATTAGTGGAATTTATTATTATTAAGTTTTTTTGTTAAGTCGATAAACACCTGACACGAGTGTTGCGTCAAGCTATGATGAACTGTGTATATATTCTATATGATAAGCTGTTTTTAAATGTTTGCAGCGTCCCGTCTGGAGTAGACGATGTAAAATTGTCTGCCGCCAGTGAAAGCATCTGTGCTGTAGTCGCATATAGTATGTTTTATGTTTTTCTTATATATTGAGTTTATCTTCTGTTTTTTGGTTGAATGCTTAAGAGTGGCTGAGATCACCAAACTCTTCCCCGTCCGTGTCATCAAGCTTTTGTTGGTGATTTTGTGCTATTTTATGTTAACCTTATTGTTGTTATGTAAATGTACTGTTAAAGCATTTTTTTTCAACAGATATTAGAACATTTTAATTGATTTATATGTGGTTGTATTGAAAATAAACTCTTCTGTTGTTATATGAAATATTTGTATAGTAATGAAAAGTAGTAAAAGCATATGTAGCAACCCAAGAAAAAACTGCTTAAAAATACTTATAGGTTGACTGCACAACCCATCCTGTTGGTTAAAAATAACCCATGGATGGGTTTGTTCCATATAATGTTGACCCAACATTAGGTTGCAAAACAACCCAAACTGGGTTAATTTCATCCCAATGTTTATTTACTGTGTATACATTAAGGATCAAATATCTTCTGATATTGGCTGTGATTATTTCACATGCGTTTGGACAAGTTGCTTGTCATTTAAAAACTTGCCCCTAGTAAAGACAGTGTTAGTTTCTACCTGAAGTGAGTTTTGTTTTTATTCACTTATTTTTAACTCATGCTGGTGTGTAGGGTTCGTACCAGGCATAGTAAGTGTTAGCATTGTTTTCTTTAAACAGGCCTTGTTATTGTGCTTTACAATCCTTAGGAAATTTCTATAGCCACATCCATAGCAAGCAGCTTGTATAAGGCAACCATTGTTCTTAAAATGTCTTCTGTGAAACCCGGTGCTGGTATAAAATTTGGAGATCAAAAAACATTTTCCACCTAAGGATCCTCAATTTCCCCTTAACTACTGAAACTGCTGCTCCTGCTGGGCCCACAGACACAAAGGTACAGCGTCAATACCAGCAATCTGCCGTGGCGGGGTCTTTGTGTGTGTGCCTTATCCCGCAAGCAGACAATAATTGGGATGCCACCAGTTTGCATCAATTCTGTCCAGTAGGGGACGAAACCGGGGAGCATTTAATGTGCTTTAGAATAATCAAAGAGAAAAGCTTGTCTTTTGTTTGGCCGTGTGTGTGTGAAAAATAAAGATAGATCCCAACCAAGAAAGAGCTGTGTTTTTTTTATATTTGGAAAGGACCATGTGATCGACATTTTAAACGACTAGAAGATTCGGTGTAATTTCTTCCATTCGGTGGTCTGGCTTCATACTGCGAGAGTAATGGAGGCCTTCGAGAGAGCCTGGATAACCGCTACTGTCCCGCTGCTCTGGCAGGGCGGACTGGAGAGGTACACTGGGTAATCTCACACACCAATCCCTAATGTTACCTCTCCTGCGGTCACCTTCAACCCACCGGCGTCAACACCACAGAGTTATAAATTCAGAGCTCAGTTTTATAAAACTTTAGAAGCTTGTTTGCAAGCTCACAGTGTATCAATAAATGTATGTATGAAGGTTTTTGACCAAATATTTGGCTAACAAATAAATGTAGCCAAGTGTTGTAACCGCTGTTATAAGCTGGTCCTGAGCAGGAGCTAGTTGCTTAGGACCAGCACATGACCATCTAAAAACCAGCTTAAACCAGTTACCAACGTAAAAACTGTACCCAACCAGCATATGCTGTTTTCTTCAACAGTGTGGTGACAAGTCCCAAAACTGGTCCATTACTGTCCCATCAGTGTTGTAAGATTATAATGGTAAAATATACTTGTATTTTGTAAATATGGTAGATTGATTTCTCTGCCCTATGTCTATAATTGCCTACTTCCATACTATATACATACAGGATTTGCAAAAAATGTGTGAAATACCCTGATGCAGATGCAGAAGCATTCCTGACTTTAAATTTAGGTGGGGCAAATTCTGTGTCATATTGTAGGATATTTAAAATAAAGTGCTTGAAGCCAAAGTTTTACATTCAAATGAAAGAACGCAGAACACTTTTCTAGCGTCTTTGTGTAATTCAGCCTAAAGGTGGCACCATAATGTTGATTGACAAGCTCTACAATCATATGTAGAATGCCAATTTAAAATACACATAATGTTTTATTATTGTGTTTGAATATGAATTTAGAATGTTACAAGTTGTAAAAAATTATTTTGAGAAAACTCTGAATAATTAACTGTAACTGACAAACTAATTATTTACAGATATTTACAATAATGTTTTTGGGGGATTTGTAATGTTTTGTAATTATCTTTCAATGTTTATTTTTTTGCAATGGTTTCGCTTTTATTTATTGTATATTTATGTACAAGCTTTTTACAAGCACTTAAAGGATTTATACTCTCACTGATGTGATAGCAATTTATTTATAAGAATTTGGCCATGACTGCCCGGATGGTCTACTACTTTCGCTGATATTTCTCAGTATGCATCAGATCACTTCAAACCAAGCAGGAACCTTCTGGTCTCTCTGGTGAAACCAATACGGAAGTGACTTAAACTGCAATTCATCGACTGGCCGCTAGAGGCTGGCTCAAAACAAAGCAGAATCTCATTGAGCCCCATGTTAAAATGCCCAAGTTTATAGCAGAAAAAACATGTTTACAGCCTGGTACAAAAAATGATTTTGGTCTATATAGCTAATTTTCCACTTCATGACAAGTGTGAGGGGGGGTGAATTTTTCCGTTTAAATAATATCAAGCCTTAAAATTTTGCATAATTAAGGGCGTGAGCACTTGAGTGACAGGTGGCCGTTAATCTGCTGTCTGTTAGCTGTCACGACGACCCCTCAGACGCTGAACTTGGCATCTCTGCAGTTTTGTTTTATACAGTCTATGGCTTTTTCGTGATAATTTCTTACACTTATCCAAATAATTGGCGGGCGTCAGCTCCACCCTCGTCCCACCTTTTTGCCCATTTTGCCCGCCTACTTTTGCCATCAAAATTGCTGTTCACAAATCTACGGGTGACTTCACGGACGCTACGTCCATGTTTTATACAGTCTATACCTCAAACCCATGAGGCCACGGGAGACACCAAATTCAAAAAGATATAAATACCAGAAAACTCTTTGTGGCTCTTGTCACGTCTAAGTGATATAGGTATGAAATTGTTTTTTTATTGTTATTAAATTGTACTTGTTAAATTATTTTCATGATCGTTATTATTACGTCATCTGTAAACAGACATAAGGGTCACATGACGATTAAAACATGGTGGATGTAGTATGTCCGGAATGGATTCATACACTGCACCCACAACTTGGAGAAGGTAATGATTCAGTAAAACATTTCTCAAGACAATTTCATCACTCTTAAATAAATCAGACGTTTTGAACGAATCGGTTGAATGATTCACTGACTTGAAAAAACTGCCACCACCTATTGCCCGTTTCAGTATTGCATTTAAAAGCAAGCCTTTATTAAGCCTTTATAAACATTGCTGTATAAATACAATTTGTTGCACACTTGAACTGGTTCCCACATTAAAAATGTACTAGTGTATTTTTGGAATTTACTAAGTACTATAGTAAAAACTAAAATTCCTACACACTTTGAATCATACCATAGTAAATATTTGCTACCATTTGCCCAATTACTACAGTTAATACTACAAAATATTGTAATGTACATTAAATAAGTGTGGAAATACTGTAATATGTGACCATGGACAACAAAACCAGTCTTAAGGGTCAATTTTCTTAAAGCTGAATAAATAAGCTTTCCACTGATATATGTTAGGATAGGACAATATTTGGCCGAGACATAACTATTTGAAACTCTGGAATCTGAGGGTGCAAAAAAATCTAAATATTGAGAAAATTTGCCATTAAAGTTGTCCAAATAAAGTTCTTTTGAAGAATTTTCATTTCGGTGCATCCCTAGTCCTTAGCATAACATATTACTCACAAAAACAAAGTTTTGATATATTTATGGTATGGAATTTACAAAATATCTTCATGGAACATAATCTTTACTTAATATCCTAATGATTTTTGGCATAAAAGAAAAATCGATTATTTCGACCCAAACAATGCATTTTTGGCTATTACTACAAATGTTCTCGTGCTACTTAAGACATATATTACAGTATACTAGAGCTTTCTATAGTAAATATGACATGTTTTCGACTAGATCTGTGTTTTTAGGAAATGTTGGTTTATTTTGTAGATTTCAATTATGAACATACATTATCGTGATACACCTTGGCATCGTGACACTTCAGCTGGCATAGCATCGTAAGATATGTTTATGGTATTGTGACAACCGTAAAGTCATTTTTTGCACACAGTCCTTCAAGTTGCCTGCTCTTTTCTGTCACACCATGACATGTGTTTCTACTGACAAGTATTCCAGATGAAACAGCACAATCTAACCTGCGCCCGTCCCTTTCACTACATCTCCATGTCACTTATCTTTCATACACTAAATCTCTTCCATTCTCTTCATGCTGCTCTTAATGTGTCAATAGTAAGACTTAGCTATTGTTTGAGCTTAGCACATGGAGACCTAGCGAGGCCATTAGCCTAGCAGCAAGTCCCAAACATCTAAATTACACTCTTTCTCTCTTTCATGCCCCTATTCTTCAAGTAATAACACAGGGAAAATTCACCCCTCTTTTCTTCCGTTCGATGCCGTGCTCCACTTTGCGAAAAGAGCGATTTAGAGAAGGGATGAACTGGGGTTTCACATAAGTGAAAGGTGTATGGGGGGAGGGAAAATGGAAGGCGCCCTTGGCGCAATACAATAAAAACATCCTGTAATTTGCGGTGACATACTCTTCTGTCTATCAAATCAGACACGCTCAGCCGCCGAAGTGTACTTTATTCTGCTTTTTTCTCCCTCACTCTGTGTCACAAGAAGATTATTGATGTCTTCTAACCCATTTTAGAAATCATAGCAAATGGTAAAGGTTACGTGCGCTAAAAGCATTACAGGCGTGCCAGGAACTAAACAAAACAGCTTGTCAAACTTATCTAGAATTATTTTAGCATGCACTTATACAGCCAATATGAAACAGAAGAGTCAAGTCTGTTGTGTTTACTAAAAGAAAAAGTCAAACTTCATTTAAATGTATGCATTTGAAAACGTTTTTATCTAAAGGAACCGAAGTGCCTAAACCAAGCTACGCATTTTATCAGTATGTGCAATCTCTGAGAATCAAACCCATGACCTTGGTCCTGATACGTCGCGCTTTACCAATTGTGCTACAGAAGCACAGATTCAGAAACAAAGCATCATTATCTTATCAATTATTAAATTACCATATTTGTTGAATGTTTGACCTCAAACCAATTTACAGTCTATTCTGGTTAAAGGAATAGTTAACATAAAAATGAAAAATCTGTCATCATTTACTCACCTTCAGTCATTTTAAGCCGAATCACTTTCTTTCTTCTGCAAAACACAAAAGAAGATATTTTGAAGAGTGTTCTTGGTCCCTATTCACTTCTACTGTATACACAATGCAAGTCAATGGGTACCACCGCCGTTCCCAAAATGTATCTTCTTCTGAAAGAAAGTCATACAGGTTTGAAATGACAAGAGGCGTGTAAATAATGATGACTTTTCATTTTTAGGTGAACTATCCCTTAGAAAAAGTCATATTCTGGAAATTCTAGTAAAAATATTCTAGTGAAAATATTCTGGTACACAACATTCAATACATTCTGAATAAACACGGAGGGACACACGTTATTCTTCTCCTGCCATAGCAGAAGTACTGAAGATGCTAATTTCCCAATAGGAATGCACCGATATCATTTTTTAAAGGCAGAGTACAAGTACCGATACTTTATTTCTAGTATTCGTCGATACCGATACTGATCCCTTTACCTGTATTTTTTCTTTATTTTTTTGGTGAGGTGGCAATTTTCCAAGCACAATAACCTTATAATTACAACTACACCTCAAACACATTATGAAAAAATGAAATGATTTTATGTGCTTGTCATAAACTTTAAAAGCACAAATTTCAGTCAGTTATGTCAGATGAGATATCGGTTTTTGGTATCGGCATACTTCTACGAGTACCAGTACATGTAAATGAAGGCTTTCTTTTAAAAAAGTAAACATGGTAGTCAACATCTTGAATTAACAAATAAATTCTTGTGCTTCTTTTATAGTGCATCATGATGCAGATAATTGCTTAACAACACACAATAACACATGAGAGTAATAGTAGAAAATGTAAATGTTAGGTAAATGACATAATTGGAACAATAACAAATTCTGGTTATAAAACAGTCAGTTCTGGTCCTTGATTCTGATCGGCTGAGCCGGGTTCTAAGCCGGTATAAAATACCCCGATTTATAACTGTCTACATAGCCTAAGTATCACTTATTTGCTGTGTTTTGTTTTATGAAACCTTGCTACGCAAGGTAGTCGTGCCTAACAACGTAACTGTAAGCATTCGTAACTGTTAGCATTTTTCATTCGTATACATTTATACTATGTGAATCGTACAAAAACATCAAATGTATTGAGGGGTGGGGTTATAGGAGGGACAATATTGAAGCCCCTCCCCTACCCCTAAACCTAAGCGTCATTGGTGCAAAAGCAAATCATACTAAAAGTACAAATATGAATTAGCCACCTCGTAAAATAGTTACAAATTCACGATTGTGTTGATAATTTTGTGATTTTAACAGTTTTCAAGGAGAGTTCTTATGCTACCCTAGTGTAGAAAGGAAGGTGTTGTATCATTGAGACAAATTTTATATAATACAGGACAGATGTGCCAATAGGGTTGTGTCATAGTCCTGAAACAGAATAAGCAGACAGCTCAGAGTTTGAGGAGCAAAAGTTTAACACTGCAGCTGAGACTCTGTGTGTGTGTGTGTGTGTGTGTGTGTGTGTGTGTGTGTGTGTCCACACTTATGAGGGCTTTGATCTCTATCTTAGCTGGTCCAGGAAATGAGCTCCGTATTAAAATCCTACATGACACACGACCTCGGTGCTGAGCAGATCACGCTGTAAAAACAAAAACACAAATCCCTCTTTCCCTCTCTCGCACAAATGGACACATCTGAGCACAGGAAATTAAAAACCTTTTAAAATTACCCATAAACCACAGAGGCTCTCAAATGAGAAAATAATCGCTGATTATTCACAGGGTTTTATAGTGGAACGGTGAAGAATTTCACGGAGGTTTTTAATCTTGATCACTCTTTATATACATATCCACAGCGTTATACTCTTTACTGTACTTTTCGAAACTAGATTTAAAATATGTCAGCATCTTTTGCAAATCGAGGTCAATTGTTAAAATATACAGGGTGTCATTTTAATTTGCAAAGATAACACCTTACAAAAACCTATTTGAATGAGGAAATAGGGATTTTGATGTCAATTTGTTTAAGATCATTGTGTGAGTATGTGTCAACACAGTATTGCTGGTCAAGCCAGTATCTGATTTGTGTGGAATTATGTAGATATGGCTACTGCACAGGCAGCGTCATATAATAATTTGCCTGCATTAGACTAATGTATGTAACTGGTAGATATGCGAAATGCATAATGCACATAATCAGAATAGCAAAGCTCGTTTGTAATAGCTTTTATAATACTCATTTTCAGACCATATCTTCTATACATAAGCAGTCTATCCATAAGTACAATAATGCCCCCTGGTGGATAGTTAGTGTATGAAAGCACACGTCACGTTTATATATCCAAAGGAATGGCCATGCATGACAAATTAAGTCTTTGTTTGTTTATTTATTTATTTATTTTCAACTTTACCCCAACTGTTTACAATACAAAGAACATAGTTGTCGTTCGTCACTATTTACTACAACAGCTAAACATTTTCGTAAGGGAACCTTACTTATTCAAAATAAACATTATTGAGTATTAATACACGCTATGCAGTTCCGGTCCGTGTACCATCTCTACCTTGTTTTTAAATTAACATTTTATTTATTTATATTTTTTATCACTATATCTAGACAAATATTACTGGGTAAAATATTTGGAACAATTCCTATTTCATATCCATTTTGAGCCATATTAAATATCTTAATACATATTCATCACTAGGCCTATGTGTTAAGGATTGTTGTAGTGTTTAAAAACGATAATACTTTTCTGAAAAATCAGACATACCGCCTTCTGTCCGCTATTGATAACGTTTTTTGCTGTCCATTCTTCGTTAAACACGAAACATGTGTTGCACAGTAGGCTACACGTTTTTACGTTTTTATTTTTGCCGCTCTTGTTTTTCACTAATTCGTGTCAAAGAACCAATGAACTGAACAGAGTACATCCCGTTAGCGCCATCTATTGGATTTAGATTAAATTAAAGATATAAAACCAACGTACCCTGCCAAAAACATCACAAATACAAAGCAAAGTACCCCAATTGTGGATGTCACAATATACCAGAAACAACAATAATTATAATATAATAACTTTGATTATTAATATCATTTTAATACTACACAATCAAAAACATCAGAAATAATTTTGTGCCAGCGTCTGTTTAACACCCATTTAACATTATTTACAGTCACTCTCTCTTTGCCTCTCTACACTCATATTTCCAATGTCATTCATTGGCCAAAACTTACTAAAAACAAATGAATGTTAACTAAAAGTATTTGTGCAGTAGATATTGGGATACTCTGTTATTTTGAATTATTTTGGCCATGGTGTATTGAAAATATGATACTGTGACAGCCCCAATATTATTTGGGACCAACAAGATATAGTGAAAAGCAGAGTTGTGGGACTGAAAGGCGGGTAGCAGCTCTTGTCTGTAAGCTCCTGCATATTGAGTATATTTATAGCTTTATATGCAGTACACAGTGTGAGTGTCACATCCCAAGATGCAATGCAATACGTTTCGGCTTCTGTATCTGTTACAGACAACGGAGCTAAAAATAGTCCGAGTCAAACGACAGCATGCTCATGCAACGTACATGCACACTTCGGCTTACTCCAGTTGTACATTGCACTTCTGTCAGCTGTTAGCTAATACTGATTGTTTACTTATGGTATGATTCACATCTAACTACAAGAAAGGTAAGTCAGTGACACTGTGGGGTGTGTGTGTGTGTGTGTGTGTGTGTGTGTGTGTGTGTGTGTGTGTGTGTGTGTGTGTGTGTGTGTGTGTGTGTGTGTGTGTGTGTGTGTGTGTGTGTCCGATTCTATATTTGCTATGAGTGCTTATCTCATAGTGTCTGTGAGTGCAACAAAATAAGGTTTTTGCAAGAGGTTACCGATCAATTGAATTACACATAAAAGCCTAAATATAGAATTGTGTGTACAATGTACATTTAAAGCATCTGATCTGAATTTTTCTTTTTATTTACAAAAGCCATCAGTGTGAGGAATATAACTGTCAAGAGTTTACGTTAACAACGTATGGCACACAAGGTGACCTAAACGTCTAAAATGAGAGGGTGCTAAAGAGAGACTCCCTCGGGTCATTGACATTACAGTTATAACTGCCTGTTGAGGGCAGACCTTTGACATTATGGGACTGTCGGATGACGCCAGGATTGGCCGAGGCCTGAACAGCCCTGATCCACTGGTGCGTGAGGCCTATCTGATGGCCTATGACTATATCAGCTATGTAACGGCCAAACCGGGCATCTCACCCGGTCCACCGCCAACCCAAGTCACCGCCGCCCTGCGCCACGCGGGAGATGAACTGCTCACCCGCTTCCCCATCTTCTTCCGCCGCTGGCCACGTGTCTTCCAAGACGTGACGGAACAAACAGCATGCCCGGTTCTGGTTTCAATCCTGGACGAGCACTTTGCACCTACGAGGCGCAGAGATCTCGCCTGGAGTGCCGTTCTGTCCGTGTTTGTTCTGGCTGGCCAACTGGCGCTACACTGCCAGGAGAGAGGCATGGCCGATGTTCTGCCCCAGATTCAGGAATGCGTGGCCAGCTACGTAGAAAGGGTCATCTGCCCGGAAATCAAAGATAAAGGGGGATGGGTGAGTGTCAAGGGTCTCTTTATAAACCATTGTGGTCCTGGAAGACCTTGTTGAAATAGCTCTGATTTGTCAGATAGTTGTTATGGGGATAGTTCACCCCAAAAATAAGAATTTCGTCATCATTTATTCACCCTCAGGCACCCTATACCTTTAAATGACAGTATTGGAAATTATCCTGGTAGGAGAGCTGTAGTGAAATGTGTAGAAAATGAACTAAAAAGTGAATCGACTTGCTTTAGTCTTGTATTTGACACCTGCTTTCAGATGTGCCCGCTTGTAAATCAGATAAATGTTAAAGGTGACCAATGAGGTAACCTATCTCTTGGGGTGGTTTCCTGTACAGGTTTTTAAGACTAGTTCTAGACTAAAATACATATATTCCCATTTTCTTTGCCTTAAAATGCACACAACTTATGTTTTTATTCTTTATTTTATAGCTGCAAGGCTTTTTATGTGGTTTTAATGATTGTATACTGTGCCTAAAACAACAGCTATATAAATTGTTTATTTGTGTATTGCTTTCAGTCAGGTTTTGTCTCTCGTTTTGGAGAGAAGCAAAATCTTGAAGATCAGGTGATGAAGGTGTGCTGCTGGTCTCTGCTCTTGCTGTGTGTTGGGATCTTAACCTACTTTGTATGGACAAGGAAATCTTAACCACAGCGCCATCTGCTGAGGATATGTATTAAGGTCACTCTGAATATGAGGGGCTTGGGTGGGTTAGAAGGAATACAACATACTGTATCCCTTCAACCACTTGGGTGTGATAGCACTAGAAACTCAAATTGTTATTTGTATATTTCAAACTAATGGTGTGGAGATACACATATAATTAATTCTGATCTATTACTAGCAAACATTAAAATCATAATAAACAATGACAGAATAAATAATTGGACACAATTGCCATCAGAGAACTTTATAGATTGAAATGCTTAAAAGCAGTTTTAATAAATAAATGTCATGAAATGGAACTCAAGTTCTATGCATACAATTTAAAGTGGGACAAGAAAGCATTGCAAATGTGAAATTATTTGTATCATTTCTTAGCTTTAATGTTAAGAACAGCAAGCAGAGTAACTCACACGGTGTATACATCTGGCATGATCATGTGTTATTTTGACATCTGATGACAAAACCTAAAACAGGTTTGACCAGGATGTGTCAAACCAGTAGATGAGACTCATCTTTAAACTAGATTCATTTGCCCTTGCAGGTGTAAATGTCAAATAAAAATTCAGATCCTTTAACAAAAGAAAAAGCCTTTTATTGACATCTGTACAGACAAGAGGCAAAAACAGAAATGAAACCACTTTAAGAAACACAAAAGAACATGGACATTTGGAAAGATTTTTTCTTAAACGGCAGCAAAATGATACAGCCAGGAAAACACACACATATATTAAGAGATTTAAGCCAGCTCTTCCTCCCCCTCTTCCTCAAACTCTCCCTCCTCCTCAGCAGTGGCCTCCTGGTACTGCTGGTACTCAGACACCAGATCATTCATGTTGCTCTCAGCCTCGGTGAACTCCATCTCATCCATACCTTCACCCGTGTACCAATGGAGGAAAGCCTTACGCCTGAACATGGCCGTGAACTGCTCGGAAATGCGCTTGAAGAGCTCCTGGATGGCAGTGCTGTTGCCAATGAAGGTGGCGGCCATCTTGAGCCCCCTTGGTGGGATGTCGCAGACAGCTGTCTTCACGTTGTTGGGGATCCATTCGACGAAGTAGCTGCTGTTCTTGTTCTGAACATTGAGCATCTGCTCGTCCACCTCCTTCATGGACATGCGGCCACGGAAGATGGCGGCGACTGTCAGGTAGCGGCCGTGACGTGGGTCGCAGGCGGCCATCATGTTCTTGGCGTCGAACATCTGCTGCGTGAGCTCCGGTACGGTCAGGGAGCGGTACTGCTGGCTCCCTCTGCTGGTGAGAGGAGCAAAGCCAGGCATGAAAAAGTGGAGACGAGGGAAGGGCACCATGTTGACAGCCAGCTTACGCAGATCAGCATTGAGCTGACCAGGGAACCTGAGGCAGGTGGTCACGCCGCTCATGGTGGCGGAGACGAGATGATTGAGGTCACCGTACGAGGGTGTCGTGAGTTTGAGGGTACGGAAGCAGATGTCATACAAAGCTTCATTGTCGATGCAGTAGGTCTCGTCTGTGTTCTCAACCAGCTGGTGGACAGACAACGTGGCGTTGTAAGGCTCCACTACAGTATCGGACACCTTAGGGGAAGGCACAACGCTGAAGGTGTTCATGATGCGGTCGGGGTACTCTTCGCGGATCTTGCTGATGAGCAAGGTACCCATGCCGGACCCGGTACCTCCACCGAGGGAGTGGGTGAGCTGGAAGCCCTGCAGGCAGTCGCAGCTTTCTGCCTCTTTGCGAACTACATCTAGGACGGAGTCCACCAGCTCTGCTCCCTCTGTGTAATGGCCTTTCGCCCAGTTGTTACCAGCACCACTCTGACCTGTTACACAAAGACAAAGCATGAGGCTTCCGTCTCAAACTTATGCAAATGTTTGGAAATGTATATAAATGACAACGATACTAACCAAAAACAAAGTTGTCTGGTCTGAAAACCTGACCAAAGGGGCCAGACCTCACAGAGTCCATGGTACCAGGTTCCAAGTCCACCAACACTGCACGGGGCACATATTTGCCACCTAAAACAACATGACAAAGATGGTTAAACTATTTTTACAATTTGAAAAAGTAAAACAATAAGCATGCTAAAAGTATTAATCCAGGTATGTACCTGATGCCTCGTTGTAATAGACATTGATTCTATCGAGCTGGAGGTCACTGTCGCCATGGTAAGTGCCTGTGGGATCAATTCCATGTTCATCACTGATAACCTCCCAGAACTAAAGAAAAAATAAAACACATTTAATACAGTTTCTATGGTCAAGACCAGTCACATCATGTAGTGTTAAAGGTTGAGTCAACATTTTAAAAATACATTCAATAGTCAAAAAGAGTGAGAATCATAATTTAGATGGCAAAATCTCACACATCCATTTATTTGTTTGGTAACAATTGTTATCGATTTTAAGTGACCAAGCAGCAATATATTGCTTTATATGTAACAAGGCGCACTGTACTTCCACATGCTCATACAAAAGGCGCCAACTGTTCTCAAAAACTCCCACGCGAGCATAACAATTTGCCAACATTCGGCCTTATGTTTTTCATAAATAGCATTAGCATGTCGGATACGTGTTTATTTCGCTTATTCTTAAAAGCGAAAGCGCGTTCTCTGTAAATTCACAATTTAAAAGTGGCGCGCGCGGCATGCACACCGGTTGGCTGTCGTCTGTCTACCGCGCGCCCTTTGAAAACGCTGCTTACGTCACAAGAAAATCCGTCACTTCCGCTACACGTTTGGGGCGCGTTCATACGTTATCGATTTTTTTCCGTTCGATATGATTAGAAACAAAATAAACTGCAGCTTTTAAACGAGCGGATTTTGCTTTAATTGTGTAATATAATGTACCCCAGATGCACACAATCGACAAGCCTATTGCTTGGAAAGCCTTTAGGCTTGAGCACTTCCTTTTGTCGCAGTGCGTCTCACAAAGGGAAGTTCCCGGCAGAAACGGACACAAATGAACAGTTGGCACGAAAGCCTTTATTTTAGACAATAATCACCCAAGTTTTTCCTTTTAAAGACGTTTTGATTATTCATCATCAAATAAACGTATTTAAACATGGAAGCACATGGCTGACTAAAGGCTTTCATTCAACCATGAAGAGAACGTTCATTGTTCAATGTCTCGTGTCGTAATTCGACGTTAAAATGCGAATAAATTGGGAAATTCATGTAAGAATCCTTGTCGTTCGAAAACCCTACACATCAATGCAATATCATAATATAATAAATACTATATTAAAATTACGTTATATAGCAAATGTAAGAGTCAAAATGCAGACCTTAGCACCAATCTGGTTACCACACTGTCCAGCTTGAAGATGCACGATTTCCCTCATTTTTCAGATAGAAGGTACGAAGATTTGAAGAAGCTATACACCCTTTTCTTTCTTCTACTGGGTTGCAAGTGCAGACTTCCCCCATATTAATAGACTGCCTGTGCTCCGCCCCGACACTATGTTTTAGCATTTGATTGGCTGGCTGTTAAAAGCCCCGCCCTAAAATGGCAGTCTGTCAAATCACAACGAAGACGAAACATGTCGATTGGCCCTCATCTACTATCAATCACATTTAATATCAACGTATGATTTTCTTAAAGCAACAATTTCTTTTGTGACATAGTTGCCATTCCGCAGAAGCAAAGTCCTGGTAGGAAGTTCACGTAACACGAGCTGTAAATCGAGAAACACATCTTTATACTTATCTGTGTCAGACTGCAGGCTTTCTGCCAAAAGCACAATAATAACATCATATCAGGAAGTGGAGTCAGATTTCAAACCTCATAAAACATGAAGAAATGTTCAAAGAAAACATCAAAATATAAAAGCAGCAGCCCATAGTCATCATCACAAACAAATTCTTTGGCTATGATAATTAATACAAATGCTGCCCACTTGACAAACTATTCAGAGATGGTGGGAGATTTCATTGAGCAAATCATGTAAAGCATGTTATGTATTCATGTTTGTCAATATAAAACCCTTTTGTAATGCCAAAAAAATTGTTGAATCAAAGTGAAGAAATATTGGCAGATGGCTTTTTGTGCATGCATGTGTATCTTTTGATAGATAGGTTTTGTGTTTCATTGACAGCACACCTCTGGCATGTGGGTAGTTGGATTATTAAAAACTAATCTGACTACAGTAGAGAGAATGCATGGTAATATAATCTGGCCCGACACAGTTGCTGTGACTTAGAATGAGAGAATGAGGGTTTGCCCCAGTCCTCTGCATCACGGGTAAAGGCTTCAGGCCTCAGGGGTTTTACCGGGTTGACCAGATGAGGCGGCAGATATAGTTGCAGAAGCAGATGGCACTTTGGTGCTTTTGTGATTTGAGTTCTTTGAAGTGTGCCTCATTATATTTACAACATACATGCTCATATTGTTCAATTGTATTTACAGGCTGCTGAGTAATACACTGAATTGCTGCAATTGAAAAACAATTGGTTACAGTGAATATGTGACCGAGTCTTATTAACAGATTTAATTGTATACTTAAGTAAGTCATAATTGTTTAATAAAGTTCTTTTGGTTTTTATGACTCTTTGGAGTCTAAAGCCTTATACAGAAAAAAATTAAAATAAAAAGTTTGTATGTTTGTCTTAAAAGCTTTATTTAAGGATAATGCTCGAAGAGCTCATATACTTTCATTTGAATGAATATGAGTGGTGTTTAGGTTAATGGGAAGGTTTCACAGGTAAAGTGCAAGTGAAAGAAGACGGAGTGTGGTTAAAAAAAGTCTTTTTGTAAAACGTTATTCTATTTTTAATCGAAATGCAACATCTCTTTGAAACATTTCCTGCTGATGCCACAGGGGTTTGAATATTGCTAACCAATAACCAATCGCCTCCATTGAGGTATGAAATGTTGAAGCTGCTTTGATCAATTCAATCAATTCAATCAATTCTCATTTAAATATATAATCAGGAAGTCATGTGCTTCATTTTGTCTTTCAAGTAGTCTATTTCACCAAGAAATATCACCAGAGACAGGAATCTTACCATCTTTGTCAATGCTCCCAAACAACAGTTTTCTTTCTAGACGACTTAAAAACGTAAACAGTGCTGGTCCAGATAAACTTCCTGTTTGAGTTTTTTTTAACATCCGTTTGACGACAAACAGAACATTTATAACTGAATCAAAATGATACACGAATATCTTTAATATACATGCAAGATAAAAAAAATAACTTATACCGGGAGTGCTTCTGGACCAGTGTTTACATCTTGCAAAGTGGTCTATAGGCAAAAGTCCAGTTCTATTACATTTACATTTACATTTACATTTATTCATTTGGCAGACGCTTTTATCCAAAGCGACTTACAATTGAGGAAAACAGCAAGCGATTCGTCTAAGCAAGCAATATTCACTAGAAGTGCTAATAATACAAAGTTTCAAATACAACGTCAAGATAGTATAAGCAAGTATATAGAGAACATTAGGAAAGGAAAAATAGGGGTAGAAATTCTATTATCAATTATCTGCAAACTATCAATAAACCACGCAAAAATGTTAGTCTAGCTACTGTATGTTTTACATAAAAACAGCCAATACTTCTATCAAGCTTATTTAACTGAAAGGGGGACTTCTGTTCATACTGCCTACAGCTGCTGTACTGAGCCGGGCTAATTCTCCCATTGATTTTTCTGTGGTCCATCACCTTCCATTTCCATTCTATGCAGATGTCAACCATACCATGAAAAAAAATAAAGATTTCTCATGTAGGAGATGCTTTCAAAATGGTCACATCCATAACAGTCCATATTCCTCATCAATATATAGGCACATGAAAGTTAAAATATTTGATGCATGGTATTTTATTATTGCTTCTGGTTTATGCATTTTAATTTACAGAAATCCTACAAAGTATGTCATATCACATCCATAACGCATGAATTTTCCCTCTTTTAAGTAGAAAACTCATGCATTTTTCTGGTGTCTGGACTGATGTCTAGTTTAGGAAAATATAAACAGATGTTATATGATATACTGGTAATAAATACATTCTCAGAACGTTTTGACTGCAAATGTCACATCTATAATGCTTGATCTGCCCAGAGACATTAACTGAACACACCCTGTCTATCTTTCTGTTTCCACACCTCTTTAATAGCCTTGCTCACAAACAAAACCTGTGACAATTTTCAAACTTCACAAAAATCATTTAAACACTTTCCTTTTGTTTTAGTGATGACTGCACTTGTGTCAAAAGAAGAAGTCATGCACAATATGTCTCAAGCCTTTACATGATTCAGTCTTCACTCGATCACCACTTCTCCTTTGGGTTTAGCTACACAACAGCATTTTTAAGATTTTCAAGACGTTGAAGGTGTTATTATTTTGATAACAGTCAATAACAACAGCTTAGAGCCATATGAGGACATTGTAGCCTTCAATGACAAGATTTTCTTTAATGTCTGATTCAATAGAGATGACCTGAGGTGAGAGAGTCCCTGTTGTCCCTGACTCAGCACATGTGTTTAAGCATCCTGCTATAGGCAAAGATCCGTTTTGCTTATAGTGTCTTATGAAAACGTATCCCTCTCATTTGTGATAACAGACAGATGATATAGTCACCATAGTGTCATTCAAAACCTGTTGATGATTCTTTCTTTTGTGGAACACAAAAGAAGATATTTTGAGAAATGTCAATGGTGTTATTGGTTTAACAGTGTTCTCCAAAATATCTTTTGTGTTCTGCAAAAGAAAGAGTATCATACAGGTTTGAAAAGACATGTGAATAAATTATTATTTCTTTGGCTTGCAGTGAGCATGAGTCCCATTAAAAACCTTTAAATCTATCAATAAATTGTATACTATGGACGGTTTCAAAGCAACAACATAAACGTCACTGCGTTTTTTTGTGTGATCTAAACTTAACTTCCGGTACACATCCGCAAACAAGTCCCTGCAGATTATTTCTGATAACAAGCAAAAGAAATAACAAGAAAATGACATTAGTAAATATATTAAATAATTATGAACTACAACAACAAACACAGACCGGAAGTTAACTTCGGGCCAGGCGCGTGCATCTGATAAAACCAGTATAAAACAAAATTGAGAAACTGAAAAACAAAACCATATAGAGGAGAAAGTAACACTGAATATGTTTCAACAAAGCAAAAATAATCGTACAAAAATGTAAAGTAGATTAGAGTTTCGTATGTTGTTCCATAAACACCCCTATTGTTATATTCTTAAGCCTGTGATGGATCAGATATTGTGGAGCTAGAATATAATACTGCTAGTCATGGCTGAAGTCTCAATGTGAAATATATTGCATATGAACAGCTGTCTCGCATACAGCAGAGAGGAAATTCTCACAGAGCCAACAGGATGATATCAGGTTCCATTATAAACATGATCAGTATGTCATTATCAACAATCCTCTGTTGCACATAATGCAGTAAAACTTCAGTGTGATGTAAGAGCTTGATGCACTTGGTGTTGTTTAGCATTCAGGGATCGTCCCATTAACCCTTAGTATTTTCCTACAGTAAAGCCGCCCATCCACCCCCTCCTGCAGCATTAGCTTAGCCGTAGCCTGAGTCACAGCCTTATTCCCTCAATGGACTTAGTCAGCTGTTCAAGACACTGGCTGCTTAGAGGCTTCCTAGGACACAAAAATAGTGATGTCCCTCTTGCAGTGTTGTAAATGGTTTTAAAGTGGGAGGCTATGGCAAGAGAACAACACTGTATTTGTCATCTCTCATTTATTGTTTGAACTCTGGGCGAGGTCGTGCTTGTGAAATGGACAGGTCCACAGATTTAAAGGGATAGAGTGTATGAAGATATCAATATATAGCCTACATTCATTGATAACACAGCAGCCCAAACAAAAACTTACATTTAATTTTGTGAATGTTGTACATTTAGGCATCAACTCCTCTGCAAATACTGTAAATAGTCTAGTTTAGGAGGCTTGACTCACAATAGAGACATTTTAGTCATAAAACCCAGAAAAGAATTTGCATTTTCAAGTCATGGCAAATTAGCCAACCAAGCTGTGTTAGCATGTAAGGTTAATGATACAGGAAAATGAGAACTGAAAATACTTGTGCCGTGTCCCAATTCGCCTACTTACTATGCACTAAAAGTATCTACTGTTTTTCTTATGGAATTTAAGTATATAGCTACATTCTAGTGCGTAGCAAAACTGTATGGACGCCCTGGACATGCTAAGGCGAAACAGAAGTGGCCGTTGTTGCCTATAGGCAACACTGTGATTGTTAACACAGCTCTTCTTTGCATTTACATTTAGCCTACATTACGCATTTGGCAGAGGCTTTTATCCAAAGCGACTTACATTGCATTATATTATACATTTGTTTTTGAGTATGTGCAATCCCTGGGATCGAACCCATTGGCGTTGCTAGCGCCATGCTCTAACCGCTGAGCTACAGGAATTAGCATTTAAGTATGTATTTATTCATTATGTCTTATTTAATGTTTACATTTACTAATTTAGTATAGCATCTCTTATTTAATTTTATTAATGCATTTATTAATGTATGGGACATACTAATTTTATTTTAGACCGATAGATAGTATGCGAATTGGGATGCAGTAATGTTCTTTGTTCACTTGACTAGCCCATGTCCATGGTCAAAATGATTTTTTTTTATCATTATAAAAACGTCATCTTCTATGTTGTTATCTTTATAGTTACACCTTTATACATGACTAAGACGAAAAGTGAATAATCATTTGTAAGTTGCTTTGGATAAAAATATCTGCTAGCCTTCACAAATAAATGTAAATTGTAAATGTAAATGTATGATACACATCACAGAAATATTTTATATTTCTTTTCATCTTTTTTGATCAATAATCAACATTTGTTTGTTTCTGCAGTATCGTACAGCCTTTCTAAAAAAAAACATCTTGCAGTAACATTTAAAGAGCATTTAATCAACATTATATCATTGTTATACGTTCTAAAACAAGTTTAACGGGAATGTTAGCAAAACATTCCTTTAACATATTTGTGGATCTGGGTGGGTCCAATACTGCACATCAAATCTATAAGTTCTTACCAGTCTCATAAATGTAGCATTTATGTTACACAAAAGCTGTCCAATTTCATATTTATAACACACAAGTAGATGTGTCAAATGAAAGCTTTTACTCTCAATAATAGCATAATCACTGTGTATCGAATCGACTTTAGAATATTGTCATATTATTGTCAAATTGTTACAATTTAGAGGGTAAAATGAGACCATTTTGATCAATTTACTCCAATGAATGTTAACAGGGCACTTTTTAAATTCAGGCCAAAATATTCCCCAGAGCTGAAGAGCCTTTGATTTGGGAAAATGACATGAAACGCTGTCTAGGTAGGTGACTTACTAGATCTTACAACAGCTGATGTTAGCTGGACGCTGCGGTCACACACACCGAGCAGACGGGGATTAGAAGAGAAGCATTCTCTCAACAGCTGCAGTAAGGCTCAAGATGGCAGGAGGGTCATTTGCATATGTATGAGCAGCAGTACACCTCTATTGTAGTAAATCATTGACATGTAAGTCAATGATTCACAGTATCACCTTTCATATTCAACTCTCTCCGGATTGGGTCATATCAACGCTAGGCTCAAAATGATTCCATGCCATGCTGCTGAAACCGCCCGATCTCTTTTTCAGTGGTCAGTGCATGCTATCGCGTAGTATCGAGTTATGCGGCGACACAACTGTGGGGGTTGAAGCTCATTTAAAGCCGCCCACATCTTATTGAATCTCTTGCTTCTGCCGTTTCTCCAGGGAGGTGCTGGCAGGATATGAGCTCTGATGATAATGCAAGCGGACTGTCCCACCCCCTCTCTTCCGTCAATGCTGATGAGGCCCTGGAGACACGATGGACTGAAGACCAGGGATGAAAGTCTGCTCGTGGGTTTGTGTGTTGCAGAACATTGATTCACACAACAGGAGACAAGTAGTATATCCGGTGGACCTCACAGTATACTACATTTATAGCTCTTGAATGTTTTCATCTGATATTCTGAGGTTCTGATGGGCATTGTTAAGGATGGATATTGGTTGTAGGGGGATGGGATTGCATCTTCTCAATCAATAACAAGACTTAGATATGGATCAAGGGTCATCAGTGTGCTGTGAGATGCTCTGTAAGGAAGTCATTAGCAATCCGTCGACGTTTCCACATCTGCTGTACACAACATTACAGCCATTATAGTGGCCTGATGTTGTTTACTGCATATTCACATGTATGTTACAGAGTTTATTGATTTCTACATGGAAAAATGCTGGAGCTGGTAACCAACATTTGTTGTGTTTTGGATGCTGGTCCTTACAAATGTTCTTCTTTAGCTTAGCAAGACCATTTTAGTCCAGTATATATAAGATAACCAGCATACCCATTGTTGATGAAATCGGTCATTTCAACAGGGGAATTCCCCATCGACACAAAACCACCCCTTATATGAGAATAAATAATATATTTCCATGCATTGGAATCAGGTGCTTATTTTTTCAATTTCAATATATGAAAGGAGCCTTATATTGTAATATATATTTTCAAATAGGCTGTATATTAAGTGATTTAATATATTTACAGTAAAAATATATATATTTTATTTGTGTAAGAGAGACTACAAAATGATATCATTTAATTGTAAAAAAAAAAAAGAAGCATTTTGTGTCGTACGAATGCAGCTGTACCACTTCCCCGTGAGGCATGTGGAACATTTGGTAGAAAAATGCTTCAGCAATGAAGCCTCACCCAGTTTTGCCATTTGTACCCGTGACTCCCTCTAGTGCTTAAAAATGACCATTACAACCCCCATTGACTAATGTGAGATCTCAATGTGCAAATTGTAGAATAGTAGCCATTTTCATTTGGTCAAAAACTAAATGTGGTTCTTATTGTATTTTATCTCTTGTGGAACTTATTGTATTTAAAGAGTACTGTTTGAAGAACAATGTGTAGAAACAGATCTTCTTCATGGATGTATTACCAGTTTTAACATCACAGTGCTCTATGCTATTTTTGCAAAACAAATGACATTTTTCAGGGACTACATCCAAAATGTGTTTGATGTGGAATATAATATTTAGGTCTTTTAATGTTTTAATAACTTTAAGGTTTTATAATTGTATTATCTCAAGGATTAAATTTACTCTGCATTACATTTATATTTGGTACACTCTTAAAAAGAACATGTTCATTTTAACACACTGTTTGTGTTGATTTTGTGTAAAAGAAATGAAAAGGATAACGCAACTTGTGTTAAAAGTATCACATTATGTCACATTTTGTGTTGATATTGTGTGAAATTATAGAAAAGTTGTGTTAAAAGTCAAATAGTTTTGAATTTGGAACTGAGAAAATTTGTGTGCAATAAGTATTTCTGAAGACTCCTGGATAAAATCCTGTCAATAAGTAAAAATGTATGCCATTTGAAATATAGCTTACATCTATTTATAATTTAATTCTTTCCATTTTTAAACCATGTTTCAGTGCAATTTCTAACTTTTCTGCCAGTTCTGGTTTCGTAAAAGTACAATTGCCACAAAAAACAAAGTAATATCTTAGGTGTTCTTGATACTTAACAAAACAAATAATGAGAATCATTTGCAGACTCTTTGCATTTATTTTCCAATCCATTCAGAACACATTAGGTAAAGTCAAACATCTTTGGTTGAATCTGATGTTTCTATTTCATATTTATATCCCTGTAAATTGCTTTTATAGTGTTTAATATTGAGCACTATGTCGTAGAGTCTTTACAGAATGCTCACATACAAATACCATCTTAATTAAATATATACATTCTCTTTTACTATCTTACCATATTTACACGTCACCCCTTTAAAATGCGCATCCATCCAGTGTCGTTGGCTTTTTAAGTCCGTTAAGTACGAAAATATATAAAAATAAAGCTGCCTCTTTTTATTATTAAAAGAAAGTCTTAGTAGTTTGCGTGTGTCTGCGTTAGGAAGCAGCGTGGGGTTTTCTGTTGCGCTTAGCCCGACGGGTTGGAGGAAAACTAATGAACTCAAAGTGTTTGGGCTGGTCCGAGTTCGGGAAAGGAAGTGGACCTTTGTGGAGGCGCTTGATGAAGTGAACTTCTCGCTGGTTCTCCCTGGTTTTGGAAGCCTTAATGGGCCGACCCTTCCTGCTGAAGGCCACGTACCAGCCTTCGTATTTAGCGTTCTGGAAGGCAGTGTAGTTGTTCTCCAGCACAATCTCTGTGAAGATGCAGTCCCTTCCCCTGCCATTGGGCTGTAACAAAGAGAGCAACAATAGAACAGTTAGGTAATGTTAACTGTAAATAGAGGAAATATATATATTTAAATGTATTATCTTGGTAGTATTTAATATAGCCTAATATAATTATATGTTAAATATTATTATTATTATATTATAAATTCATCTACATTCTAGTTGTATAACCTTAATTTAGCTTTTTACATGGACATAAAAACATTTTACTGCATAGCATACTACGTATGATTAAAGGTTATTTTAGTTAGTAACTAAAATTCAATCTTTGAAACTGTTTCTGTCAGTGGAACACTTAAGTTTACTTGAAAATGAACTGCATTGACTGCATTCCAAATAATAAATTTATTAAAACCATTAAAGCTTGGAATGTGAATATTTTATGTATATTCTCCATACATTTTGTGACAGTTAATATAATATTGGCTAAAATAAAACTATTATTAATATATAATTTTTAAAATCTAAAAATAAAAGGTAATTTAAAATACTATTAAAACTGCAATAAAACTATAATAATGTTATGTACATTATGAGTTTTCATGTTTTAGTGACACCATCACACAAAAACTAAAGATGGCGCTGTTTCCATTTCTAACAACAGTATGTTAAAAAGTGTGAGAAAACCCCAAGTTCCGAATACAATGTCTAACAATCTGATTCTTTAAAAGTGTTCAGGGCTTTGCAGAGATAGTAGTTTAAGAAGTTCAATGTCTATGTTTTTCTGAATCACACTCGTCCAGTGTCTTATTGGCTGTTTAGGAAGAGATTTAAAAAACTGGACTTCATACTGACACTTTGAAGCCAGTATGTAAAAGGCAGTACATTACTGGTCATGTGATCTCAACATGTCGACGTCTTATCTGAAGCAGATATGCCTGAAGTCTACAGATCGTACATCATTTCATTTAGTTTACTAAATTACGTAATGCACCTGCCAGCCTCTGAATCCAAGTGTTTCCACATTTCCGAAAGGAATTCAAAACACTTTTACAGGAGACTCGAGCAGTGTTATCAGTCCCGCTGCAATGCTCGACGCCTGTCATTATTTATTCTTCACCACTGCCCTCATCTTTCAACGCGGTTTAGGGGCCAGAATGCCTCCATCTAGTTGTCCCAGCATCTGTGTCCTCAGACCACAGTGCTGAAGACATCTTTTCCACTTCCGTGAAGGAAGAAGTGGCTGGACATCTGCCCGAGCGCAGAATGGGTGTGAAGGCAGTTTCCTCTGCAGGCCTGGCACATAAACACCGATCTTCACTTCTCTTAAACATGTTACCATGTTTTCCATTAGCATAAATCTAGCTGTTTATGTCTGTCCTCTTCTACTACAATAAATGCACTCCACAAAAAAGAAAAACAGAAAACTATATTGATTGTTAATAACTTTACTTGTTTAGATACTAACTCTCTTGTAACTAACTCCTGTGAATGTTTATGCGTAAAACATGTGTTTAATGTCTGAAAGGTGCTATAATAAAGTCTCTCCTTCTACACTTTTACAAAAGGGTTCTTTACAGCAATGCAATAGAAAAACCCCAAAGAATCTCATCTGTTTCTTGACTTTTTATAGTTTTATAGTCTTTTTGTGAAAATAACTCTGATTTTAGCTATTGTTAACTTGAGATCTTAAGAGTGTCCTTATGAGGGGTACATACCTTGCCCACCAGTTTCCCCCTGCGGTTCATACACAGGTATCTGCCACTCTCTGCTCCTTTGATCCGGACACGACTTCCAAACGTGTCTGTCTCCACATAAAGTCTTGCTGTAATGCAAAAAGCAAAACGCGTTGGCACCAACACCAAAAACAATGCAGTCGAGCCACTTACGTATACACTCTTAAAAATAAAGGTGCTTAAAAGGTTCTTCACAGCGATGCCATAGAAGAACTTTTTTTGGTTCTTTAAAGAACCATCTCTTTCTTACTTTTTATAATCTGAAGAACCTTTCTCATCACAAAGAATCTTTTATGAAACAGAATGGTTCTTCAGATGTTAAAGGTTCTTCTATGGCATCAAAAACCTTTTAAAGCACCTTTATTTTTAAGAGTGTAGGCTACCATTTAACATATAGCCTACAGTAAAAATGTAAACAATATCTTGAATAATTTATTTGTGTTAGCCACTGTAGTCTTGAAAAGAATCAAATAAAATAAATGACTTGCCTTTCTTAATGATACTTAACAACAAAAAAAAATTCTTATGCAAATGAATGTGTTTTGTCGGGATTTTATAATGTAATTGTATCATTTAGTCCTAAAAGTGAAACGTGAGGTTAGAAACTACTTTTGCATTGGTTTTCAGATGACTTGTGTGTATTTGGATGCCCATAAATCCTGGCTAGCAACATCAGTCCCATTTCCCCTTTCTTTAGGAAGCAAATTAACACATCCTAACCTACACAAAAGCAGCGATTAGGCAAAGAAACGTCTTTTGAACCATCAGCAAACAGTGCGCGCGTCCTGTTTCAGCCAATAAACCAATCAGACGCTTTAATGTGAAAACAGCTCTATCTCCACCGAAACCTAACGTGAGTTAATTACAGTAAATGAATTACAGACTCACCGAACGTGTTGCCGTCCTCCGCCGTCGCGCTCACTCTCTTGCCCTGGATCTGCACGTGTCGGCCACTCGTTCGGCTGTACAGCTGGTAGACTCGGACCTGCCGCCGGCTCAGCTGGTCCGTCAGTGAGCCCTGTTCCCTCACATACTGCTTAAAATTAGGAGAAGGGTGATTCTTCTCCCCCTTTTCGATGCAAAGGGAAAATAAGATCACATATATTTCTCTCTCTGTTGCTGGGATAGAAAAACGTATGTTTTGTAAATGCCAGCAAGAGCTACTAACTCTAAAGCTATAACGAAAAAAACACTCGCATTGAAAGTGCTTATAGGAAGTGCGATAAAACTACCCCACATATCATTTTTGGCTAATCTAAGATATTAATCTTCATCAATTGTAGCCAATTTTGTAGCCTAATATTAAAGTCTACGTGACACGCTGAACATCAACACGCTTAAATAAATCCACAAAACAAGTTTTATTTACCTGTGCATGACACCACACCACGAAGAAATGAAAGGAGCTAGAAAATAAACAAATCAAATCAAATCAAATCAAATGAATCAGTTAGTCAATAAATGAAAATATTGTAGATAAATCATAGGACATGCTCATGTTAATATAGGCTGTATACTTACATGTACAAGCAGCGCTGATTTATTCCATACATTGTGGGAAGAAAACCGAATGTTGTATCCAGGGTTTTCCCGAACGATAATCCAGCTCGCTGTGATCTGATTAAATGAGCTGAGTCAAATCCATACGCTAATAAAGTGCGCAGAAGCGACAGATCTTTAAAAGCCTCTCAGATGCGCGTCTCCGTAAACAAATACACACAGATAAATCCCACTTGGAGAAAAACTTATCCACGTATAGTCCAGGAGATTATGGAGTTCCATCATATGTTTTATACAAATGCAGGCCGCTTTCTAAATCTTTAAAAAGCGGTGATGCTGTCGGCCCACTGCGCTCCTGATGTTGTGTTGGCGCTGTCACTTGTGAAGAGGCGCAGTGCGCTCTGCGCGTCTGGATCCCTCGCTGCGCCAAAACGATAGACGTCAAGATCCCTCCCATGTGTGTTTCACCTTTTCAGACACCCCGGCAAAGATATCGCATTCCTCTAGTTGAATATGCAAAGCTGTTTTTCAAAAACTGTTTTTACTTCACCAGTCATGTGACAATTATCCACATGGCAAAGTTTGGACTTCCACTCATAACCTACATAGTAGTCTGGAGTATCATTTAGTTCAGAAGGAACAGTGTAGACTGAGTCATCCAACAAGGTTATATCATTTCAAGGAATTGGTTTCATCCAAATCTTAATGTTGGTCAAACGTGATTAATCTTTCTAGATGAACACTGATGTATTCAGATTATCCTCAGTATTTAAAGCTTTGAGGTTCCTTTGGTAAGGGGTGCGCCGCCTGATGTTTGTTAGGGCCTGTTTTAATGTCACTCTATCCCCATGAAAGGGCCGCGGCTCACACCTTTTGCTAACCTGGAAGCCCTAATGAGAAAACAAAGGTGGCTTTTAATCACAGGACTCCAGCGGGCTTTTGTTAGCTCCTGCGGAATCAACATCAAGCACTAAGGATATAACGTCAACAGGATGCTCCCATTCTGACGCATAGTTAAGTCGCAGCAGTTAGTACTGTCCTGCAAGTGTGAGCTGCCACATGGCCCTCTCAACTGATCTGTCTTAAAAAGAGTGAATATATATATGACATCTTTAATTTATTGCAGTCATTATGCTTTGTCTCGCATACTTTTGGAAAAAAGGAGAACATTTATATGACATAGCTAAGGACTGTCACATATCAGCTTACTACACAATTAATAAGCTCACAATATTAATATGTTTTTAAAAGAAAAAGCTGCTATTAGTCAAATTCATCCTTAATTTATACTTTGTGTTTTCTCTTTTTGGGTCAATAAATCACACACAAAAGAGTGTGCGAAAGAGAGTTTGTGACCATTGTGACTATTGCTAAATTATTTACAATATTATGATATGTCTATACCGATATGACGATAATCATGTTTTTATATCACAGTTATTGTCAATACCGCGTGACACCCCTACAACCAAATGACCAACTGCAAAAATGATGAATCTGCACCAAAATTCTATAGAATGTCAACAACCTTTGATGTCAACAACAAAACTATTTGGGATGCATTTTCTCCTCCCTTTTAAAAGTCAATAAGCCTATTTATTTTTCTACCCCCCCAAATGTAATGTGATTAGAACTTTATGATTTCCCAGCATCCCAGCAAAATATATTTTTGGGTTAACTTAAAAAAATAAGTTACCTGGCTGCCTTAAAAATTTGTGTTAATTCGACGTAAAAAATATTAGTTAGAATTTCATGCAAACTCGAAAAATTTAAGGCAGCCAGGTTACTTTTTTGTTTTTAAACATTCTTTATTACAGTGTGCTGTTAATGACTATTTTAGACCCACAATCTAATTGCTCAAAGACATGATTTTAAAGATTATATAGATTAAGATTTTTGTGTCTTTATTGTGTCACATTTAGGTCATCTGAGCTTTATATCTCATTTATGAGATATAATGGACCAATTTGTTGAATCGTTTTACAATTACAGGAGATTTGTTAACAGTCCATCTTGTCTTGGTGTCAGACGTGGATGTGACTATTGGCGTTTACAGCAACGCGTTCTCCACCCATCAGTTTGTATTTTGCTAACGATAGACAGGAGGGTGTGAATAGTTATTGCCGATAAAGACGAGCGAGACAGGTGTGTGTTTGATGTGGATGAAACCTCAGGACTAAAGAAGTCTATTTTTATAGCTCAATGAGTTTTAAATCTTGTTAGGATAATGTTTAACTTGTGTGAATTTATTCTAGTAGGTTAAAGGGCTAAAATGAAAATTCTGTCTTCATTTACTCATCCTCAAGTTGTTTCAAACCTGTATAAATGTTGTTGTTCTGCTGAACACAAAAAAGATATTTGGAAGAATGGGCACTATTGACTACAACAGCCCCTGAACTGTTTTGAAACAACTTAAGGGTAAAGGCTGGAATACACTACAAGACTTTTAAAATCTGAACAGATTTTCAAAAAACTAAACATGACACACTTGCAGACTTTTTGAAAGTTTGCAGAGAAAAAACAAGGCATCACATACTACCCGATAATATCTGCAGACTGGCACAGACTTTCTGCAACAAGTCCAAACAGAAAATCTGGGCAAAAGTGTGTTCCAGCCTTAAGTAAATGATGACAGAATTTTCATTTTTGGGTAAACTATTCACTTAGAGATGGTACAATGTTTTAAACTGAGCTGAAAGTTCTGCATTCTTACTGGTAGATGAACGCAAGATCCAAAGCTTAGGAATGACAGGCATTCCGGTTCTGTCGAAATCAGTGGAGATTGCTGTGGTTGCCGTTTCATTGCAAACCTATTCATGAGATCCTATAGCAAAATGTAATAAAGAATAAATGCACCCCTGCCCGTACATATTTGTGCTGAACTTAAAAGTTAAGAAGAATTGTGAATTCCTCACCCTACTAGATACAACCTCCAAGCCCAGTGGTTGAGAATTAAAAGGACGACTATGTTTATTAAACTGTGGTTTGATCCTAGAACGTTTTTTGACGTATGCTGTACAGTTAAACAGTCCCACCCTGAAAGGCACATATAGGCAAAGCAGCTTTTGCAAATGCCTTAGAGCTGAAGACCCACAGAGGTAATCTGTGTGTGTGAATGTGCACCAAGCATCAGAGGGCTTAAGCGGTGGATCTTCTCACCAGACCGGAATTCCGTCGGCCCCAGCAGGATGCCAAGGGTGTCGGCCATGGGTTTTTGGGAGCGGGCGGCTCAGAGAAAGAGAGATGTGATGTGTCCTAATGAAACACATGTCTACCCCCCATCTCACCATCTCACCCTTCTTTTCAGTTTATGAAGCAGCGGTGAGATCTGAGGCCCTGAAACACGATCTTATTTATTCACGTCGCGAGCGGCTTTACTGGAGCTAACTTAGAGATGGAAATAACCCTATGAAGAGTCTCGCACAGGCACCTAGCAACAACAATCGGCTCTAGGTAGCAGTTTCCCCCGACCGCAGCCCCGGCCCAGAATATACCCGCGGTGTCCCTTTAAATAAAGTCTGTGAGATGCTGTCAACAAAACGAGGATGACCAGTGGGCACGGATTCTTGTTTGGGTTCGGAGCTTCAATGTCAATGTGATGACGCGACGACAGCGCGCAGACGTGTTGAGCCATTAATTTCTACCACAGTCATGCCCTGAATGGCGGGGGTCCAACATAAGCAAAATTCTCTAAATTGAACTCTCTAAATTGAAGCCGTTATAAAACATCCCAGTAATAATCTATTCACTGAGTGATTACTAATTTACGACTCTTGGGACACGGGTTTGGTCATGTAATGTTTTTGGAATTGTAATGTTCTTACACTGGCTAATACAAGCTAGTACTTAAGGGAACAGTTCATCTAAATATGAAAATTCTCTCATAATTTACTCACCCTTATGCCATACCAGATGTGTGACTTCCTTTCTTCCACTGAACAAAAACATTTAATGCTGTCATGCTAATCCTAATAAAACAAAGTAAAAAGAAAACGATGAACTTTTTAAGCTTATTTATACTGCAAAAAAACCTGTAAATTTTACAGTAAACTACTGGCAGCAGGGTTGTCAGCCAGTTACTGTAATTTTTACAGTAACAGTTCTGTAATTTAATTTACAGAATTTTCCTGTAATTTCTGATTGTAAAACTGTATTTTTTCAAATTGCTGTATTCTGTGGATCTGCGTTCAACCATCACGTGACCCCAGAATGCATCGCAGTTTACAGAAATATGCGACAATGCTGTAATTTTTACAGCAATTCGTTACAGTGTAGCAATCAGTAATCAGATCAATGTGCTACATTCAAATATGGCGGCACGTTAATAACTTTGAATCTCATTGGCTCTTGTGTGTAATGTGATGAAACATGCATATGTGACCCTTAAGTAGCACAAGAACATTTGCAGTAAGAGCCAAAAATACTTGTATGGGTCAAAATTATAGATTTTTCTTTAATGCCAAAAATCATTAGGATATTAGGTAAAGAACTTGTTCCATGAAGATATTTTGTACATTTTTTTCCATAAATACATCAAAACTTTATTTTTGTGAGTGGATGCAGCAAAATCGCTAACAAAAATAGCCGGAAACACATCTACAAACTTCACTTGCTGCTGTCCGCTCTTTGCGAATTACTCACTCAAGTTTAGTATCTATATAAAGCTTAACATTTCTGCTTTCAGGTTCATCTATTCTCCACAATGTCATTACGGCAGTAAGCCAAAAGAGAGTGTTAAAGCAAACCTGTTTCTTCTTAGCAACAGCCTGCTATAGCTCCTCTGATAAACAAATTTAAAGGGGATTTTCTCAAAGTATTGATTTTTTGCACCGTCAGATTCCAGAGTTTGAAATAGTTATATCTCAACCAAATATTGTCATATCTTAACAAACCATATCAAGCTTTTTATTCAGCTTTCACATGATGTAAAAAAATCTAAATTTTGAACAATTGACCCTTAAGACTGGTTATTGGGTGCCAGTTAACAACATTCTTCAAAATCTTTTTTGTGTGAATGATGAACTTTCATTTTTGTGTGAGCTATATCACTTTAAATCATCAAAAGATATTTGACAATGTATAGAATAATACGTTGTTAATAAATTACAATATTACAGTATGCTGAACAGTACACAATGAATTGTCACTTACATACAATAAACACTTGGCTTCCCATATATTTTGTTTCGTAAGGGTAGTCACAAGACACGCAAGAGATGAAATTTAAATTAACTATCGAAGAAGTCTGTTATTTTGAAGTTATAAGATGTCTTTAAACACTGCAGCTTTTTTTATAATTATATTTTTGGGCTTTATTTATATATAGGACAGTGGAGACAGACAGGAGCATGAGGGTATGAGACAAGGTGCAGGATTTGGACTCGAACCCAGATCCCCATGAGCCAACAGCTCATATATGTGTCTGGAGTGCTGACCACTGAACCACAGCTCTGACAACACTGTAGCTTTTAAACTGAATATAGTGGATGCAGACAAATCGTGTCAAGTTGACCATCAAAGACATCAAACACGATTCACAGAATGAGAAATTCATACTTTATGTGACTATAACTGACCAAATGCTTTATTTTGTTTGCAGAATATATATATATATATACATATATGCAGAATATATTTTATCTAGCTTTGTGATAAGCCAATAATTTTACACTGTACCTCATTTTTACTACGTGCGCCACATGTCGATAACTACAGCAACATTGCCTTCCTTTGACTTTCATCATTCATTTTAAAGTAGAATTTTCTCTTTCAAGACACAGTAGCATTTGAGGTGACCTCTACACTCCTAAAAATAAAGGTGCTTAAAAGGTTCTTTACAGCGATGGCATTCAGTCAAAGGTTCTTCATCTCTTTCTTACCTTTTTATAATATGAAGAACCCTTTTGTAAGACAGAAAGGTTTTTTGGATGTTAAAGGAACCATTTAGACAAAAAAGGTTCTTCTATGGCGTCATGAAGCACCTTTATTTTTAAGAGTGAACCTTGAAGCTGTTACGTTTCATTTCCAAGTCCAGATCCCATTACTAGATGCTAACCCACTACCCAACCACCAACCACTATCAATAAAAACTGGTTTGTAATAGACCAAGAATTGATTTTAAGATCACTTGCTTACAGTTCATCTTTTTAATACCAACAGTAGCCTTTAGCTCCGTGTTAGTGTACTGTGAGTACAAGTGAAAGGTCGAATAGTGGTCTCACTAACAGCTTAAACCACGTCGTAAAAAAACGGACCATAAAGAACAACTGGCTACTCTATTCTGACCCCACAAAAATAGAGACAAAGCATCAGAAAGTGGGTGGTCCCCTTTAAATCTCTATGAAAAAACATGAACGTTCTGGACGTGTGAGGGTCAGGTAAAGTTATCTTCTTCAGCACCTGGTCGATGCACCTCTTATGGATCCTATAGATCCAGCACACTGTCCACCTAAGCAGTGGTATGCAAACCTCAGGGATATAAAACTTTTAAATGATCTCAAATGAAAAAAGTGTACCCTGAATATATTTTCTTTGCTAATAAAGTATACAGGGTGGATTAAGGGCTAATTATTACGTGGTCCGCTGACCCCTAGTTTTACCCCTGCCATTTGCAAGCTGACCATTTGAGCTTGCCAAATTTGACACAGCTGACACAGGCAATAAATTTGAACTAGTTCCACCTCCCCCTTGATCTGTAATGAGGCCTATAGCCCCTCACCCTCCCAATAAACACACAACACCAGAAATTAGTATGACACAAGGTGAATTGTCCTCATCCTCCTCAGCATCATCGTCAACATGATCTTTCCAGATGAGTAGTAACTGATTTTCTTATTTTTCTTTCGGAATGACATGAATAAAACTCAAATACAAAGAATTTGTCTCTATAGGGTGATGGTTATGTGATAATTTCAGTGACATGGAGGCATTGATTTGCTTTCAGAGGGTACAGTCACATCAGCATTTACACTCTTAAAAATAAAGGTTTTCAAAAGGTTCTTTGATGCTACAGGGGAACCTTTTGGTTCTATAAAGAACCTTTAACATCTGAAGATCCTTTCTGTTTCACAAAAGGTTCTTTGTGATGAAAAAAGGTTCTTCAGATAATAAAAATTAAGAAAGAGATGGTTCTTTAAAGAACCTTAGGCTGAATGGTTCTTTGTGGAACCAAAAAAGGTTCTTCTATGGCATTGCTGTGAAGAACCTTTTAAGCACCTTTATTTTTAAGAGTGTAGGGGACATTTATCTTTAAGTCAAGTAAATCACAAATCATAAAATATAGCTCAGATATGTTATGGAATATAATATATAGTGTATACTTATTGAATTCTATTCCGCATGCTTAGTTTAAAGTGCCATTGTGATTATGGTAAAATGTCCATATAATTTATTTGTTATAATTATAAACTTCAGAACCTAAATCTGTCGTTTTAATATAAAAAGTTGTTTTATTGTTGTTAATATTTACTAATATTAATAATATTTCTCATCATTTTCTCATCCTTTACATTGTTCTGACATCCTTATAAGTAATATGGTCTACTTTTCCAATACATTTTAGTGCGTTTTTTACAGTTTCTGACAATAAAACATAGTATTTATTCCAGTTCAAGTTTCATCAATACACATTGCATAGAGACAAACTTAATAATACCATGTTATTAAGACCACATATTGTATTTCATTGATTCATCTATTATTACCAATATTATTATTTATAATGCATGTTATTGGACCCAATTGACTACCATAGTGGGAAAAATACTTTATAATTTATTATTTGGAATATTTTGAAGAACGTAGGACAGCAAAAAGTTCTGGGGTACTTTTGACTACCATCGTAATTTTTCCTCTGGTAGTCAATGGGGTCCAAGAACTGTTTGGTTACAAGTATTCATCCAAATATCTTTCTCTGTGTTCAACCAAACAAAGACATTTATAGGTTTGGAACAACTAGAGAGTGAGTAATTCATGACAGAATTTTGGGTGAACTATCCCTTTAAGGATTGATGTGACAGCTATAAAAAGACTTTACTTGATTCAATAGGATGAGGTGGTCTCACTCTTCAGATTATACATCAAATGACACATGTATGTATAAATACACTTGTACATCTCAGCATCAGTGTTGACCTCAGTTATGTCATCATTAGATAGGCTACTTCATAAAAGAGAGAACCTTTAGGGACCAGCGGAAACTTCAGTTTGTGTTGCTCAATTAACACCCAATAGCTGCAGACAGCCGCCGTCCGCTTCGCTGCCAGCCGCCCCACCAACATCTCAGAGCCCAAATCCAGTCATGTTACTCAGTGTCCAGTCATTCTCGTACCGGCAGTTAAAATAGCCGCCTGCTGGACAGTGAGGAGGGGGTTGACAAGCGGTGCCTGGCCTGCTTTGTCCAAGAGCACTCAAACATCTGTGTTATTTTTAAGAGGCAAAATGTCAGTGTGCGGTGAACAGACGGAAAAAAGGACCATGTGTGACTGAAGCCGGGGCTCCGGTCAAAGCCTCGTGACTGGGCCAGAGTGAACGGCATGCGGAAACTCAACCAGCAGACGGCCAAAGCTGTGTGTTTGTGCGTTTTAGTCATTGTTGACAAACTTTAGATTTATTGTGAATTTACAAAGAGGATAATGGATCAAGGATAATTGACTTTGGTTTTTAATACCATTTTTATATACCGTTTTACATGGTATACATTTTTAAATACATTTTAATACTCCAAAAATTTCAAATTTGTGTAATTGTGAAGTGAAAAGCAATGAAATGTTTTCAACCCCCTTATGATATCACCACAAAAAAACAAAAACATGAGGATCAGAGGTCCTGATGTAATATTCTGTTTTTGTGTGTTCTCACATGACATCAAAATGGCTTCTTGATGAAGAAAATCTTCATGCAGATATTAATAAACCTAACATCTCAGTTACTGTATTTTTTAATATGAAATGGAAAATATGATCATATTGAATTATAGTGTATTCGCCTATTGAGAAACCAATAAAAAAATCAAATAAAAAAACTTAAATTATAATAATCAAAAGTATCAATAATAAGATTTTACTTTTTTTTTTTTTTTTAATATTTGTAATAGATCTGGATGAACGAGAGAGAGAATTATGGCATTGGCCCTTATAAAACCTGTATTAACACTACAATATTTTTTATAATTTTCACCATGAAATTTCCTGTATTTCCTTTTGAGAATTTGAGATATTATAGCCTTTGAAAAACAGACATTTCTTCAAGTTTGGTTATGTGTAACATGGCCCTATACCCCAAAAGCAACCGCCATTATATGCCTTGTCTACTAGTTTCATGGTCTTGTCAACGGTTATATGGACTCATGTTGTCATCGGCCAACAGAAACACTTCATCACATTTATATCACACATACACACACACAGTGTCCATTAACAGCTCTATTGAGTGCAAATTTAACCCGAGCATTTCATTTTGACATTCTTTTTTTATTCCTCCATTGAGCCAAATCAACTTCTTTATAGCGTGCTTTTAAAAAGCGCTGCAACATGCTCAATAAAGTCGGTTTCTTTTTTCAGCAAGTGGACCAATAGCTGTACCTTCAGGTAAAATTAGCCCACGAAACATATCTTCACATAGCCGACACATTAACACGTTAGCAGCTCAGAAACCACTTGGACTCGCGCCGCCGGGAGAGCATACCAGATACAAAGCCCGGAATGAATACAGCACACAGGGGGACGTATAAAGAAACATACTGAAATAGTCTGTAATGATTTGCAAGGAGTTTTGCATCGAATAGGTTTTCGTGAAGAAAGGGAAAAGGATTTAAGCCGTGCGTAGGGACCAGAACATCACAGAGATTTGGGGGTGGGCTCTTTTGTCTTAAAAAAAAAAAAACACCTAGCAACCAATCACAACATCTTAATAACCACAAAGTGTGCCCTAGCAACCACATAGCAACGCTCTATTAGGTAACATATAGCAACACCCTATAATCCCAAGCACCTGATACACACTTTAGGAACCACATAACATTAACTTGACACCACTATCTCTATCAGTTAGCTTTGCTTCTATAAACCAAACTGTTGTCCTATGCAATGGTCAAGCAATCAATGTACAAACTCAGATAGGAAACAATCTGGATGGTTGACTCGTAGCCACAGCCTTCAGGCGGGTTTAATGTCACATGGTGTCTTAAGAACGGATCTGGGCAGCTGTCTAGCCTTTGACTCCGCCCCCACCCTCTCCGTCTGATCTTTCTGCAGTCCACACCTGATCACGAACCACTGCACTTCACGCAGGAATTTTCCATTTTCTATTTTCTCATCCAGCTAGTCCGGCCCTCTTCTTCCACCCCCAATGGCCTCTGCGAGCACCACCGCAAAGACAAATGTGGCATGCAAGATATGCAAGTACCAATTTGATCAACCAGATTCATTTACAGACCAACATAAATACATCTCTGTCACACACAATTGAAGAGCAACGCTATACCATAACAAAGACACAAATGTGTTCCTCAGCTGTTTGGTTTAAACGTTTATATTTAAAACTTTTTGAGATATGATCTTCACATTGTTGCTGTAATTTTAATAGATTTTAAAGGGATAGTTCACCCAAAAATTCTGTTTTTTACTCACTAGTTTATGCAGAACACAGAAGAAGATATTTTAAAGAACATTGGTAACCAAACAATGGCGGTACCCATTGACTTGAATTGGTTTCGTGTCTATACAATAGAAGTCAATGGGTACCGTCGTCATTTGGTTACCAACACTCTTCAAAATATCTTCTTTTGTGTTTTGTCATAGTCATACAGGATGGAATGACAAGATGAGTAAAAGATGACAGAATTTTCGTTTTTGGGTGAACTATCCCTTTAAAAGCAGGTTACCTGGTACATAAAAAGTGAGATTATAATTTGAAGGAAGGCCAGACAACAACATCTGTTTTTTAGGATTTTCCAGACATGGATGCTAAAGTGTCACTGTGTAATATTCACATCTGCAGCTGGAGAGAGAGGAAGGACTCTCATCTGTTCTGGAAGCTCTATAAGACAAAAATGGAGAAAACGCTCTAATTTGCCAGGTACCAGACGAAGAGAATGAAACAATGCCTGGCGATATGATGTAAAGAAAATATTCACCTGTGTTTTAAGTTTTGTTGTTTCAGTCTGTTTTTGATAGTATGGTTTGTATCTCGTCTTTTGGAGGAGGTCATTTACCGTGGGAATTGTGTGTATTATTATTCGGGTCAGCCGCCATGGCCTCTTACCTGTCCCTGACCCCTGATCTCCCCGTCAATCTCTCCTCACCTTCCTTTTCTCTCAGTCCTTCTTTCCTCTGAATGATCTCCTCACCTCCACAATCTACAGCCGCATCTCTCGCTGCCATGACCTCCTGCTCACACTCGCTGCAAAGACATGAAAGCACAATGAATAAAAGAAGAAATGCAAGAAAGGCTTTTCGCAAATGTTTCCTTTTTTGTGGCCCCTTAGATTTTTGGTTATAATTTAAAAGCAGCAGGATCCTCAATCAATCATATCTGAATTCTGATAAAGTCTAATAATGTATACGAAAATATACTAATGAACTATATCAACATTTATGGATATCTGGGATTCTAAAAAAGCTACTTAATGTATAAAGTTCAAAATTATTAGTTATTTAAAAACATTGCCATGACTCCCAGACTATTATTAGACTGCCATCAATACAGAAAGAATAGGAAGGAAAAATGGGCCGGTCAAGGGCATTGCATTGTGGGATATATTACATGCCCTTTACTGTGTTGTACAGACCATCGGTTTGTTCCATAATAATACCATAACATCTTTGTATGCTTGCTTATACCATCTTAACATTGTATCTGAAACTTTGCATTACCGGCACTTCTCGTAAATATTGCTTTAACGTTTGTTTTTTTATTGGAATAAATCAAGGAAATAACAATTTAAGTGAATCTATACATTCCTTTTGCGAGAGCAGAAAAAGTTGTGAAAACTCCATCAATAAATACATTTGAAATTCTAAGATTGAAGAAAGAAATAAATGATTCCTGCAAATAGGGCCAAATATTGCTTTACTTAAACAAATCGCTTGCTGTTTTGCTAAATTTTTAGTCGCTTTGGATAAAAGCATCTGTCAAATGAATAAATGTAAAATATCAAAAAAGCAATACAGTAACTTTACTATTCTGAAGCATCTGACAGTGAGTGTAAGGCAGGTCAGAACATGTTTGTGCAGCTTTTTGTGGCAGTGCATATTTATACCGAACTATTTATCCAATTACAGTCTGATATTACTTTATATCCTTTTTTTATTATTGATTTACCTAAGACTTTTAACCTGACACTATTCCTTTTTTTTACCTTGCAAGCACTAGTATTTCTGTCTACAAATGTAGTTGACCCAGTTTTAGTAAAATTCCCCGATTTAATAAGTGTAGGATGTCTTTTTTCTCCATACCTGTTTAAATACACATTAGATGAGTATAGTAAAGTTATGTCAGAATGTCAAATATTTGTTATATGTGGCTAGATTGTTTTCGGATTCTTTTTGATTATTTGGGTGAACTATTTCTTTAAGTGACTGAAAAAGATTTGGGAAAATTAATTTACGTCTACAAATACAGCTACAACCACAAAGCATCCTGAAATGAGCTGTTCTGTGTAATGTCAATATTATGTAAGGTGAAACGGTGGAGAGAAAAAAGCGTTTGTACTCTTTATAATATCATTAACAATAATGTGCTAATTGTATATAGAATACATGTTTTAGCTATTAACAATCTTATTTCATGTCTTGTTTTTCTGTTCAGTTCAGTTCAGTTCAGAACAGGCCAAGACAGGACATCTGCCTGTTTGCATGGCCCATGAAACTAGGGATGCTTGAGGTAGGCAAAAAAAACCCCAAGCTTCACTTTGTGAGTCCTAAATATAGGCATTACATTTTGGAAAAGACAGAAAAATTTCACTCAATAAAACCCGAAAGCAACTTTATACAAAAGAAAGGCAGAGCGACCTTCACGCATAATGTCATTAAACTTTCTTTTTGAAATGTGAGAGTGCTGGAAACCTTAGCGTTTGACTTCTTGGAAGCGCATTCAATTGAAGACTTGTCTCTTTAAAACACCAAATCAAATGCTCTCTCTAACATTGACATCAGCACACAGGCAGTGATGGAGAGTGGGCTTTGATGCTGTGTGTGTGTGTTTGAGGTCGGGGAGAGAGCAGAGTAACAGAATACCGCTGCAGACAGCACTTAAACACTCATCGAGAGACACTCTCTGAGCTCTTGTTTCTGTGCGGATGTGTGCGCTGAAGAGGGCCCTACAAGTTACTACAGGACCCCCAACAGAGACAACACAGGAGCTACACTTATCCCAACAGAGACGGGGAGAAATAAGACATACCGAAGCACGATCACCATTGCGTCATTACATTATATGGTATTATGTAATAATAATAGCATTATCAGACTGATCTCCATTTTGAAACCATTGTACAACATCTGCTATTAGAGGTCCTGTAACTGCACATTAATTGAATTTAATATTATTAAAGGAACAGTTCACTGAAAACACGAACGAGATCGTAGGAATTCACACAAATGAGACACCAAGTAAAATAGGTATGAATTCCTATCAGATTGCATTATATATTGCGTTATTTATACATACGACAGATATCGCATATTAAAACACGTTAGATCGAAAGTCGTGCTGGGTGACATGAAAAATGTGGTCCATGAACACAAATTAATAGATTACAGTTTGTGACAATGTCACGAATTTCTGCAATTTCTTGTTTTTCATTTATTACACTTAGTGGCTGTAAAACTTTAAAAGAAATACCATAAATGGTCAAGTCTTGTGAATCATACAGTAGATTTAAAACAAATCAAACAAAGTAATAATTCAATAATCTTCCCCATTTACAGTAGCTCTCAAATCTCATTCTCATGCCATTCACAACTTTGGATACAAAACATGCATACAATACCAAACATCAAACCTTTTGATGTACATTTGAATACATCAAAAATGAGATTTAAGCACTAAAGACGACAAGGGAAAACCAAGTGAGAGCTAAAAGCTGTCACTGTACATTTTTTTTGCCAAGTAGCCTACAATCAAATTGGCTTCACAACCTTTTTAATTTCAACGCAGCATTTTAAAATGGTAAACGTAACACAACTTCAATTCATCCAAATGAGCATCTTCACATAATTTTTTTTTAAGTATATGTTGAAATGACTTGCAAAGCCAATTTGTTTGTACTTCAAAACTTAATGCAGAAAAATGACAATGTATGAGTGTGTAGAAGATCATCAGTAAAAATACCGCTTTTAATTTATGAATTAATCCGTAAAAATGTTTGTTTTTTAATTGAAAGGAAATGCACATTACTGTAAAAATGTCTGTAAAAAATAACACTGTTTCTTTTAACAGTGACATTCTGAAGTTTTTACAAAAAAAAAGCTGTGGTTGCCAGAAAACATTACTAAAAATATGGGAAAACATGTTAACAGCTTAAATACAGCAGCAAAATGTAGCATTACAGCAATTTTGTATGTTTTACAATACTATATTTAATGACAAAGTCTTGTATTTAGATGTATGTGAACATATTTCCAAAAGTGAAAAATTATAAACATTGCAAAACCTCTCCATATTTCATGATTTTTTTATTTTTTGTCATAAATTATTATTATTAGTAACCCTTTATGTCTGTCTCTGGATTTTGCCAATATCTAACCATTAGGTATTAAAAAGTGCTTTTCATCTTTGACAACACAGTATTTAATTATTTGAAAAAGAACAGCGTTTTTCCATTGCCTGAATTTGCACATCCGGACAGCTTTTACCTTTTAATGTAACTTTTTACCTAAGTTTTACATTATTTGACATTAATAGCAAATGTGACATCTTGTTGCATATTTAAAAAAATTTCTCTGTATTTGTGACGTTTTATTTACAGTGTGATTCTCTTTGGATGGGTCTAGGTCTGCCAAATGCATCAATGCAAATACATGCAACTAAACAAAAATGACCTGATGCTTTTTTTGCATCAAGACCATGCGCTCTCCAGCTGCCAGAGTGTGCGGTGTAGTCGTCCTGATAACATAAACACAGGTGGAGAGACAGACAGCCTGAAATACGAAAACATGCAAGTACATACACACATCTCTGAATGGTCAATGGTTATGTGTCAGTCCACTGTCACAAGTGAATTCCAGAAAAATATCAGCCGGGGGTTTTGTCTCCCTGTCTCGTTTCTTGGTTCCCTCCCCTGTGTGTGTGTGTCTGTGTGTGTGGGAAGTACCAAGATATGGGGAAAAGGCTTAGCTGTCCATCACATAATCCTGCGTATAGGTCTTTGTGGTCTGTCACACTCTGTTTCAAATACACAGATAGACACTGTCAAGACAGCGGCCTCTCATCCTACTGTTCATTCCAGCTCCCAGAATATTCTAACAAAGTCATATTATTATTAACCTGTTACTGTGCAGCTATTTTCCTTTAAAACATTTGAAGCTAAAGAAAGCTGACATGACTACTTTGTCATCTCTATTGAGTCAATTCTCAATACACAAATAGCTGAATAAAAGAGTGAAATGAGTTCTAGGGTGAGGGGCATCATTACAGGGATTTGGTTTATCTCTATCTTAAGCAAACAGAACAAGTCATGCTTTCCCAAATCTGACACAAGCTGAGCCAAAGAGACCATCGTGAATGGGCAAAAGGGAAACAGCATGTCATTTCATACAAAAGCACAGTAAGAATCAATTCGTTTCTCAGGCGGAGGTTTGATTCAAGTGGTTAATTGTCGGTGGGAGGTGGAGGCACAGTCAGAGGTGGGCCGGGAGGCCCAGACACAGCGAGAGTCGAAGTCAGGACTTCACAATGGCTGCCTTTCTTTCACATGCAGGTGCTACAAAGCAGGTACGCTCAAAAGCCTTAATCCCACATTCAGACCCCTGACTGGACAAGAGGGGGCTTTCACACAGTAGGTGGCAGGTCTGTGTCTCAGGTATGTTCTCCTCTCCCGCTCCTGCTCTGTACGGCCACTGTTTCCTAAAAGCTCTCTCCGATCTCAGAAACACCATTGTTTGGCATTTTAGTTTGATGCCGGTGTTGTCTCTGTTGATTTGTGAATTGCTGATGTCATGCTCATAATTTAGTGTTCATACATAAAAATTATTACTTTGATAAATATCGAAAAACTTTTCAATGTTTTCAATGTAAGTCAAAGAGACATTTTCAAACTTTAATTTGAAACTTTGATTTAGTTGACAAAGTAGATAGAACGGCCTCGAATTATGGGCTTAACGTTTTATGCTAAATGAACTGCTGGCATAACCAACAATCTCATAACCAACATGTTTAAAGAATATCAATAGAGTAGGCTACATAAAAAGTAATAATGAGTTATTATCCAGACTGGGCCAGGTGTTCTCTCCCCTCTTTTTCTGTACATTGTAAGGAGAAACCTGAGCTGGCTCCTCCGTCTTATCGAACCTGAACCCAGTGAGTGAGTTGCACAGAACTTGATCTTATGGCTTCACCTATAGACACAGCCTCAAACTCTCTCTCTCTCTCTCTCTCTCTCTCTCTCTCTCTCTCTCTCTCTCTCTCCACTTCTCTTTTTTTACTCCAGTCAGGCTTCACATACTAAGTACCCCTTACACTGAAATATCACCTGCTCACTTCTCCTTTAATCACTTGACTTTGCATTCCTTCATGCAATTTAGGAAAGCCTTCCGTGTACAGGTAAAAGGAAAGAATTTCCAAAACACAAAAGTGAAGCAATCCAAGCAAGCCACAACTGACATCAAGTCCTCGGCAGAATACTCTCTGCACTTCGTGATCATTTTATCTCTTAAACCCAAGTGTGACGAGACAAGAACGCATTATTTTTTTGTCAGCCTCTGGAATTACAAGCAACATTTCTTTATGACAAAGAAATAGGAACCAGGATTGAAGGTAAAGAAAATCAGCTTCATGGAAATGTTTAAAATAAAAACAAATATATTATAAAATATTTTCAAAAACCACCAAATTTTAAGTTGGGATGTAGCTAGAATTAGGCACACCCCATAAAAGATGGAAAAAGACAAGAGGTGAAATGTAAGCAATGAAATCCAACACAAAATTTCATGAAGGTCTATAACACAAGCTTTGTGGCCACAGAACTTGGCAACCTTCTACAGCAACACTCCCAACCTTTTAATTAAAAAAACAATTACATGTATTTATTGCATAAACTAACCAAAAAAGGTATAAAAGTAGTACAAACAAATCTCATTTCAAACCTTGTGAACTGAAGATTTATTGCTTTACTTGTTGTTTTCCTCAGTTGTAAAAGCGGCTGCCAAATGAATAAATGTAAATGTATAAAGACTTATGATAACTTACGATAAACTAATCTTATTCAAACATATACCCAAACATTAAAATAAAGCACTTGGTCACAAGAACCAATGCCATTTCACATTCAAAGCTTGCTCTTCCGCTTGCTGACCATGTGATGCATATTGCACACAAAACTGACAAGTGCTGGGCAGTTGTGGCCTAATGCGACTTGTAACCCAAAGGTTGCAGGTTCGATCCTCAGTACCAGCAGGGATTGTAGGTGGGGGGAGTGAATGACCAGCTCTCTCTTCCACCTTCAATACCATGACTGAGGTGAGACCCTTCAGCAAGGCACCGAACCCCCAAACTGGTCCCCGGGCACCGCAGCAAAAATGGCTGTCCACTGCTCCGGGTGTGTGTTCACGGTGTGTGTGTGTTCACTTGGATGGGTTAAATGCAAAGCACAAATTCCGAGTATGGTACACTTTACTTTTTCACACTCACTTTATTGATGTAGCAAGCTTAAATCTGATTGGCTGCCCTTCATAACTTCCAGGAACACAGACAATTTTATGATTGTATAACCAGATTATAACTGGGTTGATTGAACGATAGCTTTTGGGGATTAAATAATCCCTGAATTATGAGTCTTGCCATAATTCTTAATGTCTTAAAAGGCAATGTGAACCACACTATAGCATGAATTTATAGGATCCGTGTTCTTGAAAGTTAAGAAATATAAGATGATAGGAAACAAATGATTAAATAAATAAAGGGCACAGTATAATGAGGGTTTCTCCTGCCTAGAAAAATTTAAGGCGGCCGCCTCCGTTGAAATTCGTGCAGCCTCTCGTCTTCACAAAAAACACTGCGCCTAGTCAACAGACTGTCATTTGTAACTGCAGTTGCGGCATTACGCCACAGAGGAGGCGCGGTTTCATTATCAGACCAGTGATGGCGAATATAAAAGATCAGTGAATCATTCAAAACACAGTAAACCACAAGAGAACGCAGAATGTGGTTTGCTTTATTTGATTAAAAAAGGTAATAGTTCTGAAACTCATTTTGATGAGTTTATTATTATTCTAAAATGTGGAGTAAGTGTCCCAAAACTTTTGACTGCTAGTGTACAAGTGCATGTGTGTACAAAATAAGGAGAACAATCATTTTGAGCCAGGAAAAACCCTGATAATATATAACATATAGGACTGTATATTACAGGTTAAAATAGTGTATTATGCCATACAGTCCATTTTGTCGGCATGACTGATCTTCTCCCTGCGGCTACAGAGCAGTTTACATCAAAGAGGGCAATAGAGAACTGAGCAAAACAAATGCAAGAGTAGTAAAACTTAACAAGGTGTGAATGTCCTTAAGTTGCCCTGGCCAAGTGATGTGTAATGAGTCTGTTCATCTCTTTGGATTTTTGGAATGTTGCCACTATATTTAGTTATTATTTCAAGCAGCCTGTGTCATACATTAGTCAAAATTTTAGACAAATAGGTACATATTGTTTGATAAAAATGATGTTTTTACACAATTCACCAAAATATTAAAATGTTGTCATGTTTACTTACCCTCTTGTTGTTGGAAACCCATAGGAGATCATTTTAATGATGTGGTTGGATCCAATACAATTCAGTACATTATGAATCACCTGAAGGCCAGACGAAGCACACCTGTATAAAACACAAGCCAAACAAAAAATCTATAAAAGAAATGATGATAAAGTAAAGGGTCTTTTTGTATGAGACGGGGGAGACTATTCCAGCCGCAATGTAAAATACACTGAGGCCTGTTGACATTCGTCACAATTGGCCAGACATTCATGCATGCTTTCGTGTGTGTCCAACAGAGAAATCGAACTGTAGATGCCATCTCGACGCGTGGGGGGCGATCTGTTTGTAAAAGACACATCAGGTGTTTGTAACAGCTCTGTCTGTGCTCGCACACATTGATTTATCTGTGCATTTCAGAATTATGTTCCCGACCTCTTCACCTCTCTGCCATTTGTGTTCTTGCTTACTTCAGGCAATAAAACAAGCGTGCAACCGCACCCCCGTGCAACTCCAGAGCCTTTCTCTCGCTCCGGTGTCACCCACAGTTCAACGTCCCCGGACGGACGCCCTTTTTCCCTCGCCAGCCGGCGGCCTGACGTGGATCGGGGTGGGGGGTGAGTCTGCAGAAACTGCGCATTCCAAGACAGGGAAGACACCTCTCTCCCATCCCCAAACATGCTTTGTAACCAGAAGCCACAACACAGACGCGAGACTGCGCACACAAAAGGAGTCGGTGAGCCGCACGGCTGGATGCGGTGGTCCCTGTGAGATTGATAAGCCGTGAAAGCGTGAATCAACAATGAGAAATGTTAATGGGGTTATTATGCCATTACGCTGATCAATGAGGGTTTTAAGAACTTTTAATGACTGAAGCTGCCATCACTTATCACAGGAGAAATACTTCATTCATGTCACAGTATATTTGATGTTTGAATCTACTGAAGTCTCAGTTGCCTGACGCAAGCACTAGAATCCATCAGGTGCTGAAATCTGTGGCAATGACTGCTGGCAAATTGTAAAAACAAGTCACTGATGTGACTGGACATTTTTTTTTAATGCCTGTAGACATTGTCTTCGTTGCAATGTATGAAAGTAAACACAGTCTCATAAGAATTTGGGAAATAGTCACGAAATTGAATCCATTGATTCGTGTTCATGGACATGAATTTCCCATTACTCACTTGACAGAACATTTTCGTGTCACTTAGCACAACTTTCAATCTAATCTATTTTAATATGAAGTGTCTTTCATATGTATAAATACATATCAATGCAATCTGCTGCAATACCTATTTTACGAGGTGGCTTATTCATGTGAATTCGATTTAGGCTGGTATCCAAGGGGCCCTTTAAAGCATCCCAGGCAAGCACTTTAAGATTTTTAAGAAATATGTTGAAAGGAGTCAATTGCATATATTTAAAAGGGGCTATATTCAAATTGTCATTTCACATGGATTTTTCTAGTAGTCTACATCCACCTGAAATATGTCCATCCAAAATAAAAGGTTGTCCCATTGTCCCACCGTGCCCCAAATGATGTCAGATCTGCTCAGAAGCGCACACCCCATCAGCTAAGGGTGACCCCTGCAGAGAGTAGAAACACGCTAACCTGGATCACAGCCCTTGGTCACCCCACATCAAAAGAAAGATGTCGTCTGTCTCTGTGTGTAAAAACACAATATGAGTAAAACAACTGTGTAAAACTGTTTAGCCTTCAGGCATTTTTGCACAGACCTTCAACCCTGTTATGCTTAATTTTTAATGTAACATGCAAGGATACAAATTAAGATGTGTCTCATAGAAATGTCATGGCATATAAATAGATGTTTTTATAAATTTGCATTATGTGTAACGTATTTAAAGAAAAACTATAAGCGATCCTTCCAGAATATTGTTACACATTATCTGTTTTTATTACAGGTATATGTAGTTAGGGTTAGGTGTAAGCTTATCACTGGAAAATTACCGTTTGCTCATTACTGGTATACACAGAAGCCTGGAGCACCTCCCTGTATTCTTCTTAAATAAAAAATAATTCATGGTTTTGCTACCTTAAAAAAACATGCTTACTATAGTAAAACCATGACTTTACTTTGCTAGAAAAAAATATGGTTAAATCATGGATTTACCAATGGTAATAAATAAGGCAAAAAATGGTTACTACACTTTTTTGTAAGATTTGTAATTTTTGTAAGGATAGCAGTGGCCTCCTGTGGATAAATAATGTATCGCAGCTTGACCGATGAACATTTCTACAAGCCTAATTATGTTTTCCTGCCCAGAACTGTCTGCGTTTCCTACATTCTTTAAAATATCTTCTTTTGTGTTTAACATAAAGACATTTTTCCTATGGTAGTCAAACAAGTGTCATGCATGTTGTCACCTGTACCGGTCGCTAGAGGGTTGCCGGTTACCTGTAAAAAAGCACAACAGCGAAACCCACCCAGACCAGGATGAACCAGTACCTAAAAAAACCAGCCAAAGCCTGCGATCATTTCCCTACCCTAACAACAGACCCGAAAATCACCCATGCTGCCTACCATCACACTTCACGTGCAGCAGAACCCGGCCGCCTCAGCTATGCGCAGACGGTATCTACACCAACACCTGCACAAGCTCCAACAGCTGAGCTGAAAGACATCAGATGCTGAAGCTGATCTGCCCACACCTACTGCTTTAGGACTAAACCTGCAAATTAAAATAACACCCCATGGATAACAAAGCATTTACCATAACTATTGATGGTTATGACATTTATCCAATAACGCTGCATAACTGTATGCTTCCGTGTTTTAAAGCTCTTTGCCATCTACACAGGGGGGTCCCGGGTGAACACCCCTGGCATCCAATTGGCCACCCTAAGTGCCACCCCAAAATTTGATTCGCTACTTATGTTGATTGACATTTGATTTCACCTCTCGTTGAACGAAGCTTTTATTTTGATGTTCGGCGGCAACGCGTGCATGTGACGTCACCGAGTCAGACTGAATGCAGCAGCGTTTTCCGCTATCTTTATTCTGTTTAAAACGGGAAAAAGTTATTTTGCAATGGATTGTACAGCGCAAAGTCAGAGATTTCCTTTTATAGATTGACGAAAGATAGAAAAGAAGCAAATGGATCGCTGCAATTTGCTGAAACAAATGGAAACGTGGATGCTTGCTAGCCATTTCATGTCAGACTAATAAGCCAGGTAAGTTTTTTTGTTGAACCATACCTTAGTAGTGTTATCTACCTACTTTCTAACTTTTTTACATCGTTATATGTTGCCCAAATGTAAAGTTTTCCAAGCGTTTTCTAACCTTAGAAGTTTGGGTTTAGGATTGCTAAACAACTTTTCATTATGCAATGCAAGTTAACGTTAGGCTCCATTAAGAGATAATTAATTAGATAAGAGAAATCGGTTCCCAACATACAATGTATATCAAGGTCGGAAATTAGGCTTTAAAAAAAATTAACAAGGTAAAAAAACTGCCCTCCAAATTCAAGATAAAAGATATCTAAATTAAGATTAAGTGAAAATGAACGAATGTCGATGACAGCATTACATTTTGATCTGCTACAGCTTTGAGAATTACACCCAATCACAATTCATCAAATGAATATACTGGTCAAAGGTGTTTACATGATTCACCGGTGAAGAAGAGTTGTGCTGAAGTGCGTCACAAAGTTTATCATGAACAACTGCGTACAGATACGATGTAAGAAAGAGATTCATTGTGTAGATTAGTCAGACTCTTTCAGGTATAAACTGAAGCCATTGAGTGTTTTAGTGATGTTGAATGTTTCATTGTTTTCTATATATTTCCCGTTTGAATAACCGTTTAAATGTTTATTTTCCTTAGAAAATAATTGTGCACTTTGATAAAGCGTAAAAAACAGTAATAAAACTATTGATAAATGCTTCTCAGATTGTTTTGTAACATTTTCATGTATTCTAATATCTGAAAGTAATAATCAAGATTACAACATCAAGGGCAATAATCAGTCAATAATCAGCATCAATGATTTTGTCATTATGTCTCTATATGTTTTATATTTATAAACTTCTGACATGCTCTGATCTACATTTAAAGACACTTCTGGTGCTGCTTTGAGTTATCAGGGTTAAACTATGTTTTTAACATTTTCATTATTTATATTTGATAATTTATTTAATCTACTTACATTTAGAATAACATTAATCTCATTGACACAGATCGAGAAACTCTGGGAAGTAAATTATCACTTGTACCTCTAATAGCAATCTTAGGATTTATTTATGATAATTTGATGCCAGGTCAGGGTTACACAACTAATTTTCTGTCAGGGTCTGTGGACCCCCTAAAGTAGCCTTGGCCACCCCCTGGTCAACGCATAGATAAAACTCTAGCTCTGCCACTGCATTTACACTCTCATAGCCTACATTAGATTTTTCAACATATTGGACTGCTGGCTATAGTTTAATGTCATCATCCCAGTAGATGTCGCTGTCGAACTTTTTATGGTGAGGAACAAAGTTGGTTGAAATAATTTAGACATTGCTCTTTGGCATTAAGCTGTTTTAAATGACACAAAAGTATTATAAGGTCTGTTTAAAAGCATTTACCTAATGGGATCAAGCGACGAACCGGAAGTCCTAATGGGAAATTCCCGCATTGTGAAAAAGTTGGCTACATTATTGAATTAGAATTAGTTATAGAATTAGTTCAAGAGCTCTAGAACAGTCACCAGCAAATGCCTTTTGTTTGCTGATGATCTGGTGCTGCGCTGTCACTCACAAAAGATGGTCTACAGCAACATCTAGACATCCTGCACACTTTCTGTCAAACATGGGCCCTATCAGGTAACCTTAAAAAGACCAAAGTTATATTCCAGAAAAGGTTCAGTTGCCAAAACTCACAAACATCACATTTTCAAACTAAACAACATGCCCCTATGAACGACCTAAGAGACAAGGGACAAAGAGCTTATTACGCGATTAAGAAAAATATCAAAATTGACGTCCCAACTGGAATCTGGCTAAAAATAATCCAATGGATTATACAACCAATTGCACTGTATGGATGTGAGGTTTGGGGTCCACTCACAAACCAAGAGTTCACCAAATGGGACAAACACCCAAGAGACTCTGCAGACAGAAATTTGTAAAAACATTTTACGGGTACAGCGAAAAACTCCAAACAACGCCTGCAGAGCAGAATTAGGACTATAATTAAAATACAAAAATGAGTGATCGATTCAATTTCATGCTCACCTTAAAAACAGTGACACAGAGACCCTCCATAACAAAGCCTTAAACTATCAAGAGCTATGTTTTTATGTCATAAAGGAAATAAAGGGAAACCAAAACCAATGTACATTCCACTCCATTCAGACATCTGTCCTCCCATTGGCTCATTACTTACATCGGAAGTCTAGGGTCAGTTAGGACAAATTGGTCACATGATCAGAGCAGGCCATCCAGAATCTGCACACCTCAAGCTGTTTAGCATCTTCGGATTGGTCCAGATTTTCCCCTCACCTCTTTTGTCTCATCTGACGCCCTCAGCATTTATGGCAGACCTTCTGAAAGAACGTCTCTATGGTGATCTGCTGGCCAACACTAATGGTCGAGAGACAGCGCGGCCATAAAGCGTGTCTGCTGTGACCAGATAGGGTTTGACAAACATGCCACGAACAAAGTGTTTGATAGGAATGTTTGTAAATAGAGCAACATTCCATCTTCACATTTCCACATATCAATGATGTCTTCATATTTTATGCAGTCTTACGCAGAATATCGATCTTCTTTTTTTTGTTCTGGGAAGATCCTCTACCTCTCTCTACGTGTAGGTCATAGTGCTTTTGTCTCTCCTGTTGTAGGCCAGGATACTATTTGACGTTGTCATGCCGTTCATTCAAATCTTATGTTACCATGGAAATGTGCCACAGGCGACGGCGACGACAGGCTGCAGTGGATGTGAAGAAGAGGAGGAGGAAGGGCTTGTCACTGAATTGAAGTATTATGTTGAGGAGAGGAAGATAAATGTCTGTAAGCTTTTGTTGGGTCTGAGGACATGATGGGTCAGGGCTGATTCAAAGGGGGCAGCTGGCCGCATGTGGGATGTGGATGGATCCAAACCGAAAGGGAGGGACTTACTGGAAAACGAGACGTGATTTGTTGATTTGTTTTTGTAGGGGGTTTCCACTCAAACCTTTTGATATTTCATGTTTTGTGACTTCAAAAGTCTTTTGCTTAAATACTTAACTTACTTAAAACGTACGGTTCAAACAAAACTTGGATTTGTAAGTTGCTTTAGATATAGTTTATGCGTTTATAGTTTTTCTGATAAATGTTTAGACAAGTTTGTAAAATAAATACAGAGAAATAAAAATCACGTAAGATCTCCTTAATGTCTATATTTGTACAGTTTGCCAACAAAAGTCAGAGATTTCAATACAAATGTAAACATCTTTCCAAGAACAAATCATTTGTGGTAGAAAACAGTTGTTTCATTCACGTCAAAAGAAAACTCGAACATCACAATTGTGACTTGTGAGCAATAAAATTTCAACCTCTGAGCAAATAAAATTTCCATAACTCAATTAAAACTCCCATTATTCATTTGAACCTCTACACGGCATGGATGTAGGTCAGAGTTGTTTTAGCAAAGCACCAATCGGCTGGTTAGTAAGTGATTGAGCATCTGCCATGACAAAGCAAGTGTTTAAAAGGCACCTCTCTGCTTTTATTCTCACTGCGGTTGTCTGTTGCTCTGGGTTCCCTTTGGAAAATTCCTGAACTTCTCCTCCTCCCACTAAAGCACTAATACTCATTTAAGGCCCAAGCGGTGTTGTGTTTTATGACCAAGGATTCATTGCGCTGGAGCATGAAGTGAGTCAGTCTTAAACCTGTAACTTAAGTTACTCCATGCAGTATGGCTGCCAGCTGTAGGTGTTTCAGGTTTGAACAATGGCACTTTTCGCACACGTCCAAGCAGTTCGAAGGTCAACCATAATGTGAAAAATAGGCCTTCATTTTAAAAATTTTACAAAATAAAGAAAGACCATCAATTGAAACCTTTTTCTTAACCTGCCCAACAGCAGTGGCACACATTCACTTCTATTGTATGGACACAAAACTAATGCAAGTGAATGGATGCCAGTTATTCTTCAAAATATCTTCTTTTGTGTTCTGCTGAAGAAAGAAAGCCATACAGGCTTGAAATGACCAGTGGGTGAGTAAATGATGACCGAATATTCATTTTTGGGTTAAAATATTGAGCTCATATTCTATAGTGTATTTCATCTGTATCGTTCTACATTTTGCTAGCTGTATTATTAATGGCTCATCTGATTTTCTTTCAATACTATGACGGTTGGTATCCCAGTCCCCTGCTTGACATATCTGCTTTGTGGGAGCCAGTATGGAGAGGAAGGTTGGGGAACTTGGCCAACATTCTGAAGGCAAGTGTGTGGTCACTGTGGTCCGTGAGCTTTTGTTGAGGCACCGGGGTCATAAATTATGTGGGAAGGGGAATTCTGTTGGAATTCTGAATGGCTGATTCCTGAGACTATGACTGCCATATTATTTTATTTTATGAACTTTTATGTGTTAATATATATTTCCACAATAAGCCTACTGTAAAAACTTTAGGGGGTTAACTTAAAAAAAAAAAGTAACCTGGCTGCCTTAAAATTTTGAGTTCAATCAACTTAAAAAATATTAGTTAAACTAATGAATTTCATGCAAACTTGTTAAGTTAACTAATATTTTTAAGTTAGATGTTAAGACAGCCAGGTTACTTATTTTTTTAAGTTGACCTTACCTTTCTTTTTTACAGTGTATGCTTACAATAAAATGTAAAAAAATATGATATAAAAAAATAAAACACAAATAAAACTCTTTTTAACGTTACATTCTGAATGGCTGATTCCTTTACTATACTTCCTTTAATTTCATTTCATACAATATGCCCATAATTCCTAGCCCTACTATTTAATGTTAAAAAAAGACATTTAAAGAATAAAACACAATTTAACTTTACAGTTTTACATTCTGTTTGGGGCTTGCGAAGACTAGAGTTCATTTGCTGTGACCTCCTAGCTGGTGTTGAGGCCACAATCTATAGACTAATGTGAGATCCTCCCTACAGTGAATACTAATAGCAGGCTTTCTTTGACACCCTGGTGTACACTGTGCATTAGTGATGTCACTGCTTTTGTTGTGCTTTCTGATGGAGTGTTCTCCATTACACCAAATGTTAGGGTACAGGAAACATAGCAGCTTTATATACAGGCTTTCAAAGCAACAATGCAAGAAAAAGTTTAAACAAACCTTCAGTTGGCAATTACACACCTAATTTATTGAAGAAGAATAACAAAATTTGCATATTTATTCATTTGGTTGAGATGGGGTGTGTGTGTGTGTGTGTGTGTGTGTGTGTGTGTGTGTGTGTGTGTAGTTATGCCACTTATGGGCAAAAATAGGCATTCTGCATGTCTCCTGCTGTTCTCGATGAACTCGGCGTGCCAGCTTTCACACTGCTTGCGCAAGAAGTCTGCTTTAATAAATGAGATCCATTAGCATCACAAAGCGTAGTGGCAAAACGACAGCCAAGCTGGTGGGCTGGACATCTACGAGGGGTCTGTGCTCACCTCCTTCCCAGACTCACAGATGCACACACTGGAGAGAAAGAGCAGCACAACCTGGATGGGACAGATTTGAATATGGATGATGGATGAAAAACTGTGTAAGCCAAGATGTTACATGTACAGTAACTGAATCACACATGCAGATGAAAACTCACCTGCATCTGTGTTATTCATATGAAGACAGACTTTAAACAAATGTATGGATGCCTGGTCTCAAACCCCTAAACATCATCGCATGGCAAATAACAGAAGGCGCAACTCTAAATACACATGTAAGTGACATCTTTTATCATTAATACTACACTTGAGCTCTGAGTGACGTGTGGTTGATAACAATTACACGTAACGTTTTTACAATAGAATAAGGAACTTAGAATAGAGGAACACTGGATTAAATAGGATTGAATAAAATTCTTCTTTCTTGTAAAACAAGGAACTTCAATGTGATCACCTGACGAGATATCTGTTTTTGTTTTGAAATGTTCTTATCATTATTAAAAGCAAGTCTGTCCTGCTTTCTCTAGATCTGAAGATGTCCTCGTTGCTCTTTGGAGTTATTTTGGCTAATGCAATGGTAATGTGTGATCTTTCTTGAACCTTAAAGTCTTTTAATCTATGAAATCAATAGTTGCTAATTCATTTCAGTGATGTTTATTGTCAATAATTACAACTACTTTGGTGCTTTCTTTCTCTGCATGTTTTACAATAAAGGTCATGACAATGTGTGAACAGTTAGACACGGCAGCAAGTGGATTTTTGAGTGAGTAAATGTTGGGCTTCTCTTTTAGAATTTGTGCTTGTAGTGTTACAACTGGCCGTTTAACATATTGATATATCTGGCAAATACACTTTCAATATAACTTTTCCATGACTTTTTGAAAAACTAATAAATAAATATCCGTTATTGAGTGAGAACATAAAACAAATCAGTGTTGAGAACTGTTTTCGTACCTCACCACAATTTACAACGGCTAATGATTTATAAATTGACAGCTGATTTTCAACATTAACTGGACGTAAAATCTGCAATTATACGTTTCAAACATAGATGGCGATAGAGAGACAAATTTACGAATTGCAGCTTTTATAGACACACATGCTACGTTCAAGACACCTCGGATTTAGGACATTTTCCCACCTTAAACCGGAAATAATTTCTGAAACGGCGCTCTTTTTAATGTTTAATGTCATTAGTAATGTAGTCATTAGTAATATTAATGGATTAATATTACTCTACTGTTACTAAATCCAGACGTTACTTCCAGGTTTGTGGTGGGACATTTTTAAAGGAAAGGTTCACCCCAAAATCATTTACTCAGCCTCATTTCATTATTAGCCTGTATGACTTCTGTTTTTTGATGACCATAAAACAAGATATTTTGAGGATGATAGGTAACCAAACAACATTGACCCCATTGACTTCCATTGTATGGATGCAAAACCATCTCCTTTTGTGTTCTACAGAAAAAAGAATCATATATATCTTTTGAATGATATCTAGAGTGAATTAATGATGATTTGTTAACTGAATAAACCTAAATACACATTATGAAAATAAACACATAATTGATTCGATCTTTAGATAAGAATCTTAGTTTCAGCCTAACTTAGTGCTAGAGAGATTTACATTTTGGAGTTTTACATAAGTCTTCCACATATGTCAGTTTTGTCATTGACATGGTAATAACTCAAATCTCTCCAATTCACTCTTTACACAATGTGTTTCAGATACTGCCGACTCAAAGATTCTGCTCTACAAAAAATCAGTGTACCAGCTTGTGAATGCATCTTTAGGTTTTGAAAATGCTCTGCAAAATTGCAAGAGTCAGTTTGGTGAACTCACCACCGCAGGGCTCAAAGATGACGAGGAAGGAACCCAGCAGTTGCTCTCCAGACACAACCTGAGAGGCCCGGTTTGGTTTCAAAGCAGCAACGCAGAAAACCTAAAGGCCCGTCAAGCAAAGCAAAGTAAGTACGATTCTTGACTCCAGCAGTTTTTCGTAAAGCCCCTGAATGAAATTAATGCATAAACTGTCAATATCTTGTAACTTGAACAGAAACAGTCCTCCCAGGTTTATCTTTCAAGTTCAAGGATGGCTTTGCTCGTGTGAACGCTTCTTTCCCGTCGCTGTCCGCTGTAAGCGTTTGTGCGCGCGTCCAGTGGGACCCCAGGCACAAGAACATCTCCACTGTTTTCTCATACGCCTCTCCTGTTTTCACCAATGAATTCCAGCTGCGTGGACAGATAATAGAGTCAAATCCTAATACACCTGCAAAGAAGGTGCGGCTAGCTCTTCTCATTCAAGGAAAACATCCTGCTTACAAAGCTGAGCTGCCCCTTGACCAAAACTGGCACCACGTTTGCGTCACATGGCGCAGAAATGATTCATTTTGGGCTATATACGTGGATGGAAAGGAGAGCGATTCAGAGAAAGGGGCAGCTGGTCCTCAGGACATCCATGGAGATGGAATATTTATAGTGGGGCAGGACCAGGATACCTTTGGTGGAACTTTCACAGAGCCGTTTGTTGGAAACTTGACTGATCTAAACATTTGGGATGTAGCTCTGGAGTTAAAAGAGGTGAAGGAGCTGGAAATGTGCTCACAGCTGACCAATCACAGAAGGATCTTTAGATGGGAGGACTGGAAGCTGACTGTCCATACATCTGTTAAGAATGTGTCGGCCACGCTCAACTGTCCAGGTTAACCGAATAATCTTTGGTCATTTTGTCTAAAAAAGAAAATTCATGTTCCAAATCTGTATAAATGTTTTTGTTCCGATGAACACAAAGATATTTGGAAGGTTGTTTGTAATCAAACTGCTCTGGCGCACCATTGACTACCATAGTAGGAACAACGGTACTACACTGTAAAAAACCCACATTTTTCTGTTATTTTTGTACAGATTTTCCACATAAAATGTCAAAAAAACAAACATTTTTACTGGTTCTTTTACAGGTTTTTAATGTATTTTTGAAATACAATCAAAAAATGTAAAAATTGCAAAAAAGGGGAAATTTTCAAGAAAAACGGGGAAAATAAGTAATTTTTACACGGAAAAACGTCTGGCGCCCCAGCTGCAATTTGTTTTTTACAGTTTAAAACTTTTTACTGTAAAATTACAGAAAAGACACAATCATGGGGAAAACAATTGATTATATATCCATGTATCCTGTAATTTTACAGGAGAAAAAAGATTTTACAGTATATTTCTGTCACTGTCCGCTGAGTGACAGAATTTTTTTTAATGGATTCTTTTTACAGTGTATGGTAGTCAATGGTGCCTCAGAACTGCTTGGTGTCTCACATTCTTCAAAATATCTTCTGTGTTCAACTGAACAAAGAAATTCATACAGGTTTGGACCAACTTGGGGGTGTATAAATAATGACAGAATTTTCATTTTCGGGTGAACCAAGCTCCTTTAATTGTCCAAATTTAGGGGTAACATAATCATCTCTACTTTGGATGATATTAAGTGTAGAAATTAATTATGTGACTTGTCATTAAAGTTTTTGTTGGTGGTTTGCAGTGGATATAATGTTCCTGTTTTCCACAGAGCCCCAGAAGCCAACACAGATACAGAAAGATAAATGTAAAATTTTTAGTGTCTTCTCTGATGGTTGGCATGACTACAGCACTGCCCCCTGCACACACACATATCCCTTCATCTGCAAATTAAGTAAAGGTGTGTACTGTGTGGGGTTTAAACATGTTTCAGGGTGCATGTTTTAGTAGTTGTTGAGACTGACAGCGTACTCTGGCCCACAGAAACATACCTGAAGATGAAAGATGTCAAAGAGTCTTTGAAGTCCAACCCAAGCTCCTTCATACAACATCTCATGGAGCTTGGCATGGTATACACTACCCTTCCCACCACGCACGCACGCACACACCCACACACAAACAATGTCAACAAATTTAAAATGACGTTTATGAATGTTTCTAAGACACAATGCTTTAAAAGTAACAAACATAAAAATAATGTAAAAAACACATAAATATATATACAGAAAAATGTAAATGTTTTTCTCTAACTTGTATTGTGTCTTGCTTCTATCAGTCTGCAGATGATGTGTTCTCTGATACTGTAGATGGGCAGAGCTGGTCCTCTGTTTCGCATCTGTTAAACGTATCTCATCAGGCTGTGCTGCGAGAACCAAAAGGCCTGGAGGGCAGGGACATCATTTCTCTGATGCATGTTCTCTCTCGGGCCGCGAACCTGCCGAGCACAGCCAACCAGAGAGGCCATGATGCTGAGAGACTCAGTCAGGGCTTCATTAACCTGGCAGATTCCCTTCTCAACCAAGACAATGCCACATGGAGTACCATCAAAGAGGTTAACAAACAACTTTATATTAACTTACTAATAAATTGTGTAAAAATGAACGGTGTAACAATATATAATACAAAATGCACCAATAGAAAACCCAATAGAAACCATCACAGAAATTCTAGTGACTTTTATTAAAATTCCATTATCAGCATTAGCTTTTTCCATTAAAATCTTTACAAAGTTTTGTAGTGTGTTTTTAGATTTAACATCCCACCAATAGAATCCACCACATTCCAGTAGACACCATTACAGTTTTATTAAAACAATACAATTCCCATTATAATCCTTAAATCCATAAAGGTGGGGTTAGTAAAAAAATGCTTTAGAAAACTGAGTCGGGCCAAATACATCAGCAGTAAGGGGCATATCCGCTCATGTTGACAGAGGGAAGAGAGCAAGCGGGCATGAAGAAAGCCATGTCTTATTTATTACATAAAAGTAAAGGGTCTGTGGATTTTAGGCTATTAAAAGAAGGATAAAAGTCAGACATAAGTTAGGACCCATGTTAATATTATTCCAGAGGAGACGTGTTAGGACCCGCGACATTTATTCATTTGGCAGACGCTTTTATCCAAAGCGACTTACAATTGAGGAAAACAGCAAGCGATTCGTCTAAGTAAGCAATATTCACGAGAGGTGCTAGTAATACAAGGTTTCAAATACAACGTCAAGATAGTATAAGCAAGTATATAGAGCACTACTTAGCAAATATATCACCTAAGCGTCATACAACAGAAACATATAATATACACCGAACACTTACGCGTGCGCTCTTGCCGTGACTACAGACTACTCGCTTATCCAGCAATGCAGGAAGGGGCGTGTTTTTGTTGCCGATTGTTGCTATTGTTTTTTGGGAAGGGTTCTATTGTTTTTTCAACAGTGACAGCTCTGATACATATCTTACATTTTTTTGTATTGCAATATGTCAGCGTTTGTGTATAGTTACACTCCTTTCGAAAGACACGTCACTCAAAATAGTCTTTTATCCCAGATATAAGTGAGCCATTCATAATTGTAAACTCTGTTGCTTTGTGGTTTAACTAAAAGGGACTGGCCTATCTGTTTGTTTGGTTTGTCTTTTTTATTTCTCAAATTAAAGTATTACCTTTAATAACATTTCTGAGTGTGCTTTACTTTAGGTAGTTAAGGGGCCGATGGCTGTGATACAGAATGTAGACCGCATGGTGTCAAACCTCAACTCTCTGCTGATGAACGACACAGACAGTGTGCAGATACACAGCAAGAATATCAGTGAGTTACATAGTCATGCAAACAAAGCAATAAACACAAACCCAGGTAAGAAAATAACAAGTAATGGCTTCTGTTTTCCAGAGCTGCAGGTCCAGCAGAAGATTCTGTCTGACGGTTCTGGTGTTTCTGCATTTTGTGGGTCAGATGTGGGAAATGGTGACTGCATCTCGGTTCTAGCTAAAGATATGAAGGAACTTCATAACAATGGTAGGGATATTCCAAACCACATTCGATTATATGCATTGTATAATAATTATTATTAACTGATCATCTGAAACTAGGAAGCAAATCATTCAGTTTGAATGTTTTTTGAAGGGCTCAAAAACAAAGATCGACCAGAAAGTAAAAGAATTGAATAAAAGAAAATACACAGAGAAATTCATTATAGTTTGAGTTGAATAAACTCAAAATTTGAAGGCAGCCAGGCTACTTATTTTTTCAAGTTAACCCCCCAAAAGAAACTTTTTTTACAGTGAGATGATCGGAAATGAAAGTACAAATGAAACTTATACTAAAAGTCCATGATAATGAAAACTAAATGAACTAAAGACTGACAGTTTTTGACATTGTGACACTCTGGCGGTGTATTAAAAGCTTTTTAATGCACATTTTCTTCCTTTGATGCATATTTGTTCTTGTTTAGGTTTCAGAAAAGTGACTTTGTTGAATACATGGTACAACTCTGTCAAATGTTTCTCTGACATCCAGCAGAACATTACTCTTCCTCCTACAGCCACTGATGGTTTTCTGAAGTAAGCCACGGTCAGATCTATCTACACTAAACAGAGAATTGCTTGTAAAACCTTTCATTTGACAAACACTGTATTGTATTTCAGAACAGTCTTGGGTTCATCTATCATCTCCAGTACAGTGCTGGGGGATGGACAGCAAGTCAGCATGGCTGTACAGTTCACGCTTCGACACACAACTGAGGTATTTACGTCTGATTTATGATATTTACATTTGTGTCATTTCAGTTTGTTAACATAAACATGCTTTGACTCCTCTCAGCTTTGATGTTATTATAATAGACTTTACATGATTGACTTTTTAGAGAATTTATGAAATCGTTCTGTTAAAATACTTTTATTATGCTTTCATGCTACTGTGTTTCTCTTATTCTTTCACTAGGAAACTTCAAAGGAAATAATCTGCGCATTTTGGGATTTTGACTTGACGTGAGAGATTTTTATTTATTTATTTTTATGTAGTGGCTCTTTATTGTGTATTTTTCATGTAAATTTTGTCTCTTTGGTTTTACACCTCAGGCCAGAGGGGGGCGGGTGGTCAAAAGAGGGCTGTTCCAAAATTGTGTCTCAGAATAACTCTACTACCTGTTACTGTAACCACACCACAAACTTTGCCTTGCTGTTACAGATCAAAGAAGTTGAGGTAAGGGGGTTTGTCTTAGCATTTTTTCAGCCATCACCCATCTATTCTGGACTCTTATTGGCAGGCTTTTTTATTTATTGTTTGGTGCAAATCATAAATTTTAAAACATTTTTGTATTAATATATAAATGAACCCCTCTTTAGGGTCAAATTGACCCCACAGCTACTTTGGCATCTGGTTATATTTTTAAGCCTTGATATTTTGCTTTAGGTTATTAGAGGAATTCATAAACATGCACATCTTGAGCATTTACACATTTGAACTCAATTGGTTACATCTGGGGAAAAAAATTGAAATATTGTTTTGACTGGTAAAACTGGCCTCAAATGTAATAAATGTTATTGTTTTCCGAATGGAGCAATTCAACATACAGAAATCAAGGGATTATGTTTCGTCCTAATTTTTATTAAAATGTTAGGATAGGTAAAAAAAAATAACAAGATAAATAAATAATGTAGAATTTACTTTATATATGTATAATGTATAAATATAGTTTATAGATTAACATATTTGGGGTCAATATGACCCCACATACTAAAATCATTGCTAAAATGTCAGGATAATAGGAGGGTTAAATAGAAACTCCTGTGTGTGGTATTACTTGTCATAATTACAAAAATTATAACAAAAAAAGATTGAATGAAGTTCTTTATTAAAGATTTTAATTCTGCTTTCTCAATTTTAAATTTAAGTTCCAGTTTTGCATCCTGTTTTAAACAGAATTTAAAATGATTTTTCAATTACATTTTGAATGACATACAAAATGGCATCTGTTGACTAAGATAATGTTTGTGTGTGTTACAGGGAGAAAAATATTATCTAAGCCTTCAGATTCTCAGTTTGATCGCCTCTGGTGTGTCTCTCTGTGGACTCATCTTCACATTTATTCTCTTTGTTGCTGTTGGGTACGTTTTTTTTTATTGTGGCTGCTTGAGTGCATCTGTGATCTCCAAATTCATGATTATGAGTGTTTATAAATATATTATGCTTTCCTATGGGAATGGTCCTATTTCTCTTTCTCTGTCTCCCTCTAGTGTTCCGAAGTCAGATCGTACAACAGTTCACAAAAACCTGATAGTGGCTCTGGCTGTGTCTCAGTTACTCTTAATATTCAGTGACTGGGCTGCTGAAGATCAGGTGTGATTCCTACCACATCTGTAAATATTCTCTGCCATTTGATGTATTTTAAGCACACTGGTTCTTGAGTACTGGGGCAACAAAATGTTAATTAACAAAAATATTAATCAAAATTACTTTGAAACAATGTTGACAGAAGTTACAACAGATTTCTAAAAAATTGTATTTTTAAAATTTGTAATTTGTATGTTCTTATATAGCATTACGTAGGCTACATATTTTATCTAGCCTATATGAAACATTAAAAGTTGGTTTTAGACATAGAGGGTCTAGGTAATCTAACTTTGAGAACATAATATGTTACATTATTAAATGAATCTCTAAATTAACTGCCAAATAGAAACCGATCTGTCTTCAAAACTAACAGCAGGTAAAATGTTTCATCTCAAGAACTATCACTGTAAGAAATTACATTACACTTTCCTGTCGTCTCCATACTGTCCTCTCTAAATAAAAGTGTAAAAGCACCTAAAATATAACTTAAAAAAAGAAATTACAGTACATTGTAAAAAAACTGTAATTTTACTGTCAAAACCCGTCAAATTACAGAAATATACAAGAAAACATGAGGAACATGTAATTTTATGTGAAAAAATGCACGTTATATTTCTAGCGCCCCAGCTGCTAAAACATTTCCACTTTTCTACAGTTTTTATTTACATTGTAAGCAAACCTCATAACGTAAAAAAGCAACTCTAAATGCAAAAGCAAACTAACAGTGAAGACGACAATAGCAGCATAACTAAATTCACATTAATAAAGTAATCCTTTATAAATATATCTTTTTATTATTAAATATTTTTACATGATTGTTTCCAATGCATGTTGGTAACTTTAAAACCTCATGTTGAATATGTTAATTGTTTGTTCAAATAACAATGTTTGGCAAGTTGGGAAAACTTTCTAACAGTCTAGGCAACTAAATATGTTTTTAGCAAAAAATATATTATATTTATATTTTATCTTTAATATCCCCAAATGCTTAATTGTTTCATGCATTATCTCCAACTTATAGTAACTTAAAAAGAAGATTTTCAATCAACTTTTGTTTTGTTTTGATTTATGATTTAAGTTATGATTTACATTTTTAGTTTATTGGTTTTATTATTTACAGTAAAACTCATGGCAAGCATTTGTGTATGTACAGAAAGCCTGTTGGTTGGTGACAGTCCTCCTCCACCTGTTTTTTCTGTCATCTTTCTGCTGGATGCTGGTGGAGGGTTTACTGCTGTGGAGTAAAGTCGTCTCTGTTAACATCAGCGAGGAGAGGAGAATGAAGCTCTACTATGTGTTGGGTTGGGGTGAGAACCCTTCATGTGTATCATGTCATTATTAATGTTCTTATTAATCCTCTTCTCATGCATTTTGCTCTGTCTCTCTTAGGGCTGCCTGTTATTATAGTGGCTATAACCTTGGCAGTTACTTTGGACCGTTACAAGGCAGAGGAATACTGCTGGCTGAATATGAAGTCAGCTGTTATTTGGGCTTTTGCAGGACCCGTGCTGTTTGTTGTTTCTGTAAGTATGCGGTTTCTGAGAATGACTGTGACTCCTAACATACAGATCCAAATGTTTTAGTGTAGTCGGGATGCTAAAGAACAACTTATGAAATATTGAAATATTTGGAATAAATAAGCGCATGAGCCCTGTGGCTAGATTTTCTTAAAGGGACAGCAGCACAAAGTTTCACTTGTGGCACTTTTAACATAAAATAAAACACGTGGAGCCCAGTAAAAATGTATAAAATAGTTTCTCATGTTTGCTTTGGTTCTTTTTTAGGTCAATGCTGTGGTGCTTTTTCGTGTTGTTATGGTTACAGTGGCCAGCGCACGTCGCAAGGCAAAAATGCTGACGCCCAGTTCTGATTCCAAACTTCACACGCTTGATCTTACCTGGTGAATATTTCTTACATTTTCTTTTTCATACATTTTACATTCTTTTATCAAAATAAAGTTTGAAATGAGTCAGTAAACTGGCAGCTAGTCTGATTATTATTACAGATCATATAACAAACCGGTAGTTTTGTTCCGCGTGTTTCTGTTTCACATTGCATGTGTCTCTATCGGCCACCTGGACTTGAAGTGATATAACGCAACTGTGCAGCACTTTCCACAGTCATTTATTTATCCTGTTGGTGTTTAAGATATATCTGTACATATATTTGTATGACTAGCTAGCTAAGCTAAGAGGGTGAATAGACGGTTTCAAAGCACCAACATAAACAAACGTTACTGCGCATGCACACTTTTGTGGCCCAAACTTAACTTCCGGTACACATCTGCAAAGAATAGAGTCCCTGCGGATTATTTCTGCTAACAAACAAAAGAAAACAAGTAAATAATATTAGCTAGCAAGTTAAAAGTATGTCTAGTCAGTATTATTTTGGGTTACCAGTAGAAGAACCGTTACTTTGCTAAACTTAAATGTGCCAAAGTTACACGACCCATTCAACAAATTAATGAAATGAATACACAATAAAATTCAACAAATTGTCTATTTAATACAATTGTTATACAATAAAATATTAATATAAATAAATAGCGTATCAACAAACACAGACCAGAAGTCAATTTCGGGTAAGGCACGCGCAAAAGCCTATATTCAGTGGCCAATTCCAGCATTATGGATGTGACATTTTCAGTGAAAACTTAAAATATAAATAGTCAGAGAACGTATTTATTTCCAATTTATTGAACCATCTGTTTATATTTTACTAAACCCCTGATGAGTCCAGACATCAGACAAATATCAGTCTAAGCACAAGTTTTCTATTTTAAAAGACAGAAGATTAACGCGTTATTGATGTGACAAAAAAGAAATGCTTTAAAAAAACTTTAAAAGAGACTTCACATGGGTATATATTTGACAGTATATAGGCTATTCCAGCGTTATGGATGTGACATTTTGCATTATGGATGTGACATAAAAACACTCTGAGAATGTATTTGTTACCAATATACTGAACCATCTGTTTATATTTTACTAAACCTTTGTTGATAGTGTCTAAACATTAGAAAAATGCCAGTCTATGCACAGGTTTCATATTTAAAAAAAGGAAATAAACATGCATTATGGTTGTGACAAAAAAATGACAAGTTTTTGGGAAACGACAAACTTTGCAGGGTTACTGTGAATTAAAATGCACAAACCAGAAGCAATAATACCCAACACACTGAGAAGGGATGCCTCTTCATAAAACATCAAATAGTTACTTTTTTCATTTTAATGTGTCCATTCATGAGGAATATGTGACAACCCTGAAAATAGCATTTACCTGACTATGGAAATCATGCATTAAAAATAAAACAAATGCTTAAAAAACTTGAAGAGAGACATCACATGGGGATTTGAATGACTAAATACTGAAATTTTTCCGGTGAGGTTGTTATTTTCACGGAATTGCCCATGTGGTGAAAACCTTTGGTAAAAACGAGATTTTTTCATCTTAAGTTTGACATTTGCATGGAATTGCCCATCTCGTCACACTTGTTGTTAAACTGAACATCACAGCCAATTCAGCTTTACCTGAACAGCACTGTTAAATATGTTAATCTCACTCTGACTAAGTTGCATGTATATTATCAGTACTTATGACCTTTTCATTTTGTGTGTGTGTGTGTGTGTTCAGGGCAGCAACGCGGCCAGTGTTGATCTTGTTGCCAGTATTAGGTCTGACGTGGCTGTGTGGAGTGTTGGTACACTTATCTGTGGTTCTGGCTTATCTCTTCATCATACTCAATGGTTTTCAGGTAATACTCAACATAACAGAACAAGAGTTTTTGTGTTTCCGGATGAACTTTGAGTAACTTTATCTCTCATTTTGGCAGCATGTACTGCAGCTCTCTTGTGTTTTTTTTTTTACTTGCTAAGTCTTCCTTCCTCTCATAATGAATGAGAGTCATTCTCCCTCCCAGAGCTTGTTAATGTAGATTTATAGTGTATGTCTGAGAAAGAGATAAAGAGAAGATAGATTGAAAAATGGAGGAGAGGCACACACACAAAGAGCGAGAGAGAGAGAGAGAGAGAGAGAGAGAGAGAGAGAGGGAGATTCATGAGCTGGATTCATCACTGGATGGAAACTTTTCTTATAATTAGCCGGCGAAAATCTGTCATGAATGTTTTATGTAGAATCTGTGAGGTGTAGCAAGTATGCGGAAAGATGATGTTGGCTTAGTGTTTCTAACTGCTGCCATTAAAAAAGAAAAAATTGAGTTAAACCTCTTCAAATAAAAAATGTTTTTCCTGGTTTTATAAATGAAGCATCACGTCAGTTCTGATAATCCAGTTTTGATTGACTCATATCATTCTCTTACTTAAAGTTATAGTTAACCCTTGTGTCTGTGGGCCCAGTTTTCAATGTTTACTAAAAATTATTTTTTAATGCACTTTAGAAAGTATAGACAAACCATTTGTGGCAGATCTCTTTATCATATTTTTATACGGATAAAGTAAATGAATAAATAAAGCAGCAACTTTAGTATGAATGACATTTAAAGGACCAGTCTCTGAATTTTAGCGGCATCTACTGGTGAGGTTGTAAATTGCAACCAACGGCTCACTCCACCGCTCACCCCTTCCTTTCAAAGCACTACGGTGGCTCTCACAGGACAAAGATGTCGTCATGTTTTCGCTTCTTTGACAGATAGAAATAGCTCATTCTAAGATGATAAAATCATAACGCTTCATTATGTAAGATCTTTATACACCTTTCTATCAATAGATCCTTAATCTTACACACTGGCCCTTTAACTAAACATTTAATTTCTCTAGGGTCTGTATATTTTCCTGGTCTATGCCGTGTACAACAGTGAGGTACGGCAGTTTATATTTCACTTGTAAATGGATGCTACATGTTTTCCTGGAGAAGCGAAACTTACTACTGTCTGTTGATAACGTAGGTGCGAAACGCAATAAGAAGAATTCAGGAGAAACGAAAAGCTTTGATATTTACAGTAAGGCGTTTTTTTTACACATTATCTTTGGCAACGTGTTCCTCTGATTATTGGTCTCACTTTTGATGTTACTTCTTGTTGAAGAACTGCTCTCAGCCTACCAGCTTCATGCCCTCTCAGAAATCTCCCAGTGAATCATGGGTACACAGTCTGCCAACTCAATCCAGCCCAGACAGCAGCGAAAGCTCAACTCCCATGAGCAGATCTCTCGTTTTTAAGAATGGTGCGTAAATAAGTCTTTATTTTAGTCATTTATATAGTATTTTCTGAAAGCAATCAGTTTGAAGTCTAAACAGCACATAATAAAATTGTGTCTTTCTGTTTCAGAACGTTTTAAAGAGGACAACATTGTGAGTTTCTCATTAAAAGCAGCCAATGGAAATCAGGTTAGCTGAAAATAGTAGCATTACATTTATTATTATTATTAACGTATTATTAATTGTTTATTATTAATTATTGTTTATTATTATTATTATTAATGCTTATTATTAATTAATGTTTCTTATTGTTAATTGATTATTATGAATTATCGTTTTTTTAATTATTATTATTATTATTATTATTATTATTATTATAGTTCTATTTGTTTTTCATTGTTTTCACTACAAACTCTGTCATTTCAGGTTGTGCAACTTACAGCCTTTAAGCCCTCAGGTAAAGAATTGTATTTCATGTAACACATATTTTGGGGCACATTACTATGAATTACAACTTTCAAAGATTTTCTTTCCTTATTTCTTTTTTTTACTGTACCTCAGGCTGTTGAGGGGAGCGTTACACTATGCTACATAAACTCAAGACTTATTCTGGGATGAAGACTCGTCGTTTGATGAAACGCACACAAAAGCAGCTTCAGAAAGCTCTGCCTCCCCCGCAATTCTCCAGGCCTTCTCATTCCCAAGACTGAATCTGTGTTGAGCGAGTGAACGCCGAGACTGCACCCGGCCTGACACACAAAGGCTTTTACATGTCTTTTAAATGTTGCATAGATGTTGTGGCACAGTACAAAAGCTCATAGTATTAGAATTGAACAGCATGAGCATCATCACACTGTTATTTGTGACCAGACAACAGAATTATGTTGTTAGTGATTGAATGACTTTGGATGGGAGTTTCACCTATTCATAGTAATTCAGATTCAGTATTCTGCAAGATCTAGCCGACTGGCTCATTGTGGACATCGAAACCTATCACCTGTTCATCTTTCTCAGTGAATTGTGGTAAATATCAGTGTATAACACATTATTTAATTGGTCTTTACTGTTTTTAAATGTCAGATTTACCTGTACTGAATCGATTATGTGAATATTGTCCTATCATGACAAAGTGTAGAAATACATTTTTACATCATTTATGGAAATAGTGCCATTTATGTTATTGTCATGTTCTGTAATTCTACTACTATGGCCCTTAACAAATGTAGGCTATGTAAAAAATAAAAAACATATTTTATTGTAATAGGCATACCCTCTTTTTATACAATACAAAGCATCGAAAAGAGCAGTATTATTTTTTTTACTCTCACAATTAAACTAAATGTTGTTCATGTGAGAATCTCTGTAGTCATTTGTGAAATTAGAATTTTTTACACCATTACATTTCATGGTAATGCAAAAATAATTGTTCATTTTTTGTTTCTGACACACATAAATTAAAATAAAAAGCTGAGGAAAATTCAGAAATAGTTGTCCCAAATGATTTAAATAGATTTCAAAAGATGCAGTTTCCTTTTGTGAGATCAAAGGGTGGCAGCATGTGTGAATGTTTTCTGACCTTCCCATAACCTTTCTTTATTGCCTCCCTGAAGAGACACTCAAGAGGGAAACTGCATATCTGGCCACAGCGCTCTTTAGAAACATGCCCATTCAAAAGACCATTGCTTTTAGCGCGCGTGCACACGCACTGTCTCTTAGGCCATCAGGGGATTTTTTTAAATAATAAAAGCAGCATTTTAACTTCATTATTTTATTGCGACCAATTTTTTTCATTTGAATGGAAAGACACGTATATCTGGAATCTATGTAAAAATGTGTTTTAAATATATGAATTTAATCCATATTACATGTTAATAAAGATCATTTGAATAAATACTCTAAATTTAGTTGTTTTTGAAAAGGCCCTGTTAAACAAACAATAAACAGTCCATTTACCTGTACAAAAGCACAAAAGAAATAACATAACTCATATAATAAAGATAATATTAATAACAACAACAACAAGATACAGCAGGGTTCTCTGTTTTTAGCATTTTCTTCCTATCCAAGAAAAGAAAAGACAATATTGATAAAAACAGCCGTAAGAAAAGTTCATTGGAGTCAAATGATCGGTTATTATTAAAATCTCTGGGTCCCCCTACGATTGTCATGCTTTGTTTAAATGGAAAAAAAAACGTATACAACTGAAATCATTCTGTACATTCATGTAAAGTATGAAATAAATGCCTTTGGAAAAGTGTTCAGTGTTCACGTTCCACTTAAGTCTCACACCGCAGTAGATCTCTTGGCATGAAGCATTTCGATCAGGAGATTGTTGCACGGCACCTCTCCACACAGGTGTTTGTAGCACAGGTAATCTTCAGCCTGCACGCTGAGCGAACGGACCTCAGGTAACCGCAGTATGAGCTGACTGAACCTGTCCAGACACTGAGGGTACGAGAAGAGCGTGTACTCGAGCAGAGCACTGTTGATCTGCTCCTGAATGTTCTCCACAAACTGCTGGTTCTCCAACAGCTTCACATCTAAATGAGAGAAACCATTATACCATCATATGTCGTTTATCTCCGTGCGTTCCTCGAGTGTTTCCGACGTGTGTGTGGGTGCGCGTGTGTTCGGTGACAATGGCCTGACCCATTAATGGAGCACTTTAAAGCATTAGCAGATCTAGTCAGAAACGCCATCCACACGGTAATTAAAATGTTGAATAATCTTTTCAAAACATTTGAAGGACACCGCTTACTCCATAAACCTGCTTCCATTTAGCTAAACAATGAACGAAATCATAGAGAGATGACAAATTCTTTCGCTTTTCAAATGCTCTTTCCTCCTTTTACATGGTCTGTTTATTGTGGAAATATCTCAAAAAAAGGTTTGTCGCTGGGTACAACATCTGCTACTTAAAGGAAAATGCAGTTTGTCAGATGGTGGTATATTTATTACATTTTTAACCACAATATTTATTTATTTATGTATTATAAATGTACCCTACAAATGTACTAATAACATTATTAATATAATGCAACAACAACAAAAAAACAAGTACCAAAATTGAAACCCATCCATTTCCAATCTGTTTTCCAAACCCCTTAGCAGGGCCGCTATAGGCATTTCAATATCATAATACATTTATAATAATGTTCTATAATATATACATATGAATAATAATAATTGTTCTCGTATAATGGCCACTCACTTACGAATTATCAGATTTTATTACTAAAATCACAATTGCACAGATTTTTGGTTTGTGGTTATGAGTTTGTCCCTGTGTGTCACACTGCTTATATGCTACAGAGACATTGCCAGTGGAATACATACGTTTGGTACATAGCAGATGTAAATAAAGAGAAACTTACTTGGGTTAAAGAGAATGAGAAACTTCAGGCAGGCCATCTCCCTTCTGTCCACCTGTAAGAGCTGAAGTCTTATGGCCAGTTCTTGTCCTCGCTGTACTAGACCGGCTAGAGTCAACCCAGCGTCAGATAAAACCCCTGACAGGTCAATCTGTACAACACAACAAAAAGCTTTATTAGAGGACCGCTACGGTTAAACATCAAACTTACTTGATGGTCTGTGTTTTTTGCATTGATAGCTTAATGTTAGTTCTAAAAGGGGAAACTTGTGTCTAGATATGGCAGGAATATAGATATAATAATAATGTAATAGAATGTCCATACATGTACTTTTTCACAAAAACAGATCTTTATAATCTGGGGAAGTCTTACATATTTTACGAGTTGGCTATAAGCGACCCCTTACCTCACCCTAAACCTAACGTCACAGGAGCAAAGTCAAATCATAATAAAACGTACAAATGAAATCGTACAAATTCACATGAATGAGCCACCGCGTAAAATAAGGACAAATTCCCAACAGATTGCGTTGATATACATTCATAAAAATGAAGATTAAAATACATTTGGTTGAAATTTGTGCTTTGTGACACGAATCGATAGATTACATTTCGTGATTCGCGAGTCAAACGTAATAGTTGGAAAATCTCACCTCCTGCCCTGTTATGAGTAGCAAACTATTTTCTCTCCCATGATGCACTTGTCTGCAGATATGATCAAGAAGCAGCAACTCACTCCAGCAGTTATGCAGCAGTCGCATCTGATCGCCCACCTGAACCATATATATATATATATATATATAAAACATTAGTTATAGACATAGTTACAATGCACATAAGTATAGTACCAAGGTTTACTTGTTTGAACTCATGGTTTCTCCTACATTTTCCAAAATGGTAGAATGAGAGCAAAGAAGTGACTTGAATATTCTGTATTAATGTGTGACAGACAAATGATCTTAAACCTTTTTATCTATCTCTCCTCTCCTATGAACTGCTGTCCATTGTTGGTCAACAATTTCGAAGGTCATATTTTGTCATTATTCTGACGCACAGTGTGTGTCAGTAAAGTTCTAAGGAAACTGTATCACTGCACATATCAACCACAGCAAAGGTACGATACTGTAAATCAAATCATATATACGGTCTAATCTCGCTTCCAGCCCCAAATACACCTTGACCTTATTCATTCAGAAGCACAGCAGGTGTGTTTGTGAATCAAAAAGACACATTTTAGATCCTCACTCATGTAAAACACTATCACACACAACCATCTTACCCACTAGCTTCCATCTTCACACAAAGAATGTACTTTTGTGAAGATCACTTTGAATCGCACATATTCAGACTAGCGTGATACATTACGACAACTGAGTACACCGCAGCAGAGATGGGATTCCAGAGCTATCTTCAACATGGAATGTAATTAAACGCTTCTGAAAGCGGGAGTCAGTCCCTGGCACTCGGACATGTTTTAGACAGAACTTGACACTAGTTGCCATGACTACAAAATGGAAGAGACTGTATATGTGACTCATGCAGGTGCGAATATGCGAAAGCAAATTCGTTTGAAATTCGACATTCAAGTGCAAGCATAAAGCTACTTAAAGACAAACTATTCTATGAAATATCTGCAGAAATGTTCGAATTGATGAGGGTCTTAACAAAAAAAGTTTCAAATAACTTACATAACTCTGTAGTCTCACACAATATTACAGGTCTTGCATAAGTTATAACAATAAATAAAGTTCTCAAAATAACTTGCCACGCTGATGACTATAGAAAAAAGACAAGGCCTGTGACGGAATGTCAAGCGCAACTGATTTTTCTAATCTTTTATATGTCAATAAGTTGGCGTGACTAACCAAAGCATTAGACCAAGACAATGCATGTGTGATGATAAAAACCGATAAGCACACATATCAGGAGGACCCATAAATGAATCCCAAGCAGGAGGAGGAGCTTATTATTAGAAATGTGACATCTTTTGGTTTCTCTACACTGTAAAAATGTGCTGTATTTTACAGCAGGTTGCCAGTAGTAACTTACTGTACACTGTTAAATGTTTTTGTAGAAATTACAGTATTATTGGCAGCAGTTTGCCAGAAACTTGCTGTAGATTTATATGTATCTAATTTATTGGCAACGGTTTGTTCAAAGATAAATGAACATTAAACAAGAACAAGTGTTTATATTTACAGAAAAAAACAATAAAATAGCAGCCTCGTGCAAGCATTTCTGGGAACCAAAAATATGAAAAAAACATGAAAAGGTTGATGGGGATTTTTGGTTCCAAGAAAGCTTTGCACAAGGCTGTTATTTTAGTTTTTTTCTGTAAAGATAATGACTTGTTAATGTTTAATGTTCCTTTATCTTTGAACAAACTGTTGCCAATAAATTAGATAAATATAAATCTACAGTAAGTTACTGCAAACGGATGCATACCTACAGCAAATATTTTTACAGTGTAGATTTAAATACAATCTAATACACTTTCCTATTAGTACTGTTTTCAAACCACATATATTGAGTTAATCTTGACTTTAATCCAAATTAAAACACTTTGACTTTTGAAATTCAAAATGAGCAAGAAGAGACTCAGTCTCAGTACTAGCATTAGCACAGTTACACTGCACAAAATGACATTCTTGCTAAACATTTTTGTCTTGTTTTCTAGTAAAAATATTTCAAACTTCGAAAACATTTACATAACAAGAAAAGTGACCTTAGATATTTAGTCTTGTTTTATGAAAGACAATATAAGAACTTGGTAATGCTTAACACAAAATTGTAAATTCAATCTACAGCAAATTACTGGCAAACTACAGCAACATTTTTATAGCGTATATTGTGCAACAAATGCAACAGGATTTGATCATACCACCAACCCATAAGCAAGACACTCTGGCTTTGACACAGATTGGCAAAACCATGCACCGATGAAATATAAACAAGCAGAAGTAATCTTATTTTTAAAGCTGTATACCAAAACAGACATTAGCAAATCATTTCATAATAACACAATATCTTAATGTCTCGGTGTCCCTAAGTGTTATCTTTCAGCAACATGCCCGATCTGGCGACAAAATAGCAAGTTTTCTCCAAAATAGTTATGATTAGACAAGACATTCACCTCCAAACTCAAAGTTTTATGTAACATTAGATAATGAGAGGTGTGTCACTGTAGACACACACACACACCACAAAGATTTTTCACCATCATTATGGGATATCATTTGGTCCCTATGCACAATGTATAGAACCTTTACAAACACGTTTTGTGCTTATGTCAGAAATGTACCTTTAGTTGTTTGAAAAAGATGCAGCTTCTTGCCCACTCGACAATTGAGAACAGCGTCTGATCCGCCATGACACATAACAGGCCGAAGGGTCGCGGTTTGTCCAGTTTACCTCTGCCGCTCTGCTCCTGGTGAAGGTAGGCACAGATCTTCCCTCTAACCTGGAAAAACAATTTGAAAAACATCACAAAAGGTTTCATCGGTTAAATTTATGATTGAATCAATTTTCATAAGCTAACACCGATGAAAAACACATTTTTATAATTGAATCATGTCACATTAAAAAGCAAACACATAAGAATGAGATACATCTTTAGACACCTACCTGCTCTTCATCCGGATCGCAGCTCACCAGCTCTAGCACCAGCGGGGGCACACCAGGGTTCATAGGGCTGGTGTGTGGAGAGGCTGGCATGTAGCCGTCAGGATACGTGTATCCCAGTGATGAGTCAGGAGAACTGGAGTATGTATCTGTGTATTCTGCCTTAATGGATCTGCTGTGCACTGGTGCTGTGTATTGGTACTGTGCCGGGAATGAACTGTAGCTTTGCAGGGCGATACCCAGGGCCGGGGGGCAGAGAGGAGGGCAGTCATACTCCGGAGATGAGAGGGAAGGAGGATGGAGCCCTGGGAGTGACCCCGGCAGGGGGTATTCGGTCTGGCCGGTGGATAGCAGGGATGGGATGGGCTCTATTTTAAAGCCGCTGGCTCGGATTAAAGCTCTTTTCTGCTGTTTAAGGGCACGGTCACGTTTGTACATAGGGCCAAACTTATTTCTTCCACCTCTCATTCGATCAGCACGGACAGCTGGAGAGGGAGAGAGAGGGAGAGAGATTATTTCAGTTTCAAAATGATGAATTCTGATGTAAGAGCAAAAATGGAATTAAGCATTTAGTCATGTAAGTAAAGATATTTGAAGGTATGGGAATATAAGACCAAATAAAGCAAGGAATGCTTGGTAAGATTTTGGTCAGAGGATGAAACGAAAGCATATTTCTCCTCATGTGGAGATTTTCCACGCTGGCTTTCGTGAACTAGAGCCTACATGAAGACGCGAGCCTTATCAGCGCGTGAGGAATGTGTCACAGGAGCGCGCGGAAACAGGTGCTTTTCTGCACGCGGCCTGGGAATCGCGCGCACAGGGAGCAAAAGAAGAGGCGCGCTGAGAGATATTTTGGTTTCAAAATATGTGTTTCATGTTATAACATTTTAAAATAAGCCCGAGCATTTTACTGCTTAAAAAATTCATATTAAGAGATGACTTTTGATTATTTTAAACAGGCTAGGTCTAATAACGGACTGTGTTATTTTTTTGGTTAAAAAATAGTGAGTGCAATTGGATATGTTCAAATATAATTCAATAGGCTATAATTAAGATAATAAAAATGACAAAACCTCCAAAACTATAATGTTTGTTTTAATGTGTTTAATGTGTTTGTGTTAATGTTTGTTTTTCTGTTTTACTGATATGGTTTTTAAGCGCCGCTCACCCTCGAGTCTCATGCCGACGCTAAGGCACTTCTGGAAACGACAGTAGGGGCATCTCTTCCTCTGGGTTTTGTCAATGCCACAGGCCTGATTCTGTGTGCACGTGTATCTCTTGTTATTCTGAACCGTCCGCTTGAAAAAGCCCTGTATAGTAATAATAAATAATTTAATGAATTAAAGAAATTACTTCCAGATTATTAATTTACATTCACATATAAAGAAATGCCATAAAACACTCATTTATATTTCATGCACATTCATATTAAATGCAAGAGCTTAAAACATGTTAATAATATTAAACGTAAAACATAGCCTACCTTACAGCTTTCACAGGTAAGAAGTCCGTAATGATATCCGGATACTTTATCTCCACAAACAGGGCAAAGCTCCTCCAGATCTTCATCTGGTGTGAAGTCCATCACCCTGACAGATGCAGCGTCTGTGAATGGAAGCGTCAAAGAAATGATTTACAGTAGCCTATATCAATTATAAAAATATGTATTTATTTAATTACCCTTACTGCACATAATAATAATAATATGTATATGAATTAACTAATTATAAACGAATCAACACGATCTCTGTACAATAAAACATTTGAAAATATTCCAAAGGAAATAAAGAAAATATTTTCTAAAACGGTTAACTTCCATTTAGATATTCCAATCTGCATGTGCATTTTTTCCCAAAGCCTAGTTCAGGAGTCATATTAATGGACAAAATAAATTCATCAAAATATTTTTAAAAATACCTTAAAACGACCGACGACTGTCGACAAATGTGATATTCAAAAGAATGCTTATGATAAAATAACGCTGTATACATCTAGAGCTCTGACAAATGCATCTGTTCATCAGCATTTGTCGAAAATGTCAGATTTGATCAAACAGGGTCTTGTCATGCCTCCTATAAGGACGTGTCCACCCACCCACGCCCACTTTACAACACACACCAACAAAATCAGACGTTTAATACCCCAAAAGAGTTTCGGATTATAAATGCATACAGGACACTGGGAGGACAATAGGAAGCACATTGTAGCCTATTAACATGTAAACCTATACTCATGGCTTGGGGATGACGATGGATTCATTTTAAACACTAAATTCGTTTTGTGACCGTTCCAGTATACAAAAAGTCTTAAAGTCTACTTTGTGTTTCTGGCTGTTATATTTTTTAAATGTAAATATTATATTGAAAAGGGCTATCAATTTTACCGAAACAGTTGAGAATTCAAACAGTTTTCGCAGAACAGATAAAAGGGAAAGATTTTTAAAGTAGCTATAAAAAGTAGAAATTCGCAGTCACGTGCAGTTGAATCTGTCATATTAGACAACATTTGCATTTACTGTGTTACCACATGAATCAGGTTACCTGAAAATGACAAGACACCTTTTAATAACAAACAGAATTCACTTTATTTACTTCATTAAATTACAATAGGCTACCACTCTTTCTAAAACCAAAACAGGTCTGATAACTAAACCAAACAACCAAGACAATGTATTTCTGGAACTAGAACATGCGCAATCCTGTATTTCATTTCAGTTGATATAGTATTTTATATTTCAACTTAAAAAACTAAACTAGACAACTAAATCACAGTTTAACATTTTTTCCTGATCATATTGCGCATAGCTGTTTGAAATAATTTTGCATGATCTGACGCGAGATCTATATCAATATCATTTGTGTTTACTAGCACAACTGTACGAATAGCCTATATACAAAAATATATTTTTGTTTTAAATAAAAGCAATGACACAAAATGATGCGAACTGTAAATACAAACTGAAATACAATTTAAGAACTGTAGCCCACTCACCGTTAATGTGTGCGTCCAGCATTTGAGAAGAGCTAGAAAAAGCGTCTATTTCATTTAACTCGGTCAGTCCTAATTCTTAAAAAACTTCAGCGAATCTAACAGGTTTTGGCTTCTTAGGCGTCTTCCTCTGTACTGAATAAGAAACATTGGAGAGGTCTTCATTGGACAGCGCGCTCATGTGACATCCCTCACGAATGATGTGCTCTAGTTACATGCGCAGCATTTTATTATCAGTCCCAAGAAAGAAAAACAGTGCATATTTCCATTATTCATCCTTAAAGTGATTGATGCGTTCGTCATTTATTATAAGAACTGTTCGGAGTGGAGGAGTTTATATCAATATGATCTTATAGCCTATAACCTATAGCTAATACGATCATATTGGTCATCTAAACATTTCAGACATAGAAATATATCGCTGGGTCTTATAGGACAATACGAAAGGATTTAAAATGATCCATAGATAGCATTGTTGTTGTATTGAAATGATTTATATCAACTTAAAATTATTTTAAGTTGTATAAAAAGAATAAGAATAGATGTCATAAATAAGTCTATCACTTCAAATTATTTACAAACAATTTTATTCAGAATAAATTAAGTTATTGGAAACAAGTCTCGTGGATACCAAACAGAATTTTTCATATTACAATTAATACCGTTAGACTGAATGCATTTAATATTTAACTAGGCCTAATATTATACAGTATGTTTAAAAAGATTCATAAGTGCAATTTTCACATGCATTGTTTTCACAAGGCGTCAAAATAAACGTGTTTTAATCCGTCATTTAAACATGCAATTAAATACATTTGAATGTGAAGCAGTGGGAGATGTGATAATATATCAGCTACTGCTGCCAAGGTTAGTTTTGTTATGCCGGGGTGCTGTGGCTGCATTTGTGCGCTTTTCTCCGTCCCTGATATGATGCGCAAAATAAAGACGCCACGCAGACATCACCATGATGCTTTGACTCCAGCGGGACTATTTTTGCTTGGCGAGCATTCCACCGTCTTTTACTGAAACACCATGAATGTCTGATAGCAAAACGAGGATAAGAGGACCAGTCTCAAAGGTTTGCATGTAAAGAAATGATGATCTGGCGAAAGTTGGTTTATTACGGGGGCAAACGTGAATTAAACGTCATAAATAAACTGGCTAACAAACGTTTCTGTATGTTGATTGGTCAGTGAACCGCTACGCACACAATAATTTCGTTAATACGTAATGAATTACGTAGGGAAATGTTTAGCTACGTCACGTTACAGGTGACAGAGACCAAACGACGACTTTTGGTCGAATTTTGGCACGTTTGGACACATTTATTACACTTCAAGTTTATGCATTTTTAACGTTTTAGGCATATCAAAATAATAAACTAAGTCACACCTGCAAATTGCTGTAGGCCTTTTCTCAGGCATCTCTTTTTTTTCTCAACTTTAACACACTGGTCTCAAGGTTATTTTTATGGATTTATGAACTCACTTCCCCTCAGATTCACACATGGTGCCCCAGCAGATTGGCTCTTCATATTAAACAATATATATATTAATTATCAAATCATATACAATTAACAAACTATTTTTGTTTTGCTTTGTGTGCTATATGTTTTAGTACTTTGTGTCATGTTATCATGGCTTGAGACAGATTTGTGGGACCCAAGTGTCCAAATACTTTTGTAGTAGCTACATTGCAGTTTGGTTTATATATTTTAGCTTAGCAGCCATTCTATAGCCATGACAAAGTATATCACAGCGACTTATGTTTTATTGTGTATATCATACAAAATAACTTACTATTTACCAGACATTTTAATACAAAGAAATGATCTTATACTTGAGCTGAGCATTATTAACTACAAATAAGCCAATATTGGTCATTATAATGTTTCTTTACTCATTTTTTAAATGTTACTCAAAAGTTTGTGTACATTTGCACGTGCTGCTTTAAAACGACTTACTGCATTTTAAATGCAACATGTCATTCTTTCAAAGGCCAAAACACCAAAATGGCCTCGTCCATAACTGACATGGCTAAAAACCCTGGGTACACTTGAACGATTTCTTGCCCTTGACGGGTTTCTAAAACTATAACGTGCTCTTTTGTTGTCGGTGCCCGTATGAGAGATTTACTTTGTCCCTAAACAACAATGCCGAATGCACGTTATGACAGTCGCAAGGCCAATTCCATAGGCAGCCTTGGAAACATACGGTATAAATATATTTACCAAAGTGGCTGGGTATTCTATCTCGACAGGATGTTCATTTGAAAAAGGCACACCGAGTATGTCTTAATATAGAAACAATCCTTTGCCTACGCAATGTAGCTTTGAGAGCTTATGAGGATATTCAATTCTGTAGGGTGGACGATTTCCCCAAAATGAGTATGGAGCACTCATAATAATGCTTTGTAGCGCAACATTAAATATGAATTTCCCATTATATAAGTTAAAGCAATTATACAATCTGAAGTGCTGAATATGTTTTGGGTTATAAAACCGTGTCATTTTTACCATAATGGAGGTAAATGTGCTGCATTTCCTCAAATGGATCTGAGAGGATGACTCCTGTCAGCCTTTGGGAATGAATAGTGTTTTGAAAAGATTTTTTGAGATCAGACCAAAAACCGATCCCCTTGCGGCCCTCTGCGGACAGTGGTCATGAGATATCTGGACTCTAGCAGCTGTTAAGATCCCCTGCCAGAAAATCCTCCTCATCCCCCACGTTGTCAAGGCCACAGCAAGCATGTAGGTACAGTACACGCACATTCACATTCTCCCTCTGTCCCGTCTCATTCATCTAAATGAGTGACCCTTCATGGCACATGAGAGAAACCATTTCAGAAAACATAGTCATTACTGAAGTCAAACAACAAACATATCCTATTGTAACAGTTGTTACATTAAGTAGTATGTATTATCTTTCTTCAGCTGTAAAAGGCATGTTTCATCGAGAGCTATAGTCTCACATTACCAGAACTTCCACGCAACCAACCATATAGACATGTTTTGTTTAGAAGGGATAGTTCATCCAAAAGTGGAAATTCTGTTATTATTTTAAACCTTTTCTTCTGCAGAACACGAAAGAAGATATTTTGAAGAATGTTGGTAAATGAAAACTGTTGGTCACCATTGACTTGCATTGGTTTTGTGGCCATACGATAGAAGTCAATGGGGACCAACGGTTACCGACATTCTTCAAAATATCTTCTTTTGTGTTTTGCAGTAAAAAGTCATATAGATTTGAAATGACAAGAGGGTGAATAAATGATGAGAGAATTGTCATTTTTGGGTGAACTATCTCTTCACTGCTGTTAACAAAATCTGGAAAAAGCTCAATAAAAATGCACATAAATGTATACACATATCACCATTAAAAAGCACATCTCTAAAATGAAACTCATGATTATGAAAATCGTTGAATCTTAATGTATATGTTTAAATGTTTATGTTTGTGACAGAAATAAAATTGTATTATAATACAATTGTGTAGTATATTCATTCATTTAATTACAAAACAAAAACTCAATAACTTTTTTTACCATGAAGAAAAAGCAGCTATAAACGAATATTCACTATGTCATCATTACTGCTTAAAATGCATCTCAAGTTAAGACCTTATAGAAACTGATTGATAAAATGCAAAAAGTACATTTTTTACAAATTCCAGGCAAAGGTTGATAACTTTAAAAATGCTAAAATACAACAGATTTACGTTTACTTTTAATTTGTGTTATCACATAGTTCACTATTATTCTAATGTTTTCTATTATTCTAAAATGTGGGAGAAAATCAGAGGAGGACAAATTTGTTACTAACATGTGCTTATATAGATGTTATGATATATTTGAAGAGTTCATTTCCAACTCCAAAAATCACAATTTCTTCTTCTTCAAAAATGTCTAAAATCATGTTTTTTATTGAGAATTCCAAGTCACTTAAACTGCAGCTGGGTTGTTTTGATTTAGTTAATAGCTCCAAAACTGCAGCTAACTGACACACTGCACAATAAAAACATGATTTTTGAAAAGAAAAAAGTTCTGTTTGTGTTTGGCTAGATGTGCTTGTAGACACGCTCCTGAAGTGTGCAAACTACAGGTGTGGTCCTCTCCTCCTCGATTTCTCCTTCTTTTTCTCCGTCCTCTCATCTCCTTCCCTTCAACCCTGACACACGCCAAAACGCTTGCCATCTAAAGCACCACACACACCGTTCACACACAGGCTGGCCTGAACCAGACCTGCACGCACGCACGTCCTTACCCCTCGACCCTGACACACGCCAAACAGCCTAACTGATAGCAGACAGCCACATCATTCCCCACCTAAATCTACCAGGCGAGCGCACGCACGCACTCTTCATCAAGCTGACATGCGTTCTGACGGATGCAGCCTTGTATGCAAGCATTCCACTAACACCTCCCTCCGGTCTCATTTTTTTTACTTTGACATGCTCCTCATTGCATAAATACCATGCATCCTCACACGCATTATTGTAACAATATTGGATACTCAAGCCACAATGTAAAAATATGCATTTTATTGCATTTGAAACCATCTGTGCAAATAAGCTTTCCTTGTTACTTTTTTTGACACTGTGTTCATTTTTCTTGGCTGATTTTGCAATATCTTTTAAGCAGCTGGTCCCAAGGTGAATTTCAGTCGGTGTGTGAAGTCGGTTGTCTTTAACATCACACCGGTGTGCTAGCAGATTAACCCCAGGTGGAGTTTATCACATTCACTACTGACATGTTCCACTAATGTTCAGCAGCCAGAAAATGCTTTTTATCCTAAGCGCAAAATGTAAAGCCCCATTCCAAACTCATGTGTTTTCTTGTTTTCTTCTACAGTACATAAAGTGGCAGAGAACAGTATATTTTTAGCTTTGAGAAACTGACATCTTCGCCTTTTATTCACATGTATTATGAAATATGCATTAACACAATTGTATGTATGTTGCATATTGTTTTGAGTGTTAAATGAAGCTCAGTTTTGAGAAGGAGGCCTCACACGACACATATGCAAAGCTTATTGAGTCATGGCCCAAGAGAATGACTCAAAAACAACAAAACCGATAACATTTTAGTCAATGTTTGCTAAAAAATAAGATTTCCTGCAATGTTTTTGTTTTTCTATGCACTTGTTTTGTATATTTAAAACCTGTATTATATGCTGTTTGCATTTTTTGTAAAATAAATACCTTACCCAAGTTGAATTTTCTCAATGTTGTACCCTACACCGCATATTTTGATGGTTTATTAAAATCTGAGGGAACATTAAAAGCGAATACTGTACAAATATGCCCTCCGCACATCACTTTTGGCTACTAATATAAATAAGAACTCGCAATAGATTTTGATTGAGTTTGACGTGAGCACGTTGTTATTGACGATGATAATCCAAGAAAAACATACAACACACGTATGTGACCTGAACAACAAACCAACAAAACAATTTAGATTTTTACATCATCTAATGATAGAAAAGCTCAAATTCAAAGCTTCACATGGATACCAAACTTGAGTGGGTATTTCCCAAAGAGCGGAGAGCAGCGAGTGAAGTTTGTAGACGTGTTTTTGGCCATTTTTGTTTGCGATTTTGCTGCATCCACTCACAAAAATAAAGTTTCGATATATTTACGGTAGGAAATGTTCAAAATATCTTCATTGAACATGAATTTTACTTTATATTCTAATGATTTTTGGCATGAACGAATTGATCATTTTGTACCACACAAATGTTTTCGTGCTACTTAAGTTTTGTGATCCAGAGTCACATATTACACACAAACATTGGGCAAGTGTTTGGAGCAATATAACTGCCATGCTATAAGTTCTAATCTAACAAATGGCTTTTAATAGTTGTAAATGTAAATCACAGGCTTTTTTAGGTTTGATGCACTAAAATCTGCAGCAATGGAAATGGGTCAGATTAAAGTAAATGAAAATATTAAATTCAATTTACTAAAATGACTTCTTATACTTTGTGACATGACAGATATCATTATAAGTTTGGAAAATTCAGATAAGGAATCTTTATCAAACTCTCTTTTTTCAGATTTTCAATTTGACATGTGTAGGTTGAATGTTTTTAACATCATTGGTACTATATAACAAATGCATACAAATGTGCAATAACAATCTCTTTTAGGGAGTGCTTGATGTGATATTTGCTAAAGACAATATCAAGCGTGCTGAATATACTGCAAGCGTTTTCTGTTTTGTATAGCGTGACCTTGAGCGGTAAACATCCCCTAAAAGACGCACAGATATAAAACAGAAAATAAAACCCATTCACGTCCGTTGCTGTCCACACATTTGTACACCCAACACGATTATAACTGCATGCGAACACAAACACACACACACACACACACACCTGGCAGCGCTACAGTATTCAGTACGCGAGTGGGAGCTGAAAGTGGGCCGCACATCCTCAGCCTTGGGGAGGGGGTGCGCTAGTGAAGGCCAGATATGAGAGGGGCTCATCTACAGAACAGGTTTAATAAAGAGCGAGGAGGAGGGGTATGAGGAAGAGAGATGGGCGACTGTCGTTTGGCCGTAGCTTGTCGATCGGCCTTGAGAGGAGAGTTAAATGCCCCGCACCCCTGACCGCGAGAGGAGCGGTGATGTAAATGCTGACAGGCAAGAACCAGCCCCATGATAACCTAAACAGAACACGGTCAGAGACAGCAGAGGTGTAAAAGCTCTTTCTTCCCCTCGCTTCTGCAACAACTGGCCTTGCGTGCAGAAACAATACGGTTAAGACTTTTATAGACGGATGCTTTTAACAATGCTAGCAAGAGCCGTAATGATGCATTACGCTTTGTATGTCAATCCTGTTTTCATGTCAATAATGTCAATATCATTGATTCTTGAGTGTCTTGTCACCTTGCACTGATGCATCGTACTTGAAATGAATGAGATTTAAGAACTACCTTTAAAAAATCTTATAGATGGTCCGGTACACATCTGCAAAGAATCGAGTCCCTGAAGATTATTTCTGATAATAAGCAAAAGAAAAAACAAGTAAATGATATTAGCTAGCAAGTTAAAAGTACGTCTAGTCAGTATTATTTTGGGTTACCAGTGGAAAAACCGTTCTTGGCTAAACTTAAATGCGACAAAATTACACGACCCATTCAACAAATTGTTTATTGAATACAATTATTAGACAATAAAATATTAATATAAATAGTTATATTATTAGCCACTAGCCAGACCGATTAACAAACACAGACCGGAAGTGAACTTCAGGGCATGGATAAATGCTAAGGAAATGTATTTTTGATTCCTTTAAACACCTCATGAATTAACCAGACAGGTCAGAGTTACCGTAGAAATGAACCTGGTTTTCAGCTATTCAGAATAAATGAAGATATGTTGGGACAGTAAGATTGTTTTGTCTTTGCGGCAGGATGACTGTCGTGTCACGTCTCCACTCAAACGATAAGAAAATAATGTATTTAGAAAACACTCATATCAAAACCCTGTGCTATGTATGACTTCTAAACAAACTCACGTTGCACCGAGTGAGTTGTACCCGGTAAAAATTGTACATTTTGTACAGAATGCTGATCAATACTGTAATTTTTCTTAATATGAGCGCTAATGCTTCCTTCGTGTGAATCTGGGAACGTCTTGCCATACAGTGGGGTGTTCACAATGACAACATGCAATGCGTTCAGTTGGGAAAATAACAGGGAAGTAGCGTAATAAGAAAATGTAACAAAAAAATATTTTCCTGTAAACTTAAAGGAGCAATGTGGATATTTTAGTGTCATCTAGCGGTGGGGTTGCGAATTGAAATAGTTCATTCAAAAGTATTAAAAACATAACAGTTCATTATGTAAGATCTTTATACACCTCTGAAGACATAGTTATGTTTATTATATTGCATTTCTATCAATAGATCGATACACATAATATTACACACAGCACCTTTAATTCGTTTCTGCTACATCCATCTATAAAGTTCCTAGACAGAAAAAAACATAGTACATTTTTATTATTTTTTGATAACGTGTACACACTATTGATTAAAAACATTACATTTTCATAAACTGATCCATACATTACGCATATAATGATTAAAATATACCACATGCAGAATTGAAATAACTTTGCAATATCATGCATTACTATTGACAACAGTTTGCTTTCCAGTGTTTTGGATATCAACGCACTCTCATGCTCACTAAAGATCTTTTAGAAATCATCCCAAAATGTAAGAATAACAGAATCATTTAGATTAATAACAACTTTAACATCAGCCCAGTCAGGCAGTGAGACTTACATTCATTGTCTCTCTCCGTCACATGTGTATTTACACAACCCACAGAGGCCTGAGTTCAGTGAAGCGGCACTATCAGTGCATAAATATTATTCATTCTGCAATGATGGACTCTCTGTGTAACATATGTAGTGTTTCATTAGGACTGGATTGATGACATCCCGTGCCATTGGGTGTCTGTTTACGTTTCCATGTGTTTGCCACTATCAAACTGAGCGACTGATGACTTCATGAGGTCAAGCTCACCTCTGTTATTGACCAACAGAATTTGCTGACTTGTAACTGCAGGTCAAAATGAAGTCAGTTCAATCTTACGGGAAGGAGTACAAGTCATTTACATCTTTTATGTTTGTTGAAGAGCATTTGTGCGACGATTAAGAAACTTAAGATATTTTTAAAGCTGTGGTGTGCCTGTATATAGTCTTAATCTTTTATGATAAACAACTGACTGTTGTGTTAGTAGCACAACAACAACAAAAATAGGGCCTGAAACCTGAGAGAAACAAATGAACTTATCTTTAAATACAAAAAACACGTTTTTTGCAATAAACATTAAATACAAATCAAAATGAAATAAACAAAAATATTAAGAAGCCACAACAGAGACTGGAAATATCAACTGCAAATTATAAACTGATCAAATCAGATAAATCAAATATTTTTACATTGTATCTAGATAAAGTTGTAACATTCCATAATATTTAATAATAGTAATAATTGTTTATAATACATGTAATATATCAAAATAACTACATATTTCAAATATTTTGTGATATCAAGTGTCATTTTATTATATTGCAGTTATAGTATTCAAATATTCCTAATATTGCTCATGTTCCTTCATAGTAACTGCTTTGAAAACATTAAAATATAAACAAATGAGACAATTATTAAGATAATGTAGATTCTATTTGATGAGAAATATTTGTATTGAAATCATTGACTTTAGACTGCAGACATTGTTGAGATTTCTGGTTCTGCTTCTCAGGAGAAACCCAATGTCATTCATTTATGTCTAACCGAAATAATAAAGAGATCTCATTTATAATTCTTCTTTGTAATGTGATGATAAACAACACAATGTTTAAAAATGACAAGACGCAGTTTCACAGTTGCATAAGATTCACATTTATTTGGTTTCAAGTCCTAAAACATTCTAAACATGCTTTTATAACACGTATAACATTCTTCACAGGTAGTCAAAGTGAAGCAGAGCAAGAGGTTTTCGACACGGGTTAGGAAAACACCTCAGACAGCGCTCCCGAAAGCACATCACGTGACATTTACTTTCACTATAGGTCAGCTAAAGACCTACAAACCTCTCGGCATGTTAACACGAAGCGTGCGGATGGGTTTTTACGAGCGTGTCTATTCCCTGAGATATCACCCGTGCTTCAAAACCTCTCATCTGGCTTCTTATGGTTTGCTCAAGCCCCAACATACAAAACACCCATTTGATTAAGAAGAAATCCACAGAGAACCGTTGAAAGATTGTAATAAGTTCCCCCGTCTATAGAGTCTAAATGTAAAACCGACAGCACTTTGATAGTCTTTCGACAACCAATCAGTATACCCGTAACAATCATGTGAAAGAAATCTGATTGGCTGAAAAGTGTCAAAGCATTAAAACAACTACAATGAATTGACAAAAAATGTAAACAGTTGAGAAATAATAATAAAATACATTCTTCATATGAAAACAATTTACATACAGTGTTTACAACTAGGAATATAATACTGTTCATGTCACACTGTTATAATTGCACTGAGAAACGGTCTTCATGTGAAGTAAACGCACGATGCGCGTTCTTTATTTTGGGAGCCAACGACTGAATGTGAAAAGATGGAAGATGAAGGTTATAAATTGGAATATGAGACACACAAAGAAACAGGGTCACTGGCGCTATGAAACCAATAAATAACGATTAATACTTTATCCTAATGAAAGCACGCAACACGACGACACACACGAGAGGTAGTTTCAATGTCGAAATTGCGAAGGAAAAATTTATAAAAAGGAGCAAATGAGGATGTACGGTAAAAACATGAAAGAAAGAAATGGATTGATCTATTTTATAAAAGAAGTCTTGCCCTGCCCCCTCCCCCGCAAACAATCTCCTGAATTCATCCCGGAGAACCAGGCCGATATTCCTGCGAATCCCATTCTTTAGCAGGCATCCTGCACAACCATCACGCATGTTGGCTGTGTGTTACTCCAAAAGAAAGAAATTCAGTGCACATTCAAGAAGGCTGGTGTTTATAGCAGCTTCATTTGCCAAAATCTGAGCTTGTTCCAGACACCTACAACTGTTCTTACGTAGGCGATGTTGTGTAAAACCTATACTATCGCGCTTTAGCTCGCCGTGTTTTGGAGTTTTACCTGTAACAAAAATACTGGCGTATCTGGAGTTTAGTCTATTAGAAGAGACAACATTTAGACGCTTGCCCTGCAAAACAAACCCCTACGCGAAAAGAAAACATTCACGATATCTATGAGTAAACAACACGTAAAACGAAACAACAACGAGATACAAACAAACGCATTGCGGGCTGGATGAAACAATCGATTTCATGTCGAGCAGCGTTTAGGATTAAGGACACGCAAAACGGCACACGGATCTGACCTACTACGAGCATCTAAAAATGCCGACTGGACATGAAAATGGAAAAAGGCTTCTGACAGAGATGCCAAGTGTTGCCACCCGGCTTTAGCTGCACTTGTCGGGCCTGAGACGGGGCTGAGCACACATCTTTGGTATGGACCCCTAGAGTCATTGTCAGGTGCAAATATGTAAACATTACTCGACGCATATCTAACATGTCTGGAATGTCTGAAATGATGAGAGTTACAGCGAGCACATCCAGTGATGCCTTGGTAAAAACGAAAAAAAGAGAAAAGAACGGAAACTTATCAAAATCTCCAGGGCATCGGATAGCTTGTCGTAGCTGGACTAGCTAGCATCTCAGTCATGTTTCTTACTTTTCTCGAGTCGCTTTAATGGTAAACCAAACGAAAAACCATTTGAAACGACGCTTCCCCCACACCTCCACCCCCCCGAAAGAAAAACAAACTTCTAAAAGGACCTACGATGTCCGGAATACTACAAACTACTAAAGCTACAAGTACATCGGCACTTTGATTTCCGTGAGCGATGTGAGCGAACGATAAAAACGGTAACTTTACCCTGTTTAAAACGTGAGGGAAGGAACCGGCAGCAAACTAGACGTGCTTGCGCAAAAAATTCAACCAACCGAATTTAACGAATAAATTACGACCGCGAGTACATTGATTTCAAGTGAATAGGTGGGTGAGGTTTTGCTTTGAAAACGTACCCAGCATGCACGTTTTAAAGGATAAGACTGCGTAATTCTAATAAAATAAACTGCAGTTCATTGTCAGACTGAGGGAAAACCGTATGAAGCGTGCAGTTTTGATGTTAAAAGAATTGCCTAAATAGAATTGAGGTCGTATATAAACATGGCTGAGCTAAGCACAGAGCTCACTTCCACCCACACTTGCGTAACACTTTGGTCAAAAAAATTTTGATTTAAAACATTATTAACAGACATATTCTGTTGTCAAGTAAAATCCTCTTTGTCGCCAGCCTATGATTGTGAAACATACCGTACATCTCTCTTCTGTGTAAACAATCGCGCTCTCTATCACAGCATTATAAAGGAAGATATAACCACAGGGCCACGTGTTTCACAACTGCTGTGCAACGCAAAACGCACACAACCGCTAATAAACAAAAGGCCATTGCAACCCACAGTATGTGAAACCTTTTCTTCCTGAGGTAGTTTTTCAATAAAACATCATTTCTGTCCCTATCAGCACGCCGAAAAAGTGAATAAAGGTACAAAATAAAACCAAGCAGTAGATCTAATCTGATCAGTGGTTACACCGTCACCTATCGCAGTTGGACTGAAGCGTGTGAAATCCACTGCGCTTTTTGTGCATTTTCATTTGAGAAACGAGCATGTGCACAGTGTGGATCGACATACATTCAGCTCTGTCTGGTAATAAATAGAGAGGAATAAAAACAAAACTACACGAAACCAAATGCATCAAATAGTTTCTTGTCACATTCATGAGAGGAGTGGGGTACCCGGAGTCCCACCCCGAATAACACCCCGCCCCCGTGCAATAGATGGGGAGGGCGTGTTGAAGGGGGGAGCGGACGGGGTTAATTGGCGGGGGCGGTCCCCTTTGTCACGCAGGGGGAGGAGCCTGTCCTGTAGTTGTTCAGACTTGACTTACACGAGTGCAATACCGCCTTGAACAACAAGGGGAGCTGCTCCAAAGGAATATTGACCAACTTTCCTGAAATACGAGGGGAGACGGAGGTGAGACCTTGACCGCTAAACACTGCTTTCGAAATTAGGAAAAAGTCAACAAAACCTAATCTAACCTGCAATACAGCGGATTTCCGGCAGGCACATCATGATCTCAGGAAAGCGTTTGGGCTGGTGAGGGTACTTGTACTCGGTGTAGTCCTGACAAACGTACCAGTAACGCTTGTTCAACTGCTCCAACTGAGTCACGTTAGTCAGGCCGCGGATATCTGGACAAAAAAAAGAAAATACAATCGTAGCAGACATTTCACCTCAAATTTGTATAGCGATCCGAAGCTGGTAGACATATTGTATCATACATTTACATTTACGCTTTTATCCAAAGCGACTTACAGAGAGATTAGGAAGCAATAAAGCGATATGGCATACAGGGGCAATAATACAATAAACTTTTCATTTCCTGTTAGTTGTGTATTAAACATTAAACTTCTGATCAGATAGAATTGTCACTTAATGAAGTATTTTCTAAATAAACGATTATTTTGCTTTATAATACTGCTCTACATCAGTGAAAATTTGTTGAAATGTCTATTTTCATTGGCGAGTTTGTATCGTCTGTATTCATTGTATTCTATTAAGGGTTGAAATATAATCTATTCTGTGGCTATTACAGAACGGAGATTGTAAAAAGAGTGTACATTTTATTATAGATCATCAACTGAGAACCATAGGTGAAGACTGTGTTCGAAAATACAATGAAGGAAGCAGTTTGCTGAATCTGAAGATCATGAAGACATAAACGCTAAATCAATAACCAGTGGGGCTGAGATGAGCATTGATAAGTTAATATCCATATCATGCCTTTATATTGTGATAGCAATACAATGACTGAAGTGGTTAAATGATGTTTTACCTTGGTTGAGGAAGTTGATGGCCTTCATGCAGGCATACTCCTCATTGCTGACCTTCAGCTGATGGAACTTACGAAACAGATAGATCAGCTTCTCCATCACCTCCATCCCATCCTCACTGAAACTACAAACACAAGATTTATCAGTCAACTATAGATTTCATATAGAAACGAATGACCTCAAGGTTTGGTCAATAAGTAGGGAATAATGTACAGGCAGAGAATAACATTAACAACCCTTGGAATGTCGCGACAGACCAATCAGAATCAAGTATTCCAGAGAGGCGTGTAATAAGGTACAGTAAGGGGAGAGGTTTCCCTTACTTTCATCTTTGAGCTCAGATTATAAAAAGAAAAAATGATGTATTATCCTACTTCATGTCTTAAACAATTGATGTGTTTGGTAATAAATACCTCCTGTAATTTTAAATCAATAGATCATTACACACTGAGATATGAGTGTCCATGTGTTAATAAACCATATTTTTAATATAACATGATGTGAGCTTAATGGGAACAGAGGTGTGCTTAAAGCGTACATAAATGTACCCATTAAACACACCCATACTTTTTGCATCTTAAATAAAATGCTTTTGTCATTTCAAATCAAGTTAAATATTGAACAGAACTTTTTGTACTGAAATCAATATCTTGTGCACTAAAAATGTCTTGATGTAGATTTTGGTGAGCTTTATAGGAACGTTTACCCTACATCTCGGCCAAATATTGTTCTATCCTAACAGTCGAAAGCTTATTTATACAATATTAGGTTCATAAATAATGTGACATTTGAGAAAAGAAGTTCAATTGTTAATGGCTAGATTTAGAGTTATTCTGACTCAAATAAAAAATAGATTTTTACAATTAAATGACATTAAAATTAGTGTTAATGAAATTAGGAATATGTCAGTCAACACAAAGTAAAGGCACTTTGGCGCATATTCTGACAAAGACATGAAAGTGTTTAAAAAGCCTGAAAAATCTTTATAGTATCTTTCTCATTGGGCCGTAGTAATAAGAAAACGGGTCAGTGGGAGATCAGATGCACTGTGATAATGTTGTAAAGATAAGGCAAAGAATATGAGAAGTATCCTGGTGTTAAATTACCTCACAAAGCCATCACATCAGGTCAACCACAGTCACATACTCAATATAAGTACATTTCTCAGACAGGCATAATACACAGCGTTCATAGCTTTCCTGAATTCATCTGTATATATCTGCCTCTCTCTTTTAATTACAGCAGTCTTTTTGATCTCCCTCCCTAAAGGAAGCTTGTGACCTTTCGTGTGTTCCCGTCCGCTAAACGGGAATGTTTCCCTACTTTAGAACTGATGCCCTGCATTTGTACCCAGCATGCAGCAGTAAATTTCTCCAGGAGATCAAGAGGAGACGGTTCAGAGGTCATTTGATTCCAGACGCATTTACACATACCACACACACGTCATGCCAGCGCTTGCATTAGCCTATAAGTCTATAAAACCGCATATATATATTCAAATGTACGCTAACATTTTAAATGAAATTGAACCGTTTCTGAATTTGACAGAAAATGCACAGTTTATTATTTTCTATCGATTTCAAAAATTTCGGAACCCACTTAAGTTTATTTGCCAAGTTTGGACATAATTATTATCAAGTTCATAAAAATTCTCCAAATTTTATCAGCCTCTATTTAAAGAGACAAACCAAACAGATTTCATCCCCATTTACTGCCATAGTAAGAAAAATAAATACTATGGGAGTCAATGGGGGATGAGATCTGTTTGGTTACTGACATTCTTCCAAATATCTTCCTTTGTGTTTAGCAGAACAAAGAAATGGATACAGATTTGGAACAATCTAAGGGTTTGTTGAGTAAATGATGACAGAATTTTCATTTTCGAGTGAACTATCCCTGTAAAAATTTCGTTTTTATGTCCTTCAAAATCAAGAGACTGATTTACAAAAATGTGCATTTTATACTAGAGAAATGTTAAAAATGTAAAAAAACAACAACAAAAGAAATACTGCAGAAAACCAGCCATAACAACTCGCCATCTTTTTGGGTCCTGGAATTCCAGGCAACTTTGAAAACTGCTAAGCACTCTAGATTCCAGAACTAACATAAGTGACATTTGACTGTATCATAGTTTATTATTAAACCTGACACGATTTGGTCAAACTGATCCTAATAGAAAATGAACATTTCCCAAATGCTCTTCCATTACATATATCATATTAAAATACATTCACAAAAATGTATTTTATGACAAAAACAAGGCATGAAATGCCACACTAGGGATTGGAGGACTGCAAACAAATGACGATGACACAAACAAATCTGTTCATTTCACTGAAACAAACCACTCAAACAAACTAGTTGACTGACTGACTGAAAAACAATCTACAATCCCATGTGCTCTTGAGTGGCATCCGACAATGGTTGAAAGTCAGCACTCAGTTGTAGCTCACCTCTGCAGCTCGTCGTCTGACGGTGTGTATTTGTCAGTCACATTGGCGAGGTCTCCCAGAACCTGTGCGCTGTAGACGGTCAGGCAGGCCAGCAGGATGAGCTCCTGCCAGGTGGCGCTCAGGAGCCGCGTGTAGTCTTCGATGGACAGCTCGCAGAAGAACGGAAGCTTTTTGATCCAAGAGATCTGTCTGAACAGAAGTTCATCCGCCAGTCGGCACAACAGGGCGAAGAGCTCCACCTGAGTGACCCGATACCTAAATGAAAAAACATTATGTGAGATCAGTTGTAGAACTAGATGCCAAATTCTTCATTATTACATTGCTATATGTATAATGTTTTCTGTAAATCTGCTAAAAAAGCAGTGAAAAGCGGCATGGAAATAAAACCGAATTAAATTAAAAGTTTTGTTTTTATGGTGACTTTAAGACACTTCCATAATCTATTTTAAACACCAATACTAAAAAGCTCATTGAACGTTTATTTTTGGTTAATAAAAACAAACGTTTAATGGCCATAATTGATTTTGAATGACCGAGGGCATGTTCTTTACCCGTCCTCGATAAGCATGGGCGTGCCAAGCGGGGCCAGTTCCTCTGCTGCCACCAGCTGGCTGATGAGGGTATGGCTCTGTGGGTACAGACTCCGTGGCTGTGCAGCGTATCCAAACAGGTGGGGCAAGAACTGATAGTGCTGGGCCATAGCGTTACCAATGTACTGCTCTCTCAGAGCAGCGGTGTAGCCGTTTAGCTCCACAGAACGACTGTTGAGAGAAAGAGAACCTTTTAATATGATGTCATAACAGATATACTTCTTCCTGAAATGATACCATTCCCAGATGTCTATTCCCGGTTACATTGCCATGTGCAAAGACTCACTTGGATGAAAGTGTGGATACAGGAGACGGCTGGTTGCCATCGGAGACGCCGTTGCCAGGGGAACTGTGGTCGCTGTCGCCGTTGTTTCCCCATGTGTGTTCTGGCATGTTGGCTTCATCCTTAAACTCCTGTCCCGACATAATCCTTTCAATCTCTTCATCGGAAATCTATACAGGGAATGAAAGAAGATTACTTTGGAATATCTACATTTTAAAAAATCCATCTCCAAGTCTATTTAAGACCGTAAGAGAGGCAGCCGGAGAAAGACTAGTGACCGCCGAGACGAGACGAACCAGCATTTGAGTCAAGGCCGCGCACTAAAATTCTCTTTTTAATGCAATTGATGAGTTCAAGCCATCTTTAACAGCCCTGAAAAGGGTTTTATTGTGTGTGATGCGACCAGCTATTGTGTTTTCCAAAGGCAATTAGTGCGAATCAATAAGACCGCGGCCTCTGCTGCTCTGGGATCAGGTGCACACGAGAGCCCGATATGGACTTAGAAAGCTGCCTGCTTTGTTCTTGAATATAAACGCAATAAATAAATATGGAGGCTAAACACTTAATTGTACTACTATTGTGCATATGTGAAGTAAATGGAGTTTAAAGGCTAATAATATGACACAAGAGGAAATACGCAAAATACGTGTTAAGTGCAAACCTTATCAAAGGCCACGTTTCGAACTTTAGGGTATTTAAAGAATCCCGAGGTGACATATTCTCTGATATGAGAATGAAATACATTCTTCTAATACTACCATTCCAACACACTGATTTGATGAGGTCAGATGACAAAGAAAAGAAAAAATGACAAGGCAACCTATTCACCAAAATGCTGGCCTTGAAAACAGCGGCTCTGCTAATGAAATTAACATCTTTAAATGATGCTGATGCCACAGCCGCTCCATCGGCACGTCACGCTATTTATCCAGGAACTCAATTCAACTTGTCTTCATTGGCACCAAAACTAATCGTCTCTATTTCCCTTCATTCACGCCTGGTGAGGGCACGGACGCCAACACAACATCGCATGAATACAAAACGGACACAAGAAAAAAACTCATTGAAATGTAAGGCAGTAATTAATTTAGCACATGATAAAGAGAAAGACACAGAATCGAGGCTGAGAATAGGAAGATCAGTATGGGTGATGAGACGATTTGATTTAGTTTTGACAGAAGAGCGTTGGTTTGTTTAAAGAGAATGAGAGAGGGGAATTATGGGTACCTGAACGGGGCCGATGCTTTTATTTCTTCCTCCTGGCATGCCATCCTCTCTGATTGCTGAAAGACAAAATCAAATAATGAACTAAGTCAATTTAAAAGAATTTGACCTTACTTTCTAACATTGGAATAGATATTAAAAACAGAGGTTTGTATATTTGACATAAACATATTTCTTTAACACAGTCAACTCATTGTTATGAATTGCTAAATAAACCTAATACGGTCATTTCAAATAAGCAAATATTTCGAAAGGCAGCTTGAACCAGTTCTGCAATCACTTTCTAAGTAAAAAGAGTATTTAGGTCCATAAAGACAGTATTAATAGTAGTTAGAAACAAATACACGAGCTAAATACAACCACTGACAACCAATCTGATGAGAATCTTAGCAAATAATCTATAATAAAGGAATAATATTGCACGATGACATCATACATCATATGCATAACTATATAGTGTGCTTATATGTAGTCATTTGTCAAAGTAGCCATACGTGCATAACCCGACTTCAACCATTTGCACTTGTGCATGACTGGAATGGCCACTAGAGGGCAGAAGTGATTCTTGTCATGTATTTTCCATCAGCTGTACTCAAGCACATTGTCATTAATATCTTATGTATCACTCTTAAACGCTTTTTACCCATTACAATGAAATGGCTGATTTTGGCATTTTAACAACAAGCCACCAATCCTTAAAGATCCTGATGAGCTCCTGCTTAATGCGTATTTAAGATACGTGAAATAAAGGCACTATTAAAAAATCCATACAGGTTTGTGATACTTTTGTTGTTGTGCCTTATGCATTATAGCTGACAAAACCATCAATATTGAACTTGAGTACATCACAAAACTGCATCAGTGGCTGATCATCTCATCTATCATGACCCATGTCTAGACTGGTTTATGCTGGTTAGGGCTGGTTTGGTGAGGTTGAGTCATTCTATTCACCAGCAAAATGTAACCAAGGCAGTTTTGCTGGTAAGCCGTTTAGTTTAACCCGTCTTGCTGGTTTACAGTTTTGGCCACTTGACCATAGACAAGCAAGCTAGAGGAGTCAATTCAGAAGCTAGACATATGTTGGCGAGCGGTTTCTCACCTTTGCGGTTCATTCCCATCTGCAGACACTTGAGAAGCCTGCAGTACTGGCAGCGGTTGCGTTGTTTGCGCGACATCTCGCAGTTCTTGTCGCGGCTGCAACGGTAGACGCGCTTGTTGCAGATGCTGCGCTTGAAGAAGCCCTTGCAGCCCTCGCAGGAAATAATGCCATAGTGCAGTCCTGTGGCGCGGTCTCCACAAATGAGACAAGAGCGCTGCTCAGCCTGGTCATCTGGCACAAACACAGACGCACAGAGGAATTAGTGTCAGAAGAATCAGCATATATACATGTTTCAAATCTTGTCAAATACATGGCAGCATCCTCTTTTCGCCACGTTTACGTCAGACGGTAGTTTATGTATGACATTACAAGGAACCGAAACTATAACAATAACAACAAAGACTGGAAAAGTCCAAAAAACAATGCCAACTGTTATCAAGGACAAAGAAGTACACATTTAAATAAATAAAGCAAATAAATAAATACAAATCATACAAATAATAACCAAAAATAAGTTCTTTGGTCATTATGGGCAAATGAAGACCATTTAGTTTGTCTAAAAATGAAAAAAGTTTTTTTTTTAAATGAAAAAAAACAAGCATTAATATTCCACTTTTAATATGTAATGTTTAGAATCACTCCATTAAGTTTCAATGTAAATACATTATGGATGTTAAATGCACTCCAAGATGCCTTAATATCACCTACATGTGAATGCAGTTTATAAACCGAGTTTGACCAAATTGCCACGACTAAGACAAACAAACACTGTAACACACCCACACACTTCCTCCCCCAGCCCCAAAAAAAGAATCCTTGACCAGATGGGTGGGTGCCATGGTAACGGTGAATGGTATGTCCGTGAGAGGAATGTGCTTGCTCACCGCTGCTGTGGCGTCACGGCTGACTTAACCAAGAAAGGGTTCAAACCAAGAGCAACGGAAACACTAACTCTCTCTCCCTTCCTCCACTCCTACCTTCCCTCTGTCCCGCTCGCCCGCTGTCAGAATTATGATATCACCTAACACTGAGGTCAGCCCCCCGTCCCATCGGCTGCTTAATGAACCAATACAGCCAACACTGTTGCTTTAAAAGGCCAAACAAACCCCATAGAGACGAGGGAAAGAGACTGACAATACAGTCGCGGAGAGGAATCAGGGTCAGAAGTATTTTCATTTGTAAACTGTAAGCACGATTTAAAACAGCTTAATTTCAACATTTATCTGTTAGGATTAAACAACATCGAAGAAACTTGACAAGTAATGAGATATGCTGTATACTGTATAATGTTTTCAATTTAATTTAATAAACATATTTTCAAACTGAACTTTATGAACCAATACATCACATTATTTCTAGGAAAAGTAAGCATCACTACAAAAGTTCCAGTATATGAAACAAATCGATAAATGTCATTTTAATATTAAAAGTGAATTTAAAAATCTGCTTCAACCTAAATCTTCGACTACCTTTAACTTTTTAAGTATTTAAATTATGCAGCTATTGCGATATGTATATTACAATATGCACATTTTGGTCATTTATGTACATCTTGCATCCCTAGAACATATACAAATACAAAATATTTATTCTTTTGATGCCATTTCTAAATGGATTTACCCATCCAAAGAGGATAGTGTAAATGGAAAAGTATATATGGTAAATATATATATTAAAAAAAGATAAACACAAACTATATCATTTCTTGTAGGCTATGTGAGGGAATGAGAGAAAAAAGGAAAAACTGCGGCTGGCAGAGAATGTGGTGAGGTCAACTGCCGGGACTGTGGACCATTAATGCAGAGTTCAAGTCATAAAAACAGGGTCATGGCCCAGCGCCTATTCTTTCTCAATATGAGAGGGAGTTTCATGGGCCGTCATTTGAGCGGAGTCAAGAACAGGCCATTCATACCATCTGACATGCCTTTTACTTTACTCTATAGGACAGTATGATTACAGTGCAAATGCTGCCTTTTCTTTCACCTCTGGAGCTTTAAAGCAGCGATGCTTCAATGTTTTCTGCCGAGCAGACAGGGCTTTCCGGCTGAGAAGGGGTCAACAGTGCACAGATACAGTTAAAGGAGGGTTAAGTGTTGGGCTTTCATTCCCTTTTTCCTTTACAGACCATGTTTAGTTTTCTAGGGAGCTGAAAGTTTCATGTTTTGATGTGACTTTTGGGTAGGAAGGTTTGTTTATAAACTTTTTAGATGAATATATTTTATACATGTGGCTGCTGGGGAAATGTATTCTTTTTTTTCTTCTTTATATATATATATATATATATATATATATATATATATATATATATATATGTACATATGCAATCATTTTTAGTGTGTTTGGTCAAAAATGTTTTTTGAGGAAAATAAGTGAATCCATTTATAATTATGACATTATTTGTGACCCTGGATCACAAGTCTTAAGTAGCACGGGAACATTTGTAGCAATAGCCAAAAATACATTGTATAGGTCAAAATGATCGATTTTTCTTTTATGCCAAAAATCATTAGGATATTAAGTAAAGATCATGTTCCATTAACATATTTTGAACATTTCCTACCATACATATATCAAAACTTTATTCTTGTGAGAAATATGCTATGCTAAGGACTTCATCTGGACAATTTAAAGGCGATTTTCTCCATTTTTTTGCACACTCAGATTCCAGATTTTCAAATAGTTGCATCTCGGCCAAATATCGTCCTATCCATATAGAGATATATATTAATAAAAAGCTTATTTATTCAGCTTTCAGATGATGTAAAACATTTTTACATTTGACTCAAAGCAGGTCTCTCGACTTCTTTCTCCATTTGGGAGGGAATATGCGGCTGTGTTTTCACTGATCTTTTAAATGAGACTTTTAAAAGCTTTGCTGTATTACCATCTGAATGACATTGGCATTGAAATACCAGCGGTGAACTCTAACAATACTGAGAGCTTTACCATAATGTACGACAGGAGTCACTCGGATAAGCAGCTTGACTTTCAAAGAGGCAAATTATCTTCCAGCATTTACCATAATAACAACCCAAACATTACCAAGCAAGATCCTTTAATAAATATAGATAAATACAATTCACCAACCAGTAAAGTGCCGTAGAAGAATCTTTAAGTAAACTAATGAAATTCACCTCAGCTGAATATTTGTATGCAGCACTAAAATGCAGAGGAGCCCAACACATACAGTACAGTAACACCGACCCCTCCTTGTTACTTCAAACCATTTGCTTTGAATTCCTGGCAGATGTTGTGTTATGCAGGGCTCATCTGAAACCATAAATTATTGACCAGTGTATGTGAAATGACTGACTTCCTTTAAACGAGAAAACAGCGCTTGCAAAGTTTGCTTCCTTTATTCACACCCCGGCCTTCTTGATTTGTTAAATTTGTCGCCCGCTCTTTCAAGTGCATGGCCACCCTATAAACCTGGAGTTCTCTCGCACCTTCACACACTTGATCCCACAGCGTCACTTCACACCCCTCCGCCCCGTCTCAACCTGCCCCGAGCATTCCCGAAAAATTACCGGGACCATCTGCCCCCATGCTGGGGAAGAGATTCATTCATAAATCTTTACAATGGTTTTATTTGCTGCGTCTTTGGTGAATTCTTACAAATGTGGGTCGCAATTCAGGCCGAGTAAAAATGTCAAACTAAACTAGTTTTCATGTGTCTTGTCATCCTCTCAGTCTTTCACATTGCTGCTATTGGAGAACTTTGTCACTCCTGGGGTTTGATTTTGTTGAAATTCATCAGGCACTGGACTGAAATGACCACAATACATCTAGAAATGAAAAGTTAGAGTGGTCTCTTAATTTGAGTTTTTAGTAATGATTTCTAGTAGATTCCGCTTATGATAGTACAGCAGTTTGCACTGTATTACAAAAAACTCTAAAGTCATCTTGTGTGTTGAAATAAAAAATCAGGTTCTAGCCTTGGGGCAAGATTCCCCCGCCTTCCATACACGCAGTGCTGAGACCCCCCACTGGACCTATTAAAACCTGCATTGTTACCCTGAGGTCAGGCCTGGTTTCATTCCAGATTTTACCACAAGCAGGAAATGCAGAGACTGAGGTTTTAAACAGTACAGCCACTGATAACACGCTTGCGAAAAGTTTCCATCTTCAATGCCAAAACCCCATACTTAGCTTTTTATGACTATTAAAACAGAACAGTACAGTTGAAGTACAGTAACAAAACATCAATGCTCACAGAGTGCTCGCTTACACGGCTTTCAAATGAAAATAAGAGAGAACAATCCAAGTACCCATTGCTGTCCCAAATGATTCCATATCAGAAGAGATTCTCAATATTGTGGTAATCATATATATGAATCATCTTTGATAGGAGAGTCGCCATGTGTCCGGGCAGGTGTGTGGAGCTAAGCGGCGGAGGATGGGATGCCGAGCAGATGATGGTGGGTAGGGAGCGGAGGATGGGCTCCGGGAGAGAAACACAGAGGTCTACTGAGGGCTTTGTCTTTCGTTTCCATTACAATCAACCCCAGCTGAGCGGGTCGGGGAGGGGGCTGTACTTTTCCGCTCTTTGTGCATTCCTGTAATCCACTGGATTTCTCTTTTCTTTTTCTACATCCACTCGGCCTTCATGCATGCCTGGTTTAGGTGCGATTAGCCCATCAAATGTGTCATGTATCAGTAAATCTAGTTGATATCAAATCTTTTCAAATAGACAACGTCAAACAAGAGCAAATGTAACTTTTTACAAGCCAAGCTACAACGATGATCTTGCGTGGATCATGAAGATGCTGACTGATCGCAAGTATACACATCTCATTCCCCTTGGTGCTGACCACCTCTGTAGCCCGGACAGTGTTATGTTAATGTTCTCAGTTCCACACTTTACACTTTCAGAGTCATGGCAAACTCTGCTTTTCTCAAAGCATAAAAGAAGGAATAAGAATAAATTCCCCACCCCCCAACTGTAGTCATCTCATACCCATCACAAGAGGCCAAGAATTAGCATTTTGTAATTAGACTGAGACTCAATCTTAATGTAAAGCAAACCATTCTGCTTACTAAGAAGAAATGAATCCTGCAGCTAACAAAAGCTTTGTGCTGTAAATGCATCTTAAAGCATTTAACAACCATTCATTCAGTCAGCTGGAGCTTTATGTATTGCAATCATCACAGATGTTATTGGACGTGCCACACACAAAAAAAAACTAAAAGCCCAAGTGGGTCAATTATCTGAAAACTTGATAAAGCAAAAGTGAAAATTGGAACGGCATGGCAGGGGCGGCGATCTAAGTTGCAGCAGAATATTGACGCATCCACATCGGCGGGTTTCGACATCTTCTGCATTGTTGGCCTCTCAGTAGCGTCTATAGTTAGCTTAACAAAATCAATAAAGGCCATCAGCAGATAAAGCGCATCAAAAGCTGAAATATTTGCAAACATTACACAAGACACCAAGTCTTATTGATCTTTCATCACCAGGGCAGATGTTTCTTCTGAGCTCACCAGATCCTAAGTTCATCCTAAAATGACGAATTACGAACGTGAATTACAAATGAATACAGTCATAACCTCGATTGTGCAAATTATTTATCACAAGTCTCAGGTGGTTGGATGAAAAGCTGAATTTATTCATTCTCTTCCACCGCGTGAATAGAGAAACAAACATGCCGAGCCTTTGATCTGTTGACTCATTTTCTCAACACCTCCAGTGGTAGATCAAGGCCTTATGGGTCCGTTTTCTTTTCATGTGATCTCTTGTCTGCATTTCATTAATCGAGATGATTATTTTAAGTGCAGTTTTGTTGTTTGGTGCCGTGTGAAGCAGAGAAAGCTTTGGATTAAGCATTTTTAAGCCAGAGATATATTTGAAAATAAAATTGTTGTAAATTATACAGTTTAACACGAATATGTCATACCAGCAAAAACATCAGTAAAGGTTCTCAGCTACAGTATGTTCCTCATTTGAGAATATGGATAAATAAACCAATTTTATATGATGTTAAAAAGATAGTTCACCCCAAAATGAACATTCTGTCATCATTTAACAAAACCTGACTTCCTTTTTACTGCTCAACACAAAAGAAGATATTCTTAAAAATGAACCTTGACTTCCAATGGTTTTGTGTCCATACAATGCAAGTCAATGGGGACCACCGGTTTTTGATAACCAACATTCAACAATATCCTCTTTTGCATTCTGCAGAAGATAGAACATTATTCAGGTTAAATGATAAATAATTTTTTTGGGGGTGAAGAATACCTTTAAGAATGACCTTCAGTCTCCAAGCTGACCTCAGCACAGCATGAATGATGTTTGTGTCCACTGTGCAGTTTTGAATACATTTATTGGTGGGCAGTAAGGCTACTTCTTAAACAGGTTTTAGTTGAGACTAAATTTAGCCTGGAATTGCTGAACCTTTTCTAATGACCTTCTCTGCTGTTATTGATCTTCACATAGCTTAGAGTCCCCTCCCCCGTGTGTATGTGCACACACACACACACACACACACACACACAGTCACAACCCCCCAACCCACCCTCCTCCGCCACAGAGGTGACTTCCTGCATAAGTGAGTGACGAATGAAGCTTTGGGAAAGACGCATGGAAAAACTGAGCTGAGCGGAGAGAAAGGAAAGAGGAAGAACAGACAGAGGGCATGAGGAAAGAGAGAGACAGGAGGATGAGTGAAGACGTGAGATGATGGCCCTCCTCTATCGGAAACAATAAGAACAGAGATGGGCGGCAGTCGAATAGGATTAGGAGGAGGTAAAGTTATTATGTACAGTGCTTTCAGACCTCCCCCCTACACACACACACACACACACACAATAAAGTTGTGATGTAAAAGTGCCAACCTGTGCTAACGCAAGCCTTTCTACAAACTCAGATTTCATAATCTTTTTGTGGGATACATCACAATGATACATTTATATATGCTATAATATAAATACTGTTAAAAATACAAATAAAAATTATTCTTAACATTTATCATCCAATGTCATTATGTTCTGGAACTGAGCTAATATTGAATTGGCTGATGTAAGAAATGTTACCATTCGAGATAAGACCGAGATAAAAGCCTTTACTAATAACCTCACATCCCTCTATATAAATGTGCGTGCATATCTGGACTATACTAATACCGTATACGCACACAAATATGTAAGAAATGAAGCCACAGAGGTGGATTCAATAGCCACTTATTTATTCTAAAATGTGCCTTCAGCTCCTTTGAGCGCTCAACTATTCGAACTACTCGCAGCATTTAAAGTTCACACTTTTTCTGAATGGCACAAACTCATCGAAAGGCGAATGAAAATTTCAAGTACTTCTATGGAAGCGACCAAAACAAGCGAATGAGACCGAGACTGCAAGATCTGACAAATAAGTAAGAACTGTTCGCACCTTCCATCATTATGCGAGCGCATTTTCACACCACCTTTTGAGGAAGGTAATTGGTCGTCTAAAATCGTCTTAAAACTAACGCAAGGCAGACAGAAAGCTAATACCACATTTATTCAGTAGCCAGCACGTCTGCGTTCGACGCGACGGCACCATTCAATTCCATTCGCTTACAGAAACAATACGAGTGAATGACTACGTTTCTTTTGCCAGAGGTGGGTACTGCCATTTTGTGAGGAGGATATCGATTTGTAAAATTCCAGTTTTGTTAAGGAGTGTCAAGGTCCAAGGCCAACCAATGAAGAGAAAAGAAAAGCTACTGTCGTAAACTGTCACTGTTTTTCATTTTATCATCATTGAGTAAAATCAAATCGATCAGCTATCGCAACCAAGGTCTATCATCAATACAGAGCAAACCGAGATACAACTGCAGGACCAAACTGATACAATCTAGAGCACTGAGGGGTGAAGTTTGGGCTACAGTGATAAACCCACGCAGGGTCCGTGGGGGTTGTGTGTGTGTGTGTGTGTGTGTGTATCGGGGGTTTAACCAGATGAGCGTGGAGCCTCGCTGACCCCCGCTCGCCATCGCATAAAGACAGCTGCCTGGTCCACACAGAAAACCTTTTCCAGATGGGCTGCAGCCCGCATACCACACTGTGTGTACCACCACCACCATAAATGCACTAAACACACAATTAAAAAAATGGCATCAGTTTGCCAAGCACTTGCACTAGGGATGACCAGTGTGTGATACACGACTAAACAACATGCAGTGTCGAGGAAATCCTACTTATCCTAATTCGCATCACAAAACGGTACATGATAAATAAAGTCAATACTTCAGAGATCTACGGTTGGCCAGACCAAGCAGCAAAAAACATTGAATTTCATGGATTTAACCAAACATTACTTACAAAAAGGGCATAAACAAATAAACACACATAAAAACTGATTAATGCAAGGCTGCAATATGTAATAACATGAATGATCTCCAGGCTACTGTATCCTACAGATGTGACCCCAAAAATCCAAGAAAAAGGACGAGAATCGAAAATTGCACTGAATAATCTTACATTTCCGTGCCTTTTCAAAGCTGAACAAAATGTGTATGATGCTGCAACACACATTCTCAACATTTCCCTGACTAATAAACAGAATTGAAGGGTTTTAAGTGACTAAATATTCGTAAAACCCCTACAAAAATAATCTACAGCAAACAGCTGTTAGCCCTTAGCAGATACACAGTTGGAGTACAGAAACTAAAGCTGGATGCAATATGAGTATAGGGATCCATTTCACATTTAACCTTATTTAAAGGGCGTTTTTAACTGGTTAACCGGTCTCTCTCTCTCTCTCTCTCTCTCTCTCTCTCTCTCTCTCTCTCTCTCTCTCATTTAAACAGCCTTGCTCACAAACACACAGTAACATGATCTCATATGAGCTACTTTAGGCATCCCATCCGTCCCTTTGTCCTTCTCTTACCTTCCCACGAATCCATCTCATGTCTCGCCCGGTCTCCCTGTCATCCATTCATACACGTATCCTTCTGTGGAACATCACAGGCCTCATGACTGTCTTTTCTCCAGCTCCTTTCTCACAGCTTCCTCCCCTCTGTTCTGACTCTCACTGATCCTCCTCTCAGGCTCAGCCCTGCTGGTCAGTTTCAGCCCGGTCACATGACCACCGAGTTCAGGCCCCAGGGGTCACGGTGTGGCCGGAGGGCCAATGGCAATGCGGGGGTTATCTGAGTGGAATTGATAGCCCCATTTTTCCCTCCTGCTGAACAATGCCAGCCCCCTCCCTCCGACTCTCTTACTCGCTCTACCTTTCTCTTGTTCGCTTGTTTCAAAGTCAGAAGCAGAAGTGCCGCAAACGTGAACACAGATTAAATTGAGCTGTTAACTGCAGATGACCAAATCCTGTGACAATGATGTTGTTTGAATCTACATATGACCACATATACAACCCATGTAGTTTGTATTATACTAGTAATGTTTATAAAATGCTTCATTTGTAGATTTTAAAAGTTAATAAACAACTTTATTTTTTATATCAATTTGCATATTTGGTTAACGCAAATTGACCACACGCACAATATATATATATATGTTATATATTTTAATGAACAGTTTTCCCTCTTTTTTTAAGTAAAAAGGTAGCATTAATATCGATATATCAAACATATCACCATTATGTTACCATGGTATGTTACAGCATTACCATGGTATGACCACTAATCCTTAGTATTGGTACAGTACATTTGTTGTATACATTTTTTCAGTAACGCTCTACTAAATGTGCTACATGAACACAAAATATAATATAAAGCACTTTGTGTTATATACATTTTACTTTAAAGGTGCAAAAAAATATTGAATTTATTTCAATTACAGATATACAAGACATTTTGGTCATTGTTAAAGGGACAGTCCATTAAAAAATTAAAATAATTATTTCATTATTTAAAAACCCTCATGTAATTTTAAACCTGTATAACTTTCTTTCTTCTGCAGAACACAAAAGGACACATTTTGAAGAATGTTGGTAACCAAAGAACATCGGCCCCCATTGACTTCCGTTGAATGGACACAAAACCTCTTTCACATTTCTCAAAATATCTTCTTTTGTGTTCCACACCAATTTGTCTGAGATGAGTTTTATCTCCAAAATCCTTATTAATTTTGATGTGGAGCACACGTTCTGGACTCCGCCCACCGCTAACACTAATGACGCCCCTCCCTGAGCCACACATAAGAGGCTTTCGCATTCAAATGCAACAGTAGAATCAGGAAGGGGGTTAACGGGAGGAGAAGAAGGGTTGTGCTGGACTTTGTCATGTAGAGGTGAGGACGAGTGGGTGGGTGTAGTGGAGTACGAAGTCGGAGGAGGTTCAAGTTTCTGCTGCAGCTGTCACGGCACGGCTGGGTTTGACCCTCGGGCTACTGCTGACACATAAGCTAAATGCATTTAATTATCTTCAGGCGTGCTGGAGATCTACTGACACATCACAATAACACAGTTGTGACTTTTGTCTCTAAATAGCTTCTCTTTTTCACCAAATCCAAACGGGTTTTAAAAAGATTTGCTACACCCGGACGTTCAATATTGACATGGGGACTGACCACAAACAAGCAGACTGATTTAGAAACCTTGACTGTTTCATGTGTTGTGTGAGAAAGAGGATGGTGACTGAAGTATTTAATGAAGAATGCCATTATTGCGTATATGTACACTCTTAAAAAAAATGTGCCATAGAAGAACCTTTTTTTGTCTAAATGGCTACATAAAGAACATCCGAAGAACCTTTCTGTTTCACAAAAGATTCTCTGTGGTGAAAAAAGGTTCTTCAGATTAGAAAAAGGTAAGAAAGAGATGATTCTTTAAAGAACGGAATGGGGTTCTGTGTGGAACCAAAAAATGTTCTTATATGGCCTTGCTGTGAAGAACCTTTTAAAGGGATAGTTCACACAAAAATGAAAATTCTGTCAATTACTCACTTTCTAGTTGTTCCAAACCTGTATAAAAAATGTGTTTGGTCGAACACAGAGAAAGATTTGGACAAATACTTAGACAGTTCTCGGATCTCATTGACTACCATAGTAGAAAAAAATCACAATGGTAGTCAAAAGTACCCTAGAACTTTTTGCTGTCCAACATTCTTCAAAATATCTCATTTTGTGTTCGACAGAACAAAAAGAATTATAAAGGTATTTTTCCTATTATGGTAGTCAATGGGGTCCAAGAACGTTTTGGTTCCAAGCATTCATCCAAATATCTTTCTCTGTGTTCATTAGAACAAAGAAATGTTTTATACTATCCCTTTAAGCACCTTTATTTTAAAGAGTGCAGTCAGCCTTTAAAATATTTACATTGGTGACCATTGTTTGCCAAAATACTTTGTGTACTTGGTGTTAGCCAACACTGATCAAGCAAATATTTAAATAAAATAAAATGATTCTTATTGAAAAATATCCTGTATTATGAATTTACAGTAATAACAATAACGTCAGTATTACTGTAGTAAACGTTTGTGAAGGTAGGAGCAATGTGACAAAAACAAGCATTCTGCTGTTGGCATTAATAACAAAAACATGTTTCGTGTGAAGGGAAGAATAAAGGAAGTAATATTACAGCACAGCAAATGTTTTCACAACACGAAACCCTGCGATTCCACAGGCAGCGTGTCATTTCCCAGATTACCATGCAGTAATACCTCTCTGTCAGGGTCTTTACCATATGCTCACACACAACCTGACCTTAAAGACACACTTTACAACGTTAAACATTTCACAAAAACACCAACAACAGGCTTTAAAATCGACAATTGCATCATTAAGAGAAGATGAAATTAACTTCACAAGGTTCCTAGGCAAAAGCAAGATATACAAAGTGTAAATATAACATCCACTAGCAAACTAGCTTGAGTTTGAAATAAAATTGCCACAAAACATGCTTTAAGACCTTCCCCAGATGGAAATACAACATACTGTAACAGCATTAGGGAAACCACACTGAGCTTTAAGCCTTGGCATACAGTTTTTCCCAGCATGTGGTACTTGAGGCTAAACTGAATTTAATTAAACCAAAACTATATGCAAACTAAGCACACTGTTCAAATGAAAACAAAGCCACATTACAAGGGATAATAGTAAAGTTACTGAAATGACAAAATAACACAAATAGGAGTAGGGGAATTATGTGTCCAAAAAGTTAAAAATGATAATGAGACACATAAATGTAGACTTGATCCTGGTAGTTGGTAAGATAAAATGAAATAAAACACTAGTCAATAATGTGCTAGTAATATTTAAGCAATTGTTTGCTTACAGAAGTTTTAACCAATTCAAAAAGGTGTCACACCCTTTAAAAGCATTAAAGTTTTAAGCAAAAAATGCACAGTAAAGAACCCGATGTGCTCTCAGGCCACATCTACACGAAGGCAGAGCTTTCCCTATCCGATCTTTTCCGCAAAGATTTCCGTTTTCTGCAAAGAAATTTCTGCGCACACACGAAACGGATCAAAACAATGTAGTATGCATGCCAGACCAGTATGTGGCGCACCGTGTGTTATTAGTTTTGAGCGGTTGTTATCTGGGAATAAGGAACCTGCAAATGTCGCGACTGGCCAATCAGAATCAAGCATTTCAACGAGTCGTGTAATAAGTTATGATAATGAGACTTTCAGCAGAAAATGTTTCTGTTGGTTGGAGAGTAAAAATTAACATACAGAAGAAGTTCCTGGTTTACGGGTTGACATCTAATGAAGGCTACAAATAATCCAAGTTTCCTAATATGCCTCCACACATGTTATAATGACATATATGCCCAGCTGTACATGCTCAACTGATCCCTAAAGCATTAGTGGGATTTGAAAACCTGTGGGAATCACTGTGGAATTATCCAATCAATACAATTTATGAGTTAATGTTATGAAATTTGATTGTGTTTGTAACAGAACCAATCAAAGCAAAGTGTTACGTTTCAGCAATATGACCTTGAGGCATCTTCTGAAGCTCCCCGGTGTATAATGTCAGACTGAATCATTTATATTTCATATGAGCCGCACCGCGAAAGCATTTTCTGCCTCCGACTGTAATAAAACTCAGTCAAGTCTCTTTTCTCTCCTGGGTTTCAATTTAATTAGACTGGCTTGAGTAATTAATCTTATTAAAATATTAACCTTGTGAGACACAAAGTTGACAAGAGATTGAGGGTTAGAAGGGCCATTTTCTGTCTGTGCTTTCATAAAAGCGAGGATTAAAACAACAGAGACACACACTTTAGTCCCGACGGATCCGCTCTCTGGAGCTGTACGAGGGTTTGACCTTGGCTTGTCATTTTTAATAGGTGATCAAACTTGATGAACAGGAGATTAGCCAATGAGAAGAGACCATATGTCACCCTTGACCTTGCCATATCCTTTCTGACCCTTCTACTTAGCACGCGCGGGATGAATGGCATAATCAGCTGGTTTGACCCTGAGGTCAAAGTTGGCTGAAGTATGTTGAATTCCTGTCAGCTTGTATGCTGACAAAAGCACAGAGATGGGGTATAAGCGCTGGGTGACTGTTGGGTTATTACTATCACCAAACTACTGTTATTATGCGGTAAAAAGAAACAGACAAGCAATGGACGCGAGATTATTGACAATATATTTATGATGTGGGTTAATGTTCGAATAATGCGTAAAACGCATGAAAAACCATGACACTAAAAGTATCAGCTAGCGGTTTGCGACGTTCATCCAGAAGTTTTTCTGTGGACCTAGTCAAGCCAACAGTTTAGATTTGAATATGCTGAGACAATATTTTCACTGATATAACACAAATAAAGACAAAATGATAACATTCAACACAATCTCACAGGAATTCGTAACTATTTTACGAGGTGTCTAATTCGTATACATTTTTACTTATTCTTAAGGCCACTGCACATAGAGTCCGAAATTTGCATCCGAAAATTTTTGCACGTAAAAAAACCATGACCTCACGTTGTTTCAATCACATTTACACACTGCCTACGAAATTTTCGTCCGTTATAAAAAAATCTAACGGGGTTCGATTTTCGCCATTTTTCGCATCCGTAGGAAGCACTTTCAAAGGTATTTTGGCTATTCAGAGCCGAATAAATTTTAGGATGACGAATACGAAAAAACGAATACGAAAATTACGGACTATATCGGACGTTCTTTACGGGATTTTTTTACAGTGTACGTTTTAGTACAATTTCCTCTATAGGGCGAATAACATTGGTGGGGTTAGGGGAGGGGCTTCAGTATTGCTTTTTCTAATAATCGCAAATGTTTGTACGATTCACATCATACGATTTCATACGAATTAGTAACCTATAAATTCTTCCTACAAAAATGCTACAAATTTAAAAACACTTGCTGCTGAAAAACATGACATGTGCAGTGATTTATGTTTCTCAACTCATTTTAATTGATCTAATTGATTTTATAAATTACCCCTGCATTTTTCAAGAGCGCATCTTTGTTAACTTGATAATGTTACCTTGGTGACCAATTTAAATCTAAACCAAATATCTGTTTGCAAGACATAAAGATGTTTATGTCAACAACAAGAGGACAAAATAGGAAAAGTGACATTAATACTTTTACAGAACTGATGTTGATATTTAAAGAGCAGGGATGCAGATAATGAGACATACCTAAAAATGCTAGATAGATTTTAAAATAATGTTCTATGTCTGCCCAGATTAACAGAAAAAAACCAAGATTAATATTTAAGCATATTTAAAAAAACAATATACTGAGTTATATGTTCATATTAACAGTATATAATATGTTTTCTTTTCGTCAACATTTTAAAAGCTTTTCTTTGCATTTTATGGACCTTCTGAGATGAGATCTTTGCTTGTTTTGAGTTTAGCTAAGAAAAGGAGGTCTAGGATAGAATGAGTAAATTATCAAATTATTGCCATTTTTTGTGAGCTATTTCTAGAATTTTCACTTCAAAACTTAAAATTGATGCACAACGTCCGAGTAAGGGCACATTATCTGGAAAGTGTTCAATGTGATATTTATTTTATATATTGATGTATGTACCAAAACCCTTAACATTTCCTGTCCACTCTTAAAAACCAAAGTGTTAAAAAACAATTCTTAAACCAATAAACACTTGACAAGAAATACTAAAATACTGGCAATTTACTATAAAACATAGCACAAACATATTCAATACAAAACAGGAGAACAAATGCACAAACCCTGAACACCGAATAGAAAATCATTAGTGTCTCTCTTTTCAAACTCCAATTATTCCATAAGCACATGATGAATGAGTCACTTGAGTTATGTGGGGTCACGGCCACTCTAAACTAGATTGGATTTGGGATGCAGCAGATTACATTACGACCGAACCTTGCTTTTCTGTTCTCAAGCCTTCGGTTACCGATCGATCGCAATGTTAACGGTCACTCCTAACGCTATTGTTCTCTCTAGAGGAGAGATATGAGATGCTAATAAAACAGATAACTAATAACTACAGTAGGATTTATCCAGATATGACCTTTAATACATTGATTGGTTTGGTAGTAATTTGTAGTACTGTGTTTCTGAGAGAAACAAAAAGATTTTCCTTTTGCTCTTTTAAGAACAAGCACTTTTCCCAACATTCTGCATTTATACAGCAGTACATAAATATGTAGGTTAAAAAAGAAAATATGTTTTTATGTTCACATATATACATGTGTATATATATATATATATATATATATATATATATAAATGTCCACTATATGTATATATATATATACATATAGTGGACATTTATATATATATATATATATAATATGTTATATATTATATATATACATGTTTAAAAGAACAACTAAGGACATTTTTATATATATATATGTTATATATTATATATATACATGTTTAAAAGAACAACTAAGGACATTTATATATATATATATATATATATAAAAATGTCCTTAGTTGTTCTTTTAAACATGTTTTAAATGTTGGGCCTTTCCTGTCATGAAAACAAATGCTGAATGTCTAACATTGTTTCATCTTGAAGTGGTTGACTACATTGTTACATGGCTAGTTAGCTACTAACCAAAAAAGAAATATATGGACATGAAATATTGATTTGAGTTCAAATGATCTGCTTTTGTGAGCCTCAGAATGATACAAAGCAACACAGGAAAAAATACAATATGAGCTATACAAACATTTAACCACAGAATGCTGTAAACGACCAGTAAAACCATGAACGTAAGAGATGATGTACATGCATGACTGGTTAACAAATAAACCGCTGTAAAGTCGTGGTCAAAAGTATTGGCACCCTTGGTAAATATGAGCAAAGAAGGCTATAAAAATAAATCTGCATTGTTTCTCATTTTGATTTAAAAAATCTACAAAATTCCAACGCTTCATTAAAGTAAAACAATTTGAAGTAGGGGGAATATCACATTGTGAAAAAAATTGTTTTCAATACACGTTGGCCACAATTATTGGTACCCCCAGAAATTATTGTGAGTAAAATATCTCCCATAGTATATTTCTATTGATATTTTCTGAACACACCAAGGTGACAAGAAACATGATGTTGTCCAGTCATGACTTCTTGTTGCACAGGAGAAAAAAAATTAAGTAACACAAAGCCCAAACCCCCTTTAATCATTCATCACAATTAGTAAAACTAAAGAATATAGTTCTGATGTGCAGCAAAAGATTGTTAAGCTACACAAAACAGAAAGTGGATTTAAAACTAAATGGTTAAAACAATACAAATTCCCATTTCCATCATCAGGGCAATAATTATGAAGTTTTAATGGACTGGAGATGTTGCAAATCTGCCTGAAAGAGAATGTGTGTCTATATTGTTCTAATAGCAAAGAGAACATTTTGAGTGGCCAAAAACTCTTTAAATATCACAGATTGAAAATAGCAGAAATCAGTTTATTTTAGTGTCAGAAAAAATAAAATAAAAAATAAAGGAAAACTGCACATCCATCACCACAAGTTGTTTGGGTCACTGAAGAAATCTTCTGCTCTCTTGCAAAAACAAACTCCACCATATTAATCTGCCATACTGGGACTTTAAACAAGACTGGGGTTTATGGTCATATGAAATGAAAAAGAGTTTTTGGTAGCAAGAACACAAGATTGGTTTGGTGCACAAAGGGATAAAAAAGTGTCCCATGTCCAAAGTTAAATATATCACCAGATCTTCATTGTTGTGGACCTACAGTACTTTTATACCAGAGGACCTGAACATCGTATTCAGATACATGAAATCATGGATTATATCAAATACCAACAGATAAAAAAAATCAAAACCTGACTTGCTCTTCTAGAAATCTTATAATCTTCCATTAGCACATTGGTTCAAAACAACCATTAAAATGAATGCAAAATCAAGATATTATGGCCAATAATTATGGTCAGGGTGTATTAGAGAATTTTTTTTCCACAATGTGATATTCCCCCAACTTCCAATTGTTTTACTTTAATGAAACCCTGGAATTTTGTAGATTTTTAAAATAAAAGATCAAAACGAGAAACGTATTATTTTTACAGCCTTCTTAGCTATTTACCAAGGGTGCCAATACTTTTGACCACGACTGTACATATGTCCTATACATCATAGCAAAAATTTGGAAAACAAACTATTACAATATACAATAGCTGACAATCAGAATAAAGTATTGCAGAGAGACATGTAATAAGATTTATTATATATTGCCATGGAAAAAAACAAGAGACCATGACAAATTTTCATTTTATCATCATTTCTAGATGTATTGTGGTCATTTCAGTCCAGTGTCTTTCAACAAAATCAAACCTCAAGAGTGACAAAGTCATCCAACAGCAATGTGAAAGACTGACAGCAGGACAATACACCTGAAAACTGTGATAAAATCAAGGTTAGGCTATCACATAAATAAAATAAAATTTTTAACTTTTCCTAAATATGTACAAATATTACTGTTGTATTGCTTAAAAGTGAATATTAACTTGTTTTCTTAGTATTTGAGGTCTGAAGAAATACAGAGCATCTTTTCTGTTATTAAAGAAATATTTTTTCGAAACTTTATGGAATAAAACAAAAATATTTTTTTACCTAAATACTTATAGTAAATTCTGAAAAAACTGAAAATGCTCTTTGAAATGGTCTCTTGATTTTTTTTCTGTGGCTGTATGTCGGTGTGTATATAGTTCTATTACTTAAGACCAGCATTACATTTGATTTATTTCTTGGTTTAATCCTTTTTATTACCATATCTCAAGAAAATTCAACTAACTAAAACATGATACCATCATAACAATATTATCTGTTTTTGCAAATAAACTCTTCATTTGTTAATTGAAAAATGCCACATAATTGTTCTCCTAGAAATGATCAAAATAAACACAAAATAAAAAAGATCAGCATTTAGCTTTACTAGTATATGATGATTCTAGCCATTTGAATAACATTTTCAATTAAAATGCAAAAAAAATGTCCCATCCTACCTATATTCACCCTACACCATAAAACAACAACTATAGCACACAGTTTCTTTAAGTAAATAGTACCTTTCATGTACTTAAAAGTAAATTTTGCTTAATTGTTTGTGTCACGTTTCTGCACAGTTTTTTTTAAAAATTTTGTGCATATTTACACACAAAAAATTAATCTTACTAGTTGTTTATTTACTAGTTGTGTGGTATCTGTACCCAGGAATTTTCCTCCCCCCCAAAAAAGAGGTGGTAGTGTTAAGTACTTTGGTAGTTTGACCAGCAGATGGCAGCACCACACTATACAGTGATGTGTTTAACACACTTGAGTGTCTGCCAGACCACCCGCCCAAGCACTGCTTATGCGCCAGAGGGAAACACGGAGGCACGAGGGGAAATAAGTTCAACACGCAGCAGCACTTTTAGTTCAGATGTGGGTTGGGCTTGTGGCCTGAAAGTAAACCATTAATCAGCAATGAGTTGTTAAGAAATCAGGTGATTCATCTCAAGGAAGTATGAGAATTAAACTCAACGCCACCAAAACCATGAGTCACCGTAAACATGATGCATCACAAGACATAAATCTTAATTACCGAAACCATGAATACTGTAACACTATCTTATCTGTGCATTCTGTGCATCCGTCTCAGGTTACTTCAGACTTCCACAGAGGGTTTTAGTGGGAGGATGTGCATTTTGTCGAATGAGAAAGAAGGTCTGTGGGGTTGATTCTCGGACAGATGAAGTGGACTGAGGTGGTGCGTGGTTAACCTCTCAACCCGAGCGCAGGAACCGTCCCAGGTTACATTCCAATAAACCACCTTTAAGTCAGGATCTCTGAAGCATATGTTTATTCAATATAACATGTTGCTATATTTACGGATTTTTGTGACTGAACCGGTCTGCGCTGTGAAAATGAGTCGAGATACTTACTCCATGATCGACACATGTCACATTTATTATCTGATCTCAGCTGTTTACTCTAAAAGAGAAATAATAACTGTTTAGAAACAAGAATTCTCTTAAATTAAACTGTTTCACAACTTCATTTTTATCAAATTCCCTAAACTGCACATATTATAATCATAAAAGTATGATGAGCATTTACATTAACTGATCCAAAAAAGATCCGATCCATGAACCAAAATCTGTATTATGTGATCCGTTGCACTACTACTTACTGGAGTAAGCTGGGGTTAAATATGTTGTTTTAAACTTTCCAAAATGTTTTGAAAATCTCTCTCATGTGGCTCTTTATCATACAAGCATTTTCTCAGTCTAACGTGGCAGCTGACTCGATCCAATACAATTCTAAACGTTATGACATAAATACAGTGTAATGTGAGGTTTCAGATCTGCAGGTGCTACTCTTTCCTGGCTCGGGGGAGCAGACATGCTTTGAAGCTGCCAAGCCTGCGGGATTTTGGGATGCGTCTCAACTGTTTGGATTCGTACTGACGGCCAACGTCTGACTCAACACCGTAAAGCACTACGTTAACATAACATGATCACATAATGCTATCATGACAAATCGGATGAATAATTAAGAGTGAATTATGCTTCACGTTGTACCTAACAACGCCCTTTAGCTGTTATAAAATGCACTGTAACTCACTGCTTCACGGGGCTTATTGCTTCTGTCACTAGCAACCACCTCTGTCACTAAAAGTAGTTACTAGAAGCATCGTATAAACACAAACACAAACAGATTATGACGTGATTATAGACGGTTTCATCCGATGCACACACCTGGCCCAAAGTTAACTTCTGGTCTGTGTTTGTTGATCAGTCTGGCTAGTGGATAATAATACGATGATTTATATATTTTAAATAAACATTATTATTAATTTATATTAATATTTTATTGTAGAAAATGTAGGGCTGCATGATTAATCGCGCTTTTCAATAAATACCTCATAAATCGAACCGTCGATTGTGACTATGAAATCGTGATGTGTTTAGCATTGAACCGTGATTCACTGAAGAACTGCGCAAAAACAATCCTAGTAAATCGCCTAATCGTGTGCGGTTAATTAACGATTATCATGCAGCACTAATAAAATGGTAGTAAATGAACAATTTGTTGAATTCATTATTATTATTATATCAATTTTATTTAAAAAAAATTGCATTTGGCATTATGGTATTGAATTGAATTTATTCAAACATGTTGTATTCAGCTCACTCCATAATAAGTCGATAATGAGTTATTTCATAAAACGTGTAGTTCCAGTCATTGCTTCTGATTGGTCAATAGGTGTGGTTTATTCACGATAAAGCACAGCTATGACCGCTGCACTTAGCGATTCTGTGTATCACCCAATAAGACATTCTGTTGCTGTTTACAGACGATCAGTATTTTTTCAGCAGAAGAAAGACTTTTACTTCATGAAAGTTGCACTGATGCATGTTTTTAGCATGCATATTTGTGTGGTAACCGTTTTATAAAAGCAATAAGGTACTTGAGGCTAGTGCTTTATCGTGAATAAGTCACAGCTAAAGGGTGTTGTAAGGCAAGACGCACAGACTCTCGTACCTATTGCCCACTCGAGATGGTGTCATGCATGTATTGCATATTCTACGATATACAATTTATCGGTTTGGATTCAGTTGAACATTTTTCATAAAATAATGTTGTCATCCTCTACCCCCATCTTTTAAAATCGGTAGAGTTTTATTTTTCCTTGGAACACAAAATGAGTAGAACGTCCAGCTTGCACTTTCCTACACAAGACGAATGATGTCGCCTTGTAAGATTTTCATTAAATAAACACCAAATTAAGTCTGTTGTACCAGCCTGAATTTAGGAATTCGTAACTATTTTGCGAGGTGAAAAATTAGTATAAATTTGTATACGCGTCTGGCCCGACGTTAACTTCCGGTCTGTATTTGGTTGTAATATAACCATTTATATAAATGTTAATTTATATTAATATTTTATTGTCTATGAATTATATTAAATTAAAAACTACTCAACAGTTATTTGTGGATGTTAAGTTTGCGCCAATAACATTTGTTTATGTTGTTGCCAATGAAACCGTCTATAGAGTGAATTGAACCAAAAGCAAGAATCAAGCTCAAAGAACCTAACCGTCACTGCCATGTAAGCAGATTGTACCAAAACATACAAATTAAATATGAATGTACAAATTCATTTGAATGAAATACCTCATAAAATAGATATTGTGTCGATCATACGTCTGTGTATGTGGATGACTATACGATGGAAATGTACTGTATTATGTCCCATTTCTTGATCAGGTTATAATATTTTTAAGATCCTCAACGAAGCAGACAGAAAAGCCCTGACATCACTGTCAAATGAAGTTTAAAATGTCAGATGATGTTGAACCTTTCCTTCATGGTTCGATGGCACAATTGACATTTCAACAAAGAACAAATCCCCCTGATCCATTGAATGAATACGCCACAAGATCTCGCAGCATTTTATACCCCGGTACAAACTCAATTTTACAGCGAAACATTGTCAACCCATAAACAAAGAGTTAATAATTTAAAGAAAAAGCCAGTGACTCGCAGAGGTCGCAAAAGATCAAGCTCTTTTACATTCATGACCTCAATACGAGCCACTCATCCACTCCCCGTCGACCCCCATATCTCCTGGACTCCTCCTCCCCCTCTCTTTTCTCCTCAATCTCCCTCCATTTCTCTCCTCCTCTTTCCGTCCAGCGCTCCTCTACTTGCTCCAGAACTGTCAGATCACATTAGCGCGTTTCACGCTCCACGCCTGCGGAAAAAACAGCCGTGAACCTCGCCGCGATTCTCGTGCTCTAGTTCCCTCTCTGCACTCAACGCAGCTAAAATACCAACATTATTTTATTCATGATGAGTCCACTGAAGCTAACATCGCCCCACTAAAGGCCACGGCGTCGCACACAAGATAACGTGGAAGAGACGCTGCTGATGCAGCCGTATAATTGTATCTCTTCGAAAACCCCTTTCATCCTTAAGCCGGTCTATGATCTTTAATATTGAAACACGACATCAGCACCTCGAGTAAAGCAGGTTTGGATTTTTGCCTGGTTCGGCGTATTTGTCGAAATATTTTGCCCTGACAAAATTCATCATTTCAAAAAAACACATTTCTAGGTGTTCCTGTATTACAGATGAAGAAAATAGAATGAACATCTCCGTAGGTTTAATTCCAAACCAGGTGCACTGTAAGATGCTTTATAAAAGCATCAGCCAAATGCAAAAATGTACATTTCATTCATTGATATCTGGATAAAATGAGAACATTTACTGTGTAGAATGTAGATTATAATATATTATTCATATACCATACTTTACTGTTGGGATGATGGTGTCAAGTTGGTACGCTGTATTCTGAATATCTAAATATCTCAAGTCTTTGAAATAACTCTGGAAATAACTTTTTCCATGCATATCAAACTCTTAATTGTAGGTCTTTAGCAATTTTTTTCCAAATAAGACATGAAAGATCATGACTCTTTGTGTTTTATCAGCTTAGAAATATTGTTTGTTGATGTTTGTGACTTTGGTGAAGACCAATTCAAGCAGAAAACCAGGAATCTGACAATGGTTCACTTAACCACTGTATATTATATTGCATTTCTGTCAATAGATCCTCCAAAATATTACACACGAATTAAACCATTATTGTTAAAAAATATATGTATTTTATAGCATCTGAAAGATATTACTAAATGAAAAAGATATATAAACAATTATATAACAATTTATTTTAAAAAAATCATTTTAGAAATTCTGTTATTATTCTTTGGTGTGAACTTTGTTAACATTTCTTTGGTAAAATAAATTGTAAAGGCCAGGACTAAATTAAAAATAAACCTTCATTTTCAAAATTCAAAATTTTTGCATTTGCCAGATTCTGCAAGGGGGTTGTAAACATTTGAGGATTTAATTCTCACAGGATTTACTCATCCTCATGTCATTTCAAAAATATATGACTTTCTTTCATTAGCTGAACAGTGAAGACAAACAAAAATTATTATAATTATTTTTTATAAATATTCTTTGTCTATAGACTAAAAGAGAAGAGGTTAGCAGTTGTTCAAATCCCTAACCAAACAGTAATGATGACAGAAATGCCCTTTAAACAATTATTAAATGACAACAAAAATAATTATTTTCCAACATTAGTCAAGTTAAATCCGCCGATAACAATATTTATGATAACAATATTAATGCAGTATTTATTGAATTGAATTTATTGATGTATAGGAAATAAATGATGTCATCAGTTAAATTCAAGTTTAATTAGTTCAATTTGGTTTGGTTGCTAAATATTACAAAATGTGCAGAACAATCGATGTGTAAAATGAGTGTAAATATCAATAATCATGTTTTTTAATATCATGGTTATTGACCATCTTTTACTGATCTAAGACAATGACATAATATATGTGGGTGTGACCTAGGGCTTCAGCAGGACCTTCATTCTTTAACAAATCGTGAAGCATTTGTTCCACATTGAATTACATTTTTTCTTATTAGGGACACAAGAGCATTTCTCGTCACCAATTCTATATTCTGACTTTCCACTCACAGCTCATTGCCAGGAGTGGTCCGGGCTGTGGTGCGAGACCCCTGCTCCGGTCTCTGTGATCTGAGCTCTCTTAAATGACAGGCCGGGCGCCTCTACAGGCTTAGGGTGGAGCGTAATGACACTGTGTTTGTGTCTAACATGTTTGTGTTCCTCGGCTGCAGGAACTGAAAAGAGACAGAGCCTGTTATTAGCACTGGGACGTCCTGTAATCATAAAAGGGCTGGTCATTAAGCTGTCTGTTAGGCGTGTTACTTTACGGCTGACCCTAGATCAGATGCTTTTAACATGAACAACAGTAGACAATGGAGGCGACAATAACCGAAAATGATCCTTCAATATCAATTTGAATGAGTAACGTATAAGAACCAGTTCTTATTCTGTTCAGAACTTGCATAAAAAAACAAGAAACTGAAGCTGCAAAAGGGAAAACAATTCTTTTTACATTACATTGTTGACAATGGTTCCACAAAACTGATCATGCATAATTGATTCCTTGGGTTCTTTTTAATTGATCAATCCAAATGACTCACAAATGAAAGACTTTTCTACGTAAAAAGAGCTTACCTGCTCAAAGAATCAGTTGGATACTGAACTGTCAACTCAACGCTCACTAAACCTCAAACAAAAACACAAAAAGAACCAAAACAACCATTTAGTCAAAAGTTCTTAAAAGACCATTTCTTCTTGTTGAAACCATACACTCTTAGGGGCTGTCCACCAATGCGTTCGGCGTGTTTTTCAATTGTTTCCAATGGAAGCGGCGCGTTTTATTTTCACGCGAGCATCTGACGTTTTTTGCCGTTTTCGGCCGCGTAAAAGCGTCTCGGTGGATCTGGTCCCTTAACAACAAAGGTGCTACAAAGGGTTTTTCACAGCAATGGCATAGAACAGCGGTTTTCTAACTTTTTTGTCAGTCGAACCCCTTTCACCTAAAATATTTAACTTGAAGTACCTCCTGAGATTTAAAGTAAAAGTTGTAATAATTTATTGCTCATTTGCACGGATAAAAAAAAAAGTATTTTACATATCTATTAGTTAGTTAACAACCTGTAACATTTCTCTAGAATTTAACTGCTTTCAACTGGTAAAAGCACTGGTAGGAGTGATAAGGTTGAAGACTAGTCCTAGACTAAAATAAATGTTAGCCTTCTAAACTTAAAACAGCTTGCACTGACATAACTTAAAATACATCAGCGTCAGTGGTTTTTGTAAGGCATATCCGTTTGGAAACCATGCCACAGAAGAACCACTTTTGGTTCCCTAAAGGACCGTTCAGTTAAGGTTCTTAAAAACAATTTCTTTATCTTTTATGGCCTATAGAACCTTACAAAGAGTCATCACAAAAACAGAAAGTTCTACAGATGTTAAAGGGATAGTTCACCCAAAAACTGTATAGACAGTTTTAAAGCAACAACATAAACAAAAATTACTGCGCATGTGCGGTTTTGTGGGCCAAACGTAACTTCCAGTTACCGGTTAACAGTAAAAGAACCGTTACTTGGCTAAACTTAAATGCGACAAAGCTACATGTCCCATTCAACAAATTGTTTATGTATACAATTATTATACAATAAAATATTAATGAAATAAAACATAAAGTGTCATATTATTAGCCACGAGCCAGTTCGATCTACAAACACGGACCGGAAGTTAACGCGTGTGCGTCCAATAAAATCGTCTTTACACACATTTCTCAAAATATCTTCTTCTGTGTTCCACAGTAGCAAGAGTTATATACAGGTTTAGAATGTCATGAGGGTGAATAAATGATGACAGAATTTTTATTTTGGTTGAAGTTTTTCATTGAACTGTAGACTACAATGAATGATTGTTCTTTTATGATATTGTTTAGCACCTTTATTTTTAAGAGTGGTAGATATTAACCAGGCTCATTTGAGAATACACAAAAATGTGTGACCAAAAATAACCTGGCTCTTAGAATTTGGTTTAGATTCGTTCAATTTCTCATGAATGCCAACCTTATTCATAAGTCAAGAGACTAAAGCTCTTAAAAAAATAAACTTCGCTCACGCTCACTGCGCTCCAAAGAGGTAGAAATGAGGCAGATCAGGATTTGTATTCGAGGGATTTTCAAGAGTTTTGTGTTAAGTGATAATCGCTGGGGCGTTGAACGGCAGCCATGGTGACGCACTCAGTGTAAGTTTGGCATGTTTAATCTCTCATTCCTCCCTGTCGCACGTACACTGCAAGGAATGCGGCCGAACCTTTATTCTCAATGCTTCAACTTAAAACCACAGTGAAGATCATACAGCTCACATGCACCTTTCCAGGTAGATTCCTGCCAGTCTGGACCAAGAAATGTGTGTCAATTCGAGAGGCACACCTGGTGTGATGTAACATCCCGGATTATCAGTGCATTAATAGTGGCTTGCAAAAACAGAATGACTCAACTAACTAACAAAGGTCGACATCTGTTCATCAAATCTTTTATTCAGGTACTGTACGGTGTGTCCTCGGTCAGTACGCCAATGACGTGCTCGCCGCACTTCACCAGACCTGTTGTAACCTGTTGTATGTGATAGCGCTGGCATGCGGCTCTCCACACAGGTATTTGTTCAGAACAGGTATGCACGATCCTCAAAAGCAAGAAAAAATGAAACATAACAGTATCTGCTGTCTTGGCAAAGCAGTGATACCAGACAACCAGATCTGATGTGTCTTTGTATTGAAACGGACTATGATTCAGTCAAGAACAACCACTCGGTGGGTGGCCTGAATGAGTAGTTGTCTAATAAGTCGAAAGGAAGACCTGTACAACCCGATGGGACGATGGTTCAGAACAACATGAGTAAACAACTTTTGGGAATTTTAGACACAAAACCAATGCAAGTCAATGGGGACCAACGGCTTTCTGCTACCAACATTCTTCAAAATATCTTCTTTTGTGTTTTGCAGATGAAAAAGTTTGAAATGACAAGAGGTTGAGTAGGCTAAATGATATCAGAATTTTCATTTTGGGGTGAACTATCCCTTTAAGCATTTTCTTAATACAACTCATTGGAATCAATTGGATTTCACTGTAAAAAAAAACCCGGCAGAAATAAACCGCAAAAAATTTTGTTTTTGTTTTAACCTGTAAATTTGTGGTCTTTATCTGTAATTTTACGCTTTTGACGTTTTTTCAGAAACAAACTGTACAAAAAGCTAGAAATAAACCGTAAAATAACAGTTTTTGTCCTATTTTAAAATCTGTAAAAAAAAACACGGTACAATTCAGTAAAATTACAGGTTTTTTACAGTGTACTTTTATATTTTTTTATATACTTATGCACATTTTCGACCTTCAAAATGTTAAGTCCTGTATAAGGACATATACTCTTAAAAATAAAGGTGCTTAAAAGGTTCTTCACAGCGATGCCATAGAAGAACCTTTTTTGGTTCCAAAGAACCATTCAGCCTAAGGTTCTTTAAAGAACCATATCTTTCTTACCTTTTTTCATCACAAAGAACCTTTTGAAGCACCTTTATTTTTAAGAGTGTACCGGGGTTGGAAAAAATCATGCGAACAGTACACCATGGAAAGAGGTAATATTTCTATTGTTAATAAGGTGTTGTACCACCATTTGCCTTCATTTCAGCTTCATATCTTCTTTTATAACAGATTTATAAAACATTATCCAGTGGAATATTGCACCATTTGTCAATTAAAACTCCTTTCAAATGCTTCAGAGAGGTTGTAGCACGGAATCTGCTTCTCACGTTTCTCATTATTATTGTGGATTATTGCTCTTAAAAACACGAAATAGTCGGCTGTTAAGGTTACAAAGCATGATCAGATTATTTTGTCCCCTGTATATAAAGCGACTGGATATTTTCATAAAAATCTTTATGTTCAGCTCAAGTAGTCATGTATTAGTGATGGATTAAAGGAAAGTTTTCAGAGAGAGCTTTACCAACTGTCCAGGAAAAAAGTGACAATTGTGTCCCATCCCTACTCAGGCCTGGTCGTGAGCTGACCCTGTTCACATGAGCGATAGTAATACATGCTACTGTAGACGTTTGTATGTTTTAGCATTTTCATAAATAATCCCTTGCGTGCGCTCTGTGAGAAATGAAAAACAAACACAACACTTAATCGGAAGACGTACGCATAAATGGGACTCGCAGAATCTCTTCAACACTCATTAGCCGTGTGTAACATGTTTGCGTTCTGACCCTGATGCTGCCCCCATTATTTATTCCCCAGAGAAATACAAATACACACACAGATTTTATGAGCGAATGCTCATTTAACTTGGCACGGAGATTAGCACGCCGGGGCGGCACTGGAGAGAGGGGATATGTAAACACAGTTGGATCACCACACCCCCCCTTCATTTCCTCTTCCCCTCACTGTCATCAGAGCCCAGCCTGTGGGCACAGCTTGACCCCCTTCCATATATTAACCCCAAGGCTACTGTCCCGTCCACTGGGTGGTCATAGACTATGACAACACAGCACACTGTCGAACCTCATATGCCAGGAATAACTCAGCCTTACAAGGCAAAACGTTGAGTGAAGGGAGAAAAAAAGCGAAAACAGAATTAGGCCACAGCTGTTTAGGTCTGTAGGCAAAAAATTACTCTCAATATGTCACTGAATATTACATCAAATAAAGAGCCGGCCGCGCGCCGTCCCGTTTGCTGCTGTATGTATTCGGAACGCAGCGGCGTTGTCCTCGCAAACCATTCTGTGCTTTTTTGCACAGCCTCTTTCTTTAATCTGTGAATTTTATGCTAATTGGAAAGAAAAGATGAGATAGGAGTGGGAATGATGGATAGCTGGGAAAAGAGGAATTACAATTTGAACGTATCGTGCTGTGTTGAAGCTAGGAGTGATGATGGCATTCATCGCAGAACCTTATTGCGTTATCGTCCCGTGCCGAGACACACATCAGCATTCGGCAATTACAGCTTTAGCAATCATAATGAATCTATTGCCACAAAATACCATCCTTCTGATAAAGCAGGAGTGCTTTTCTGCTACCAAAAAATGATCACCACCTTGGGAAAGAAACTGGGTCATAGTTTACAAAAGTAAAAAACATACTGGCTGTCAATGTTTTTGTTCAGTGTGAGCATACCTCTGAGGGAATTGGGAAACAGCTAGCTAGCGTTCACATCTTTGCGTGGTTGGCATATGAACACAGAACAGAATGAGCTCCAACTGGAAAACTATCAATTTAAACTGGAATTATTTCAACTTATTATTAAAACCTATTTCAAGCCAACATACACTTTTACTTTTTTCAGGTTTTGTAAACATACGTTTAACATTGAACAAAAACTTCTGGTTCTGGGCAATTCCATGCACATGTCAAGCTTAAAATGAAAACAAAACCAAGTTGTTACCAAAGGTTTTTACCATACTGATAGGTCAGATGTCAATAGTTGGTGGTTTAAATACTCATGTGAAGTCTCTCTCAAAGTTTTTTAATCATTTATTTGCATTTTTAAAGCATAGATTCTCGTATTCAGATAAGTGAATTGTCACATTCAGAACTGCCCTTCTACAATCACAACAGCTGTTCTATAGTAAAAGCTTGTTGTTTTATAACATGCCTACAAATAAGTGACAAAACCACAGCAAAAAAAATAAAGTATTTCTAGGCTCCAGAACCCATGGCCTCTTTTGCTTTTAGTGACTTTTAAGGGAAAGTTTCACCCCATTTTCCATTGAACCTTTTGAGAAATATCCACACTCAGCAAAAAGTTTAAGCTGCCGTCTAAGTGTCGTCCAAGAAAAAAGTACTATAAAAATAAATTCTGTCAAATATAACAGTAAAATTATATTTTCATACAATGTAAATAACCTTCTGTAAATGTATTTTTTTTCTTACGCAAAGTTATTGTTTGGTTATATTGATGAAAATGCCATTGGATAAAAGCAACACGTTCTTTAGAATTTCTTTTTTGAATATTTGTCTTTCACTGAAACACATAGCATCATACAAGTTTGGAACAACATAGGGGTGAATATATCCAACTTTCATTTTGGGTTAACTAATACAAATGCATGTTAACACTGAGAGACCGAAAGTGCAATCGTAAACAAAATGTCCTCTGAAAGTCCTTGTTCCATGATGACACACCGTTTTAGAAGTTCTTCGAGTCAGATGTGTCCCCACACTAAGTGACAGAACTGGGTAACCCAGTAACACACTCCCTCATCCTTACTCAGATCTTTCTCACGCAAGAAAGCGAGAAGGGAGATGGAGAGAAAAAGAAGGAAACGGAGGAGGAGAGCGTCCCGGGAGGAAGTCTCCTTCTTTCACAGACCTCCACACCCCCGACTTCAGCCTAAAAATACTCTCTTCCTGTTCAGCGAGTTGGGCTTCCCCAAACCAGATAAATAATTTAGGCGCCACAAGAAGTGGGAGAGAAAGAGGGAGCCAGAGACTCTGGTCTAACATTGTGGCCGTGCTGTCGCGCATAACGCGAGACAAATGTACGCTGCCTCAGATAACCATCTCGACTTAATCACGCAGCCGCCACTTCATTAACACTTCAAAGAGCTGCAGAAAAAGAAAACGGACGCCATTTTGTTCATTGGCCTCCTTTTCTGGAGTCAGTAATGAGTCACCAAGGAATTGGATTGAAGGAGAAAGCAGTAAAAATGCATCAATGAAGAAACGTGTGTGCATTATCCATATGTTTACAGGGGAGATTGCATGTTGTTCTGCCCTGGATTTTCAAGCTTAATAAGTGCATTTACACACCATTTAAAGATCATAAACATTACATTTCATGCATTGTGTAATGTTGTCGTGTTTGAAAGTAAGCAGTCCGCCAAAGTTGTAAATCCGAAGGTGAACGAATAACGAAGTTATTAGCTTGTAAAAATGGGAGTCGAGTCGACTCTGAATCACGTGAACGAGTCGTGACCCGTCCGAGTCTTTAACCTCCGTGTAGCTACGTATCTAGAAATAATCCCCGCCTGCCCGCGAAAACACGCGCTAAACCCATCACAGCAGACTAGACCATCTGACCGATCACAGCAGACTAGACCATCTGACCGATCACAGCAGACTAGACCATCTGACCGATCACAGCAGACTAGACCATCTGACCGATCACAGCAGACTAGACCATCTGACCGATCACAGCAGACTAGACCATCTGACCGATCACAGCAGACTAGACCATCTGACCGATCACAGCAGACTAGACCATCTGACCGATCACAGCAGACTAGACCATCTGACCGATCACAGCAGACTAGACCATCTGACCGATCACAGCAGACTAGACCATCTGACCGATCACAGCAGACTAGACCATCTGACCGATCACAGCAGACTAGACCATCTGACCGATCACAGCAGACTAGACCATCTGACCGATCACAGCAGACTAGACCATCTGACCGATCACAGCAGACTAGACCATCTGACCGATCACAGCAGACTAGACCATCTGACCGATCACAGCAGACTAGACCATCTGACCAATCACAGCAGACTAGACCATCTGACCAATCACAGCAGACTAGACCATCTGACCAATCACAGCAGACTAGACCATCTGACCAATCACAGCAGACTACGCTAGCAAGAAAGGCGGAACAAATCATTTGAGAGTCAGTCAAAAAGTAAGTAAATAAAAACTACTTATTATTAAGTCTATTATTAATAGTGTTTTTACACCATGTATGTACATACACCTGTTGTCGGACACTCCATAATCCAAAGTAACAATTTGACTTATTAGTTTGACTGTTTAGTGGAGACAGATGCTCGAAAACAGAGGCGAGATGTGCAAATGTTCAATTACGCAATTCAATTCTGTCATGTTTACTGAGGACCAATCCCAATTCTATTTCTTACCATTTCGTTTAAAGTGAGGTCTTGAAAAATCGTTGATTTTTGAATCGTTAAAGGGCTATATGGCCAGAATTTTTGTTATTTCTGTTAATGCATTTAAATACTGATGACAGAAGATTTGATTCTGCTTATTTAAAAAGGGGCAGAGAACCTTTGTTAATGATAAATGCTAAGACTCATAAGATTAATGCTTTAAACTCTGAATACACCAGACCAAATTACTCTGAATTCATTTGAACTAAAAGAATTTTTGCATGTCCAGACCATATTTATATATTACATATACTATACGAAAAAGTATACATTTTATTGTTTATAGAGTTTAAAGCAAAATGAAATGTGTTGTTATTATGTAAAATTTTGTTTGTAATACTGACATTTTTTATAACACAATGTAAAGATAAGGTTAGGTTTGCCGGTCATTCATTCTAGCTGTAAACAGATTTGACAAATTTTTAAACGGTACATTGAGTGTGTGAGAAAATGCTCAGCTGCTGGTGTAACCGGTCTTACTCGCACTGCTCCGCTACTAGGGGACCTCGAACCGGCGTCGATCCGCCATGGGAGTACACGGATCGGTACACGATCCGTTCTGCCTGTACGATCCTTTCTGCGCATGCGCGTAATTACGTAGTAGAAAACGTCACGGTTTCCCTACACTATTGGTATCACGCATGCGAGGAAACACTTGACGGCCAGGCGGCACAACTGGCGGCATATTTTTGTAGGCTACATTGTGATTTTCATTTAACAGTTCACAGCGGGTCTATTTTGATGTTTCTAAATGTAGCTTACGCTATGCATTACGATGTGTTTACGTGGTTGCCAATCCAAAATAATAAAGGAGTTGTTACATGAACATACATGATTTTGGTTACATGTGGAATAAAGTCTGAGTCTTTCTGTCACTGCAAACCTTCAGTTTCCTCCATACTCCTCTTTGCGATTCATTGCTGTATATGCCATTAGGCCTACTTGCCGTGTTTCGATCTGAGGTCATAGTATTGTCAAAGACGGTTTGTGTCGTTTTTTTATTAAAAGCTGCTAATATTAGTTAACTTTAAATTGAGTTATTTTTTTATTAGTTTGGGTCTATATATTTTCTTTCGCTGTGAGTGAATGAAAGTCTTGCTGTACAAAAATGCGCAAGCGTGGAACAGATCGTGCAGTGTCGTAAGCTAAAGACCACAGACTCTAGCGTCTGCCACTACAGCACCTCTTGAGGTCAGGAAGTGAGGTTTACCTGCACAGCTCTTTCTCTCTCTCTCCTCCGTTACGCTGGCGTTTTTGAAAAGTGTGGCGCTTCCGTTGGAAACACTTTGAAAACGAGAAAATTGCCATGATCGCCAGTGGCGATCTCCGCAAAAATATCACTCGCAAATGCGACCATTTTAGTCGCAGTCTGGAGCCCTGTAAGGAATAGAAAAGGGATTGGGCCATGTTTGCCATTAAAGTAAAGCGACTTCTGTTTTTGTCTTCACAAATCCAAGTCTTGTCATAGATAAATGAGTAAATCAATAAGTAAACCACTGTTTCAAATCCACTTCGCAAATCCAAGTCTTGTCATAGATAAATGAGTAAATCAATAAGTAAACCACTGTTTCCGCTAGGATTTTGTGGACCTGTGGCAGGCCCGGTTGCACCCTCAAACAACAGAAAAAGCACCCTCAGAAAAAAAAATATTAATAGCGTATATGAATAGAGTACATAATAGTAAGCACCCTCAATATTTCCAAAAGCACCCTCAGTGATCTGGTTCTGGAACCGGGCTTGACCTGTGGCACTGGATGATATCACACGCTAATTAACATATTTGTGACGTCATCATGCAGTTTTGTGTTGCAAATTCAGTTTCAAACATTCTGTATTTTACAGCCTATTGCCCAATGAAGCTGTTCTTATTTTCATATTTTTCTGTTGTCAGTTCTGATTTAAAGGGTCGGACAAGTCGCTAAATCTAGTGAAAGAGTTGCTAACTTAGAAAAACAAAACATATAAACTATTGCCCCATCCCCCAATACTATCGTGTATCTGTATCTGACTGACATTAGGATGATCGGACTATGGAGAAGATCACACAACACTAGTCAACAACCCATTTTCAGGTTGTAACTGATTCGACTTTTCGAATAAGGAATGAGAAACAGAGTTTTCTTTTATTTCCACTGCAAATTGACTGGATCTAGAAAAGTAGGTGTTTCATTTAGAGTAAAAGTACATTTTCAGGATTTTTCCTATAGGTTTTTGGAAGACTGCAAGACATAAGCTCAGTGATGTATCAAGGTTTATGATACGGTTTATGTTTTATCTATCAAGATCATCTTTACAAATCAACATAACATTTATGAATTTTGAAGCCTAAACACAAATACCAGAATTAAAAAGCTAACATGAAGCTAAACACACTACACCACAGACGTCACTATCACCAAGCTCCATCAACTGCACATAAAATTCCCATAATTCACATTAAAACGTTTAAAAAAAGAAATTCTACCAGTCTTTGGGGTGCTTACCACTCTAAAGCTCTGATCTATAGTATTTGCCTAAGCAAAAATCTTAACCCTAACCGTACAGATGTTTTACAAAAGTCATAATTTGCCATAAACCTCGCATTATATAGGCCACTGTATTGAAAAGAGAGACCTGGGGTTGGTCTCTGATTTGAACAACCTAGCAACCACCCAGAATAAGTTAGCAACAGCATGGTAAGACCCTAGCAGCATGCTGGGGACTTTTAAGTCGTGCTTGGCTTTGAAAAAATTTAAAATGTTTTCAACACCATTAAAGAGACAGAGATGATCACTTAAGTGAAAATAAAGTGAGACAGTCCGTCAAACTAAGAGAAGTAAAGAGAATGCATGTTTCAAAGGTGGGCAAGCCCAGACAGACACCTGTCGGCCATCTCTGTGTTTTTATTTGTTCTAGCGCTCACATACACACAAAACAAAAGGTAGTGAGGAGCATGTCTGCATTGCCACTCTACGCCCTGATCCAACAGAGGGGCGTTCGGGGATTCCTTGCCCTCGTTCACCTCTCATGAGGGTCTATTTCACAGGAAACCCCCTTTGAGACGCCCAACACCCACATGCACGACCCTAAGCACTCAGTTCAAAGAGCTCCAGCAATAGACGACAGGATAGAAGATCAAAGCTCTGCATTACGACGGTCAGCTCTGCAATCTGTTCCTCTCAGCTTCTCTTTTCAACACTCCAGAGTTTGTTTGCAGGTTTAAAAAATTGTCAAAACATCTTCTTCAACTCTTAGGACGTGCCCGGTAACGAAATCCAGCGGCAGATAATGATGTCACAAGAAAAGGACGCAGATGTGCACATGCTTTCCTGCGCAGGAAACAAAGGGGTCAAACATCTGGTCGGTATGGAATGCCTTGAGACCGTGTTTCTTCCACAACCGTGATTGAATGTGTAATTTTAGGACATTATAAAGCGGATGGTCAGTTTAGGCCCTTTCTTATTTTGTAAAGCAGCTTGTGGTGGAAATGTTTCCAGCGTTGATGACATGACATGACATGACATTACATGAAGACGCTTAAAAGGTTCTTTACTGCGATGCCATAGAAGAACCATTCGGTCAAAGGTTCTTTAAAGAATCATCTCCTACTTATTTTTTTATAATCTGAAGAACCTTTTTTCACCACAAAGAATCTTTTGTGAGACAGAAAGGTTCTTCAGATGTTAAAGGTTCTTTATGGAACCAAAACGTTCTTTTATGGCATTGAAGAACCTTTTGAGGCACATTTATTTTAAGAGTGTACACATTGGTTGGTCTGCATCTATTCTAAAATGCATTTAAAACACAATTTAAATAAACTGGAGTCTGTTAAATTATACTTTCAAAATACTAAAGAACAAAAGCTGGCATCATTTTAATAAATTGTTTCATAGACACATAAGCAGTTAAGTCAATTTAATATTTTATAACCAACATAAATCGAATTTGTTGTCAGAAAAACACAAAACAAGACAGTGACATCAGAAAAGGATCTCTGTTCACCTTAATGCTTGCATGTCAATTAACATCTAAGCAATATTTATAATAATACATATCAATATTTTTTGCTATACACACCACTTAAGATTTTTGAAAATAAAATAAAAGCTTTTTTTTAAATAAATGTATGAAACAAACATGAACATTTCTAAAAGCTTTGAACATGCAGTTAAAGGGACAGTTCACCCAAAAATGAATATTCTGTCACCATTTACTCACCCTCGTGTCTATCCAAACCTGCATGTCTTTCTTTCTTCTGCAGAACACAAAAGAAGATGTTTTGAAGAATGTTGGTAACCAAACAACATTGGACCCCATTGTATAGACACAAAACCACTGTGACATTTCTCAAAATATCTTCTTTTGGGTTCCACCCAAGAAAGAGTCATACAGGTTTTGAATGACATGAGGGTATTTTGGGGTGAACTATTCCTCTAAAGACAAAAACAAAAATCACAATATTTACTCCATCATGTTATGAAACATATTTTGAATGCTGCTATCTATTTCACACATGCTCAGATATAAGGATGCCGAGTGTGCAAAGCATGCAAAATCCACAACGGAAGATATGCGACAGAATCACATTCATAAAAGAAGCCAGTTTTTTTCCAGGAACTAAAGTAACCCTTACAGGAAGAGAAGTTTATAGTGATTCCTCAGACTATTTCCCTTCCGGAGCTGCTGGGAGGCTCTCATCCATATTGCTACACGCAGGCACACACATATATCCCCCACCCCCATGTTACATAAAAGGCCTATTTAAGCTTCAAAAAAGACAGAGAGACAGAACAGTGCCACTACTGGCAGCCTGGCTTCATGACCTAGTTTCCCACTTATTCAGAGAGAGATATGAGGGTGGGGGTTCTGGAGAAGTGTGTGTGGGGGGCTCATGGTTCACTGCTGTCTGCCACTGAAACTACAGACAATAACTACTGACGAACAAAATAACGTTTTCAAACATTACATGGAGTGTGTGCTTTGTGTTTAATGTACATTTTTTCATTTGTATTACGTGGTACATTTTCACATCACTTTCAAGCTTGACTACGCCGACATTTTTGTCAAGTGATATTTCGAGGCAGTTCTAAAGAGAAATGCCCACCGAGCGGTGCTTAGAGCGAAATGAATTTTCTCTTGAACAGACGAGATGTTTGAGGTTAATGATCTATCACGTTTAAAATCAACAGAATTTACCCCCTACCCTAAATCCAACCCATAACGTGAGAAAAGAAAAATGTGAGAGGAGAAACACTGAAAGACGCACATGACTTTGTCTTGATTTTGACGCGTTGGGTGTTTTGCTTCGGCAAGTGTATATACATCATAATATACAGCTATTCATGCTGTACAGCAAAATAACAACAAAGCACACTAAAGTCCTATTAACCCTTAAATGACTATTGTAAGTTCATTCTTTGATTTTGGATAAAGACTCATGAACTTATTTGCAAGTTACAGTTACACATATTATTAACCATGACGACTAGGGCTGCAACTAACAATTATTTTGATAACCGATTTACCGGACGATTTGTTCCGATTAATCGGTTAAGCAAATAAAAAGCTTAATTAGATCTTTGCTTATACTAACCCCCCAAATCAGGGTATTTATTATGTACTTTTTGCAAAGTTTGCAAAACTGCGCACCTAGTGCTGCACGGAGAGATGCAGGCACAGAGAGGCACGTCTGACTGCGCAGCTCGAACAGCACGGAGAGATGCAATTGACTTTAAAACTGCGCAGCTCGAAGAGACGCATGCACAGAGAGACACGGTTTCATTCAATTTCATTCAATCCAATAAAGTACGTTTAGTTTCAATAATGTAAATTGCATAGAGAATAACTTGCAATAATACTATGTATTTTAATGCATTTTAGTGATATATAATGTCTTTGTTATATTTGTCTATTATTAGTAGTATTTCCTTTTAATTAGAAGCTGCTTTGCAACAATGAAAATAGTTGAATAATAAAATTGAATTGATGTATTTGCTGGAAATCAGTCTGAATTTTTCACTGGTCTGTAAGTCTTATATTCAAGATGAATTATTGCAACTTGCTATCTTGTAAATAATGGAAATTATAATAGTCAGTTTTCTTTTACTATCAGAAATAAGTGAACATGAGGGGTGATTTTTACGACATCATTGTCGCCATGTTGGTTATGACCCTCTGGAGCTTCGCAATACTGGAAGCTTAGAAATATTTTGTGTTTCTTCATTTTTTTCTTTATGTAACTGAAATGTTCAAAGTGATTTTATCCTTGGAACACTGCTTATTTTGAATAATAACTTTAGTTTTTGTCCAGTGTCCTCAATATCACTTAAGGCTGGAATACACTACAAGTCTTTGAAAATCTGAACTGATTTTTTTAAAAACTAGACATCACACACTTGCAGACTTTTGAATGTTTGCAGAGAAAACAATACATGATCATATCTGCAGACTGACGCAGACTTTATGCAACAACTCCAGACAGAAAATCTGGGCAAAAGTTTGAGCAAAAGTCTTGTAGTGTACTCCATCTGAAATCGCCTATAGACTGTTTAAGCGGCAACAACATAAACTTTATGTGGCCCAAACTTAACTTCAGGCCAAAAGCGTGTGTCCGACGAAAGTCTATATACTTTCATACTAGTAATCACAAATAGAACGTTCAAAATCTCAGTGTGCAAAAAACATGGGGCAAAAAATATTCTGATGGTATATACTTCTGCAGAAATTTGACAGTATGAGCTGAATGGACACTATTCTATCCCATAATGCCACATGAGAGCAGGAAATGCCAAATTGAAAAAAGAGTGGAAAATTGTAAGACAGGCAAGTGTAAGTGAACCATGATGACATTATCCACCAGGAAGTGACAACATTTTTTTATTCAGTTATGCTTTGTGGTATTAGTTGGTTTGTATTATTCTACAGCATTTAGGTTAGGTTATAAAATATCATAATAAAGTACAAGTTAACTAATTTCTAAAGTCTTTTATAGACATATTTCCTTAAAATAAAACAAGCATATACATTTTTATTATTGTTCAAAAAGCACTGAATAAAAGAAATGACAGATATTAACATTTTTTCAGCTATTAACATATCTATAGATGTCTACAGCAATATGAAATATAGAAATATATCCAATTTTAGACTTTTAATCTTTATTATTTGCTTAATTGAGTTCTATCGAGTTTATTAGTATGAGTTATATATCTTGGACTTGCACGGCCTTGTTGAGCTTAAGGTAATAGCTCTGTTTCAAACTGTTGGAAAAGAGTCTGTCACTCGGGAGACAGCTGCAGGATGCGGTTAGGGGCCCCAAGTTCCTTCTGTGTGTGTGTGTGTGTGTGTGTGTGTTGAGATGGGGGTGGGAAACATGTCAGGGACCATGAGGTTTTTCAGCAGAACATACAAACACTGAAAAATAGACATACTGATGAAAAATGCAAATGTACCGGTTTACCAAAGATTAACCCAACCAGCCCTTTTAATCATTAAAAACAATAAGAGATGGCAGAATGAAAATTATATACACTAAATATTTTGCTACATCATTCACAAAAACACAGAAATGTGCACCAATACAGGATTTACAGCTTAAACCAATAGTGATAATTATGACTCATAACAGGCATGAGTAAAACTGGCTTTGAGCCAGTGACTTTATTAGAAGCTGCAACACAACACTTGGTTGAATCCAAATTCTAAAAATGATAATCTGACCCTTATTGATGTTAGTGACGTGAATTTAGATCAAAGCCATAACAAAACAATCTACTAAAGAAAACATCTGTTGTGACTTGCATGTCTTCAAACAACCTTTTCAGTGGAAAATGTTTGATCAAAGAATTGCAGAGGATGCCTAAAGGGTTTTTCTCCTGAACTCAATGTGGCGACGTGTGAAATACTCCTTAAATTAGGTCACCAAAACTCAAAATAATAAATATTTTTTAAATATGGAAACAGCATATGTCTTGTTTTTAAAAAGATACAGTTACACAGAGACAGGATCAGCTCCTATTTGATGTTGCATTGCTTTACATTCTACAGGTCTTGTGTTCTTTCATAACATTATATAAAAGATGCTTTGTGTCATTACAAAATTTTGTTTCCATGTTACATCTGACAACACCTCAAGAACAACTTTCTTCCACGAAATCTATGAAGTGTGAACTCGATGACAGATGCTGTGTGCAGCTTTGTCCAGCTAGTTTTAAATGGCCAGTGGGATCTGGCAACCTTTGCTGGGCATTTCAGGATATATATACATACAGTGCTCTCCACTAATATTGGCACCTTTGGTAAATAATAAATATGAGTAAAGAAGGCTGTAAAATCATGTTTTTTTTCACAATATGATATTCCTTCAAAGTGTTTTATTTGAATGAAATGTTGGAATTTTGTAGATTTTTTTCTAAACAATGCAGATTTATTTTTACAGCCTTCTTTGCTCATATTTACCAAGGGTGCCAATATTAGTGAAGGACTATATATGTAAATACATATAGACTGTTTCAAGAGACCTGCATGCACGTTTTTGTGGCCGAAACTTAACTTCTGGTACACATCCACAAAGAAAAGAGTCCCTGTAGATTATTTCTGATAACAAGCAACAAGTAAATGATATTAGTTAGCACGTTAAAAGTGTGTCTAGTCAGTATTATTTTGGGTTACCAGTAGAAGAACCGTTCATTGACTAAATTGACGAAGTAACACGACCCATTTAACAAATTGTTTATTTAATAAAATTAATATACAATAAAATTCAACCAATTGTTTATTTAAAGTAAAGGTAACATGCTGTCATGCCTTCTGACTTCTTTACACTGTTAAACTGCTGGCTTCTCATACTTAACATGGTCAGCTTGTTAAAAAACACATATGACGTAGTATTTCTGCCCCAGCAACTTGTTTCGGAAAGATTTAAAAAAAATCTGGATCCCTGATTCGTAACAGGGATTTGTTTCTTTAATTGGGCAATTCTCTTAGAAAAGCTTGGCAAGGCGAAAGAAATAGCCCGTCCCCGCTACATTTGTTAACATTTATATTCACTCGAGTCATCATATGATTGTCATGCTTATATCCTTTCACATGTTCTTATCTACAGTCATTTCAATAATGATGATGTTAAAATATATTAAAATTAATTCTATCTGAGTTGCGAGTAATTTGGCAAATGGGAAGATCACTGGTTTCATTTTTAACACTACATTCATAAATATGATCTACTAATGAACATCACATTATACACATAATCTTCACTAATGTCAACATTTACTAACCCATTCTTTTTATATTATTAGCTCATGTAATAAAAAATGTACTGTGTGTGTGTGTGTGTATTTATGTTAATTTATGACACTAAAAATAACAACAATGGTATTTATTATTATTATTTTATATTATATAAAGTCTTGAATACCAAAAATCCATTGCTGCACAGAAAACTGGGCTCGGGGTTCTTATGAAGTTATGGTGTGAACAAGACAGGGTCACAGAGATCACTTCAGTGCTTAAGAGGACCAAAACAAGAACTGGGTTCTCTTTTGAGTCCACTATACTGTGAACACCAAAAAGAGTGAGGTCATATTCGTCTAGTTCCGTTTCTGGGTTTGGTTCTTTTAAAACAAACTATATGTAAAAAATCCTAAGTCATATGTGTGTGTTTGTTGGCAATCGGCACGAACGTACATAATGTTAACAACACGAAGGGATTAATGTGATGATGTGTTGTGTGTGCGCACTGTAGTTCCGTCCTCCTGCCTGCCTCCAGCAGCTCGCGTTTTTCCGGAAATAATCGTACTGCTGTATCTCTCTTTTATAAATGTGATCAAACTAAACACTCTTCGAAGATGCAATATTGTATAGGTACTCAAGATTAACATGAGATTGGCAGAAACTGCATGTATTATGCCCGCTTTTATACAATTATAATACAATAAAATATTTATTTAAATTAAATAAAGTACAAATAGTTATATTATTAGCCACTAGCCAGAGTGATCAACAAACACTTCGGGCCAAACATGTATGTCCGATGAAACCTTCGATAAACCAATATTTGAATCACACTGTACTATTTAGAGTACATATAAACACAACTAGTCTTAAATACGCAAGGAAAAACAGTTTAACTTTGATGATTTAAAAGAAATAATTAAAACTATTACATTTTATTAATTCAATATCCATTAGAACATGTGTCATACAAGTGTACAAGTGAATTTATGACCTTGCTCATAACCATTATGAGTTTTTGGGCAACAGTTCATTGTAAGAGACAGGTTATGTGTTTTATCCACTCCCATCAGCACCCACGAATAATCTTTTCTAAAGAGTGACTGAAGAGGGTTATACACTAAGTCTAAGACAACTTTAATGTAATTAAAGATATGGCTTCTAAACAATAACATTACCAAATGCAGGCATCTCAAGTGTGTGCATTGATAATGTCTATATTTACAGTGTGTATACTCCATGCAAAACCATAAAAATGTGTATTAACCTTCCTTGTATTTTCTTGTTTAGGATTTAGACTTTGGATTGCTAATAACTCAATTCCTAAAGAGCCATTTAATAACTGTTTAGCTGCCAATAACAATGAAAGATGAGAATTTTGGGAGTCTAATTTATGATACATCACTGATACACACAATCCATGATATTGCAAATGCCTATATGTATGCTCATCTTTAGTGTATGCAGCCATTATTATATGAGACCATTACAAATTTTCATTTATTCATCATTTCTAGATATGGTGTGGTCATTCCAGTCCAGTGTCCACCTCAGGAGTGACAAAGTCATCTAACAGCAATGTGAAAGACTGACAAGATGACAAAACACATGAAAACTGTGATAAAAATCAAGGTTATCACATAAAAAAATATTTTTGTATTGCTTAAAAGTGAATATGAACTTTCTTTGCAGTATTTAAGGTCTGAAAAAATACAGAGCATCTTTCTGTTTTTTGACCTGTTTCTCCAGTTTTCATTTTCCGCAAATAAATGGAAATAGAAACAATATTTTTATTTGAAATTTGGGAGAAATATTGTTAGTAGTTTACAGAATTAAATGAAAATAATCATTTTACCTAAACACAAACCTATAATACAGTAAATTCAGAAAATGGTCTCACATTTTTTTCCGCAACTGTATAATGTAACTTCATATATCTTAAGTTGTGCCTATCTTAAGTTAAGCCACTATTCACGGTTAGGTTTGGACCGTGGGTTTTCGGTATGTCATGACTATTAGCGTTTTTGGTTGTTTGTCTATGACTATGGCATCTGATAGAGCGGTAGTGCCTGACATAGGTGGTCCGTGACGTCAGGCCTAACAAGCGGATATGGGTCAAAGCAATACATTGCATCTCTGGATAAGTTTGGTATAGCATCACTGACTAGAAACAAACCAAGGATTTTCAGTTCTCTGAAGCAAGGGTAATGCAAGGGTATCCTTATCCTATGTTTGTGTTAAATTCACAAATAATCCCTAGACCCAAGCATGAGCAATCACAATATCAGGAAACCACCATAAATTAAATAATTAGAAAATGCAGAAAACCAACGTGAATCTCCGCAAGATGCTGACTGGTGACTGCGTCGAGTAAAATATGCTCTTAGCCGAGGGTTTTCCCAGCACTAATCTAGCTCTCGCAACCAGGGTTCAGCCCTCGACATGTGGCTCTCATTCCCACCCAAACCACCACCAGCGTCGGTGCCAAAATCTAAAATTAAAGCCATAACCGAGCAGACAGAACAAGCTAAAGCATATTTAGCCAGACTGGGGGAGACAACTTCTTCAGTAAGTTTTTTTACATAGCTACAAAAGCGTTCCGAGAAATGTTCGAAAACACTTCAAATATGACCATAAGGGCTCACTTATTAACTATAAAACCCTCATCCCACCAACCTCAAAATCTGAAGACTCATTAAAGAAAAGTCACAAAACGTAGGATACAGAAGCCCAACCAGAGTCTATAAACATTAGCTCTCATTGAGCTGAGGCGGCACAGGAAGAGAGCAATCACTTTTTAGAGCGTGTCTTGGGTTCACCAGGTTCATTTTAGGGGGAATTTGAGTCCTGACCCCATCCCCCCGCCTCCACTCTTACCTAACTTTTAAGTCAACTAAAAAAAATATCCTAACTCATCCTTATTCCGCACTGCCAAAATGTGTGAAGAGGACAGAATGGGCTGTAGAAAGCGTTTGGTTGGGTGGTGCATTATTTGAGGGAAACAGAATGGGAATTTGACTGATGGGAAATCAGTAATGGCGTAATTGACAGAAGTTCTTTTCTGTTATTGTTTTTGCCACTTGGGAGTTTGGAGAGAGATGTCAATTGATCCACTTAACACTTAACATTTTCCTTTTTCTTATTTCATTTGCGATGAACCCTAAAGAGCGTAAACAAACATTTGTTCCAAACTATAGTAAAGGAACTTGTCAGATGTCTTTGGGACTGGCTTCAGTGTTTTGCTTAACCAGAACCATAAGCATAAGCAAAAACCTTTAGTCTATTATTGGGAGTGAGTTTGATTTAAAAGAGCAATATAACATTTTGGAAATGTATGAAAAACTATTTCTCAAATGTGTTGTTATAAACAGCAGCCTTGACTTGCCTTTGGATATTTCCGATTTAAAACAAAGGCAGGGCAGAGATGACACATGTTATTGGCAGGCTTACTTCATTCGGGTTGCACATGTGGCCAGCTATGCCCCCGATGGCCCAGATGTTGTTTTTTTAATGTGTGCATGGAGAAAGCGAGTGCTAAGCCTAGCATGGCAGCTCCATGTGCTTTTGTTCGCAGTGAAGTTAAGCTCCTACATCACACATGTCCAACATTTAGGTAGCAAGAGTTTTTGGGTATGAGTAGAATTTCTAGTTTTGGATGTTACGCTGAGGCTCACTATCAATACTACTGAAATGAAATCACAGAGAATATTATGAAGATTATCAGTAAATAATGACTAATATAAGTACAAATACCTAAGGTATATATAGGAAAATATTGAGCTTCAAAGTTTTTGCATTGCATTTGACTTTGTATATAAAACCCTTTTTTTTACGTAAAAAGCTGTCACAGAATAAGAATATGTTTTGGATAAAACTTTACAATTCCAAGATATTTTGTAAAATAAATAAAAATTGTACATGTTATTTTACACCCAAATTGTAAATTTACAGTTTATTTATGTAATTTCACATTTTTAATGCATTTAGTAGGGATGTTAGATTCCCAATTTTTTTAAATCAATTCTGATTCCGATTCCTGGTTTTGGTTTTCCAGCTTTTGCTTTTTCATGTCATTCCACAGCTCTAGACTTCATCCATCAGTTTTTTCTGAAGTCTGTGCTGTTTTTGAGCAGAAAAAGAAACTACTGTGATTTAATTGACCGATGACATCGGCTAAGGGACGTGGCTTGTTCCTATGAAGGCTCTTAAAGAGGAGTCGATTCCTTTAATGGTACAAGCATTCCATTATAAAATCATGTCAACATAAATAATTCAGCTCTAAAAATACACTCAAAGACTTCTGAATTCGGTTTTGTCTATTTGTCTTTAAAAAAGGATGTGTCATATGCAAACTTTCCCTAAGACACATCAAAACATCAAACGTACGCTCAGGTAACCCCAAACCAGCCCACACTGACATTTCTCTTCCTCAAGAGCGATCACTTGAGAAGTCGTTCAGGCAACATACAACTAGTCGATTTTGAAAATATGTAGTTTTGCACCTCCCTAATTGAGCATCTATGTGCCAGGCAGCATGGGAGAGGAAGCATATCTGAGTGAAGATCTAATGCTCTGCTAAGTGAAGCAGAAGCAGAACAAGGCCAACGCTCAGTGAGCCAAGCGGCTGAAGCGAGTCTGGCAATCTCCCCGCATCAGCTTCAGTCGGATGTGACAATCGGGGGATCCTAACGAGATGATTTTACGGTTCGACTGCCCCGCCCCTCGGCCCTGCTCATCCACACTCATGTTTTGTTTACGCTCGGGGCATCCGGGTGCCATCTTGGGCACAACTCACATCTATTCCTTCTGACTGCTCACCATGCCACACACTCACGCATGTGCGCTTGGACGTGAGGGCATGGTGACAAACCTCTGGATGGAAGCCTGCTTTGTGAAAGCACAAGGAGTCCGCGCTCCCCACCAGGAGAGAAGGAGAACCGAGAGAAACAAGAGAAGGAGAATGAGTTGCACGTCTGAGGCCGAGATGTTATCATGTAAGAATGAAAGCGGTTGGCGTTGGTTCCGGCGTGGCTCTGCCGTCATCGGTGAGCAGCATGGATGGAAGTGAATAAACCATGACACTCCACGTCACCTCGGAGATACGAGTTTCTCAGCCTCTGCTGTCTTATCTATAACATCGGAACAGCAACAGGAAACAATCACACATTATAAAGCTGAGAGAGGAAGACCCACATACAAAACATGCAGAAGGCATTTGAAAGCTGTGGAACAAACAGTATAGGGATGTGAGAAAAATGATGATAGTTCTTAAATATAGCATTCGCTGTAAAAGTTGTGATTAATAGAAGTTAGTTCCAAAATAATTTTGTCATATTTTGACCCTTTCCCACATAAGATGTATGGACATGGAGTCGGGCTAAGTACCAAAACAAACTTGTAGCCAATCAGCAGTAAGGGGCGTATCCGCTCATGTTGACGGAGGGAAGAGAGCAAGCGGGCATTAGAAAGACTGTGGTCTTGATTGTCTTATTTCTTACATGAAAGTAAAGAGTCTGTGGATTTTAAGTATAAAAAGAAGGATAAAAGTCAGGCAGGAGCTATAACCCACGTTAATATTATAAAGACTTTCCAGAGGAGACGCGTTAGGACCCGCGGTACTATGGCGAAGGCTTTCCAGCAGAGAGCCGTTGGAGAGAAAGATTTGGATTTGGATCAATATGTGAGTAACATTGTTTGTCAGAACCAAGATATATTGATGTTGTTGTAATATTAGCTGTGTAACAGTTTTGAGCATCATTGTGGAACCAGTGTGCTGCTTGTGTCGTCTTTGCTCATTTTATTCATTTGCGTTATTATATCGAAATCGCTTACCACGCCTTTAAATTTGTGTTTACCACTTATAATAGGAGCATTCTAGTTTTGTTACGACACTCGCTTGCGGTACACAGTCAGTTGCTACACTGTCTGGATTGCACGTATTCGACCTATTTGGCAAATCCAAAGTAATTCTAAATTAAGACTTTATGCATTGATTCCAAACGTTTGTGCATCAGCTGATGTTTCTAAAAGGGACAGTTCCCCCCCCAAAAAAAAATCATCATTTAGTGTAATTTAATGTCTTATGTCTATTGGAACACACAAGAAGATATTTAAAGAAATGTCTCAGTGGAAATGACAAGAGTGTGAGTAAATGATGAAAGAATTTTTATTGTGGGGTGAACCATCCCTGTGTACATCAGTTTAAACATTGGAGAAAGTGAAACATATATGTTTGTGTGTTATACAATTATATATATATATATATATATAAAATGTACTTTAATATATTTTACCTTTATGCATTATCATACTGTATATCAAATTTTTTATTAAGCATGCCACAGTTTTCCTCAATATCCTGCAGCCCTAATTCAGAGTAACACCTATCATTTAAAAATGCTCATATCATTCTAGACAAAAAGATTTATACCTGTAATTAACATGAACTATATTTGCACTCCTGTTGTCCTCGTCGAGTCTTCCTGCATTAAACCTGAAAAACGTTCCTAAAACCGACAAGTGCTGCCCCTTAGCAAACAACCAACAACCTGTTTCCTAAACGTAACTTCTTGACACTTTTATTGAGCTCCTTAGATTTGCAACTCTCCGAGTACTCTCGTACACATGCAGTGGCTAAACCCTCTTTTTCTTTCTCTCTCTTCCTCACAACGATTGATGTCAGACTGACAGAGTGCAGCAGTCCTGCCCTGCCCCGGCCAGAACGGTAGTCTGGAATACTGAGAGATTCTTCTTTCAGCAACCTCAAAAGCAGCCAATCGCAGCCTTCTAGCCCCGGGGCTGGCCACGGCCAACCAATAGGAGGAGCGTCTGTCTGTCACCTGACAGAAAGTGCCCCTGTCCATCAACTCAGTCATATATAGCCCATTCCAGCTGCCTGAGACAAGGCTGTGAGTGTGTGTGGGACCGGCTGAGGACTCTGTGTACCTACAGATCGCTTTGTGACCGATTGCGTGTGCGTACGGGCTCGGTGCGAGTGTCAAAATCTGCTGAAGAAAAGACTGATTATTCTGGAAGTTACCTCGTGCTGTACTACAGCAAGAAGAACTCGATGCTTTGGAGGCTACTTTTTTTTAAAGAAAAAAATGTTTTTGCATTTCCCTGTTTTTGAAAGAATACTGATTCGCAAAGACTCCTTTAGAGACCTTACGTTGGGGGGTAAGTAATACAAACTCTTCATTTGCAAAATAAGCTTCTCTTTTAAATTCTTTTCTTTGTTGTGGCTCTAAAGTAGAAAGGAGCGCAAGGCAGCGACGTGCCGAGTGCGGCAGAGTTCATTCAGTACATTCCAGCGTTATGTCCCTGTTTGCTTTTCTGTTATCTAAGTTCTGAATGAGGGCTTACTCTTTTCACACGCAAAGCTCCCGGGCCAGACCGCGTCCAGACAGCCGTCTGACAGACAAACCGCGATGATCCCTATTAGTTCCACTATTACCACCAACAGTCACGCTCGGGTTGAAAACACTTTTTTGGTGCAGTTTTTCACTTTACTTTTCAGTTTGCTCGATCCTCAAAGTGTTCCATGTGGGACGGTGCGTGCGGAGGGTACTATATGTTGTAGAGCAGTCAGAAGTGAAGAGTTGTGTGTGTTGCGTGTGGTGGGGGGGTTAAAGGCAGACAGCGGGACAAAGCGACAGACCCCCATCCAGACAGATTAGGTCAACCTCTATCCAGACCCAGAGCCATACGGGTCAGCCGGTTGCTGAGAGAGCGAGAGAGAAAAAGAGAGAGAGCCTGAGAGAGCGAGCGAGGGGCCCCTAAGGGTTAGAGGTTGCGAGACTCCTGCTCTCGAAATAAGAAAGGGCGGAGGGACGAGTTTGCAGTCCGTTTGTTTCTGTCTTATGTTTCTATACTGCGTGAAGGTGGATTTCTGACTCCTTTGGTTTGCGGTGGAGAGAGAGTAGACGGATCAGAGGCACCCAAAAAAAAGGGGGGGGGGGGTGCAGCGAGTTCACTTTAACTGCTATAACAAGAGGGAGGGGAACACGCAGAGTAAAGGTCTGTAATTATGACAAGGAGTCTGTATTTTTTCTTTGTGTGCGTGTCTATATGTGTGTCTCTGTATGTGTGTGTGTGTGTGAGGGTGGGTGGGGGTCAGAGTTGGAATGTATTGAGTGACAGCACACTGCGAAAAAAATCATTGTCCTAATCAGTATTTTTGTCTGGTTTTCAAGTATAAATATCATAAAATATATATTGTGCAAGATATAGATTTGTCTATGAATTTATTGTTTTCTGTACACTTGCTCATTTTTTACAAAATTGCATTAGATGTGTGCTTAAAATAAGAAAAAATGCCCAAAAGCATGAGAAAAATAAGCTTACTATTAAGTAGATGTAAATGAATCATGTTTTAATGATGTCAAGTTATTTTTAAACAAAAAAGAAAAAAACAACTATTTTAGTTACTATCTGTATATTTTTTCTATACACAATGCTTTTGTCCAAAGGTCTGAAAAAAACCCCACACACAACTATATGTAGTCATCAAAACATCACAAACTAGTTAAAAGAACCCGCATCCCCGGTGTGATTTTTCTCTTCAGACAAACCAGACTGACGCAATAAAACGTGTTTACATCCAAGAATGTCCTGTTCAGGATACAGACCGTGTTTATGGCAGACGCTTTCAAATACCCGACATGTAGAGTCTTGTTCATTTGTACCAATACAGGCGGGAAAACAAACACACACACACACACACACACACACGATCCTTTCCCTAACCACTCATACTCCGAGTATTTGACTGACGGCCTTAAAGTTCCAGTCCGAGATCATTTTGCCATTTGCTGGTCTCTCTCTCTCTCTTTGAATTACTTTCCACTGGACAAAAAGGATTCACAGGCAGCCGATACAACGCTTGCACGCACACGCTCGCCCCGTGTGCGCAAGATTATGAGACAGTGCTAAGTCTGGGGGGATGGGGCGAGTGTGGGACAGGATATGGAAGTCTTTGATGCGACTGTGAGGTGGAGAGGAAGAGTGCCCTAATCAGACCCATCGCCCTAGAACACACACCAGACCCCGAGCAGTGTGCTGTAAAACCTGTCTGAGTGACACCAGACCCACACGTACGGCATCACCTCATCGAATCAAAACTCACTTCGTGCCCTTCCTGCTTCTCGATCTAATACGGCGGTCTAATCCATCTGCGGGAATCCTGTCGACCCCCCTCGCCCCGGCTCTGATTCAACACTAAACAGGAGAGAATGGGTCAGCCTATTGTGTAAAGTGCAGCCGGCTTTAGTCGAAAACTGCGGGTTTACGGAAACACACGATCGCAGATTGATGCGCTTGAGACGGCGCTAGAAACGCAAACTGATGTAATCATTTCGTGGCCGCAGAAACTGCGTGCTGTAAACGTCACACGGATTCGGTTTCTCTTTCAAGTGTCGTGTCATTACGACACAGTTAAATTTCAGATCGACCATCGTCTATAGGACAGCAGAAAGGTTTCAATGGCCGTTTGAGGTGTAAGTCGTGCTCTCCTTCAGTAGTTTATGGTCTTCTCAAAACGTGTGAAGTCATAAAGCTCTACGCCTGTGTGAAGAGGCATAGTTATCTTCTGCCGTCTCTTCAGAGTGATTTGAAGCCTTGCTTTGGTATTGAATATGTGCTAAAGACAAATAAAGAAAAGATTAAGTGTGTTTGCCAAGCAGAAATATCTGTTTTACCCTCAAGGTGTGAATGTGGCACTTGTCATGCAGTCAGGTTGAATGTTTCGCTATGGGGAAAGTGCTGCATGAAACAGACATAAAAAGAAACCCAAATCCCTGGGATTGTCGAAAATCAAACACAAATCAGATAGGTAAGATTATGCTAAAACAATAAGCCGTGAGCGGCTTTGCATTACAGTGATTTTACAGAAAAAGACACGAAGCGGATTCGAACGCGGCTCATCCGGTCAGAATTTATATTCTGAGCTACGCGTACAAACAAGGTTACAAAATGTGTCAGGATCATCGATGATGCTTTACATAAAAGATATCCATCTAGCAATAGGTGCACAAATAGTGGTGCTTGAGTGGCAAACAAGGGTTTGAGTCCTGCCTGTAACCTGCCCCATCTCGTCTCTCTATACGTTTATTACGTTAAAATGTTGCTTGTCCTTCTAGGTTAAACAAAGACACGGATGACGCAAAGAAAGCCGAGAGAAGGAAAGTTGAAAGGAGAGTGCAGCCTCAGCAGTAGATAAGAGCAGCTGAAGTTGAACGCCAGACGGAGCACGTTAGCAAAGCGGCTAATACTCGCTGAATAAGTTAAAGGTGCGTGCTTGAGCGAGAAGGAAAAACAGAGAGAGTGAGATGAAACAGTATAGCTATGATAATGCTCTTAACGCACACAATAGGAAGAGAGTCGGGGATGTGGCAATGCCAGCGCTGTGCTTAATGCTTTCTGCCGGGCCTGTCAGCCCACTCGCTCGCTCTAATCCACTGAGCTTTAGCTGCTCTTTGAAATGTGAATGAAGAAGCCTCCTGATTTCTTTAAGATCAACGCACGGCCGTTTCAACGTCTTTCCGCTAAACTCTAAATTCGACCGCTTAAAGTTAAGCACTTTACGAGAGACTCATTAGAGAAAATGAGCGCATGACGTTTGCGTTTTTGGGGCGTTTGGCGCATCGGGTTGCGCGCAGTGATGGGAGATGGTCGACCCTGAGGCCTTTAGGCGGGCGTGCGCTGCGACGCACCAAAACTAGGATGCGCCTGTCATTGCCGACGAATCAACTTTGCGCACTCGGATGATTATAAGACGAGCATTCCAGTCACATCACATCACTCGCAGTGTAGATGTGGCGTTCGGCTGACTAAGACAGTTTTTATTTATAAGTGTGTGCGTGTTTGATGGATGTCGCAGGATAACAAGCTGCTGCAGTGATGTTGGTGACACACGCACGCAGAGAAAAGGCACACATGAAGAGTTAGCACTCGTGCATCAGTTTTCTTTCTTTCCACACGCGCATTAGAGAGACGTGTGGGTGCGTGTGGTGATAAAGAGAGCTCGGACGAAAGCGATGGAGATTAGCTTCAGTTTGAAGCGAACGCTGTGGTAGCGTGGCGTCTACGGAACGGATTAAACCCGGATTAAACGGCCGAATCAAGAGCGCGTGCGTGTTAAGCTTTTATTTTGCACATCCTTGGGCAAACGGTAATTTAGCGACGGATCGCATCATCAAGGTTACTTCACGCTTTATTACGCTTTTAATAATTGTGAAATATTGTGGAAAATATTGTACACACAGCATCATTCAATTGACCTTTTATATTTTTAGTGACTAAAGAAAAATAAATCACATTTTTCTCTATACTAACATTTTAAAAAGTATCACAAGAATGGGGTTCAAATACACACAATGTCCAACCTTAAAGATGACAATTACATATGAAAGTTGAAGATTATTTTAACTTTATTAAACCATTTCTTCCAAAGGTTACTTTACTAAAACAAACATACACAAATTATCGCAAACAATGAATTTCATATGAAGCATTTTTGTTTAAGAATTCATAAATCAAGATACATTAGGAAAGTCACGTAAAATATTGAATTTTGTTTTATGAAAGAAAGTATTAGAATTAAGTAAGAAATGGGCTAAGAAAAATTAACCTGAATTGTTACTTAAAAAGGTCAAACTAAATTTTTCATATTTTCTTTCATAAAGCAAGACTAAATATCTTAGGTCACTCTCCTTGTCAAATAAATGTCACTTAATTTATTTAGACATTTGTAATAGAAAACAAGACACAAACACTTAGTAAGAAATGTATTTTTGCAGTGAATCCCAAGGTTAAAATGAACTACCAGAGTCTGTACATTGAGTTTTATCAGCTACTTTCAAAAAACCCTCAAACCACAATGTTTGAGGGACATGAACACAATGCAGCCCGCAGGTCTCTCTCTGCGCATTCCTCATTTCAAAGGTGTCTGTTTTTTGACACGTGCTGTAAATATGTCAGTGTCTAAGTGACTGTCTCTGTCTATCCCGCAGAACGCCCCGCGAGTTTGACTGACGGAGAGAAACGCTGACGGAGCGGAGAAAGCAATGTGGCTCTGACCCCGAACAATGAGCCTCGACGTGACGGGAGCAGACAGACGCCATCATGGAAATGTCACGGCCAACATCAGAGACCCGGCAGCCTCTTCTTTCATTTCTTAATCCAGGAGCCTCCTCTCCTGTGCGCCATACATATTCAGCAGCTCAAGTCCTCACCATTCTAATGAGGGTGAGACCAGCGGGCTATGAAAGAGAGATATGGGGTGGTGGGTGGGTGCGGGGTTAAAAAAGAGAGGAGACGCTCTTTGAACTCCTGAAGAATGAGAGAGATGATGATGATGAATAGACGGTTGTTTCAGAGATCATGAGAGATGGATCAGATAAACCTGATTCCATCTCAGGGTGTATAGACGGAGTTGGTTGTGCTTATTTTGAAAGACGCTTCAAGAGATTGTCCTGTTTCATATGTTATATTTCATATTACATACACTGAAGTGTGTCATTTTGCTGTTTAAAGTCTACGTAGCGTAAAGGAAATCAAAACTGAAAATCATTTACTCACCCTTATGCTATGACACACCCGTGACTTAGTTTCTTCTGAGGAAAGGTGACATTTTTCCAAACAATTCTAATGAATGGGGACTATCAGTCACTTACATCTTTTATGTTCCATGGAAGAAATTAAGTTATACGGGTTTGTAAGAACACGAGGGTGAACAAATGACAATACCATTTTCAATATTAATACTATAATGCTAGACAAACTTTTTTATTTAAAACGTGTAATAAAAATATAGCCAAATAGAAGACTAAAGTCAAATATCTATCGATAAAATAACAAGCAAACAGTCAGTCGTCGGTTTTTATTAATTGAGGCAGTATTGATAGGTACAGAGCTATACAACTTTGTCCTCGCATGTTTACAATCACTCAAAATAACCGTACAAAACCGTAACAAAAAAACCCAAAAGCCGCATTTCATTGCTTACGCACATTACCACATTCTATCACATATGTGACCCTGTCTGTGAAATCCAGACGAATGAGATTATGAGCATGAATATTTGATTTCATGCATTAATTTTACTATGATTCACCATTTCTGACATTGACATGGCACATACAGTAAGGTTACATTTTCACAAAATGTTCTTTACGTTATGTAGCATGATTTTATGTATAAAAAAAGAATAATTAAAAAAAAGACTTTAGCTGGGTTAAAGGTGCAATGTGTAATATTAAGGAGGGTCTATTGACAGAAATGTAATATAATATAAATAACTATGTCTTTAGATGTGTATAAAGATCTTACATAATGAACCATTAGGTTTTATTATCTTAGAATGAGCTATTTCTAAATACATACACTGCAGGAAATTCAACATGTTTCTACAGTAGCCCAAAACGGACAAACTGCTCTACAGGTCGCGTTTCGTAAATACGTTATCTCCTTTGGCAAAGAAGCGAAAACTACGGCATCTTTGTCCTGCATCGGCCCCCGTAGTGCTCCGAAAGGAAGGGGCGAACAGTGGAGTGAGAAGTTGTTTGCAATTCGTAACCTCGCCGATAGATTTACCGTTGTTAACAACCAGCATGAATTGCTGTTTGTTTGAGCATCTCGACCAGCCCGACACAGCAACATCGGCCCAACTAATATAAATTGGGAGCGGTGCCATCCATTTCACCAATAGCAGATGGAGGGTGGGGTGTGTTTAGAAAAACAGCGTGGAATTCCGTTTACTAAAAATGACACACTTCAGCTTTAGTGTTTACTACTGGTTATATATGAGAAGGGAGAGAGCGAGTGAATAAAGACACAACATGCCAACAGAAAGGAGACAAACAGATGCTAAGATGATTAGAGAAGATATGAAGTAGTGATTCCAGAAGATGAAGGGTGTTGTAAGATGCTTCTGGCAAAGAAAGAAAGCGAAGCTGCTTTTTTGAAGATAAATACAGCTCTCTGGATTTAAGTATCATATCAGTTTAGCACCAATGTTTAAATACCTGCTTACAATTGGAACACAAAATTAGACGGGAGCTTTTTTTTTACAAAACTCGTTCTTAGATCAAAGTCTCAAAAATGAGACTCAGTTCCAACTAAACCTGACTCAAGGCACATCTGCATAAATGAATGCGGCAGTGGTGTAAAATCGGTCATTTTCATCTCTTGTAAAAGTGGAAGACATGCTTCTTCACACGCAGCAAGCAGCGGGAGGCAGGAAGCGCAACCCGAAAGGCTCGCCGGACTCGCCATCAAAAGAGAAGGGGGGTCAGAGTGTTCCCATTCGCTGCTTGACAAACCAGATGTTTCATGGCCTGGATTTGGTTATTAGAGGCGAGCAACAGTGCCAAATGTACATCTAGTGCACTCGAATCTAAAGCTGTACGCAAGCGCGCTTCGGATAAATAAGGGAGGGTGCCGATGTGTTTGAATTTTTAACCGGGGATAGAGGGATTGTGATAGTTTGACTTGGTCTCGAGGGCATGCAGTTCATCCACGTGTCATCCATTCTTGGTGTGACTGTGAGCAGGTGTGCAAAAGTGATAAGAGAGACTGGGGTGCTCTGGGGTTCACCGTGGGTGGGAGGGGGTCCCATACCCACACAAATGCGTAGACCACCAACCGTTAAACTGAAACCAGGTGCAGTTTGAGAGAAAAGCTATTTGAAGTATGCAACATTGTGTCCTTTTATTTACATTTGCAGGTATACACTGTCAGTAAGCGTGCGTGTTAGGAATTCGAACCCATGACCTTGGTGTTGGGTGCATTAGTACAGTTAACACGTTAATGATGTATTCAGAATTGCCTTCCTTCTACATTTCTTCCTTGAGACCATCAACGACTCGTGTGGGAGCACGTCCAAACTAACCGCATGGACTTATATCCTCCCTTCATTGTCATAGCCTGCATGATATTCTAATCAGGGATTTTGGAAATCCCTCAACATACTTAGCGCTCTTGATTTCCCTGCCAGAGCGGTGGAGGAGGGGGGTGAGATGGAGAGAATGAAAGAGAGCATATAGTGTGCTTAAAAGTCGCCCGGATTGGTTGTGTCTTTCGGAGGAGCAGTCGAATGGGAGCGTGCATTAATAATGCATGTCTGCCTCAAAGAGTTCTTACACAGGAAACAGAGGGTTCAGATCAGGGTAAAGAGAACAGATCTGGAGAAAAAAGAGAGAGAACACGAGTAAGGGCGAATGAGAAAACTATTAAAAAGTGTTAAAAGTTTTTTAAAATCTCTACGTTTTTAGCTTACGATCGTACTGGATTACATCTCATGACTTGATGCTAAATTTCTCAGATGTTACTGAAGTCTAAATGAAACCATGACAACATCTTTGTCATGTGTCAGCCACCGTAGTACTTTGAAAGGGAGCGGTGGAGTGAGCCGTTGGTTGCAATTCACAACCTCACCGCTAGATGTCGCTACATTTCACTGACTGGTTCTTTAACTAATAATCTATTTGTTCCAAAGAGAGAGAAGTTTGGCATTTGTAAATTTTAAAATCGCTGCTGTCCTTCTGAAACCTTGTATTTCCATATTTTGTTCTTTTAATTTGTTGCCATAAATAATTATTATTAGTCGCCAGTGATGATCTGAAACAACCCCCTTATGTCAAGAGATTCTAGATCACTGATGTTCTCTAGATCTAGATCCCTCATTGTCCCATAAGGGTCCCTTGGTGAACATTCAACGCTGTCGGTGAGTTTTAAACTTCTGTAACAAACCATCGACCGTTGACTGTACCCTGAGGGTCGCCAAAAAAACGCTGCAAACAGAGCAAATCTTGAGCCGCTTCTGGAAAGAGCAGTATGGGTAATATTAGCCCACTAATGACTGCAATAAACATTCATTGCTGTCGGTGGGTTTAAAATGGACACAACTCACTGATCAATGAATGCAAACTGCGGTGTAAGAACCTCAGTTGAATGCCTGAAGGAGCTGTCAGTCTAATGACAGGAAAGGATTTCTGGGAAGTGCATGGACTTCGCATGGACTGCAGGGTACCAGCAACGGTCATTGTGAGTAATTTCTTGGGGTAAGTGCACTTTGTCACATGAAAATATCTCACTGTATAACAAAAGATAATTCTAGACTTATTCTGTACACTCACCACAATATATAGCTTAAATAGTATAGGTCACCCTCATGTCATTTTAAGAATGTTGGTATCCAAATAACATCGGACCCCATTGACATCCATTGTATAAACACAAAACATTTCTCAAAATATCTTTTGTGCTTTCACAAAATAAAGAGTCATATACACATTTTGGACAACATAAGTCTGAATAAATGATGAACTGAATCATTAGTGTTGTTGTTATGTATCCCATAAGGCAGACCATTATTTTTCTAGGTTATGAGTTTTCATTTTTACCTGGGAGAAGATAAAATAAGTGAAAGTTGAGTTTCATTGAAGGAGGAACCTGAGCCATATCTAGGGACCAAAGTATCTTAAAGATGGGATGTCTGCCAACCACCAAGCAATCACCCAGAATGCCGCAGCATAGCGGTGGCATGCAAAACGTATACTTGCTGTATAATGTTTTGCATGACAGGTAACTTAAATTTTCTTTACAAATTGTTATATTTGATCCACCTAAGCACCTCTCCAGAAAGACATGAGGCATGAAACCTTCTGTAGGATCAACCTTAGTAGACCAGATCTGTGTAAAACAGTTTTGTGTCTTTTATAGAGAAAACAATGGTAGCAGGAAATGGGATCAATAAATGATGCAAGCCAAATTTCAACTTACTTTGTCCGAATAAGCTCAGAGCATGTGCACTAACAAGGCCACTGTTCTGACAAAATTTCACTGGACTCACCCAAAAATGAAAATTCTGTCATCATTTACTCACCCTCGGGTTGTTCCAAATCTGTATAAGTTTCTTTGTTCTGCTGAACACAAAGGAAGATATTTGGAAGAATGTCAGTAACCAAACAGATCTCATCCCCCATTGACTGCTATAGTATTTATTGGGATGAAATCTGTTGTGACATTCTTACAAATATCTTCCTTTGTGTTTATCAGAACAAATACATTTATACAGCTTTGGAACAACCTGAGGTGAGTAAATGACGACAAAATATTCGATTTTGGGTGGACTGTCCTTTTAAAAACAGCTAATGTTAAAGGAATAGTTCATCAAAAAATGAAAATCCTGTCATCATGTACTCACCCCCTCTTGTCATTTTAAACCTGTATGACTTTCTTTCTGAAACAACGAACATTCCTCAAAATATCTTCTTTTGTGTTCTGCATAGAAAGAAAGTCATCAAGTTTAAAATGACAAGAGGACAAGTAAATGATGACAGAATTTTCATTTTTGGGTGAACTTTGGGTGAAGAACACAGTTTCCTCAGTCTACAACAGACTGAAAGTTCATATAACAAAGCTTATCACTACGTTGCACTGTAAAAGTGTTTTTTCAGAGTTGTGCTTTGGCTGACCTCTGGTCCAAATGCTAAAATAGATCCGCCTCATACAGTTCACAACTCAGCACAAAAACCCACAGATACATAAACACACAACAGATACCACCATGAAGCAAAGCAACACCTTCTTCACGCTCTTTTTTCCAATACTGACCTTCCCGCAAAGCGAAAGAAGAAACAATCTGCACGCTCCTTTCCAGAAAAAACTCGTTTTTTTCAGCAGGAATCATCTGGAAACAATCCCAGCGTAATTGCCCCGTTTAGTTTGCTTTACGTGCTGGGAAATTTCTAACACATTGACATTTTCCAGTCGGCCTAAACCAAGCTTTCGGTTTATTTTTTATTTTCTTCTACCCAGTCTCGCTTGTTCTTTTCTGCATTTGTCTTTTACAATGGAAAGTGTCTGAGGTGAACGGGGGACACGACTGGGTTCGTGTCTCTCTGCCGCCCATATGGAGATTTTACTATGGTGACCAGACCAAACTGGCACTCTGTTGTGAGTCTGAGAGGAGACCTGACTCACTCGTCTATAATAGCATTAAAAGCCACAGCATGCAAACAACAGAACGTACTGACCACAATCCTTGCCTTTCATTTCTTGTTTTTTTTTAACCATAACTTGGTCTTTAGCTGCAAAAAGCTGGCTGAGCGATAGAGTGCAATGTGCATTTGCTGGGAATGTTTTCGATCCAGGTCACTGAATATTAACGCAAACTTCACATAAACTGCGTATATGTCAGATTTATTTAGCGCACAGCTCCGTATAAGCAGAATGGTCAATTTACACAATGTGAAGAACCATGTAACCAAACCACATTGAACCCCATTGACTTGCATTATATTGACACAAAACCACTGAAACATTTCTCAAAATATCTTCTTTTGTGTTCCACAGAGTCACACAGGTTTTGAACAATATGAGGGTTCATTTTTGGGTGAACTATTCTTTGAAAGCTGAAATCTGTAAATGTTTATCTCTCTATCGCCATCTCTGTTTAAAACATAAAATTGCAGGGTACCTACCGCCTTTTACGGTGAAATCGTATTCCAATGTTTAAATTATAAATCAGTATAAACAGTGTTATTCGAAAGTTTGGGAACCCTTTGCAGAAACTGTAAAAATGTGGGTTATATTAATAAAATAAGAGAAATCCTACAAAATGCATGTTTTTTTATGTAGAACTGTCCTGAGTAAGATATTTTACTTTTGTATGATTTCTCTTCAAATAACTCAAGGGGTTCCCAAACTTTCGCAAACACTGTATTCTATATTATATGCTATATATCTATAAACATTATATGGTATGGATGCCACTGGAACGTTGTTGTTATGCACTTTTGTGCACAATAACAGATTTTGGTTTATTTTCAACCAGTTCAAGCAGTTATGAAATACGTCTTTAAAAATAAAGCATCTTTTTTCAATGACAGTAGTGTGATATGGGCTAATAAGATAATGCAGAAGGAGGAAATGTGACTGCGGGGCTTAGTGACTGACTCACGCTAGTTACGTTCTCCACTAGCGCTCTCCAAACAGTCTTGATGCTACAGGAAGTGACAAGAGGAACAGCGTGACCCATTTCAGCATGACCTGGAGGAAACCTGGCAGCCGGACACCCAGTCAGACACAGCAAACATCAAACAAAAGAGGCTTGAAGCTTAAAAGAAAACATGGTTTCCACTTTCTAACAAACAGCTAAAAGACAAAATACTCCTTTATGATAAAGTGATGTCCTAAGGTTTGCATTTAATACAAATTTTCATGTTAAACAAAAAAAAAAAAAAAGAATTTCAGAATACTGGTGAGTATTAGGGGTTTGGTTCCACAATTTTTATCAATATTATTTTTGCATTAGGCATGTGATGAATCAAATTTTCATTTTACGATAATTGCTGAGCCTTTTACCGCAGTATTCACTATCATCACAGTGCCTTGATTCAATAAACTAATTTAACATTTAAATGATTTCATAATAAATTATGATATGTAATCTATGTTACAGTATTTAATTTACCCACGGTAAAAATATCGTCCAAATTAATTGGTCACAATAAATGATTTTATTGAAAACCTGGTCTACCTTGCCAAAAATTTTGGAAAATCCCAAGAGCACTTCATGCTTCAATGAAAGCAAGAGGTACTTGACCAAGTATGTGCAAAATCCTAATACTATATCCAAGTTTAAATTTGACTTTGATTCCAAGATTCAACAGATTTTCAATGTGGTCTCAGACGTTGACCAAACTGTACTTACACAGAACACGGTGTGTCAGCAAAGGGAAGTAGTGTAATATCTGTCATAAAGACTTAGAACAGTAGAATCCACCTAGCAACGACTCAGACAATGTACTAGAACACTCAGAACACTTGCAACTGCATAGTAACATTTGAAGAACCATGTACAACACTTCCGTGAGACTTGTTTGGTGCACATATATTCATCATTTTTTTTACATTATTCATCTAAAGAATAAAACAATTAAAAAAAAAAAAAACAGATATGAAAGAAGCATAAATGGGAAATGAAAGGGTAAGAGAAAGTGTGCTAGAGAGAGAGAGAGAGAGAGAGAGAGGTATGTGTTTGGCCCTGTTATGTGAGGACAGCAGAGAAGCATGTGTTGGAACGAAGCCAAATGTCTGCATATGGGTGCGGAGTTCACTGAGGGCACATGACAAGCAATAGCCCTTTCTATTCAGCCCTCGGCTCTCTACCACCCCCCTGTGGTTATGAATGAAGTGCATCTGTCCTCACATGACACTAGATTCAGTGTCTATGCATTTAGCGATCATTATAAATATGTTCTTAGCATTTTCTTCTGTGAGTGCGCATTCGAGAAAAATGTGCGTACCAAGCCACACACCAGGCAAATAAAAACATTTACACATTTGGCAGACGCTTTTATCCAAAGCGACTTACATTGCATTCCACATTATCCATTTGTATTTGATTATGGGATCGAACCCGTGACCTTGGTGCTGCGGGCGCCATGCTCTAACCATAGAGATACAGGAAAGCTATAAATGCATGTGTTCCATTGCGTGCATGCACAGGTCACAAACACAACCCCTGTGCCAGACGCAACTAAGAGTGTTGCGACCCTACGCACAAATCCGAACACAAACGTTTGATGCCTCCCCGGCTTTAACACAACACCCAGCATGCTGACTGGCCCCTTTTGCCCTAATCCCATTGGTCACGCCAACCACACACACAGCTGTGATTGGACGGGAAGCTGCAGTATCCATGGAAACCAGAGGGATGGATCAGGAAGTTGACAGGTTGCTCAGATTAAGGGCAGTGCTTTTCTTTTGTTTAGGTTTTAGGCCCTACACAACTCTATTAGCACTGAAACTAATGCTGAACACACACACACACACACACACACACACACAACCTGACAATTTACTTTGCAGCTGGATTTGGATTAGAATGAAGTGGGATGCAGTGGCTTAACAGCATTTTTAACACAGTAAATGCTCAACATATAAACTGATACACAACTGAAATGGCTATTACACATAGGCTACGATGGCCTAAAAAGCTTATATTTAAGTTATATGTATAATGTTTATGTGTGACTCTAAAAAGTAGGCTGAAAGCATACAAATAGTTAAAGTATTTGCAGTGTTAGCCGGTCCAGCATGTTTCACATTTCTGCAATAAATCTTGAGATAATCTTTGGAATAAATCAAAAATTTAGGATAAAATGAATATATGCACATTCAAATGAACACCATAAATTCAGGAAGGTTAAAACAAAGCAAAGTTCAGTGGTCAGCGATGAGCATTATGACCCGTTTTGTTTGTGAAGATTTAATAGCAGAAATGGTGGCAATTGTTTCTTAAGGAATGAGGGAGTCCCAAAGTTTAGGAGACATGACAGCAAATGACCCGTGGAACATTGACAGCGCACTGACGACATCTGCTGGCCACAGTGACTAGAAACTAAGAACATAAAATGACAAAGTGCTTTGTAAACCATTTGCAATATCCTAATAATATGCTTATTAAACTCATATTCCTGAACCTTTACCAAAAATCAATTTTATTATGTAAGCAGGATTTGATGATATTACATTGCATTTTTCTAAATTGGTATTTTTATGTCTTATTTCTTATTTTGTCACATACCAATACAAAATTTATGTGCACAAGAACCTCACACAGCACATGGCAGTCTGATGTCTGGCTAATGGAAAAATGTTATAAGCAGATTTCCAAGAATAAGTCGATTTATTTACAGTTCTTAAAAGATGCATCCATCCACACATGGGGCATCAAGGACTCAAAAGAACAACCATACCTTTTCCAAACCTCCATTTACAGCCCCATCACGCTTTGCCTCATAAATCAATCTCAGGTCTCAGTAACAATACAGGCCTTTCTCTGAAGCCCTGCTTTAACAGTCCCCCATGCCCCTTCTCCCTGATCACAGCTTCCCAGAGGTTTACATGTGGCAGTCACACTAAGGTCAGCAATGGTTGAACTAAAAGTGACCCTTTCCTTCTACAGCTGCCCCACCTGGCACTACAGCTTACAGACAAGAAAACACAGTAGGAGGCACACAGAGAGAGGACAACCGATTCTTAGGAATGACAGAATTTTAAAAGGGAAAGAACTGAACTTGAGCTGAACCTGGTCCTGAACATCCCAAATTGTGAAAAAGGACCATGATAAGAAAAACCACAACCAGGAGCTCCACACTCTCAGTACACTCAGAGTTAGTCGGCAGATCACAAAATATATATCTGCCATAAATTCAATCAATGTGCTATTTGTTTTTATAGTTTCAATGATTTCTTTTGTTTCAATTTATTTCTAATGGTGTCTTGCTGCAACATTACTGACATTTTAATTTTGGACAAGACTTGAATTGTTGGGTATTATTGCTTCTGGTTTGTGCATTTTAATTCACAGAAATTCTAAAGTGTGTAGTCTCTCGTAAAAAAAAACGGATTTTCTGTCACATCCAACATGTTTATTTCCCTTTTTTAAATGCAAGAACTAGTATCTTTCTGATGTTTCGAAAGTTTATGTCACATCCATAACACAAAATGTCACATCCATATCGCTGGAATTTCCCTGCTGTATCTATAAAGCCATACATATTTTAAATAAGACAAGATAAGCAATATATAATATATTTCTTAGTGTATGGGTAGTTTTTATTTTTAAGATTTATTTATTTGTATAGGACAGTGAAATTAAGTGACATGAAGGAAGTGGGAAAGAGAAGGGGGTGGAATCGGGAAAGGACCAGGAGACGGGAATCGATCCCGGGTCGCCCAAAGCGCAACCGCACCACATGTCAGAGCACTTGCCCACAATGATATCGGCTCTGAGTGTTCGGGTATTTTTATCATTTATAATGTGTGGCCCCCCTGGTGGACATTTGATGTTACATTATAACCTGACCAGACAGCACAGACTGCCATTTGGAGTACATGAACAAATTGCATCAAATCTTTACAAAATATTTGTGTCTCTAAAAACAATTCAAGCAAGACTTATTTCTCTTATAAAAATAAGAATGAACTATGCAGAACAAATCTCACCCAAAAAATAAAGACATTCAATTTTTTTATCGTCTGAAATAAATCAAACTTACCCATCCCATGCTCCTGTGCATCCAGAGGCGCACCACAGAAACCTGCGTAGATCAAAAATCTTAACTGAGACACTATTTGCATACAGTTGCATTATAAACATGAAAAGCACAGACTCCTATACACAAACTAAACTAGATGCAAAAGAATATACACCATTATTACTATCTGAAATATATTCTTAGGTTGTGAAAAGAAGAAACATCTTCAATCTGACCATCAACCACATGAGATGTCTGCCTTTCACACCTCTCAACGTGCCATATGAAAAGGCAAATGACCTTGGGCCATGACAGATGAAAAAACACTTTAAAAGTTCATTCCCATGTCAGTGGCTGTTTTTTAATCAGGGAATCAGGCTCTACACACACTATAACCTGTAAAGAAGCTCTTTTTCATCTTCCTGTGGTCTCAAGTCTTTCAGACAGCCCTTTGAGATCAAACAGCTGAATTTTACGGCTCTAATCTCCTCCACGTCAATTATCACAAAGTGTCAATAAGAAACGTGGCCCAGTTCAAACTCGCACTCTGCAGTTGCTGCGTTTAAACACCGATTTCATTTAGATAAACATCTTTTGAGGTAACTTAAAAGCAAAACAAACATTTACAGTCACAGTGCGATTTTAAAAACATATGGCAACCCGTAATGTTATTACTTCACTAATCCATACGGAACCTCTGGCTCTGTGATAATATGAGATTAATGAACTTACATTTGAACAAATAAAAACAATGATGTTTAGTTTCTGAAGATGCTAACATGAAAAGATTGTATTGATGGCTGTTTAAAAAAAGACATTAAAAAGGAATATTGAAACTGAACTTCACTACAAAAAAGATTTTTAAAGGTTCTTCATTTTGCTTAATCAATATAGTTTGATCAAACATATTTGTATTGGTTTCTTATTAAAACACATTTTAAATGTGTAATACTGACTTAAATAGGTGACTCTTTGACATAACTTAATCCATTTGGGTTGGGACAACATAATTCATTTTCATTGACTAACTGAAACTACACAGCAGATTGAGTTCCCAGAATGCTTTGCTCTCATAACAGGATTTAGACAATAAATGTTCAAATAAAGTGTTACATTGTTTTGTAATGTTGAAATGTACAAGATCTTCAGTTATGTGCAAGTGACTACTTTGCATCTCATAATGGACTTTTTTTTAAATATATATATATATATATATATATATATATATATATATATATATATATATATATATAACAGCTTACTTCAGGTGCATTAGCTACATTAGCCACTTTAAACAATGTTCAAGTTCATATTAAATATTTTGACACATTTGTAACCGCCTCACCGTCTTAATATTATTTGTTGTGACATACAAATGATTTAGACATTAGGGATTGACAGAACTGCATGGATCAAATCATAATTCAATAAAATGAAATTACATTAGGACCAGGGCATCTCTTATTATAGGTTTCTAAAGCAGCTGGATCTTATTGTAATAAAAACTTATTTTTTGGAGTGTTGTACATCAGATAAGGAGGTTGTAATGACCGGTTAGACCCAGGCTGTGACCACAAATTCCTGATGTCCTAAAATTTGCTGGATGGGGTGGTGTTACCGTTTTCCCAAGTTCAAAAGTTCACCTTTTACGAGCTCTTAAAGACCAGTGACCCATGTACAAATAAAAACGTTCCTGTTGTTGACTCCTTTTCTCCTAATAATCCTTCTCTTCTTGAAACTTTCTCCCAAGAAAATCGTGGGGAAAATACTACTAAAACCAATCCTCCCTATAGTGTAAGGAAAGGAAGTACACTACACTACACTAAATGATTACTTCAGAAAGGATTGTAATTAGATTGTAGGCCTAAATGAATATTAGTTAGGTTACAAAAATATATATATAGCTATTGTTACTACACCGAATTAAAATGACACGACAATCACTATAAACCAGACACACGTTTGATTTACGTAATTCATTAACATGACACGTATGAAACGACAGACTCACCGTTGCCAGCAGTGCCAAATTGTTTCTTAGAAAAGTCAACTTCGTGCATCTTTTCCATCATGTCTCTTGTTTTTCTTCACTCAGCTTGCAGTCTTTTCTTTAATCCGTTAATTCCGTTCATTCCACATACAAACGAAAAAGTTCAGTGTCTACAGGAGCAACCTTTAATAATTTCTTCTGTTACGATCACACGTTCAATCTCACACAAGCGTGCAGCGGCATCGTCAGTGTGGGCGTGGACATCTGCGCTCCCAACATTACGCAGCCAATCAGAGCCACCTACATGACGTAACGCTCATGTGTGCTTGGTTTTTATGAGGTTAGGAGTTTTGATCTGTAGAGAAAAATATTAAAGGAGGTTAGTATCTCAAAATATTTCCCTAATAAAATATTAAACTCAAACCAAATTATATCTCACTAATGACATTTGCATTCAGCAATGTAATTGCGCTAAAGAAAAATCGTGGGGTAATAATTTCCCTTTTATGATTCCCAGTCTGCCAAAAAAAATCGAAAGAATTAATAAACATTTGAGTTCTGCATTATTAGTAAAATAAGATACAATGTTTATCTTTGGATAAAAGCGCCTGCCAAATGCATCAATGTTTTAATAATTTTTATCTACTTAAATGTAGCCTATTTGTTTTAAATGTTTTTATTATTCTTGTAATCTAAAGTCAATTTTACTGTAATTAAAAAGAGGTTAGAACCTGCTTACCTGTGAAAAAAATATATAGGCTATATATTTTTTACTTATTTTAAAAATCTTGACGTGTTATTATAATAAAACACTTCAAATAGATTGATCAATCATTTTTATTGTACATTTAAGAAAACAACAGCTTTTACATTTATTTATTTAGCAGATGCTTTTAACATTTGTCGTTTGGTTAATACCTTTTTGTTTGAGAAAAAAGAAACTTGTGTACTGTAAATGCTTACATATCCTCTATGTACATATCCTGAAAGCATACAGGTTGGCATTGTAATGACCTTTTTGTTATCTTATTTTTAAGAATTAAAATGTAAAATTAAATTCGGATGAAATAAATGTTACTTTAACGACAAGGGTAAGAAATTATTAAAATATTTACTAAATTATTTAAATTATTATTTCTTCTTTTTTTTCATAATTATGTGTGTAAGGTTTAATATAGTAAATATATTTACTGTATTTACACTTCATTTTAAAGGAATGTGCTGCGAATCCTTTGGTCTGACTATTCAACCTTTCTTTTCAACCGCCAATTCAATATTTATTACTCGTAACGATTTCGCCATCGTGTGGCATAAAAGTGTGTAGTTTAATGAATTTGATATGTGTTCGACTTCATGCGGCGCAGCAAGAACCGACAAGGATGACATCAAAGTACCGCGAGAACAATTCGAAAAATCATACACAGAAGTTTGCTTCCTAATCGCTCTCGCGGTACTTTGATGTCATCCGCCTGTCTTGAAGCGCCGCATGAACTTGAAGTCGAACAAGCCCTAAAACGTCGTTTTTACCGTTCGATGCCCTTTTGGATACACGAATGGTACGCTGTCATTTAATAAATTCCGGTAGTATTATATAGGCTACATTTTATATTAAGGATATTAAAGAAGCTTAATTTACATTAATTATGCGCAGGAAGTAACCAATCAAGCCGGTAATAAAAGCACCTGGATGACGGTCTGAAGTTGAAAGCGTCTCCAGTTTAGTTGTGGTTGAGTTGACTGTGAGGCTGTCCGTGTTTTGTTTCTGCAATGAGGTGGCTTTTACTCTTCCTAGAATGGTTTGTGGATTGGGCGCGTGGGACATATTGGTATCTAGTAGGTAAGCGAAGTTCCCTATGCACGCCCATTCAAAGCTCTCCTGGGTTTCAAGAAGTTAGCCAAACAGCAAAGGATGGTGTGTTGAAACAAGGTAAAACTTAATCTCAGTGTTTTGTGACTTAAAATATCTTGTAGCAATGTGATTGTGAGCGTTTGTGTTACAGATTTTAACCGGGATGCCATACCAGCGAACCTTGACGTCATTGTCATTGGAAGTGGACTTGGTGGATTGACCTCTGCAGCTCTGTTGGCCAAGCTTGGAAAACGGGTTTTGGTTTTGGAGCAGATGGATCAAGCTGGAGGCTTGTGTCAGTCTTTTAATGAAAAGGGCTTTGATTTTGATATGGGTATGCATGTTTTGTAGTTCTTAAATCTGGAATTCTTCAAAATCCCATGTTTTGTGTGTTGTGGAAGAAAGTCCTACAGGTATGAAATATTTCTTTACTCCAATTTTTCATGTTTTCTACCAGGTTTTCACAACTTGGGACAGGTCCATGAGAACAGCCTTCTAAAAGTCACATTGGACCAAATCACAGATGGCCGGCTGAAGTTTGTTGAACTCGAACCTCATGTGGATACGGTTGTCATTGGAAGAGGGCAAGAGGCCAAGAAGTACACCATTTATTCTGGCAAACGAAATATGGAGGCTCATCTAAAAAAGCAATTTCCTAATGATGTGAAGGCAGTTGAGAAGCTTTTCAGAATTATGAAGGTTAGTTATTTGCTGTTATTGCTTCTGTATGTCTGTGCCATTGGGATTCAAGTCTTGCATTTCATGCTCTTTCTTTCCACAAGATTTGCACAAAGAAAATCCACATGTTGTGCATGCTGAAGCTAATCCCGCTATGGTTTGTTCGGTTGATTCTGTGTACTGGAATTGTTGACTGGCTCTCCCCCATCTTCAAGTACGCTCGATCCAGCACTGCAGATGTTCTCCGTTCCTTGACTAGTAACCAAGATCTCCAAACTGTATTTTGCCACTTTTTCTCTGGTACGTGCTTAACACTCACACCTTCATGTCATTTTGTTTTGTGGTGTTCTGTAAATGTTCTCTTCTATTTCCTATCTAGGACCTTCACCTAAGAACACCAGCTGTATGCTCAATGCGGTACTCTTCCATCATTACAAGCGTGGTGCGTTTTATCCTCGAGGGGGTGTTTGTGAGATCCCTTACCACATCATTGGGCTCATTCAGAGGCATGGTGGTAAAGTGATGGTCCGTGCACCTGTCTTGCAAATTCTAGTAAAGCAGGGAGCTGCTTATGGTGAGTAAACCAGTTCTGTTTTAGTAAGTGAACAGCTGGTAAAAGATAAGTTAATGTTGTGGTTTTTTTTTGTTAGGTGTGACCATTAACCGAGGCGGCATGGAGGTTACTGTTCATGCGCCGATCATAATTTCAAATGCTGGTGTATTTAATACTTTCCAGAAGCTTCTTCCTCTGGAGATCCAGGGCCAGTCGGGTATTTCCACTTCCTGTATGATAGAACTGGTTTACTGTTTTCAGAGTAGTAAAGTATTTGCCTCTTACAGCAATAATGGAACGTCTACAAATCCTAAAGCTGGGGAAAGCCTTCTTTCAGGTGTTTGTTGGCCTTAATGGTACACCGGAAGAGCTTGGGATCTCCTCCACCAACTACCGCCTCTTTAAAAACAATGATCTTGATGCTGCGTAAGCTTTCTTATTGCTTTGGTTGTAAATTGCTGTCATTGTACAATAATGCAAAATGTAGATGTTACTGCTCTTGTGGCCCAAACATAACTTCAGTTACATCTGTAATGAATAGAGTTCCTGAAGATTAATTCTTATAACAGAAACAAGAAATAACTAAATGACATTAGCGAGTAAGTTAAAAGTATGTCTAGCCAATATTATTTTGGGTTACCAGTAGAAAAGTTACTTTGCCCAGTCAACATTTTATTTAATAAAATTCTTTAATACACTTATTATACAACATCTAATATTAATAGAAATTAAGTTATCACGTGCCAACCGCTCAACAAATGTAGACCGATGCTAACTTTGGTCTAGATGTGTGTCTGAAACCGTGTGTGTCATCTGTTTCTAGGGCTGATGAGTACTTTGCCTCATCCCAAGAGAAGGCCCCTGATACAATCCCAATGATGTATGTCTCCTTCCCCTCTGCTAAAGACCCCCATTCAAAGGATCGTAGTCCAGGTAAGGAATTGCAGGGGGTTTCTGTCATATGTATTTGGATTTGCTGTACCATTTCTATGATCTAGTGTATTTTTAATAGGCCTTTTTGTATTTCTCTACAGCCACTTTGCATGTTAAACATGGAATAAAGATAGACCTTAAAATATCAATTTAAGGCGTTATATACATACACATTTTATGTTCGTGTCTCAAACAAATCATTGACATGATTAATAATTTCAATAAAATAACATTTTCATCACTCCCTATATGACTAATTGGGGCTATGATCTTAATAAGAATTGTATTTGCTGGTGCGGTTTTGTTTGCAGGTCAGACCTGCATGGTCATTCATGCCGTTGTGAAATACGAGTGGTTCGAGCAGTGGAAGGATGTTTCTGCATCTGACCTAAAGCCATATGAAGACTACAAGAACAGATTTGCCAATAACCTCTTTGACTGGGCCTGTGAACATTTCCCCAAGCTGAAGGACAAGGTCTTGATATGAACTTGAATTAGTTTGCTCATTGTTTTATTGCTGTAAGAGACACGTCAAATTTGTGTCCAATTCTCTTCAGGTGGCAGTCATGCATGCTGTCTGTCCCATCCACATGCACGGAGTGGGAGCCCTGCGCGGAGCCATGCTGTCAGCGGCTAATGATTTGGAGCGGGATGAACCTGTGAACATTGCTAAGAACAGGAGCTCCACACCTGTCAAAAATCTCTACCTGACAGGTATTCATTGTTATTTGGAACCATCACTATAACCGAAAAATCGGTTTTGTGAATGTTTGCGCTTTCTCTCACAGGGCAAGACGTGTTCTCCTGTGGTTACGCTGGAGCCGTTCATGGAGGAATTATCTGCGCTTCTACTGTTCTTGGTCATGCTCTTTACATCGACCTTATGCTCCACAAAAGAAACCTGAAAGAGAAGGCTTCCAAAAAGCTTGATTGAATGTTTGTTGCCTTCTGGAGAAAAATATGTAGTCATTGCCATTTCAAGCAAATAAAAATGCTCAAAGGTGTATGTTGCAATTTTATTTTAAGTTGAATTGCTTTTCTGGTTTACACCGTTCACACAAAAGTAAAATTGTTTTTTACTCGCCCATGATTTGTTTCAAATCTGTATACATTTCTGATAGACACAGAGGAAAAATAATGGACCGGAAGAATGCTTGTAAGCGTACAGTTCTGTTCCACCATTGACTACCACAGTAGGAAACCTCACAATTGTATTCCAAAGGGCCCCAGAATAGTAAAATATCTAACAGTGGGGTTTTATTTTCTGCTGAGGTAGTCAATGGTGGCTAAGATATAATATCTTCGTCTTCATTTACTTTTAGATTTGGAACAACTTGAGGGTGACCGGTTTCTTTTAAATGTCCCACATTCACTGCCACCATCCTTAAAAGGTCTTTATATTTGTATGGTTTTGGTAGTTGTCCAATAGTTAGTTGAATTCAGTAAGTGAGTGTAAACACTGGGAGTGTTTTATCCCAGTTGTAACTAACACATGGCATGAAGTTAATATTTTGTCGCTTTGGAATTATAAGGTTCTCTCTGTGTTGTAGCTTTGAGCTATTAAGCTTCAAAGTTTTTGCATATGAGGAACAAATCTTTCATACATGAAATCCGACTCTTTTTGTCAGGTTTTCTGAAATTTGTAAATGGGGATTTTTGGAACTGGTCAAACCCAGATAAAACCACCCAAATCCAAAAAGTCCCTTTCTGTTTGGAAATCTAAGGTTCTATCTGCGAAACATTAAAGCAACACTTTTTCAAGCAACACAATTTGATTATTGCTAATACATGAAATGTTGTAATGTTCAAAAAAGTAACATTTACATGTTTTTTATGACATTTAATATTTTTTCATATTTTCCAAATTAAGCATAAAAGTCTAAATGTAAAACAAACCCCTCAAAACCTAAAACAAATTCTGTAGTTTGAGCTGCTCTCCTTGACATAAGTCTCTATAAAACAGTCAACCTTGAGGTTTCTTTTAACCTCAAGGCCACATGACAAAGAAAGCTGATATATAAGCTCAAAATGCTGGCAGATAGAACCTCATATAGAATCAAATGATAATCTGATTTTATTGATAGAACCATTTTATTTTCTTAAAAGATGTCCCAAAATGTACACATTTAAAAAAAACATGGCATGTAGAAAAGTTGTCACAGAATAAAAATATGTGAATAACTCAATTTTGACAAATGTCAGATAGATCCTTATAATTCTAAGGTGACAAAGTTACCTTTTTGGGAATGCACATTTATGAAAAGGTGTGTTTTCTTTGAAGTTACTAAAATCTGATGAAAATATTTAATTCAACCATTGCTTATTTTCACATTCATTTAACTGTAGCAGTTGTGTGTCCTGTAAAAAAAAAAAAGCCATGCCTGGTCGGTGCCAATAGCCCTGTGGTTAGTGCAGCGACATATAGTGCCAGTGCACTTGTTGCCTGACCCGAGTTCTTTGCCTTTGCCGGTCCCACTCCCATGACTCTAACCAATGATTTCCTGTCTGATCTCCACTGTCCTATCAAAAAAAATAAAAAAAAGCCATGCCTGAAGTGATATAACTTTATTTTGAAACTTAATGTAGACCAATACAAAACAAATTTGTATTAGATAAGTGACAAGTCCAATCTTCTGGTTGAACTGTCAATTTTTATTTACAATTATTTACAAAAGTGAAATCCACAAACATAAATATATTAACAGTTGTCTCTTTAAATCCCTTTAGACCCGGCAACCCTTTTCATTCAGTCTTTATTTACAGTTGCTCTTTGTGAGTGTAATAGTTTTAGAAAGCAGTTGCAGATGATGTGACTGTGACCTCTGCCAGATCCCCTGAAGTCATGTGTGGTGTTCTGCCCATATATGAATAGGGGTTATGATGGTAAAGGGTCCCAACTCTGTCTTGAAATTGTTGGGGTGCTCTGGGGAGGGCTGATGGAATATAGTCGTAGTTTCTCCAGGTTGATGCACGTTGATTGGCTGAATGAGAGTTGCACATCGATGTCCGGTACGCTATTTTGTATCCAACATTGGAGCTGTGTGTTGTTGAAATCTCTTTCTGGTACAGTCCGCCCATTGGTGCAGAATAAACTGAATCTGAAATGTTGCATCCATAAGTTAAACTCTGAAACTGAATTTATGGCAGTGTTGTTTATGCACAGGTCATTTGGGGTGATATTTAGATGAACTTAAGATGCGTAAACAACACACTTACTCATAGCTCGCAGATGTCCGCTCTTAGAAACTCTCTGGTCGGCATCTCCGCTGATATTGGAGTCACTGTCGTTGATGTCACTATCACCTTTCCCACTGTCCCTCGTGCTTGTCTGATCAATAGGAGGGATCCTGCTGTGAGGAGAATGTCAAATTTAGACTGTTAAGAGTCATGACCAGATGTGTCATTGCATGTAAAGAGGCTTTTGTGGATTAATTTCGACTAAATAATAGTAACATATTCACAACCAACCTTATATGATGGCTTTGTTTGTCGTCTTGCCACATGGCAATAGAATCTGAATTGGTCCTCTTCAGAAGGGGCCGGAACAGCTGTATATTGAAAGAAAAACATGTTAGAAATCTGTGGATGACACATGACTGATATGATAATTGAATGACTGATAGTATAAACCTACCTTGCTGTCTAAATCTTGAGGTTGCTCCTCATAAGATGACTCATCTCTGGTAGAAGACAACTGCTCGCTGACCGTAGCACCAGATTCATGGCAACTGCCGGAATCAGATGAGTCGATGCTGTTTGCTGAGGCCGGAGATCTAACAAAGGCGCTCTCTAATCCATTATTCTTCCTAAAGTACGTCTCTCTTCGGCCGGGTCTGCGTGAGCAGGCCACCAAAATAATAGCAACCAATAAAAATGCGCAACCGGCCCCGAGAAGAACGATAATAATAATGGAAGCTTCGAGGTTTGTCTTCTGTTCTTCACTTTTTTCAGCATCAGCCATTTCAAAAGACACAACCAAATGTTCATCAAACAGCTCTTCCTCTGTGACCACGAAATGCATAGTTGCAGTGCAAGAAAAAGGTGTCCTGCCTCCATCGGTGACCATCACCTTAATCTCTAAAGAGGCTCCTTGTTTGTGACTTAAACTGTGTTTCAATGCGATCACACCTGTGGTTCTGTTTATAAAGAACATCCTCTCATGGTCTTCAAGCAGGCTGAAGGAAAGCTTACTGTTCACACCGTCGTCCAAGTCGTGGGCTTTGACCGCGACCGCAACGTAACCGGCTGGAGCATTGTGGGATAGAGGCAAAAGTGTGGAGCCGTTGATCAAAACAGGATGAGTTATAAAAGGTGCATTGTCATTTTCATCCACTATTTTGACTTTTACCATCGCAGTGCTTGACCGAGGAGGCGAGCCTCCATCGCTAGCCTCAATGCCAACTTCGATTTGCTTCAGATATTCATAATCCAGAGACTGTAGTGTGTACAAAGAGCCAGAAATGGGGTGTATTGAAACATAAGAGCTTAGGGAAGCCCCGTCAACTTCGTTATCAATAAGTTTGTACGTTACTTGTCCATTTGCACCGTCATCTGAATCACGTGCGACTAACGTTGCAATATAAGAACCTGGTTCTTTATTTTCCATGAATGAAATTTCATACACTGGTTTACTGAACAGCGGAGCGTTGTCGTTTTCGTCGCTTACCCTGATGGTGTATTGTCTCGAGGTGATGAAACGAGGAGAACCCAAATCCTCAGCAACTACAGTCATGTTGTACTCTTGAATCTTTTCTCTGTCCAAAGGAGCTGTCGTGACGATCATAAATGTGTCGCCGTAAGCCTGCTTGAGTTTAAAATGCTCGTGTCCGCTCAGACTCACGTGCATGTCTCCGTTGGTCCCGGAGTCTCTGTCCGTGGTGCTGATGAGAGCGACGAAACTTTCCACCGCTGCCGCTTCCGTGATGTACGCCACGCCCTCGCTCGCGGATGCCATCGGCTTGATGTGGATTTCGGGAGCATTGTCGTTGACATCCACAACCTCAACGGTGACTTTAGCAGCGGACGGAACGGAGTTGACGCCTAAATCGTATGCTTGCACATTCAGCTCGTAGGATGTTTTCGTCTCGTAGTCTACTTGTGATTTAAGAGTCACCGCACCGGTGAACGAGTCGATAGCAAACGTGTCCTTGATTTCATCGGTGACCCCGTCCATAAAACCATAACGCACTTCACCGTTCGCGCCATGGTCGGGATCTGACGCGCAGAGTTTGAGCAAAAGATAACCGATAGGCGCGTCCTCGTAAAGCTCAACTTTAGGGGAATTGAGCTCAAACTGTGGGCTGTTGTCGTTCGAGTCTAAAACGTTTACACGAACTATTACCGAGCCCAGCTTCGGAGGACTTCCGCCGTCACTCGCCGTCACTTTAAGAGTATACGTGTCTTCCTCAGTGTCGAGATCTTTAACCAAGACGAGTTTAGGGTATGCGATGCCGTCCTCTCCCCTCTTTGTCTCGATACTAAAATGGCTGTTTTGAAACATGTGGTAATCTTGAACATAGTTGTTTCCCACATCCAGGTCGTTTGCAGCTTCTAACGGGAACTTTGCGCCCACGGCTACGTTTTCGGAAATCTCGATCTGTATCTCGTTACTTGCAAAGCGAGGCGCGTGGTCGTTGATGTCTCTCACCTGAACCTCGACGTGAATAAGGTGAAACTTTTCTTTCGACACGACCACAACGTCAAAGTTGATGAGGCACAGCGGAGAACGATGGCAGAGGCTTTCCCGGTCCATGCGAGCTCCCACCGTCAAACACCCGTTCTCCTTTCCCATGTGGATCAAAGATTTCTCCTCCTGCATGAAACGGAACACTGCGTTCTGCTGTTCGGATGCGTTGATCTTCAGATCCAACGATAAGTTGCCAATAAATGTCCCAAGTGGGGCTTCCTCGTCTGTGTAATATTTCATGGTTGTGCCACTCGCTGTGCAGAGGGCAACGACGACTAAACTAAAACTGGCGAACAACTGCCTTGCCTCCATGTCTGTACTCTGAGGTGATTCTCAGTAAGTTTTCGTCAAGCGACTACCTACTACTACCTGTTTGTCACTCACTACTGAATTTAAGTGGCTGGTTTATGCAAATGGAAGCTCACATCCACCAGTGGTCTTGCGCGGATTCACCATAAGGTCGTCGCCCACTTTTGTCACCCCACAGGTGTGAACTTTGATTTTTACAAACGGGTTCCTTATGGAGAATTTGCCCGTGTTTTTATATGACCTGTGTTTGGTGTTCGGGTCTGTGGGGCTCTTTCTCAGATCAATGTGTACAAAAAATAATGGAATTTTTTTACAACCTCAGACATTTATGTTTATTCAGGATAAAAGGTTTTTTTCCAAAAGCAAATAGCAAATTTTTCTCTGTTTCCTATGCACTGTGAAGTCTATGTTTTTCACAGTGAAACAAACAGATAATAAATATAGATATGTAATATAATAAAATGTATCATTATAAAAAACGTACATTATATAATATGTTATAGCCTACATGGTATTCTGTATACAGTAATGGCAAATATTAATCATATGCTGTCTGTTTTTCTTATTATTGGAATAAAGTAAACATTTGTAGTATTTTTATTTTAACATTTTGCTAACACCGTGTGCTACTCATATCCTATATCAGAAATCAAAAACAAAAATAGTTTTATTGGCCATGATTGCTCACATAAACAATACATTTGTATTGGTAGTAGAAGCTTTAATATTAACAAATCGTCACCTTGGAATTATAAGGTCCTCAAAGGTCCATCTATATCCAATATTTTTTACAAGCGTCTGCCAAATGAATAAATGTAAATGTAACTTGGTTCCATATTTGTGAGTCCATCAGACAAAGCAGGATCAGGAGGATCCTGAAGTTTTGAAAAAGTCTTAAATTATACAGTATTAAAGGTCAAATGTTTCATTTAAATGATGTGGTCTTAATTACAATAATAAACATTAGCATGTTATGTCAGTCATACATGTCTAGAGAGAAAGCCACTTGTCCCACTTTCTGTGAAATAAGTCAAGTTTCCTCGCTAAAATGAACATATAAACTAGAAAAAATATTATGAAATGCAAAACTATAAAAAATAAATGAAATGCAAAAACTTCAAAGCTCAATATCTCAAAACTCAGAATACAGATAGAATTCCGAGGTGACAAAATATGGACAGAAATTTGTTTAACTCTGTTTAAACTAAACCAAAGGGACTTTGCAAACTTGGGCAATACTGAAATGGGTACATTGTGTAATTTTGCCTGTTGAAAGGGTTTGGGACCAGACAGTCTTTGCCAGATTTAGGGTCTAAACAAAAGGAAAGGTGACAAATGCAGGTTTGTGAGTGCAGAGTGAGCTTTTGACACCATGTGGACCACAGAGCAAGACTGTCAAGTATCAGTCTACCATCTGTCAGTGCTACCATCACACCCATTTGTGTTTAGCACCTAACATTACATCTCAGTGACCAGGGCATGTCGGTAACAAGTTTGTCAACTGTACAAAAAGGACCTTTCTGCTTCATATATATACTGTATATAGGCCTATATATATATATATATATATATATATATATATATGTTCATCAAATATTGTTGAAATAAAAAAGTCAAATAATCTCAATAACATAGGAAAACCTGGACTGCTTGTCACCCTTTTTAACAAATAAATATTTCTCAGGGTATGTTTTATATGTACTCTAAACCATTTTCTAAACAAACATTGACATTGTTATTAAATATAGCAAATTATGTACTTTTCAGCTGAATTTAAAATTCATGAAACAGAGCTGACACTAAAGCTCAGATCACACTGTGATGATTATTAGGTTGTGTGATGGCTGTGAAATGAGGAATTTCTTTAGGAATCGGACATTATAAATAGGAATGAAACATTTTTATCCCTAGACCAGAGAAGTCCTTTCAGATCTTTTTTCTACTATTGTTCATGTAATGGTCTAACCAACATATTCACATTCCACTTTTGGTATTTCAGCAACTGTGACTCATCCCTATATATATTTAAGTATCCTGTCTGATCTTTAGTTCTGAGGTTTTATGCTTGTCAGTCTACATTTCACTTCCCCCCAGTATTTATTCCCAGAAATTATAGTTAATATATTTCCCAATAATTTTCCTTATAGATGGAATCTTTTGCACTTTTAAGCAGTGTTTCAGAGAGGAATGCAGACAAGATGGCATCATTTTGACTGTTTGAGCTAATGTAAAAAGTCGGATCAGTGGCACTACACAGTGACAAATGGGAAGGTGTGAGAGCAGATGGGATGGTGACACGTCAGGACACTCAGTTACTTAACACTTCTGGTAACTAGCGTGTCAATGGGACAGAAGCGCTTATTATTTCAGTTTGATGAATGTTACACTGTTATACCAGACAGGATTTAAGTTAAGCCATATAGTCCTTTGGTAAATTAGGAAATGTAAGTAGCTTTTATAAATGTACCTTAGAAAAAGCATGTTACATCTATGATGTCAATTATGAAAGCTTTAACATGCATGTAGTCGGAGACTAGCCTTATCTGTGATACAGCCAAAAGGTTTTGAAAAAAGTGTACAATTATCTCAAAAAATATATATATATGTATAGGACAGTATTGATACTATAGTAGAAATACAGAAATATAGACACTATAGCTACCATAATGTTAGGAAGCTTACAGGGGCCACCAATAGCATCACAGGACCTCTGCTTCATGTCATCCGGACAGCAAGACATTAAGAAGCATTTTATCATTTCTACAGTATATCATGAGCTTGTTTATTGTGTTTTGCTGCTCCATGACAAATGATCTAGAAATATAATGCTTAAGGTCATTGTCAAAAGTGGGGCTTATAAAAATTAGTAATGTATGAACAAAGGCTTGACAGCTGCTGTAAAATTATTCCTTAATATCATTGTTTAACTATTTTTAGTCTATATGGCTTGATAGCATGCACGCTGTATTTTGTTTGATCAACAAATGTATTAGAAGTGTTCATTAAGTGTTTTAGTAGAGGTGATTTACCAGTTTATTGTATATAACTCATATATATCTGGGCCCGCAAGTGTGCGTTTTATAATAATTATATGTACAATATGATGCACTACAATTTTTTACACAATATTTCAAAAAATCGTAATGGAACTTTCAGACATTCCTAGAATGTGAATGTGTAAAATGTTGGAATCTGTGTTTTGATCACAAATTGTGTGTTTAAACACAACATACGTTATAGCATGAAAGTGCACATACACTGAGCAACCTCAACATAAACAAGCTGGGTGCATTGTCCTGCGAAATAACGTCACTGCCATCAGGGAGTACCACTGTCGTAAAGGAGTGTTACCCACTCCATACCATGAGACGTGTCGTTGAAGAGAGAGATGGTGTGACCATTTGTCTAGACATTACTATATTTACTAATGTTATTTCCTTTCTTGCAAATTTAATTAAAGAAAAACCTAATGATGTGTAAAAAAAAGTTTTTTTCTCAAAACCCAACCAGACTTTACATAAAACCCTATAGCCTACTCTTATACTTATTGTATTAACCCATTTAGGGTTATCTGGTTTGGATTTTTTGTTTTGTAAATTAACCTTACATTTTTACCTTTACTACATAACACAGTGGACAGAAACTGACATTTTAAAACATTTTGTAATCCACAAGGAAGCCTAAAACTGGCAAACATGTTAGAAATACATTTTCATAAACATATCGTAAGTTTTAAAATATTTTGACATAATATTTGTGTTGTGACAGTCAAATAATCCGCACAACCACACACACAACTATTTTAACAAAGAGTTTGGAGAGATGTTATCTTTAAGTCTTTCATCCATGTGAGAGGAGTTTTCCTAGTGGGTAACTCGGTTGACAGTGGTTTCTCGGACACATAAAAAAAGGAAATCACAAGAAAAACTTGTATTTATTTATTTACGTCACCTGTTCAGGGGTTTTATGTTGGTCATATTGCAGTACAAAACATGCCCGTTAGGTGTCAGTATTGTTTATGAAAACAGTTTTTATTTTGCATACCTGCATCACTGGGAGTTTTTAATTCTTCGAAAAGTCTCCCGTACACATAGTTGATCCATCCAGTCATATTTAAGGCGCAAAGGAAGTCTAAATTTAAAAGTGAGTCTGCTTTTCCCTTTTGAGTTTCGCTAGAAAAGAAACTGTAATTGAAAGTAGCCGGGATCGGGTGGAGCAGAGGAATTATGGATTTGGGCGTGAGAAATGCAACATGTGCTATTAAGTGAAAGCTCGGTTTGTTTACACAAGTGGCAGACTGCTGGAAATAAATGTTTATAGGGAATCTAGACTTGGAATACTGAATAAATCATATATCTCAAGTTGATGCATTGAGCATTTAAATCTACGTTAAACATTTAGTCGTTTTACATTTACATCCAGTCATTTAGCAGACGCTTTTACCCAAAAAGATGGATAAAAAAGGTAAACAATGACAGCAATTGGAACAACGTAAGATAACAAAATGCATAAGTGCAGTAAAAGTCTGATAAAGCCTAGCACAGTATACAAAGCTAAGCATTTTTTTTTTACATTTAGTCATTTAGCAGACGCTACAAATGAGGTAAACAATTCGTTCTTTTGTGATTAAGACCATTTTTATTATGTTAATATATTATATATAACATATTTACACGGTATTATTGCTTTACAGTATATTTAAGAAAAGCCGATGCAATTTGCAGTGAGTCTTAGGCTAAACACACAAACAAACTTTTCTACAGTGACCAAACTAAAGAGAAATGTTGAGCAACAGTGTTGTAAATCCCACTAGCATTAAATGACAGTAACACAGCAGATACTGTACGTTATAAAGGGCAATTCTTAAGAAGCTGTTGGAGGGGGGAGGCGGGTTGGAGAGTGGGACGTGACCTTTGGTTGTTGATCACGTAATCTGACTGTTAAATATTGATTTTGGATGGCAGAACAAAGACTAGGAGAACGAAAAGAGAAAGAGAGGGTGGATTTACTAAGCCATTGAAATAAAGCAGACTAACAGAATTGGGAGTAAGAAAGAGAAAAAAGAGAGTAGTCTAAAAGTTATGTTTGACTTTAGCTGAGCTTGTTGAAGAAATCATCCTCTTGTACCACAAGCTTCACATACGTGTACCCTGGTAAGTGTTTTTCTGTTTTCCTATTGGTTTGTGAATGTAAAAGTAGTTCATCTATAGTTTAAAGCAATTCTCCATCTTGCATAACTTTCATTTGAATTATATAGCTTCATTGGAGTTTTGGAATCTAGTGGTTTGAACAGATTGTTTTATGATCTGATATGTTCTTGAGTCTGAGTTATGAAGTTGGATAAGAAAGGTGTTGTGGGTAAACAGAACTGAATGCTCATCCAAGGGAAGTCACATTTATTTACATTTTACATTTATCCAAAGTGACTTACATTGCATTATATTATTTGTTTCTGGATATGCGCAATCCCTGGGATTGAACCCATGACCTTCGTGCCATGCTGTAACCACTGAGCTACAGGAAAGTTAAAGGATGTGATAAAGTGTTCCATGGAAGTGTACACTACACTGCATGTTGTATAATTTAGTCATCTAATGATTTTAGATTTTTCATCATAATTGCCAGCAATAAAAGCAAAGCTGTCACTTTTTAAAAGTTTTTTTACATTTTACCTTTCTCAATACGTGACTTTGTGTACTCACATGGTGTTATTCACTAAAAGAATAGAATAGACTAGACGCTTCATTACTTTTCGATGGTTCAACAACATACAAACGCTATGTGGCCCATTCTGGTAGACCTCTGCAAAGAATCAATAACTGTTGAGTTGTTTTTATTTAATTTAATACTATTAAATGGATAGTTTCCCCCAAAAATAAAAATGCTGACTTTATTTAATCACCTTTGAGTTGTTCCAAATACCAAACAGTTCTTGGACCCCATTGACTACCATAGTAGGAAAATTACTTATCATTATCATTTTTTTGTTCTGTTAAACACAAAAGAAGATATTTTGAAGAATGTAGGACAGCAAAAAGTTCTGTGCGTCTTTTGACTACCATTGTCATTGTTTCTACTATGGTAGTCAATGGGGTCCAAGAACTGTTTGGTTACAAGCATTCGTTCTAATATGTTTCTGTGTTCAACCAAACAAGGAAATGTATACAGATTTGGAACAGCTAGAGAGTAATTCATATACAATAAAATATTAATATAATTTAATTTAAATGTAAATTAAACATAAAATACCTTGTTTTATGATAACCAACTACAGACTGGAAGTTAACGTTGATAAAACAATCTATATTTTAAAGGGGAATTTTTATCACATCTACCAAGATTTTTGGTGAAAAATAACTTATATTTCAGTCTGTTTCTCATATAATGCTATCATGAGTTCAGAAGACTTGGAATATACTGTATTACATTTCAGTAAGGCATAGAGTTTCATATATGCTGCTGCTCTCAACTATCTGGATATCCACACATTTACTGGACATAAGTGTGTGTGTGTGTGTGTGTGTGTGTGTGTGTGTGTGTGTGTCCTGTGGCTAATCCCATGACATTCTTTTTAGGGTTTATTTATGGTATTTCCAGCAGAGGGCTAATCTTAAAAAGACTTTCAATGACATAATTGACATTTGTTTACAGAATTACAGATAATTGATGTTAGATCACCCACTGACAGTACAGATAGACTGAAACAAGGCCTGAGGATGCAGGCTGTCATTATAGAAATGAAGAAATGAGGTAATGAGGTGCACTGCTGAGAGAGAGAGAGAGAGAGAGAGAGAGAGAGAGATTTGTGCCCTCTAGTAAACAATGGACTAATATATTTCAGATCGATCTGGCCGTCTTGTGTGTGTGAGAAGGAAACTCATTTGTTCTTTAGATTTTAAAACACAAGAGGGTGTTTCTTCTGTGCCTGCATGGACGTTTCTATTATTTCCAGCTGTTCGTGTGTGTGCATGTATATGAGTGTGTGTGTGTGCGTGTGTTTAGGATGGAAACTATTACAGAGCTTTGGACTTGTTAGGCACTGAAAGTTGCTTGTATGATTCTGCCCAGAACAGCGTATCAAGACACACACACACACACACACACACACACACACACACACACACACTCAGACTGAGTCACAGAATGAGAGTAAATTGCGAACGCCCCTCTAGCTGTAATTCTCTGCCTCTTTCTTTCTGTTTTTTCCATTCCTGGGAAACTTCTCACAGTAAGTACCAGTCTCGAACTTCTCTTCATATTCTGTCCGCTGTTCTTGTTTGTTTTCAAAGTCTGAATTCGAGTATTATCTACCATTTTTCAGATGTTAGAGCTCAGACAGTGAGAGACATAGAGAAAATGTCCAGTGTTTTGCCAAGCTTTACTTTACTGTCAAGATATTTTCCTGCATGAAATTCTTCCCCACGAGTAGCTGTTGAGCCTGATCTACTAGATTCCTGTCATTCCCGACAGGTAGATCCATTCATTTATTGATTGGGTCTGTAAGGAGGCCCCGCCCACTTTTGCCCGTATCACCCCTTTTATGCAACATGACTACTACAAATAAAACAATTTATCAACATTAAATGTAAATTTGAGATAAATCGTATTTTATTATGATACGAGAGACCGAACACAACAAATAAGCATTAGATATCTTGGATATTTCTTTCCCCCGTGGAAATGAATAGGATTTGTTTCTCTCCACACACTAAACCACACTTTCAGCAAAAATAGCATATTGTTTCTTTTGATAGATGAAAGTCTTGTTTTGTCATTCTCTGGGTTGTCATTTATCCAGACACATTTATGCCCAGTGGTTTTAAGATGTTCTAAATGTTAAAGTAAACTACTGAGTGTTTTAACAGACCTACTGTATAACCGCTTGTCAAGGGTAAATATTTACCTCTGTGGTGAACCATATTTCCTCTTATGCAATTCTGAGTCATGCCAGTTGTGATGTCATTTCTGCCGTAGTTAGTCTGCATTCAGATTTAACCTGTGAGTGTTTGGCAACATTTTGTGGATATTGATGCAACATGTTGTGTATAGTGACTCTAGAATTACTTAGTCATCACCAAAATTAAAAACAATAAAAAGGATTGCAGAACAGGCCTTGTGTCTGTCTTTATAATAGTGTCTAGTTTATGTCTCAATATTTTTGTAACTATTTATCAAACTATATTTCAATTAATGGAAATATTGTTTTCATTAACAATAAGAATGTTGTTCTGTTCCTCTCCACTCTTATTTGTTCGTCTCACATGCTCACTACTCTTTACACTGTCAGTGTATTTTTCTGTTTTTGTGATCGTATGGATGTTCAGGCTGGTAGTCTAGTCTGCAAAAATGGTTCTGCCCATAACTGCACACACAAACACACTCGCTGTAAGATTATACCATTTAAGAATGGTTTGCACTACCAAGCCAAACCACTGAATTATTAAGTACTAACTGCCTTTCCAACATACTGGACAGACTGATGGAAATTCACACACATGAAAAGGGTTCAGTTAGCACAGTCGAAAATAATGAAAATAAAGAAAAAATATTTAATAAGTGTGGTAATAGGCTACTAATATGTTTTTGACTTTTAAAAATACATTTTTAGCAGATAAATTATTACTTATCAATAAGCTAAATTTTTAGAAATTGAGAAAGCTGAATATATAAGATGTTAGAATACACTCTTAAAAATAAAGGTGCTTCGAAAGGTTCTTTGATGCCATAGAAGAACCTTTTGTTTCTATAAAGAACCTTTAACATCTGAAGAACCTTTCTGTTTCACAAAAGGTTCTTTGTGATGAAAAAAGGTTCTTCAGATTATAAAAAAGTAAGAAAGATATGGTTCTTTAAAGAACCTTAGGCTGAATGGTTCTTTGTGGAACCAAAAAAGGTTCTTCTATGGTATCGCTGTGAAGAACCTTTTAAGCACCTTTATTTTTAAGAGTGTAGTCTGTTAGAATAGGACAATATTTGGCCGATATATAACTATTTGAAACTCTTGAATCTGAGGGTGCAAAAAAAAAAATCGAAATATTGAGAAAATCAACCCAAGTTGTTAATCAGAGGCGCTGTAGCAGAAGAAACAGGTTTGTTTTAACGCTCTCTATTGGCTTACAGCTGTAATGACATTGTGGAGAGAAGATGAACCCGAAAGCAGAATTTCTAATCTTCACATATATACCAAACTTGAGTGGGTCATTCCCAAACAGCGGCAGCAGCGAGTGAAGTTTGCAGACGTGTTTTTGTTTGTGATTTTGCTGCATCCACTCACAAAAATAAAGTTTTTATATTTACAAAATATCTTCATGGAATATGAACTTTATTTAATATCCTAATTTTGGCATAAAAGAAAATGTGTTAATTTTGACCCAAGCAATGCAGGACGGGGCGTGTTCCTGTTGCGTAGAAGTGTGTTTTGTTATCGATTTCAAATAACAACAACAGTTTTCAGAAATCGCTTAAAGAACAAATCTTTCTTGGCACATTTGTTAAACTTTCTGTGGTTAAAAAAGCTGACACAGCAACATAATCAAATAAAAGATTATGGATGAGACATTAAATTACAATCCTGGAAAACTGCTTCCATGCGACCTGGTATTTAAATGTGGATTAGATGAGATTGTTTAGACAGTCCAAACCTTGTCTGGTTTTGTTCGAAAACTCACAAGGGCGAGGGAGTCAGTCATAAAATGTGTCAAACATCAAAGGCACTTTTTATCCGCTTATTATTCGAACCATTCTCAATCTTATCTAATTCTAACCAGCACAATATTAAACTAATCTCTGTCGATGTGTCATACAGCTATCTTATCAAGTTACTAAGAACTGAACACACATGTCTGGTAGATGAAAACGTAAATGATTCAGCAACACGTGCATTTTTGCAATGCAAACCAAAATATTTGAAATAAATGAAATTCCTCATTTAAATTGGCTATCTATATGTTACTTGTGTTTAATCGTGGACAATCTCCTCAGTTCACGGTCCCTGTTTATTTGTTGATTCCCTGTTTCATTCCAAGAATTTATATGGTCAGGATTTTTTCATATAAAGGAAATCTGTTCTGCTCTCTTGTTGGCCATGTATGGCCAGACGCACAGAATGAGCAGCTCAAAGAAAAGCAGTCGCCGCAGTGATGAATTGAAGGACAGAACAGAACAGAAGCGAGGAGGTGGATAAGAGCTCGAGTGTTTGGAGGTGGATGGTTCACGAGTTTTTAACTCCGTGCTGTGAAATATCACCTCAAAGTCACAAAAGGCTGACTGCCTATTGAAACTCTCTTTAGTGAAGGCAGCCAAAAGTAAGTCTGGTCTTTTAACACAGTCTACACGTTACCACGGCAACCTGTGTCAGCTGGGAAGTCCTTTAGTGGTAGAGCGAGAAGCGAGGAGAGAGAGAGCACATGTGTGTGTGTGTGTGTGTGTGTGTGTGTGTGTGTCAGTATGTGAGACTGTGAGACTTCACAGAGGCTAAATAGACAGAAGCGAGTGAGCGAGCGGGAGACATAGAGAGAATACTGACTGTGACGGCACACACACACACACAGAGAGAGAGAGATATATATATATAGAGAGAGAGAGAGAGAGAGAGAGAGAGAGAGAGAGAGAGGGAGAGAGAGGGAGGGAGGGAGCAGGTTGAACCTGAAAAGTTATTTTCCCCATAGCAGACCAACCCATGCTTTGGGAATTGTGTGTCGTCGTGAGAAATCTGTGTGTGTAAGCACCGGTGAGTTGATTTTTCCATCAGGTTTACTGCTCACACTGTTAAACGCTGTTAAATAAACAAGTTATTTATTCATGCAGTTCATTCATTGTTTTAGTGCCGACTTTGCTGAAGTTGTTTAAAAGTGGTAGCACACAATACTTCTAAAGCTGATTCAGAGTTGACATTGATGGATTTGGAGTGTTTGGTGGGTTTTTAAAACAGTGAGAGACGGAAATGAGTGTACGTGTTGCAGAAGTGCTGGAATATTTGTTTGTGTAAATTCGTATAATTTGGTGCTTTTGGTATTAGATTAGATTAGATTCAACTTTATTGTCATTACACATGTACAAGTACAAGGCAACGAAATGCAGTTTAGGTCTAACCACGTATAAAGTGGTTTATAGTTGTTGTATGCTCATAACTTGTTCTGTGTGCTGATAATGTTTTGTTAATAGGTTTTTGTTGTACATTTTATTCATTACAGTACACATTATACATTATACATACATTACATCATCAATTTGTGTACTTTAGAAATAGTTTAATTAATTCTGAAGTTATCTGATGTAGTGCATATGGATTCATTTGTCTAAAACCATTGGCTTTTTGTTCAAATGACGGCATGCGCTTAAGCTGTTATGGACTCAGCAAGTCCATGCAAAATCTGATTATGTCAGCATGATTTCTGAATATTCCAAAGAGCATCTTGGGTGAAAATCAGAACTTTCACACTGTAGTTAATATGCACAATGCATGCCACACATTTACTTACATACATTTAATCGGTGAACTATAAATGCTTTTGTTTTACAGCATGGTTTGCAATAATCCGAAGTTATCACTTTCTGTTTTCTAGTTTTTAATAAGAACCCCACATTTTAAATATGGCCTTAGAGTTTTGCTAGTAGAGTGCCTTTGAGTTTTTTCATTTACGGGGCTTTTAATTTTAAATTGTATGTCCTTCCGAAACCTCGGATGTCCAAATTCACAGTTTTTTAGTGGAGGAACTCTGTACTGTTCAAATGATTAAATACTGTGTTGTCAAAGCAAGGTTTTTAAGTTTGCTAAAATTAAAACTTTGAAAATAGTTTAATATAATTTTTTATATAATTTTGCCCTAAAAATGACTAGAAAAAGAAAAAATTTAAATGTTGCCTCAGCAATAAACTGAAATACGTTTAAGGCACTAAAAGTATTCTTACATGGCAACATAAAAAAATAAATGATAAAATGACAAATGCAAACAAAATGGCAAAAAATGAAACTAAAATGAACATAAAAACTAAAAATCTGAAAATAAAAGCTAATTTAAAATATGAATAAAACTAAAAACAAAACTATTATAACTCTGTGTCAAAGTTGACAAGCACTTTTTAAGACTTTTTATTAGTTCGATATTTGCAAAACCCAATGACAAACATAAAGGGTGACTAATAATAATGATTTTGGGCAAAAAATAACAAAATATGGTCACAAAATATGACAAGATACTTTTAATATTTTCTTTTATAAGATATTTATATACTTTAAGGCCGGTCAACTGACAGTCTTTAGAGTTCTTAAAATGTATTGTATTGTATTGATTGTAAATGTATTGAGTAGAACAAGTAAACAAGAATAAGTATGCAAAGTATAACCACAAGGAATCAGCAGTTTGCCAGTCTAACAAATTGCATCAAATCCATACTAGTATTCAATTCAAAGGTGAAGAATTTGAAGGAAAGCTGCTTTCCACAGCCGTATATTCCTTAATAAGTGTATAAATTATGGCCGTGTTTTCTCTTTCCCAAATGATTGAGAGCTGTAATCGTATTAAATGTGTCCTTATTAAATATATGTATTTGCATCTGTCCGTTATCCGGCAAATGAGAACACGTCCATTATAATTCCTCTGGATGAGAGTGTATGACAGATCAAAGGGTGAACCCGTCTGGTCCATCAGTAAGATCACAGCAGCACACACAGATCTCTCTGAGAATACCGTCACATGATGTGTGTCAATGAGCAGCATAAGTGCTTTAGTACATATTACACAGGTCATGTCACAATGCACGTCCTAGCCTCCGATCTGCATCTTTAGGCATAAAGGTACAATAAAACCATTTTGTTCAAAGAGTGATTCGAATCTTCCGAACAGATGTTCAGCAGCCTCCACGCTTTATAGCCGTTGATTTTAAGATATGTCCTTATCTTGAGGAAGAGCTGGTTTTGGCTCATGGTTGTAAAATTGTTTGTGGGGTCCATCCTCTTCTGTGAGCTGAGGACCATACATGGAGATCAGATGGACCTGTGTGTGATTAATGTTTGTATCATGCAATAACAGCAGATTGTAAACAGACACACGGCAGGGCCTTGTATGGTGCCTGTTCACATTCAGGAAGAGGCAGAAAGAGCGAGCGAGCGAGCTGAAGGAATGAGTAAGACCAGTTTAAAGGATTATTGGAGGTTTGCGTTGTTCTGTTGTTTTGATGTTTTAAGCCATTCCTCTTTTCAGATCCATACATGTGTGTATATGCTTAAACAGGACAGAAACAGATACGGCGTCGTCTTGTCCGTTCACCCTCATTTGAAAAACAAAGTGGCTAAAGATTTATGTCTCATTCAAATGTGATCAGATAAATTGAAAATGTAGCTGATGTATGGTGATAAGAACAAGTATTTATACACTCATTCGTACACTTCACAGTTAATCCTGAACAAGTTTGATAGAGACATTTTACAGATCCATTGAGAAAAAAACTGTAAAAAAAAAAAAAAAAGATGAGCTCCAGACTAGATTTTCATTAGGAACACACATTTTAATATCTTCAAAACGTTTTGGCCAACCTGGATATGTTTTATGCCCGAAGACCCAACGCTGACCTAAACCACACTTTTTTTACATTATCCTTAATCCTTTTCCGGCAGAATATGGTTTCAGTGGTCATACCTGATCAGTTGATTCACTCAAAACTGAATGGGTTGAGGGGTTTTGAGGTTGATTTTGTGCCTGATTTTGGGAACAGACAAGTGCTGCTCATTTTTTCATTGTAGATGACCTGGCTGTAGGCCACCTGTAGGACTGGGTTGGGATAAATGCAGTGCCGGGACTGTACTGGGTGCTAGTGTGGGATATCTGAATTTGTGGGTGGCTACCAGTAGTGAAAAGTGTTGCAGGTGGCCAATAGGCAACAGCTGAAGCCTTGATATGGCAAGAGCATATCATGTAAAAATCCCATAAAAAACACACTTTTCTGGGAGAAATAAACAGTTTTTCCCTGTAAAATTATATGCTTTTTTTACATTATATGTGAAAAATCAGTAAAAAATAATTACAGGAAAAATTATGTAAAATGCAGTGTACCTTAAGGAGGTGGTAAGGTTGAACAGTAAGGAACTGATGGTATACAGAGCAGATATTAGCAGAGAGATCCATTGCCGGAACTAAACATGTCAAATAAGGTCGTCGTGATTGGAGTTACCTCTGATTCAAAGGATGTACAGTAATTCTGTATATAAACGTTAAATACAAGACATTAGTCATCTTGAAAGGGTACTGTACTGTATACTGTATATTCTGATATATTTATATAAACTACATGACAGAATGATCCGTCTGTTTTAATGCAACGAACAAACCAGCCCACACACAGGATGTTTTCCAAATATTGAATGGGATGCATGAGATTTATTTAATCACTCATTGGGATGAAGCATGTAAGCATTCTTGTTGGTCATCTGGGGCTTACCAATATGGTCAAAAAATGAAAGTACTATACATGCTTTCCACTGACTAATGGTTATCCTTTTATCGGTTACTGTTATTTTGAAGGAATTTATTATGAATAAATATTTATTATGAATCCTCAGTTTTTCTTCGGCAGGTGTTAAAGTGATAGTGAAATTCTGTCATTATTTACTCCCCTCAAACCTGTGTGACTTTCTTTTTGCTGCAGAACACAAAAGAAGATATTTTAGATAGAATGTTGTTAACCAGCACCCATTCACTTGGTTTGGTGTTTTTATTGAAAGTGAATGGGTCCCGCCACTGTTACCAACATTCTAAAATATCTTCTTTTGTGTTCTGCAGAAGTCACACAGGTTTGAAATGACAAGAAGGCAAATGACAAAAATGTTCATTTAATAGTTTGATTGACTGACCGAAGGTCACATGAGGTTTTATCTTTGCCGTAGCTATTGTGTATACGATAAACCCTCTGTAGTTTAACTCGTGTGAAAAGCAGAACCGTTTAGCCTCAAACTGACCCGTGCATCCTTTAACCTTTGGACAATGACGTCATGATCCAAACTATCATTGACATGACAAATGAACTTTACCATACTATTTCCCCCCCTTGATAATCCAGTAGTGTGCATGTTCAGGGTGCTAATATCGCTTTGACTGATCACTTACAGAAACTAGATATGTAGGATACTAGATGTGCTTGAAACTAACAGTTAAACAAACAGGCCTTGATGATTATTTTCTATAAAGCAATAATGGTTTTTCTTTATCTTATCAAGCTCTCAGATGACAGCTGTCACAAGTCATTAGCTTTATAAATTTTATATTCAGTTCACGTTGACCAAAATCCCATAACGTGTTGATAACAGATAAGTTGTGCTAACACACTTTGAGTCACTGGTGGCCAAAGAGCATCTATAAAAACGTATCACACCAGCCATAAAGCATGTGACTCATGCTTATGTAAGAGTCGTATAGAGTGCCATGGGGATGAATTATTTTGTAGGCCAATCCGGAAGTTAGCGCCGCACTGGTTCCTTTGACCTTAAGCCTATGGATTTTTCCTTGGACTTTTGGATAATCGCAATAATAACAAAAGTTTATAATACTTACACATTGAATCTATATCTTAACAAATTAACACACATTTGTTACTTTTAAAGCCTTCAAATCGACAGAAGTAAAAAGCTAACATGAGGCTATGAACAGACTACACTACGGTCGTTGACATCAACATCACCACCACCAAACCTCCAATAACTCTTTTAAACTTTACTAAAAACATTTGTGAATGAACCCCCATACATGTTTTTAAAGATTTGTGTGCATGTTGAGATTATAGTCTGTAGTCGCATTTAGCAACTTGTTAGCAACCGCCGTTTTAAGACGAAAGACTTACTGGTTTGTTTTATATTGTAGAATAAAACCTGAAACTATTTAGTGGTTTTGTTTAGCCATTTAACCAAAACCCCATTCAAAAAATCCATAGACTTTAGGGCAATGGAACCAGAAGTGCTCAAATGCTAACTTGCTTCCGGGTTTCGCTTACAAAAATACGTCATCCCTGCAGGGCTCTCTTTTCTTTCCTTGCTGATGTCAGTGGATCTGCAGAGTGGAATTTGTTCAGGAATATCCCATTTGGTCACTCCCTATACTGGACACAGGGGATGTTTCCTGTGGAACTATTTATTTCACTTTTGGAAAAATCCTTCCCACAGAGAGTTGGGATGTAGATTGTTATCAGTGCTATTTAAAGAGGAAATCAAAGTGAGGACATCAAATGCTGTAATTTGGTTCTTAAAATGTTATCTCTAAATAAAACCATCTGGAGGCGGTTGGAAACATCAGCGAATGTGTTTGACACCAGGAAAGTTCCAAAGATGGTAAAACACACTAACTGCAGTAACACTGTAACTGAGTAAAAAGTCTTTTTTGCTTTTTGTGGGTAACTGTTTTGACTGAATCTAAACATAGTTCATAGTAGTAGTATTGATAGCATAAGCATATGAATGGACGATGTGTTGTGTTGTTTTGAAATGAGAACACAAAACATAGGAAAGTTTGTGGTATTTGGTGTTTTTTATCATTTGACCACCGTAACACAATAGCCTAAACCATCATTTCACCTTGAGCTTATACACATGCACACATGTATGCATTAATATATACAAATGTGTCATGACACGTGCAAATGATTAAACCACAGTTGTTAACTTATTGACCTCTCCAGTCTAGCAGAAATTCATCAGCCAAACGTTTGTGTCCTAAATAAACCTGTACTCTTCACATATGGTACGCATGTTTGCTGCTCGGAGCAAAATGTTTTAGCACTTAATACTGTCGGTGCCGGAACTCATAGTGGCCCGTAAAGAGCAGAACCCTGATAATGGATTTTTATTGATGTGCAACAGACTTCCTGCCAGTCTGCACTTATAAAACAAGATAAAACGCGTGAATTACTTGCCGACAAACTGATTTTTACGCTGCACTTTCTCTCATCTGACAGTTAACGTTTCTAAACATCACAACGTCACTTTAAGACAGCACAAAAAGCACAAGCTAATCTGATTAGCTACCGCAGATTGTCCTGGAGTCATGTGATGGTTGTGTTTTTAAAGGTCCAGTTTATACATTTTGGCGACATCTAGCGGTGAGGTTGTGAACTGCAAGCAACGACTCACCCCACCTCTCACCCCTCCCTTTCAAAGCACTACGGTGGCTGACACACGACAAAGATGTTGTCACGTTTTGCTTCGTAACATATTTAACATATTTAGGAAATGCAGAGCGGTTTTCCGTTTAGGGCTACTGTAGAAACAACATGGAGAATTCCATGTAAGGGGACCCGCAGTGTATGTAGATAGAAATAACTAATTCTAAAGAAATAAAAACATAACGCTTCATTACGTAAGGTATAGTGTATATTATATTGCATTTCTGTCAATAGAACCTCCTTAATATTACACATTACACCTTTAAGAAAGAAGTTTTGTTTGAATTTTAGAATTGTAGATTTTAGATCTTCATTTTCCATTCATTTATAGATATAGTCTGTATGTTATGTTCTATTCATTTATTGTTGACTTATTTTTGATCTGACAGATGCTTTTGGTCGATATTGGTGGTTCTTCAGACATGAGGTAGAATTATTACTGTACGACCGCCATGGGTTCGATTTCCAGGGAACACACCTTCTGACAAAAACGTGTAGCTTAAATGTGAAAAGTCACTTTGGATAAAATCGTCTGCCAGTGGACCAGATCTCAAGGCATCAAAAGTCTTATCCCCACTCGAAAAATACAGTGCAGGTGACAAACATATGGAGCATTGAAGAGATGATGCAGGATAGGCTTGTGGTTTCTGTCTATGTGCCAGTGACCTCAGAGTTCTGGGAAGTGTGTCTGATGTCACAGCCAAGTTTACAAGCTCCTAAAAAGTGACAATTCCCACTCAAGTCCTACTACACCAGTACTCCTGAAAGCTGTTTTTAGATATGGACGCATACCCCATCCAGCATACATTGCAGTCTTACAAGGACAAATCAAACCAGCTCTCAGATGAATGTTGCTTTTATGGAGCGTTCAAAACAAACAACGGTAATGCTCGGTGTGTTTTGTGGAGGAATCTGAACATATTTGACCGTATTAGGATGTGTTTCATGATCTCTGTTCTGGAGAGAATGTTGTGGAGTGATGTGCTGTTTCGCTCTCTCTCTCTCTCTCTCTCTCTCTCTCAGTTGTCACCCAACAGCGTAAGCCGACTAGTCTACAGGCCCATACACATATACAGTATTATCACACACCCACACACACACATTGGCTGTGTTTGTCTTCTCCATACTGTACATCCGGACACTTACAGCGGCGAACATTAAGCAAACACTCCCTCCATTCACAATGGCAGCTCTTCGGAACTGGGTATTGAGTTTTTAATCTAGCTTTCCGTTGACTTGATGTAATACTTGACAAAGAAAGCTTGTCTGCAACAAAGGCTTTTTATATTTATAAATGTAAAAACAGGCTAGAGGTTGGGCGGACTTGTACTGTATAGTTGGAAACATGAATGGCCATAGTGTTCAATTGAACGAGTTAAAATCCTAGGCCTTTCACAAACTGAATCAAATTGACTTTTGAAGATCATCAATGATTTGTTTCTAACATACTGAAATGTCAAAAGCAGATGTTGTGCTTATATGCGTCACATGACCTAATGAAAATGAATGGAAGATATCTGCTAGGTTTGACACTTTGCTGTTAGGATATTTGGTGTCTGTCATCTGTAAGCATGAAAGCTGTTTGGTTTTCTTTCTTTTCTTGTTTTTTTGTTTAATAACGTTTAAAGGAATAGTTTCTTCTGTGGTACACAAAAGGTTTAGCAGCCAATGTAATATCCTGCACTTGCTTATTGCACTTCTGGTTAGACCTAAACTACATTTTGTTGCCTTGTACTTGTACATGTCTAATGACAATAAAGTTGAATCTAATCTAATCTAATGTAATATGCGCCTGTTTTCATCTATTCCCAGAATTTAAAGGGATATTACATTCACTGTGACTTTTTTCTGCTGCAGAACACAAAAGAAGATATTTTAAAGAGCGTAGATAACCAAACAACACAGGCCCCCATTGACTTCCATTTTATGAACACAAAACGATTAAGACATTTCTCAAAATATCTTCTTTTGTGTTTCATATATAGAAGAAAAAGTCATTTACAGGTTTTAAACATCATGAAGGTGAAAACATGATGACAGAATGTTTAATTTTGAGTTTATTTTTAAATAACAGATTGATAGATTCATGCAAAGAAGCACAGATATATGCAGCCCACGCGCACGCACGCACGCACACACACACGTGTTGGTGTGTGAGGTCCTCACATACTGAGATGTCATTGTGTATCACACACACACACACACACACACACACACACACACACACACACACACACACACACACACTCAATTGTTGCTCTCTCTCTCTCTTATGTAATAGAGCTCATTCAATAGTGTTGACTCATCTGGGGCAGGGGAATGAGAGAACAAGAGAAAAATAGAAAATGAACAAACCCATAATCCCAGTGTTCATAGCATTGGACGCTGCGTTCAGGAAACTGACGATCATCACATATGGAAAACACATCCGAGTACATTACAAGCGTTTGGCTCATGGTAACACTCTCAGGCCGGAAAGAACTGATGTCAGATGGAAAGCTTAAGTCACATAAACTTTTAATGTGTAGGACAGTGCACCGGTTGCTACGCTGACCCAGTGCTTTTTTGTGGTATTTAAGTCTATCTATCTATCTATCTATCTATCTGTCTGTCTGTCTGTCTGTCTGTCTGTCTGTCTGTCTGTCTGTCTATCTATCTATCTATCTATCTATCTATCTATCTATCTATCTATCTATCTATCTATCTATCTATCTATCTATCTATCTATCTATCTATCTGTACAGCCACAGAAAAAAAATGTAAGCAGCATTTCTAGATGTATTGTGACCATTCCAGTCCAGCATCTGTTGAATTTCGACAAAATGAAACATGACATAAAGTCATCCAACGGCAATGTGAAAGACCGACAGCATGACAAGACACATGAAAACTGGGATTGAAAATCAAGGTTATCACATAAAAAAATCTATTTTTAACATTTCCTCAATATATTTTTGTTGTATTGCTTAAAAAGTAAACATGAACTTGTTTTCTTTGCAGTTTTTGATGTCTGACAAAATACAAAGCATCTTTTCTGTTTTTTGACCTGTTTCTCCAGCTTTCATTTTCTGTAAATAAATAGAAACAATCTTTTTATTCGTAATTTGGAGGAATTATTGTTAGTAGTTCCCAGAATGAAACAAAAATGGTCATACAATGTATTTTTGGCTATTACTACAAATGTTCTCATGCTACTTAAGGTTTTGTGATCCAGGGTCACAAATATGTATGTATATCTACCTTTCTTAAACTGTAGAACACAAAACACCACACTTTGTTACTTCACACCGCTGAAACTTCATAGAATTTCAATTAGAAGTCTTCTCAAAACAAGTGCATTTGAAATCAAGCATTTAAGGATACTTTATTGGGATTTTAACTCTGCTTTATTGCATTATCTTCTGGTGTTTTCTTTTAGGAATTGAGATCTGAAAGACTAGGACGCTTGCAGATGACATGCAGTCTCAGGTATAACATGCGCTGTCACTGTGTTGTCTCTTTGCATGCAACTATAAGCTAGTATTTCAAACGTCTTATATGTTATTTATGTACTTGATTATAAATCCTGAATCACTTCTTAAACTTCAAAACATTTCAGCATCTCTTCAATTATTCACAGCAAGCTTTCAGCATTTTGCAGCTATTTTGCGCTTGTGTTACTTACGATCATTGGCAATTGCCATGTTGTCCAGCATCACCTTTAAAGATGCCCTGGAAACACCGAAAGAAAGAAATGTTAAAAACAGCCTCTAACACAATGACAGAGAGCTATTTATGGACTGGACTTGGATTTCCATGAAAAAGCCGCCCTGGTCCTTGTTCTCCCCCGGCTCACAAAGCATCTCCGTGATTTACCAAGCTACAGTTTCACCCTCTGTGAGAACACCGGGATCTTCCCATGACCTCTAGAGTTCAAATGGAGGGAGGACGCATTATTTAGGTCACAGCGAGAGAAGCGTGTGAGGGATGGTGGGGTTCAAATCCAGAGGGGGGAGGAAATGAGGGAATAGGTACAGAAAACACAAATAAAGCACTTTTGGCCTGGACTAAAGAGTCCAAAAATCACCATAATTGAACTAAACTGTATATGAACATATTATTTCAGTAGTATTGTTAGCATTAAAAACGCTGTCATTGAATAAATCATATCTGTCTCTGTTATCGCAGAAGAGAATCGAGGTGCACGACCATTTGAATGGCGCAAGGATCATATTTTCAGACGAAGCTCTTCCCGGCGGAGGAGCACGGCAGCACTTCGTGACTCCAGATATGACCCAAGACGTAGTTGTCATCTCTCCTGGTTTGCCCACACCTCCCTTAAGTCCATTCCACAACAGTTTCACCGCTGTGTCACCTCCACAAAAGGCAAGAGCACGCAGAACACATTAGCATTATTATGGTAATGAATGGATTCCAAACATTTTGTTTGTGCCGTGTATTTGGAGCATGGATTTTAAACGCTGCTTAAATACCCACATTATGAAACTAAAGGGCGTTTATTCAGCAACTATGACTTTACAGTAAGGAAATGTGTGCAGACACATAATGTATATAATGCTGCCCCCTTGTGGCGTTTAAATAAATTACGGGACTTATGAAATCTGTTTACTGTGTGCGGTTTTACGCAGCGATGCTTTTCTTGTTAAGGTGTATACAAACTTCAAACAGTATTCTATTTACTGAGAATTTATAATGTGTGAATATACACTACCGGTCAAGTTATTTGTTCATATTATTTCCACATTTATAATTTATTTATAATAATAACAAACTCTTCAAAATTATGAAATAAAAGAAAGAGAACTACGGGTATTATGTTGTTACTTAAAAATAAATGAAAACATGTTATATTTAATTATATTTAGTGTAGTCACCTTTTTACTAGAACTAAACATTTAAACGAACACCTCAGATCAAACGTTTTTTTAATAATGAGAAACATTTTGCAAATGTCCAATAAACTTTTGACTGGTAGTGTATAATAGATTAAAATTTATATCAAAACAAGTGGCATTTATTTTAAATCTAGCAACATTTTAAAACCAAAATTTTGACAACAAGTTGTGTAGGTAAATAGATATACTGACATAGTGGACATTTATTTTGGACATTGTCTATTCATACATTCATTAAGATTCATATGTCACCTGCTGGTGTTTTGCAATTCTATTCCACGAATCTAATGTAAAGACATTAAAGCACCTTGTCATCATTCACCCTCAGATTGTTCCAAACCTGTTTAAATATCTTTGTTCTGCTGAACACAGAGAAAGATATTTGTCAGTAACCAAACAGATCTCATCCCCCATTTACTGCCATAGTAGGGAAAATAAATACTATGGGAGTCAATAGGGGATGAGATCTGTTTAGTTACTAACATTCTTCTAAATATCTTCCTTTGTGTTTATGAGAACAAAGAAATGTATAAAGGTTTGGAACAATCTGAGGGTGAGTAAATGATGACAGAATTTTCATTTTTGGGTGCACTGTCCCTTTACATTCTAAAGTAGATGGTATTTTTTACATGTATTAACTTAATTTGTATTGGTATAATCAAATATTACAGATAAAATGCCATCTGAGAATAAATATTTCATAAATGTATTTGTTTATTCAAACATGGTTCTCATATATTTGTGGCTGTATGCTGACAGGATGCTGAGGTCAATGGATTCTCGCCACGCAGTTTCGGATCCTACTATGGTCCAACTCAGACAAACGGTAAATCGACAATCACAATACAATTTTGTAGTAATGGGTGGATGTTACGTGTGGACGCGTTGTTGATGTTGTGGTTTTCTATATTCTGAGAGCATTTGTGTTGTTTTTCTCAGCTGGATTATCAAACGGTGGAAGCTCTGTCACGTTACCTCGGACGTCTGCCTCACGAGAAGAGCGGCTGATAAAGTTTTCCGGAATTGGTCCTGTAGATGAGACGGGAATGCCAATCGCATCTCGATCTGTGAGTCTCCACACAACGTACAGTACAGTGAACCACTGCAATCCCACAATTCATTCATGCATGGCCGACACACCTCAGTGCAAAACTATAGTTCAGCTCAGAGAATGAGTCAGGAAATGAAATATATATCAAGACTCTCTAAATAAGCAATTGAGCCAGATAGAATATTGTTAAATATATTGCATTTGTTTTGATTTTATTTGGCTTTTTTTTTTACCAGAGTGTAAACAAGCCTAAGGACTGGTACAGAAGCATGTTCAGACAAATCCACAAGAAACCAGAGGGTATGTGCCTGCTCTCTCTCTCTCTCTCTCTCTCTCTCTCTCTCTCTCTCTCTCTCTCTCTCTCTCTCTCTCTCTCTCTCTCTCTCTCTCTCTCTCTCTCTCTCTCTCTGTTCTCTTGTGTGGAAACAATGAGGAAATTCCTTTCTGTCACAATTTGCCCTGATCCAAAGGGAATAAAACCAAACTCTGGCTAAGACATTTTAGATCTTCTTTCTTTAAAATTGTTGTACCTTTCACCACATGGGGACGGGTGCACAATTGACCCTTTGAAAGTGGAACCTGAGCATTATGAGATTTAGGAAACAGCGCTGTGAGTCCTTTCTGCAGCAAACCTTTTCTATAGGTTTCTATAGATCGATTTTTGAGACGTAGTTTACAAATAATGCTGAACCTGATCTTAGGACAACCAAGAACAGCAATACATGTGGAGCTTTGTTGCACGACATATTACTGTTGAATTTGAGGCAGGTCTACCGCTAACTTCCGTTATATAAAACAAAATAAGCTCTCTGGGATATTTGGCAAGTATCCCGAGTTTCACTACAGCAGTTTGTCAGCAAACAGACTTTATTGAGCGGAACGCTACCAGTTGAGTAATTCTGAGCTGTATAATGTGGCATTACTCAGCCTGCTTTATGTGTTTCCATGGACACATTGCTTGCCACAGACTTATTGAGCTTATAAAGACAATGTAGTTAATAACAGGCTGTCATGTGAGGATCACACACGGTGCATTATCTTATATTATCGTAACATTTGGTCTTTAAATAGTAACATAATTGAACATAATTCAAGTCGTTTAGCCGCTCCTTTATCCAATAGGACATACGGGACATCTTTTAGGATGAATTCCCTCTGAAGCAACCTGGAGTTTAGTGAAGGCTTGTAGACATCTTGTGTGGGCTTCGAACCAACAACCCCGATGCCATGGAAGAACCGTGTTTGGTTGCACAAAGAACCAGTCAAAGGTTCTTTAAAGAACCATCTCTTTCTTACCTTTTTATAATCGTTTTTTTACCACAAAGAACCTTTTGTGAGACAGAAAGGTTCTTGGATGTTCTTTATGGAACCATTTAGACAAAAAAGGTTCTTCTATGGCATCGTGAAGCACCTTTATTTTAAAAGAGTGTACATGACAAATGTATAAATATTCATGTCAATTATTTTTGGTAATAAATATTCAGTTAAACAGCAGAAGTTTAATACGGATTAGTGGCTTACTTTTTTCTAATTTAAATATTTTGTCTTTTTGTCTGTTTTTACTCCTGCAGAGCCTGAAATGGACTGGAGAGAAAGTAAGTGGCTAAACAGTCATATTTAACATTAAAACGTTGTCTGTTTATTTCTTGGCCACTGTGTTAGTTAGCTTAAAGTATAAAGTACCCCAAAAAGATTGAAATTCTGTGTCATTTTAAATCCTGCATGACTTTCTTTCTTCTGCAGAACACAAAAGATGATATTTTGAAGTATGTTGGTAACCATTTACTTCTATTGTTTTGTGTCTATACAATAGAAGTGAACGATGATGCCATTGTTTGGTTCCCAACATTCTTCAGAATATCTTCTTTTGTGTTCTGCAGTCATTTATGATTAAAATCACAAGAGGGGAGTAAGTGATGTACTTTGGTACATATACTAAATATAAAATGAGTGGTGAGAACTGAAAAGGAGAAGCACCAATATGGAGCTGGAAATCTGAAGGGTCTGGAGTAAATCTGTATAAAGGAATTGTTTTTGATCTCTTGTCAGATGTTCTCCAAACTTATTAGGCATTATAGGTGAAGACTCAGAGCACAAAGAATGTTGCAAAAAGTATTGAGTAAAAGGGTTTGATTTATGAGCAATGTGTATTAGAAAAACATTTATTTCATAATGAGTTTTGTAAGTGTTTTAAATAAAAGATCAAAAGGCTTAATGATGCAGATTTATTTTCACATCCTGGTCATATTTACCTACACTGTAAAGGCTTTTTTTTTAAATGCAGATTTAAACAGATTTTTATGTACTTTTTAAATACAAAAAAGCTAATTTACAAGAAAAACTGCGAAAATATATTTTTTTTACATTTTATTTCTGGCGCCACCTTTTTTAAGTAGATTTTCTTTTACAATTTATTTTAAAATATGGTAAAAAAACTGTAAAATTACAGAAAAAGACTAGAAAAATTGGGAGATTCATTTCTTTTATATATCCTTATATCCTGTAAATTTACAGCAAAAAAATGTACTTTACAGTATATTTCTATCAGTGTTTCTTTTACAGATTTTTTTTACAGTGTAGGGTTTGAATAATTTCGAGCTCAACTGTACATTTTCAGTGATATTAATAATATTTTTTTTCTTTAACTGTCTGTAGGAAACCCGTCATCTTCACCTCCACCAGATTCTTCCCAGCAGGACGGGCATTGCCAGCAGGACCACTTCACCCTCACCCAGCATGGAGCCCTGCCTGACTGGTGAGTGAGAGAGAGAGAGAGAGAGAGAGAGAGAGAGAGAGAAAATACAACACCAGGCAGGTTAGGATCTGTTGCTACATGAACCAACAATGACTGCATAGTAAAGTCACTCTGTTTGTGTGTATGGGGTTGTGTTAAAGGGCGGATCTGGATGACATAGGGAAGCACCCAGAACCCAAGAGTATTTTTGACTTTGAGCCTGGTAAAGGGGTACCGGTGGAGAACCATACTCAGGTAAGAGACAGCTGCTGGACTGCATCCAACCATCACAATCTTTTAAAACACAAACATCTTATTTTAACAACAACAACAACAACAAAATTAAAGTCGTTTTAGTTTTTAACTTATAAACAGAATGTATGTGTGATGATATTGTCTGTGTAAAAAAAAGATGAAAACCAACTGTATGTTTTTACAGTCAAATATGTTTTTTTATTTTAGATCTTACAGAGCATTATTGTGGCTGTTGAAAGCCTGACTTTGTTACTTTCTGTGGCATTTAGTGAGTGGGCTACACTGGATTCCACAAGAACAGTAGTGTAGATGTGGGATAATAATACACAGTATAATACTGTAATGTAACTACAATTACCATGGCTTATATTTAGAGTATTAAGCTTCAGCCATACCTTAAAAAGTCCCTCAAAAGTGCGCAATTCAAGGTGCCTGCATCATACTGTATCTAGGGATCAGAATATCAGAAAGCAAGTTCCTATGAAGATACCAAAACAAATGTATGTGTTAATGTTTGTCGATGTTTCCTGATTTACCAAAAGAATAACGCAAATCAGGTAGCAGCACAAACATGCCCAGAACAATTTCAGATCTTGCTGGTCTGTGCTAGATTGTGCAACAGACTACAGTGATCTACCTGAATTGGCTCTTTAAAATACTGGAACAGATACAATGTTCAGGTATTCAAGCTTTCTGCTTACTACCAAAATAGCAGAGACCAACAAATAACTACCAGGCCATGAAAAGGGGCATGCTATTTTACCCCGGTCTCACAGCAGTTGCACAGTCACAAAATGTATTGTTTGATTTATCTATTGATTTGTGTTCATGGACATGAATTTCCCCGTCACCCACGTTTTTACCGAATGCAGATCTAATGAGGAAAGCCGTTTACTTTCAGTTTTAAGTTAAGAAACAACGTTCAAATGTCACGAACAGGCAATTTGGTTTAATTATTTGTAAATATAATGTCATATATGTTATTAAAAGACATATTTACATTTAATTTTTGTGTAATATTAAACGGTTCCTGTCAAAATGACTTGCAGCATCCGGGTTACCGTGTGTTATTAGTTTTGAGCGGTTGTTATCTGGGAATAACGAACCTGCAAATGTCACCACTGGCCAATCAGAATCAAGCATTCCAACGAGTTGTGTAATAAATATATTTATACCATGGTCTGTTAGAATACTCGATTCTGATTGGCTGGAGGGTGTGCATTAGACAATCTAATGCACGGGTAGTGCATCATTTGAACTGTCATTTTTACCTGTCTGATCAAAAATTACCACCGCATCGCGTCGGGCGGTTCTAGGCCTCCACGTCTCCACGTCCTCCACGCATTTTGTATGAAAAACATGTAACCATTTCATCTTCAGCTTCTAATTTAAATTATTACTACATGTGAATTCTCAGATTAAGATGCTGAACTTGTTCCATTTATATAAATCTTAAAATGAAATGAAAATATGTGCCAGTTTAGATTTCTCTACTGTACCTTGCATGAATAAAGAAACTATTGTTCTCTGTCTGCTGTATGAGGGCTGTGTGAAGCACGGGTGACTTGTGATCCTTATTAGACATTTAAAGCTCTTGTGTGATTTTAGCAGTGTGAGCGTGACTTTAACAGCAAGTGTTGTAAAACGTTGTTTCTTCATCTCATTCTGTTATTCTCCACTCCCTTAAATGTGACAGCCGTCTTGTGTAATAGACAGCAGATCCTTGTAAACATATCTGAAACGTGATGTCACTTACCAGGTCATATTAGGTTCTGCACTTTTTGGCTTTAATAAGAAATCTATCTGCCAAATGTTATTAAATGCAAGATTTTCACATGAACGTACCTGTCTGGAACTTTATGAAATAGCTCGCTGATGCAGTCTTTTAAAGTAATAATTAAATAAGGTAAAACAAACTTTTTGTAGGACATTTAAGTTACATAACTGTTTAGGCCTTACTTTGTTTAACATCTTTAGAATGAATAAGCTACAGAACAGGCTACTTCCATACATTCCACTGGCAGACATCTGTATCAGTGTATTAAGTAAATTAAAGGGATAGTGAAATGAAATATCTGTCATCATTTATTCACCCTCATGTCATATGTATACGACTCTTTATTCTGTGGAACACAAAAGAAGATATTTTGAGAAATGTTTTGTGGTTGTCCACACAGTGGAAGTCAATGGGGTCCGATGTTGTTTGGTTCTTCAAAATATCTTCTTTTGTGTTCTGCAGAAGAAAGAAAGTCATACAGGGTGAGTAAATAACTTTCATTTTTGGGTGAACTATCCGTTTAAAGAAACGAATACTGTCATTTTTCTTTAAATCTGAAGTGGCCTAACAACACAATACAAGGTTGTTTTATTCTCTGTTGATATTTGATATTTTTAATTTATCTACAGTCACTGAAGCCTGAGTCACAGTCCTTATATCACCCACCACTGAAACCTCAATCCCCATCCATAGAGGTGAGCGTCTGCCTTGACCTAAGTGTTTCTTAACCTAAATAAAAAAAGATAAAAAAAATTGTAGCCCAAATTTGTTTCAAGGTGATTATTACATACTTTAAATGTAATTTATATCTACCTTTATATCTATTTATGTATGGAAGGATGTGTTTAATTAAGAACCTGGACAATCTGAATATTTAAAACGGCTTTTGATGCAACATAAAACATAAACATTTGCATGCTACTTTAAGAAGCAGTTTGCATGTGATGTGATTTAAATAGCATTCAATTTAGTCAGCTTGATAATTTAAAACCAGTTAATTTCATGTTTATGAAGTACAGGGTAACTAACAAAACATTTGTACAGTGCTGCCGCACATATTTTAGAGCAGCAACCCTCCAGCCATCCCCCGATCCAGTCCCAGATTTTCTTTCCAACATAACCACACCCTGCGATTCCATCATTTTACGTAATGTGCTATGTCATTTGGTTGTCACGGCGTTGCCCAGGCGACGTTGGTTTCAGAGCTGAACCGTTTTGAGGCGGAGCTGGACTCAGATATCCTTGGTCTAGAGAGGAAGTTGTCACAGAAGCAGCACCAGCGGCGAGGCAGGGGTGAGGTACTGACCCTTCCTCTGACCGACTCCAATCACAATCCCAAATCTAGATCCTCTTTCCTTCCCTGGAACCAGCATGGCTTCTCCCTTTAATCCACCTGTAATCCTCTATTGCACACCAAAATTCCTGAAAACCTTTTACAATTTTTAGTTAGACAAATCACAATCATTGGTTTGCTTTTTTATTGTATTGTTCTAGAATGATGTGAAAGTAAAACAGATTAGACGAGCAGAAGAAATGTTTTGGCTTTGGTTACAGCGAGTCTGTTATCGGAACCTCTCTAAATGGTTTTTAAATCTTTTTGGATGTCCGTCCAGACTTAAGTCATCCATTATACCGTCACCGATTTCCTTAAAAATCCCCACACCCTTCAGTCAAGGTATTAGTCTTAAGCTCCTGCTTGTTGTGCCAAAAATGACTTATTTGGCATTATAGTTGCCTTTCTAACAGCATGCTTCAGGTCCGTGATCATTGACAGCTGTGCATGCTGATCTTCTCTCTCACTTCCTGTCATGTTGAATAGCCAAAGTCTGTGGCCGTCACCGCACCATTCACATCTGCACTTTATATGTGAACAAGCCCGCTCCCCATTCACTTTCACTGTTTTGAAAATCACATCATTCTGATGAACTTTCACAAAAGAAAGAAACTTGAACTATTCAAGGCTTTTATTTCAAGGCTTTCCCACTGTGCTTGTAACACTGTGCAACCTGTGGAAATCTTTGCTGATGACATCACTACTTCCATGTGATTCAGATGTGATTTACCTGGAAGGGGGAGTTTAGGACCCAGAGGAGCACTGAAAGTTTCAGTTCAGGAATGGTCACCGCCTCTTGAGATTTTCCTCGAGCTGCTCCCGAATGCTCCTGGTTTAACTGTGTCTTTGAGCTGGTGTGCGCGCGCGCGTGTTAGATGTGTATGGACTGACTGTGGTTTCCATTAACAGGAACCTAAACCCAAAACGACAGAAGCAGGAGAGAACAGACGTGAGAACAGGTGAGTCTGTGTTTATGTCTGTATCTTAAGAGTGTCTGTTCTTGTTTATATGCAGTACAGGGTGGTTCATTTTGTGGAAACTGATTTGTTGTTTCAACTTAAAAATATAAATTACCCGGCTGCCTTAAAATGTTTTGTTAATTTAGCGTAAAAATGTGAGTTATTGTGTGAAATTGATGCAAAATTGTTTCGTTAACTGATATTTTTAAGTTGAATTAACAAACAATTTAACACAAATAATCAACAAATCATTTTTACAGTGTATTGCTTTAATAATAGCAAAAGCATTTTAACAATTAAATAATGCATGGTTTGTCTTTCGTTCATTTGTCCAGTACTACACTACACTACATCTTCGTGGTGTTTAATACCTAAATCTATCTATATCTAAGCGAAGACACTATAACTCAATGCAGTCTTGTTTTTCGGTCTGTTATTAAGGTCATATGACATGTCTAATCTCTCTGTCTGATTGGTTAATTGTTGACTCTTTGGCCGGCGGCCCACATACCGACCCCATGCTAAGTTGTTTCTGTGTGTGTGTGTGTGTGTGTGTGTGTGAGTGGGTGGGTGTGAGTGGGTGTGTTCATGTCTAAGTGTGTGCGGTCAAACCATAGATACCTTGGTCTCAACTCACATGCTTGAGCTTGTTTCTGTGTTCATTCTGTTTTTGCTACTGTACCTTTAAGACATCGGTATGTAAATGATCTCTTTTATGATTGGCTAGTTTAAAGTCATATATGGCTGTCTTCTCCTCAAGCAGTTATTCGGCTCTTTATGTGTGTTTGGACACAGAAGAGCTATAAAAGGAAAGGTTTGGTCTTTCTAGGCTTGTTGAGAGCTTCGTGCCCATTCTGACACCTTTAGCTTCAATATTTGCTCGGCCAGGGGCCCTGTACCATATCTTACTGCATCTCTGGCACATTCTTGAAATCTCTCTTTATCTTTTTTGTGTTTTCACGTTGATGAGCTCATGCTGCCCCCGCTGACTGCCTCTCCACCTTCAACATGCCAAAAATGCCTAGAAAACTCCTGTTAACAACTGAGTTTAGTGTTTTTTCCATCTTAGTTCTATATAAAACACATATTGCTCTCTGTACATTAACACCCAACAAAAACTTCCACCGCTAGTTAAAACCTCTCAGGTCTGTCACGTCATAAAATGCTCTCCAGTATATTTTAACTGGTATTCTTATGGCTGACACAGTCCATCTGTTGCTTTTATTGAATTCTTCCTCGCTTCAGGCCGCGTACATGCCAGCGGACAGTTTTATTGCTGAAAGCTTGTTCTTTCAAAACTCGAGAGACTTTCCAGTTATGTTTCATATATCAACTCGGATGTTTCTCTTAACATTCTTTAGTGGAAATCAAAATAGAAACAAATGAGACAGTTGTTGACATACAGTACAGTAGGTATAGAGCTCTACTGTTAATGTGCAAAGTAGAGTTGAGATAACTGGTATGTTTGGTAGACTTTTGTGTCTAAGCTCATCTCAGTACATGTTGAGATGTCTTTTAAAGGGACAGTTCACCCGGAAATGAAAATTCTCTCATAATGTCATTCAAAGACTGTATGACCTTCTTTTTTCTGCAGAACACAAAAACAAGATATTTGGAAGAATGTTGGTAACCAAACAACATTGGACCCCCATTGATTTCCATTAAATGGATACAAAACCACTTTCACAGTTCTCAAAATATCTTCTTATTGAATAAATGATACATTTTAAACGGACGTATTTTTCTTATTGCTGCCTAAAGGAAACAATACAGATTTAATAATCCCTCTGAAGGGATTTTAGAGGGTTTTACGGAATTATGTCTGTGTTTTATGTGTACAGTATACAGTATGATTCCACATGATGAGGCTTATTGTTTTGTGACGTTGTTGAATATTCTATCTCATCTTTTTTTTTTTTTTCCAGCTCTCCATTATTTCCCTCATCCGCTGTAAAGCAGGGCACATCACCGACGTTCATACATGCTGATGGTGAGTAACAGTCATGTTCCCATCCCCTCCCCTACTGTATTTCCTATTTCCTCCATTCTACTCAGCACTCGCCACTCCTCACATCTCCTCAGTTTCCTCCACGCTTTTCCACAAAACAAAATGATGAAAAACAAGGAACACAAATCTAATGTCAGTTTTGGGAGTTTGGAGCAAGACAGGAAATGCATAACAAGCAGCAGCATGAACGCTTTGATTATATATTAGAAATAATCTGTAACAGAGCTGGAGGGGTCTTGAACCCTGATGTTTTTTAGCCCGGAAAACTCTAAATGAGTTGACAAAACACTACTTTAGTTTTACTAATAATAAATAAACCAAACATGTTTTCAATGGTTTATTTTAAGAAACCGCTGTCTTTCCCAGTAACGCAAGGAGATTATAAAAGGAAATATTCTTGAGGGCTTTATGTCAGTCAAAATCGAAAAGGTAAAAAGATTCTTTTTTAAAGCAACAACATAAACAAACGTTACTGAGCGTCTACGCTTTTGTGACCCAAACTTAACTTTCGGTACACATCCGCCGAAAAGAATCGAGTCCCTGTAGATTGTTTCTGATAACAAGCAAAATAAATAACAAGTAAATGAGATTAACTAGCAAGTTAAAAGTATGTCTAGTCAGTATTAGTTTGGGTTACCAGTAGAAGAACCGTTACTTTGCTAAACTTAAATGCGACAAAGTTACACGACCCATTCAACAAACTGTTTATTTAATACAATGCACATACAAATATTATACAATAAAATATTATTAATATACTAAAGTATAAATTGTTATATTATAGCCACTAGCTAAACACAGAGCGGAAGTTAACTTCGGGCCAGCCATGTGCGTCCGATGAATCCGCCTATAGAACAGCAAATGATTTTTCACCATTATTTACAAGAGGATCCACATATTTTCATAAAAGTCAATAAAACCACTTTGTGCACCAAAACCTCTTCTTTCCTGGTACTTTTTCCTAGAACTTTTCTAGTTTATATGTTTTTATAACATGTGATGTATATAATCTCCAGCACATTTTACAATTACACACTTACAAATAAAGGTGCTTAAAAGGTTCTTCACAGCGATGCCATAGAAGAACCATTTTTGGGTCCACAAAGAACCATTCAGTCAAATGCTCTTTTTGACCTTTTAATACTCTGAAGAACCTTTTTTCACCACAAAGAACCTTTTGTGAGACAGAAAGGTTCTTCAGAAGTAAAGATTCTTTATGGAATCATTTAGACAAAATAGGTTCTTCTATGGCATTGTGAAGCACCTTTATTTTCAGGAGTGTATCCAAAAATCATACATAGTTCATCCCTAATGCATATTATCACATCCGTCTAAATCTTTGGCTGTCAGCTGGAATATCACTCACTCTCTTATCATGTCACTCTTTTCATTATATATGGGCAGATATCTCATATCTGGTCTTTGGCTCCTTCCACAGATCGAATAATGCCAGAGATGGATTTCCCACCTAAGAAAGAGGATAGGAAGGTATTTGATCCTTTTCCTCTGAGGTTTATAGAGAAAGTTTAATTTTGAGACGGACTAAGTAAAACAAATGTTTATCTACGCAGATGAAAGCAGCACGAGCCAAATTTCATTTTCAAGCGCAGTCACCAAAGTAAGTATGTGCAAACTCACAGCTCACCGACACAAACTTAAATCCAAAAATAAAAAAAGATATCATCATTTGACTGGAGGATTCTCCATGGCACTTGCTTTAAATAAGGATTGTACTATTAGTTCACCATTATCACCATTGACCTCTCATTCACAGAGAGCTGACCATACAGAAAGGTGATGTAGTGTATATACACCGGCAGGTGGACGCCAACTGGTATGAAGGAGAGCATCATGGGAGAGTGGGAATCTTTCCCACCAGCTATGTGGAGGTTTGTCTGTGTGCATGGAGGGATTTCGAAATTCTGTACACCTTTTTTTAGTCACGTCAACTTCCATCTTGTTTGTTTTTAGATTATTCCTCCGACAGAAAAGCCAACTCCAATAAAGTCGCCCTCCGTCCAGGTGCTGGAATATGGAGAAGCAGTAGCCTTGTTCAACTTTAATGCAGACCTACCTGTGGAACTTTCCTTTAGAAAGGTAAAGACATTGGGCACTATCCCATCTGTATCCCATCCCATTTTTTTTTACATTTTTGAAATACCGTCAGAAAACTGTAAAATGACAGAAAAATAACACAAATTTAGAAGAAAAGGGGGGAAACAATCTATTATATATCCTTATATCCTGTAATTTTACAGGAAAACTTGTACTGATGTTTTTTTACAGTGTTAAAGAATATAATATTTTATATTCAATATCAACAAGCATAATGGTAATGAATTTGTTTTTGTTGACCTTTTTTGACATTCTCGTAACTTTCCTTACCGGTCTTTGTCTCATGCTCAGGGTGAAGTGATCTCCATAGTCCGACGTATAGATGATCAATGGTTGGAGGGTCGTATCACCGGCACCACCCGCAGTGGAATCTTCCCCGTCAACTACGTCCAGGTCAACAAAATGCCCCGCACTAAAACCAGTGATGATTTTCCTTCCTCTCCCCTCTCCCCCTCTGCTACCCCTGAGCCCCTCAGTCCCGGCCGGCCGCTGCACTCGCTCCTGTCCCCCGAACCTCCTCTTTCACCTCACAAACACTTCAGCCAGTCACGCTCCCCTCTGTCACCCGCACAGCCCACCTCCCCAAAGCCATCCACTCACTTTCTGTACTCGCCTGGCATCACTTCCTCCGCCGCACCCACGGGCACCCGGAGTGGAGCGCTGCACCCTCACAGCCCACTGGACACAGACACCAGATCACCTGTGTCACCGTCCAACCATGTGCTGACATCTCCTCAGGGCCCAGGACTGCCACTGAACTCCAACTCACACATCACACAGGTTTGTATAAAGAACACAACATATAACATCTAGACCAACACATCAGTTGGTATAAGGAATACAACAGCAACGTGAGATCTAGACATGACACGAATGATTTTAAAAGCAAAATTTGAGTGCAAATGATAAATGATAAATGCATAAATGTCCATTTATGTCAATATTTCACAATCCCACAATGTATTTGGGTTTAAACAGGATTTTCATTCTGGATTTCACTGCATAGCTTTCTGTTCAGTTTGAATTGTAGTTTTATTAATTATCTTATTATCATTAAATTTAATAAATTACTAATTTTTTGCTTTTATTTTTTGGTTTTCATGCTAATAATGTGCTTGTGTCATTTTATTATTTGTTTATTTTCTTTATATTACATTTCAAAATTATTTTTGCATTTATTTATTCATTTTATATTGCAATTTAATTGTATTTTTATTGTAAGTTTTATTTTTTCTCAGTTAATAATTTTATTACCTCAACATATTTCAGTTTATTGCTAAGGCAACATTTCAAATTTTCATTTAGTTATAATCTGGCTTCACTGTTTTTTATATTGCTATAAAATGTATTTACTATTTATTATTACTTTAGTATTTATTTATGTTTAGTTAGAGTTAGGGTCAACTTAAACTTATTTCATTTGTTTGCTGATGCAACACTTCTAATTTCACTGAATATTTTATGTAGGTATTTTGTTTCATTGAAATTATTAGAAATGTTTTAATAATATTTAATTTAATAAACTATAATAACCTTGCTCTGCTCTACAGATGAACACTGGCCATTGAAAAAACATGTTGGAGTGAATTGCTGTAAATAATTGTCTTTTAAAATAACATTTGTTTAGGATGGACCCAGAACACAATCTCGGCAGCCAAACTCCAGGGTTAAGTTTCCTTTAACATCACAGTCTCACATTGGATCTACAGCAATTCCACGACAACCGTGAGTATCCTGTACTACAATGTTAAACTAACTAAAAAACCTAAAATCATGCCTTTATTCACTTTAATTTATTATTTTTAATTCCTACAGTTATAAAGCGGTTTACAACTATAAACCCCAGAATCGAGATGAGCTGGAATTAAAGGAAGGAGACATTGTACAGGTGCTAGAGAAATGTGATGACGGCTGGTTTGTAGGTAATGGCACAACAGACAATTACATCAATGCATTTAGAAAAAAAGAACACATGTACAGTTGTAAAGGTGGATGTTTATATGCTACTAAGTGCCTAAAAGAATCCTTTAAACATTTGATGCTATTCACCAGAAGTGTTCCTTAGAAACCTTTTTTTTTCTGGGGAAATGCTGCACTTGTCTCCCAGCCAGTCAGATTGGAATGGGTGCTTTTAGTCTTCTGCCCTCTATTGGCCGAAACTGACATTGAAGCACTAATAACAGTTCAGTTTTGTGGTTTTAGTTTGAGTTTTATTCATATTTTAGCTTTTATTTATGATATCAACCTTGCATATAATGAACTATACGTTTCTGTGTCTGTGTGTCTTATTCTTGTTACTTTTTTGATAAATGAATAAGTTTGATGTTTTCTCTTCCTTTCAGGTACGTCTGAACGAACACAAACGTTTGGAACTTTTCCTGGCAACTATGTAGCACCGGTTTGAGAGCTTCCACAAATTCTTTGATCTTTGTCACCACAGACTTAACCACTGATCGATGCCATATACAATCTGTACTGTCTCTGTACACTAAAGCCTCTCCTCACAATCACAGAAATATAAACCTTTCTTCACGTCCTGCACTTCATCCACAAAGCAGGTATGCATGTGCACTCCTCACCGTGTTACCATGGCGCCTTCTACAGATGTTGGACACAGAAGAGTTTGTCACAGTGCCCCCTCACATTTTGAGAATGAATGTGTGTGTTGGATTTGTGATCACTGCATGGTGCTTTGATTGATCAATTTCTGTTTAAAAAGCACCGGAGACAACTTTTATTATATGACATTCCCCCTTTTAAAAAGTTTATCCTCGTTTTCTTTTCAGATTTATAACAGCGTTGCCTATGAATCCCTGCAAATCGTGAGAAAACAGAGCTAATGTTTGGATCTGTCCAGTTTTTTTTAATTACATTTTTACAATCATCCTCTTTTTAAGCTGGCTCATCTTAACACCACTTTATATTCTAACCATTATCCATTATCAAGTGTCTGCAAGTGCTTCACACAACTGTCTTTAAGTGTTAAATGTGTATAATGTTCACGCTTATTGTGTAACTCTGCATACAACATCATCCTAATTTTAGGCAAGTCTCCTGCTCAGTGAAAACCATTTGCTTTGATGTCTTGGTGAGGGTCTAGGTTTACTCTGGTCTTGGATTCCAAAACTATTTGAGTTCATATTCAATCTAAGATATGACACTAACTGATATGGGAGAGAATGATGGGTGAAACCACTAGATTTTTTGCCTCTGGGTCAGACAAACACATTCGTCCCTCCCCAATGTTGAGCCAGTGTTATTTTCAGCTTCTTTTCAAAGTTTTATCTAGTGCCATCACCATGACAGATGTAAGATATTTACAGTATATTAGGACCCATTTATAAGACTAACTCAGCTTGTGATTATAATGTTAAATCCCATTTGCACTGGTTACCTGAAGACTTTTCACAGTTGGTTTAGCCACGAAAAGGTTGTTGAAGATGCCATATTCTGTTCATTTGTATGTTATAATCAATTACCTTGTTTTTCATTTTCTGGGCTTTAAGAGACAAGATTGCATTTTAATGTATAGTCCATTGGATCATTATCGCACAATTGGACAAAAAGATAATATATTTTTATTGAACACACGGTGTATTGTTGTATGTAAGGTACTCACAGATTTTGATAATGATCAAATAAATTAAAATAAATAACCCCCCCTTTCTTTCTCATTTTAATTCTTAGGATTTTTGCAGTACAAACTATGAAGTCCAATATGAAGAATAAACACACTTATTCTATGCATGCAAGTCAAGGCATGTTTATAAATAAAGAAATTAAATGACTGTTGATGACAAGGTCATGACGACAAATATCTTTTTGATGTGATCGCCTAGAACTCAACAAATTTTCAAAGTAGTCACTATTATTATAAATCGCAGATATGAAGTCAAACGACTCAACTCTCACACTTCAGTTTGTTAAAAATAAAAATGACAACATGCAGGAGAATGTTTCTTATCATTTTATAGAGTCAACTCAACCAGAGGTCCCCGGCTCAAATTTAAGATTTTTCCCCCCATTTTTACAGAAGCAAGACCAACATCAGTAAAATATTAAATGCCACAGATGAATAGTTATTACTATTATAATACATTTGTAAATGGAGGTAAAAACGACAATTTTCGGCTGAAATTTGGAGCCATATTGGAGGGGTAAAAAGTGACATGAGAAGCATCATAGTTTTATTTTTTACACAAAGATCATCTGTTAGTAAAATCTGTTTATTTGAGCAATTCTTGATGCATTTTATGCCAATGGTGACAGCTCAAATGAATAAATGGCAATTTTGGTGTTCTCCAGAACTGTTATAGATACTTTAATGTCCTTTTAGATTCTTGTACTTGACCAACCTTTCTTTTGGGAACAATATTTAAAGCCCTATAAGTTTCAGTCCTAGAGATATGAGGATCTAAATATGGCTTTATGAAACTGTTCACATTTTCAGTAATCAAATCCTTTAGGTGGCGCAGCGAGCACGTGCCTCGTAGTATTTGCTTCGGCGTTAAAACCATATTTCTGTTGTATCCCACCTACTGGACACGCCCCGCGTGCCACCCTCGCGTCCCCACCCTCCAGGCTTTATTTTGACAGCAACACGTGGCACGTGAGCTCCAGGAGCGCGCGGATGATGCACCATCACCTTTCACGGCGGATAACGTTCTAGGGAAAAGTTTGGAAAAAAATTGGGCGGTGTTGGAATTTGGTCACATGCGTCGCACTGCGTTAAAACTGACGCGCTGAAAGTGTCTCGAGCAGGTTTGCGTTTAAAAGAGCAAGAGCGAGTTTTCAAAAGGAGAACTTTACGCTTCCTTCACGCTCGCGCAGAAAGCGTGAGTGAATTTGACGTCATCCTCACAGGTGTCAATCACAGCGGTGCGACTATCAGCACGCCAACTTCTTTATTCAGGTAAGCGTTGAATTTCCTTCATATTGTGTTCGTTTTAGGAGTATTTGTTGTTTGTGTAGGGGTGTAGATGAGGTGTTGTGTTTGTTTATAAAAAATAGTTGTGTGTTTGCGCTCTACAAGTGACATGAAAGTCGTGATCGTGTCCAGCATCCTTTTACCTCACGGTTATATCTGCGCCACATGCTCAGGTTCATTTCAGCAGGAACATTCATTAAAAAAGTACGTTTTCTACGCTAAATGGGTGAAACAGAGCTTATTAGTTTGTTTAAGCTATTTGTTTTAACGTATAACGTTTGATTTACAAAAGTTAAACAAACACCTCCACAAACAAAGTGAGTCTATCAGCTAACTTCATGTTGTTAGTCAAGTGCTGTGTTAAACCTACCGAGCTGCTTAAAATGTTTGGTGTCCACGATGCCTAAAAATGCTATTAAAAAATGAAAAACTTGTTGCGAACGTATAAAGTGTTTTATGTCCGTGATGCCTAAAGATGGGACACATGCTGGATTTGCTGTTAGCTTTAAGTTGGCTTATTTCTGTGTTTTGCAATAATGTGACTTAAGTTATGAAAAGTTTGATAAACATTATTGCAACCAGTCGCTCGCGCGCACATCCAGCACACTGCTGTATAACGTGCTGTTGAATGGGAATGATGACTGAGCAATACTTGTGAATGGATGGAGAAAATCCAGACGTGTCCATCTAAACACCAAACGCATTGAGAGCACAACAAAAAGCAAAGCTCTATTTTGTCTCCATCTCTTCTCTGTCCCAATCCCTCTACTTTACCTCTGTTTCCATTTCTCCATCAGCCCCAAACACACATTCTATGCTTTATGTTCAGTGCTGTAAGCAAGCAAAGCATCCACAGGTTATAATAATAATAATAATAATTGCACTGTTATATTGCACGGCCCAAATGACTTGTTTTATTCTATTAATTGTTTTCCTAAAACCATTTTCAAATGAGCCAGAATAGATAGATAAACACGCAAGAGGCAGGGTATGTGCAGAATGACTGGAGTTCTAGTTTGGAAAGTTCTGCATGTGCATATGGGTTACATATGGGCATGGTTCTTGCACCCTGTCAGACCCTGTCAGTGTCACCAAGATCTCGAGACATTTTTATTCATTTTAATTGGGCAGTAAGAAATGTTGAAACTTGTTCTCATGGTTGCAACTGTACTTTAAAGGCAGCCATTTGTATGAATTGTTTCAAAGCAACAACATAAACAAACATTACTGCTCATGTGCACTTTTGTGGCCCAAACCTAATTTCCGGTACACACCCACAAAGAATAGAGTCCCTCCAGATTATTTCTGATAACAAGCAAAAGAAATAATAAGTAAATGACATTAACTAGCAAGTTAAACGTATATCAGTCAGTATTATTTTGGGTTACAGTAGAATAATCGTTACTTGGCTAAACTTCAATGCGACAAAGTTACACGACCCATTCAACAAACTGTTTATTTCATGAAATTATTATATGACAAAATATAAATATAAAGTATAAATAGTTATATTATTAGCAACTAGCCAGACCGATCAACAAACACAGAAGTTAAAATCTGACTGTCTATAGTCTACGCTTTGATCCTATTGTCTGTAAAAATTTTAAATTGTTACGTATAATTTCGTTGGAAATTCCATGATCTGATATCTGTCCTCAACTGCTGATCATGAAAGAAGACATTATGTATTTGACTCTGTCATCTTTATGCTTTCCATGAGCCGATTGTTTTCAGGCCTCTTTTTAATTTCATGTGATATAATTGTTGGAAATGAGTAGCTGTCTGTTTCAGTTCCTGTACACTTTCTATCTCTCCCGTCTGAGCGTCTGCTTGTTTGTGCAGTATCATGTTGATGGTTGTCTGTTTGTCTCTTGCCACATTTCCTGTGCGCTCTCATCTCCCTGTTTTGCAGCCGTTGAAAGGTTTTCGACTGCTGAGGTTTTTAGCATTGAGCTGTGTGTGTTCTTATTTAAAGGCAGTGAACATGGAGTTTATAATAAAGGTGTGGTGTTTGGCCGCACTACAGTTTCTCTCTTCTTATCTTCTACCCCACGATTTTCTGTGCCATAATGGAGGCCTAGATTTTATGCGCTTTTGCATAAAGTAGGCACACTTTTGAAAAACTGGGTCTCTTTTAACCACTTCCTCTGCAAAAACAGGCCTAAGATTTGAACTGCAGCACATTGTTGCCATCCAATCAGCTCAGATTTGTTTTTGCATAAATAGATTTCTATAATAAATAGATCTATAATACATTTAGATATCAGGGAATGCACAAAAAAATCTGCTGTAATGGTCACTGTTACTTGACCATTGGTCACCGCTTTTTTGATATAAACATGTTTTTTTAAGAAGAAATTAGAGATTTTGGTTTTATCTGTAGCGAGCAGAAGGGTGGTAAATTCCTATTGGGGAGGTCCAGCCGTATCTAGGGGCCAGAATACTATAGGATTTGTTCAGACAGGCAAAATTGTATTTTAAAGGACCACCATTGAAGCCTATACCAATATCTGTGTTATATTTTTTTACTGCACAAGCTTAGTCTGCTTCTTTTTGGCCCGTAGGGAACATATCATACTTGTCAAAACGGAGAGCTTGTGAATTCCTCATGTTCTTGAGTCATAACCATAATATTTCATTAAGTTTCCATGACAGCCAAACAAATCAAATATGACGTAGTTTGCATCATAAAGGTATAAATACCAAACATTGAACTCTCCTTGATATTAACCTCTTCTGAAATGCGATCTTAGCGATTCATTCAGCAAAACACCATCCCTTAATGGCTTAGGTCACTCCATTATCTATTGGTTATTTTCCACCCTTTATGCCTTTAAAGGTATAGTTCACTCAAAAATGAAAATTCTGTCTTGAATTTCTCACTCTCTAGTTGTTCCAAAGCTGTATAAAGTTCTTTGTTTGGTTGAACACAGAGAAAGAAAGATATTTGGACAAATGCTTGTAACCAAACAGTTCTTGGACCCCATTGACTACCATAGTAGAAAAAATGACAATGGTAGTCAAAAGTACCCCAGAACCTTTTGCTGTACTACATTCTTCAAAATATCCAAATTATAAAGTTGTTTTTCCTACCATGGTAGTCAATGGAGTCCAAAAACTGGTTGGTTACAAGCATTCTTCCAAATATCTTTCTCTGTGATCAATTATCCCTTTAATGTGTTTTTGTTTTTTCGTGTTGTTATACTACGCTTCCTCATCGCTGAAGGTAACAGGGTTGACCTGCTGAAATTAAAATATGTCAAGAATGTGGGGAATCTTTTATTCTGTGCTGTTTTAATCAGAATGGGGAGAGGTTGTGTGTTGCTGTGGTAATACCACAGTGTGTCTGGGTGTGTTGGGCAGGTGTGACTGTGGTAAGCTCACTCATGGGAGTGGATGTGAGAAAAAGCACAATATGTTCAATAGGTGTAGGGTGTGCAGCAATGCTGTGAGCTAGGTGTCTGGATGTGTTGCTACACGGCACATGTGAGCCGTATGTGACAAGTCACATGATGCTTGTGTTGTAAATTTAATCTTTGTGTGAATAAATTGATTGCAAACGCAAGACAATTATGTTTGACTCAGAACCTTAAAGCACACCCTGGTCACACAATTTCTGGCAAAAGATTTACAGCAAATTTCAGAATTGGGTTTTGGTGCATTTATCATGCCCTGAGGACACCTGAGGTTTAGGGCCAGAGACACACTTGGTTTGGACGATACCATATTTGCCAAAGACGACCATACTGTACTTTCTGCCATTTTGATTTTATTTGAAACTCCTAGGCTGAATTTCAGATTCACATACAACTTTAAATCATGGTGGCATTACGAAAAGGTTATCAAAAGCATTGTAATAGTCCTAATGGTTCTCAAGTAATCCATCAACAAATTCACTGTACATGCATTGCTGTGTTAAAAGTAAACTTGGTATGTGTCATTTGTCACTTTATCTTAACCGCACCATGTCAACTCGATGACAGCGCAACATATATACTGTAGATCAAATGTGTATAATATACACTGTGTATATTGTAATGTGTAATTTCCTCTGTAGAGATGTGGAACAATCCTGGCTATTTTAGAGCAACAGCATGACTTGGAGCGTTTGTGGATATTTGACAGAATGTTGCACAGAAATTCCATGCACACTGTACATCTGTAGATTTAATCATGCAGCCTGTATTTTATCATACCACTGAAACCCACTTTCACCAGATTTGGTCGGAAACATTTAAGAAACAAAAGCAGACTCATGCAAGAACTAGTCTTATGATGTCTAAAAAGCCATGTGCTGGCACACACACAAACACCCACACCAGCCATTCACCCCATTCAAAACCCTTACATAACAGCTTCTCGTATAATAACTTTCCCACAGAACTAGAGTAAAATTGGCATGACATTTCCCTTTAGTCGGAGAATATAGCTCTGAAAAGTGCGTCAAGGTGTTGAAAACAAGTTATTCAAACTTTAAGGCTTTATTATTAACAATATCAGTCACCCCCAAGGTGTATGCCTGACAGACAACACTTACCTTGGTTAAACTGCCTCATTTTCTTCTCTCAAAGCACATTTTGGAATACAGTAGTATAAACAGGAAAAGATGGCACAGTTTGAACCTTGGATATATATTCCTGACGGTTTCAAGCCAAGGAGCCTATGGACTTTAAGTGGTTACAGCAGCATTATTAACTTCTGATGTTTCTTAAGCACTGGACAAGAAGTTTATTCTAATTGGAATATCCTTATTTGCTTTCTTTTACAATACAGTTTGAGAGCTTCCTGGCTGACCTTACTGTCTGGCCAACTGGATCTTTTGTAAACGGAAAAGTGTTTGAAAAGACAAAAGCAGTAGTTAAGTAGTTAAGAAAAATGTAAGATATTGTTTTGTTTAGCTACTGTAAGTGGTTGCATCTCACAAAGCTCATCAAGTCTGGGTCACTTTTCGGTTTGAAAATCATTGAAATGAAGTATTTGTTGGGGCCGGTGGTCCACTGGTCCAGTTGTGCAGTAGCACTTCAGGCAACCTGAGTTTGAGTCTCTACTCGTGATCCTTTCCCGTTCCCCTCTCTCACTCTCCACTATCCTATCAATATAAAGCTTTAAAAAGGCCTAAAAAACTTATAGAACAAATAGAAGTATTTTAAAGGTCATTCATATTTGTTGCACTGTAGTAGTATTTTCACAGAAATTAAGCTCACCCCCACACGTTTTCTTCTGAAATGCAAAGATAATCACATTTTTATTATTTAAAATTACATTTCAATATTTATGGTTGTATGTGTGTGGTGTTGCCTCTAAGTGATTTCAATGGAAAATTTCTGTGATCAAATTCATGGACTTCTCTGTAATAGAATTTAACAAAATAATATTACAATGCAAAATGTTTTCCTGGTCCTGAGGTTTTTAGTTTGTCAAATTTGACCTTAATCTGTCTTTGTAACGGTGTTAAAATCTTACATTTGCCACATCAGGTTTCACTCGCTTTTTAGCCTTTTCACAGAAATCCTCTGACCTTCTCATGTTTAAAACCAGTGCCAGGCAGTGTACCATACAGAAAAGAAGAGCTTTGTATGTTCATGCTCATTTGTAAACACTTTGCCAGAATTTTTGGTTTCAATCTTCGGCTAAAAATGTGTTGTATGAATGATTCACAGCTTTAGAATTAGGATATTTACACCACCCATTCTATTCAGGTCTTTTCACTGCATTAACTAGTTCTTGTTAATAGTTTATAAACCAAACTTGATGCCTTTTTAAGGTATTTGGGCTCACCCCAGTCATTATCATAGCAACATGCATGCTTTTGTCTCATTAGTAAATAAAAATACAATGAGTAATGTCATTGCTAGCCATTATAAAACCCGCAAAAGGTGGGGCGTTACCAGTGTCATTTGATGAATTTGGTCCAGTAATACCAGTCTGTAAGGGCCTTAACCTGAGACGTTTTGTTGTGGTGGAATGTGAGGTGTTGTCTGGTAGTTTACATGGAATTGTAGCAATCTGATGCTGAAAAAAAATTTGCTAATAGCTGCAGGTCAGACATGTTGTTGAGAAACAGCAACTTAATACACAAAACGTGTGCCAAGAACTGGACTCCTTTAAACCTGTCTTTATTTTTGTATTTCAAATACTTTCACTTTCCCAGCTGAACTATGTCTATTTTACCTTGCACAGCTTCCTTTCCCTGCCTTTCCTTCCTCCTTGGATTCAGAGTTAAAATATCTAAGATTAAAAAATATTACTTCTTTTAAAACCCAAACTCTTTACCATGATAGTGTGTTGTAGATTAAACAAATAAGATGTTCAATGTCATGCACATAGTCATTTATAGGGGTCTGTGGCTGAAGAATTTCAACAGTTTTAGTACAACAAAATTTGAACACATTGGACCAAAAGGCTAATAAAAAATGCTATTTTTATATAAAAAAACTAATATACATCAATTTTATGAATGTTAAAATTATTTAATAATTACTAAGTGAAGATGAAGTGCATTGACTCTATGCTATCTAGTGTTGCAATGGATCACAAAAGTCACGGTTCGGATCATTTTACGGTTTTTGGGTCACCGATCGGATCATTTTTCGGATCAGCTAATGTAATAATAATGCTCATCATGGTTTTATTGTTATATATTACTATAGTAATAACTAGTTTTTCAATCAATAAAATGCTCAAAAATAGGGGGCACTTATGTAGAGGGTTAAAAATTGTAGTAAAAATTAAAACTGTGAAAGTACCCTGAAGATATCAACATATTAATTTAATAGATTATTTAACATTATTTGTTATTTATGGTATTTATTTATTTGGTTTACATTTACGCATTTGGCAGACGCTTTTATCCAAAGCGACTTACATTGTATTGTACTATACATTTGTACATTTTGTATAGTAAGCAAGTGGGGGTTAGGTGTCTTGCTCAAGGGCACCTCAGCCGTTACCCGCCAGCCCTGGGAATCGAACCAGCAACCTTCTGGTCATGAGTCCAACTCTCTAACCACTAGGTCACGACTGCCCACGACTGGTTAAGATATACGCGAGAATGAGCTTAAATAATTGTACTCGTCCAGATACTGGAGAGAGAGCAAGAGCTCTAAAACGATCTTTTACTCTATGATGAATAAACTTGCAGTTAATCCGCGGGTCGCATGCGTTCCGAACCGTGGCGCATGATCCGTACGGATCACGGATCAACCGCGATCCGTTTCACCACTAATGCTATCCCAGTAATTGCTGTTGTTAATGAGAGCAGAGGAGAGTCCTCACTAACATGCTGGACTAATTGAGCTTTTAAAGGGAGGAGAAATGTGGCTGCCTCCTTCTCTGTGATTACATAAAACTCAGCAACAACACTGAGCAGCCAGATTCTCTGAAGGCCGCAGTCATTAAGAAAGTTCCTCCCGAACAGAGGCATTGTTAAGGCTGCTAATTGCCTGGAAAGCTAATGCGTTCCCCCAGAGCAAACGCTCCAAGAATGCTCCGACATCCAGAGCCTAAACTGGGTCATAGAGAGTTGGGTACACTGTGTGTTTGAGTCTGTGGGTTCACAGACTGTCTTCTGTTGATATTAAATGCAGGACATTGTGACAGATCGTGGCCTGATGCTACAGTGTTTACACAGCCAAATTCCTTAAATTCCAGGTTTATTTACATCATTATATAAAGGGTGTAAGTAAACTTTGATTTAACTCTTGAGCTACAGCTACAACTTAGAACATAGTTTGTGTACACTAGTGCTCAGGAGATGGGTGGTATAGATCACATGAACATAGAAATAGAAATGTGGCTGGCTGGCTAGATCGTGTAGCTTATTGTTTATTTGCCATGAATTAAAGGGATCGGAAATGAATAAAGTAAATGAAAATGTTTCTATTTCTTGAACAAATCTTTTGATGTATACATCAAGAAAAAATACAATTAAAAGGGAATGAAGGTAACTTTCATTTGTAAATCATTTAATTGGCTAGATTATTAAAAGAAATGTTATGAGGAAATAATGACACATTGTACTTAAGCCGAAACACATTGGTGTATCTTCACTACACTCGTTGCTGGATCCCTCTGCATTGCATGTGTCTTGCGAGTGGTTGTGCCAGATTCACTTTCAACAGTAATGTTTTGTGTTTTTTTTATTTATTTACTGCGAAACATAAGTATACTGTGAGAGAGCTTTATAACATGCGCTAAAGCTGTAATATTTAGCCATAAACATCCTAGATGTTTCATTCCAGAGCCCATTTGCTGACTGGCAACCAGGACAGTTCTCATACGTGACACGAACTGCAAAATCGTCTACATTTTTTGAAGCTTTTATTCAGGGAGTTCAGGCATGTTTAAGCTGTCAGGTAAATAGTCCAGGTTAAATATAAGGCGGCTTGAGGCCTTTTCTTAATATAGCAAAACATGCATTGGTTTGAAGATCCATAGCATGATATAAAAACAACTTGGCTAAATTCTTACATACTCTTCTGTAATGGTTGTTGAACTAAAAGAACATTTGTGTCACAGACTTCACTGATGTGATGCAGATTTCAGTGCTCAATTGGAATCGTCTCGTTTTTCTTTGAAGGAAATTGTTGTCAGTTGACTGGATCTGTTTGGAGGTTTTTGGAGTAAATATTTTGAATAGACTGGAAAATACACAGTTAAGATGGATGACGTTGATTCCAAATGCTTTGTTTCACAAGCTATTTTAAAGCAGTTGTAGACAAAGCGGTATAGTAAATACTAATAGAGGTTAAACTTTAGTTTGTGTTTGGTTTGGTTTAATAATCAATGATTATTATTTATAATTCCTAGGGGTGTAACGATTCTTAAGCCGAACCGAATGATTCGCGATACACCTCCCTCGATATGAACCGCAAAACTCTCATGGCGATCCGCGAACCCTCACATCCCTGGCGCGTCCTCCACACACGTCAGTTTTTCCAGCAGGTTAGAGCTTCCTTTTCGCAAATTGATGCAGCTGTGCAGCGGCCGCTGAAAACGTGCCAAAATGCACATTGCTTGACACGAAAAAGAAACGATTCGCAATTAAGTGATGTCTTATGTGTTTAAAGGATTTATAATACGAGTATGTTAAATTAAAGACTGATCTGCTTCGCATCGTGTTGTCAATCACTTCTGCGCTGAGGTAATCCTCATCTATTCTCATCATTACATTCAGAGAAACAAATAAAACTACATTTAGACCTAATGTTATAGCCTATGCTTATATTGCATATGTATGAGGGGGAAACAATCGCATCACGTTGTCAATAATTCTCTCTTACACTGAGTGAGTGAACCCTCGATTGTTTTTCATATCAAATCCTTCAAAGTGCAGTGTCTTTTTATCTATAACTAGAGAGCGCAACGCTATGCGGATAAAACAAATGCAAGTTATTCAGTTTACATTGTCAGTAAAATAAGCTTCTTGTTGAGGTTCTCGAAGAGGTTTTGCTCATTAATGTATTTAAAATTAGGGCTGGGCGATTAAACGAAACCGACTTTCAGAACCTCTAACCAATGTAATTTTCCCATGTCCGATTACTTTCCCTTTAACATCCATGTAGACGGGTGCCGCCAGGCCCGGATTAAGGATTCAGGGGCCCCTGGGCACAGTGTCTTGTTAGGCCCCCCTAAACAACATTGATTTCAACAATGCTTTTCTGGACCAGCAGCAATAATATCAAGACATTTCCCTGCATGCATAGTGTAACTCACTGGCATATGCAAGCACACACATGCAGTCCATATCCATATCTATTAATCAGATTCTTCCACAATTCACATGCATACACACTAGGGGTGTCCCCGACTAAGGATTTACATAGTCAAATCAGAATTGTCACGTCTTGACGTCTTGCCTATTGTCGACTGACAGTCGAATCGCGCGTGCGCGCATATTATGCGTGCGTGCGTGCGTGCGTGCGTGCATGTGAGAACGACACCATGGAAGTTAACAGCGCAACATTGATGCACCGAAAAAACATTCTTAAATAAATTTTCAGAATTAGTTTAGAACAGAATATACATTTATAATAATAAAAAAAACAAACGAAATAAAATGTTGGAAATTTAGGGGAACAATGCTGTGCCACTTACTGTACCATATCTCGCCTCAAAACTATTTAAAACTACTAGATAATAAATAATAATTATTTACAAATGGGAATACAGCACATCCATTACAAATTAGCCTAACTACCAATAAAGTGACTTTATTTACCGCATGTAAAGAAAAAATGCAATAAAGCATCTTACCATTTAAACATTTTTTCCTGCGCATTATTTCTCTGTCCTCCTGACGCTCATGCTGCCTTTCAATGTAGAGAATGGAAATATTCCCTAATCTTGCTATATGCGGTGATTTTGGTTATATTAATTGCAGGGCAAAGTTCAGTCTAAGTAACGAACTACGTGTTCATTCTTCTTTTTTTACTTTGATGTTGATATTATTTGACTTTGTAACGCAACCTTGGGTGTTGGTGAGGTGCTATAAATAATAATTATTATTATTATGGTGACTTATTTAAATGCCCAAACATTCAGCAAGTGACAAATGTTTAGAAATGATGTACACATTCATTTGCGAGTCATCTGCGGGTGCGTGCGTATCATGCTGCTTCTCTTTACCGGCTCACAGCACAGAAGTAAACACGAGACACGGGGAGTGTTGAACTGATTTTAACTTGAGCGGCACTTAGAACGCTTGTCATGCGTGAGACGCGCCAAAGACGCAAGCGCAACGATCATACATTTGTTTTTTTAGCCGTGCCAATTCTTCTTAGTCATGTGTCTGTCAGAGCCTCTTGCGGTGTTCACAGCTGCACATACTGTATGCTGAGCATTGAAAGATGCTTCCAAATAAATGCTTGTGCCACAGCAGGGCTGTACGTTCACCTTTTTTTAACAGAGGTTTAAAGTTTTGTAGCACAATCCAAACAGTTGTAGCACAAGTATAAAACATCGGTTATATTAGAAAAAAATATTTATGTGTAGTTTATCACATTAATGTTACAGTTGGGTAAATTAGGGCCATTTAATTTAGTTTTCCCAAAGTTCCTTTTTTCCGAGTCCTGTGTTTTACATGCGTTTACTATACACTAGTTATATTTTTGTCCACATACTGTAGTATACTATTATATTATTTACTATGGTAAACTGCAGTAAAATTCTTACTTTTGCAGATATTATCATGTTTTTGAACCTTACTATAATAAATAAAAGTATATTCTAGTGTTTATATAGTTTATCAATGTAGTACTAGAATACTACACTTAACTATAGTAATTATAATACAATACAGTGTTTTTAATCTGGATGTTCAAGTTAAGCAGACTTTTATTTTGACTGGTCACAACAAAGACTGTGTGGTTGACGATAGCTTTTCTCTAACCGTGAAATGCTTATGAAATAAACCCTTAGAGTAGCTCTTGAAATGGAGTTCAAGAGTTCATGTCCTCATACAGCGAGATGCACACAAATGCACGAGCGTCTAGTTATATGTTAAACTGTGCAGCTTATCCGAATTCATGCTAAACAAGCAGATGAGCCATCATGACTTTGAAGAGCTCACATGAGTATTCAGTTTAGCAAAAAATTCAAACTTATTCTTTATTTTCCACCATTCTTTACTATCATGGCTGTGTCAACAACAGCAAATCTTATATCAGTGAATGTTTTACATCAAAAACATTTTTTGGGATATTTTGATACTCCAGGAATGTCAGTCATGTTGCACCTTTCTGTGATGTCTGCTTGCTGCTGTGACTGTGTGCGTGTGTCTGGATTTGAGCGGCAGTCATGTGGAATAGGATGAAAGATGTTCTGAAGAACAGGTGAAGGCAGTTTGCCTTTCAACAGCAGCCAGTGGTTTAGAGAAGTGGAAACTATGAAGTAGATCTGTGGCATGTCAGGTCGATGTTAAATTAAACCTGACCAAATCTCTCCTCCTGTCGTCCATCTGTTTTCAACCTGTGCTGTTTTTTCATCCACAGCACTATCAAGAGCATTGGGCAGCAGTCCGAGGTCACATGATGGCGTTTAAAGTGAATCTGATTGGCCCGTCTCCCTGGGGATTCAGAATATCTGGAGGACGAGACTTTAAGAAAGCCATCACTGTTTCCAAGGTAATTCTTAGTCTATATAAACCAAAGCACATGTCCAGAACACGCCACTTGTCGTTCACTTTTCAAACAACTGGGTAAATGTACAGGAAGTTCCTGGGTTTTGTAAATGAAAGGGGAATATTATAAACAATCTATTGTTTGTTCCTTCTGGTAATACTTCAAACCTTGTACAAATGCAAACATCTTGCCATTTGTGACAAATGGCCAAGTGAAGCAAAAGTAACTAGAGCACAGACTCATGATTGTGTCCTCTCCTCTCCTCTCCTCTCCTCTCCTCAAGCTTTCCACGCCTTCTTTTTTGCATTTTTCAAAACTGTGGTAAGAACTGACCAGTGTTAAAATAAGTTGTCCTTGATGCTTTATACAGACCCATAGAAATGATACAGAACTTAAACTGCTAGTTTTAGTGTGCAAACTTCATAGAAAGGAAAAATTTAAAAGGGGAATTCATATTCATGTACTTAGAATATACATGTAAGGTTTGCAGTAGCTGTTGAGTCTGAATCATGGTCTTGTTAGATTTACATTGTTTACATTATTTAACATTATTCTGGAGCAGTGGACCTGTGAGCGTTAAGATTAAATGCACGATTTCAACACTGTTTTCATCAAACTATTGTTAAAAAGTTTTTTTCAGTCTGAAGCTTGAGTCTGTTGTACTTTTGCCACCTAGTCTGGAACCAATTTTTGTGTTTTTCCTGTGCTTTTGGTTTAGTTTCTTAGATTGAACTAAAACAGTCTGTCTCAACCAAAAACAAAGTTCTTTCCATTAAAAATGTATTCCATGTCAATATCCAAAAACACCTCCCCAGTTTAACTAATGGAATCTTTCCTTGCTGATCCTGATCACATATGTTTTGTAATCCAGAATAATGTTCAATGGAATAGTTCACCAATATCTGAACAAAATATTTCTTTATGTAGAAAGAAATAGTTCATCCAAATATGAAAATTCTTATAATACTCCCCATTATGCCATCCCAAATGTTTATGACTTTCTTTCTTCAGTTAAACACAAATTTATACTAAAATGCCATTGTGTTATCTACTTACATGGGGAAGCTCCAATACACACAACCTGTTCTTTAACATTTGACCCTTAAGCTGTTTTGTGATAACTCCTAAGCCTCTAGTGCTGTGCCCTCACAGCCAAGGTCAAGAAAGGAGAATTAGTATTTAAAGAGGTTGAAGAAAACGACAGGGTTTGTTTTCAAGAGGGCTACAAAGGGCCTCATGGTGAGACTAAGGTGGCAGGAGGTTGGCACGGACACAAGTTCTCTGCTGCTCTTATCCAAACTCATCCTTCCTGACTCTTGTTAAGACATAACTTTATCATAACATCATTGTTGTGCCACCCTGCAGTCTGCTCTACTATTGTTATTATAAATTGACATATTACTCCACTGTTTCTCATCGCTCCATTTTGTGTAACACAATGCAACAGTTAATTGGCACTTAAGCCGGTGCACAGACATGGCACCTCTGCTTTCAGCTAACAACCACAACAAAACCCGCCTGGCAGTCTTCAATGCCCTACTATGTCGTTTGGGTGTTTTGAGTTGGGCTGTAGTGTTGGTTTCATTTTTTCCCTCAAAAAGGGTTAAGCCCTTAGAGGCATCTATAAGTCTTATAAGAGCAGCTCTCATCTAATTAGTTTTCACATCCTTTTGTACATATTTTTACATATGTTTATTTTCTTTATTTGCTAATGCGACCTTTTAACACCACAGACTGGACAAGATTAAGCATTGCTTGGTCATTGGTTGCACTAAATTGGTATTATCTAATTGTATACATAAATTGACCAGCTAACAGCTATTCAACCTAACCCATTACACACCTTTTTATCAAAGTTATCTGACATTATCGAGAATTTGTTCTGGCACAGTTTAACTTTGAGTTCTTATTATTATTATTTTTATTATTACCACCATTTTCTGAACTATAGCGAATCAACTGATAATGTGAGAAATGTTAAAGGTGTCAAAATACGTTTTGGTTTGACTGTATGATAAACCACTCAAGTTTGCTTTTTTATTGCATTAAATAAAATATATTTTATATGATATATTTATATATAATTATAATAAATAGTAAAATAACATATTAGGACAAAACATCACTTTTTGATTTGTATGTATTTTATTTGTATATTTGGTTGCTGAGTACTCTAAATTGAGTTTGTGTAGAAACTACAAAGAATAGTTTTCATAGATGCTTTAAATTCTTTCCAAAACAAACAAACAAAAAAACTTGCACCATTTAAGCTCCAGTTTAAGAAGTCATGTGAAAAGAATGAAAGTAACTAAAAATATGACAACTATTTTCAAATTTGACCCATAACATAACGGGGTTAAGCAATAGACATTTGCGAGCATTGGTAATTTTAGGTGATGAGATAAAGTAGTTGTAAAACATTTTGGTTGTAAACGGTCGGATTACAGAATCCTAGCAGCAGGACAAACCACTACAACCAACAATACAGCCACTTGTTGACTTTGACAGAGACATTGAGTCTGAATAACACAAAACCCAGACCTTTTAATTTAAATTAATATTTGTAATAGGAAAGGCTTTTATTTGCATTCGCAAACATCTCTATGCTATTGTACTTGTAAATGTTTAGGCAGATACACATTTTATAATGTTTATAAGTATTTATCAGATTTTGCTCTATGGGATAAAAATGTCCCTTCCACCAACAAATAAATGACTTGTTCACAAGTAACTAATGGTTCCTGTAGTGAAACAGTTCCTTCAACAAAAGGAATGTGCCTTTATAGTAACCATGTCTAAACACTCATTGTCAAGTCTGATATTATGGTCATGTTAACCTGTATTACAAAGTTTGTATGTGGTCAGAAAGAGAATATTATTATCTCCATGTGTCGCAGTGGGCCTTCATACTTTATTTTGAACAACTATTAGGCTTTTGTATCAGAGTGATTGGTTAATTTTTTTGTCTTAAGGTGAACACTGGCAGTAAGGCAGAGACGGCCTGTCTTCAGCCTGGTGACATAATTATGGAGATTAATGGGCAGGACACCAGCGATATGCTAAATGTAGAAGCACAACACAAAATCAAGAGCTGCACGACACAACTGAACCTGCTAGTGGAAAGGTAACACGCACGCACAGACATTTCAGACCTTGTGTCCTTTAGTACATTTTTCCCTTCTGACCTCATGTCTCTGACCAGGCCAGAAACAACACTGGGCCAACAATGGCACTCTCTATTTGTGTATCTCCTGTAGCCCACAGTATTGGAGGAAGAGGGTGTGTGTCTGCTCACTTTTAGCTTAAACAGAGGTCATATTAGTCAAAACTGTTATGTAAGTGTCTACCTGCCCCCTTCATTTTTTTGAACAATTCATCTGACCTACAAGTATGCTTGCCTGCATTAACTCATGTCTGTAACTCAGTTCACAATATGAAGAATCGTCGGAATGAATGAGAATTTCCTTAAGCTGTTTCTGAAATTTCACAAATGTTTCTTACACAGACTAGTGGCTTCCTATTAATTTCATTTTTTTAATGACTGTCAATTGGTCAATAACATGAATTAGCATATTGTGTAATGAATTCAGTTGATCATATGAATTGGAACGGAACATTCTTGAATGGTAGAATGAAGTCACACATGTTGTGATTGGTCAGGGGATCTTAAAAGCACCTCAGTCTCAAATGAGTTGTAACTCAATGGCTTTGAGTTATGAATGACCCCTGCCAGATCTCTCCAGCTGGTGAAGAGCCTTTGATGTTTTCTCATGTGGTTTTTATTTTTTCGCTTTCTCACTCTGTCTTTTTCCGCTCATGTCCTCATACAGACTGCATGTGTAATGATTTTATCCCAAAAGATGAAACTATGGTCAGAATGCTGTAGCACATGTGGCGCATTTTCACGCTCTAATGAAACACCTTCCAAATAATGCATGTCATCTCTCACACAACCAAAAGCTGCTTAAGAATAAAGAACTGCATCTTAAAATGTACCAAAATGACTTAAGTTGTCAAACAACATTGCCCTCATTGACCTCCGTTGTATGGACACAAAACCACATAGACATTTCTCAAAATATCTTCTTTTGTGTTCAACATACCACATGACGATAAATAAATGATGACAGCTCTTTTAACACTTGCTAGTTAAAAGAAGGATGGAAAACTTCAGTTCCTTTATAAACTCTATTATTTACTCTAGCTCTCCCTTCAGCATGTCCTGGGTTTGAGATCACCGGTCACCATTTGAGAACACCAGTGCTGAATCGGCCTTTGTGTGATGTCCGTTCCTCATGAAGCGCTTTCTGTCCTGAACATATAGGCCAGTGATAAATTTTAAGATAAATAAACATTCCGACATGTGGTGCTTCATGGTCAGGAGTTCTGCTGATGTATTACACAAGATTGTGTTGTCTTTTCACTGTCAGATTCAATCTACTTATTAAGCTTTCTGCTCTTGGTTAAATGGAACCACTGTCCGTACCAGATTGAAAAACACTGTGGTAAAAGAAAATGTTGCAGTCCTTAATTCTTAAAACGAGCCAGTGTTGTTAATATTGTAGCCTGGCTTTTGCTGTTATGTCAGTCATACTTGACCACTTGATGTGTTTTGACTTCTAGGTTCCAAGGGCCCCACTGACTTAATAGCCAAAGTCATTATGGGATAACTTTGCATTAACCTGAGGTTTTCAGTTTTTTTGAAGGAAGCTTGTTTATCCATAATGGTTTATCAAAGCAACATATGCATCATCTTAGACCTGCTGACTTTAGATTCTGTTAGATCTCAGATTTATGGGCACAAACATTTCCACAGTTTTAGTATTTGTTGTGTATTCAACAGCGGTCCAGACAGGCATCTGGAGAAAGCAAAATATCTTGCTGTCTTGCTGCATTATCAGTGATTTGATATTAATTTGTTTATATACAGTAACCGTACAGACTGTTTCATAATATGCACGCGCCTGGTCCGAAGTTAGTTTCCAGTCTGTGTGTAGTACTGTAACTTTTATATTTAAATGATATTAATATGAATTTATATTTAATTGTATAATACATTAAATAAACAATTTGTTAGCCAAGAACGGTTCTTCTGCTGGTAAACCAAACAAATACTGGCTAGACGTACTTTTAACTTGCTAGCTAATATCATTTACTTGTTATTTCTTTTGCTTGTTATCAGAAATGATCTGCAGGGACTCGATTCTTTACGAATGTGTACGGGAAGTTACGTTTGGGCCACAAAAGTGTGCGTGCGCAGTAACGTTTGTTTATATTGTTGCTTTGAAACCATCAATATTACATTCAGTCATGCTATTATATTGAATACCTGCACGGCTCTGATTACTTGCTGATAAATTATAGTCATGCTTAAATTCTGTACAACAACACTGTTGCTGAAATTTGGCCAAGTTATCCAGTAAGACATGTTTAAAACCAGAAACCATGCTGTGCATTCAACCCACAAGAAAGTGAAGAAAATGTTTAAGTGCTCATGTTTACTGCTCTCCACACAGGCCTGCTTCACCTCCTCCCAGTCAGACCAATGGAATTACCTCCACAGAGCAACTGGTGGGCCGCTTCCAGGTCAGTGTTCCTTTAAAACTGTTCAGATGTTTTAAAGAGGATACAGTTTAGCATATCCACATCGTAATGTAACACTTAGGGTGCGTTTGCACGACCACGTTTTTAGCTAAAAACTTTTATGCGTTTTGGGGGCCTTAAAACGCAATGTTTTGAAAATGGGTTTCGAAATGCAAGTTTTTAAAAACAACGGAGTCATTTGCGTGTAAGACAAAACTTCTTTGTAAATGTCAGATTTGATAGTTAAATATATTAATGAATTCCAATGCTTTGTAAATAGGGAGCGCATGCACGAACATATACGTCAGAACAACTTTACATTTTGCTCATGTTTCATGAATGAAGCCAAATATGTTTATTAATTTCGTATACATTTGTAAAAAAGATGACGTCATGCGCATGTGTATTATAGTTCAGATTACATTTACATTTACGCATTTGGTAGACGCTTTTATGAAAAATCGACTTACATTGCATTATACTATACATTTGTTTCTGAGTATATGCAATCCCTGGGATCGAACCCATGACCTTGGTATTGCTAGCACCATGCTCTAACCTAAATAAATGTTAAATGTTATATTGCCACCTATTGGTTTGACATGCTCTTGACAGCGCTTCATAGCGTGTTTTTGTGTGGACACGATTTTTTTTAAACAAAGAAGGAAAAATGGCTGGGATGGGAGGCCTTTCTGTGTGGAGTTTGCATGTTCTCCCTGTGTCAGTGTGGGTTTACTCCAGGTTTACTCCCACAGCTCACAGACATGTAGGATAGGTTAATTGAGAATTCCAAATTGTCCCTCAACAGACTTGTGTATTGAATCGACTTAGATTGGAATAGAATAGATTGACTAGTTCTCGCCATGAATCTAGCCTTTGATGCTGGAATGGCATTAAGAATGAAACTATAGGTGCCAAATTTGAACTTATTGGTAATCACTGTGCCATTAAGACCCCATCTCCAAACAAATCTCCATTCATAAAGTGATGTAAAAAATTATTTACCAAGGAGATGAAAATGCAGCATGGCTGCAACTACTGTACTCGCCTGAACCTCTGACCCATAGTTAATGTTCTCATATTTAGCCATGTCTGGTTTCTATTATGAGATCAACCACTATCTGCTTACCAGAGATTTACTGAGTTTTTACTGAGCTGAGCTGAAACAAGATGTTGAAGTCTATATTTTCATCTTTTTTTTGTTTCTGTCTCTAACTGAGGCATGTGAAAAGAACTCAGGATTGTTCTAAATCACACAAAGTTCCTGCATTTTACGTGCGTAAGGGGCTGCTGACGGATCTTTGTTGTAATGGATATCCTGATTCTGACTGTGAACCCCAAAGGTCTTATAGTCCTTCTGTTCGACCATGTGAGAACTTTGGCCACTTTTAGTGCAGTGCGCTTGATGATGTTTAAGATTTATGTCGCAAAAGAAAAGACAAAATGTCCTTTATTAGCCAAGTGTTCCTTTCACTTAATTGGTAGAGCATAGCGTTAACAGTGCGAAGGTCTTGGGTTTGAATCAACACATTAAATGCACTTTTGACTAAAAGCATCTGCCAAATGTAATGTACCTGATTTTAGATCCAGAATTGTCCAGGCAGATTTAAATACCTCTGGCTTATCCCTCTTATTGTGCAGGAGGCTGTGCAAGTGAGTCGAGATGAGAACCAGAACTACAGAGAATACACCATCTCCAGCCCAGCTTCTCTATCCCCTGGCCCGTATTCTCCAGAGTCACCATCCAGCCCGGACCGCAAGGGCGGCAGAATCACACCCACCAACAAGAGGTAAAAGATTCATGATTGGTTAAAGATCAGATTACATGTTTCGACAGTATATTCTGTAGAATGCATCAGGATTCATCCAGAGATTCAAAGCAGTCGTGTAAATCATATTCCTTCAGATAGGTTTTCATATAGAAGAATCTGTGAGGAGTTGATCCAGAGGCAACAGGTCATAGTTCAAAATTTCACTGTTAACTCGTCTGTGCCCTGAAGGCCTCGCGTGTACACAAACACACACACACGTGAACCCCTCTTCACCTGTTCTCCTCAACTTCAGCATGGTAGTGATCTGCCGTCTTCGAGTTTCCAGCACCTTCCAGAAGTCAGTGCTGATGAAGCTGATTCGATTGGATTAGTGAGGGATTAGGACTAGATTCATGTGTCATTTATTAGTGCAGATTTTTGCTGCCTGCACTGCAGCACAGTTAGACGTTATTGTTGATGTTTTGTTATATGAACCACGCTTTAAATAATGATGAAAATTTTTAACACTGTTAATACTCAAATGATATTTGATGATGTCAGCATCTTCAAGGGCTGTTATGCTTGTAATGTTGATGGTTGTAGGGGCCCGTTTACACCAAGTTCACATTCTCATCAGTTATATGTTCATTATAAAGATTTTGGGAGAAAAGGATTCCACTAGACATTTCTCATCAGTATTTTATACAATTTAACAGTATATACAGTGTGCATTTATGTATTTTTGTAGAATTAGATGTGTAGATTTGTCTGGGTTGTGGGGGATTTTTTTCTCCCTGTTCTGTATTTCCCTGCCTCTGCTGAATTACTTTTATTTGCGGTAAGGGACTAAATTTATTCTTATAAAAATATAAGTTATGTGATGATTCCAGTTCCAGTAGCCTTAATCTATGTACTGCTTTTTAAACTGTCACCAAACACCAATAATCTATTTAAACATGAAAACCACAGCTAGCTAAATAAGAATTTAGGATTTAGATCAGCATATCGACTATTCAATTTTGAGTTTTTAAATAGAGTTTTGGCGTGCCTAGCTTAGTGGCGCCTGAAAGAGGAATTTAATTCTGCTGTGGTAAATTCAGCATTTATGCTTTGCTTTCTTATATGATCAAATCCCCTTTGCGTTCACATGAGGAAAGAATCAAATATTCCTGCAAATGCAGTGGTTAAGTTTAAGTTCTGAATTTTTTTTTTATTCAAGTTCACAATTATTCCATAAATGTGCTTGAGCAGCTGCAAGAAAAAGCCTATTAAACCAACTCTGGTTTGTGACTTATTTCCATTTAAAGGTTTCAAAAACATCCCCGTATGAATAGGATAAATAACATTACATCATACATTACTTACAAAGCTTATTTGATATAAAAGAGTTGTATAATTGTATATGTGCATAATTAGATGTGTGTGTTTTCTTTTTTATATATCTGTGTAGTTTCATACCCTTAGGGTCCACAAAGAGTTTCTTATTCCATTTCTACTTGGCATCTAAATGATTAAAAAAATGAAAATACTGTATTACATGTTACTTAACTGCAGTCCCATTTCATGTCACTTGTAGTTTGCGCTTAAATTAGCTGAAAGAACTCAAAACGTAACACATTTTCTCTTTTTTAAGCCTGCAGTTTCATTCCTGGTCATCAGAGGAGAGAAGTGTGGATCGTCACAGACTGTCCAGACCCCTCTCTCAGGTAGGAGCACAATATGAAGAACAGTACAGTACAAATGATGGATCTGAACCATTCTAATGAAATGGTTTAACAAGCTCAGGTAAAATGTTGGAGCAGCACATATCGTATTGGAATAATTATTAAAATGTCTGTATTATTTTTATTGAATTGACAAGTTTTAACACATGGTTGGGTATTAACGTTCTGGTTTTGTCCATATTTTGCACAACCATGGCTTAAAAACAATACAGCATTTTAAGAGTGTAGCTGTTAGAAGCTTATTGCTTTAACTTTTATACACTGGTGTATAGATGGCCTCAACAGTAAAAAAAAAAAAGCTGTCTAATATCCACCAATATGTCATCTTACTATTGAAATTCAGCTGATAAAAACAAGCAAGTGAACATTATGAGATGACATCTGGTATATCTGATGAGATCTGCAGTGGAACGTTGATGTTAGTTCAGCCTAATGCATCTCAGAAGGTTCCATGTGTGTTCATGTTCATAGATCATGGTAAGTTGAGTCTTCTCACGGCAAGCCATTGCTCCGCTCTAGTCCTGAAATGTGCCTATAAATCCATTTAGTCTCTGCATGTATATGACTTCATGGGAAAGGCACAATTTAACTGCGTTGTCTATTCACAATAAGCCATGAATTCTAGGAAATAAGATTATGGTTTCCATCATCAAACAACATCCCGAAATGCCCCAATAAAGGGGTTAGCGCTCACAATTTTTTCATAGCGGGTGGCAAGTATATAAACTAGAAAAGGTCACCTTATCATGCTGACGTTCATTGGAACACAACCTGGAAACGTTTAATCTGGAACATTGTTGCTTGACCTTCATTGTAGTTTGTTTGAGTTCATTAGCATCATCAACATGTACTTCATTATAAACGTATATGCTTGGATTATTGCTGCCCAAGTAGCATTTTAAAACTTTAGGAGAACGGGTGATCTAAGAGAGAGAGAGAGAGAGAGAGAGAGAGAGACTTTCAGAGCCAATGCCGAAATCTTAAATACAGCGCATAAAATTGTGGGAAAGATATTGTGAGATATGTAAGCTATTTAGTAACAACCTCAGTCCCACAGCCATTTCTAGAAGGCAGATGTCAGGGCAGGAAAAAACAGACAGGACCTTTGATGGTTAAAGACATTCCAGTCATTTTATCAGTGCTTTGGATGTTAAATAAACACACATTCATGACACGGCTTGTTAAATACAAAAACAATCCTAATTCCCCCGTCAGAAACGGTCAGTCCTTTTAGGGACGACAATTTTAGCGTTTCAAGCCAGTTCATGGGAGGCTTGAGAGGGGTTGTCATGATAATAAAAATGGTGAAACTAAGCACTGACTTTGGTCAACAAAATCCTTTATTAAAGGCATTTTGGGTTGTTAAGGTTTGTGTACAAAAGTAGCAAGCTAATAAGGATGGGAGTTATAGGAACAATTCACAGTGCAAATGGTCATTTACTCACCATTACTCTTTTAATATACATTTACATATATATATTTATACAACAGTTTTTTCTGGTTCTCGAATCTGATATAATATTCGACCAGTATTATTACGGGAACTGCTTTACCGTTTGTATCACTCCACCACTAAGCACTATACTGAAAGTAACCAAAAGCCTCCGACACTCTCGTTCCTCTGGCCTAATAACAGCCATGCTGATATAGAGCACTATCACACTCCTACTGATTCGCGAATCTGATTGGCTGAGAAGGTTAATATTCTTTTTGTCTTACTATTTACACAACAATATTGGTTATCATTACCGTATTAGGTAAACATTGTAACATTTATAATTTTTGATAAAATATACTTACTCTAATGTCTATTGGATAAAAAGTAGTCTTTGTTTAAGCTGTTACGGTAATGAGATTTTTAAGATCTTTTTTTGAAAAAAGTTTCAAAAACATGTTAAAGTTTTGAAATTATTGCTTTTAAACATGTCAGACCTTGTTTTGACTGCCTAAAAGGCGATTTATATATAGTTCTTCCCACGTCTACATTTCACTTCTTGATGATGTGCGTGTCTTCACTGCGTGTGTCCTGTAAGCCAACTGTTGTAAGCAGAACCTAACAACTGTTTTCAAGACACCCTGAGGATACTTTCCACTTTAAAGCATGACACTGTTATTTCTACCCTGCCACACAAACATTCAATTTTAGGCCTCCCACTAAATTTAAGCCAGCCATCCAATAAAACCTGCTTCGAGTTCATGGTTAATTTACTGCCCACATCAACCCCCCAAATGAGGGTCATCACCTTCTGTTCATAGCAGATCTCAATCTCTGAACAATCAACACATTTCTCTCATTCTTCACTCCTCTCAGACATTTTTAGGTCTCATGTTCTGACAGAAAAATAACATTATTATGTAACGTTTAGAGCTACGTAGTTAATCCAAATGGGCAGTCTCTGTTTTTTTTTAAGATAAATAAAAAATATAGAGCACTTTGTCTATATTACGTGTTTATTGTATCTCAGTTTGAATCATAATCACAATATTTATGTCATAAGCTGCACTATTTAAAAAAATCATATTGTAGTTAAGTTACAGGGTAGAGCAGCATCTGTTTTTTAGATTGTTTTGCTAGCGAGTGTGTATGTTTTCAGTGGAGAGGAACCCTAGCGTTAGCCGTGCCAAACAATGGATTACATATAAAAGGGAATGTTCTGGAATAATGCACTGACTGAATCAAATGATGCTGAAAAGCAGGAACAAGGAGGAAGCCAATGAGGTGTAGCAGTGGGGCTTATTTACTGCCCTGTCTCTGGTTAGCGGTCTGCTTGGTCTTTACTATCAGCAGACTCTTGGGAATCTTGAGTCTTTTATGTTTATATGTCATGCATCTTCGTCTAGTGCAATTGTGCTGTTTGTTCGAGCCAAATAGATGGTGGTGCCAGAGATGGTGAAGATCATTTCCTCACATACTTCAGCAAGAATTTTAAGATTCGTTCAACCTCTCTCCTCGTTTATCATCCTCAAACTGGAATCCCTTTATCCGACTTCTTCCTCTGAGTTATCTTTAGGGAACATTTGCATTCTTTCATTCTTAGTTTGCTTTAGCACTTAAAGTGATAGTTTACTCAAAAATGAAAATTCTGTCATCATTTATTCACCCTCATGTCATTTAAAACATGTCCGACTTTCTTCAGAACACAAAAGACATTTTGTAGAATGTTGGTAAGCAAACAACATTGTCCCCCATTACATTACATTTACATTTATTCATTTGGCAGACGCTTTTATCCAAAGCGACTTACAAGTAGGAGAGCATAAAACATTTTGTCAACACACTAAACTGTACCGTTGACTTCCATTGTATGGACACCAAACCACGGAGACATTTCTCAGAATATTTTCTTTTGAACCAGAATGAGAAGTCACATACAGGGTTTAAACAACTTGAGGGTGAATAAATGATAACAGATTTTTGTGTGTAAACTATCTCTTTAACATAGACTTGTCGTAATGTTATGTTAAAGATGTGTGTTTGTGTGCCGTTATTTTAGATTTGTGTGGCATGATTTGTTGGAGAGTTCCTTCATTTTGTGTGGTTTGGCTGGAACGTTTCATGGAAAGCTAAATGTGTTTCCAGAAATGAGTTTTCTCTCGCTGCCATTCTTGTACGCTCAAACAAGTACTTACGAGTTTCCCAGAACTCATCAGGTGTTGTTTGGCGGGACCTAAACCTCTGGTCTAACATGGTGCCTGACAACTTCTCTGGGGAGCCCACTTTGGGCCAGTAGCTTGCCAAGCTCAATTAAAAATAAAGCTAAACTACAGCTAAATGCCCATCTGGAAAATAGTAGTTAGCTACACTACAAGCTGCAAACAAATATCACACGTAAGTTTTTTTTTAAACCAGATTTATTGTCATATTTAACAGTTTTTAAACAAGCAAATGCATTGTTTAGGTTGACAGTGTAAAACCCCTCATTTATATAATTTAATTGTAACAGTAATTTTACACTATGTGCTCTTTAAAGGGTTAAGAGCTTATATTATGTCATGATTTACTCATCCTTAGGTGGTTCCACAACTGTAAGACCTCTCTTCATTTTCGAAAAAAATATAGATAGTTCTGTCAGGATCACTATTGTCAAAAATTATTGAAAATTAGCATACAGAACTCCCTGCCCATCCATGCAGCCAGCATAAATAAGAGCAGCGAGAGCAGCAATAACCCTCCTTCTGTAAAGAGAACAGAACATACAGATGTCATTACTTTTTAATTACAATTAAAATGTACTCGTACTTTTACTTATGTAAAAGAATATTAAAAAGTCTAGTCCTGATTGTTAATGTGAAGCGGAGTTGGGGATGGAGGAGGGTAATTTGCTCGCGAGCAACGCGAAAAGCTGCTGAATTTAAAACGGAAGCTTTGATAGCATCATATGTAGATCAGCTGATGCAAGCTTCACTCATGTGACCTACCAGAACTAATGCTATACCCTTGGTTTTTGTTGAAGTCTGAGATCTTTCTAACCCCCCAACAGACAACGTACACACTATAAAGTTGGTGCAAGAATACTTTTTGTGCACAGTTAAACAAAAATAAAAACTATTCAAAAATGTCCTCCCTTCTGCCCTTTTCCTTTCTTTCTTTAAACAGCCAGGCTACTTTTATCCCACTGAAAAATGCACTTAGTGAGTTAGTCGTCTCAATTTTTGTAGCTAGTTACACCCCAACTGTCCTTCACCCTTATACTGATATATACACACATTGTGCCTGTGAGCAGGGGTCTCTTTCTCCTATAGTTCTCTGTGATCTTTGTAAAGTGCATGTTAGAGAAAGCAGGTAGTCTCCAGAGAGCCAGAGAGTGGACTAGGAGAGGGAAAGATAGCGGAAATATCCATTAGTCCCGCGTGGAGAGGTGTAGAGTATCCTGAGAAAAGTGCCATGTACAATAGGGGCTGTGATGCAAAGCGTTTGAGGTGTGTGGTGTTGGTTTTCTCGCCCTTCTGAGGCACAGGCCCGTCCTTGTGCACCGGAGCCTGGTGGAGATGGGCAGAGGAAGGGTTATTCATAACTCTCTCTCTCTCTCTCTTTCCACACTGCTTTCGTTGAGCTCTCCTCCTCATGGCCCAGTCAGCGTACTGGCACAGAGACGGCTATTGTACCATTCTCCACCTCTGTCAGTTTTTACGATGGTTCTGTGAGAGGGTGATGGAGAAAAGTCCTGAATGAGGGATGGAAGATGACAAGTAGACACAAGTGAGAGAAGAAGGATTGTAGCGGTGGAGGAAGTTGGATTGAATTCTGCTTCCTGTACTAGCTGAAAAAATGTTTTCAAACTGTTTTCCAGGTGCTTATATATAATAACATGGGAATTTTAGTACAGCACAAATTGGCAAAAATTAAGCAGTTTGTTTTTCCACTAAACTGTCAAGAGGGTTTTAAAGTTCTTTTGGTTTGTTATAGCTGGAAAAGATATACTAGGTCAGGTTGGTCTTGTGTAGCCACTCTTTTGAGGTTAGACATTAGATATTGCAGTTAGTGGTGTCACAACATACCTGTATTTTCAATAAGTGGGATATTAAAGGGGTCAGAACATTTAAATTGTAATTATAACATTACTTAATTTTCCCCCCCAAAAAAACATACAAATGTAAGTTATTTATAGCCTTTTTGCCCCTTTAAGAGCCCTCGGTGTACCCGCCCACTTCTATGATTGACAGCTGCTGCTGGGATAACTTCTCTTTTACATACAGCTTCACAAACTTGTGTCTTTTTAAGCACATTATGCATGTATTTATGTCACAGACATTTAAACAATCACATGATTACAATTATTTCAGTTATTACAGCTAAAGAAGCAGTAATTAGGAGTTCATTAAGGCCAAAGTCATAGTGAATAGTAAGAAATGCACCCTAATCTAATGTATGACCGTAAATAGATTGTGGCAGTCGCGGCCCAGTGGTTAGAGGGTTGGACTCATGACCAGAAGGTTGCTGGTTCGATTCTCAGGGCTGGCGGGTAACGGCTGAGGTGCCCTTGAGCAAGGCACCTAACCCCCACTTGCTTACTATACATTGTACTATACATTTGTACATTTTGTAATGTAAGTCGCTTTGGATAAAAGCGTCTGCCAAATGCATAAATGTTAATGTTAAATGTTAGATTGTGATAATGTCTGTAATGTGAATTATTTGTTCCATGATAATCGTGAAAGTGAAGATCTGAAGTGAAATGTTTTTTCAAGGGAACAAGCGTGAGGGAGGAGAGAATATCTGTTTAGTTCATTAGGATGTCCATTGGGAGAGGGATGTGCAGCCAAACCTACGGTGGCTTTGGCAACGGATCACTCCCTGTACCATAGTTATTAGTGCCCCATTGCCCAGCATAGTTGCCTGTGGTGACCGTTTTGTGGTCGCTGCGGGTTACAATAGTGGCAAGCCTCATCCTCTAAAAGGCTTAAAGGTTGACATATAAATAAGCTATGGAGTGTGCTGGTTCACATGCACCTGTGCACATACATACACTTTTCCAGGAGATCATATCGTCGCTGTCGGGCAAAAACTTGTATCTCCAAAACTGGATTTTTGAAAAATAATTAAACAATATTTCTTGAAAAATAGCAAAGTTGACAATCTTTTAAATATTTTTATTAGTTAAATATTTGCAAAATCCACAGACAAACATGAAAGGTGAACAATAATAATGTTTTATGGAAAAAAACATGCAAAATGGAGATACAAGGTTCCACCTGACAGCAATGATATGCAGATGAGATTTTTACATGTACACAGACTTCCTGTAAGCATCTTTGAGGAAATTGTTTATGTCTTAATTTATTGTAGAAAACCAGAATGACTTTTCTTTTGTTGGAACAGAAAGAAACACTGTGGAGATTCCACTGGTTACATTTCTATGCAATTACTGTGAATGTGGACTAAAGCTTCCAAGCTTCAAAAAAGTTGTGGCGAACACTGATTGTTTCTAAATTCATTGCAATTGCATGAAAAACGGTGACTGGCACAGAATTCAGAAATTCTCCTTTTGTGTATCACAGAACAAAGTCAGTTATATGGGTTTGGAACAACATGAGTGTGAGCCAATAGCTTGTTTCCATTCACCATGGTCCATTTTCTTTTTATCTGTCTCTTCATTTATCCAGTTGGGTGGAGTGGCCCTGATCATATGAACGTGGGCTCTTCTATTATGTGCATGTTGATGGCAGACCATGCGTGTTGGCACATGCTGGATAACACTTACTCAGGGGGTGTGGCTCATTGGAGCGCTTGCTTGCGGTTTCTGCCTCAGAACACAAATACAGGCCGAGTTGCTGTTTCCAGCCTCAAAACATTTCCCATCAGTGTCTTTTCGTCTTCAGAGTGCTCCTAGAGGAAGATTTAAGAAGCTGAGCACTCACTAAAATAATTTTTTGCTTGGTCTGTCTTCCACCTCCCACGTCTTCCTTTTTCTTGTTTCCTGAGATGCTCCATTGGGACAGAAGTGCAATTTCATGTTGGATTTAAAACACAGGGCTGTGTTTAACTTGGCATTGAAAGTGTGTTAGACACTATTAGGCTGCCATTGATTAAATCTTTAGGTCTCTCGCTGTATTGGAGGGAATTATACCAGGTCTTTCCTGGCCCCTACCATGGCAACTGCGAAGGATACTAACCTGCTGGGCTTTATAAGGGGAAGGTTTGCAGAGATAATGTGTTTTTGTTAAAGTTTTACAGAAAAGAACTGAACGGAGTGACAACATTCTACAGATGTCAAGGTAGCCAGGAATCTTTTTCCTGCTCCGTTGGGTCAGGCTCCAAATATTTTTTGTAGCCTCACTAAAAATGACATTTAAGATTTAAAGAGGGCATACAGTATCATGGAAAATCCTTATATATTGTACTTTAATGGTCACCATGCAAAGCTCCTTCCTTTAAACTACATTTATACCAGCTGAAGTATCGCGATAACATGTAGTATCACAATGCCATCACCATGTTCACTATTCAAATCTACAAAAGGAGCCAAAATCTCCTAAATACACAGATCTAGATTAAACATTTTGTATTTACTATAATAAACTGTAGTATACTGTAATATTACAATATTACCACACTTAATGTACACTACAATATTATATAATAATTGGATAAATTGTTGCAAATACTGTAGTGGATAAATTGTTATACTGTAGTGTATATACAGTATGGGGTGACCCCGAATAGTTGAAGCTTCGATAGCAGGAGCCTGATTCAACTACCAATCTCACTGTCAAATTTTCATGCAATGGGATCATGCCATTTTGTTTATATGGGCAGTGGCATAGCAGACAAGCACGCACTGCGGCACCAAAAATATAATTTATTATGTAAAGAAATGGGACATTTTTAGGGTTTGTACCAAAACCCCTGAGGTCGAGTGCGAGGTACCGGACCCCCGATCGTGAGGTCTGGCTATGATCCAGCGCAGGATCACATCTCTTCGCGTCTTCTGCATCTTCCGCACGCATCCACAGATGACTCACTAATGAATTTATAAACCGTTTCCACATATTTGTCACTTACAGAAGGTTTGGGCATATAAATATAAATTAACACTTTCTCTGTATTTTGCATTATGCAAAAAAAAAATAAAGTAATATAACCAAAATCACCACATATAACAAGCTTGGCGCAGACTTTCAGAACTTGTAATTTTCTGCATTGAAAGTAGGGCTGTAGCCATCAATTATTTTAGTAATCGAGTATCCTATCGATTAATCGAGTAATCGGATAAGACGTGTCTTTTTATTAAAGAGCAATACTAAATATACAAGAGAAAATAAGACGGGTAACTCAAAATGAACAACCAATTTGTTTCCTTTTTTAGAAAGATGCACATTTATTGCTTGATTGCATAATAATATATTAAACTGAATGTAAACTAAACCCATTTAGTGCATTTAATTGCAATTACATTCAAAATGCAAATACAATAATATAAATAAAATGAACGATCTATTATTATTATAAAAATCCATTTTAAATTAACTAACTTCAGCTCATGCATGACCTTTACTGTCTTCTTGGATGGCTTTGTGGCTTTTTTAAGAGACTAAAATTAGTGGACAGAACGGTAACTTGGAACAAGAACAAAATTCTATACACATGACATTTCTTAACACATTTGCCTCCAACATGAATAAACTCCCTTATGTTTTTCTACATACTCTATCTACGGTGTGTGTGCATGTGTGCGCCTGTCAGACAGAGAATGAGTCAATCGACATGATACATGAATGACACTTCCAAAACTTAGCTAACATATGGACATTGTAACTAGCCCCATATTCATGTACAGTCTTGAATAGTCATACAACATAAGTTTTTACGTGCCTTTATTTCAACTAGCAATCATATTGATTTAGGCTAAATGCGAAAGCTAATATTTAACGTTATAGGCTACCTGGTATTAGTTGCGGTTCGGTCAATCGGGTCATTAGTGGACAACGCCAAAATACAAGTGCAAACGGGGTGTGAAATGTTTTGAGCTTGTCCACTTTTGACCACTTCCAGAGGTGATCGAAAACGCAATATTTACGGTGCTACAATACTACGGTTTAAAAAATAGAGTGGCATTGCCAGTATTTTGAAACTTTAGCATCGCAATGCTACCATAGCACCGGTAAGTTGTACAACTCTTCTTTATTCAAAATAGTTTTAAACACATGCAGTGGTCCACCCTCTGCTCAAGAAGATCAGTCATTTTCAGTCATTTTAGACCCGTTTCGAAACTGCCTTTTATCTCGAACCTTTTAGAGAGAGTTGTATTTTCCCAGTTAAATTCTTTTGTCAACTTGTCTAATAGATTAGATATTTTTTAGTCTGGTTTTAGATCGCTGCACAGTATGAAAACCGCATTGCTGAAAGTCAGTAATGATCTGTTGCTACTTCTTGATATTGGCTCATACGCTGTGCTAGTCCTATTGGACATAAGCGCTGCCTTTGATACAATCGACCATTGCATTTTGTTACATAGGCTGGAAAAGATGATGGGTATAAATGGGGTTGCATTGCAGTGGTTGGCCTTTTATCTGAAGTGAGCATTAGTGAGCATTGGGAAGTTCTCTTCTCAGCCAGTTCCCTTGTCTTGCAGTGTTCCCCAAGGGACCATCTTAGGCCCTTTACTCTTCTCACTGTTGCCCCTGGGTGCCATCTTTAAGAAATATAAGATCTCTTATCACTGCTATGCTGATGATACGCAGTTTTATCTTCCTGCAAAGATCGACAATAGTGATTGCTGGGACACGCTCGCTGACTGTTTTGAAGAGATAAAATGCTGGTTGGCTAATAATTTTTTGCAATTAAATGAAGGCAAAAGTGAAATCCTGATTATAGCCAACCTAGGCCCATAACTGTTTCTGGGGTTTTTTGCCTTTAAAGAATGGCATTCAGGTGTATTTAAATACAATATAATGTGACTGATCAGAGACTAGAAGCAAAACCGAAGTGCCACACTAGACCAACGCAAACACGATGTGATGACGTCACAAACATGCTAATTAGTATGTGATGTCATCAGCGCACAAGTTTCTCAAAATCCTGTGGGAAACACTGTCTTGTATACAAGGCTTTGTTGGGTAAGGCTCCAAAATATAGCTGTGATCTGATTCCCTACTCACCTCAAAAGGGCTCTTAGATGTGGTAATCAGTCTCTTTTAACCGTCCTTAGTTGTCTCTGTAAAACAAAGGCTGGTCGTGCCTTCTCTGCTACAGCTCTGGAACAGCCTGTCTGTTAATGTGAGGCTTGCTTCTTCATTAGCAAGTTTTAAATCCACTCTTAAATTGTCTTTTCTTTAGCGTTTGATGAAGAATTGTTGTTTTGATGTAAGATGCTCTGTTTTATATGTACAGCACTTTGGTGTAACTCTGTTTCTTTTAAATGTGCTTTAGAAATAAAAGTGGCTTGACTTGATACAAAGTATATGATAGGACAATGCTTACATTTGTGTGCATAATAGTACTGGAACATACATCGGTTTCAGCATCTGTCAGCCACTGATCCAGACTTTGATCTTCAGTTCAGACTTGATGCTTTAGCTACAGTTCTTTCCTGTTCATCGCTGTGATACAGTGTATTATATTCCACATGCTTCTGTTTGTATGTCATGGGTGCTTTTTATAAGGATAAAGTATGAATAACCAACCCAAGTCTTTGAAGAGAACCTAAATATCCCAAAGGGCTCAAGATGTAGCAACAAGTGACACTGCTATAAAGCAGGATACATGTCACAGAATGACAGTGTATTATTGCAACCTTTAAGATCATTTCAAGTTACATGCTTTGATATTGGATATGGGTCAGTGAACTGATACTAACATACTGCAAACGGCTGTGACACGCTGTGCATGAAGAGTTGTATACATGAAAGTTTTTTAAACGTGCTTATTAGGACATGACTGGAATAAAGATGAATACTCATCAATTTAAGGATGGTTAGAGATGATGAGTAGTGGTGACTGTGGTATTACCCTCTCGTTTTTCAGTCTCCTCTCACTTTTTGGGGTTTCTTACCGAAATGCAAATGTGGAAAGGACAGCTTTAACAAGGTCCTAATGAATACCAGATGCCTAATGAGTTTGATTCTCAGCTACATTTTATAAGAAAGCAAGAGCTGTTAACTCTGTGTCCAGTTTGCTGTGCATACTGAGGTTACTTTATTGGGTAGCAGTGATTACGACCACGGTGCAAAACCGAGCACCCTGAATTCCGCATGGTAGACTTGAAGGTGTTGGAAAATTTGGATTTAGATGCAGATTTATTGGCCAAACAATAAAGTCATTGGCTGAATGTTAATTCACTCAAATCTATTTAACAAACCAGAGAACGTGGGTGGGAAAGGTGGCAGTGGTGTGTTGAAAAGTGCAGGGAACAGAATCATCTTTATCTGAAAGTGAGGGGGATGCTTCCCCGCATATTCTACGCCCATGGCCCCTATTGGTTTCGAATGTATCAGCTGAAAAACTCATTACTCACGCATCAATGTAATGGTGCTACACTCCTGCCAGAAAGTTATAGAACAACAATTACCCATTAAACAGAAATGCTCATCTAAGGTGTGTGCAAAGGGCCAGTCTGTATTGGTTTTATTTGTTTTACATATGTTGGCTAAACAAACACTTTTACATCCCACTTTTTAAATAGATACAATTGCCTGCATTTCTAGATCTGCACATTTTTGCAAACTCACCCTTGGCCGTGAGTTTAGTTTGCACAATATTGAATCACAAAATATTATATAGAGGCTCCTGATGTTATGTAAGGAATTTAGATTTAATTTCTAAAGATTTCAAGTTTATTGTCAAATAAAAGCCAATAACCTTTGGACATGTTGTCTAATGTTCCAATAGCTTCTGAATGTAATTTTCAAACTTAACTCATATGAACCTCAGGGCAAACTAAGGACACAAGCCATATGTAATGAAATTCCACCCCCAGAGCTGAAAGAAATCACTTGAAAATCCTCACAACTCTGCTTGGACCCCAGCGATTTGCCATATGAGGTGTTTGTTACATTTATTTTCTCGTAATGTTGCTAATCATTTTATCAGAGGATATTACTGTGTAAAGACCTTCTGGCAAAGCTGAGAAATAAACACAGTCTATATTTTGTATTTGTCCTTTTGTCTACTGTCATGATGGGCATGCAGGAGTTGAAACTTTCATTTTCTTCATTTTCATATGTAATCCCAGGGGTGTGGTGTGGTGTGGTCTAGTCAAAGTGGTCAAAGTGGTCAAAGATTTGGATTGGTAGGCTGTAGATTTGAACCCCACACAAGTTGAGATGTATTCTGATCCTCATGGAGCATTAACAGGTCTGAGTTTGTTTGAAATGGATGCTTTGGTCTATAACATTCAATCACTACAGATTTGATGTTTGCAATGTTGATGTTTACAAACCAGCAGAGGTGTTGTAAATTATTGTTAAGTTTTAAGTGCACTGGGGAACTAGTACCCATAATGCATTGCTCCTATCAAATCATTTAAGTGATTAATACGAGAAATGCTGAGTACAACATTTATAAATCACAAATACAACTAGAAATTCTCACTTCTCAGTAGGAGCTTTCTTCACCTCCAACACTGCTGCACATTTGGCAGCAACAGGCGCTCTGGACCCAGTGCCCAAACTCAAAGAGTCCAGTGTTAATTTTTTCCTCTGCATACGCTACACTGCGTTCTCTGATACATAGTCATACCATATGCACCACACCATATTAATCATGTGCCCTGGAGCCTCAAACAGAAATGTTATGGCTTACATGTGGGGGTGAGTCGCCGCGTACAATCCCTGGCACGATGTGTGTGGTTTCTACATTATTATCCTAAACAAACCCTTGGCACGTCATTATAATAAGCTCTCATACAGTGAATAGCTTTAGGGAAATGAAAACATCATAAAATTGGGGATGGATCTAGTCATGGGTTATTCTGTGTGCATTGCGCATTCTTTATTAAAAGAGTCATGCAACATTTGCGACACAGCAGTCTGGGCATTACTCATGTCATGCAGCCTCTGACTGTAAGCACTTCCTTGGCACAGTCTAGGGCTTGTGTACAGACATCAGCACTACAGGCCTGACAAATTGAATAAATAAATTCAATATTGTTTACTTGTAAAATTATAAAAATTGTATGCAAAAAACGAAAAGGTGAATTTTAATCCATAATATGACTACAAAGCTGGATGCTCTCTCTGAAGGCTATTAGTGCAATATCGCTCGAGTAGGAGAGTGATGGTGCTCTATATCAGCACGGCTGTTATTAGGACAATCACAGCCACTGATATAGAGCACCATCACACAACTACGAGAGCAAAATTGCGTTTATACAACAGTTCGATGGCACAATTGTGTAGATATATCAGAAACAGCATTGGAGTGTCTTTAAAACCCTCCAGTTTTTAAAGGAAATGGGGAACTACTTTCTTCCACCATGAATTCCAGACCAGCGCAGTTAATCTAACTGTCACATCTTTTACATTTGCGCTGTGCTGCTTCAGTCAAGTCTATCGCACGGCTCTCAACCAATTAGATTCGAGAACCAGAAGGAACTGTTGTATAATATACAATAACCCGCCGTAAACTGCGCTACGGTCTTGAATTCACGATCAGCAATAGCCAAGCAACCTTCAGAGATCTGTATGACAGAATGTTTTATCGGTAGCTGGAAATAAATGAAAGTGATCCCAACGATATTGTTCTCTGTATCTTTATCGTTATAGTTGTGATGTGAACCCTGCTATATATAAGAACAATTTTACTTCATTTTTGTAGTTATCCTTATTGTCCATAGTGTGAACGACCCTTTGGTACCAAATTCCAATTTGACATACATGAAAACGGCATGCCGCCATTACACATGTAGTTTTCTTATCTATGCTTTTTTATATTTTCCCTGACATCATTTCTCTGTAATTACATTATAGCTATACTCAGCTCTGGTGTTATTATTTTGGTGGGTGCTTTGTGAAGAAAAACATTTGACTAACCCTTGGCATATGGGCAGACCCACATGGGATCAGCCAACTTTTTTTTGTGGGGTAAATTAAATTGCATCATTGCATGGATTTGAACATGATGAAATGAACTACACTGCCCTGTCCGTCTTAACAATAACAATTTGATTGCTGCTTTGCTTACAATAGAAGAGCTGAGGTGTTTGGAAGTAATGAACTGTAAAAATGTGTTGTTGTAACCATAGTTTCTTTTAAAATGCCATAGTTACTGTAGCCATTTATAGTCAATTAAAATGTTGGTCGCTGTGGTAACTTGACAACCACTGGCTTAAAGTTAAATTGGGTAAATTAAACATTGACAGCTTCTTTTACTGTTAGAAAGAGATTTAATATTATGATTTTACAAACGTGATGATAACTGTAGTAACTTGTGTTTTTGCCAATGTGTTCTTTTTTTAGCAAAGGTAAAAGATTAAGATTTATGTTTGGGTTAGTCTGTAGCAATCTTAGCTAGCTTTTGTATGTCAACAATAGTAATGGAATTTCCTCATGGAGATGGTTAGATACAGTAAGTGTGTGTGTATGTTTATGTGCAGTGCCGTCCTGGGGATGTTTTGAAGCACTGATTACAGTGTATGAAAGCTAGTCAGAGGCACTGAACTGTGCCAGCCGAAGGAAAGACTTGAGGAAAAGCTTGTGATTGCAAATTGACTTCCTTTTCTTCTCATAACCTCAGTCCAACACAAACACAGCTTACATCCTCACACATATACACAGGGCAAGAAGGGAATGCACCCTTTTAAAAGTACATCACTTGGCCAGCTCTATAAATGGTCAAGCACAGAAGCAAATGACCATCGCCAGAAGGGCAAGGTAATATAGAGTCGATTAATGAAATAGTGACATTGCATGTCGGCCATTTGCCCTCTCCTGCTTCCCCATTATGCATGTGTGCTTGTTTCTGCTGGTTCATTTTTGTTTGGGTGCGACTACATTCCTGGCGAGCTTCTCTAGATCTTAACTGTGTGCTGTTGATGGGCACTGCGTCTGGAAGCAGACTATGCACTGTACCAGCACAGTGAGTTTTTACTGAATTGTGTACAGGTTGTGAAAAGGTTTTCAACAATCTTTTCATCTATATGTGCCTGGAAACTTCCTGTTTTTCCACCACCCCCATGTTTTTGATCTTGGTTGCTGTAGGTAAAATCTGTCTGACCTGGGTCAAAAGAACCAGAATAGCATAAGCCCTTTTCATAAATAAATTGTGGAAAATACACTGATAATGTGCCCTTGGATTTGTCTCGATATTGTTTTTTTGGTTCATTATGCATACACTGTTAGTATTTTTTGGAATCTGTTCATGTGTTCACACACATCCTGTAAAGACACATGACGTGTAATGTACTGTAATATAATGTATATGCTTTTTTTTGTGTTTTTTAGTAGAGAACGCAGGTGTCACAAACTGCTCCGAGGCACGAAGGTTGAGGATCTAAGTGCAGCTTTATTGAAGGAATAATGCTAGTACAGGCAGGGATCAGGGCTGGCAGCAAACAGGCAAAAACGGTAAAACAGGCAATGGTCAGGGCAGGCAGCAAACAGGCAGAAAAACAAGAAACGAGCAAAGGTCAAAACACGAATAAACAATAGGAAAACGCTCAGAGATGCATTACAGACACTAACAAGACTTCGCAAAGACTGAAGAGTGAACTGGGTATAAATAGACAGAAGTGCAACAGATAACAAGACACAGGGGAATGCAATGATGGCTGATGAGTCCAGGCAAAGGGTTGTGGGAAATGTAGTGTGTGTGAGATGGCAGTCCGGGTGATTGGGAGAGTGCCCTATGTGTAACTAACGTTACAGCAAAGCTGTTATTTAAGTTCGGATAAGTAAATAAATGGCATAATTACTCACATAAGTCTTGTTTTCATAGCAAACTTATTTACACTTTATTATAGATGCATGTCATCACTAGAACACACCCCTTATGGCATTGTTCCTGCATTTTGTTCACACAAGGAACATTCTGGGACTGATCCTGCCAATGTTATTACTGTAGTTTCCCATCCCGGTATTGATCCCAGAATTAATCCATGGACGTATGCGTTTACACAGAAGGCACTCTAGCAACTATTTGGCAATTTTCTGGGATCATTGCTTTGTGAAAGGGGTTATAAAGACTGGGCAGATAAACCACTTAGCAACAGCCTTGCAACCAACCAGTACAGTGTAGAGTGCATACAGTAGCAACGCACTTAAAAAAAACTGTTACTGTAGCAGCTGCTGTTTCAGAATTTCTTTCTGAAAATTGTGTTCTCTGTTTCTCCATTACCTCATGTCAGAACTCTCCACCGGGTTATGCTCTGTCTACTTCAGTTTGTGATGGAGAAGCACTTGGCACTAGCCATTGCCAGATATTTGCCTTTGTGTTGGAGAAATTCCCCTTATGTATGCCAGCCTTGTGTCACTAAACCGCAAAATAAGTCTTGTCAGATTGATTTATATTTACTTGCATGTTTTAGGCCAGTTTCAGGGCTTTCAAAGGGTCAACCCTGATTTCTTACCAATCGGCAGCTTTCAAATAATATAACAAGTAGGAGACAGACAGGGTGCAGAAATAAGTTTTACAAATTTGAAAGACAATTTGGTGCTGGTTTAAGCTCTGTGTTTTGTGGAGTCATTTCAGATCATGGCACCAGTGATGTGCGACAAGTTTAGAAGCGTTAAAAATGTAAGGGTTGTCATCCGGTTGGAAAGCTTATTTACATTTACATTTACGCATATGGCAGACGCTTTTATCCAAAGTGACTTACATTGCATTACACTATAGATTTGTTTCTGGATATGTGTAAAACCCATGACTTTGCGTTGCTTGTGCCATGCTCTATCTACCGAGCCACAGGAAAGCTTATACTTTTATATATTTTATGGCACATGGGGACAGTTCATTTACCACTTTAAAAATAATTATGTACTGTTTCCATCTAAAATGAAACAAAGGTTTTATACTTGCAGCCCCTGTGATTTTTGTTTTTAGAAAATGCGCAATGTTCTATACAGTTGGTACATCTGGATTCAGTTCTGTTCCTCACTTAAAAAAGCAATAATTGTTTTTAAAAAGTTTGTTTAAACATCAGTGAGTAGTGTTGGCCACCTTAGTACACAACTTATACGCTTACATATTTAAGCGTTTAAGAATGTGTGCTGGTTTGTGGCAGTAAAAAGAGTTGTGGAGGAAAGAAGGTTTAATATTTGAGTGTGTTTGCTTTTGCTGTCAAGTAAATTTTTTCCCCCAATAGTTCCGTGTGTGTGTGTGTGTCTGTGTGTGTCTGTGTGTGTCTGTGTGTGTCTGTGTGTGTCTGTGTGTGTCTGTGTGTGTCTGTGTGTGTCTGTGTGTGTCAGGTTAAAACTATGTACACTGATCATTCAACCAGTTAAAGTCCTTAAACACTGAAATGCATTCGACACAAACATACACATTTACTTTTCAATTTTTTTTACATTCGATGTAAAGAGCAGTGTAATGTAAAAGCAGTTCCCCAATTTTTTTATGGTCAAACAAACAAAGTTTGTGTTGTGTAGTTAAGCAAACAAAATGACACTCAGATGTGTGTGATAACTTTTGCATCATGTTCCTTTTTAAACACCTGGACACCATTGCTGTCATCCAGCAGAAGTTTAGACTGCAGCGATATGTTTGTATAAGGGAAGAATGAGCACTTTCCTCCTCAAGTGATTCAAATAAACATATTCGTGTTTTGGCTCATGAGTGAATCACTCATAAAAACCATCAAGACAGAATTACAGGATGTCCTGTTTAACTTGTGTAGGACTCCCCCTAGTGGTGTATATAGTTAATACACTAATCAGATGTGTTTCTATTTTTGTGCTTGCTTCAATGTCTTGATCACATTTTGAATGCTATCATAATTCAACAAGTCTATTTTATACTATATTTCGTTTGTTTAAATAAATGGGTCATTCTCACGAAACCACTGAAACATCATGGCAGTAAATATTTTAATTAATAAACGCATTATTTGGTAAAACAAATCATAATAAATCATAGTAAACATAATTGTGTATTCCACCTTACACAAAGCATAATTTTAACATAGGAATTAATAATTTTTTGTATTTTATTGCTTTTTCTGCTGAAATTCTCCTTGCCGCAACGCATCCCGATTTGTCTGAGTGCATTAGGGGGAGGTTTCCTGGACAAAGGATTAACTTTAGCCAGGACTAGGTCTTAGTGGGCAGTCGTGGCCCAGTGGTTAGAGAGTTGGACTCATGATCAGAAGGTTGCTGGTTCGATTCTCAGGGCTGGCGGGTAACGGCTGAGGTCCCCTTGAGCAAGGCACCTAACCCCCACTTGCTTACTATACAAAATGTACAAACGTATAGTACAATAATATAATATATGTCAGTGCAAGTTTTGATCAAGCCATATCTAACGTTTAAGTTAGTCTGGGACTAGGCCCTGTCTGGGAAACCACCCCAGAGTAAAATTAAAACATTCTGACAAAAAACAAATTTGATGTGATCATCTAGGTGTCCATGGCTGATATTCTCATCCAAGGTAATTTTAGTTTTACTAAAATTAAAACTTTGAAAGTGTTTTTGTTTATTGAAATGAAATAAAATATTGGCCTAAAAATTTTTGGAAAAAATAAACTAACAACAAATTGAAATGTTGCCTCAGAAATAAACTGAAATTTAAAGCACTAAAATTATATAATAAACTAAAGTAAAACTAAAATTCATTAATCTTAAATAGCAGTAATAAATAAAATGACAAAAGCATAAAATAAAGTTGCTAAAAATGTTACTAAAATGAACATAAAAACAAAAAATTTAAAATTAAAGCTAATTTAAAATATTAATAAAAACGAAATAAAACTCAAATCAAAACTATAATAACTGTTCTCATCCTCCACAAAATGTTCAAAGGACTGTTTACACACATAAAGATTATATAAGATTTATATTTTTCTAGTTAAAAGCTTAATATTCTTGTGTCATATGTCTGTGTACATGACTTTTTTCATTCTCATTACCGATTCTGGTAGTTTTCTGCATTTTAAAATTTTTTTAATTTTCTATTAAAATATATTTCATTAATGTCTTATGTATGCTTAATAAAAACTTTAAAACTTTTTTTTTTTGCAAGACTTACTATGGGATTGACAGTTTTAAATGGTAACGTTAATGACAATTTTTCAGGCCCTTTTTGTAAAAAATCTTTCAAAATTGTGTTAAAAATGTTAAACTAATGCTTTTAAACATGTTGTTTTTAATAGATAAAAAGAAATATTGTTGATGTGAGTGCTTTTTATTGTTGCGTAAATCATTTCCCTAACAATATATGAATAAAGGTTTTAAACCAACGTTTAGCAATGACATACAATGTCAAACGTTTAAACAAACATTTCAATAACTTCTTGAGAACGTTGGCCCTGTTAGCTGACCGATGGCGATCAAACTAATGTTAAAGTAAAGATCAAGGAGAGATGAAATGTTGCATTCAGGTTGAAGAAACTGCACCTAGACCAGCAGTTATGCAGAACCCTTTAGCTATGAATATATTTTTTGCATTAGTATAGAAAGACTTGAATGAGTTGCATGTTACTTAGATAGCTTCTGTCCATAATTTATTTGCACTACTCTATATTCATCGCACTGCTGCTCACCATAGCCTAACTTATTGTATACATCCACCTGTAAATTTCTGTTTATAGTAATAGCCATCTGTACATTATGTTCATAATACATATCCATCTGTAAATCTCTGTTTATAGTAATAGCCATCTGTATATTATGTTCATAGTATATATCCATCTGTAAATCTCTGTCTATAGTAATAGACATTTGTATATTATGTTCATAGTATATATCCATATGTTAGTTTCTGTCTATAGTTAGAGACATCTGTAAATCATGGTCATAGTACATTTCCATCTGTAAATTACTTCTGTAATATTTATTTATGTAATTTATGCAACCACTGTATATCCTGCACTTGCTGCTATTGCACTTCTGGTTAGACCTAAACTGCATTTCGTTGCCTTGTACTTGTACATGTGTAATGACAATAAAGTTGAATCTAATCTAATCTAATGTTACGTATGCGTTTAGCAGATGCTTTTATTCGACACAACTTAAAGTGCACATGTATGTGATCAACCGTGTTTCCTGGGAATGGAACCTGTGAACTTGGGTTGATTTCTCCAGTTAAACTACAGCTTAATGTAATTTTGAAAAAAACATTACAGTGAGTTGACATGCAGGTGTTGTCCACGGTACACAGCGTGTGTACTCTGTTGGTATTCCAAAAACTTCCGAGCAGTCGATCTGATCGTCACAGCGGTTGATAATTGCTTCAGAGCGGGCGGAAATGCTCTTGGCTGCACTTTTGTAGAATGTGGTGGACGGAGCCAAACAGCCCGAGGTGGAATTTGTCATTTCAAGATGGCTTGGGAACAGCCTTCTCTGTTTAAAAGCCTGAATAGGGAATTTCGTACAGCTGGTGTCAGAAGAGTTGCCCAGGATAACATCCATCAGCATTAGGGCCAAACATCTGCGAGCATGCTTTTCTCCAGCCCTCTCATTTGTCTTTGCCAGCACACACTTCCACCAGAAACTGCCATCATCGGCTCCACGAGGCTCGCACGGAAGGCTCTCCACACAGCCCTCCTGTAGTCCACTTAGACTCCATGTGAAATTGATTGTGCTAAAGTCTCCACAGCCAAGAAATCGCTGGAGATCACAGTCAAAGACACCAGAACCAGCTGAGATGATGACAGATGTGCATACTTCCAGCTTTAGTCAGAATTAGAAATGCTTTTTCATCTCAGGGTGATGATTTATTGCTTTGTCTTGATGTGTGAGAAAAACATGAGATGTTTGTGGGAATGTGTCTCATATGCCAAGCAATCTATATTGACTACCACCTGTTGTCTCGAGTCACTTTTACTTTGGTAGTTATGCAAGTTGTGTTTTATTTTAGATTGCCAGTTAGTCAATATTCCGAGTCAATGCTGAAATCTGCTTGTTAATTCCGGTCCATGCTTTCTATCAGGTGTTACAGGCAAACAACAAAAAATGCTAATATGCACTCATGACATACTGTAAAACTACCGAAAACCCGTGATCATGACTTAACTCCATTTTTTATGAATTTTAAAAATTTTATGTCAAGATTCCATTAGCCTGGAGACTGTGGTATACATTGAGTTTATGAAAGTTTAGCTTCAATGAAATGAACAGTGCTCATAAATGACTGTTTAAATAGTCGTCTTACTTAAAAAGAGTGGATGCTTGAACCTGGAAACGCTATTCCTTTTCCTTTAAAAAAAATAAACTTTTATTGGTTACTGTCGGGAAGGCTGGTGTTTTTTTTTTAATGGAAAAAAGATGAAGTGTTAAAATTAAAGAAGAGAATAAAGAATAAAGCCTTGTGCACATCGGGACGATAATCGTTCGTGCTAATCTCCAGCGTTTTTGAGACGTTTTTCGATGTTCATACCCAAGCGATTTTCACTGGCGATGACCCGAGTGAACATGCAATTTCACTCCCTGACAGTAGATGGCGGTTAGTGAAAAACAGAAATACCCCGGTACACAAGGTGGCGCTGCGCAACTTTATGCTTATGACATTCATCATTGGTATCAACGTGTGCTCGGCAAGAACCTTTTTTTTTTTTTAATGACGCTTATACTCCTGTCGTTTTGCAATTCTCAAATTGGCGCCCTTTGTTTAGTCACAAGGCATTAAATGCTCGCAATTATCGATTTACATTACATTTACATTATTTTATTGTGTGTATTAGGGGTGTCACAATATACCGATATAACCGTGATATTAAAACCAAAGATTATTGATCTTGTACACATATATAAACATATCATAATATTGTAAACTATTAGGTATTGATTCAAAATGTTGCCTTAAAAGTTACATACACTTAACTATGAATATACTTGTATTTTGAGTGTGATTTGTTAACCAGATAAGAGACAAAACACAAAATTAAAGATTAATTTCTCTGATGGCATCATTTCTGTCTTTTTTCTATATCAATAAATATTGTGATAATATTGACTGTGGTTGGCCACAATAAGCATGCAGTGAAAAATTGTTACTGTGTGCATACTGTACATTAGTGACAGCAATTGATTTACAAAGAGGGTTATTTCATTTTACAAGACAGGAGATTTCCCTCAAATTTTATTATCACTTTCATGATGATGAAACTTTCTGACATTGGGTTAAACAGTGTTTTCCAAAATAACATTATGTATAGATTTCATTAGCATTTACAAAACAAGGGTGGCACATTTGTGCCCTTAGGGGACTATTATGCACACACGAGGTTGCTCAACCCTTGTCATCTCAAAGCAACTGCAGGTGCTCAAACATTGCAAACTTTAGCTTAGCAGAAGTAGAAGAAGGGGTTGAATCGAATTTGGTTTCTGACAGCATACAATTGCTCTAATGTTGTGTGTTTGTTTTCTGATGTGTGTAGGAGATCTCACCTGTGGATTACCGCAGTAACTCCTTATCCAGTCGGACTCCAACTCCACCCGGACGATACTCCCCACACAGTCCCATCGATCGAGAGCTGTCCATGTCCCCACGCCGCAGGTACACAAAACCCATTTAACAAACACTGATGCTCTTTTATGGTAGCTTTGAAGTTTACAATATTATCTGGGTTGTTTTGCATGGGAAATGTTTACTGTCCTGCTGTGTGATTATTTGTGTTAGTTCAATTTTGCACTGGAAACAGTTTCCATGTCAGTAAAAAATTGCACACATTGTCGTTTCTGGATTTATTTTGGCTTCATTCAGTCGACTGTTCACAATCTGGCAGATGTACCGAAAATCTTTGTCTGCGTTTTGTTTGTCTTTTTCTCTTTTGTTTTTATTCTAGAAAAGGATTATATAATTTCTGCTCCTAATTCTCCCCACTCTCTTCACTTTTCTACGCACCCCACCCCCTTTTTGCTTAACCAATACAATCCTATCCATTTTGTTGAGCACACCCCCTTAAGCTGTCAACCAATACGTGGTAGTCCAAACTCATACCTTTCAGACCGAAACTCTCAGCTTTGGTATGGCTCATCAAAACTCGACAGAGAGGTGTGTACTTTGACTTCTCGTGTGTGTGTGTGCGTGCTGGATGTGTGTACAGTTGTCACTGTAGGCTCCAACAAGAGTTGCAAAGGAATTTGTCTTTGCTTGTTTGAGGTAAGTCCTAAAATGTTCAGCTTTTTTCTTCAAACCCAAAGCATAAAAAGGTCCTTTGGGGGGGAAATATTGTAATTCGAGACTAATGTTGTGCTTTCTTGTTAGTGCTTTGAGATCGTGATGCTGATGTCGACTGTTTTGACTGCGCCGTTTCAAACGTTTTGTGAGCTTTTTAAAGATGCTAATCTAAGTTCAGGCAAACATGTATGCATGCAATTTTTATTACATTTACATGTATGCATTTGGCAGATGCTTTTATCCAAAGCGACTTGCATTGCATTATACATTTGTTTCCGAGTATGTGCAATACCTGGGATCGAACCCATGACCTTGGTGTTGCTAGTGCCATGCTGTAACCACTGAGCCACAGGAAAGCCGAATCTTATGTTAGCAGAATCTTAATAGCGACACTGTAAATTTACTCAGATAGATAAAAGCAAGCTTTATTTTGACTGCAACAGACATTTATACCAGGAACATTGTCTGTGTGTCTTGTGACAATGGACCCCAATAAGGTCCCCAATGGTATAACCTACTCCTCAGAGAAGGGGGCCCACCCATAAAACATTGTCGTGAGCCCATGAATTCAAGCGTCAGCCCTGTGGGGAACTGAGAGCTTGCTGGGGAAACTTAAACCCGCTGTCTGGTTTCAATTTGAAGCATGTTCTGCGTGCACATAGCGAATCTAAACATTGCATTTGCAGTATTTTAAGATTTACAGTGTCCTCAGTTTCTATTTCTTCCCTTCGTTAATGTTTGTGTTCCAAATGCATTACTCTTTTATTTCATTATTCCGTCATATCTTGTCACTTCACATGAATACACACTAACATGCTGACAAGTCACGCCGGTTTCTCATGACAACCACACCCAGATACTCAATGAGCCCTCGTGACCTATGGACATTAAAACACACACATTCTCATTGCAAATCTGTTTGTTATGGCTGTATATTGTTCCACCTTTTCCAGTCACAAAATGTGCAGCATTTGCTTCTTTTAAGGTCAATAGTCCCGTTTGATAGTTGTGTCTGTTGGTCAATGATTTTTCTACACTCTTCATGTGTATACAAAGCAACCTTGACAACCTTGTTTTCATATAGCAAACACCACGCGATCTGTCACGGCAAGGCCACGGTTGCTGAGAGAATCTGTTACCGCATCCAGCCAGCGCTCTCGTGCGTGTGCGTTTTTTGTTTTGCTATGTCAACATGCACTAGTGACGCATTGCACATGTTTTGAGATCAAGCGTTTTGTTCTATTCTTCTATTTTCTTATGGGCATTTTTGTGTAGGTTTTTATTGTTAATGTTTATAGTAATGTGATATGGCTAAAGGGTAAATTTTTTTGAAATTGAGATTTTTTACAATCTCCCAAAGCTGAAGAAATTAGATTATTTCTTAAAAGATATATGGTTTGTAAGGATTTAAAACTCTGGAATCTGAGGGTGCAAAAAATCTAAATATTGAGAAAATCGCCTTTAAAGTTGTCCATCAGAGGAGCTATAGCAGGTTGCCGCTAAGAAGAAACAGGTTTGTTTTAACGCTCTCTGTTGGTTTATTGCTGTAATGACATTGTGAAGAGTTGATGAACCTGAAATTCTAACCTTTACATATATACCAAACTTGAGTGGGTCATTCCCAAAGAGCGACAGCAGCGAGTGAAGTTTGTAGAAGTGCCCTTTTTGTTAGAGATTTTTCTGCATCCTCACAAAAATAGTGTTTATATATTTACGGTAGAAAATTGACAAAATACCTTAATGGAACAGGATCGTTACTTAATATGCTAATGATTTTTGGCATTAAAAGAACTATAGTTCGACCCATACAATGTATTTTTGGCTATTGTTACAAATGTTCTTGTGCTACTTAAGACCAGGGTCACACATTGACATTAAATATACATACAAACTTACGGATTAAATCTTGATTAAAGAGTACATACCACGAGATCATCAAAATGACATTTCATGCAGTGCGTAATGTTGCCGTGTTTGACAGTAAGCAGTCTGCCAAGTTGTAAAATCCGAATGTGAATAAAAAAAACAAAAGAGGGAGTCGACTCTGAATCGTGATCTAGTCCGATTCTCTAACCGCCGTGTATCTACATCACTAGAAACAGTCCCTGCCTGCCCGCGAAAACTCGAACACACTTGCTAAACCAATCACAGCAGACTAGACCATCTGACCAATCACAGCAGACTAGGCTAGCAGAAAGGTGGAGATTAGACTGATGAATCGCAGAACGAATCATTTGAGAGTCAGTCAAGAAGTTAGGTAATAAAAACAGCTTATTATAACAAAATAATAGTGTTTTTTACACCATGTATGTACATAAACTAAAGTAGACCCTTAAAAATTACAAGCTATTAAGTGTTTACACAACTCTTTTGCACAGGTGCATTGTGGCATCCCACAGTACATTTGAGTTGTTCAAACTTGTGTGTGTTTGAATAGAAAAACACTTGTATGCAGATGTCTTGTGGTGTTTTGTGGTGGGTGTGGATACAATGTTAAGTATTCTCATATGTCAGAATATTTCCTCCAGGGTTTATGTCTTGGCCGTGCGGCATTGGCCCAGTAGGTGTAATGCAGGAATGAGATGCCCATGTGCGAGAGGAATGTTCTGTGAAATAAAAACAGCATTTTAGACAGCGTTTACGACCGACCCATGCCAATATACCCAGGTGGCCATAAACCTCCTGTTGGCTGGCTACTGTAAAAACACTAAACAGCACATTAACATTTTCGTCATAACACATGCTTAAACACACACACTTGTTCATATTTTTTATGATTATTAATAATTATGACATTTTGGAAGAGCGAAAATTCATCAAAATGTTCAAATGAAAGTATGGGAATTGTTTGTGACAAAAATGTATGTTAAATGAACCCAAACTTGTTAAACTTTTTAGAATGTTTGGTATGCTCACCCTAAAAGCCTGCAGTTTTCAGAAATGTCTTAAATCTACAGAACGTTAGCTTTTTATCACAAAGAACTCTTGCTAGCTGGATGTGGAAAGACTTGGGAAGACTAAAACCTCACAGATTCTTTTAATTTAGATTTCCATGCTGAAAATACAGCATGTTTAAACTTCAGCAGTGATTGAAGTTAATATCCTAATGATTTTGGCATAAAAGAAAAATCGATCATTTTGATGCATACCATGTATTGTTGTCTGTTGCTTTTGTGGTCCAGGGTCACATTTGAGTTTAAAGCAATATTCCACACCTTTACAATGTGACAGTCAGTCCATCTTGCACAACATCACAGTGTTGTCAGTGTAAAGGAGATCAATAGTTTAAAGAGCAGCATTTTATCATTGAAAAGATGTGAAGAAAGTAATTTTTCTTCTTTATTATATCACATCCTGAACAAGCATGATTCAACATGTTTTTTCTGTCCCCACTGAGAATGAAATGCTGCACAAATTCAAATCACAGCTTATGAAAACAGATTAAATATTTAGCATCGAGATGCAGGATTTGTAGCTCATGAACCCCCTGCAATTCCAAAAAAACCCTGTTTGGGACAGTAATCACACTGAACAGCACCAGCACCCACTGTATCTATGAATAAACTCTCTCACCTTTTTCTGTCTTTCAGTTCGGACTTTGCCATGCAGAAATTTGACAGAGACTCCGAGGTGTACAAGATGATTCAAGAGAATAAGGAGTCCCGTGCGGCTCCTCGGCAGTCCAACACCTTCAAGATGTTGCAAGAAGTGCTAGAGGCTGATGAGAAAGGTGATGCCCACAGCACACCTATTTCCGGTCCAAACAAATGTAAAAAAATAGATTTGGGGTTTAAACAAACAATCCACAATTTTACAAATATAACTATGAAATCAAAGCAGAGTGAGTATTTACAAGTGAGGTAACTTAAGAACAAAAAATTGTATGTGTCCATTCATGAGGAATATGTACCATTATGGATGTGACAATGGTGCTAAAATGCACTAAAAATTTTATTTTAAAATATATAGGATATATAGGAATATTTTTACAAACAGTCTAACAAGGCTCCAGGCTTTTAAAAAAGAACAGCTAACAATGTAAAACAATGATGTGGGCCCAGGACAGTTGGGGGCGGAAGGAATTTGATGTCACTCAGTTTCATATGTTCGTTTTTTGTTGTTGTGTTTGTTCACAGAGGCCGCCATCCGTTTTCCAGGAAACCTGTCGCCAAGCCCCTTGAGCACCACTGTTTCTGGGGGGCAAAAACAACACACCTGTGAAAAATGTGGCAACAGTATTGTGTAAGATACAACACAATTTATGTAGTTTGTTTTTAACGTCGTAACTTACAAGTGCGCATGTTTAGCCTTTTGGGAAGAGTTGTTTTCTTCTGTTTTCATTTATCAAAGTTGATGTTGAAATCCATTTTTCACTTTCAGCACTCAGGCCGTGAGGATCACAGACGATCGCTTCCGTCACCCAGAATGCTACACCTGCACAGAGTGCGGCCTCAACCTAAAGATGCGCGGCCACTTCTGGGTGCAAGATGAAATGTTCTGCGAGAAACACGCCAAAGAGAGATACAAGGGCCCTGGCACCAGCCCTCCCTCCGTCGTGTCCCCCCGCCACTGAGACACCCATCAACCACCCTCCTGACACGCCTCCAACTCCTCCGGTTGGCTGAGAGAATGATGTCATAGTTACATTGGGGGCCAGATAGGACGTTTGGCGTGATGTCACTTGAAGCTTTGGGACCCTGTGCAGTCAAGTCCTCTCCTTTGATTCTTCTCAGTTGGAGACTATACGTTTTGATCTTTAGTATTTGAAAAGGGGTTTATATAGGAATGTGTGCTGTTTATGACAGTCAGCGTATTACAGTTACATTCCTACATCACCTGCCTCTTCCACATGTTGTATTATGCTTTAAAAACAGCTTGTTTTACATGGAACTTGGTTTATAAAAATAGTAGTTTGCAGAGCCTTTCATTATATGATGCGTTCAGTGAGAATCAGCAGCGCTAATGCACACAGGACTGGTTTCCTTAGTGTGCGCGTGCGTGCGCATGTTTGAAATGGATAAGAAATAACTTCAATCATGCGTTTCTGGTTTTTCTCAGCGACTCTTAACATATGCACTTTTGCTTGAAGGGTTTTATGATTACTTGGAAGTGATTCTTAGTTTGATGTAGATCCACAACAAAGCTCTCAATCAGAAGCACAGATATTTAGAACGCGGGTTTTTTTCAAGTTGCTTTGTATTAAAGAAATGTAAAGATCTGTGATATTTGTTGTATATATGTTTCACCTTAAACTATATGTAGACGGAGAGGGTGTTGTGTGTTCAGGGTTGCATGTTTCACTTGACTGTATTGTATATTTTTGGCCGAGAGAGGTTTGTTCATGCTCTGATACAGAATGGGGTTTTGAAATGCAGGACAATGAAGTGTCAGAGTAAAATATGTGATGTATTTAATAGTAATAAATGCGTCAGATGAACAGTAAATCCTTATTATGTGTACGGTTAGACTCCTTTACCTTTTCTGTTGCAAATAAACAACTATGGTTATCAGCGAATATTAGTGTCTAAAATTATTTGCATGCTTTAGTACACAACCCTTGCACAATAGCGGCGAGAGGGAAGGAAATGTCCACAATAAATAAGAAACACAATGGACAATGCATCTAGTTTGTATCCACAATGAGTTCTTATTCCGTTTTTTAAAAGGTAAGTATGTGTTTTGAGGTAATTATTTTTGCTAGATAATGTCAACATGGAAACAAATTATTGTAATTCTACTAAATAAACTTGGTGGCTATGTTCATAATGAAATACCAGCATACTGCACAACACTACTAGTTCTGTGCACTAGCTGCCATTTTATTGGATGTAAAACAGTAACTAGGAATGGTAAATGACAAAATGTCAACAAACTTTATACTACTGTAGGTTGTTGTGACATGACCGCTCGCTGTGAGATGGTCTAAATAAGACAAATAATAGGAAATAGATGTTACAAATTACAATTGTTATTGTATAGAGTGAAATAATTGACAGTTCAATGTCAAATGCATTGTAGGCTATTGTGCTTGTAGTACTTGATATTATTTCAAGACCACAAATGTTGAAATTACACTAAATTGCTGGTGGATTGTCTGATTTATGCGTTAACATCATTAATGTCATTGGATGTAAAACTTCTGCTTTTAAAAGCAACCCTTGACTTATTTCTTATCTGATTTCTTTTGTTACTCTTTGCCAGCAAGAGATGAATTAATAAATTGTTAACAAATTTAATACAAAGGCCCACATTATTTAAGATTTGTTCGCAAAAAATGTACTTGAATGAGATTTTGTTTGATGTTTTCTGAAAATATGATATTGATTTTATACAACCAGGAGTTAATAAGATGACCTACTTACATTTTAGACACAATTACAAAAAGGTTTTGTTCTATTTTGGTTAGTCCCAAACAAATCTAGAACATGATTCATCTTTTAGATTAATTTTAGGAGTGCTGGTCTTGGTCTTGACTTGGTCTCAGCCTCTCAGTCTTGGTCTCGGTTTAGGTCTCGACTACAACACTACAGTATCAAGTGATATTATTATTGTATTGGTATATCATGTAACGTTCGAGATCACAACTTGTCTTCAGACACAAGAAACTGAAGTGGTTAATTATTAAGGCCCCTGTCATTTTAATCCTCCATTGTGAATTTGACGGATGGACCACCAGCAGATGCATCAGAACATTTCACACCAAGTACCTTTCCCGAAAGCCATGCATGGGAGGAAAGTAAAGAGTTTGGTTAATGTTCTGTTCGACCACTAGAGGGGGGTCGTAATTAATTTTAGTGGCAAACACTTTTGGCCGTTACTGCAGATGACTTTTTTCCCGCTGCACTAGTTGAACATCATTTAAAAAAGCAAAATCTTATAGGAAATAAAGCATAGACGACATCATCTGTTAATATTTGCGCATGTTGCCATTCTCCTGTGCTTTGACTCGGTAAGCTATGTGTTGTAACGTTTTGTCATTTTTTTGCATAGCCTCATATGAGCTTAGTTTACACATTAGTACACGTTTTCAATACATCTTTTTGTAATATTTTCAATAAAATGCCAATACAATAATAGCCATCCCTGCTGAAAAAACAATAGAAACCATTAAAGAGGTTGTAATGGTTTTAATGGAAACTATAATGGTGTCTACTGGTGATGTATTCTATTGGTCGGATGTTAAATCCTATTGGAATAATTCCCCAAAAACACAACAAAATGGAATTTAGTAATGGTTTTAATGGAAAAAACGAATGGTTCATAATGGTATTTTAATGGAAACCATTAGAATTTCTGTGATGGTTTCTATTGGGATTCTATGATTTTTTCGCTTATACAAAATAAGAAAAAATGGATTTAAGGGTTATAATGGGAATTGCATTGGTTTAATGGCAACTATATATTGCCCTGCTGAAAAAACCATAGAAACCATTAAAATAATGCCCAAAACGCACTACAAAATTAACAAAATGGTATTTTAATGGAAACCATTATAATTTCTATGATGGTTTCTATTGGGTTTCTATGTTTTTTTTCAGCAGGGTAATCACATACCAGTAGACACCATTACAGTTTCCATTAAAACAATACAATTCCCTTTAAAGCCATTAAAACCATTACAACCTCTTTAATGGTTTCTATGGGGTTTTTTCAGCAGGGATGCCCATTGTATTGGTTTTAATGGAAAAAGCTAGTCGTTCATAATGGTATTTATTGGAAACCATTAGTATGTCTGTGATGGTTTCTATAGTTTTTTTCAGCAAGGCTGTACTGTATATATATAGGCTCAAGTCTGTGCTGCAGGGTTATATTGAGGACAATCTGTCTTCACACAACCTTATGAATTTTATTAGTCACCGTTTTGAGGTTTTTAATCTACTTGCCCAGTTCCACTAAGTCTCACTTTCTCATGTAACTACCCATAAGCATTCAGCAGTGCCAGAGCCATTGACGTTGTTTGCCAGAGAGATGAATGACCTGCCTGTGCCGTTTGGTATTTTTGGACGTTGGCCTCTCGGCAATCAGTAAAGGTTAAAGGTGGCTATCTTTACTGTTTTCTTACTGTGTATTAGGTCATGTTTGTCTTCTGACATCGCTGTAATCAATCTTTCCCAGCAAGCCCATTAAACAGAGTTGGCGTGTAACACTACAGACAGGAACTGTGCTCTGCTGAATGGGAAAATGGGAGCAATCAGACATTTGTTAAACTCTTTTCCTAATGGGACACGATGACTCAATGGCTGTTATACGTTCAAGTGGTCTGTACTTAATCTGTCACCATTTTCTGCTCTCTTACCTCGCTGCGGGGAAATGTTTGTCTTTCTAATTTGTGGGAGGAGGGCCAACTTTTATGGTGTGTGTAAAATATTGGCCCAGAATTTGCCGTTCTTTATTTCCACATGAACAATGGGGTTTTCATATCACCAAACAATCTTATTCAAGTATTTATATCACTGAAAAATGTTGAGTTTTTTTTTTTACAATATGACAATATGACAATATTTGGGGGAATTATGTTGTATATATGTAACAATCAAACCTGGAAATGAACGTCTGGAACATTCGACCTCTGAACTCGGGGTAGATTTTTTTTTTTTTTTTTTAAATGAATGCTTAACAACAGATATTTTACATTAAATAAATACAAAAAATGTGACCCTCAATTTTTCTAAATTGGGATTTATACATCATCTGAAACCTAAATATTGATGTAGCCTATGATTTGTTAGGATAGGACAATATTTGGCCCGGATATAACTATTCAAAACTCTGAGTTTCCAAAAAAAAATCTGAATAAAATCACCTTTACAGTTGTCCAAATTAAGTCTGTATACTCACAAATATTTTTTTATATATATTTATATATAAAGGAATGCATAAAATATCTTCATGATTCATATATCCTAATGATTTTTGCCATAAAAGAAAAATCTATAATTTGGACCTAATGTATTTTTGCCTATTGTCACAAATCTGAGCTATTTGACTGGTTTTGTGGTCCAGGCAGGGTCACAAATAACATCGACAACAACATAACATAAATGAACAGTGAATAATAAAAAACAATATACACACAGGGGTATTTAAAATAATAAACACCACGATGAGTAAGCTACATAGGCTACAGAAATAAGGGAAAATAATAGAAATTCAAGTCCACAGTTCTTTTAACTTTGGTGTTCCATACACCCTTCAATGTTTCAAGATACTGGCAGAGCTCAACTTTAAAATAACTTGGGGGCAGATCTTTATTATTATTAAGTGTAAAAGGAATCAATACAGTATGATATGATATGAATAAACTCGGGGCAGATTGATTAACCCCGACCTCAGGGAGACGCGTCATTTGACGTCATACCCAAAATGCGTGCAGTAGTTTGTGAAAACGTAAAAACTAACTGTAATGTATTTTCACAGCACGCAATAATATTGAACAAAATCTGTCCTGTAAATTTTATTAATATGCATTATCTCCCTAATAATCCGAGGTGTCTGAACGCAGCATTAGACCACATGAAAAAAGTAACAACCTATAGACGCCACTAGGTGGCGGTATAAACACAGCCCTGCTGAAAATCAACTATAACCTTCATATCTGAGTCGATATCCTTTTATCGCACGCCAACACTGCTTTGAAATGAACTCACAAAGTGTTCTTTATATATTTGTTGGCTGCGGTTTTGTTTTGGGGCTTTTCATACGTTTGGTAGTGTTTTTAAGCAGTAGAGGGAGAGAGAGAGAGAGAGAGAGAGAGAGAGAGAGAGAGAGAGAGAGAGAGAGAGAGAGAGCAATGGAAACTAACATCAATCACAGAAGAGGTCATTACCTTTGACCCTGGGAGGGACTGTGTCATATCCCTACTGTATACTGTACATACTGTACATTCTGATGTATTTCTAAAATATGCACGCATCATGTCATGACAGCATGCTTGTCTTTGTTTATGTAGATATGTAAATTTGGTATATTTTAATATCGCAGTTTACAAACAGGCTCGTAGAGTGACCCCCAAAAGTATTTTAACATCTCAAATCATATGAATCTCATTGCATTTGATACTAAAATGTTAAACCAAATAACATTTGTTTAAAAAAAATAGCAAACACTCTTGTCAATCAAAACATTTTACAATGTTATTGCAAAAATAAAAGTTGAACTAAAAAAAAAGATTTTGGGGTCCCTGTTTCTCCAAAGCCTAAAGATAACCATTTGTGCCATTTCCTTTTCACATTCGCCCATTGTATTCTTTTCACAGTCGTTGCAAACTCGGGGCTCCTCCACTCCTCCTCCATTTTCATTCCCTCTTTCTTTATTCCACCTGGAATGGACTCCAGATGTTTCACGGGGAGAGGGAGATACCGCTTGCTCGGCGATATGAGCCAGCAAAGAAAAGCAGTGGGGGAGAAGGAGGGAGCAAGCGAAAGTGAGCGCGAGAATGTTGGAAAGACATAAAAGTTTGTCTGGATGCCATTAAGTACAATTTGATGTAATGTGCAGTTTGGGACTTGACATTTAAAATGGAAACTGCGCACCATATGATGAGGATTTAGGGGGTCTTGGAGGTGGGGAGAGAGTGTGCTGGAAGCGTTATTTTAAGTGCAGGATAAACAGACCTCGGTTGGAGGCGCCCATTTTTGCACGTTTCCGGAAGTGTTCGGAATCGGCTTTCCCGCGGCCCTCGTTCCGCAGCGCAGTATCGGGTACAGCAATAACAAAGCCGGAGCACAGTCGCCCCTTTGTGCGAGCGGGCGGCACTCGGCCGTCTGAACCTGCGGCACCGACGTAAATGTCGACCTCAATTGAAAGCCTCGATCCGTTTTCTCGCTCGTGTTTTCGAAACGTGGTCTCGGTCTGATTTTAAGCAAGAGCTAAGGTTTCCATCTTCCTCCTCTTCTGGTATATCAAAAGGGGTCGGTTTGAAATAAAACAAGACTGGATTTTTGCTCTGCTGAATTCATGCTGTGGACAAAAGGTCGGCTTATGCGTATCAAAGACTCCAGGAAATTAAGCTTTGCGTGTGTTGGGAATTTTACAGCACCGGCCCATAAAGATCTCAGCAGTCCATATCTGGTTCCCTTTTCCTAGAGTTACAGCAAAAATTGTGCTGATAGGAGCATTCTCTGCCCTCTTAGCAAATGCCTGATAACAAAATGTTTATTATGAGATGAAAAGACATACAGACAGACATTGTTTACCATGATAAACTGGGCTCTTTAAAGTAAGCCTTAATTCTCATGAACTCTTTGTCTGCGTCTTTGTTTCATTTTGTTTGACTGTTAAAGGGACAGTTCACCCAAAAAAACTAACCCTCTTGTCCTTTCAAGCCTGTGTTACTTTCTTTCTTCTGCAGAACACAAAAGAAGATATTTGGAAGAACGTTGGTCCCCATTCACTGCTACTGTATGGACACAAAACCAACGCATTCTTCAAAATATCTTCTTTTGTGTTCTGCAGAATTTTCATATCCCTTTAACCTCAAATCATCCACAAATCTTCCTGTACCTCAGTTTTTCGGGTTGGTTTTTAAGTTCACAATAAATCACACTTCATGGACCATTCAGACCTCTATCTACAGTCCAGCAGTAGCATAAACAATAACAACAATTTTTGAAGGGAATGCTCATATATACTAAATACAATACAAAGTTCAGTATATCTAAACCGTCTCACAAGTCCATGACTAAATTCAACAGGTTCGATTGCATTTTTACTATCAGAACCATGAGAAACAAACTGTTTATCACTCTTGATGATCTGTTTCCGTAATGGTTTAGATTTCTCTTCTTCGGTTCTCAGACCCCATGTGCTCTGTACACATCTGAGCCAAAGCCTTACTCAGGCTCCTATGGTCCAGTCGCACGCAAGGATCCAAGAAGGCATCAACAGCCGCTAAAGACTGACCAGCTGGGTCATAGAGCCTGATATGTAGTCAGTCAGTCAAGTATTAGCAGTGCTACACACAAAAATACACTTATAAATAAAAATGCTTATTTATAGTGTGTCACATTTTTTTGTGAACATGTTTGTTCTCATTTGAATGCGCTACAGCAAAGAGCAGATTTTGAGTGACATTAGAAACCACACTAATGTTGCTTTATTTTTAACTAATGTTGTTTTTATTTGTATTTTATTTTATTTCATTAAAATGTTATATTTTGGGTGAATTATCTCTTTTAAATCGCAGCTCAGGAACAAAATGCCTTTTTTTGGTTGTTGATTTAAAGCTATTGATTTAATATTTTGTATTATTTTACATTAGCCATCTCTGGTGTGTGAACTGTTTAATTCACCCAAAAATGAAAATTCTGTCTGTTACCCTCATGTCATTCCAAACTTGTATGACTTTCTTTCACAGAACACAAAAGAAGATATTTTGAAGAATGTCACCGAACATGGTCCCCATTCACTTATTGTATAAACACAAAGCCAAATGCAAGTCAATAGGTACCACTGTTGTTACCAACATTCTTATAAAAAATATCTTGACTTTTTTAGGTTTGAATAACAAGAGGGCGAGTAAATGATGACCAAACGTTCTTTTTTTGTGTGAACTATCCCTGTAATTTACGCATAGTATGCTAAATCAGCATTTTAAAGTGAACAAACGTCTTCTTGAATGTAAGATCATTTGACTGGAGATAAGGATATTCTTCAACACACAATGCTAATATTCATGGGATAGGTGAAACGTTGGTGACATTCATCTGTGTGCGCTAGGACCCCGCGGCTCGGCGCGCAGTCGGGAGAGGAATGTGCGCTCTGAGGCTCAATGTGAGTGTGACAGGATGGCAGAGGAAAAGCGCCGGAGTCTTGGAATTAAGATCGGGACCGTTATTCACCGTTACGCTACGAGTGACACCAAACGCGCCACGGAGCGCACCGGAGCGCCAGACTGTCATGTTTGCTGATAGGCGGTCGGATATTCATGATATATGAAATGCTGTTGTTTTGTGTAAAAACATGGGCAATAGCTACTTTCAGGAATTTTGGGCTGCACAGAAAGCCAAGGGAGTACCAGCTTAACACGTCATAAATGTAGATGTTTTATTTAAACGCATCATTTTTAAAGAGACACTGTTAAACTCTACATTTTCCGTTTTGGACATGGAGAATCAAAGAAGTTATGGAAATGTAACATGCTGGATTGGTTTCTTTGGCATCACTGACACGAGTTCTTAATTGTTTTAATTGAAGTGACAGTTTTTACAATCCGACGTGGCGATCTATCCATCCACAGCACGCACGCAACTTTCAAAGCCAAAGGAGTGTAAAACAACTTTTTCTTTATCATTGCATCCATTCATCACTGATATTCTACCGTATTACCACTAAGATCAACAAGTTTGTGATGTCATGGGCTGATCTGGGGCAGCGCAGCTGATCGTGTGGGGGACAATGTCGGGACCCTGCGTCCGCATCCCGTTTTGGGTTCGTTTGTTTCTTCTGCTGCTCCTTCACAGCGGCGCATCGGAGTGCAGAGTCACCGAGGGCTGTCCGGAGCTCCTCTCCAGCGGCTGTAGCTGCACGGAGGAGCGCGGTAAAGCGCACCCTGCGCCCGGAGCGCGGATAAAAGTGAGCTGCGGGGGGAAGGAACTGACGGAGACGCCAGAAGTCAGTCTGCTCCCTAATCGGACTGTTTCTTTGTGAGTGTTACAGTCTTTATGTGTGACATATCTTACTAGCAATATTAACTGTTCTAATTAAGTACAGAAGTAGGCTAATAAGAAAGTGCACTCAAAGCTGATCCAAAATGATAATGCGTGTGTATTAAGCAGTAGTTACAATGTAATTACAATGTAATAGAAACAGTAATGGACCATATGACCATCAAACTTTCAATACATTGTGCACTAAATGCTTGAGATTGAGAATGAGGTGTGTCATTGTGAGTGGATGCTATCATGACGTTTGTCACTAGCAGTGTCACAATATAGACCTATTGGTATTGTCAATAACCGCGGTATTAATAATCACGGTTGATACTGTGATAATACTACACATATGATAATATTGTAAATAATTGTAAATAAAGCATAGAACATTTTCCTGCGATTAATTGGCCAAAAAAGACAACTATCCAAATGCAGGATGAATTTTCCTGATGACATTGTTTATTTATTTAATTCCATCAGATTAGATTAGATTAGATTAGATTAGATTCAACTTTATTGTCATTACACATGTACAAGTACAAGGCAACGAAATGCAGTTAAGGTCTAACCAGAAGTGCAATAGCAGCAAGTGCAGGATATACATTGGTTGCATAAATTACATAAATAAATATTACAGAAGTAATTTACAGATGAAAATGTACTATGACCATGATTTACAGATGTCTCTAACTATAGACAGAAATTAACAGATGGATATATACTATGAACATAATATACAGATGTCTATTACTATAAACAGAGATTTACAGATGGATATGTGTTATGAACATAATGTACAGATGGCTATTACTATAAACAGAAATGTACAGGTGGATGTATACAATAAGTTAGGCTATGGTGAGCAGCAGTGCGATGGATATAGAGTAGTGCAAATAAATTATGGACAGAAGCTATCTAAGTAACAGTGCAGTGGAAGAAGTTATTGCATATTTCAGTTAAAGTGTAGGAGTGCAAGATGCATAGTAAACAGTCGGTACTGTAAATGAATCAGATATCATGATAATGTCATTTTTGTGAATTCTTTGGGCCACAGTGTGAAAATGTGATATTGTGACAGACCTATATGTAACCCAATCCAAAGCACCTTAGAAAAACTTTTATCAGAAACGTTTCCAAATAAATTTGAGACTTTTTAGTTGCAGCACATTAGAAAATGATATTGCATGTGCGACTTATAATGTCATTATAAGGCAACCTTGACTCAAAACACAAAAAGTCAAAATTGCTTCATATTTCCATTCTACTTCATAATGTTATCAAACTAGAAATTAGTCTGAGGAGATAAGACACAATCCAACACACATACACACTAGGTCCATATTCATATTGTCTATGCAGGAAGGAAATATCATAGTACGTCTGGAGTTTTGATGACCTACTGTGCTGTTATTTTTCAGTCTTGATGAACTATTCTTGGGTTTGAGGGTTGATCTGTGGGTGTTAGGGCGCCTTTACAAAATACTTGGACAAATATGCACCTAATCCCAGTATGAGACAAGGGAGAACAGTCTAGAGCTGCGTGTATTTGTTTTGGTAAGGAGTACACTATTTTTCGTCTGTTTCTTGACGTCTCGATTAGTGTGGAAAAGCAGGAATCGTGCGCTTGCCCGTCACAAAACCCGCGCATTCCCGTGTTTGCCAATCTGCTTCCTTTCCCAGCGGGAGCAGAACTCGCGTGCACATGGCCGTCGTAAAAACGTAAACATTAAAAGCGCACCAAACGCTGCGAACAAGCCCGGGACAGGAGAACGAAGCTAGGGGATTGGTCCCCTTGGAGGAGGAGGCCAGGGTAGCCAGGACTCCATTTAAAGAGGCCAGTGGTTCTGCTTAATAACCGCTCACATCTGTTCAACACATTGCCTCCGCTAAACCAGAGGAAATGGATAGAAAAAAAACGACATATGAAGGGGGCAATGCTAAGCTGGGTGGCAGACGACGGAGGCGTTTGGAGACAAGCTCTCGTGAACCTCTGCACCTCTTAACACGGTTTATTTGTTTTCCGTACACATGGAAAGCGCACCGTGTGGCACTTTTATGAGGCTTTGTGTGTTAGAAGTAAAGTATTCATAGTCTCCTGCCCCCTGAAGGGAAAATGAGAAGCGGTTAATGAAAATGCTGTTGTCAGCACTGGTTGAGGGTTTTTAAAGGTAGTTAAGTCTGATTATTTTTCAGACCCGTAGTTGAAGGGTTTCACACTTCACTTCTAGATATACAATATTGACGCTTTGTTGTCTGTAATGTAACTCTCGACTGTCTAGACAGTTTCCAATGTGTAGCTTTAAAATGTGCTCATCAAGAATGTTTTAAAGGGACAGTTCACCTAAAAATGAAAATTCTGTCATCATTTACTCATCCTGTGATGAACACAGAGAAAGATATTTGCAAGAATGTTTGTAACCTTTTATGGTATATCATTTTTTTTCTTAGAACACATTGTCTAGTAATACATGATGCTTGAACAGTGTTTTCCGATTCACATCTAAGCGACATTGAGATAATCATTGTTGCCATCAAAATATTGCGCTAATTGTAAATAAGTGACAACATTGAGACAGAGCCGTCTCTAACCAGTCCTAGTTGAAAGACAAGAGGTCAGAATGTGATGTTTGGGGTCAGTCATTTTGGTAAAGGTTATCTTATGGACCAGCTGCAGGTCTGTAACAAAACATCTGGCATTCCTCGGCTGATTGGGTTAGATAAGCAGATGGCATCCTTTAATCTGATTGGTGGAGGGGGAACATGTGGGGGAGGGACCCCAATAATTACCCAAAACATTGTACTTATTGTTCATCCATAGCCTGAATGAATTAGTCAATGAATGTACAGTAGATAGTGAGCGAATGAATGTGCTGGGAGCGACACTACACTTTAATTCATGTAATCTTATTTCATTTGTAATCTCAATATATTCCACACAAATTGGTTGTTTTTGCTTTTATGTTGATGCTTATTTGAACCTGACTTTGTGCCCGTCTGCTATGCCACTGCCCATATAACCAAAATGGCATGATCCCCATTGCAACACCTCTGCGAAGATTCGACTGTCAGATTGGTAGTCGGCTCCTGCTACCCTTACTTGTTTCTTAAAATAATTTCTTTTAAAATGTTATTTTCTCCTTTTAATAAGAAAAGTGTTTGGGGCGGAATCAGGAAATGAATAAGCTGGATTGGAGCTCGCTTTTCCCACATCAGCGCCGCAGCTCAGTGTGTTGGAGCACGTGTGCTAACCGCTCGGCCTCGACCCAAACCGATTTTCCTGCTTGTTTATCCACACTTGGCCTCTGCCCTTCTTTCAAATATATTTAAATCTCGACATCGCCCCGAGCGCTCTATAGGAGCGGTTTCGATGCGGTTTGTTCAGCGAGAGCATTTCAATGGCGTCTGCTTGTTGTTTATCAAGCAGCTCTGCAGAAGATTTGTGGCTACACCTCTGTATTAGAGTTTAACTGCTTTGACCTCCGCGGCTAACTGATCGCTCGATGTGTATGTGTGTTTGATGCTGTTCCACACATCAGCCTCCTCCAGGTTTCCATTATATCCCAAATTACCCATAAATCCTTTCAGTATATACGAATACACCCTTGGCATATACAAGTCATTTGGTGCTACTATGTGGTATACAGCCCAATATATTTACCATAAACGGATGCTTTTCCATCTTCCCCCCTCCCCGAGCGAACGCACCCTCTCTTTCCTCTCTCTCTCTTTTTCCCCACCCCTCCTTCATGAGTTCATCCATACACAGTGAGTCTGAACCTAAATATTTAGCCGTCCTGGTAGGAAACTGCCATGCCTAAACTCTTTCCAGATGTGGGGGAGAGCAGTGCGCTGTTTAGAGCTAATTATGTGCGGCTGCACAGTGACTGAGCTGATAAAGAGGGGGGGGAGAGAGAGACGGGGTAAAAAAGTGAAATGGAGAGATCGAGGAAAGGACAGAAGAAGAGAGGGATTAAGGGAAGGGGTGAAGGAGAGTCGTGTCGTTTTACGTCTGTTTGAGTAAAAGTGAGAAAGTGAGAGTGGAATGAGAGACGTGACAGTATGAGGATTGCGATATAAGAGTGTGTTTATACAGTACATGCACATGGGTGTGTATGTATATTATGTAGCTAGATACCTTTCTGTGTGATAAAGAAGAAATGAAGACTATTCTTGCATTCTTCAGTTGTTAGTTTGTAGGTTCAGCTCTAAAGAAGAACATTGTATTACTGCATAGCATTCTTACGACTGTCATATTATTTTTTTTAGAGATTTAGAAAGCTTTTAATGTGACATTAAAGAGTCGTATAAAACATCAATGTCTTGACCTTGGAGTACAATGGAAAAAAAGAAAAATTAAAAAACAGTGACAATGAAATAAATAAACTTAAATAAGATAAATAAGCTTTCTATATGGTTTGTTAGGACACTTTTTTAAACTCTGGAATGAAAAACAATGAAGTACAATGAAAAAACAACTTCGAAACATTGAGAAAATCGCCTTTAAAGTTGTTAATCAGAGGCGATTTTGCTGCATCCACTCACAAAAATAAAGTTTTGATATTTATGGTAGATTTTTGGCATTAAAGAAAAATCGATAATTTGACCCACACAATGTATTTTTGGCTATTATTACAAATGTTGTGATCCGAGGTCACAAGTATGTTTATAATTTAGTGTTATCTTATATATATATATATGGCTGTCTATTTAACTTTATTGCAATAAAAAAATGACATGTTAGACATTGTCGCCCGGACCGATGCACGTCATCTGTCATTTCATTCATTTGACTGAGAAAGAATACGGTGCAGGACAACACCATTGCGTCGGGTGTGCCGTTGGTTGCAACTTGCAACGTCACCATTAGATGCCGCTAAAATCTCCAAATTGCTCTTTTAAATCTGAAGCATGTAGTTTCTATGCGACTAGCAGCACCAAACTGAATAGGTCATTGTTTATTTTATTCGGTGCCACAGAAATCACACACTTCACCTTTATATAATTATTTATATTATGCTCTTTTAAAGAATCGGTGTGTCCTTTAGCATCAGACCGAAAAACCCTTTGTGGTTCTGAATGTAACCTTTATTTATAATTCTTACTAAGGCTGATCCAAAGAAAACCAAAACTGAACCCTGTAGCATAGAGTCAGCCAAATACTCAACAGCCACGATTTAAGAACACCACATATGAGTATTTATTCTGTGATCAGGGGCGTCTTTTTCAATAACATACAGCGTGAGTGATGTTGACACATATTTTAATGTTAACTGTATTTATCTCCATCCTAAAACTAGGATAATGTTATGAGAGTTACGCGCCATATAGAGATTCCTTGATGCACTGATGCAACAGTCGGAAAACGTTTGTTCAACGTTATATCAACGTTATCTCGACACTGCGCTTTAACATGCTTCCGTGTTATAAACGGCTGTCGAAATGTGGGTGTGTGATAAATTTGTCATAAAGGCTGTTTTGAGATGCCAGTGATTCCAACTTCATCGGTGACCTTGAACTGATGCCCCCTACAGTAGGCAGCTGCACCAAGTATTTGCGCATCTGTAAGACTCATGTTCCGTCTGAACTGCATCTATTTGCAAAAACAAAAACTTCAGAGTGTTGTGCAATCATAACTCAGTATCCGTACGGATGTACGCGCGGTTCTCCTTCAGGTCAAGAGTGTGACGAGAGGGGAGTGTGTTTTCAGAAACCTTCCTGACAGACATCCGGGGAATTGTGTGGAGGGGCGTCCTCGGAACGCCGGCATTCCAAGAGGGTTTATTTTTGTGGGAAAAGGCGACGAGAGCAGAGGAGGGAGAGGGGAGGGGAAGGCCGCACGTGTTCAGAGAAGGGGCGGCGGTCCGCAATAAATCAAAAAAGCAAACAAAGACCCAGACACTGGATACCATGAGCCTAACCCATCACACCTGCCCCTGCCACACACACTTTGACCCCTGACCCCTGATTCCGAACGTTTAGGTAAAAGTCGGTGCTCTTTGTGATGAAAAACTTTCTCTGTGAAACATTTCAGCAGTTATATATGCTGTGTTTATTTGTTTGACCGCTTTGGATGGGAGTTTGCGGATGAAAAATCCCCCAGCAGTGTTGTGTTCGGTGCACAGAGAGAGAGAGAAAGAGATGCTCCTCCCGAAACTCAGCGGGAATCTCTGTTTGGATAGTTTTTCCTTTCACTCTACTTGTCTTAACTGACTCCAAGAATTGTTGAACTCTCCCTCTCTGTTTGTCTTGCACTCTCTCTATCTTTTCTTCCTCTTCATTTGGTTCTCTTTCTTTTTCCGATCCTTTGCGTAAGTCTGTCCTCAGCTGTCTCTTCTCATTCACCATGAAGCTTCTTTGGATCTCTGGTCTTGGTATCATGTGTCACACAAATGTGTTTTATTGTACTATGCAAAGTGTGAATGTGTGCGAATGGGGTAAGATCTCTCTGCGTTGCGGTGATTTACTGTAAATGGTGTGTAATTTTGGTAGCTGCGGTACATTTCTACCCGGATTCTTAGAGTACAGAATCCAGTATTTGATGTAGCGCTAATATATATAATGTTGTTTTTTTATTGGAGTTTGTGCAACTTAAAGTTATTGTAAGATGTAAAGCGCTCAATCGTCACATTGCATTTCTAAGCGATCTACTCGCATTATCAAAGAAGCGCACGCCTCTGAAACGCCGTTTTAATGTGGGGCTTTGACAAGAAAGACTTAAAAGAGCCACGACAGTAATAGCATAAGGGAGGAAGACTTCAATTTTTTTTAAAGAAACCCTCAGAACCAATGAAAAAAATGTCAGAATTATCTGACTTAGCGCTTAAAGCAATAGTTCACCCCAAAATATCAATTCTGCCATCATTTGCTCACCATCATGTCAAAACCTGCATGACTTTCTTTCTTCTGCAGAACAATGTTGGTAACTAAACAACACTGGCCCCCATTGACTTCTATTGTACGGACACAAAACCACTGAAACATTTCTCAAAATATTTTCTTTTGTGTTCCACAGAAGAAAGAATCATGTACAAGTTTTGAATGAATTATACATTTTGCGTGACCTATCCCTTTAAATTCTGTTTAACCAAGAATATTATTTCAACACACATTCTTCGCTTTCAAGACAAAGAGAACTAACAAAAAGTGTTTGTTGTTGTTTACCTGATCAGTGGCCTGTGCATAATCATAAGCAAAGTGACGGTCCCATTCATTGTTTACAATGAGTTTGTCCAGCAACCAAACTTGTTATCTGGGTCAAACTGTGCACACACTCATATACTGACACACACCACAGTTCCCAAGGGAAGTGCTTTCTGTTCTGGGATTTAACTATGATGGTGGCCTTGCGTGGTTAACATTGTTTAGAAATGATGTGCACATTCCAAAAAGGCCAATTATCATTTACAGTACTACTGAAGTAGCTCGGAGCATTTTTGTGCGATTCAACGTGTGGTTCTCTATTTACGAACGCAAGCGTCTTTTTTTGGTTACAACTTATTGTGACATTTTCTAATCCGCAGTGGCTTGCGTGGACTGTATTTATACGCCTATGTATTTTCTGTTACTGTGCTCCTGCGTGTTTGTGTGGACGAGAAGGGCGTTCATGGCCACAGTTCCCAAAAATAGTGCACCGTCCTCTCCTCCATAATTAGAGAGCGTTTATAAAACCCAGATTTTAATTTTAGGCTGTGGAAAAGCCCAACATATGCACGCAAACACACACGTACGCACACATTGCTCTTTCAAGCACGCGCGTCCAAAACGCAGCCTGTAATTTTAAAATAAGCAACAGTTTGTGGACCGCTCTGTGTTCTGTCCATCATGGGTCATTCTTTTATTTCTGAACACACTCACAGACTCATTCAATGTCTTCATTCTGTCTGCATTTCCAAGCAGCATTTAAGGTAGATGATGTTCAATCTTCTGTTTGTTGAATGTGAAGGATTGTTCGGCGATGGTGGTTAACAGGTGCTGTGTAGACAGCTATAGATAAAACAAGATAAAACAAAGCCTGTTTTAAGAGCATTATAATATCATGCATTGTGAACATTAGTTTTTGAGAACAGTTTAGAGGGTATGCATGTGACATCACCGTCACCTGGAGTAACAGCGGCTCTGCCCACTGAGTGGCAAGAAGAGTAAGCGTAGGCATTAGTGAACAACGTGGAATCAGCGAAAATGCATATAAAATTGCCAAATGTTTTTGTGCGATCGCAATTCAGAATAAGACGTCGAAATAAGCTACATAATGTATATGTGTTGCAAAAAGCGATGACCTGGTTGTTTGGCAAGTTTTTAGGGTTACTGTCAAGTCCAACTAAATTAAATTTAGCTGATAATTAAGCGTTAGATTGGCACTTATAATACTGGAGTTTTCGCAGCTGCAACTATTAAAAGCAGCCATTTTGCTGAACGTTTTGCCACTCAAGTGGGCGTTTTCCGGCATGTTCATGTGGGAAAGTGACGTCAATGCATACCCTCTATATTATTCCTATTCCTAAATTCCTATTCATGTCAATGGTGAGTCTCAGTACTGTGCGTTTTATGAGTACTATATAGGGGTGCGTATCGGTACCGATACTAAGCTCATGTACTCGTAAAAGTACACAGATACCAAAGACCGATACCTCATGTGACATAACTGATTGAAATTTGTGGTTTTAAAGTTTATGACAAGCACATAAAATCATTTATTTTATCTTAATGTGTTTGAGGTGTAGTTGTAATTATGAAGTTATTCTCTTATTGTTAGTCTCACTGTGTTGTGCTTGGAAATTTGCCACCTCACCAAAAAATAAAGACAAAATACAGGTAAAGGGATCGGTTTCGGTGAATACCAGAAATAAAATATCAGTACTTGTACACGGTCTTTAAAAAATGGTATTGGTGCATCCCTAGTACTATAGTATTAGTACTGTTTTTTACTATTAAAAACCATGCAACCTAATCTCAGGAATTTGTAACTATTTTACAAGGTGGCTAATTCGTATGAAATTGTCCTCCCCAAACCCTAAACCTGACGTCACTGGCACAAAAGCAAAACAATCGTACTAAAACGTTTAAATAAAATCGTAAAAATTCATACGAAATAGCCACCTCGTAAAATTGTTAACGAATCGATGTGTCATGGAGCTCATTGCTCTTTAAAGCGCAGTGTGCTCTTATTGGACAGTTGAGCTGTGCGTTGTGATTGGCTGAGCGTGAGGCAGAAATGTTACGCCCCTTAACGATCGTCAGTTCGCCTCGCCACCCACACGGAGTGGATTCGCGTCGGACCAGTTATAATAAATACAAGTACAAGTGGATAAAGAGTAAAAACAGCATAGGTTTTGCCTTCAAACCTAGTTAGGAGAATGAAACCAACAAATCGACCAGAAGAACGCTTTACAGAGGAATGTTTTTATTTTGTCTTATTCATTTGCACTGTGACATGGCGGCTGCAACACCACAGCTGTGATAACTGAAGATACGCCGCCGCTTTAGGCAGATCTGGATCAGACTTCTCTTTCAGTTAAAGTATATCGTTTTGTGCAAAACGAGTTTTGTGACTTTGGATATCTTATACATGCACAAGTGGTTAAATAACACACTAAATCAAAAGCAAAACATGAAATCGCATAAGTTCACCCCTTTAAAACAGTTCCTGTGAGACTGTGTTGTAATAGAACAACTGTATAACGTCATTTAAAAAGGTAAAGAAAAAAGAAGCAAACAACAGAAGAATAAAGCAAAACGTAAAAAGCTTACAAAAATTCAGCTCCCAAACGACCTTATTCAGTTCATTTTGTTTTTCTCAACAAGATTTACATGTGTTTTTTCTCCATATCTGAGAAGGACTGTATGATTCTGGATAATTCAATCGACTAACAGTTGCCATACAATTACATGTGTCCACTAAACCGCTGACGGTCTGAGAGATGGATGGGGCGAACTCGCCAAAATCTCTCCCCGTTCCTCTCTTCCTGCAGGCCGGCTGCACAAAGACATCATTCACATCTCAAGATGTATTTAAGCAGTAAGTGCCCGTTGTGCTCAAGGCTTTCGGACAAACCTTGAGTGAGGGCACGATTAGAAAGTGCAACCCGGCCTGATCCAGGTTCTGTGTGTATGTCATGGGCCGCAGAAAGTGTTACAAATAAGTCGGACTGACGATCTGCCCCATCTAACTTTGAACAAAATATACTAGTTTTGTAAGCCGCACCAATTTCTCAGTCTTGTGTGTCAATATGTGAATAGTATAATGTCATTAAGTAAATAAGAGAATCAGTGGGATTTGATGTTATGGATGTGCCGGCATATTTACATTTGTTGTACATTCATATTCATTTGAATTACACGCACACACATTTGACCTTCCTCATTGAGGACACATACAGAGCTCTCAGGCACACATTACACGCTACTTTCCCTGAGTGGCTTTTTGCTGCAGAGTGGTTCTCCAGACAGCTACCCTCCAGCAGCACTCGAGTCCCAGCACGGGCGAGTGGATCCGGGCTGGACGCTGGAGCGGGATGGGGGTCAGGCGGAGCTTGAGAGGCAGTGAACTGTCAGGCAGCAGCCGTGGTACTTGAGGAACTCCAGAGAGAATAGCTGGCCTTTAACAAAGAGCAGAGCGGCTTCTGTTCTTTCTGCTGCTCGGACGCACACACACGCTGTCTCACACACACGCTGTCTCACACTTTGCAATGAAGGCGAGTAAAAGACATGTATGCTCGTTCCGGCACACACGCACTGGAAACACATTCATCTAAACAAATTTACTATACGCGCACAAACACACAAAGGCATGTGGACACACACACACACACACACACACACACACAAACTCTTGGCTGTTCCTACTGTGTAATTGGGCTCTTAGGCTTCATTAGTGCCGATGCTGAGGGGACCTTTCTCTCTCTCTCTCTCTCTCTCTCTCTCTCTCTCGCTCTCTCTCTCTCTCTCTCTCTCTCTCTCTCTCTCTCTCTCTCTCTCTCTCATTCGCACTGGGTTTCTCTTGCCCTTCTTTTTGCTGGTTTGTGAGATACTTTGCAAATTGATACTTAAGACATAGTAGTCATTTTCACATGATGGATTTGATAAGATGTTGCTTTTTCATAGTTCAAGACTCAGGAGATGTGTGTTTCAATAGAAGTAGAAGAACAAAGAAACAAAGATGTCCTTGTTGAATATAAAGATGCTAAACAGATTATGATTATACAGAATATATAAATATAGAATATATTTATTTTAATTGCTCAATTCGGATGAACTCTACCTGAGGCACTTGTCAGGCAATATATTGTTGGTTTTCTTCCGAAACCAAAACATTGGATATGGAAACATTGTACTTTTTGAATGATTAAATACTGTGTTTTCGTAGTTGACAAGCACTTTTCTTTCATTAGATATTTGCAAAAACCAAAGACAAAAATAAAGGGTGACTCAATAAGTTTATTGAATGAAGTCAAAACTTCAGTTTATTTTTCTTATGCAATTTGGAGATATTCTTGTGTGTTTTAGGCAAACCCTAGCCCAAACATAAACTAACTTAACATAAACAAGACCTAATATCTTCATTTTGCTTTAAGAATGTAAGGACAAAAAGTATTCTAGACAAAAGTATTACTAGCAATTTATTCTGTTTATTAACAACTAAATATTATTATTATTATTTATTATATTGCTGCTGCACTCCTAAAAATAAAGTTGCTTAAAAGTTGCAACCATCTCTTTCTTACCTTTTTATAATCTGCCACAGAGAACGTTTTGTGAGACAGAAAGGTTCTTCGGATGTTAAAGGTTCTTTTAGACAAAAATGTTCTTTATTTTCCTTTATTTTTAAGAGTGAATGCTGCCATTTTTATAATGGAATTACATCAAATGAATCACTGTACAGTGATTTTACCACTTAACGTAAAGCTTTAACAATTAAAACAAGGGGGAATCTTTTCTAAAAGAAATAGAATAAAAATGAATAAAAAGTTAAAATATGATAAAGAATGGTTTAAAATGTCCCTTATTTAAAATGGATCCTTTCTAAAGTGGGTTCCTTCTTAACTGTGTAAATATCAGGTTTTGATCAGACAGCATGACAGCATGAGGACATGAGAGGGGAAGAGGGTTCTTTGAGGTTAAGGGTATTTCAACATGCCACATTAGCTAGACAGAATACTTTCTCTTTTTGATAACCTACCACTTCACTGTGGGCCCTGTAATAGGACACACACACACACGCACGCACGCACACACACACACACACACACACACGCTCTCTAATGCAGACTAGTGGCCCCTCTTGAGCTTAACAATCCACAGTCGAACAACAGCACACCAAAGGTTCTCTGTCATCCATCCTTCTCTTTATCTCCTCACTGTTTCATCACCCCCTCCTCCCACCCCTTTCGTCTTTTCTTCTGCCTTCCTTTTGATAAAAGGTGAGTAAAAGAAAACAACCAAAATATTTCATAATATGCACTTTCTTGCCTATGTAGCAGAGTTTTGGCCATACTGTCGATTATGTTCTCTCTTATGGCATATACTGTTTATACAATAGAGATTTATATAAAGTGCAAACTTGTGAGGTAGATGAACGGAAAACAACTTAATGCAAATGGTCATGGTTGGTGCCATTAGTGCAAGAGTTGTCATGATGTAGAAATATGAAAGAATATCATAAGACAAAGTGAATCATATAGTGAACAGTTTGTACTTTTGTCCCAAATGTAATAATACGACATCTACTCTGACTAGCAGTACTTAATAGTATTTGCTGTAGGCGTCACAGACAAGTGGAGGTCTTTAATGGGAGCTAGTTGGCTAAACTGCACACAGGACCATTACATTTAAATCCCACTGTGTGACTCCAATCCAGTCTGCGGTTCTTCTGTTTTGCTGCTGAAAGAGAGAGAGTGAAGTCATATTATGAGATGCTTTCTTACAGTTTTTTCGCGATTGCTAAAACACTATAACAAGGCTTTTGAACTAAATTTTCAAAACCATAACGCCATTTATCAAGAAGCACACCCAATTCTCTAAACTCTAAACACTACTCTCCTGTTTTGACACATAAGTCAGATTTGTTAAGCTGTCACTGCAGAACTTTACACACAAATCCCTTAATTTCTTATTGCGTACACCATGTGGTCATTTTGAAAGTACTAGCATTCAATACTGTTCACTCAAGTCAGCACAGGTTGAGCTCAATTAGCACACAAAAGGTGAAAACTCTAAGAGTCCAAATTGAACACACATCAATAAGATCCTTCAATAGATAGATACAAGAGCCCGAATTAGTTCATTGAGTTTTGGAACAATGGTTCCACAGAGAAATTAAGGAATAGTTCGAGGAGGGAGAGGAATCAGCTGCTCTGTTCCTGACTGGTTTACCAATAACCCAGGGTTTTCAAACACCTTTCGGCCTGCATACTCTCCCTTTCTAAACCCAATAGAGGATTTTCGACATGGCGGTGGAAAATGTATGATCAAGAACCTTATATCCGTGTTCACCTCCTCCAGGCCATGGAAGCAGCCTGCAAAGACATATCGGTAGATGCCAAGGGTGGATTAGGCACGCAAGAGGATTTTACCCGCACTGCCTGGCTAGTGCCAATATAGCCTGTCATGTGGACGAGATTCTCTGGCCTGACCTAGTCCAAAGATGGGATGCTGAGGCAGAATTTGTTTTGTGTGTGTTGTACTGTGTAGTACATGAATCAATAAAAATGAAAGGTTTTTTTGGGGGGGGGGGCTGACCACATGCAACATAACTTACCAGTTTTGTAAATATTGTTTTAAATTTATTGCACCAGTGTGTAAGACTATGTTGTAGTGTGTGTGTTTTTGAGGGCTTGTGTAGGATGTCTGAGGGAAAAGTTTGGTTTTTCAGCAAGAGTGAATGGTTTTGACTCTAGAGCTTCATTTTGACCTGAAAATGGTCAAAATGTTTGGGGAATTGGGTGAGACGTTATGGATTTGTGTTTACTGTTTTGAGAATACGAGGCATAGTTTCAAGAAATGTGTTAAAGCAATTGAGAAAAACTGTAATAAGAGCAAAAGTAGAGTTTGATAACTTCAGTTCAGAGCTCTGCTGAAAAGGCGTGGACCCCGATTTCCACTCCCATCGCGCTATTTTGTCCTGTTTAGTAAATCTGGCCCTTCAAATCTTAAACTTTGAATTTTACTCAAACCAAAAACATTCTATTATACAATGCTGGAACATCAGGTGGTCTTATTTTTTTATGTTTGATCGCACAAAACTGATGATACATTTCTATAAAATGCACCAAAAACGGTGCCCCCCCTGGGTCCATCTTGGGGCCCCCCAGTTTAAGGACCACTGGTGTAAATTAACAACTGAATGCAATGTCAATGGTTTGTTACTAATGCTCTTTATAATTTTTCTTTATACATTTTAGGCAGAATTGTTACACACATAGTAGATAAGGTTGTTGCCAGCAGATTCTTTGATTTTTATTGTGTTTCGTTTCATATGCTACCAGCTTTATGACATTGTAATATATATATATATATATTTTTTTAACTTTGCGTTAAATTATGGAGTGTATCTACAGTTAACAAAGATTTTGTGTAACAAACCCGTTCATCTCGTTTTTTTTTATCTTTCTGTATATGTCCCTATTTTTAGGGCATGCCTGAGAAAGTCTTCCTAAAGTAACAGGTCTCCTAAGTACAAATGGCAGTCGTGAGGGTCATTTGGCTGTCCGACCGGCAAACTGTCATGGCCTGTTGTTATATCTCAGAGGTTTGAGTGTGGTTTGAGGGGACTAATTGAGCCAAAACCGCTGCATTGAGCGGCACGTAACAGGGAGGAGCTCAAAACCACCGCTGTCACCGAGGAAACGCTTTGCTTTGCCAGACTGTGTCACACTGTGCTGCCATACAGCAGAGGGTATAATCCTGAGGAAGATGTTGACTGATTTTAGCACAAGTTATATTTTAGTGGTGTTTTTCTGTGCATTTAATCAGTGGTGTCATGGATTTTTATAGGCACCATGGCAGTTCTGGGCTGCTGCTTTAGGCAGGATAGGACATGACCGAAAGGAAAATCAACACTTTTGAATGACTTAGTTCTGTATGTTGATAGTCTATGATGATGATTTGTTGTAAAAGGTTACCCAAGTCCTGACCTTGAAATGTTTTTTCAAAACACCAAACTTGCAATACATCAAAATTGCAACTGAACTCGATCAGCCATTGCTACCACATGTGATTCAAAAATGTTTACAGTTTTAGTATAAAAGAGCAATGCGTTTGAGCTTAAGGTTACAAAATGATATGTCTAATATCATTGTTTATCAATAATGTCCTGCTGTATTCTGTTTTTGTTTCGTCTCAAATCTTGTTACTTGATCTTGATCTTGACTAACACATGACATGACTCAGATGGCCCTAGCATGAAGACGCCTTTGTCCCTGGTTTAGTGATTTCTATGATAATTAATAAAGCATGAATGTTCGAGTCTTATCAGTGGACAGATGACTGATTATGTATGTCTTTGATGTCACTATTGATTTATTTCAGCTCAGAAACTCAATAAAGAGATGTTAACTCTTGTCTGGTTTATGTACAGAAGATGAACTGTTTATGTAGTTAACCCTGCTGCTGAACAAAGCTGCTACTGGATAGACATTTACATTCATGCATTTGGCAGATGCTTTTATCCAAAGCAACTTACATTGCATTATATTTTACATTTGTTTCTAAGTATGTGTAATCCCTGGGACCGAACCCATGACCTCAGCATTGCTAGTGCCATGCTCTAACCACTGAGCTATAGGATAGAAGAGGAAGTATCCCGCTTTATCATCCTGCATTGACTGATTTTACCTTTTACTTTCACTATCCTGTTTTACTTACTTTTACTAACGCTTTTACAAATATTAGTGCTTCATTTGCATAAAAAAACCCAAAATCAAACCAGGAAAAAGCAATCTTTAATCTCTACCCTCATACTGAATGTGACCCAGGTATATAAAAACAGGTAATGACCTCATGCAATAGAATCATAAAACATACATAAGAGTGTAAACTTTTTTTTTTTTATTAATGTGTTCATGACAGATTATTATGATAGCTTTTAATCTGTATACGTGTGTCCTAGTGAAACCGAATATTCAGTAATAATCAGAAATTCATAATCAGATTTTCTTCATAATCATAAATTATGAAGGATTTGATTGGTAGTGTTGGTCCTGGCTAAAAGTGATTAGAAAAATGACATCTTCACTTTAAATATATTATAAATGTAAATATATAACAACAGATTTATTAAAAACTTTTTATTCATTTTACATCTTTGGTAAAAAAAAATGACACACAACAGTTACTGAGTCAAGGCCCAGGAGAATGGCTACAAAATATTACTATAAGAAAGAATCAACAAATAATAATAAGTAACACAATTGTAGTCAATGTTTGCTTGATTTCCCGCAAGCGTTTGAGACCCTTGTTGTCGTTTATTGGATCAATGCCAATGAGAATATTTAATGTCGGAGTTTGTTACCATTTGTTGGATCAGTGTGTATTAGAGGTAGAATTTTTTTCCATTTGAAGAAACATTTTGTTAAAATATTGTGCACTGCTGGAATTTACAATCTTTCCAAAATTACATGAGCGCAACATTATTTGGTTTATAGTGTGTGTGTGTATATATATATATATATATATATATATATATTTCAATACCCATGCTGACCCAATTATGAAGAAAATAAATTGTTGCACCTTGCTAGACATTATAATAAAACACTCCACATGCCAGACAATTAGATTCAGTAGCAGTATAGTGTATACTTTATTTTAATATTTTCTTTAATATTTATTTTCTTTTTTGAATTTTCATGCAAGATGAAATCCCTACCTAAGCTTTACAGTTACTTTAACTTTATTAAGTCTTCAAGGGGTATGTCTCTCTCTCTCTCTCTCTCTCTCTCTCTCTTTCTCTCTCTCTCTCTCTCTCTCTCGCTCTCTCTCTCTTTACATGACGTTTATTTTTTAACTTTATTATCATTCCTTTTTCCTCTCCTTGCTTATTTACCTCTTGCCATATCCCGCTTATCTCTTCCCCTCATTCTGCTGTCCACCTGTTCTTGCTCTCCGCTCTGTCCATCACACAGCAGAGCAGGAAGCGCTCGCGGGTTGACCTCTGACCTCAGTCAGCCAAGCTCTGTATAAACAGCTCATTTTCTCCACTTCCTGTTTAGCCGAACGGGAGCACCGCCTGTTTTAGATTGTTTACAGAGCGGGCCTCTTTAAATTCTCATGTGTGCGTGTCTGTACGCAGCATGTTTATCGTTGTGTGTATTTTCGTATGCGGCTGTCAGTGTGTATGGATTCCTGTCTGCTGTCTAATACAGTTTGTTCTCTTAAACGAAATCTAGCTTTTAGAAACAGACTTCGATTTTTATTTTCATCGATATTGTAGTAATACATTTTCCAAGATTTAAGGAACGTGAACATTTTGTGTATTTAGTAATGTTTGTTAATGCAATGCAAATTATGATTATTATGTTGTTTTTATAAAAACGTATATTTATTTAGTAATGACACTGCACAAACCCACACAACCTTACGTGACACGTAACCTCAAACACATATCTCTTGACTCTCTCTGTGTTGAATTATGCAGCAGATATGTCTGCTGTTCCTCTTTTATCTCATGTCTGGCTTCAGTTACGGTTTGTGTGCATAAGCGGAGCATTGGGTGGGGTACTGTAGATCAGAGTTGAAATGCTATTTGAACATCCTAATGGCTGATCGTGTCCCAGTTCTCAGTCTCCTCATCCTCTCTGCATCCTGCGACACTGGGATGACTGCAGTTAGTTATGGTTTGGAGTAATCGGCATTAGTATTAAACTAACAAAGGCCAGTTGTCATTTGTATTCACTAAAGGACGGAGACTCAGTTTTGGGGCACTTGTGCTGTTTTCTATAATTAGATTACAAGCTAAATGGTTTGATGTAGTTAAACTGTGCGTGTGTGCATGTGTGCGTGCATCCGCACACGTGCATGTGCGTGGTGGTCAGGATTAGCATTAGTCATATTAAAGACAGCTGTCATAAAACTGCTGGTACACTTGGAGCACTATGTGGGTGTGTTTGTGTGTGTGCATAGTGAAATCTGTTCATTAAGTTTAGTGACAAAGGAAAAAATAAACCATCTGCTGCAAATGTGTGTGTAGAACCAGGTACACACAAATTCACATAGTGTTATTAAGGGGCACATTTGGCCCTGCGAACGTTTAGATATTAAACCTAAAACACATTTTCGAGCTTAACCTGAACCATCATTATCATGTTCATTATATCCCCGAAAATGTTGGCAGATTTTGTCAAATGTTCTCATCGGTGTCGCTAAACACAATTTTAGCTAACGTTGCAATCAAAAATACAACCAAAATATATATATGTTATTCTAAAGGGTGCAAAATGCTGTCTCCTCCATACATGTTTTTTGTCAATACTGAGACCCAAACCTTGTGACCTGTAGGAAAAATGAAGCAGTCCTCCCACACTGGATCACATGGTGAGAACCACCAAGCCAGAAAACCTGGATGTGTTTTTAAAGTGTCATTACTAAACTTCTTTGGTTATGCTTAGAAAAAAACAAAATTACATTTTTGACTATTATGTTCAGGTCATTGATGTATGAATTGAACTGTTTTCACATTTTAAGAGCAAGAAAATGTTGAATTGTCAATACCGAAACAGTCAACACCAAAACAAATTATGTCACTACCGAAACAACCATGACTGTAGTAATATTCAATTGAATGTTTTTCATATTTTAACATTTTTCCTGACTGATAAGATAAATGGGGAGCACAGTTTCTGAGTGGAGAACTTGGTAAACAAGTATAATAACTTTGAACAATACTTTATTGGTTAAAGTATTGGTTGTGTTGGAACTGACGCCTCAACTTGCAGACAATCATAATTTAAAACTGATATCATTTGTTTTGACATGATAAGCATTAAGAAACAATGTTTAGATAATTATAGTTTCATGTAAATGGAGAAATATAAATCTTGGTGTCCACATTTACATGTACACATTTGGCACACACTTTCATCCAAAGTAACTACATTGGCATTTGGCTAACAAAGGTGCTGTGTGTAATATTTAGCAGAATCTGTTGACAGAAATGCAATATAATATACATAACTGTGTTCAGAGGTGTATAAAGACCTTACATAATGAAGCGTTATGTATGTATTACTTTAAAATGAGATATATCTGCATACACCGCGGGTCCCCTTACATGGAATTCACCATGTTGTTTCTACAGTAGCCTTAAATGGACAAACTGCTCTAAAGAACGCGTTCCGTATATATGTTATCTCCTTTGGCAAAGAAGCGAAAACGTGACGATATCTTTGTCCTGTGTCAGCCACCGTAGTGCTTCGAAAGGGAGGAGTGAGCGGTGGAGTGAGCCGTTGGTTGCAATTCACAACCTCACAGCTAGATGCCGCTAAAATATCCACATTGCTCCTTTAACTTAGAACCTCTGTAACATACAGCTTCTTGTTATGTGCTTTAATGGTGCACAGAAATAAATGAAATGCAGCACAAGATCTATCTTAACTATCACTGTACTTCAACAAACCGAAACCAAATCCGTTTTATTACTAAACTTTACCCACACCACCATCCATGACCCTCTCCCTTCCTCTTCCTTCCTCTGTCCTCTTTTTCTCCGATAAGACTCTCTCTGGTTTTAGGCCCATTAGCCATTGGCGAAAGGGATAATTGTCGTGGCAAAGAGCCGGGCGTGCGTTTGATGTGGACCCCGACTTGCTTTTGATGTAAAAATGTATCCAGTGTGATTATCAAGATTATCACTTCCTCCCCATTTTCTTCCTCGTACCCTTGCTTGTTTCTCATCCCCCCTTTCCATCCCTCCATTAAACTGTGAGGATTAATTGGAAACAGCCCGCTATGATGGCTGATGTTGATGTCTCTGAACTTGTGTTTGGGCCGGTTCTCAGACACTGTATATTAAAATCACAAAATATGGAGATACAAGGTTTCAGAGAGACTACAACAATATTTTAATTGACCACTTTTGTCTCGGTTTCCCCCCCGAAGTTCACTTATAATGTAAACAGTTTTTAATTTAGTTTTACAAGACCACTCAAGCTATAAAATCTGTTATCATTCACTCAATGGGTGTTTCAGACTTTCTCTATGGAACATAAAATGGACAATTCTGCCTTTTTTACATTAAAAGTGGATCTGGCATCCCACATGAAAATCAGATTTTCCGAGATATGTCAAACTGTAAGATATCTTGTGTTATTGTTGGTGAATAATTTGATTGTATTATTTATTCTGGAATATAGCAGAATTTATTGCTGCGATCGTGAGGTTTAAAGGCAGTTGGCAAGAGTATATACATTTGAGATCCCTGGTCACATAAGCATGCTTGTGTCAGGGTGTTTACTGTAGATTTGCTTTTTTTGGACATGAGTGTGTGTGTCTTGGTTCAGCAGGTGTGTTAGTGAGAGTCTTTTTGACAGCGTGTGTGTGGGGAGTGTTTTCTTTGGATGCATGAGTGGATTTCATATCACGTCGCTGTCTGTGAATGTGTGTTCAGTGCCTGTCATCAAGCTGACTCGCTTCATCTGTTTTTGCCTTTCTTTTATTTTCGCAGAAATCTAAGCAACAACCGCATCCGTGTTCTGAAAAATGGCTCCTTCGCTGGCTTGTACTCCCTCGAGAAACTGTAAGTAAACCTCTGTCTCACCAGTATCTTTATTATTATAAGGCTTGACAGATGTTCTTCAACAGTCAGGAGCGTAGATATCACTGATGCTGCGATCGCACTACGCTTGACTTTAAAATGCAAAAATATAAGCAGGAACCATTAAAACGCCGATAGACATGGATTTGGATGTATTTCCACTGTAATTGGTATTTTAAAAATGTATTGATCAAAATGGGATTGTTTTATACAGCTTCTTACAGTATTTCTTAAACCTCACATTGTGATGTATCAATCTTGGTCACGCATCTTCACATGATATGAATTCACAGTTTAGAATTCACCAAATTTGACCTTTGGAACGCAGAGAAATGCAGTTTTTTTTCCATATGAGCCTGCGTTTCTGGTCTGCCACATTTGCATGCAGATGAATGAAAGGCAGTGGAACGAACAGTCTAGTGTGACCAAGGCATGACCTGTTGTAAACACCAGCATGTTGTGTTTTGAATGCTGTCATCAGTGGTTTATCAGAAAAAACATGAATTTCCAAATCAGTCATGTGTTTTACAATTTTGTCTATTTGTTGCCCAATCATCATCTATATTGAAGTGAAGTGTTTATGCCCCATTAAAGGGACAGTCACACAAAAAAATTGTCATCATTTACTCACCCTCTAGACATGTTAAACCTGTGTGACTTTATTTCGACTTCAGAACACAAAAGAATATATTTTAAAGAGGGTTGGTTACCACCCACCGTTGGTCCCCATTGACTTCTATTGTATGGAAACCAATGCAAGTCAATAGGGACCGACGGTTTTTGCTTACCGACGTTCTTCAAATTATCTTCTTTTGTGTTCTGCAGAGAAAGTCATACAGGTTTAAAATGAGATGAAGGTCATGAGGGTGAGTAAATGTGAATTTTCATTTTTGGGTGAACTATCCCTTTAAAACAAATGACACAGATATATGCCATAACACAAAGTATAACACTACACTTTAAAAAATAAACAGTTAACGCTTGAGGGTCATGCAAAGCTGGTCTGCAAAAGTGGTTTGAGATCTGCTTTAATGGAACGATCCATGTTTAGAGCACAACAGTTAAAGTCTATTGACGAAATCTGTGGCCATCTGTCCGTTAGCACAGGAAATAATTTACAGGCTGACGTTACAGTAGGGAGGTTGAGTCAGTAAGTGTGGCTATCACTAAACTCTAGAGGAAAGAGTCTCATTACACTTACATATATCTTGCTGTGAAAAACTGCTGAGCCCGGAGAGATAATAGACGACGTAGAGGAGAAGGGAGGCTGCCAGGGATTGTGGGAGACAGAAAATGTTGTTGGCATGTGATCTTGAGTAAAGCGTGGCTGTTATCTTTGGCAACACTTTGCTTCGTGTGTGTGTGTGTTACTTATAATCACAACACATTATAAGTAGCTCCGTAGTGAAATAATTTATAAATGCTGATAATGGGTTTTAATGCACCGTAGTATTTATGAAAAGGTCATTTTAGAATTGAAAAGAACATTATATTATAGATTATATTTAAAGATTATATTGACAAAGACATTTGGAGGGTTTTGCATATGGCTCTATGAGCGTGTGTCTGATTACATATGGCCGTGTGTGAGGTCATCGGTGTGTGTGTGTGTGTGTGTGTGCAGTGATTAGCCATGTGTGTGTAAGACAGGGCTGTTCTCTGTGTGTAGGTGTTTTTTTCGGGGTAAAAGGATCTGATTTGCTTGTTTTTGCAAGTGCAGACGAGACCCCCAAGGAAAACCAGAGGTCAAAGAGCAGAGAAACTGGAGCCATGCCCACAAACAGACACTCGTACCTGGGATCGGGGTTAAACTGGTGAGGGGAGCCGGTGTTTCACTGGACGTAAACTAAAAGATGCTTTAATTTTATATGTCTTTAGTTTTATAGTTATGTACACATAAAATATTTTTCTTAAAGGTACAGAAACCATATTACCAGTCTCATGAACTCAAACTTTAATAGACTGTTTGATCTGATAAAAAAATCTCTGAATGCCGGAGCCGATGGTGTAGTGGACAGTGCTCCGGCATATAGTGCGGTTACACTCCGGGCGACCCGGGTTCAAGTCCTGACTTGAGGTCCTTTCCTGACCCCACCACCCCCTCTCTCCTACTTTATTTCCTGTCCTGTCCGTTACTACTTTCAATAAAGGCAAAAAAGGCCAAAAAAAAATATCTGAAAAAAGATTAAATGACTTCACTCTTGAGAACATGATCCAGTTGATTGTATAATTTGTAACAAACAAATTTCCCAGCATGCTCTGGGCCTCAACCTCCTGCGGAGTGACAGTGCATGTGTATTTCTCCATTGTTACACTGTTTATTCTTGTTTTGATGCAACAGTTTGGTGTGCGTTTGTAAGTGTGCACGCATCTCTGCTCATTGTTTCCAGTTTTCAAGCTGTGCGTGTAGTGTAGCGTGCTTGTGCGAGTTTATCTTATCTGTGCGCTTTGTCCAGCAGTTAGTAGTTGTCCCAGGTCAGCACTCTCTATATTTCCCAAAAACTTATTTTATATTTATGTTTCATATGAATGTTTTTACTGTACAAGTATTAATAACAGATGTGTCTGGGTACTGACACAGGTACATATACTCCAACTGACTTCCAGTTTCCAGCAGTATTTCACTGAAAATGATGTCAAAGCATTTTTATCATGACACATATGTTATTGATATTACAAAAGAAAAAACTTTACGTCTATGACTTTTTCTCTGGCTGTGTTTCTCTCTCTGTCTCTCTCTCTATCTCTATCTCTCTCTCTTTCTTATGTGTTGGGTGTTTTGCATCCTATTATGGACATCTCACTCAAACTTGTTTTGGCATGGCTTCAAGGCTCTAAATATTGTCTAAACAGCTCTCTCTCTACTCTTAAGATATGTGTTCCTGTAAATTCACACAAAACAAAGTTGAACAAGGTATTGTTTGGTTTAATTTGGGGTCTAAGGCTCATTTTAAGTTTAGTGCTGGATTGGACAAAACGCTGCCTTATGAAGGACCGTTTTTATTGCATTGGCGTATGTGAGCATCTGGAGATAATATCAAGCATAGCAACAGTTCTGGCAGGTCATGTTAGTCAAGCTTGCATCAGCCGATCACATCAGGTGCAGCTAATCAATGTCAACCAATAGTGATACAACTCATACTAGACTGTTAAAGTGGTTATACTGCATTCTAAACCCACCTCCATCCCCAACTCCTCCACATATGACTGCATTTTGGGTCATTAGAATTTCATTCTGTTAGTTTTATTGATTTTTCCCTTCTTGACAGGTATTGATCCTCTTTTATGACGTTTGTATATCGCAAAACATTATAAATGTCTCTTATAAACTTATAAATCTCACACGTGTCCTCTCTCTGCATTGTAAACAAACCAAGTGTGCGTTTACCTGAGAGACCGCGCGTACGTCATTTATGCGATCAACACTCGCAAACCAAAACCAACTTTCCAGAAAAGTTCGGTCTGTCTGACTCTCAGTGGTAAACACTTTCAATCTACCATTGGTCCACAGCCATTACGTAATGGGGGGTTTGGGTTTTCCGGTTTATTTTTTGTTTCAGGAAGGTCAGGCATTGAACAACATTAAAAAAACGAGAAACATTTGAAAAAGACATTTCCAAATTCCTGGAAAGAAATTTAATGGAAGGTTTTTTATAGCCGTGAAAAGTGTAAAAAGAAAGAGAGGCGATGAGGTGTCGAGGTAAGCTAAACACCATTGAATTAGCTTTATATACTGTTCATTTGAAGTGGATTAACTTTTTTGATCCACTTCAAATGTTGACTACTGTAGTTCATCTGTAGTTGTCAAAAACAGATCAGTCTAAACCATGCCTTCAGAAACAAACTGCTCAGCTTTTTTAAGCTTTGTATTACACCCAAACGTAGGACAAAAACAACATTTATCTGAAGCATATTTCTGCCTTTAGCCAGTCATTTGGCATTTACAAATACAGTAGCAGTCCTAAAGGTACAGTAGCAAAAAATGCCCGTTTAAGGGCCATACAAAATAATCCTGTTAAATTAAATCATGACTGTTTTCATTGCCAGAAACATTGACATTATAAATGCAGTTCGGGGAAAATAAAAATGCTACAAATGAAACGTGTGAAATCTTTTCCATTGGGACTTATTTCCAAATAAAATGTGCTACATTTACAGCTAGACGTCACAAAACATTAACATTCAGATGATTCTAAACAAGGAGCTAAACTAAGGTAAAGTGATCTCAAAGTGAGCTAAAACACATATGAGCATGAGTTAGTCTCTATAAATCATGATATCTGCATTCAAATGTTGATGTTTAAACTAACCACTGGACCTTTTGTTTGAGGCCAGGTTGAAAGTGGAGCCTTTGAAGGCTATATTTTCCTAGTTGTAGCAGGGGGAACAGTATCTGACGGCTGAGAATGTTACTGTCAGATATCTTTCCCCCTGTGTTCCATTAGATAGAAAGTGATATAAAACATGGCTAGTGAATGAAACGCTCTCCTCCTTTTTTATAATGTGCCTATTTAACCAAACCCACATCCTTCAGCCTTCAGTCTCGTAGATAACAAATATGAAAATATAATGTAAAGATGTGTGAGAAGAATTCTCTTCAGTCTACCCTATATATGAAACAAGCTGTGCAGTAACATTACAGTATTTCTGAAGGGCAGGAGGAGAGTCCAGCATTGGTTCTCTGGTAGCTCCTCTCACAGTTCTCCCTTTCATTAAAGCAGACCTCCTCAAAGAAAAGAAGTCCTTCATAGCTCGCCAAACCACCCAATGAGAACGACGTTTAGCCATGTTTGTTTTATACCCTTATAGAACACAGCGGCTGCTGTACAGCTTCACGAAGGCCACATGTGTGCGCGTGTGTGTGTCTGTGTTGTCATGGCTTTCATTTACACATTCACAAGCACACATGATACTAGTATGTTTGAAGAAAGCAATTTCACCTGAACCCCCACACGTACAGCCGAACCCACGTTTTTCCCTTGATCTGCTAAATTAAATTTTCCACCCAGCACTGTACCTCAAAACGGCACATTGCCACATAGACGTCTAGACGCACGCAGGCACGCACGCACACACGCACACACGCACACACGCACACACACACTTTGTAATGAGGCTAGAGACCTTGCTAATGAGCGTCAACTCAAACAAATGTGTGAACAGATCACAGCGGCCTGTCCGGTACTGATTTGAGCAGAGATAATGAGAATAATGAGAGAGAGAGAGAGAGAGAGAGAGAGAGAGAGAATAAAAATGCCCATATTAAAAGTTTGGCATGCAAGCCACATAAGGTCTGCAACCAAAATGCTTTAAAGTGATAGTTCACCCAAAAATGAAAATTCTGTCATCATTTACTCACCCTTTTGTCATTTCAAACCTGTAAAAACACAAAATATGATATTTTAAAGATATTTATATACAATAGAAGTGCATTGGTACCACCATTAATGGGTTACCAACTAGTTTTGTTGACTGAGCTGGTTGACTTGATTAGAAGCCTCTTGAGGACACCGAAACACACCATGCCACCTCCCAACCTTACGAAAAAGCCTTGCAGAAGGACGTCCAAATGCTTATGATCACCATCTAGGTAGGCCGCTAGCTAGGTTTGGAACGGAGCCACTGTAGACTTTTTGCAAGCCGAACGTTCCATCCAAAGAAATTATACAGAGAAAACATAGCAGTTTATTCCAGTCCCTCGGAGCCTGAAGCATGTCTCAAGAGACGAGAGAAAATGTGAGAATGGTGAACCGACCCGCTCCGTCTAATATAACATAGAGTTCATTATGTTGTGTTTGGCTTTATGATTAACATTGTTTCCAATGGAGGTAAGCACATGACCTTAGCCAGGGAGGGAGTTCAGTGTGTGTGTGTGTGTGTGTGTGTGTGTCTGTTGGTCACTTGTATAAAATCCTAAGGGTAGTGGCAGTGAATTTCACCATCTTTCCGCTAATAAACAGCCAGACCCAGACAGATGTGGATTCAATTAACTTCTTATGTGATTACAAGTCCTACAAATCCTGCATTGATTTAATCTGAGAGTAATACTTTTAACTGGGGCTGTCACGATATCAGATTTTCACTGGATGGTTATCATGCCCCAAAATAGTTCACGGTAACAATATTGCCACGATAACTATGTTTTTACATGGTATGTGTTAACACGATATCGATATTGTCACAGTCCTGACCATCCCTGTCTGCCTCCTGTGTGTTCCCTTGCCTGTTTCTCCCGAGTTTCCCCATGGACTTCACTTTCCAGCATCCTCCACACTTCTGCACCTGTTCCTCGTCTCTTCGTTATCCTCACCTCACGTTTCATCACCTGGACTCTTTACTCTTGTGTTTCCTTTGTTCCCTTGTCTATGTACACATACCTGTTACAGAAGACTAGACCTCCAAATATGGAATACTGGAGACCCCGCCTAATCCTACGTCTGCGGGTAAGCCGCGGATCACCAGTGCCAGCGCCTCGTCGCTTTCCGGAACCGGCGCCCTGCAGAGGAGGCAATATGGAAGGCCGAAAGGGTCACCAGTTCCCATTCTTTGCTGTTGACCTCATCGACCTCTCCATCCCCAAGCTCCCTGCTCCAGAGGGCGAGCCCGAGCTCCCCATGGTGGTCCGGCTGTTCCTGCAGTCGGACCTACCTTTTAAAGGGGCCATAACAAGGGTTTCAGCCCAGACCTCCGAGCCTGACGAGCCAGCCCAGACCTCCAAGTCTTCAGAGTCAGCCTTTGAGTCTTCAGAGTCAGCCTCCGCGCCTCCAGAGGGGTCCCCGGACCTTGCACCACTGCCTGGAACGTCCCTGGCCTCCGAGCCTCCCAAGTCTCCAGTCTCCATGCCTCCCAAGTCTCAGGCCTCAGCGCCTCCAGAGGGGTCCCCGGACCTCTGAGCCTCCCAAGCATCCGGACCTCAAGCCTCGAGACCCCGAGCCGCCTCCAGAGTGGCCTCCTTCCGGATCACAAGCCTTCCAAGCCTCCAGACCCCGAGCCGCCTCCAGAGTGGCCTCCTTCCGGATCACGAGCCTCTCGAGCATCCGGACCCTGAGCCTCCTCTAGGGACTCCTCCAACCTCCCGAGCCTCCACCAGAGTGGTCCCCGGACTCCATGCCCCTTTCCTCAAGAGAATTTTAGGGGGGGGCAGTACGTAGTGGCCGGCCCTGTTCCTGAGCTCCTGGATCCTCCATGGCCCCTGGACTTCTGAGCCGGGAGCTCCGTCCTGGAGGCTCCCAGTCCTGTCCTGTCCCCTGTGTCCTGCACGACCACCCTTGGTTGAAAAACCATTTTTGGTTTATCCTCACAAAAAAATGCTGCTAACAAACTCTCACAACACAGAAACAATTTTTTTAGACGGCTGATGAACACATCTCACACAGGGGTTAAATATTCAATTGCTCAGTTAGCGCAGGCCTTTGTATCCAGTAGCGATGTGGTGAAGAAAGTGTTAAAGGAGGAACAGAGGGGAGTGTATGAGGAGGAAGGGGGGCAGACTGCCGCAGCTGATAGACTCCAGATGTGACTGTTAGATAAACTCAAGGCGAGGGGTGTGTTTGTGAGGCTGTGTGTATGTGCTGGTGTGAGTGTGTTTATATTGCTAGCTGGATCCGATAGCGTCTGGGCTTTTCACGAAAGGAAAAGCAGAATGGACAAGATTCGAGTGTACGTTCACACCAAGGAATCGGTATGATGAAGCAGACGAAAGCTTTTTTGGGGGGCGCATGTTGGGGGGATGTTTGCACAACTCTTTCTGTCCAAAAACACAAAATGTTATTGACCGGTTATTGTCTAAAATGTACCATACTTGAATATGAGTTTTGTGTGAAATATTTGTACATCTGCAGCAGATTTTGGAGGTGGAACTGTAGTGTGATGTTTGTATCTACAGTTGTTTGGTCGATGCTTTTATTCAAGGCAACTCAAATTCATGGTATGTATTTGATCAGCTTGTGTGTTTACTGGGAACTGAACCCATGACCTTCATGTTGTTAGTGTAATATTCCTCCAGTTGCGCTACAGGAACACTGTGGCATTGTAGTAGCACAGACTCGCTGTTCATTTGACTGAATCTAAAAGATTCTCGACATGTCCACTTTTATTAGTCCACTTTTATTTGTATTTTATTATTATTAATTATTAAATCAAATAGACTATAGATTATAGTTTTTTTTTGAGAAAAATATCAAATTAACTGGAACAAATACATACCATTTTTATGTTTCTTGTTTTTCTCAACATTTTCTTTTTTTAAGGATGAGTTGTGCTTTTTGTATTTAGTCTTCAAGTCTCCTTCCATCGCATTCACAAGAAATCCTTTTCATTTTTCCTCCGTTTCAAATCTAAAAGTCCACCCACATGCAGCAGTATTCACACATAGCCTGTGATTGTCTTCCATTGACTGATATTTTGTGTTCTCTGTGCTGTTAGACAGCTGTTTCTTTGTGCTCACGCTGGCCTAGTGTCAAAGCTTCAGTTCTGTATTACCAAACTATTTTAGGCTGGGCCCATATGTTGGACTGTGGCCTGATCACTGCATCTTTTCCTGTCCAATAGACTTTAAATGTATTGTTAATCTGGGTTTTTATCTTCAAATCAAAAATAAAATATCTGCTGGGTTTTATGGATATGTTTTTCTACTGGCCTGCAGCTTATTCTGTAGTCAAGAATAATTGGATTCCATAGCATGGAGGTCAATGTAAAGTCAGGTAAAAGGCACATCGATCATCCGGTATATTTACATTATATGATGATTGTTCAAGCCAAGTGAAAGAATATCCTAAAAACACAAATAGTCCTTTTCAAATCCATGTGCCTAATTTATCTGCATTTCTGGAAGTGCACATTTCTAGCTCACTTCTGAGCAATTTTCCACAATTCCGGCTCCAGCGTTTATCTTGGCATTGTTCATTCCTTCTGCAATTGGACAAGAATAAGCAAATATATCATTAACATTAACCACGGAAATGATCTTAAATAAAGCACACTATTTTTATATAGGTTTAGTGAAGTTTCTGCTAAAATTACATCCTGGTCTGAAAACACATGGTCTGATCCTCACATATTGAATTGAAGTCTACTGAACTATATTTGGAAAAACAGGACAGTTCAAGTTATCTTGTTGTTAAAATATGGTGCAGAAATATGGTGCAGAAAGGTTATAGTTTGTGTGTGATGTTGTCGTCTGACATTTTAATGAATTTTCTCCTCATATTCTGTAACTACAGTTCTTTAAGATCGACTTAGGTTAGTTGCATTCATGAATTTAAATGATAAATGCGGTTGCCAATGACTCAGGAAGGACTGGATGGAGGACAGCTATTCCAATAATCTGAGGAAGGAGAGGAAAAGCAGGAAATGAGCTGGAAAAATAAAAAGCAGGCAGATCCAGATTTCCTGTTTGGGTTGGGGTGGGTCGATGTAAATTTCAGGGCAGCGTTATAAGGACCCCATTGTGTAACATGCTGCGTATGTGTGCATTAGTGGACGTTGTGCAGGGGCAGTACTACACCCCCTTCATAGGCCATACGGGAAAAGCTGTGTTTTAAAAAGCGGAGAAAGGAAACCAGTAAAATAAACTAGAAACAACCTGTGCGGGGACAGGAAATGACACGAGGCACCAAAATGGCTTTCGCCATCTGCACCTACATCTACATATAAACAAGCACATATCTTATACACATATGCAAGAAAGCCATTCACACCCTCATTCACTATAATGTACACCTCACTTTTGCTACATTGCCTGGAACAGAAAACAACCTACAGAGTAATGAACTAGATTATCGGGTATAACAATTGTTTAAAATAAATTATTGCTATTGTGTCTTGTTGCTTCTTCCACAAGTAAAAGTAATAATACATCAAGTTTGAATCATACATCTGTATATTTGTGTGACTGTGGTAAAATCGCTGTAATGCATGGCTTGTAGTGGCTTATGTCAGGCCCATAGTTTACTGTATATGGGATCATAAATTTTTTATTACTAGCTGTGAATTAAAATATGTATTTTTGCCCACCCAGATAACTAGTGCTGTACTGTATGTTGTGTCTCTTACAGCATCAGTTTCAAAACAAAATATTAAAACAGCTTAACATAATTTGTTAATGGCCTAATTTAAAGGACAATACACATCTGTCGCCACGTGAACTTCTGGAGAAAAAAGATCTTCAAGCATAAATTTTCGCCATACAGTAAGTAAAAGTCAAAACAGATGCTTTCTGTAAAAGATGGTCATGTCACTTACTGTAAATCAGCAAGGGTCAGACTGTCGTTCTTACAGTTTAACTTAAACCATGTGTTATGTTGCAATTCCTTATAAAGTAACCGGCCAACTGGATAAGATGTTTTATTTATTCAACAAAGCAAAATTTACTAGCATTTGTTGCTTGATGAGTGTAATTTTGGACTGTGTGTCATACGGGTTTGTGTAAACTTCTCTTGAAAAAGTGTAGCTATGTTATAAGATGAAATGTGTTCTGACCAGGTGAAACGTGATTTGGTTTCAAGCAATAAATCACATTTCTTTTATGTAAATCAGAGTTTTGGTCCTAACTGTCTTTAACAGTTTATAAATCATATTCAAGGCTATTTTTTATGAGCAAAATGATTACGCTTATGAAGTATCCACCAGCCATCTGTAATTTCAACTCGATAAACAGCTGAATTCTCAAAAAAACACAACATTTTTCCTTATTCTGAAGAGAGAAAATGACATTAGAAATGACATTAGAAATGAATCATGCAACATGACTATTACTTTACTTGTTATACAGCTATACTTGTATACTTAATAAGGGTTAGGATTTAGATTTAGGCTTTGTACAAAGCAGAAATGAAACCTATTACATAAACTTGAAACAACCTGTGCAGAAACTGGAAATGGCTTGCACCATCTGCACCTACAGTACATCTACAAATAAACATATACAGCCACGGAAAGGATTATTCCAAATTCATTTAATCATCATTTCTAGATATTTCGTGGTCATTCCAGTCCAGCGAGTGTTGAATTTCAACAAAATCAAACCTCAGGAGTGACATAAGTTGTCCAACAGCAATGGACAAGACACATGAAAACTGTGATAAAAATCTAGGTTGTCACATAAAAATAATTTTGTAACTTTTCCTAAATACAAATATTACTGTTGTATTGCTTAAAAGTGAATATGAACTTGTTTTCTTTGCAGTATTTAAGGTCTGAAAAAACACAGAGCATCTTGACCTGTTTCTCCAGTTTTGCAAATAGAATTTTAAAATAAACTCCCGTTATCATACGTATAAATCATCATTTTTATTTATATTGTACTGTTTTTGTATTTTTGTTGTTTTCTCACCTTCCTGATTGTGATGTATCTAATGGAGCTGGTACATGTCTTAAACCTCTTTACTAAAGAAATCCCTAAGAAAATAGTAAAAAAACTGTTGTCCTCTGTAGCTGCATCATAAACATACTCTGACATGGCTTGTATAGTATTTCACTATAAAACTGACATGGAAAACCTGGACTGAACACATTTCTAGGCACAATTTAGGCAAGATCTTTCCACTTTGAGCTGGGTCAATGTATTTCTAGGCTTTCAAAGGCTTTGATTAAAAGTGATTTAAAAACATGGTTCAGAAATTGTACGTTCACAACGGTTCATGGACCACAATGTTGCATAACTGCTCAAGAGCATTTGAATTACTATGAAAAAACAACAACGCTGGCCTGTGTGTGTTTGTGCTTCAGACTCCGCTCCACATTCCCCATCTCACTGATAAGAGTCTGTCTGTGTTGATCTTTACACATGGAGAACACACTTTGATCTGACCTTTACCTACACTGTGTGTGTGTGTGTGTGTGTGTGTGTGTGTGTGTGTGTGTGTGTGTGTGTGTGTGTGTGTGTGTGTGTGTGTGTGTGCGTGCGCGCGAAAGGAGGAAACAGTGGGTAGAGACTCTTTTCATCACAGTGCTAATGAGGGTTAGGACACGCTGGCCAGGAAATGGCTATTGTTCCTTTCCAAAAGCACTGCTACTGGTCCACACTCACACACACGCATGCACAGATGTCTATCAGTGATGGCATCTCATAGACTTCAATTGTTTTCATACCATTTTATATCTTTATTTTATCCTTACTGCATAAAAACCTGTTGATATTACCAGTCAAACATGATTTGGCTGATTTATAAGCTTTAAAATGTGTAAGTTACAATATCCCCACAAGTTGATTTTTAACATACTTTATAATATTAGCTAGGTCATACCCTACATGCACTATTAAACAACCCTCAACCCCCCTAACACACTCCAAAATCCATCTTGTACACAGCAATGCATACCTTTCTCCAGTGGTCACGTTCTTACGTCCTGGAATACTCTAATAGTTAATAAAGTGTCAGTCATGCAGTTCTCAATAAGTCATATGGATGTGACAGAGTAGCACTGCTCGGCATTCTGTCATGCCCGTGTGAATGTTGCAAGGATTTACTGCTAATCTGGTATCAGCCTGACTAATGTTCATGGCCATATTCAGCACAATGATATCATGCTGTTGTGTTGGGGAGCTATTAGACGCATTCACTGTCAGTGTCAAAGATACATTACATTATATTTATGTGAATAAGCTTAGCTACTTCAACTGTTTATTGTAGTAATGTGTTTTACATTGCCGGAACATAATATACAAATAGCAGCCTAGAAATGTAATAATAAGTACTTACTCACTAAACAGATTAGAACCCAGTTGGGAAGTTTTAGTATTATTACACGCTTAGTTGAAATGCTTGATTCGCAGGTTCGTTATTCCCAGATAACAACCGCTCAAAACTGATAACACACGGTAACCTGGATGCTGCAAATCATTTTGACAGGAACCGTTTAATATTACACAAAAATTAAATGTAAATATGCCTTTTAGTAACATATATGACATTATATTTACAAATGATTAAACCAAATTGCCTGTTGTTTCTTAAACCGAAAGTAAACAGCTTTTCCTCGCAGAAGGTCTGCATTCGGTAAAAATGAGCTAACAAAATATTTCAACAGGCTGCCTTTACATTATCCCTTACATAAGACCTTTTTAATCAAATCCTGATGTATAAAACCAAATAACATTAACACGTTTATTTTACAATAGTTAGTTTAGGGGGGAAAAGAGTGTTTCCAAGTGTATTAGTATGGGCATTTTATGCATGGTATTCCTACCAATAAACTTGTTGTTGACTGTAGAAAGACGTGGCTGAAAACCTGGCTTTTGGGATAGTTGGGAAGTTTCTACTTTCATCATTACCATAATTATGATTGGTTAATGTGCCATTCGGTGTGTTATTTTATGTTTTGAGGGAGGATTTGCTGATACTGTAAGTGTTTCAGCATATAAGGAAGCATGCAGAAAAGATCTGGGACAGGAGGGAGAAGCTGAAACAGTATATCCTCAAAGCTTTCATTGGAGATGAATATTTACGGTTTGACTGAATCGTGGGAATGGTCACTTTAAAAACATCTCCCCTTTCTCTTTCTGAATTCCCCTCTTTGTCTGTTTTTTTTTTACTTGGGAGATCTACCTCATTTTCGAGCAACAGCAACAGGTGCAGAGGTTTTGGGAACCCACACTGTAAATAATTTTTTTTGGGATTGTAGTCAGCTGAACTTAATTTAGTAAGTTAATCCAATGGTTTTGTCCAATCTTGTTGAGTTGACTTAATTATGTAAGTTATCTCAGCTTTTGGAAGTCAGTACAACTCAAAAAATCCAATGCAAAAAAGAAACTTAAAAAGATGAGTTTAAAAATTGCAGATTTTTTACAGTGCAGGCAGGCCCTCATAGCATAGCATAAGTAAAAAGTATAGCAAAGTAAAACAAATATCAAGTGTTTGATATTTCGGTTGCACTTTATTTTACAGTACATGCACTTTCAGTGTACTTATAGTGTACTTAACCAACAGAACACTGGTAGCTATTAGTAATTAATAGGGGTTAGGGTTAGGTTTAGTGGTAGGTTTAGTGGTAGGTTTAGGGTTAGTACCTGGTACAGCTACACAGTAAGTAAATAGTATGTACATAGGTAACAGGACTGTATATGTAATTTCTGCTTTAAGTTTTTTTTTAAAACATACACATGTTTGATAAGCTTCTCATGTGTAGGCAATCCAATGCACTTTAAATATAATGTATAATGTATATAATTAATATTATATAATGCATGTATAATGTAAATAATTAAATAATTTTATTTATATTTGGCAAATTCTTGTTTTCCGAGCAACTACAGTAACAATGCATTCAAGCTATGCATATTTTTCCATCCATAATTCATCAGTATGTTTGTTTCCTGGAAATTGTGTTAGGTGTTGATAGCACACTGCTTACCAATTGACCATTTCAAAGCTGCATTTTTGTACTAAACATACTTTATGGCTAAAAATTATTGTTTATAGTTATGTTCACTAATCTTGGAAGTACAGTATAAATCCTTGGAAAATCTACCAAAATACAACATTTTGAGTACATTTAATGGGATAAACTGTACATCTGTTTAAAGGCTTTGTGTTTGTTTCTTTCTGCAGGGATCTCAGGAATAATTTGATCAGCACCATTGTCCCTGGAGCCTTTCTGGGTCTCACAGCTCTTCGAAAACTGTAAGCACATCTTAAAATGTTATTTGTCTTTAAATCCTATTAGCAAAATCTTCTTATGCATTCAGTGATGATTTTTTATTTGTGATTTTTAGCACTTCACAATAAGATGTTATTTGTTAACATTAGTTAATGCATCAGCTAAAATGAACTAACAATGAACAATATTTCTACAGCATTTAATAATCTACATTTATGTTCAGTTCAGGATTTACTAATACATTTCTAAAATCAAAAGTTGTTACGGTAAACATTATGCCAAATAAACTAACATGAACAATTGACATTAACTTTAACAATAAAGGAGCAATGTGGAGATTTTAGTGGCATCTAGCGGTGATGTCATGAAATGCAACCAGCGCTCTCTTCACGGCTTCCCCCTCCCTTTCGAAACACTACGGTGGCTGACACAGGACAATGATATTGTCACATTTTTGCTTCTTTGCTGAACGAGATAATGTATTTACAAAACACGTTCTGTAGAGCAGTTTGTCCGTTTAGGGCTACAATTCCATGTAACGGGACCCACGGTGTATGTAAATAGAAATAGCTCATTCGAAGGTAATAAAAACATAACGCTTCATTATGTAAAGTCTTTATACACCTTTGAAGTTGATAGATCCTCCTTAATATTACACACAGTACCCTTTTTAAAGAATAACACAAATTCAATGTCAGTTCTATGCTAATGCATTTGCAGTACTAAAGTTAACCAATGCAGTATAACATGATTGTAAAGTGTTAGCATTTATTTTTGCATTACGATGATAAGAATTGGTGAGGAACACATGTATAATGAATTTAATGTCACAATGAAAAAACGTGATGAAAAAACTATAAAGATACTAAGAAACTAAAAAGAAAAATATACTTTAACTCCGCAATCCACATCTTAGCCGTGTATCTCCGATGAGCTTCTTCTATAATAGTCAAGCAGACTCAATAGACTTCAGCTCGATCACTTCTGTGAAAAGCAGGACACCGCTGAGAATGAACAGTGACATGTCCCAATGCTATTTAATAGCTTCATGTTTGTTTTATTAACAATTAACTGCGATCTGCTTTGCACTGATGACGTATCTCTCCTCACTGTGTGTTTATAAGAAAGACGGGTGAATGATTCAAACCCTAGAGCTACAGTAACTTTACATTGCTTACATTCTTTATACTGATATTCAGATGTTTTTTTTTACTTCAGAACTGAATCTCAAAATAACAGTCATCTTGTTTGCTTTAATATCTACAGTGACCTATCCAGTAACCGAATTGGCTGCCTGACTCAAGAAATGTTCCAGGGACTTACCAACCTCACTAAATTGTAAGTCATTATGCCTCAAACAAATATTTATTGCTAGATGAAAAACCACAGAAAACCACTATTGCTTTTCAAAGTGTTGCTGGGTTTTGACTGAGGATGTCATATGTTTGACAGTTTCAGCTCTTAAGATTATAATAAGCGCAACATCTACTGTAAATAATGCGTTTTATGGTATCATATATCATATGTATTATGAAATGCCACATTTGTGTTCTTTTATTATAGAAACATCTCTGGAAACATCTTTTCTTCTTTGGATCCTAATGTCTTTCTGGAGTTACACTCTCTAAAGCTTGTGTGAGTTGGAATGAATGCTTTTGTACTGCGCATGGTCATATGCTTACATGTGGTTCAGTGGTCAGAGCATGGCATTAGCAACACCAAGGTCATGGGTTCGATCCCAGGGATTGCACATACTCAGAAACAAATGTATAATATATAATGTAAAGCAAGTCGCGTTGGATAAAAGCATCTGCCAAATGCGTAAATATTATTATTAATGGCTTTGTAAATTTGCTTTCCTATAGCTCAACTCGTAGAATACAGCACTCGCAGTGCAAAGATCATGTGTTTGATTCACACATGTACTGATCAAATTTGACTGATATGAATGAGCTATATTAAGTTACCTTGGATAAAAATGGCTGCCAACCTTTTTTATCTTTGGCACCCCATAGATGATTTCAAAGCAACAACATAAACAAACGTTACTGCGCATGCATGCTTTTGTGGGCCAAACTTAACTTGCGGTACACATCCACAAAGAATAGAGTCCCTGCAGATTATTTCCAATATCAAGCAAAAGAAATAACATTTACATTAGCTGGCAAGTTAAAAGTATGTCTAGTCAGTATTATTTTGGGTTACCAGTAGAAGAACTATTACTTGGCTAAACTTAAATGTGACAAAGTTACACCACCCATTCAACAAATTGTTTATGTAATCAAATTTCTATACAATAAAATATTAATATAGATTAGTATTAATATAAATAAAATAAATAGTTAGATTATTAGCCACTAGCCGATCAACAAACACAGACCGAAAGTTAACTTCGGGCCAGGTGCATGCATCCGATGAAATAACATCATGAATATTGCATCAACAAGTCTTTATAAAGACCAAACAACAAATGTTTTTTTATTATAAATATTATACAAATGTTGTTGTATGTTGTTATTGTATTATATTATGTCATTAAGCGTTTTACACATTTTTTTAAATAAAACATTTCAGAAAATCAGGTTTGTTTGGTCTCAAAATATACAAAAATATATTTGAGCACTTTATAGCTGTGAATGTTAGTGAAGAATGTACATGTTTGTTAGTTAAAATGATTACGAAAAAGTCCTTTTTAATAAATAAACATTATTTCTAAAGAGAACAACATCCTGTGACTGAACAACAATTCAATTTCTCCCTTATTAGGAACTTTCATACGGAGTTCCTGTCATGTGACTGTGGTCTGCGCTGGGTTCCTGGTTTTTTTCGCAGCGGTTCGGCCCGCCTTGGTGATGAAACAGTATGTGCGTATCCCAGGAGGCTTCAAAACAAACCCCTTCGTGTGCTGAGAGAAAGTGACCTCAGTTGTGGTAAGACATTAAAGCAAAATGAATATACCAAAATAATACATTGGCGCACTGTTGTTGACTATTATGGGACACTCTTTCTAAGATAAGATGTTGCAACATATGGCTCACATGGTTATTTGTAGCTATTTTACAAGGTGGCTAATTTGTACGATGTCATTTATACATTTTAGTACGATCTGCTTTTGTACCTGTGATGTTTAGGTTTAGGTGTGGGCCTTCCTTATTGCATTCAGGCTGGAAGAGCATATATCATTTATTTATCAGATGAGCTGAAAACGTTGAATCTTTTACTATTGACGTTGGCTTAAAATTGGTTTGATTTATCAATATCATCGCTTCCCTGTTGTTTCTGGTGCTTGCGAAGTCCATAATAACTAGCCAAGATCAAATATAATATGTGGGGTGTGATTATATTTCTTATTGACTTTTTCTTAAACCTCATATGATCTCTAAGTTACACATACGCTGCATTTTTCTGCCACGTCCTGGGCCTCAAACCAGAGCTCTTGTTACTGTTAAATATCAGCTTGCTTTGCCATGTCTTCCTCCACTGCTCTTAAACATATTTATTTTGGCTGTGACTGGCTAGAAAAGACCCCTCTGTGGGTTTGCACTTGTGAAGAAATATCCTCGACCCATTGAAAGACACTGATTCAACCAGACTGGTTCAAAAGCAAAGCTAATGTTGAATAACTGTATGGCGGCAAAACACTCAAGCCATCGTGCTTCGCGTGTATGATAAAGGATTATTATTTGGTTAATAACAGAGGAGATGCCCAACAGTGCAGTGTATCAGGATTCTGGTGGGAGCAGATTAAAAGAGGAAAATAGTTTGTAATCCCACAACAAAGGGGAATAAAAGAATCAAAATGAGACTGTGTGAGAAATCTGTGTGTATCCATGTGTGTGAATAGTGTGTATGAGCTCTGCCAGCTGAAGAGGGTAAAACTATGAATATAAACACTGACTTGTGTTTACATGACTTGTGCTTTTTTTAAATAATCATTTTTTCATATCTCCATACTTCGTGATTTTAACTTTTTGCCATAACTCAGTATTATTAGTCACCCTTTATGTTTGACGTATTTATATTACATTTTTGTGTAATATTGTGTGTAATATTAAACCTGGATTTGCAGCATCCAGGTGTTCTTAGTTTTGAGCGGTTGTCATCTTGGAATATCTGAACTTGGAGAATCAAGTATTCCAGAGTGCTTTAGAAGTCCCTCCACCCAAAAAAGAGAATTCTGTCCCTCATTGACTCCCATATTTATTCTCCCTATACTATGGCAGTAAATGGGGGATGAGATCTGTTTAGTTACTGACATTCTTACAAATATCTTCCTTTGTGTTTATCAGAACAAAGACATTTATACATATTTGGAACAATCTGAGGGTCAGTAAATGATGACAGAATTTTCATTATTTGGTGGGCTGTCCCTTTTAAAGCTCCAGTGCTTTAGTCCTATTAGTAGTCGATCCCGAAAGCCGCCCATCATTTGCATAAAGTTGAACCATTTTTAACTTTGTTGCGTCGCTAAACACGGCCAGTTCCTGTCGCTTACGGTCACTCTCGCTCATGTCGCCGGAATTTGCCAAGCCACCATTGAAATGAATGACAGCATGTCACACGGTGTGAACGGGGTGTAAAAAACATTTCAGTCATGTTACCCTAAACTTGTTTTGCGTATACTGTATGTTTATCTTTTGATTCATCATGTTTTCCAGATGGTCCACTGGAACTGCAGACCCTGTCTTTGTTGCCCTCGCTGAGGCAGGTGGTGTTTAAAGGGGATAGACTGCCTTTCCATTGTACTGCTTCCTTGGTGGACAAAATCACTGCACTACACTGGCAGCATAATGGTCGGCCTGTCACCAGTGACTCTACGCATGGGATTCATCTGGAAGAGAGTGTGCAACATGACTGCACATTCATAACCAGGTAACACAAATGATCCTGTTCAGTTGTGAAGATCACTTATGTGTTTGCAATAAGCAAAAGGAAAGGAAAGTGAATGAAAGTACAATGGGATAGGATGGCATGGAAATGCAAGTAACATGATGAATGGGATTCAATGAGTAAACTGGAATGACATGATTAACGTCATAGTTCGAACTTCCATAGTAAACTTAAATGCAGTTCAATAATGAAATTGCTTGTTTTAGTGAGCTGATCCTGTCTAATGTCCACATTGAGGCGAGTGGTGAATGGGAATGCATGGTGTCCACGAGCCGCGGGAATGCCTCACGTAGTGTTGAAATAGTGGTACTGGAGAATAGTGCCTCTTTCTGTCCGGAGCAGAGAGTAACCAACAACCGAGGGGAGTTCAGGTAAGCGAGGTGCACTAAATCCTATGTACAATAATAATCTGTCAATCTATTCCAAAATATCAACTGTGCCCTTCTTGGCCTTCAGGTGGCCTAGAACTCTGGCCGGCATCACCTCCTACCAGTACTGTCTACAGCTCCGCTACCCCTCCTTAACGTTAGGGGGCGGTGTGGAGCAGAAGAAAGCGGCACGCTACTGTGACCGTTCCGGACGCTGGGAAGAGGGAGACTACTCTCAGTGCCTCTATACTAATGACATCACGAGGGTCCTACATACATTAATACTGGTTAGTGTTTGAGGGTTTGAGTGTTTGACTCTGGGCTTTGACATCCCAGACTTTCCTTTGTGAAACAGGATATCTTTGAAAAATGCATTTGTTTATTTTTTGTTGGATTTCTGCAGCAAAACAACTACAAAGGTTGCTTTTTTGGTACATGTCCTTCATTTTAAAATATAACATATACTGCTTTATTAAACCATGAGAATGTTTACTGAATTACTGGAAGACTTTTTTTAACTCTTCATAGGGGAAAACAGCATTTTTTTCTTATGCTAAGAAGTTAGGTTATTCAAACTTAATTCTAAAGGTTATTCTAAAACTAAAACTAAAACTAAATGATTTAATCCTAAATCAAATATAATCTAAATATTAAGTAACTATTTTTGTGCAATCAAATTGCTAATATTATTATTATTATTAATATTATTATTAATATTAATATTAATACATTTTTAAAGTTATATATGACCCCCTTATGTATATATATAATATATATATATTTAACACTATTGGTTTCATCTGATGCACGCGCCTGGCGCAAAGTTAACTTCCAATCTGCTTTTGTTGATAATAATATGTATAATAATATTTATATTTTATTTATTTATATTAAAATGTATTTATATTAATGTTTTATTGCATAAAACTTATTGCTCGAAGACTTCATTAAGCAATTTGTGTGTCCTAGTGTCCTAGGGTGTGACAGCATTGTATACGTTTATGTTTGTAATATAAAATAGCATAAGAAAGATTTATCTTCATTGTTAATTTTTTTCTACATTTTTGCTACATCACACCATAGGACACTAGGACACATTATACGGATTATTTGTCAACTATCCAACATATATATATAAAGACCTATAAGTTAAAGAAAACAAACAGACCATAACAGCTATTTAACATGTTGTCGCCCTCAGATGCCCATCAACACCTCCAACGCATTGACTCTGGCACATCAGGTGCGTACATACACACTGGAGGCCGCTGGTTTCACTGACACCGTAGATGTTCTCTATGTGGCTCAGATGATGCAGAAGTTCATGGACTTTGTCACAGAACTGCGTGAGGTGCATAGAAGCTGACACGTTTGAAGTGTTTACTGTGTGTAGTGTATTTGTGTTCTTACATGTTTGTGTGCTTTTGTGTCCCAGCTGTCGGAGGTGATGGTGGAGATGGGCAGTAACCTGATGCAGGTAGATGATCAGATCTTGGCTCGGGCTCAGAGAGAGGAAAGAGCATGCAGTTCAGTTGTGTATTCTCTGGAGACTCTCGCTTGGCCGCAGCTGCACTCTCACGCTCAGGATCTTTCTATTGTAAGTCTCAAAACAACTTGTCAATGGCTTAACAAACCTACTAAACATCATCCAAAATGTGTCATTTGTCAAAAGTCTGGAAGTATGTAGAAACTGTATTAACTGACTCGCAGAAAATTCCATTTCCACTGTCATGACACAATAAGAGCATTCATGAACTTTTCTAGTGGGCGTTCGGGGGGTTCTCATGTCACATATTAGCATAACTGTAGTGTAAGCGCCGTCAAAAGTGTTCCAGGGTCACCCTGCGACACTGTAGTGTGTGAAACAGTGAATTTAACAGTTATTAACAAAGACTAGATTGTTTGCATGGTCCATTTGCCATAATGTGAGGTCACTTTTCTTTTAGATTTCTCGTAATATCGTGATGGAGGCTCACTTGATTCGCCCGGCTCATTTTACTGGAATGAGCTGCACGGCCTATCAGAGGCGAGAAGGGACCGGAGGGAGCCAGGTGCATGATGGGATAGAGTCCCCCCATGAGCAACAGCTGCGCTTCCGCTGCACCACAGGGACACACAACACCTCACTGAACGCTTTTCCTCTTAAGGTAAAAAAGCTTGGCTTTGCTTTTTTAAAGTATTAACTTTGTGCAAAAAGAATTTGATATAAAGGAACAAGTTTTTAAGTATAGCACAGCTTATTAGATGAATATGCAAATTAATCCAGTTCAATATGATTTGACTTTAGATCTTGGCGAATCTAAGCACAGTTTAAAACATTGTTGACTTCTTCTAATTTTATTTGAACTTATCTTATAAAAGCAATTACATTCACAATATATCACCTTTTAAGAGGCTTTCGCACCACAGGAACGATTTCATAGTTCCGGGACGATTTGCCAGAAGTACCTGCTTTTTTGTTGTGTTCGCACCACAGGAACCGGCCGGAATTTTAGTTCCGGAGAACACTTTAGCTCCTTCTCTGAGGCAGGGTCTAAACCAGCAGGACAGGAACGATCCGTGATGTAAGCAAACGCTGATTGGCCGAACTTCTGTTGTCGGTTGTTTGTCGTTGTTCGACGGACGCGCTTAAATGACGTTGCTGTTGACCGGCTTACGTCACTAAATAGTTCCTTTTGCCAGTGCGAATGGGGAAATGGCCTGAGGGAAAATGTACAACATGAACGACAGCCCTCTTTACTCGTTCCGGAACTTTGTTCCTGAACTTTTCCGGTCGGAAAGCGCCTATAGTTTTACCTACACCCCATTGACTGTAATTCACTTTGACATGTAATTTCTTCTCTTTTCAGAATGCAGTGGCTCTCGCTTCAGTGTCTCTTCCCGCGTCTCTTTTTCCTCCGACCGCTCCTCCTGACTGTAAGCTGCAGTTTGTGGCATTCCGCAGTGGAAGATTCTTTCCATTTACAGGAAATTTCACCGCACCTTCTGACCTCGCTCGCAGACGTGGTGTCAACACTCCCGTTATCTACGTTGGCCTTGGTGTGTTGCCTTCACCTCAAACATTTATGAGATTGGAAACATTCTAGCGTTGTTGTTTTAAACTTTTTTTAAATGCTGCCTTGTTTTTAAATCGTGTTTAAATCAGGTAAAAATTCAAGTGTTATCGCTTTTCAATATGTGTAAAACACACTCCTGGAAATATGCCCAGTTATAATGCTCTTTTCTATCATCTAATTCACTTTTCAATAACTGCTGCCACGATTCAAACAAAATGTCAACAATCATCTCTGGACGGATTGTGTGGGCTTTGTGAATAAGATGCAGAGTTTGGCTCTGAAATGCTGGGCTCTAAAGTGGTTTGACTGTTTAGTCAATTCGCCCCAGAGTTTGGGAAAAGATTAATGTTATGTACCGTATCCTCGCACTCATCATTTTAATGTAGTCAATGCGTTAAATCAAATTTTCCAAAAAGTTACTTTTACTCGAAGAAGCACAACTAACCCGCCTCTGCCCTTTCTTTGATTTCTGTCTCCCGTTCGTTTTTCTTTCAGAGGGCTGCAGCATGTGGAATCAGTCAGACCCTATTATAGTGTCACTACGACACACATCCCCTGGTAATGACCCTGTTGCGGTTCACTGGAGCTCGCAGGCCCTGAAGCATCATGGGAGTTGGAGTCTAGATGGCTGTCAGCTGGCCCATACTGATGCATCCACTTCTACACTGCGTTGCTCTGTGCTTAGCAACTACGCCGTACTTCAGGTAAAATGGTGTCAACGATATATAATTATTTATTTATATAATTCTAATTGTATAATTATATACCATATTTCCATGAGGTCAAGACTTGGCTGGTTAGCACAGCCCTAGTAGCATCTTTTACCATTGACTTGTTCATGTATTCTGATCAAATAAGCAAACAGAATTGCTCCCTTAGGACAGTGAAGCATCGTTTAAACTTTTTCCCCACATTTGACAGTCATTTATGAGACAAAGCTTCCCTGCTGTTGACGAAAATTTTATTTTTGAAAAGCTACCCACATTTGAGAGTTGATAAAAAAGAAGTAGGACTGTCAAACGATTATTCACGTCAAATCGTATTTTTTGTTTACGTAATACATGTGTGTGTACTGTGTATAATAATTATGTATAAATACACGCACATACATTTTTAAGAAATAATTACATGCATATTTTTTTCATAATTTATGTTATATATATATTTATACATCATTATACACAGTACACACACTTATTTTTTGTAAGCAAAAACTTTTATTTTGCATACGATCAATCACGAAAAATGAAGATTTGGGTTGGATTTCAAAGCGAAAGACTCTTATCTTTCATTTGATACACGGTATGTTTATTAATAGAAAAAATTTTCTGATGGCCATCAGTTTTGTGAAAATGATCAAAAATGTTGGTGCTGGTTGGCAACTTAAAAAAAAACTCTGGTTGGAAAATCGTTAATATAGTAAATATATAACTATATTTATAACAAAAATGAATACATTTTTAGCAAAATGTTACTATACAGTAGCTATTATAGTTACTTTTGTAAGGCCTTGGATGTAGTGTGTTTCAATTCAGTCACTTGTGAGCTTCCATCTTGGTTAGGATACTGACCTGAAGCTATGTAGAAAGAATGTAGAAAGAATGAAACAGACGAAGTTGAAAAATACGAATGAAAATAATATAAAATATAACATTTGTCCATTGTATGTTATTTTTGCACACAGTTCCATAAAAGGGTAAGCAAGTGCAGTTTCTGACAGCTTACTGATTCATAGCTCTGTTGTAGTAAGTCTTATCTTTCTAATGAGTATTTCTAGCCTGCCCACCCCTAGTCAAGTGTCATTCTTTCAAATAGGGAGGACAGGTCTCCCATTACAAGCTGACATTTTACACTTTATTTCTTTATGTGTCTGGAGGACTCTTAACATTTAGTTTGATCTCAACCTGTTTTTATTATCTGGAAAATGGCTTGGTAGAAACGTTTTGGCAGTGAAGGATAGCATTTCAAAACACTGACATCAGAGCCCTCCTGATAGCTGCTTGTATCATAAAGGGTCCAAGGAAATGTTTTTGGAGTGTTCTCTGGGGTAAAGTCAAAGACCCAAGTGTTTAAAAATCTTCTCTGTCCTGTTTTTCCACGTTTCTTTCCATATTTCAGGAAATGCCGAATTTCCCGGGATCAAATCCGGTTTTAGTGGAAGTTCTCCACCCTGTGATCTACACCTGTACTGCAGTGCTGCTTCTCTGTCTCTTTACCATTATCATCACCTATATACTGCACCACAGGTATTTGTCTTGCCTTATGAAATATTACAGATTCAGACACATGTGCTAATACTAAAAGTACTGGATAGTATCTTGACAGTTTATTCTTTGTGGTCAGTTCAATCAGAATCACAAGAAAAAGCTGGCACACCCTCTTAAACACGTGTTTTCACATTGCAATGACGTCCGCGGTATTTGCTGGAGGCATCACGTTGACGGGATACCCAATTGTATGCCAGGCAGTAAGTTCTTATAGCTTCCTAAACACAAACAACACCGACAAATAAACATGTGGCATCTATAGTCAGTACTTCTTCTGTACTCATGTATGTGTACTGTGTGTTTCCTTCAGGTGGGGATTGTTCTTCACTACTCCTCCTTATCCACTTTATTATGGATCGGTGTGAGTGCCAGAGTTATCTATAAAGAAGCCTTATTGAGGTCTCCACAGCAGCTTGAAGGCGAGACCGCTGCACAGCCAACCCAACGGCCCATGCTCAGGTCAGTCATGTCATCACAGAGGGCTGGTATGCAAAAAGTTGAAAGGTCATATTGAACTGGCACATCCAGAGTTGAAACTATGGCTTGGGTTGTTGCAGGACATAAAGGGCAAAAGAGTCTTTTAAGAGGCAACTGAATGGACCACCGTGATGTCAAAAACTGACTCATCAAAGACCACCATTGTGCACAAGCTAAATCCATCTGCTGTTATGGAGAGTCAGAAATAGGAAAGAAAGAAAAGAGAGAGGAAACTGAGGCTATAGAAAAAGATAAAAGATGACATAAAAGTTGTAAATCTGACAAGGCATACACATATCCTCAGAGACATGCCTGCAAATATATCTCCTTATTTCAACCATTTTAACCTAGACCTCCACGCTCTCCATATACCCTGGGGAAATGTGCCCAGATCCCACGCCTGCCTCCTGGGATAAATCATGCTATGTTTCCTTTCTTTTCTACAGTCTGGATTCCGGAAGCGCCATTTCATTGACACAGAGACATAGAATCGTTCATGTGTAGAAAATAAATCAACTTTTATTTGATGAATTTCAGTTGAATTAATGTTTTATTTGCCACACACACACAGGTGGAGTGCAAAAGAGTCAGCAGTAACAAACACAAAATCTTAACAAACATTAAGAAAGTACAAGATACACAGTATAAACATTAAAATACAATACACATAAAACAAGATATACACTATAAGACTGTCCTTTCATAAAGGAATATTGCACACTTAAGATGATAAGTAGATTTAAAATAAAAAATAGCTTTGAAACATGGATGTAACTTCCCTCTATATTTCTATTTCTCTTTGCAGGTTTTATTTAATAGCTGGGGGTGTCCCACTCATTATATGTGGAATCACGGCAGCAGTAAACATCAATAACTATGGAGACAACATTCCTTAGTGAGTATTGTGTTTTACTACATCTAACTTTCTTGTATCTGTACATACTGTACATGTTAGAGTAATTCACTTCAGTGTAACATTTATTAAAAAATAAAAAATGTCAAAGACTGACAGAATGACAAGCCACATGAAAACTGTGATGAAAATCGAGGTTATCACAGAGAAAAATAATGTTTTTGACTTTTCCTAAATATATGTACAAATATTACTGTTGTATTTGAGGTCTGAAAAAATACAGAGCATCTTTTCTATATTTTGACCTGTTTCTCCAGTTTTCATTTTCTGCAAAAAAAATGCAAATAGAAACAATATTTTTGTTTGAAATTTGGTAGAAATGTTGTTAGTAGTTTACAAAAAACAAAAAGATATGAAGTGTAAATTCAAAAACTGAAAATGGTCTTTGAAATGGTCTCTTAATTTCTGCAGCTGTATATAGTATATGTGTTACTTTACAGGCCCTTTAAAGTGTCTGTTGTATACAAAGCTTGCATTGTGTTTGTTATTTGAATAATTATGACCTTTGCCCTCTCTGACCTTTTTCACTGCTCCTGACCTTCTCTGCAGCTGCTGGTTGGTATGGCAACCCAGTTTTGGTGCTTTCTACATTCCAGCTGGATTGATCATTCTGGTGACCTGGATCTACTTCCTGTGCACTGCTTTTCGCCTGAGGCACCAAAGTTCCAAAGATCCTCCGTGCTCCGCATCCATACTGTCACCCTTGCCGGAGAGCCAACCGGCACTTGGCGGCAGCACCAGTATGCTATCAACAGACTCTGCGGTGGGACCAGTGCATGCTGGGACTATGGTAGAAGATCAGTACTCGTTGAAGGTGCAGTGTTTGGCACTTGTGGCAACGCAGTTTGTGTTTGTGGGACTGTGGTGTTGTGGCGCTATGGCGGTTTGGCATGTGGATAGAGAACGTAAGCTTTTTAGCTGTTTGTATGGGGGATTGGCAACTGGATTAGGGATTTTCTTGGTCCTTCATCACTGTTTCAAGCGTCTGGATGTCCAGGCAGCATGTCTAGGGTGTTGCCCAGGATACACTCAATCCCAACCAATGTCGGCTTATACCCATCCCTGTACTGTCACAGTGGGGGTCCAGAGTGTCTCCGAGAGGGGCTCCCAACTTTTCGTAGGATGTCACCTGCCGACAGACCCCAACAATTACTCATCCTCTGCAAGGTCCTCGTCTACTCAAAGTGGAGCTACTAGCGTCACCCCGGGGCCTTGCAAACTTACCAACCTCCTGCAAGTGACACAAGACAACGCAAACAACACCACCCGAGCCCCAGCGGGAACTAATACCAGTACAAGCACAGAGAACAATGGCAACAAGCCTGTCAACAACCTTCTGCCCAGTCTGAGCAGCACACTGCCCGTCCAGCAGCCTCAAAGGAGGAAGGCTTGTAGTAGAACCAAGGGTGGCAATACCCAGTACCACCACAGAGGGGATGGCAGAGGGCACTACCGCCTGAAAGCTCTGCGAGCGGGCGGAGGGGGAAGTATGGGTGCTTTAGGACCCTCTGGGACAGAACAATTAAATATTCACCATCTACACAAACATGCTTCCAGTGAGAACGGAAGTCTACGGAATAGCCATTCAGAAAGTCAAAATGGACTTCTGACCAATGGACGGCACAGAGGGGAGGGACTTGCGACAAGTCCCTCGGAAGGAAGTGACGGAGGTAGTAGTGGAAGTAGGAAGCCATTCCCGCTGTTGCCCTCAGTTGCGAGTAGGTTTGCCCTACAGCAGAACGCTCAACGGTGCAGTGCAAGCAAAGACAATTTAAAAGTGGCCGCTGCAGCTGATGGAGAATCCAAGCGGAGCTCGTTTCCTCTAAACGTGACAACAAATGGCGCCGGGACGGTCACTGCGACGGCATCGTTGTCAACAGTTTCAGCACCAAATGGAACACTAAAGGGCTCTGTAAAAGAATTGGACTCTAGTGGGACCGACCAATCGCAAGGTTCGGTTGGTATGAAGAGCAGGGTATGGAAAAGTGAAACAACAGTATAATAATAAGCTGTGGGTATCATCGACAGAAATCACATATTAAAGACCCCATGAAATCAAAATTAGACCATCTACAATACAGTATTCGTGTATCCCAACACAACATTTGTGCTTAGAGGTAAATACATTAAAAATGTAGAGTATTTCTCATTTTTAAATATGGACCAAAAATATTGATGACTCATCCTGCACTATTAGCTTGTATGTCAGTAAAATGGATGAGTTTCTTCCCCAATACCTTGCTCATTATATAATGAAATATTGAATAGCAAACGATTTATCTAAAGCCTATTGGCTATTTTTTTTAAATGAAAAGAAACAAAAAACTATGTTCCTCAAGCAGTTTCATAGGGTCTTTAAAATGTCTTGAGTTTAGGAGCCAAAGCCTAAATTTATTTCTCCACATGAGAAACATTGGGCTCCTTTTATGATCCTCCAATATTTCTTTTTTCCCCCAATATATCAAGTTTTTCTCTTGGTCTGTTATATTTCAACAGTCCACCTGAAACATGCAAGAGCGGTTGCCAGATAACAGTCACTTGTTTGTTGGCAATGCTTTAGTGGCTCTGAATGTTGTGGTGTCGGATGAAGGATGTTATGAGAAGTTACATAAGGCTATTTTATGCATATGAGCATATGCAAAAGTGGAAGAGCTGGGGTAACAAAATATGCAAAATCTTTTTTTGTGTGTGTGTGTGTGTGTGTGTTTGCTTTTTTTGTCTGTAATACCACTTAATCTAACAACTGATTAAAAGTGATTCATAAATATCATTTAATTTTAAATATGCAGATGGATCTGAAGCTAAAGTTTTCATCTTTATGTTTTGGACTATGCATAACAATCAGGTTGGATTTCAGCTATGCTTGTTTTATGATTTTTCTTCTCTGTGTTTATGTCTGTTTGTTTTTATTTACACATTTTCATTTATGTGTCTGTAAGAATGTACATTTTTTGTTATGTATGTATTGTTTGACCATTACAGTGTTATTCATTTTTATTAACTCTCTAGCACTAAGTAGCTATTGGTATCCTTTGGTCAGTATTGACAAACAAAGACTTGACAGATAATCATCCAGCCCAAAAATGTCCAACCTATTTTAATTGGTACTGGAAAATACATATTTTTTGCTGATAGCAAAAAATGAACTTTTTCAGGTCAACCTTTTCTGGCGAATAGCATCCCTATAGTTGATTCATAGTGCCCTCTATTGGGTAGTTTCTGCCATTGATCAAATGCACTGATAATGAATGCTGTTATTGGACAGATTATATCAACAAAGCTTTCATGGTCACTCCATTGTTACTGATGGATTTGATGAGAAAGGACATGTGTTTATCCACGTTTATTTTGTTGTAGTACCATGTATAACATGGACTTTTAAGCACTTGGTTTAGGCCTGTCTTAACCTAATAGCCTAAGCTATGAAGAGAGAATTAGAGATATTCTTATACATAATGATGTATGTATAATATACATATCAGTATTAGTGTTATTGTCTAATACTAATGTAATTATGCAATTTATTATATTTAGTAATGTACAGTGAATTGGAGGCCTAATCATTTTTATAACCTTTTTAACCTAAAAGCACAGTATTGTATCATTAAAGTATGCATACATGCATCATTGTTTTTTGTTTCACCAAATATAAAACAGTTTAATTTAGCTCCAGATTTATTAGGAATTTGTAATTGACCAAGAACTGTTTGTATTCCCTCTAAAGCGTGTGCAATGTTCTGTTGTCGGTAACAAGGAAAAAATACATTGAAAAAGTCTCAAGGTTGAGGGGTCAAAGTTACATTTGCGGTCTTTAGCTTACACTTGAAAATAAATGTATGTTTAATGTGTCATATATGTTGTATGCCAAAGAAGCTTATGGTTATTGGAATATTATAAATAAGAGCTCTTATAGAGATTTTGCCCCCTACAAGCCATTTGTTAAATATTAAAAAATCAATTTCATAAAGCATTTAATGTCATGTTACAATCATTTTTATGATTAATGGTTAAACTATTGATTGTGAAAGCGGTTAAATATTGATAACAACCATGTCAGAACAGATTTCATTTGCTGTAAAATTTGGGTTGTGTGTAATTTCAGACATATTTGTAGTGCAAAATAACCTACAACATATGTTCCGATCACACATGAAGACTGTGGCCTTTTTTCTTAAACATAATTGTAAAAATGTCAATGGTTTATGTGACAGTGTGATATTTGCATGAACAATTTTCTTTGCCTTTGCGCTTCTGGTCAGTAAAAATTCAGTGTTATTCTAAATATTTTTTGATTGCTATCTTAAACTTTCAAAAGGGAGCTTTCAGTACTAGCATATGTATTTATATTTTTGTCAATATGAAAATGATAGCAACATTTTTGTATCGATTTCAGTAATATATTTGCTCCAGATTGTGCCTTATCAATGACCTGATGCAAAATAAATGTTTTGAAAAATGCCAATAAATCCTAATTATTTCTTTATTTCTGGAATGTATCGAAAAGTCGTGTAATTTTAAGCGGTGAATGTGAAGCCGAAACCTAGATCCCTACATGTTTTGCATTGGCAATTACGTAACTTCTACTTTATGTACTATGCAAATTGACATCCAACACACGAAATTAAGCCAATCAAAAGTGATCTTCTTTTAACTGACGCAGGAAGTCACCTATCGGATTGTAGAATGGGCGGGACGTACACTGATACGGCCATTGAGAACAAAAAATACACAGCGCTCTTACCGAGTTTGGTTATGAGAAGAAGGTTATGGTTTTATGTAGGCCTACAAATAGCTTTTATGTTTTGTTTAAATTAGTGAATCTACGTTTACGATTAGTCCGGGGCAAGATGTGCCAATAAAATCATATGACAGATGACTAACCGGCTTCAAAACACGCTTAGATTTTCTATTTTTGTCTCGCTGAGAATGTTCCGCCTTAAATAATGATTCATTCGAGTTGTTAATGGAGGAAGTAAGTTAAGGAAACGCTTTTTGCTTCAGTTTGCGTATATATTTTAAACCGTTTACAGTTAACTATAAAACTATCCGTTAGTTCCTAAACCAGTTCGTCTTGTGATAAATGATGAATAATTCAAGGTAAAGAATGATCTGATACCTGCATCACCTGAGCGTTGGACACACAGCGCGCGTCACGAATTAGGGCGGGGCTTATACGAGACCTCCCATACAGTTACACACTCGAGAGGAACATATTCACACTGTACCGGACACAAAGCCAAACATCAAACCAAATAGAACGAACAAGAGGCTATTTTTCGTTTGACGTCATCAAACAGTGAGAATGTCTTTAGGTGACCAGCAGTGGTATCCCACCAGCGTGCAGGTGACGGTACTTCAAGCGCGAAACCTGCGGATCAAGGGCAAAAATGGCACGAACGACGCGTATGCCATCATGCAGGTGGGTAGGGACAAGTTTTCCACGTCTGTGGCGGAGAAATGCGTCGCGCCCGTCTGGAAAGAGGAAGCGACGTTTGACCTGCCGCTGGTCCAGCAGGGACACGAGGACCGATGCACGCTGTACATCATCGCCATGCACCGAGCCCTAGTGGGGCTGGACAAGTTTTTGGGGCAGGCTGTCGTCAACTTAGTGGACCTCCATGCCAACAAAGCACGCAAAAAGACAGAGTGAGTGTCATTTTGTGATGTGAAGAATAGAAATGTTTAAAAAAGTTAAGTGGGCCACATGCACACAGTTCAATTGTAAACTCCAGTTTAAATTGATCTGAGGCTGAGCGCGGTTTGTCGCGTTTGCTCATTGCTTTTGTTTGGGCAGATATCAATAGTACCCCACCCTTGTTAAACAATGTTGGGCAATTACAAGTACACTTTGCCTCCCTGGTGTTACTATTCCTCTTGTTTGTGTCTTCGTGAATATTAAGTCAACTCTAATACTCAGAGACATGTGATAAGTAGCCTACTTTATCTATTTATACAGACAAAGCAATGGGAGTGTTTAAGACTAGACTATGAAGTATTGGGCATCTGAACATAATAGACTATTGTCCGTCAATATCACATGCTCTTCTGCTGTATGGTTTATTTTAGTCACAATTCAACAGTATCATTATTTTAATTTGTTTGGTGTTAAATGCTGCTAAGATCACTAAGTTGTTCTGCATGTTTTAGGGGTTACTGTTTAGTAAATGGGTAGTTTAACATAAAGTTAGGTTTGTTTGTGATTGTGATGTGTTTTAAATATTGTGTCAGGAGTTTTAACCTTGATGATTCATGTTGCTTTAATTGGATGTGTATGTTTATAACAGCAGAACAGGTTTATTCCCCTTCAGTTTCTGATAATGTTTTGTATTCCAACCTACTTGACTTTCATTATAATTATTAATATGCTTCACAAATGTGTGACGCATAAAAGAACAATAGCAATAGAGTTTAGAACAGAACGCATCACAAGTTCACACAGCCAGCCAGGTGAAATGACAAATAGTTATAATAAATGTAAAATATTCCACGCCACCCAGCCCTGTACTGCAGAACATAGCTAGTCAATAACTGACAGGCATGTGTGACGCCAAAGGTTGAGCTAATGGTTTGTGACAACTTTTACTTTCCAGCACCTGTAATGTGTGTTTCTTTAAACACAAAATTCAAATGAGTAGGTTATTAAGTTAGGTTATTAAACATTGTTTATGTTTAGCAATTCGAATATTTCCTTTAAACCAGACTTTTCTTATTTAATTTGCAATAACTATAATAATCTAGGTATTTGGTGCTTTTGTATTATTGTAAAGACAACACTGTAGCCCATAACCCCCTAAACCCAACTTCACTAGCGCGAAAGCAAATCGTACTAATATGTACGGATAAAATGCTTACGAATTCCTGTTAGATTGTGTTGGTATAGGCAGTTGTTTACACCCATGTCAATATATTGGACATTAAGAATGTAGGGTTTTTTGGTATTGGCATTTGGCACTGCATTATTGTGCAGTGGAAGCGGTTTACTGTATATAAACACAAGCTAGCTGGTGCTGCTAAATATGACTTGGGCCTCTTTAATATCAAATCAATATCTTTCAACCTTTACAATCTACCAGACAAAAATTGTACATCAAGTTATTTTTAATAGTAACAAAGAAATCGTTAATGACACAAAGGCATCTTGTGTTTTTTCTATTAAAATAACGGAAATCGTAAATTATACATGAATTAGCTTTTGGAATAAATGTATTCGACTTGGGTGGTTGTGTATTAAATAATAAGGTTATCTTGCTAATTTTCTCAGCTTCAAGCATGTAAATATATTCTGCAGAATTGAGATTATTCACTCAGAAAATGTATTGAAGCTTAGTTATTCAAACATTTAGAATGTGGTGTGTACACCTAAGCAAATTTGAAATTAAATCATTTTAGTGTTTTTCGTCGATGAATTGGCCATAGCTTATGATTTGTCTTAAAACTAATTCATTTCCTTGACATGCTTAACAATTAGGTAGTATTTAAAGTGTTTAGAAACAAAATATAAGCATTTCTTTAAGTCTTGGTAAAAAATCATTTAATCATTTTGTTCTATATCTTGTCTTCTTAAATTAACAATTGTTTTAAGAATACCGTTCACTTAAGCATACTGAATCAGAGATTCATATTTCAGTCTCAAAAATTAGATATTATTGATATTATTGGTGGTACCACATCATAAGTGTTCTTTATATGTAATTTACCCATAGCTGCTTAAGCTTTTACATTTTGTCTATATATGAGCTTGCTTAGATGAGCACCGTTCTCCATACAAATACAAATGCCAGAAGGTTTCTCTTTATTTGCCTATTAGGTCAGCTGGTTGATTTTTCCATTGGCTTTCCTCGTCTTGCCTAGAGAGAGAAACAGACGGAGACTTGCCTATTTGCCTTGAGTTTGCCCAAGTGACATGATTATCATGTAAAGCAGTTGTGTACCAGAACACGTAAGACTTTACGTTCGTATGCATTGTTTTAATAGTGATGAGTGTGGTGAGGCTGTTTGGGTGTATCTATGTACATTTTATAGTTGGAATGCAGTGAAGTGGTAACCATGCACACACCTTTTTGTTACGTAATGGCTTTTTAAATTCACGTCAGTACAACGTGAAGCCTTAACGTGGGAAACTTCTTTCTTTCTTTCTTTCTTTCTTTCTTTGTCTCTCTCTTATGTATATGTTACCACAGGGGATTAAATTTAGCCTTCTCTTCTTTTAGAGTCCGCTGGTCTAGTGTTACTGTCCTACTTCACTGTAATGTTGATATAGCAGTTTTTGACATCGAGTCGGCTGTTCATTGTCCCTTATTAAAGTATTGCTGAGACTGTTGGATCTGATTTGATGGATCTTATTTTAGTAGATCTCAAACACCTGTAATTCTGTGTAAGGTTAATTTAAACACATGTATTATTATTATAATTGTACACAATGGATCACAGTTATATTGTAAGGACAAAGAAAAGTCAAATGATCAGACAGTTTCATGTAGGACAACTTTTCATTTGTGTTCTGACCTCATAAGCTTTTTTAAATCTGTTGTTGTTCCTGAAATAAAAGAGCTGATGTACTTGCAACACAAGTTTGGCAGTTCCTGAGTAGCTGAGGGCTTGGTTTAGTGTTTTTGTTTAAACATGGTTTTGTGTACCTGTTTTAAATGAAGGTTATTAATGTGAACTCGTGGTTCCTGTTAACCCTTTCCCATTATGCTCCAAACAGAACAGTTCTCTTAATAAATCAGGTTCAAGGTTCAATAATTTTTTTTGGGGTGGAAAATTTGCAGTTTTGTTACTAGCATGCACCGATACTACATTTCTCCACCGATAGCCAATTATTCCGAGTAATAGCTGCTGATAATGATAGTTTGGTGGTGGTTATATTTCACTCGCATCAACTAAATTCTGAAGATTACAATCATATTTTTTTACTTTCTGAATGTTAATAATTCATATAATGACTTAATATTGAACAGCAAACTGGTGATGTTTCTTAATATTTTCTTTACACAAATGAATTTCATTTTCCTGTCCTCTTTTGATTGACAGGATATCTCGGCCCTGATCATCGTTTTTAAACTATCGGCTGATAACAATACAAACGATTGGTTATTATTATTATTTAATATCCTATAATATCTTGTCCGTGTAAGTGTGCTGGTTGCTGCAAATAACACCCTGTTCCTAATGCTAAGAACACGGTGTAGTTTATTTTTCATTGTTTGAACGATTGAGGTGAGATTAGAAGCAGGAGCGGTTTATCAAGCATTTTATTGAGTTGGCATTTCCCTGTCTTGAGATAAACTGTTGAGCGTTACGCCTCCTGTCATTGCTGTGTTGGGGGGGTTACCTTAGCTCAGCTATGAGGAATGTGTAGGATGTTGACATAATGTCTATTAGTCATGTTTTCAGCTTGTTCTCAAAACTCTGGCTTGCTGCCCTGAAAAAAATGGGAACTTTTAGATTTAGTATGGATCATATGAATACGAATTTTTATTATCTTTGGAAAAATAACATGTATGTTTTTTCATGAAAGTAAATAAAATTGGTTTTACTGCAAGGTGACCAATTAAAATAAGATGATGTCATTGATATTTTGTTATTTTTTTAGTTTGTCATGCATTCCCTATTGTCCAGACAAATATATAACCAAAGATAATTTCAGGGGCGCTGACTTACAGTTATTATCTTAAAAGAACTTTCCTTATCTAATTCCAGAGAGTGACATCATAATGAAGAACATTCCTTGAGCTTTGATTTCTGATCACATCTACACCCACAAACTCTAGAGTTACATTTTTGCTGAACCTTAATTTTCAGAGTTTTCTGGCCTCTGGATACTCTGGTCTTTTATTGAAAGATTTTTATATTTACAATATATTTCAGTACACAAACATCCTGTTAAATGGCATTCAAAAAGTATTATTTTGTGAGGAAACGGCTGCAAAGTGCAATTTATTTGGAATTAGTCTGTTTTCAGACTGTTTTCAAAGAATGCAGTGAGTTTGAGGTGGGGCCATCTGTGTTTTGATAGAGAACATATTGTTTATTGGTTATACACTAGCGGTCAAACGTTTTGGGACACTTACTCACTCATGTGTTCATATTTTAAAAAACATGTATGTTTGGAAAATGATATTTTTGTCTACTAAACTCATTTCAGATATTTAAGCAAAACCCTCAGATCAAAAGTTTTTTTTTTTTTTATTACCTTTGACCGTTAGTGTACTGTTAAAGGAATATCGTAAACCCATAAATGGCTTTGTTATATAGTTTTACATCCAAATCAGTTTTCTTGTTATTAATCCACACGATTTATTACTTCATTTTCTAAATGCGATCTAATTTTTCCTCAAAATATAATCTCTGAAACAACTTTTCCTCCAACATAATTCAAGCCAGAATAAAGGAATTTAGTAACATCAGAACTTTTCTACTAGCCTACATGTTTATTCCAGTCAAATCCCAACAAATAAAATCACGTTCCCTCAAATGTACATCACATTGCTAAATTAAAATGCATTGAAATTACTTTTATTTGTTGTCTTGAAGCATATGTCTAGGAATTCATTTTTATTTTAGTATCCAGAAGTCTTTAGTCTTTGGAGGGGTCTAACCCTAAATTCTTGGAATGCTGCAGCAGCCTCTCCCACTGTGCACATGTCACGTTTACTCACATTCAGATTTGAGAGCAGCTTTTGGTGTCACAGTGTTTTTGCAGACATCCCATGTTTTCCAGATGATTCCTGGAGTCTGTTGTGACAACAATATGGCAAGATTATCTCTGGTCTCAATGTTAATGGGATAGTAGTTGACCCAAAAATGAAAATTCTGTCATAATTTACTCACCCTCTCATTCCAAACATGTATGACTTACTTTCTTCTGCAGAACACAAAAGAATATATTTTGAAGAATGTTGATAACTGAACAATGGCAGAAATGAGGAGGCAGGTGCAGGCAAAACAAAGTCCCATTTTTATCAACAGGATTGAATTCTGTGATCTGTGTGATTTACTGGTAGGGTTCAGCCTCTATGTGAAATAAGTCCCATTTAAGAACTGTTCTTCTCATACACAGTAATTCGTTTTGAACCTTTTACTGGAAACATTCCATTGACACAATTATCTCTCCATTTTTAGATCTTTTTTAATTTGATGACCCAGATCGTTTTAATTGAGTTGTCTGACAATAACTATTATACCATAATTATGTACGTTATGAAAAAACATGTTAATCATATGTGGTTAATGATGCATTACAGCTCTCTGAAATACTTGATACGGATTGGTCAGTTGTCAAAATCTAATGTCAGATTCAGATATATATATATGGTATAATGACCACTTAATTGTTTAATTTACTGTTGCAAATGATTGACACAGTTAAGCTAGTTTCACACCTTGCATTACTTAGCGTTACAAGATGTGAGCATGTATATTAGTAATTCGTAATAAATACTGTAAAGTTGTTCATAAGTGAGATCAGCTTGCTATGTTTTTTTTAAACAGATGTAGTTTTGGGCTATAAAATATGTGACCCTGGATCACAAACTAAAGCACAGGAACATTTTTAGTACTTGCCAAAATACATTGTATGGCTCAAAGTTTCTTAATTTAATAATATATTTTATACTTTTCCTACCATAAATATATAAAAACTTTATTTTTGTGAGTAATATACTATGCTGAGGACTTAATTTGGACAACTTTAAAGGTGATTTTCTCAATATTAAACATTTTTTTGCACCCTCAGATTGCAGATTTGAAAATAGCTGTATATCGACCAAATATTGTCTTATTTTAACAAGCCATATATCAATAGCTTATTTATTCTTTATTATTACATAGTTTTTAGATGATGTCAAAAATGGAAAAATTTATTCTTTGTTGTCCAGGGTCACATATTATATTTATTCTTATAAAATATAAATAATTATATGTATTAAACTGACTAGTTTATGAAAACGGACATAATGGTTTGGTAACACTTAATGTTGTATTTGATGTTTGTGTTTAAGGGATTTCACTCCAAAACAGGAAATTCTGTCATCAATTTAATTTAGAATACCAGAAAAAAATCTCTAACGAAGAACTCATTTTCTTCTTTTTCAGCTGGTACAAGTTGGTTGATAAAAATGGAAAACAAGATAAGGACAGAGGTGAAGTTTTCTTGGATATCCAGTACATGCGGAACAACCTGACAGCAAGCATGTTTGACCTCTCCATGGCAGATAAGCCTCGGTCCGGCATCTCAAAGCTCAAAGACAAGATCCGTGGGAAAAAGAAAGAGGGTTTCTCGGATTCTGCCTCTGAGATCGTGTCCGTTGCGGGAACAGACAGTGAGGGGGAAGGCGAGGACAGTTCAGATTCTCCTAAGAAGAAATCCAAAATCAAATCTTTGTTTGGACCAAAGACAAACCTTCACAAGAATGTTTCCAAGTCGATGTCGACCCTGGGCACCCTGCCCGAGAAGAACAGTCCGCTAAGCATTAGCAGATCGTCAGGACTTAATGTGGAGTCCCCTGATGGTAAGATCAATGTTATTCAAGTGTTATTCAGATATACAGTGTAAATGGAATTTATATTTATTTTCTACATGATATAAATCATGAAATTGGTTGTTGAATTAGATTTAGTGTATGCTTTAATGTGTATAATTTTTACTTTTTCTAGTTTAAAACATGTGAGATTGTATATTAACATTTGCGAAGCATTATGGTCTTCACATCTGAGATCATATTTTAATTTAGGACTCACAATATAAATTAGAATTATAAAAAATTAACAAAGGAACTTTGGTGTAAAAAGTTAACATTTCAAATTTTAGACGAATACAGATTATTAGAAATGCAAGAAGTTCATGTCTAGTTTTTTTTTAAACTTTTTATTTGTCCAATTGTTAATAATAATTAGTAAATAAAAAATCTTTAATTTTGGTGTTAATTTATTTTCAAACTTTCTTCCACAGTAAAAAAAAAGTTTAAAATTCTTGGACACAAACGCAATGGCAGCACAGACAGCAAAGTATCTCTTGGCCCCTTTTCTCTTCTGAGCCGGTCCAAACAGAACGTGTCAGAGCAGAATAACCTCTGTATAAACGGCAACCACGTTTATGCGGAAGATCAAGATCGTAAATCTGGCTTTGGCTCTACACTCAGTCTAAACAGCTCTGGAAAAGGTTCAGTAGAGGACGTTCGTAAATACCATCAACGAAATACTTCAGACGTCTCCGTTGATTCATTAAAAGCTCTAAGCATCCCCTCATACAAGCCTGACATCAAAGACAAAGATTCACTGGTCCAACAGCGCCCTCTAGAAGAAAGGAGCCTCGGCTTGCATGAGAATGAGGAGAAAGCTAAGAAACAAGAAGGGAGAAGCCTGCAAGAGATGCTGGACCGACAGGAAGAGCAAGAGAAGAAGAGACTGCAAGAACAGGAGGTAGAGAGGAGACGCAGACTAGAAGAGCAGGAAAAGAAGCGGAAGGAAGAGGAAGAGCTTCAGAGGAAGCGGCACGAGGAAGAGGCGCAGAGAGCCGAGGAGCAACGGCACCAGGAGGAGAACCGAGTAACTGATAGGCTCTCCTCGCTTTTTGGTATTGGAAAGAAGAAGGAGGAGAAGAAAGAGGAAGCAAGCCCTCCAGAACCAAAACTTCGGGAAGTTCCGTCCTCCTTAAACCCATTCGAAGATATTCCCCTAACCCCAGATAATCCAGCCTCTTTACCAGAAGAGAGATCCGTGGACCCCCGGATGGGGGGCCGGACTGTCCTCTCTCCAGCGCCACCCACTAGTGCCTTCTCCAATCGCACGGCTGCAGTCAAGCCAAGGTTAGTGCTCGTATGACATTACGAAACCCAAATAAACTTATCCTGATGCATTAGATGTATCTTTATTATTGTCATGACCCAAGTAAGTGGTTTTAGGGTTCATGTTCAGGATAGATTAGAGGTTTACTGACTGTTAATGGTAAGTCAAGCCACCCTCTAACAGTTAGCTTCTTAAAAAAATCTTCCACCTGAGAGGAAAAACCCCAGCTGTAACTCTATCCCTCTCACATCTCTCTCCGCTCTGGGGAATAACAAAGGCTGGAAGGGGAACTCCTTTGGTCTTGGAAATTGGTTTTACGTAGATGGTATATAAAAGGTTTGAAATGATGATGCACTCGTGAGTGTCGGGACAGTAAGTCACATTTGTTTTACTGAAGAGGTTTAAAAAATGTGCTGTATGTGATTCAATTCATTTTCATTTTTATGAATTTAGAAAACATTGAAACAATGAATCAAATAATCTAAAATTAAACAATTAATAATATGAATATGAATAATACATTCTGTAGACTCAGCACTGTTTCATATTTTTAGGTTACTCAATAAAGGGGCAGTTCACCCAAAAATGAAAAATAAAAATTATTTTGTCATTTAATCACTCTTATGTCATTCCAAACCTGTTTGACTTTTCTTCTGGAAAACAAAGAAGATATTTTTAAGAACGTTGGTAACAAAACAGAGTCAATTCTCCAAATATATTTTGTGTTTCATACAGATTTGAAATGACATGAGTAGATGATGAAATCATTTTGTTTGGGTGGACTGCATACCAAATACAAAAAAACCCAGTACTTTTTGACTCAAATTGTTATGTTCATAATGTATGAAGGTTTTATGATAGTTGCATAAATGTAGAAAAATAATTGTTTATTGTCTTGCTATACATCCACTATATCCTTGTGTGTTGTAAAATGAGTGTTGTGTTTGTCTGTAAGAAGAAGAGATCATTCCTTTGGCTGTGGATGGTGGGGGTTCTAGTATCAGGGAGTTTTTCAAGTGAAACACGTGTGTTCTCATAGTATCTCATGAAACATTAAGTCTGCCCATTATTTTGTCTAGTCTGCAAACAATAATTGCTTCTTCTGTGGTTCATCATGAATGACTCTATGAACACTGTTTTTTTTATACTTTCATACTTGCATTTTTAACCTTTGTCACTGTTATGTATACCATCAGATAAAGTTTGTTTTCATGGCTGTTGATGAACGACTGCTAAATTTAGCTCCACATGTATGCTTGAGCTTATGTCATTTATTATGTGTTTCATCACCATTCATAATGTTGCATGCGCATGACAGCATCGCATGATTTGCATGTAGAAATGACGACTTGTTTCTACGTAACTTACCTGACCTGTTTGGGTGAAGGCGAATGATTGGTTAGTGGAGGAGAGAACGTGAACTGGATTGTCAGGTGCAGATTCTCTGGTATGGAGAGAAACTAGTTTTGGAAAGATCATGTGAGTTAGTGACAAAGAGACGTTGTCTGAGCGCAGAAGTCTCAAGGATTTTTCTGGTGTTCTGTTTTCTGGTGGTTATTAATATGGTGAGTGGATAATTTTTCCAAAGGCTTAATATAGTAAAAAATAAGAATTGCTGTAGTTGTGTATGTCCTGTGAAACGTTAAGATTTGAGAATGCATCTGTTTTTCCTGTCCAACTAGAGTTGATGAGTAAGAATTGAAGTATATAGAAACTGAAAAGAATAATCTGTATTTTCCATTATATTATTTGAGATGCCACATAGGATTTTGTAATTGATTTAAACAAAAGAAGATATTCTTAAGTTATCTTAGATAATATTTTGTTTTAAAAGAATATTAGATATAAAGAAAGAAAATGAAATGCGTTTGTAGCTAGCAGATACAGTATACTTTCAATAGTTTACCTTTTTTAGAAAATGTGTTATTTGTTAAAACTTTTGTTAAATTTGGACTCAGTTGTTCGATTATTGTGTGATATGTAGTGGTTGAGCTGTAATAATGGATTGGAGAGATTGGATCATGGAATTTCTTTGTCAAAGTGCTCCTTGTGTGTGTTTAGCTATGTATTTAGATTCACTATAGATTAAAGTTTTTCAATGTTTTTACTCTTTGGCAGATTGGCTGCAAGTGTGCCTGAAACACATAATAACCGATCCCAATTTCACCCAAACGCTTCCATCCTTTCCTAGTGCTTCTTCCTCGGGTATGTTTTCTGACCTTCATTCTTCTCTGGCACCACCTAAACCTCCAAGAGCCTTCAGTGAGTCCCCTAGGAGCAGCATGGATAACTTCTCAGGAGTTGACTATTTCAGAAAGCGACAGGCCCCCCAACCCCCTGGTTATCCCGTGGGCTCATCCATGATTGAAAGCCACAATCTAGAAAATGGGGCACAAGTGCATAACTCCAGTGAGAAGCCTTCTCTTCCACTTCCAGACTATGAAACCCTCTTCTCCAAGAAAAGACATGGGGTGATGGGTCAAATGCGCTGGGATCATGTTATTGCCGAGGTCAGCCAGAGAAACTGGGATCTCTCAGAAGAGATGAATGTAGATGGACCTGAGCAGCAATCTGTGCCATATAAATCTGTGGTCTTAAGAGACAGAACTTCTGCGAGCCTCAATCAGCACCAGGCCACATCGATGCACAAAGAACCGCTCATCCCACCCAAACCAGCTTCTTCTCTCACACAAAAACCACTGGTTGAGGGTAATATTCAGTATAGACGACATGTACCTCAGGAAACAGAAAGGGAAGCTTTCCAAGCAAGAGAGAAGCCAACACCAGCTGCTAGAAACAACAATTCAAAGGCTGATATGGATTCGGTCACTGAAGATGTTGCTAAAGACATGCCTTCAGCCAAACCCAGACAACGTTCAGTAATCAAGGACCCAGTCGGACAAGTTCAACCAGACAAGCAGGTTACAAGTCAACCAGTGGCAATAGAAAGAATCCAAGCTGAGAAGCCACAGAAAAACGCCATAACAAGTGCACCCACAAAGAATGGAGCTGCCCAGAGGGAACGTTTCAATTTGGAGGCGTTTGATGAAGCATATCATAAGGATGCCATATCTGCAAGCAAGAAGACAACCGATCCATTCACAAAGACTTCTGTAGCAAAAACAGAAAACAGGAGTCAATCACCCAGCTTCACTGAGCAAGCCAGAGCCACGTTCCAAAGGAATTTTTCACTCAAAAAAAAAAACCCTCGCCAATACCCAACTACCACCAAAGCCGCTATGGAGAAAAGTAGCCTGGACCGATCGGTTTCTCAGTCTTCACAAGATGCTGATGATGTTGAGCTGACTGTTACTAGTGTTGGGATGCTCGAAGCATCTGACCCCTCTTTGGGTGGCTTGTCTGGGGGCAAGACCACGGTTCGTGCTTGGGTCTCGCCTTCAGAGGTGCAACCGGTTACATTGCAGAATGGTAGTGGAAGTGCTGTTATAAATTCAAGGAGGTGAGGATAGTAACACCAGCCCCATCTGAACCCCCTCATACTAACAGCTCCTTAAATTTTCTAACAAGTCAACATCCGCATTGTGCTCAATCCGTCTGCTTTCAAATCAACAGCTGCTGTTTACCCTGAATCCCTGAAACTACTATAATCAGTATCTGTCCTCACAAGATTGAAAAGAAAATTGGTGTTTGTTCAATTGTTTGCTAAGTGGTTATTTCTGGGGATTTTCAATATTGGCATTTTGACATTGGGTTTGGTGCTTATTGCTGCTGATCACATTTGGTCTGTGTTCATGTATACGGCATTGTCTTTTGGAAGTTGTGTAAATGAAAAATTGAGCTCTCAATAGTGTCTAAAAAGTTGAGCTTTAGTGGGCAATATTACATTAGTAGAGAGATTTAGCATGAAACGTAATGTCATATGTTGACGTGAATGTTGCTGGCTTGTGTTGCATGATTTGGTGTGGCATGTGTTTTTTTTTTTTACTGCATGGGGTATTACTCGATCACATTCACAATCTACTGCAGAGGTGTTTAGGACACAGTTTTAAGGCTTTTGCACACTGGGGCGATAATTGCGTGTATTTAACGCTGACGTTTAATGCCTCGTGACTAAACAGGGCGCCAATGTGAGTGTGCACACCGACGGCAAAACGGCAGACGTAAAAGTAAAAATAAAACCGCCTCGTGCTCGTTTTTTTGGGGGGGGGTTGACACGCTGCGGTAAAAACTGGTCGACCAATGAGATTGGCGCTTTTGTTCACGGAGCTGCTGAAATTACAGTAAAACACGACTTGGTTACGCTCAAGCATAAAACGATCTTGTCGAGCACACATTGATACCAACGACGAATGTCAGAAGCGCCATCTTGTGTACCGGAGTATTTCTGTTTTTCATTAAGCGCCATCTACTGTCAGGGAGTGAATTTGCACTTTCACTCAGCTCATCGCCAGTAACGAGAAACATGCGCATGATTATCGTCCTGGTGTGCACAAGGCTTTACTAAGGCAAAATTGTTTGTCAGATCGAGTAGGGTGTATTTGGAATGGTTTACTAACTATAGTATACTATGCTGTGACTACAGTGAGATACAGTGATTTGGCCTTTTTGTATTTGTATTGTTATTTACATACACTTATATACTCACCTGACGCTTTATTAGGTACACTAATAAATATGCTAGCCATTTGAGTGCCTTGTGGTCGACATACTCGGTGGCCTTTGGGCAGATATTTCAGTCATCTGAGGCTAAAATACTATGTACTTAAATGGGGGAAGACAGATATTTTTATAATCACTGATTTAAAACACAATAAAATAACATATTTTCAACCAAAAATGTAATTATTATTCTTAAGATCACATTGTGTTTTTTCGAGGTTCTTTAGCAAGTGTGCATGCGTACATGTTAGCAAGAACCTCACGAGACTCTGTATATTCTGTGTATTCACAGAATTGTTAGTCTTTATCGAATGATGATTAGCTCTTTTAACTGGAAGATGGTACTTCCTTTACAAGGGCGGCCATATTGAGTATTGCATTATCTCCCATTCAGTAATAGCAGTCTTGTTAATATGTATTATCTCTGACATGGTCAGACAACACTTTAGTAAGGGTCCACACACTTTTGCTTTAGCCCATCTTTAAAGTTTCACATGTTTTGTGTTTTCAGAGATGTTGAATCATACAGTATCATGGTTGTAACAAGTGAATATTTGAGTTGCTGTTGCTTTTCTCTTGAACCAACTTGAGCTTCATAGCACTTTCACCCACAGAGCTACAGCTCGCTGGATATTTTTAATTGTTTGTACTATGACCATGTCTGCAATTTGTTTAAATGCACTTAGTTGCTGCCACGTGATTGGCCGATTAGATATTTGTGAAATTGAGAAAGTGAAAAGGTGTATTAGTGTTGTTCCACTTTTTTGAGTTATTCGTCATTCTTGAAATGGTTAAAACAAACACATTGTATTGGGGAATACAGTAGCTCACGTGGTGTGGTCTAATTGAGTTCTTATGGATTTTCTGTATGCATACGAGTAGTATACAGTTCACCATTCCGAAAATACCCAGTGACTGAATACTAAAATAATGAGGGATAATCAAAGGGATTTTTTGCTTTTGTTGTCTTTTCTAAGGGTTTATTATGACGTTTTATGATGACAATCCTATATATTTGCCTCCCTTAAGTCTGTTTTTTCTTTCGCAGGCCTCACCCGGTGAAACCCATGAGCACCACAGAGAGCCAGTCCAGCAGTGCTCTCAGTGTCGGAAAGGATATGAAGACCCTCACCATCAGGGAAATGGCTGAGAAGTCAAAGGTACAGTTATTCACAGAAAGAGCCATCGATCAGATGCATGATAATAACACTAACAGTCAAATGTTATCTATTCATTCTCAATTGTTCTAAAATGTACAAAATCGTAAAAGTTAATGTTATTCATTTTCTAGGGCCTACTTCCACACTGGCATGCTTTGCAGAATGTAATACATTAATGTTTGCATTTTTCCCCTCAATTTGCATTTTTACCACACATGCAGACCGCAGACAGCGCCCCGTATACTCAACTCACACAGGAGGAGCTGATCACACTGGTGGTGAAGCAGCAGGACGAGCTCTCCAAGAAAGATGCGAGGATCCACGAGATGGAGGACTACATTGATAACCTTCTGGTCCGCGTGATGGAGGAGAAACCGGCCATCCTGCTTTCACTTCATGCCAAGTGTTAGGATTTGATTCTAGCATCCGACACCACTGAGACACTTTAGCATTGTGGGTTTCAGCTGATGTAGCCAGTAGAATACTGGATTTCAGCCAGAATGTAACTCGCGTCTCATAAGCTTTATATTTTAGTATTCGTTGCATGCAGGCGTTTGCACATCCTAACCTGACCACTGGAATCAGATCTAACAGTAAACGGCAGGATGCAGGGGTCTCAAGGGTCCGTCTTTTACAGCTGAATAATGGGGTGTTATTGTTTTTCTATTCTGATAAAAGCTTGGTTTGGCTTTCTCCAAAATCCTTCCAACAGCAAAAACAGCCTGTTTATTGATTCAATTTGCTTGATCTATGCACAGTTAGCTTTTCCTTTAGGCAAAGAGAGGGCTTCATAATGCATTATATTTTTGTGCAGTGTCTCACGCTTGTATTTGAATACCTTGTACCTTTTGCCTGATGGGATTTTTGTTAAGATCATAACTTTTGCCTCGCATTAGTGTTGATGCAGCCTTAAATCTTGTTAAACTGTTGCTGGGAATGTGCTGTACAAGTTGCACTGGGCCGGTTTATTGATGAAGGACTGTCTCTATATGAAAGTGATTATTAAAAATATCTGTCGAACTTCTACTGTCGAAATGCAGAATTATATTTTGTGGCCTATGCTGTATGTTTATTTTCTACTTCATTCCAAAACTGAATGTATTTACAGTAGATATTTAGTTTTCATTGTCCTGGTCAGTGAATCTACAGCTGAACAGGCAGTTAGCTTTTAAATCAGTCATATTTGTTGAATATTACATATCTGATTTCGTGCTACGTGTTTATACAAGCTTTGTTATTATAATTACTGTTTATTGACCAGGGATAAATAGCGACAATCTTTACTATTGCGTTTAATCTACTAGCAAACTATACAATAGTGTGGGGGGCTTTGTGTACTGTACAAACTGTGACATCAGTTCTTTATTGAACAAGCAATAACTGTATTGCTGGTAATTTGGTACTTGTAGCATATTTTCAGTAGAGATGTTGGGGATCCAAAGACGTGCCGTCTTCCACTAAGCTAGATTACCAAAACAAATCCCTTACCTATTATTCATTTTAATTTGAGTTTTTTAAGCATGTGATGTATACCTTGTCACCTGTGTAACTGTGGGGAGAGAATATATTCCCCTAAAACCAACAACTAAAACGTTATTTATTTGTCTGTCACTGATTTTTATTGCATTGGTTTTAAAGCTGTATTTGTTATGTAATATATTCATGTTTATTTTAAGCCATTATGAGACCTTGTGAATCATTCATTTTTAATGAATGTTCACCAAACTGTTAATAGCATGTTGACTGTTAACAGGCTGTAATGTTCAGATTAAAGACGCTAAGCACACGTGCACAAGATAAGCATGTTTTGTAGACCTGTGCCTTGTTTTTATTAATTTAATATTCTGCCTTTGAATGTGTACTGAGGACATGGAATTATACTGTTTGCTTTTTTCAATAACAACACAAAAGTAGTTTGTTTCAATTCATTACTGAATAAATCTTAACTGAATATCTTAACTTGTGTTTGTGTTCTGAATGATGCTGGTCAGATTTGAAGTGTTTAACACTATAACTTATTCAGTAGTGCATTTAATAAAAATATGCATGATACAAATCTTGACATTATGAACTATTTATTGGGAAAAGGATTCTTTCTCTTTATGTATTTCCAGTCACTATACAAAAGTTGTTCAGTTAGGCTACATTTAGTTGTATATTCATTTTAACTCTGCAATTAAATGAATTTAACTAATTTATCATTTGAAAGCTCATGGACTCGAGAAAGTCTTGTTTAAGGGTGGACAGGCTTTATGCCTAAATGTTATAGTGATATTCATAGTGCATGCAAAGTATTGATAGCTGTTCGTAAAAAACTGAAATAATTTGTTCATATTTGCGGTTTCATATTTACTGTGAGTCTGCAGCTTAACTGCATGTTGTCACCAGTAGATGGAACTCTAATACTGTTTTACTGCACTTTGTATTAAGCTCACAAGGCCATGGATCCAAAACTGCCATACAGTTTTCTAAAAGATTTTAAGGTTTTTAAGAATATTTGAGTAATTACTACAGATGAAAATGTTTTTAGAACCTGTAACTTTCTTAATGTTAAAACATTTCATTTTTTAAAGTAGTGTAGAGACTTATAGTCTCATTCACCATTCCATTCAATAAAAGTGAATGGTAATTGAGATTGTTCGTCTCCCTTTGTGATTCACGAAAGAAGGAAAAAAGGCATAAATGATGAACTTTTAGGAAATACGTTGTCCCCGGCAGTTCACAAGAAAGCTCCTAGGCTGCTCTGGGGCAACCGGGAGTAGGAAAGAAAATGTCGGTCCATACCATCTGCCTGGAGTCAATCTGTTTGACCTTTAAATGTGTCTGGTGGTAGTGGACTGCAGATGATATTGCATATGGTGTTAAAGGTAAAAAAAAGCACTGTGACATTGGCATTTGTATTTTATCTTTCAGTGCAGTCTCTCCTTCAGTTTATAAAACCATATATATTTTAAATTAATTCATAATAAATCATGAATAAGATTAAAGTAAGAGTACACATTATTACACCACACACATGCATGCACAGTTTGCACACAAGCATTTGTTTCAGTTTGATGTGCTACATTAAGACTCGTATGTAGAATATAAAAAACAATGGGAAGCAATTCATCTTGATTTCAAAATGATTTATCAATTCATCACATTTCAGATATATAGTAGACATACAATACCGGGGCATACAAGCTTTTCAAAATCGTGCTAATAACTTATCAAGAAAGAAAAAAACACAAAGGAAACATATATATAACAGTAAAAAGTAATATATTCAAAAGTAAGTAAATAAGAGTTTTTTATTCTTGTCATATGCAAACCAGTCAGGGTATACTTGTGGCAATAGCCAACAACACATGGTATGGGTCAAATGATCGATTTATGCCCAAAATCATTATATTAAGTAAAGATCATGTTCCATGAAGATATTTTGCACATTTTCTACCGTAAATACATCAAAACGTTATTTTTGTGAGTGGATGCAGCAAAATCGCCAACAAAAATGGCCGGAAACACGTCTAGAAACTTCACTCGCTTTGGGAATTACTCCCTCAAGTTTAGTATCTCTGTGAAGCTTAGAATTTCAGCATTTTTTAGGTTCATCTGTTATCTACAACGTCATTACAGCTGTAAGCCAAAAGAGAGCGTTAAAACAAACCTGTTTCTTCTTAGCAGCGGCCTGCTACACTCTTAAAAATAAAGAGCTTAAAAGGCACAGCAATGCCATACAAGAACCATTTTGGTTCTACAAAGAACCATTTAGTCAAAGGTTCTTTAAAGAACCACTCCTAACCTTTTATTTACTTTTTTTGCCACAAAAAACCCAGAAAGGCTCTTTGGATGTTGTAGGTCGCTTTGGAAAATTAGCGTCTGCTAAATAACTAAATGTAGGCCTAAATGTAAAAGGTTCTTTTAACCATTTAGACAAAAAGGTTCTTCGATGGCATCATGAGGCATTTTATTTTCAAGAGTATACTGATGTACTAATACTCTGATGTCTTTAAAGGTGATTTTCTCAATATTTCGATTTATTTGCACTGTCAGATTCCAGATTTTTATATAGTTTTATCTCTGCAAATATTGTCCTACAAACCATACATCAATGGAAAATGTATATTCAGCTTTCAGACCCGTGACTGGTTTTGTAGTCCAGAGTCACATATACTGTAAATGTGGAACTCTATAAAGTCTGATATCATTTAGAAAAAAAGGGCTTTGTAAACAAGTAAAATGTCATTTCATTCTGAATTAAAAGTTTTGTTAATAACTTTAATTTAGTTATCCATTTTAAAATCAATGAAGGCAATAAAAAATCTTTACATATTAACAATATTTACATGGTTATCATATGCCACTGGGTAAAACCATAATTACTTTCTTAATTTCTTCAAAAACAAGTGTGTACTGTAACTGCCAGGCCATTATCGGAATTCTAAAATGAAAAGCATGATCAGAGCTGAATATCCACTGTAGACTTTACATTAACTGCTGTCCAAACCTCTTATTCATTTCCTGAACTTGTTGACAGGCAGCCTGGGAGATCTTTGGGGTTAGAAACATGAGGTCAGATTACAGTAAATAAGATATTTACAGCTTCAGCTCTAATACATCCAACAGCAGCTTGAGTCTGAGCTGTGTTTTGTTTTGTTCTGTATGTACAGAAGATCTGAGACCCTCCTGAATGAGTGAGCTTAACTCGCTCTGCAGCCTGGGGCGCGAGAGATCAAGAGCTGAACGTGTGTCGGTTACTCATTTGTTGTGTGCTGCTTGTTTTTCTTCCATATCATTTCTGTCATGCCCTCTGTGAATCACTGCTTCTATTATTGAAGCATTGCTTGTGGAGTTGTCTGTCTTTGATGTACTGTGATGGCAGACCATTGAAAATATCACCTAAAGAAGATTGAATTTGTTCTTGTTCACCATGGTAATACATCTACGTTTTTTATTGGTTTGTCTTTTGTCACCATTATAATTTTCGGCCTGTTGCTCAATAGAATGCAAAATACCCCACTGACTGTGGTCTTTTTATCCTTTCACATGTTTACTTCTACAAATTCTCTTTCTGCTGTCTTTTACAGCAGGGTTTCTTTGAATTAGCGTGTTTGCTGTGGTATTGTCTTCAGCTCTTTCCTCTACTGAAACACAACAATAGAATAATAAAATAATCCATGTTCATGTGTTCTGACGTTCCTGATGTGCAAAACTATGGCAATGTCATTGTGTTGCTGTGTGGATCCTATGGGGTTCTAAATAATATTTGGTAACACTTTACAGTAAAGTTATATTTGTTTACATTAACGCATTAGCTATAGCACGAACCATAAACAATACTTCTACAGCATTTATTAATCTTAGTACATGTTTTATGTGCATTATTTAATATTAGGCAGTGCAGTGAGTGAACTAACAATGAACAACTGTGGCATTACATTAACAAAGATTAATAAATGCTAAAAAAATATATTTTCAGTTCACGTTAGCTAATATTGACCTACTACTAATAGTAAATATAACCTTATTTTATAGGGTTACCTTTTTTTGCTACTTTGCAGTTGCTAGGGTTTTCTGACTGCATTTGCTAGGGAATTGTTAGTGTTTAGGGTGGATGTGTGGTGGTTATTTACTGGCCATTAGCACCCACCCTTACACCTAAATGTGCTTCATTTTTCAATGCGTCAGTGGCATTCTCTCACCCGATTTATCTCCTCATTGATCCACACAATTTGATGTATGCCTTCAGTACTTAAAGCTGCAATCCGTACGTTTTTTTTTTGTTTAAAAAAGAACTAAAACCAATTGCTGAGCAAGTACATGAAAGAACTGTGTTTAAAACTGTGTCATTGCCCTTGTTGGATCCGCCATGGACAGCTAAGTCTTTGTTATTTATGAAACACTGCAGACAGAACACAGAAAGAGATCATAGCTTCTGCTTTCTTAAATTTAACTTATGCTTTTGAATAGATTTTAATGCTTTTTAAAGAAAAGGATGCTGCCTAAATTTGAAGTACAATCCAAATTTGCCTTTGAGTCTGTGATTTTAGGGTTTGGGGTGGGGTAAGGGGCTGCTTATAGCTTATAGCCACGCGGTCTGTATTAAAGTCGCATTAAGTGACACAAAAAGGTGCTGACAGATATGAGAAAAGGGGGGAATTTGTGTCCATGAGCACCAAATCTACTATTTCATGACCTGCTGTGATACTGGGTTGTATAAATAGACAGTTCACTTGTCCAAATTCATTCATCACTGTCATTTATAAAGTGGTTATATAGTGGTTGGTATATGAACATCTTAATATAAAACATAACCACCAGTTCACACATTGTTTATTGATATAACATTGCATGTTACATACATTTTTACAAAATCGTTTGACTTGAAACCACATAGTGAGACCTCAAAATGTACTTTCTCACTGCTTTTTCAACCATCTGAAAGATGTTTACATAATCCTCGCTTCAATCTAAAAAGTATTTCACTTTTTTGAAAGCTGCATATCAAAAACTTTCTTTTCACTTCTTATCCTCGGAGAGGATGTGGCAACACCCGAGACAAACATCTAAAACCAGTTTCAAACCAAACAGAGCACTACCTCTGTAATCCATATCCAAATCACAAAAAGTACGGTCAACCTCTATAGGGTTAATCCAACCACTTCCTGTGTTTTTATGTAGTAGATGTAGCGTTTGTTTGTGTCCAACATGGTGGTTGTGGAGGAGAGTAACCCTTTCCATTTCAGAAGCCTGTAACTCTAGCGATCTGCTAGTCTTTTAAGCAACATTTCTTGACCTTTCCCTGTCAGAGAACAACACTAGCCGTGGCGCAGTTGTTAGCCGGTATCCCAATGCCGATTCGTCGATGGCAGGTAAACATCTTCCTCAACTCCGCCCTGAAACGGTCGTGCAGCCACGCGTACAAGAAAGGGTTACAACAAGAGGAGCTCATTCCACACCAGTGACACAACAGCTGAATCAACAGAAAATAACGCTTGTCGATCAGGTCTATATCGATATCTCGGAGGACGTTGAAAACGCTTATCGGCAGCCAGCAGATCCCAAACGCGGCAACCACCAGCGACACAAGGCGAAACGTCTTCCGCTTCCGTGCCCGCTGTGCTTCCGCTTGGCTCTGGGTACGATGACCTGGCACCACGCAGTTGCGAAGCTTCACTGAAATGCACAAATAGGAAATGCAGAGGGCGGAGAGTGGAAGAACGTACGTGATGAAGAGCGTGCTGTAAGCGTAGGCTAGTCGCTCTTTCTCCTGACCCATCCAGAACTCCTCGCAGATGGTGAAGCCTTCGTCTTTGAACTCAACGTGGTAGGTGTGGGCCACGGCCGGAGCTACCAGCCCACACGACAGAATCCAGATCCCAGAAAGAAGGTACGTGCAGGCCAGAACTGAGATGCGTTTCTTCAGAGGATGAACTGTAGCGTAGTATCTGTAAGTTTAAAGGATAGTTTTTTTGTTAGGTCTTTAATGTATCTCATTATTTTATTTTCAATAACACTCATTCAACAAAAGCCTATTCTGACAGAACTAATTGTCCAGTCAATGGTTTCTATAGTTCTTTGGTTAAGTGACTTGCCTTAAAGGGACAGTTCACCCAAAAATGAAAATTCTGTCATCATTTACTCACCTTCTTGTCATTTCAATCCTGTATGACTTTTTTTCTAATGCACAACACAAAAGAAGATGTTTGAAGAATGTGGGTAACCAAACAGCATTGGCCCCCATTGACTTCTATTGTATGGACAAAACCACTGACACATTTCTCAAAATATCTTTTAAAAATCTTTTTATAATGTAAATGAATGCTTTAGTATTAACAATAGTATTAAAATTTAGAATATTGTTTTTTGTCATTTGGAAATAGCCCCGCCCCCCTCAGTGACATCAGAGACACAAACTTAAAATCTCATGACAGCCCATAGTTACAAAAACGTGCTTGTGAAAGAACATATGTTGATATTTACATTTACGCATTTTATACAAAGCGACTTACATTACATTATAGTTTATACATTTGTTTCTGAGTATGTGCAATCCCTGGAATCGAACCCTGTCATGATTTCACATGAAGACAGAACCCAAGTGCAGACAGCTCTTTACAAAAAACACTTCATTTGACATAACAACTCAAAATCCTTCGAGGTAGTAAAACAAGAACAAAATGAGAAAGACACTAATAAAAACTAAACTTCACTAAAACTTAACTTAAACCAGGGGACCAGAGACAAGGATGAGGTAGACAAATAAGAGCCCAGCAGACAGCTCATCATGGACACCTCTCCGTTGTGGATCTCCCCGGGGTCCCCTCCAGGGTTGATCTCTTCGGGGTCCCGCTCAAGGGTAGAGCCTGTCAGGGTCCCTCTCAAGGGTAGAGCCTGTCAGGGTCCCTCTCGAGGGTTGAGGCTGTCGGGGTCCATCTCCAGGGTCGATACACTCCAGGGTTGACGTCGCCGGGTTCCCCTCAAGGGGTTGATGTTGCCGGGTTCCCATTAGTGGTCGATGCCGTTGGGATCCCCTCCAGGTTGATGCTGCCAGGATCAACGCCGGAGTCTGCTCCTGTCTGTGGCCCTCCCTAGTGTGTTGCTGTCTGCGGGTCTTCCAGTGTCTGTTCCTGTTTTATTCTGTTAAGTATATTGTTCTTGTTTTCCCCTCCAGAGATTTTTGAGTTACGTTTTGTCAAATAACGTGTTTTTTGTTGAGAGCTGTCCGCACATGGTTTCTGTTTTCATGTAAACCATGACAGAACCCATGACCTTGGTGTTGCTAGTGCCATGCTCTAACCACTGAGCTACAGGAAAGCAGGAAATATCCACATCAAAGCTTAATGTGTCCCATATTGCTCTAGACTACTGGATTTTCCCATAAATACAAAGTAGCTTCACACTGCCAAATATAAAAATCCTAAAAACTAGAACCAATTTCCCTTAACGCTGCTGAAAAGATGAATTCTATGTGCCTAATGCATCTTTTTTCCTTTATAAAGCCTGTAACCTTCAAACTAGCAACTCAATGAATGATGGTTGATGTTAGACAAAAAAGAAATTGGAGGTTTGTAGGATAACAGGTACATTAAGATATCTTTTATCTGAATTCAGACAATGGAGGTGAAGGCATAGATTAGTACTGTTACATGCTCCACTGTGCTTTTACCCACAATGAAACTTATACAAATGCCATCTTTAAAAGCCTGTGACATTACTGCTGGGGTTTTAGATGCAAAACCATTCATCCAGTCTGGACAAGAAGTGAGGAAATGTGTGTCCATTGAAGAAAAAGCCCATGGCCGCATGCACCAACTGCACAGCATAAAAACAGTGTCTTTTCATGCAGAGCATCTCAAGGCTTCCAACGGGTTCAGCTTATCTTTAAGCAAACAAAATTCATTTATGGGGCTGTTTTAAAGATCCATTTTAGAGTCTGTCGAGAATACAGCACGTTTCTTTCAAATGTTCTGAAAACTGACTCTAAACTGACTGTATTTAAAGGTATAGTTCATCTAAAACTCTATATGACTCTTTCTTCAGTACAACTTTGCAGAAGAAAGTCATACATGTTTGAAATGATGTTACATTTAAATCTCGATAAAATGTTCCTTTAAGAAAAAAGGCGAGACTCACCTGTCCACCCCAATCGCAGTCAGCGTAAACACCGACACGTACACCGTCACGGGTTGAATGAGGAACACCAGGTAGCACATAAATCTTCCGAACACCCACCCTCGGGGATTAAAGGCGTATGCCAGCGTAAACGGCACGCAGGTGGCACACATCAGCATGTCGGAAAACGCCAGGTTACCGATGAAGAAGTTAGTGACATTGTGCATCTTCTTGGTATGGCAGATGACGTATAGTAACAGGTAGTTACCGAAAACTCCAACCAGCACCACGAGAGCATAGCAGGGGATGATGAGAGGTTTAAAGGACTGGAGGAGCTCCACGCCGACAAACTGTGGATTACGTTTGGTTGTGTTCGTCGACTGCAGCACTACTTCGTAGATTTGACCCATGCTGGAATTCTCCACCGTGACATTTTCCAAACAACACGAGGACATGGGAGAGCCGAGCCATTCATTATTGCTATCCATCGTATTGGCTAGACGAGACCTACAACGTGAAGGGTGGGGGTATGTGACAAGAAAAGAGGATGTTATAGGAACAGAAATATTTTGGTTACTTACATAATGTAATATGTGTTTTGCATAAAATGCTGTTTTCACGATTGACATTTCCAACAAAATCTAAATGGAAATGTGAACTAAATGCATGTTATTTACTTTTGAAAGCACAAAGATTTGGGGTCAGTTGCAATTTCTCTGAAAGTTTGTTTGGCAAGTCAAACCGGTGATGTAATTTTCCCCTTGCATTGTAAAACTAGATGTCAACGTGATTTACTTCATTCTTGCATTTACTTTGCTTGCGAGGTGCTCCATTTCGACGGAAGACATATTGTCTGCTTTTGTACTCACATCTCAAGTTCTCACTAAACCTCACTGTTGTTGACTTGTTGCTTTTCAAACTCGCAGATGACATTCGCAAGTGTGACTATTCAGAGAGAAATGTAGAGAGAATATGTGACTATTCAGAAAGAACTTCATAAGAAACAATTCTGAAACTTTAAAGTTGAAAGGAGCAATGTGGAGATTTCATTGGCATCTAGTGGTGAGGATGTGAATTGCAACCAACAGCTCACTCTGCCGCTCACCCCTTTGGAGCACTACGGTGGCTGACACATGACAAAGATGTCGTCACGTTTACGCTTGTTTGCCAAAGGAGAAAACATTTTAATGAAACATGCTCTGTAGAGGATTTTGTCCATTAAAGAGATAGACGCAAATGTTCCTCAAGATGCTTAAACATTCTTTCTGACAACTACTAAAAAACTAAAACTGTTTTGCAGTGTAACTTTTAAAGGCAAATATCGGGCCACAAAATATAATTTTCTTGGTAACACTTTAAAATAAGTCTATAATCATTACAGTTTGATTATCTGTGGCTAGCTTGTCTTATTTTCAGAGAATTTTCACAGAATTCAGTAACAAATTGGTTGAAATGTCTGTGATAGAGAGGTGAGCCATCCGAGCACATCGTGTAGGCGTGTGTAAAGTGTCAAACTCTGCCAAACTTGCGATTGACACCATCTAGATCATCATAAAAGTTAGACTGGCTCATATACAAAAACTTTACATATACAACCATCCTCAAACCTCACTTTATTTATACTTCAACAGATGCATCCTTTTCTCGATACCAAACAGATGCACCAGTTATAAGCCTGCTCTGACTTCTGAAAAGAATGAAGGCTGGTTTCTGTACTACTGCTACAAATGAATCAGCAGGAATTCGTTTTTTTCCTCTCAATACATGTGCAGTCGGCCTGCACAGCGGTAGCGAAAGCTCCTAAGGAGAGAAATGAAAGCCGGTCTGATGTTTGAGCTCTCCGACTGAGGGATGTCGCAATCACACATCAGCCTGTTTCAAGCAGGTCTGTTTCATTGGCGCTGAAACGCAAATGAGCCTCATTCACTACAGCACCCCATAGTTAAGTGAGTAAATGGCTCAAAAATCAAGGATAAATGCTCTTTGATCTTTTTTTTAACAAGCTGCTGCAAAACAAAGATAGTCTTTCTGTTTCTTGTCTGTTTTTCCATCCATCAGTGAGTTATGCTTGTTACGAAAGCAGAAGAGTCTGACTCACTTGTGGCACAAATGTTCATGTTGTCAATCAGGCCTTGAACGTATTATCACACTTGACACATTTGAAACGATGTTCATGGGTAACAGTTTTTTTCTCATGCCAATGTAAGTGTAATTTCTCATGCCAATTTTCCCCAAATCACCTAAAAATGCATTGCTTACATTTTTCAATGCAAATCAACTTACACTAGTTGTTTATTTATAGTTATTGCTTGCAAATTAAGTTGGTAGAAGATATTTTAGTAAACGCACTAGTGACAAACAGGTGGGTGGACTAAAGTTGATCGAGGTTAATGAGTTAATGAGTTTAGATTCATTTAGCTTCAACTTTTTAAAGCACATTTTTGGTAAAATTGGATAAACAACCAACAGAATGAAATACACAGTCAACACTCCTGTTTTGCCCAAGAGTCTCCTGTTCTGTTATTTCTCCCGTAAAACTCCCATTTTTCCGTTTCCCCTCCCTGAATGCGATCACGAACAAACAGAGGGATTCTGGTAACCAAATGTGTCAATGACAGGTATGTAAATATGTAGTGTATCATTTTTCAATACTCATAACATTCGGGACAATGTGTAACATGCTCAAAATGCAGTCCAGTGTCTGTTGAATTTCAACAAAATGAAACCTCAGCAGTGACATAAAGTCATCCAACAGAAATGTGAAAGACTGACAGGATAACAGGACACCTGAAAACTGTGATAAAATCAAGGTTATCACATAAAAAAACGAATTTGTGAACTTTTCATAAATACATTTACAAATATGACTGTTGTATTGCTTAAAAGCGAATATAAACTTGTTTTCTTTGCAGTATTTGAGGTCTGACGACATACAGAGCGTCTTTTCTGGCCTGTTTCTCCAGTTTTCATTTCTGCAAATAAATGCAAATAGAAACAATATTGTTGATTAAAATTTGGAAGAAATATTGTCAGTATTTCACAGAATTAAAAACAAATGATCATTTTACTTTAGAGTAAATTGAAAATGTTCTCTCTTCATTTTTTTTGCGGCTGTATATCTACAATTTATTAATATATATTAAGTACAGTATTTGTTGGCCGAAAACAATGATTTGAATTTTGTAATTGACATCATATATTTTTTAGTTTCATGTGTTGTTCCATTTATTGTTTTACTAATTGAAATGGCTGAAATGCGTTTTTATTACAAGTTTCACTGTGACAAGTTACAATCTGGAAACAAGACCTGCTATAAGATGAACTATTATTTTTGTCTTGGGCAAAAACAATATAAGGTATTGAGGTACAGTAATAGAGAAATAGGCTTCCATAACAAACATACCTGAGAAATATTCATGCATAAAGTGTGAATCTGGTCTCCCACACAAAATTCTTGAAGCAGATATGTTCTATACACTGCTTGCTTCTAAATAACCATCTATCTTCAGTCTAAATGGACAGACAGGCTGTGGTATGAGTTACAGCATACTGTGAGTTTTCTAACACCACACTGACTGTTGCCTGTGGGTGCTCTCATTATACTCAGCAGGCTGAAACTTGGACTAATGGAACTAGAGATGGTTTTAAAGTGTTAGAGCCAAGCTCTCAGGTGCACAAATAAAACAAGTGCTCCTCTCTGGCTTACCATGAAGCATTGTCAACAGATTAAAGGAAGATCTGTATATAACCGAAATGAAAATTGTCAGTGAACATGAAACGAAACATATTTGTGAGTTGTTAAGAATATTTTTAGGATTCTTTGTGTTTTAAACCTAATTTAGCATTCTGTATAGACGATTTCAAAGCAACAACATAAACAAACGTTACTGCGCATGCACGCTTTTGTGGCCCAAATTTAACTTCCCGTTCACATCCGTAAAGAATAGATTCCCTGCGGATTATTTCTGATAACAAGCTAAAGAAATTATTAGTATTAGTTTGGGTTAGAACAACCAGTACTTGACTAAACTTAAATGCGACAAAGTTACACGACCCATTCAACAAATAGTTGATTTAAATACAATTATTCTACAATAAAATATTAATATAAATAATAAGAATAACAATTAATTAAATACAGTTATATTACTAGCCACTAGCCAGACAACAAACACACGAAAGTTAACTTCAGGTCAGGCACGTGCAGCCCATAAAACCGTCTATAACATCATTTTTTTCTAGTTTAAATATAATATGTTCAACCTCATAAACTTATCAGGACCCATGAAATCTATGAGAGCTATCCTGCTCATGTATCTGTTTTTAACACAAAGTATATATATGTGTCAAGAAAAATGTATGTTTATATTAGGACTCAAGTTGTAGTAAAGACAAAACATGTGGACAGAATAATGTCCGAAAGTGTCCAGCTTTGGCCGAGCACCTGGAAACCACAAGTCTGGAGTGTTTTCAATCAAACAGAGTATGACAGTGTCATCCAAAGCTGCAACCGCTGAGCTCTCAAGGTGAAAATTGGTTGAATCCATCAGGACGTGTATTTCACAGAAAACTGATGAGTCGTATCACTCACACATCTATATAAAACAGCTATTCTTTTCACTTTAATGTCACAGTTGTGGCGTTATTGGATCTAAACAACCCAAGGCATACGTCACCTGTCTTCACCTCTGTTATTTCTGTATAATGGTGCTAAACTATACATTTCATTGTTGTCCGTAGCAACACCGCTGCCTTGTTTTTCTGTAAAACACTCTTAAAAATAAAGGCACTTAAAAGTTTCTTCACAGCGATGCCACAGCAGATCCATATTTGGTTCCACAAAGAACCAAACGGTCAAATGCTCTTTAAAGAATCATCTCTTTCTTCAATTTTATAATCTGAAGAACCTTTTTTCACCACATGATGTTAAAGGTTCTTTATGGAACCAAAAGGTTCTATTATTTTATTGTTTTATTTTAACCTCACCTTGCCCAGAGGAGTTTTTTATATTATCTTTTTACCTTTCATCACCCAGGTGTTCTTTAATTTCAACTTTATTTATATAGCGTTTTTTTATTTCTGTACATTATCACTCTTAAAAATAAAGGTGCTTCACGATGCCATAGAAGAACCTTTTTTGTCTAAATGGTTTTATTAAGAACCTTCAACATCCAAAAAGACCTTTCTGTTTTAAAAAATCTTCATGTTATAAAAAGGTAAGAAAGAGATGGTTCTTTAAAAATCTTTGACTGAATGGTTCTTGGTAAAACCTAAAATGGTTCTTCTATTGCATTGCTGCTAAGAACCTTTAAAGCACCTTTATTTTTAAGAGTTTTTGTTTGTGTGGCATCTAACAAATGGGTACATGTTCACTTTTTAGTCTAAGTCCCACTCCTTTAAATGAAAATGAAAGACAATGGAAGTTGTTTTTGACAAAAAGCAATTCGCTGTCAAACTTGCATTGCCCATATCAGCACAGCATTTCTTTGTCTTCAAGAACTGCATTAACCTTAAGGCGCTTCACAATAAATCTATCACGGTTTGGAGAAACACCGAATAAAACACGAGTGGCCAATATGTGACAGCATGCAGTCAGTTCTCTCCTCAGAACCTTCTTTTCATTTCCCCTTTAAATGCAAATATGATTGATCAATTGATCTAATGCCAGACAAAAACCTTCTTGACACCTTTTGTCTGGCTTTACGCATTCAAACAGTGAAAATGTTTCTTTAGAAATAGAGCTGCAAGCTTTGAGGTAGCTGAAAAACAACAATTACTTGGTTTACTTTGCTTTCCTGTAGCTCAGTGGTTAGAGAATGGTGCTAACAACGCCAAGGTCATTCGATTCCAGGGTTTGCACATATCCAGAAACAAATCTATGGTGTAATGCAATGTAAGTCGCTTTGGATAAAACCGTCTGTCAAATGCATAAATGTAAAGGATCCCATCTGTGCATATTTCTGGGACATCTTACTGCACATGCAGGGGAAAAGAAATCTAACAAATGTAAAAATAAAGTATGCGAAACAATTTACACTAAACAAAATTTAGTACATTTTAAAGAAATATACTGTTTAAATTGTGTAAATGTAAGTAAAAATTAAGTAAATCTGAATAGCTTAAATATTTCTATTGGAATTCACCAAAAAATATTAAGTGTATATTAAAAATATAATTTATTAATCAAATACTCATTATTTTATTAAATAAACTCAAATAATTTTGAGATTAAGGATTTTTTAATATGTCCTACTGAAAATATCAGTTAAATGATTTTAAAAGGTTTTATTAAGTTAATATAACTCTGATATTTACTATGACACATAAATTAATTTTTAGAGTGGTAAATCAACATTTTTTTCAATTCATCCAATATCATGCATGACACAAATTGTTACCTGCATTTGCACAAGTGAAAGTTTTTTTCAAAGCCATATGTTCTGTCAGAATGCAATGAAGCATGTCACGGTTCTTAAATCAAATGGTAATGCAGTTTACGCAAATGAAAACGTACGAATGAATCCTTCTTTCACAGAAGCCTCATAATGCATCTGTATTGGTTTTCAATTGCGTTTGATCATTAGAATTTTACTTCAAGCCAACTGCTTACAAAAGCATGCAATTTATTGAGAACCCTGGGAATATGCCTCGCCAGATTTTCATCATTCATGCTCACAGTCAAAGTGCCAAAAAGAATTTAATCCTCGAGAACATCATAAGCAGGTTTACCTAGACTACTTGGTTGCAAGAGCTCGCGCGTGACGCTCCCTGAGCCGAGCGCTCAGGCACGCACACACGCGTACACGCAACATTATTTTTTTAGTTCGTCCAAAAAAACTTGACGAGAATGGATTCAAAGATTTATAAAAACCAACAATTGATGTATTAACTACAACACAACAGACCATTACGTTTATTAACTGTTATACCCGAATAGTCTGCGGGATAAATGCATTCATAAACGACATATAGGCTACTTAAATAGGAGACAACCACACGAATGCAAACTTAAATTATATGTTAACCTCTCGGTTGTCTAAATGCAAAGATTTTATTAAACTTGTCAGTTCTCAGTATGATACGATATTGACGTATTTGTTTTGAAATAGTACGTATTATATGTAGGCTATTACAATATTGAGCTAATTCCAATACAAAACTATTATTTATTTTAACTGGACGTTGTGTGGACGTGTTATTAAATTATATCTGAGATATTGTATGTTACTAGTTCCTGGCAATGCATGAAATAACCAATAAAAATGCACATGTCTGTGGGATATGATAGATAAAAAGACATGTCTCACCTTGTCAACAGAGACGTGTTTTAGTTGTTTTCCCTCGTGGACGTGCAGTTGCTCGATCAGTACACAACCCCGTTCCGTCCGTGTATCATGAGATGAGTCACCGGACCGAAGTGAGAGCCTCAGACTTGTGTTTCCCGCTGGAGAGGCGGAGTCAGGTCGTTGTGGAAAAAAAAGTGTATTGATGGGAATTAGAGGTTGTTACCTTGAACCTCTCCTATTGACGATTATCACGCATGCACATCATACTTTCTACTCAAAAATAATTTGTCAATAGCCTATGTCATTGCTAACCTGCTGCATGCATGCGTTTTTCATATATATAAATAATAATAAATTGTATTTATAATAAATGAAAATATAAGCTGTGATCTGATATGAAAATTGAACACGTCATTTTTCTAGAAATATAACACTGAACTTTTGATTTGATGATATTTGGTCATTTTATTTAAAGCAAAATTCTATGCATCCTGTTTGGTGCCTTATGATGTTTGTACAGTTATGTTCATGTTAGCATGCACTGCACTACAGCCGTGAACAATTGTTACATGTATAGGCTTGTTGTTGTGTGCTGCAGCTTCCCTGTAGTCTGTGGTAAGTATGTTTATTTTCCCATCTTATAGTTTATTAGATGTGAAGTCACGCAGGGCTAAACCCTTTGACCGAATCTCCCCCAAGCAGAGCTGCAGTTTGAAGACAGGGGTGAGCTGGACTCAGAAGCTTAAATGAATGTGTTTCCTTTGATCTCTATTGATTTTCTGAAGCTCACACTAGATCTCTTTTGTGCTTCATTTACTGCATCATTCCCTAACAATCAATCAACTAACACATTTGCACATATCTGGAAATTGTACATTGTAAGCAACATATACGATAAACATTTACGCATTTGGCAGACGCTCTTATCCAAAGCGACTTACATTGCATTATACATTATACATTTGTTTCTAAGTATGTGCAATCCCTGGGATCGAACCCATGACCGTGGCGTATAGCTTTGCAAACTGAAAATAGGAATTTTATTGACCCACAAATCAAAAGTACATGAAATGTAAGTTACAGTTACTGCATCTTTGATATACATTATTTTATGATTTGCATTCATGTCTCACAGGAGATGACACACAACAAAGTTTAACTACTACGATGTTAGTATTGGTAAGATGTCTGAATCAAACTATCATCACATGAACACTGAGACTTCAAAGCGTTCAAGAGGAAACGGTTGCTTGGCATGCAAGGTGGAAATGGCTATTGATTTTGACTTTTACAGTGATTTACACGAAGACTGAAAAAAAACATTTTCTTGAACTCTGTCTCATTACATGTATGTATTTTTATAAGGTGTAATCGTTTTAAAGATTGTAGACTGGCATACATGACTAACCATTTCTGTACAGAAAAACATATTATATTCATGTTCCACGTACAGTATAAGACATACAATTTCTTTAAAGATTAGATCGATGTCTATATTGATATTTTTCCGATCACTTAAGAACCAAGAATAAATGCCCTCCAAGACGTTTTCATGATAGAGATGGTTTAAGATATATATAAATTCCATTCCAGTCCAGTGTTGAAGTGATATAAAGTCATCCCACATGTTTTTATTGAACTTTTCCATGTACAAATATTACTGTTATGTTATTTAAAAGTGAATATAAACAGTATATGAGGTCTGAATAAAAATACAGAGTATCTTTTCTGTTATTTTGTCAGGATTCTCCAGTTTTTTTTCTGCAAATAGAACTAATATTTTTGTCTGACATTTGGGAGAAATATTGTGAGTAGTTCAGAGAATAAAACAGGAATAATAATTTTACCTTAATACATAGTAAATTAAGAAAAACTGAAATGTAATATAATACAATACAAGTCAATACAATATAATATCATATTTATATTGAAATACTTATAAATACTTCACACAAACATATATACACAAAAAACATGCGGTACATGGAAAATGGATATTGGTGTGACAGCTGTGGCTGCTTCTTAGGCTAAAACATGCGAAGAATCAGAATAAAATGCTACCGTGCTTCATAACACTTCGCTGAGAAGAGCGAAAGCCATCTATTTCATTTTAACACATATGTGAACCAATCCAATACAGTACCATTACATTATCATTCTTTCCAGCATCTAGTTTTATGTGTTGTCTGTGTGGAAAGTAATTCAGCATTTAATTGTTCTATATATGGTGGGTACTATGAACTAGGATTTGCATACATTGTATTTATTTTGTAATTTTGCCCAGTTTTAATTTTCTGCACTAAATAAAAATAAAAAACTATATTTTCATTTGGAATTTGGTAGAAATGTTGTCACAGAATGAAACAAAAATAAAATAAACACGTAAATAGTAAATTCAGAGAAATTGGTCTCTTTATTTTTTCCACGGCTGTTCATTGATCGGCCTTGAATTATATCATTAAATTAATGGGTAATTAAAAGTACACTTATTTGAATTGCACACAAAAGGAACAAAAAGATGCAAAAGAGAGAACAACCAATTCATGATCCCAACTACACCATTATCATGGCTTTTGTGCTCAAATGATCTGACCTTCTAAATAAAGGATATTGATATAAAAACATTTAACCTTTCTGTTATATGAAGTGCTTGAAACAGACAACGTCCTTCTTTACGTTGTGTACAACAACAAAAAAGAACTCAAATCAAAACAGACATATTGCAATAAATCCCATTCATCTTTTTTCGTAATTTCTGCCATGAAGGTGAAGAAAACTTTCTGCAGTATTTTCCCCAGCACACCCTGTAGGCACATTGCCTGAAGGTCCTTTTTACAAAAACCTTATCGTGAACTCTCTGGCTTAACTTGTCTTCCCTGAGGACTATTTCTCATGCAGAAAAAACTCTCCTGTCATTGTTGAGAGCTACCTGTAGTTTTTTCTACACAAAGACGTCAACTGTTGTGACCCCAGCAGTTAAACTCCTACAACCTCTGCCATCCTCACACTATTCATTTTTCCTTTACGCAGACAGCTACTGAGCGTCCAGGTAATGAATGCCTCAGGAACACAGAAGTCAAGGGTATGTGTAATATCTACAACCTTTGGGAGAATATCGTGATGCAAATAAAGCTCACAGTGACAGGAATAAAGGTGAAGGCCAGCCAGTCATGATGTTTCTGTGGCTCAGTTCAAACGTGTCTGCCAAAAAAGTCTCATATTCCGCAGATGAATAAGTGAGATGTGTGTTCTCACTTTTGTTCATGTAAAAGATGTTCTGTCCTTTCTCTTCTCAGGGACACTGTGTTGCTGATAGATGAGCATTTATTTCATGGGGTTTTTTTTTACTGTCAACTTTATGACAATAATAAGGTTTTCCTCGTAATGTTCCCCACTGCTGGATGAATGGCTTCACTATGAAAAGGTCAAAGCCTTCTAGTGCTCATTAAAATAAGGATGAGAAAGAGGATAGGAAAAAGTGAGAGAGAAGTATAGATGTGACTAGGAGGCTAATTAATGGATCTGTTTTGCCAGTTAGCGATAGTGCTCCATCATTACATTAACATGATGACACAATGTTACAGCAAGATTTCACCACGTGTTCAGCGCCATAGATTCGTAGACACAAAACCACTGATACGTTTCTCAAAATATCTTTTTTGTTCCAGAGAGGAAAGAGTCATATACAGGTTTTAAACAACATGATGGTGAATAAATGATGGCAGAATGTTTATTTTTAGGTGAACTAAGCAGTTAAGTAAAGCTGGAATTGTATTTTTTATCAGAAAGATGTATTGTTAGGATAGTAAAGTTAGGTATCAATGCTTATCAAAAATAACGTACAAATTTGAGAATGTATCAGCTCAATACATTTAATGCTGTAACAGAGCGTTACAGACAGGCTTTGTGATGTGGATGTGTGTTGTAAAGTTATGAAATCTTGAATGAAATATATTCTTGCGGAAACCCGCCACGATCAAAACAACAACAATGCCGTAGCTTGACTGTGATTTTCTTACGATTTACAAGTAGTTAACATTTGAGATATTGTAAGTACTCATCAAAATCTATAACACTGGCCTAGTGGTTTTTGAATATTTTGCTGCAAAGATGTTACAAACTGTAGCTTTAAGATGCCTCCTGCCCATTCTTAACTCCACCTCCTGCTCTGCCGGCTCCGCCTTGGACTCCTCCTCCAGCTCAGTCTGCCACGCCTCCTGCTTTGCCAGCTCCACCTCCAGATCCGCCCTGGTGCTCTGCTGCCTCTCCCAGGTCTCCAGACCCTCTGCAACTCCACAGTGTCTGGAAGTCGCTTCTTAAGGGATTATTAAAGCTGCATTTAGATCTTCAACCCTTGGTGTCTTGGAGCAGTTCGTAACAATTATATGGGTTTGAAATAAATGTAACTAATCCTTCTACACCAGTAGTAGAATTTATGTCCTTTCTATTGATGTTAGTGTATGCATTAAAATAGTGAGCAATCTGTTTTTCCAAAATTGTTTGCCCTTGTCAGACTATAAAAGCCATTATTTTCATGTGCTTTTTTGATAAAGTTCTGTCCTTGTATTAAAACTTTTGGCTCTCTTATGTTGCATTTCCACTCGTTTTGTACACATGTCGGCAGTAATTTAGAATAACTTCCACAACTGGAAGATTTTCTCTCCTGATGAGAAAGGCTTTTCTAGAACCATGTGTTAATTGTGAAAGTAATCGTTTTAATTTTTATCTATAGATTTAATGACATAAGACAGAATGTTTTTGCTTCTCTGACCACACAGGTAAGCATTTAAACTGAAAGTAGCATGAAAAACAAGACTTTCACCTTAATCAATATTATAATGGTCAGTATGGAAAGATGAGTTACTCATTCAAGGAACCTTAGAAACAACTTGAAAAGGGAGACGAAGGTGGAAGAAAACCTTGAACCGACACAAAGCACTTCAATCTCTGAACTCAAAGAATCACTCCCTTATGTTACCGGAGATTATTTCCATGGTGTTTTATAATCACATCCCTATTTTTCATGTAATTGAATGTCAAATTGAAAAAGCAGTCATTTAAAATGAGCCATATAATCAGATAAATCAGAACTACTTCATAATCTTTACAGCTTCAGTTCTAGAACTTACCATCAAAGCAGCAAAGCCTTTCGGGCAGTAAAAATGAATTAAACATGATGTGTGAATTTTATGCACCTGAGTCTTCACTCCTGAGTCTTTTTTTTGGAGTGAATTCGAAATACAGAAAACAGTGCTTTAGATTTTTCATTGACCTTTGTTAGTCTGACAGACCCTATATAGATTCTGGGCAGCCGGGGCAGATTGTGAACTCTTGATCTTACATTTAAATTCATTGACACGCCTTAAGAAGAATCTCTGATGAACCGAACAGCAATACCTCAGAGGCTCCCTGTGAAGTTAGAGCCTCAGGGCATTACACAAGAGACCTTTTACAAAATGATTCATTAGCCCTCATAGAGAGATCAGGAGTGTGAAGTTTTTCTCATTAAAATGACACTATAGTATAACTAAATAAATGACTTTGTTTTAATATTATTAATCAGAAATAACAATGCTATTCTTTAGTTCTCTGTTTGTAACATTTAGGAGGATTTCACAAGCAAAGACCACGGCACTCAGGTAATTGGGTGTAGGGTGAATTATTAAAAGGGTGTAGGGATGAAGGGGAAGGGAAGGATGGAGGAGAGGTTGACCCGGGTGTCTGATGTCGACGGTTGGGTGAGACTCAGAGTGGGGGTATGTCTCTGTTATATCTGGGGGGCGATGATGACCCCCCAATTCGACTTAGGGAAAAGGTGTTTAAATGGAAGAAAGGGAAGGGAGGGTTGAGACAACAAGATGATCTGTGCTAAAGAGAAGTGCTGGTATAAATAACCTAAGATAATTGGGCGAGAGATAATGTGCAGCGAGGCAGAGAGAGGCGTGGATTACCTCCCAAACCTATGTTAATAATTAACATCCATCTATTGACAGAAATGCCTTACGTAATGAAGCGTTTTGTTTTTATTACCTTAAAACAGTGTTGGGTGTAACTAGTTACTAAGTAATTAGTTACTGTAATTGAATTACTTTCCCCTTTTAAAAGTAAAGTAAGGGATTACTCTTATGCAATTTAATTACAGTTACTTCTGATGTAATTATTACCCTAAATACTGTGTATAATATATTGTGCAATAGTGGAATTGACATCAAAATTCTAAATCTAACTTTAAATGCATGCTTTAATCGTTAAAGTTTAATGTGTCCTCAAATTTGTAAAACTTTGGTCAGTTATTTAAGAATAACTGTAGTTTTATATTACTTATTTGAATGAATTAAAAGAGCCTTTTCATGTCTATCCTTAAATCAAGGTTGATAATTACATAGTAATTAGAAATAAGAGAGAGTAATTTGTACAGTAATCTAGTTTACTATTACTATTAAATATGTAATTAGTAAGTAGTAATCAATTACTTTTTCAGAGTAACTTGCCCAACACTGCCTCAGAATGAGCTATTTTCATACACTACAGGTCCCCTTACATGAAATTCTCTTGGTTTGTTTAAAAAAAACATAAATCAGGACATACTGTAATAAAAATATGAACAACTTACTTTCTGAAAATCAAAGATGTACAGATATGTGTGTGGAATCAGATTTAATGAAACTTGAAGGATTTGGAGAAAAAGGAAATTAATTCATATTGTGTAATGACCACACAGGAGTGTAATATCACTATGAGTGAATTTATTTTGTCACTGCAGGAAAATGCAAATGGTGCTTTGATGGTGAAAGAGAAATGAATTGGAGGGTTTAGTTTTTAAAGGGGTCAAATGACGTGGCTAAAACGAACATTATTGTGTTTATTTGGTGTAATATAGTGTGATTACGAGGTTTACGGTTCAAAAACATATTCGTTTACACATACCGTGCATTACTGTTGCTCCTCTGTACCCTTCTGAAACGCACCATTTGTTAACAAAGCTCATCGCTGTGAAAAGCACCGTGTGCTCTGATTGGCCAGCTCCCCAGTGTGTTGTGATTGGCTGAATACTTCAAGCATGTGGTGGAAATGTAACGGCCCCTAATTCGGAACATCAGCCCAAAGCACAGTGACATCTGATAATGTCACTGGTACAATGTGAGTTCAAGACCGAATATGATCTACTGTAGAGAAAGCATTTGACCAAGCAGATTAATCAACTTTGCAAGCGTGACTTCAGCAGAGTAACAGATGGTAAGGTTTTATTTAAAACTATTAGGTTTAACAATAACACGCGACGTGACAAAAACAATAAAACATATTATAAACGAGGCATTTGTTGCATCCAGCGGGGACATAGTTACTGAATATAATGACTTATATTGACTTTTTTTGTGTAGCATCACGCTGCAGGGGAGAACAGCCAGAGGATACGAGTCTGAATCTAGCTCCTGAGAGATTCAGCCTCGTAAATATAAAACCATTTCTGCATTTGTGGTCGTAGGACCTACAAAAAGCTCACGTTTGAATAGTCAGTTGCAAATACTTTAATAATGAAAATGTACTTACAGGCTGTGAGTTATAAGCGGCAGACTGTCCTTGCAAGGTTGAATTTGCCCCAGTTTTTATAAACAGCCTTTATGCACAGCCAGGTGTTAATGCGCTGCATACACTCAGATTTTGGAGATGTGCTGTTTTGGAACAGTTTTGTAAATAAAACTGAACCACTGATTTCTAATAATGTTTGCACACAAAACCACTGAGACATTTCTCAAAATATTTTCCTAACAGAGTCATATACACATTTTAAATTCTACAAAATAATGACAGACTTTTTATTTTTGGTTGAACTATCCCAAATGTTCCTTGCATGTGGCTAATTCTTGAACAAAAATGTATAAAGAATTGGAGTTCTTTCAAGTTCCTTGGGGAAGAATGCTGACTGATATTTTAATCACTAAAACGCTCCATTTATAATTTTGCAGGCCTTCATTTGTCGTGAATCACATTGTTTGTATAATTGGGAAACTAATCAGTTGTGCTGCTTGAATCAAAATGGAGAAAATTGAAGAGCTCAGCTCTGATAATCATTTTTTTTAAGCACACCCTTAAGTAGGCAGCTCAGAAAAACATTTCTAAAATGGATGTAAACAAAGAATAAAGAGTTGCCATAACTTTGTTAAGTGGTTGCTTTTGTGATCTGTAAGATTTTTAGTGCATTACTATGCAGTTCTAAAGTGTGAGTAGCTACAAGCTCACCAAAAGTGCCAATTCTAACATCACTATGATATTCAGCTTCCACGGGGGAATTATTGTGTATTACTTCGCATCATCGAGGTCCATAGAACAAACATTTTAGTAAAAATTACTTGTTTTTCACATCCTTCGCGTTAATAAAAACACTGCACGATGAACAGTGTCTTCACGCATCTGGACGTGTCAAAGTGGATAATAATAAGCTCTGCTGATTGACTTGCCTGAGTTTCCTGCTCGAGTTGAACATTTTCAGTTGAGAGGAATATTGTGTGTTCGCAGTGTTGCCCAATTCATGCCAATGGTTGTCGCCTGTGAATTTGTGCCATGCAAATTTGTCTCTTTCTGCCCTCCTCCCCTACATTGGAATACCCAGTTATAGCTACACTCAGTTATTATCCCTGCCTAACAAATCCTCTGTTGTCTGATATCACTCAACAAAATTATACCTAAACAGTTTAAACACATTTTAAAAAATCATTACTAATAGGCTTTTCCTGTTAATCATAAACATTTACACAGTCACAATTACTTAAAAGTTATTGACTGCAGCTGTAAACGTGTCAGAGGAGAACTGGCACTCCTGGCTGAGACTGGCTTCTCCCCCAATTTTTAGGGATCCTTGCCACCATTGCCGTGTTGGCTTGCTCACCGGGAAACTGCTGATATTAGATTAACTTCTGCAAATAATATTCACTTTGCTTTTATTAGGATGGTCCTCTCTGTTATTTTTTCTTCATCTAAATAAACTTGACTTAACTATTAGTGCTTTTGCATTGACTTTGCAGGTAATCTATACTTACACAAATAAATAATAAACATGTGCTACAAAGGTTATTCACAGTGATGCCATATAAGAACAATGTTTGGTACCCCAAATAACTATTTCCTATAACTTTTTTAAATCTCAAGAACCATTTGTGAAGCAGAAAGGGTATTTTTAAGTGGTTTCCTCTTTTTAATTATATTTATTCCTAAACCTGCCCGATTCTCTTATTTTGCTTTCTAAATCCTGTCTAATAGACGAATTACCTTGTCTAGCCAGGACAGCCTTGCTTCTTTCTGTTAATGAACACTGAGTCCATATCAATTATGCAAGATTTTCAACAGAGAGAAAGTACTTTCAATGAGGGGATGTTTTGAACAGGACAGAAAAGAACACAATCTATTTGAGAATCTGAGCTTTAAAAGCAGGCAGTATTAATCCTTCATAACAAAATCCTAATGGGTTATTTTATAAAGTTAGAATACATCAGTGAATGTGTGAGGTCAGCTTGTATGCCTTTTTAATTATTTAAATACATAAGAACCATTAATCTATTCCACTAATGTGCAAATGTTTCCCTTACAGACCACAGACTTGGCATAGGGATAAAGAAATATTTATTTTGGCGAAATTATTTTGTCAGGCTTATGTTGAAATCATAACAAGACAGTTGGATGTTGTGCTCCTTTGGCAAACAATAAGCAAAGATGTCTATTATTAATCCATTCGTCTGAAATGAAAACAATGTTACATTTGCCCTCAAAAAATAAACATCCTGAAACCTGCATATTCAATAGATATGGATGTTAATGTCAGTCAGTTTTGCAGGTTTTGTTTTGTGGCATTTTTGACTCTTTGAAGTATTTTGCTCATATCTACCAGCTGTTTGCATTGACACGGGAAACTCTTGCGTACGGATCATCATGTTCAATTTCTCTCTCAGCATGAGTTCAAGTCGTGTGCTCACCTTTCATCAGTAATCCACAGAACATGGGGTTAAATATGAGTACATGGGCAAAACTGTGCCAGAACAAAACCTGCCAGAAGGGTCGAGGAATTACAGCTCATTGTTCTTTCACTGTCTACAGTCAGTGTCTATAGAGACATATATTTTTTAGCATGAGCAATTTGAATGATCAGGTATGAAGAGAGAGTATAGGAGAAGTAGGAGGTAGAACGGAGAGACATGCTGGGAAGTTTTAAGGATATGTACAGTATTTTGATATCAAAACTTTGCTGTATAGATCAGTATCACACAGAATGCAAAAATAGACATGCGCTTGTTATCATGCTTTTTACTCAAGAGAATTTTTTACAGCGTTGGTTTAATTTGGGGAAATCAGCTTTAAAAAATAAACATTTTGTGGCATTTGTAAGGCTTGTGATATATGTGGTCAGCTAACTTTAACCTTAAGAACAACAATGAAAAAATCCTGAAGCAGTAAAATAACAAATGTAATACAAATATGTCAAACCATTCCGTTGGAAAACAGAATTTTTAATTAATTAATTGTAATATAACTGAGATATAGTACTAATGTGCCAATCCCAACTACAGTAAGTCTGCTGCACTGCCAGCACAATCTCACAGTCTCTGTTTGAATTCATACCATCTCGTTTATGTTTCAAAGTTTTCGCAACAGAAAAGTTAAGGGTGGGCTTTAGTGGTGGGGTTAGGGGAGGGGCATCAGTATTGCTTTTTCTACTACTGCAATTATATGTAATTATATAGTATGATTCACATACAAATTCATACGAATTAGACACCTCGCACAATACAGCAATTACAAATTGTCATTATGCACATCGCTGATGCTGCTTTCCTGAATCTTTATTACAATGAATACATTCCTACTCTTTGAGGCCTTTTTGTATACAAGTTCTGCCTAAAACATGAATAATATAATATATTTTTATAATATTAATGTAACTAGATTAATAAATAAACAAACCAGGCTAATAACAACTCTTCTTGTTCAGAAGAAACTTTTTGTATGTTGTTTATGAAGTTTTAAGTAATCGGCCGGCTAATTCCCACCTCAGAAAGCTTTAACCCCTGTACATTTTGACTCACTGGTAGGTCTCATTGGCTATTGTTTACTTGCAGTTTGTCCTTGAATCTTTCAGACTTTAATGGCAAACTTCTGCTTCGCAGGACATCTCAATCAAAACTGTCCCTAGAAAGATTACTTGTTCAAAAATCAATATCCAACAATTTACCTCCTGGTTTTACTTCCAAAGCCAATAAAGAACGAGCTGTGTCTTCCCAATACCTTCTAGTATTTCAAGCAGAGTTTCTCAGCTACGTCTAAATGCTCTGGCTATGAAAGAACAAACAACGCTTGACAACCAAGACGCCAGATGACCTCCAATGTTCTGTTCCAATCACAATATAACTGTGGCTTATTGGGATACGAGTTGGAAAGCAACTGGTGACTACTATTAGAAAACTGAGGCAGAGAGGAAATTGATGTGCAAATGGAAAAACTGCACTTTCCTGGTGTTTTTAACTGGTGTTTTTGGAGACCTGGTGTTTTTAACTGGTGTTTTTGGAGACCGAAAGTACCGAAAGCTCAATGCTCATTTGGCTGCATAGTACACTGGTACCAGGGCAAAATTCTTCTTAGTTCCCCTTACCATCTTAACATGTCTGTGTGTAATTCTTGACTAATTCTTCAACATGTGGTTACTTTCATTCATTATGCTTTTGTTTCTCTTGCATATCCATAACAAATAACCAAACATGTTCTATATTTGTGTGTATTCCCAGGAATAACAGACTAAATTAATTAATATATATAACATTTCTATGACTATTGAGATTTAAAAGATTTGTAAACTAATGAAAAATCATGGCGGCACTATTGACAATGTATCGTAGCAGCTGACCAAAGAAAACATGTACAATTGTAATAAAAGACTAATCAATTTGTTTATTTTTAAATTATCAATCTAGATTTTCTATTAATGTTCAGCCAACAAAAAATATTTTGTTCTGTTGTTCATATCATTGTAAAAAATAAATGTTTGTTCAACCTAAAAAAGTAACCTGGCTGCCTTAAAATTTTGAGTTAATTCAACTTAAAAATATTAGTTAACATAACAGGTTTGCATGAAGTTCATTAGTTTTTTAAGGTAAACTTGACTATGTTGTGACAACTGATGACTTTAAGTTGGGTGGACTTCAGTCTCTTGTCTCTTTGTTGAGTTAACTTAAAAACGTGCTTGAGATCGATTGCCTTATTATTTTAAGTTGACCCAACTATTTTTTTACAATGTATAAAGGAACTCTGGCACAACACAATCTCACTGGAATTCGTAACTATTTTATGAAGCAGCTAACTCGCATGAAATCATACAATCTCATTCATACGTTTTATGATTTGCTTTCACGCTAGCAATGGCTATAGGGGTGGGGTTATAGGGGAGGGGGTTCAGTATTACTTTTTTCCAATACCGTAATCATACATTTTTGTACGATTTACAACTTATTAATATATACGAATTAGCCACCTTATAAAATAGTTACGCAATCCTGTGAGATCAATCTGTCAGGCACAAATGTGAATTTGAAGTAATTAACCCATCATGTACTAGGCCGGTTCAAATTAACAGTGAAAGGTCATATATCATCTCCCATAATTCAGCACTTTGTATTATTTAGTAGCCTACCTGCTGCCTACAAAATTAGTTTAGGCTGGAAATGGGCTCAAATGTGTTTTTCGTTCAGTTCGGTTTTTACCTGACACGTTTTTCTGCATCTGATCTAGTTGCTATAGAGAAATATGATGGCCTTGTGCACTAGACAGATCCTCTGGTTAATAGGTGTATTAAAAGCGTTCTTGTTTCTGCCTGGGTTTTTGTGTACATGGAGGTGAAGGGTTGAGCAGGGACACATCTCTAATGGATTTACACTATGACAGTCATTAATTTCCTTCATTGTTCACTAAGTCATCGAGAGCCTGTGAAATAAAAGCAGAGGAGCAGATTACATCCCCTCTCAGCCTGTATGATCAGATAAACTGCAATACTACTGCTGATGCAACTCTAATTACAGCAGTGGGAACAGAGAGAGAGAGAGAGAAAGAGAGAGAGAGAGAGAGAGAGAGAGAGAGAGAGAGAGGCTAAATCAGAAGCTATTATTATTGACTCATATGTCTCATTCAGATCTGCAAAGTATAAATCATGTATAATTTTCAGAGGTAAAGGGGGAGAGAAAAGAAAACAGAAAGGACTTATATTGGTCATTCATAGAAAATTGCTTGAAAAGAAATCGTGCTTTATTATTATTATAAGCATTTAATTTTAAATGGCTTATGGCAAAAATGTTACCTTCAGTGAAATGGGGATGCTTTCAAAAATATTGTTATACATCAATTTTACTTATCAATGAACTTAACTATTAACTAAATCAAATTAATAATTGGTGTGACTACCTTTGCGGGTAAACCAGCTTTTGTTCAGGTAGCTTTGCATGTAAGTTTCTTTTAGCTTCTTCAGATTTGTCTCAGTTTTTATCCTTTTTCTTCATGTAATAATACTGTTGATGATGGAACAGATCTCCATGTGAAGCACCAGCTATAGACTCACTGCATACTAATATATCACTAGATTATTACAAATAATGGCAAAATTAATGTTTGGAAATGTAAAATATCAGTAACTGATATTTACTGCTGACACACTACCACAAAAGATTCCTTTAATTGGGGGAAAATACTAACATGTCTAAGACTTTTGCACAGTACTGTATATATCAGAGGGTATAAGATCCAAATCACATCTAAATTTGAGCTGGTGGAATATTCAAATGCCAAGTTTCAGTTTAGTTACTAAAGTTACTAAAATAGTAAAACGTTTTTGAGAAAATATTTCCAAAATTAAAAAACGAAGAACAATAATGTGTATCAGTGAATGTGCACCACACAATGTCATTATACAGAGTAAACAATGTTCTTTTTCTGCCTCAAATGAATTTATTATGAAGCAGTTGCTACATTATGATACAGTACAGTTACAGTTTAACCACAATGAACAGATACCTATAACATGTATGCTTGATAAAAAAGTGCCCAACTTTTAAAATGTAAAAGCTCCTTTGGTTTGTGTCTGTATATTTGTATTTTATACAATAAAAAATACCAAGTTTGATTTATATACAAAAATCACATAATCATTATGTTAGCATTTAAAAGTTTAGAGTCGCATGACTGAAATAATTTTTATAAAATAAGATTTCAGAATAAATAAATAATAAATCTTAAAAAGCATCCCAGGGTGAAACCTCAAGCAACTACTATATCAATGCCATATTCAATATCTTTATTATAATGGGTAGCTGACAAATATACCGTACATGTGTCTTATAGTGTGGCATGGCAAAAGTTTAGAAAACTGCTGCATCAGATTTTTAGTCCCCGTCGTTTGTGTCACTTGCAGCGCGTTTCTTTATTTGTTTGTGTTGCGAGTATTTGCAGGGCACGTGTCGCCAAACTAATGAAAATGCTTCCTGAAAATATTTTTTCTACTTTCATGTGTTTTCTTCCGTTGCAGCGCAGTGACACCTAGCGGCCACCATAGTAAAACAAACTGTTAATAATAAATCATTAACACTCCTATTTATAATAAAAAAGCATAAGACATCTTAATTGTTCGTTGTTTTTTTGACACATCATATGTACTTGGTACAATGAAATTTGTATGTTATTTATTTTTTTATTCACAAGATGCACAAGAAGATGGGGTTGAAGTGAAACAAGCAAATAAATTACGAGACAACATATAGTATATACTAAATATAAACAAAACACAATGGTAGAAAGTTTAATTTACAATATAAGAGAATTCCTGCATGTGGTAAAAACAATTTTGTTTATTTTTCAGCATGATGTAGAATAGGTAAACAATCGTGTGACAGTATTGTTAAAGTGTCACATTTATTAGAAACAATAATGTAATAAAAATATTCACAGTATGATGTGGTGCAAGTAAAGCAAGTGACAACATTGTGAAACATTTCAAATGAGGTAGTGTAGCATTTAAAGGTCCAGTGTATGAAACTTAGCGGCATCTAGTGGTGAGGTTGTGAATTGCAACCAACGACTCACTCCGCTCACCCCTTCCTTTTAAAGCACTACGTGCGGCTGACACAAGACAAAGATGTCATCACATGTTTGTTTCTTTGACAATGGAGATAACATATTAACGTAAAGCGTTTGTCCGTTTATGGCTACTGTAGAAATTATATTTTGTAGTATATTATATTTCTGTTAATAGATCCTCCTTAATATTACACGCTGGTCCTTTAAGGTGTCAATGCGTATTTAACCAATTTTTTGAGGTGTGTCTGATTTGATAGTCCTCTCACCGGATGTGTATCATTAAAATGTATAGTCAAAATTCAAATGTTGTTTTATAATAGGGCAACGCTGTGTGGCAGGGCAATTCAATTTCTGTTTCGCTGTTTGGACTGATATTCTGTGAACGATTCCTTGCTCTGTGCCATTGATTTATTGGATTGACCTTTCTGAAATTTAGCTCTCATGGATCACAAACTCAGTTCCAAATGTACTGGAGTAAAGGCCAGAGACTTCAGTCTCAAGTGTCAGGAATTGACCACTGAATCACTAAATCAATATTATTTGTGAGCATATTTCTTTACAGTTACCTTAAAGTTTATTTCATTTTAAGATCAGCTTGCATGCGGTCCAGATTCCTGTATTTTATTGCAAATAATAAGTCTTCATAGTGTGCCTCTAAGATTGCTTTTCTTTTCAGCTGATAAAAATCCCCTTTTTCTATTTACTTTCAGATTCTTTCTTACATTTATAGTTCTTACATAAAAACAAATTCCAACCAGGTATCTTTGTTCCTTTAAATAAAGAATGAAAAAGACAAAGACTTATGGTGAAAGCGTCAGTCTTCATTTATTTCTTTACCCTATTTATCACACCTTGAAAGGAGACTATCAGTCTTTAAACACAATTATATTATACACAAAGTTATCTACATTTAAATATACTAAACATAAATGATACAAAATAGTAAAAAGTTCAATTCACAATAGAATTTCTGTATGGGATAAAAACGATCTTGTTTATAGAATTATCAAAGTAAAATGTAGATCAACAATAGTGGCGTAAATAAAACAAAGTTATTTACACTTAAATCCTTTGCTTGCAAAGCATCACATGAACAAGTTGTAGGACTGTTTTTGAATGTCGTTCAGTATAAAGGGTTTATGCACAAACAAGCATTCACGATCTAGTTCTTTTATTTTAGTATGCATATTTCCTACAAAACACAATACCTAGAAATTCTTGACGGAAGTGAGATGTCATTGAGGAAACATTCAATTCTGTGCAAGCGAACATAAGAGGTCAGCTCAAAACAAAAGACCATCATCAAAGAATTGTAAAAAAACATGTTCGGTTTCTGCTAAAATGTATTAAATATAAGACATGAATAAACTTTTATGTATAAACCACTTATGAACAAAGGCACATATACTGTACTGTATATGGAAATGAAACAAATGCAATGAAACGAATAGATCTTGTCACCTTGCTTACAAAGAAAGCTCCGGATAGTTGAGTGGTTTTCTGATGTACTGAAACCATGTCACTGCCCTCATATCTAGCCTTGGATGGCTGGATATAAAAGATTATCACACCAGAGCATAACAAAACCTTTCAAAAAACTGTATATATTTATAGATATACTTGACTCATAGATTTAATATTCATAAAATGTTTCCAAGTTATTGTTTAATTAATACATTTTATAATTAATAAATCAATCAATTTAAGTGAGTTCATTTCAACATATTATAAAGGAAGTAACTGACCAAGACTGAAAAACAAGGCATCCATGTTTATTGAAAAAGTTCAAACTGTTCTGATAGAACATGTTAAATGTTAACAATAATGTGGAGATAGCTTTTCCCAACAAAAATTCTTCTCCAATATGAACAGCATGAACTAACATCAGATGGGATTTGATGCTGAGGACCACATACAAAAGCTGATATACACATTTGAAGCTGATATGTAAAGACTGAGAGCTAAGATTTTCCAATAAACTTTGCTCATTTTGCTTTGTGTTGTGTTGACTAACATTGAGTGGTGGACAAAGACATTTTCTCGACTGACAGACACAGAGATCTAGTGAACTATATTTAGGAGTTCAAGTAAAGCCTGCATATTGGTTATACAGTATAACCTAACAGTTGGGTTTGTTCTTTTTTAACCCAATGCTGGTTTGAAAAGAGTGACAAGTAAAGACTGTTGTTTATAACGGTTTAACTTGTTATACTTTTGATTTAAATAAAACATTTTGAAAAGAGTTTTATTGTAATGAAAGTAACGTTTGAGAATATACTTTTTGGCTGATTTGTTTTATTTTGTTATGAATGGTATTCATTTGCTCAAAGTACACTGAAAAGATTTGGTTTTAATGATCATTACTGAAGGGGTTATGACTCTTATGTTCTCTCTAAATATTTAGAACAGAACACAGTGCAATTTGAAGGAACAGTAACAATAAATACTAATGGAATAACTTCGCTGAATGGCTACACATTAGAAAGAAAATTGTATTATACATTAAGAGAAGAAATAATGGAACAGACCATTTAACTTGTATGCATCACTGATGTGCATAGGGAAAATAGCAATTTTCCTGGGTTTTTTTTTTTTTAAGTGTCTTTGGTTGTGGCATAAAAAAGGCAGCTTAGCTCTAGTGTGTTGTGTTTGTTTTGACCAACAGAGGGCGCTTATCGCTACTGCTTACATGTTTTCAACCTGGACGTTGTGAGTATTTTACGAGATTTAATTTGTATGAATTCATACGTTGTGAGTCGTACAAAAACGTACGATTAAGCAATACTGAATGTTGCTGGTTCACCACTGTTCCTTCCGTGGACCACTTTTGATAGATACTGACCACTGAGAACATCCACAAGAGCTGCAGTTTTGGAGATGCTCTGACCCAGTTGTCTAGCCATCACAATTTGGCCCTTGTGAAACTCTCTCTAATCCTTACGCTTACCAATTTTTCATGCTTCTAACACATCAACTTTCAGGACAAAATGTTCCCTTCCTGTCTAATATATCCCACACACTAGTGCCGTGATGAAGAGATAATCTGTGTTATTTACTTCACCTGTCAGTGGTCATAATGGTATTCCTGATAACATAACATATAACTCCTTCATATTTTATTTTTACTTTATACATATAATATACATTGTTGTGTATGTGGGGGGTATGGAATATATCAAAATTCAATGTTGCTTTCTCCAAGTATAAACAATGTTTTAACAGGGTCACCGCAGCCCATAGATGCGTTTTTTCCTCTTCATTGTGCATCTCTCGCTTGGTCTAACACAGAAGGATCTGGCTCACAGATTTAATATCCATCAGTCCACTGTGAGTTATTACAACCTGGGCCAATTTCCGTTGTACCATTCTTGGATCAGTGCGCATCTGGATTAATTGACATGGCACCACATGGTGCAGTTACTTTTGTGTCATCTCTGTAAGCAGGATCCGTCAGTGACAAAGAGCTTTTGAAACAATCTGGGATCGTGCCTCTGCTGAAACCTCACATGGCTATTATGGTCGACAAAGGTTTTCTGGTGGATAACAGTGTGCCATGCAAAGTCTACAGACCTGCTTTCCTGTCAAGAAGGGAACAGATGACGGCTGATGAGGTGAAGGAAACACAATCCATTGCTCGTCTGAGGGTCCATGTTGAGCGTCTCATCCGCAGGGTGAAGCAACACAAGCTGTTTGAAATACTGTCATCCCTCTTTCCATCACAGGGAGCATAAACCAGCTGTACATTGTGGCTTTCCTTCTTGTGAACTATCAAAATTGGGAAAAGAATGGGCAAAGGATTAAAAACTTTCTTGCTTCTGTAAATAATGTGCATGGAGATTTTTTTGTCAAATTAGTTTAATACAGTGTTTCTGTAAACATGTAAATAACTTTAAAACAGTATTTCTGTTACCATGTAAATGACCATTCTGTTAATATGTAAATAACTTTCATACAGCTTTTAATGTGCACCACTATTGTAAACATGTAAATATAAACAATTTTAATACAGGAATTTTACAAATAACTTTGTCTTACAGTGTAAAACAATGAGATTTTTAGGGATTTTGGCAGGTAGAAATAAGAAAAAGAAATGGTCAGCCTTCTCTCGAATGGTTTTAAACATTGTGCTGTCTTTGTAGATGCGCTGAATCATCATGTCATCCTGTGCCTACACAACAAAATCACACCAGACCAGTCCAGAGATCAGCGTCTGACCTTGAACTTGCCAGTAGTAAGAATGCTGTTGTTTAAACTCTGGTGTGCCATTTTGCAATGGCAGGTAAGGGCATTCAACGTAACTTTTTACATTTGAACACTTTTTCACCAAAAAGCTGAAAAGGTGCCAAGCCAGGGGGCATCTGTGTGAATTATGAATCCAAAAGGATAGAAGTTCGCTCCACGCAAAAGACTCTCTCTTTTTAAAGTCCTGAACGTTTACTGACTTCATACCTGCGGTTCTAAACATGTAGTCTACTCTAGAAATATACAGAAATTGAATGAATAAACAACAACAAATCAATCATTCAGTTTAGTATTTTGTCTGCCTACTCTCAGACTATGTGGCTTCTCTGTCTTCCTCACAGACCTGAAACAAGCACTGATCTCCCGTCACCTGGTCCTTATTTGAAATTGAAAGAAATGCGAAAATTTGAGATTCACAGCTCAGACATATTGTATTATACAACAGTTCATTCTGGTTCTCAAACCTGATTGGCTGAGAGCCATGCGATATTCCACAAGTATTATCACCGGAACCGCTTCACCGTTTGTATCACTCCGCCACTAAACTGAAAGTAAACAAATTCAACGCGCAACTCGATGTTTACATTAAAAAACAATGCAGAGAGCTAGCTAGCATGTTAGCTTGAGAATACTCACCCTCAAAGTTGTCGATATAACTGGAAATGTACAATTTAAACCCCTTCTCCTTTTTACTAGGAGTGACCGATCCCGATGCCAGCCTCACAATTCAGTTGACGTCGTTCACCATAATCCGAGGAAGCTCTCGAAGGTGTTTTGTATAAGGCATAAGATTGTTCACTTAGAAATGCACATTACACACAGTAAAGACCAAAGCAGTTTATTCTTCAAGGCAGTTTTTGCAGTATATTTTTCAAGGACAAATGACAGAGACGAAGTAAGGAAAAGATCATTTAAAGTTAATGCCATTGTCTTTCATTGAGCTACCTTGAGAGAACAGATGAACACTCAAAGACAAAACATTAGCACTGAATAACAGGTGAAAAGCCAATTGAACATGAAAGGTTTTAATAAGATCTCCAAACAGGGTCAGAGTTGAGAGGTCAAAGCTTGATGGATGGCTTCCGTCACATAGTTGAGGTTTCGGCTGTTAATGGCACTTACATTCATACAGCCTTTGGGTAAAAAGTAGATGTGTTTCCTCTGAGCCAAAAACTCCACCTGTTGATCTACATAGAACATAAAACTAGTGTTATCATTGTTTTTCCGATCTGCTAGCTCACCAATATTGACTGAAAATGGAAAAATAAAACACTAATGCTTATTATATATAATCACTTACCATTGAGACCAATGCAACAATAAAGCCCTCCAGGTTTTATTATGTTTTCCCAGCATCCCGGACTAGCCAAAAGCCTCAGTTTTTCACGCAGACGTTCCCGGATTAGCATGCAGCGAACAGCCATGGCCTTCAAACCCTCTTGCCTGAAAAAAAACAGGCTTATTTGGCTGAATAAACATAGTTTTTGGAGAAAATGGAAAGCACAGAACAAATTCAGTTTAGAATAATTTTGTACATGTGTATTTCCACATTTAACATCCAAATTGAGATGCTATTAAATGGCAATTTCAGAAACAGATTAAACAAAATAACCTACAGTTAAATGTTAAAATATAAAAGTAAAGGGTTGTGAAGGTCTCGATTATAACCTGAAATAACCTAGTCATTTAAAATATATGATAGTTTATTCATTCATTAATCATTTCTCTTTCTGTATTCAAGACCAATTAATATGAATAAAAATAAATAATAAATATAACAGTTCGATGTACAGGCGCTGAAGAAATTAAGAGATCATTCCAAATGTTCATTTATTCATCATTTCTAGATGCATTGTGGTCATTCCAGTCCAGTGTCTACAAATTCTAACCTCAGGAGTGACAAAGTCATTCAACAGCAAAGTGCAATTTTTTTTATATTTTTAAAACAATATTTTTATTTTGAAATAAGGAAGAAATATTGTTAGTAGTTCAAAAATATGGAAGCCCATTTCCACCAGGGTTAAGGAAATTTTTTAGATTTAAAAAGTTATTATTATGACTTAAGTATCTCATAATAATCAAAATTTCGACTTATTTTCTCATTATATGAGATTATAAATCAATATTTTGAAAACGTTTCTCATTATTATGAGTTACCAAGTCAATATTATGAAAACATTTCTCATTATGAGTTACTAAGTCAAAATTTCAACGTATTTTCTCATTATTATGAGATTGCCTTCTTAAGTCATTATTATGAAAACGTTTGTCATTATTATGAGATAATAAGTCAATATTATGAAAACGTTTCTCATTATGAGTTACTAAGTCGAAATTTCAACGTATTTTCTCATTATTATGAGATTGCCTTCTTAAGTCATTATTATGAAAACGTTTCTCATTATTATGAGTTATTAAGTCAAAATTTCGACTTAGTTTCTCATTATTATGAGAATGTTTCTCATTATTTTGAATTAATAAGTTGAAATTTCGCTTCCTTACAAAAATGATAATTGTACCTAAACACATAAATATCAATTCAAATTGAAAATAAGGTGATCTCTTAATTTTTCCCCGTGGCTGTATACAAACGAAACAGATAAAGCTGGTTTGCATAGTTTGTTGTAAAAACTTGATACGACATTACAATAAAGTCGTATTTGTTCACATTAGTAAATGCTTTAGCTAATAATAACAAACAATAAGCAATATAGTTTTTGTAGCATGAATTAATGCTTGATGATGTTGGTTAATGCCAATACAACATGGTACATCAACTAATGTGAACAATTACATGCAGCTTTTATTTTTTATATGTATCAATAAATGTTGAAATGAACAGGAATTATGATTAATAAATGCTGCAGAAGTATTATTTATTGATCATTGTAACATTGTATGTTAACTAATACATTAACAAATATTACAACCTTATTGTGAAGTGTTACCAAAACGTTGTTTGATTTGTTACAGCACATTTTGTCAAAATATGGCCAAATAATTGGAAATATTTATATCTTCATTCATCACTTAAGCTTTTAGCTCACCACTCAGCTAGATGGGCAGGGTTGCTTAGTACAGTGGCCACCACTCTCGCCCCATCCATTGAAGGGCAGAACCAAAGGGTCTGAACAAGTCTCTCAGCTTGAGATTGTACAGCCAACAGATTCTGCCTTAGCACGCAAAGAAGATGACCAACTCTTTCACCTGTGAATATGGTTATCCATGGAATTTCATTATTGCCAAATATACAATAACAGTTTAGTTGTTTAAATGTCAAATACATTTTTATATACTGTACATATCAAAACGTACATTTTTATTATGATTGTTTGATATGATTGTGTTAAACCACCAGTAAAGAATATTAATTTAGAAACATGACTCTCTAAACTAACTCATTAAAAGCATATTCTCTAAGAATAAATCTATTCTTCAAAGTGAAATAAACATCTAACAGAAAACGTACCATAGAGGCCACAGTTGTGGGAAAAAGACTGAGCGCAGAGCACTTCCAGTCCCAAAGAAACGCAGTGTCGAACAGCCCAGGCATCTTGCTCTAATGAACCACTGCACAAACCTTGAGCAGGAATCAGGAAGAATGGAAACAACTGACGTTTCTGAATAAACACAAACAGAAATAATTGGTCAAAATCGACAGTATTTCTGATATAACAACCCCAGTATATCAAAAACAACTGACTCGCCCTGTGGCTTATAAAAGCGTAAACTGTATCACATAAATAAATAATAACAATAAATTATATATATTCATTTCAGATCAAAGCAGCATCTTCTAGCAGATAGCAGTCTAGTAGTTGCAGTTGCATTAACCAAACAATTATTTTATACATTTCACAATGTTCCGAGATATTGTTGATAAAACGTAAAAGGTGTTTGAAAGTCTCTTTGTTGTTTGTAATCTTCATGCTGAGATGTTTCACTGAAGAAAATCTGGTTAAAAAAAGTTTATCATCTTTTTATTCTGAGGCCGTACCATCATGACTTCAGCTACACGTTTCCACTCCTCCTGAGAGAGGACAGCACCAGTGGGACTGTGTCCTGAAGCAAACAAGACCACCACACTATGATCTGGAGCGTTTTCCAAATCATGCAGCATGTCATCCACACACACCCCGCTGGATTCAGCATCCCAGTACCGATAGTGTCTTACATCCTCAAATCCTGCTGCCTTAAAGATGCTTGCCAGTGATTCTGCAAAAAAACAACAACAGCTTGGTGTATAATGTTGAACACTGATGCTCTGACTACTTCCAAAATATTTGTATGGTTTATCTGCAGTTTTGGTTTGAAAGTGCTGAACTACTGTACGCAGGACAATTTTGGAATTTTTTGATAGAATAGATTCTGAACTGAATCAATCTCTGAACTAGGTGACATTGGCTGGGTTGCCAAGTTTAGAGTTATCCTGCAGAAATAGTCTGTTGCCGTGGGTTGTTTTTTATTCGCTGGATAAAGAATTTCTGGCTGTCAGTTGTCATTCTTAAGCTAAAATGAGTTGCCCTAACTTATGCCCTAAATGTTAAATAATAAGTTAAAATGACTAGTAAAGCCATTTTAATAGTAGGCTACTAAATTATTTAAAGCAGTAAAAAAATTACAGTATACTATACATTTATTTTCAAGAAGAATTGTGTGTAATGCATAAAAGTGAAGAAAAAAAAGGATTTTTTTTTAAAGTGACTTATTTTTAGTTCAATTGTTGGGGTAGTGTAGGGGTGGTTTTGTTACCAAGATCTGGCAACCCTGATACAGTACGTATGTGCATGGTTAGCACTCACCATCACAGGGAGAGGAAAGGATAATGGGTCCACTCCAGGAAGAACTGGAGCGGAAGGAGGATCTCAGTAACTCAGCACCCAGACGAATTGCCCCGGTACAGCCTACTGTTTGGACACCGAACACCTATCGCAAGTGCAAATACACTTTCACTGAGCCGGTTCATTGGTCAATATGGAAAAATCTCATCTAAAACAATATAATACCCATCTTGCGTGTTTGCCAGCTACAACTTGGGTGATGACGAAAAATTATAATTTCCTCTCTTGATATAATGTACCAGACATTATCTTTTCTATGGATGTCATGTTCTTTATTCAAGACTGCTAGACTGCTGGTTCAGTTTGGTTGAAAAAGTGCTAAAGAGGAATTATTTGTTGCCTGGGGTTGTCTCGGGATTTTAATTATCTTAATCTAAATGTAAAATGAATGCATAAAAACCAACGTTAAACTATCGTACCAGTCTGATGTTCATGCAGGTCAATGACAAGTGATTAAAGGAGGCTTGTGTTGTGTGTGACTAATCTTTTTGCGTCACATCTTTCCAATAACTCAGCTATACGAAAGCTTTATATTGTTTACATCTAGCACTGACATGTAATGATAGCACTTTCCGGTTTTATACCACCTACAAACAAACAAACTACAAATGTATCAAGCCTTCGGTGCGTTATCAGTGTATTCAGCTTGCCAGTCTCTGCTGATGACACTCATGCTGATGACAAGATTGGGGATTAACGTTAGCATTCAACAATTGTGAGGATTTATATATTGGAAAATCCTCCATTAGTGTACTACACTGCCATTGGTTAATGGAAAAATTAAAGGATGTTACCCTGCTTTGGAATATAGCTGGGCTGTCTATGCCCAATGCAAGTTCTGTTGCCCTCCTGCTGAATTCTGGGATACCGAGGACAGGTGTGTACTCTGGGATAAGAGTGGGGTCTGTGGCGATCTGCTGCTTAATTTTTCGAATCATAGGAAGCCATGTGGTTTGTCCGTGCTCTCCTACATACTCTGGTCACAAATATAAATATTTTATTACAGATACTGCTTTGTATTCAGTTCACAGTAGTGTTATTTCATACATAGTGAACACAGTGGGAAAAATGTATACAGCCGTGGAAAAAATGTAAACATTTAATTTCAATTGAATCAGCCTTTCTAGATGTTTTGTGGTCATTTCAGTCCAGTGTCTGTTACATTTGAACAAAATCAAACCTCAGGAGTGTCAAAGTCATCCAACAGACTGACAGCATGACAAGAGGCATGACAACTGTGATGTTATCACATAAAAAAATATTTTTAAACTTTTCTTCTACATACATGTACCTACAAATATTACTGTTGTATTGCTTAAAAGTGAATATAAAACTTGTTTTCTTTGCAGTTTTTGAGATCTGAGAAAACACAGAGCATCTTTTCTGTTATTTTGACCGGTTTCTATTTTTATTTGCTGCAAAGAAATGCAAAGAGAAACAATATTTTTGTTTGTATTATTGAAAAAAGATATCTTTGACACAGACATATCAATAGTCTGATATTAACATTAAAAGGCCTTTGTAAGGTATAGTTTTTTTTAAGCCTTATTCCAGATTGATTGACACGCTGTTGGTTTCTATCTGCCAGAGAAAAAAAAAAAAATCCCACACTACCAAACTAGTTTTCATTAAAACCAATAACATAACATGAAGGATTATGGGATGGATTTTGTTGTCGTTTTTCCCCATTACGGTGTAGGCTACAGTAAGTTTGTGACCAGTGGAGGGCAGAGGTAATAAAAGTCACTCACCCCTCCTCGCAAGATTAACTTTATCGGGGTGCGCGTCACGCTTGAAATCCTCTATTAACTTCATCGCGCTTGACGCGAACGACGCGTTCTCAAACACAGACTGAGCTGACATCGCGTCCCTGCGCGTTTCGCCCTTTTCTACAGCAAGCTCGAGACCTTCCTCGATACAAGGTGATTTGTTTACTGGCTGTTGCCAAGATGCGATGTGACTGTTTCTAAGCAACGAGTGGTACTACTCTCATAGCCTATTGAAATGCATATTTACACCAAGCAAAAAAAAAAAAAAAATAATGTGACCCAAATACGTTTAACATGGGCGTCTGGAAAAAACCTGGCATCAGTTGCTGCCGCTTTCTAGTCATGAAAAACGTCTTTAATTGACAAACTACAAAAAAAATACATTGCATAAACATTCATTATATAAATAATGTTGTGAGACTTTAATACAAGACTTGCTGTTTGTTATTAGCATTAAAACATTTAAGTTTATAATTTCTTTTTGTTGAGCAATAGCAAACATTGACAGAATAGGCCTACGTTATTTTTTCCCCATTAGATCATCATACATTGTCCAATAAAACTGGCAGGTAACCATATCAAACTTCCTCTTCTTTTTCTTTTTCCTCCCCTGCTGTCATTTCAATGGGATTCACTACAAAAGGGAAAATGTAGCTTTTCAGTAAAAAATAGGGTTGTAGGTATTGTAATGCGAATAAGAACTTTGTATAGAAATTCAATTATATTTAGACACTGGTATAAGTGTACTTTTATATTACTTTATTTTATGACGACCCATGAATGCAAGCATACAGAATAGAAAACCATTTTGTAAAAAATAGCAACTAAAAAAAAAAAATGTATATACATGTTGGAAAAAAGTTTGTACATTTTGCGATTCCTTACATGTAATATGCTGACCAGAAATATACACGGGTCCTTTTCCAGTGCACAGTTTAAAGGAGACCGGAGGTATAAGCTCCAAACTAGAAAAACTGATCTGAAACACAAACAAATATTTATTTAGTCTACACACCTACCATAACATAACATAAGAAACTGCAGTGAGTATTTTTATGTAGCCTATTTGTGCAAATTATTAAATGTTTACCATTGGCATACAGTGACGTAGGGTGGCAATGGGTAACGGTTTGGATCCGACCCGGTCGCAAACCGTCACCACATGCATCTCATCTCCTGCCTCCTCACCGAGACATATCTGTGAATCCATAAAAACAACAATCATTACTTTGTATGTGATGTAGGCCCATGCACACAAAAAGTCTTGGCACCCCAAATAACTTTAATAAATTCACCAGAATTATCAGAAGATTCGCATTAGCCTACCGTTTTAATGAAAAGCTGGTTCTCCAGAAGATCATCATCGGCTTTAAAGACAGTTGTGGTGTCAGAACCACTCAGTACACAGCCTTACAGGAAAGACAACAACAACAGCAAGGCAGCTATTACGATTACAAAGATAGTGCTGGTTATTTGTTTGTGCATATGTGTTTGCTCGTAAGCATTGGAAGCAATTGGCCTAAACGAGTCTTTTAAATTGCTATACAAGGAAGAAATGAAGCTGCTTACCCCAGACAACACATACTCTGTCAGACACAGACGATGTGCTGGATATGTCAGACAGACCTACTGAAAACATAGAGTCATGCTCGACAAAACAGGTTTTCATTTCAACCGGCAACCTTTCAACCAGCAACATCTCAGCGAGCACCATATTGGCCAGCAACACTTAAATTTTTGGCGCCGCTGTTGCTTTAAATACAAAGCCAATGAGATTGAAAGGGAGGCGCTTTTGAACGCTCCTCCATTTTAAGGTGGAACGAATAATTCGGCGGATAAGGAGCTGGCAGGTGAGGAATTAGTACGTATTAAAGTCTCACAAAAGTTGTTTACTTTTGCAGAATGCACGTTTAGTTTTGCCCAAATTGTTCAAAAACAAGCGTTTGATATTGAATATCAGAGAAACTGTAGCCTACTGTATCAAGAAATAATAATCTGTAGTAGTAGCCTAAAGATTAAACAAAATAACTGCTTGAACACGAAAATATGTATTAGCTATTGTCATCGACGCCAAAGCAACACATAATATAAGAAGCTTGCTTACTTCAGCTTAATCCTCCTAGTAACTTTGCCTTTTAAACTATCAGTGCTGTTTTGTGCTCTCCTACTTGTAAGTCGCTTTGGATAAAAGCGTCTGCCAAACGAATAAATGCAAATATAATGTACATGTGAGTCGTTACGTTAGATGTGTTGGAAAATACGTGATGAATTCAGGTGTTTTTGGCTAAGCGTGTGAGACTCTAAATCAGACACCAGATGGCGCGCTATGACTTTAGATCAAATTTGCGTAAAAATGCGTCTCGCGCTGCAAATCTGTTTAAATCTGGAAATATTTTTGTTTAACTGTATGTATGTATTTCAACAATGCATGACACATTCCAGTCTCTCTCTCTCCTAGATCGGACGCACACACGTCTGGCCAGAAGTTAAATTCCGGCTTGTGTTTGTTTATTGGTCTATTATAATATAACAATTTATATCATGTTCAATTTCAATTCATATTTAAATTTATTTTAATTGTAATAAAATAATCGACTCTACAGGGACTCTGTTATGATTCTTTGCAGAGATCCGGAAGTTAAGTTTGGGACACATAACGTTTGTTTATGTTGTTGCCGTTGAAACTGTGTATTCTATTTTATTCTATTCTATATTCTAGTTAAAAGTAATTTGACATAAGTCTGTAGAATTTACTAAGTTCCTTCCTCTGTCATATTTAATAGAAATTACACAGAACATGTCATTTGGCTCCATCTCCATTTTTGTTTCCAATCAAATGAATGGAAATCTTTAGTGGTTGATGTGTTTCTCCGCACCATGTCTTTTAACAAGTATGTGGATGGACAAGCTAATGCTTTTCACTGTGTGTGTGCGCGGCTATGTGATTGATATATTTTGCACACCAGCTGAAACATCTTGACCTTTACCTGACCTCTTATGATTTGTATTGCCGTAGGATTATCACATTTGCAGGGGTGGAATTTGTGTATGCATAGTTGTAGAGGGTGAGTTGAACTGTTGACTGTGCGTGCTGCTTATCAGATGGCTAACCAATCTAGCCTGCTTCATGACGTTTTTATCTCTTGTTTCGTAAAAAAAAATTCTCTACATTCTGTTTTTAGTCATTTTCAAAGGAACAAACACACTCACTCCGCAGTCATATTTGTTATCACCTGTGTTGCTGTTATCTTGGGCTTCATCATTTTGCCCGAACCTGCAGTTTACTTGAAGAACATAAATAAATACATCAATAGTTATTTAGAATTATCAAGGAAATGATTACACCTGCTTTGATTGTTTAGCATTATCAACAGTATCATTTCCTGTAATAATAAACAATAAAATGAACAAAAAAACATACATTTTCTTTTTAGATTTACTAGTTTTATTTATTGTGATCTAATAAATAAATGTATTGTAATAAATACATTTATTTATGTTTGGTTATTACAAATAACAATTTGATCAGCATTTTGTTCTCTTTAAAATATTTTAATATCTGCAACCGTTTCATTGTGGGCATCAATAGTTGAATCCTTAGCTGAATCCCAAATCCCCTTCATTCAACTATTTATTTGTTTTAGATACTCTGAACAGCTCTGTGCTCAAGCATCATCTGATAGACCTCTTTAGGAAAACTCGTCCTCCCTCCTGACTTGACGCTGTTTATTGTGTCTTTGAGCTGTATGGGAGGTTTAAAGATAAGTATCTCCAGAGATGAAATGTTGTTTTACTGCTTAGACTGGCCATGGGGAAGGTCAATGACCCAGAGCAACACACCGAAGCAAACGTTTTTAGTATCTGTTGCCATTGTAGAAATACACATTCAGACATGATGTGTTTATTCTGCAAGCAAATGTGTCAAATAACAGGCTAGTTACAGGGATACTGAAGAAGTATTCGACTGGTCATGGGATGCCAACATCTGTAATGACCCGCTTCATGTCGAATTAAACAGCTTTTATAAGGCTACTGATATGAATTTATCATATTTAAGTATGCATTATTTTAATCATACAGAATTTACATTAAGTTAATAATTATTTAATAAATTAGTAGGGATGTTTCGATACCCTTTTTCCCTTTCCGATGCGATTCCGATACCTGGGCTCCGGGTATTGGGCGATACCGAGTACCGATCCGATACCTGGGTGTGTATCTGTATATAATGCTAGCCCTGTATGAAGTGATAAAATTATTTTATCGTGTGCTTCAGACTTATCCCCTAATAAAACATGAACAAATACATACAGTGAACAGTCATAATAATATTTATTATTATCTGACAGTATGATTGTTTATTAATATCTTTTTCTTTAGTGAAAAACTAAACCACCCTTCGAAATTGCAGAATGGCATATTAGACATGTTGCCGTTTTACTGGCTGGTTCACCAATTTCAAAATATTTCCAAACAGCGAACTTATTGCTAGTAGCGGGTTCTCGTTTCTTCTTCGCTGCTCTGATCAGTGACAGCGAAGAATTATTTTCTGATAGCTTGGTCTATATTTAAGAAAATGGTATCGGATCGGTTCATGGATTCAAGTACTTGCCGATACCGATGCCAAAATTAGTTGTGGTATCGGCAGTATTTCTGATACTGGTATCGGTATCGGAACAACCCTATAAATTAGTGATACATATTTAAGACTGCTGATGAAAATCAAAATATTGTCTTTGTTTTAATGCAATGACTTTATACCTTAAATATAGTTCTTGCTATCACTTATGCACACTCACACACATATCACAGTCTTTTTTTATTAGTTTATTGTTTCGAGCCTTTTTGGCAGCTCAGTTTTTTTGCCCCACATACATACAATGAAACACAGTAAGGAGGGATTTATGTACAGAGCTCAACAGACAGACCAGATTTTAAAATATTTGTTTTTTTAAAGGTCCAGTTAATATCTTTAAAATGTAATATAATACCAATCAAAAAAAATTATATAATTTAATAATCACATTTCATTTTCACTGTTTTGTTTTCCCTTTGTAATGTAACTTATACTTAAATAATGCAGTTTTTAAGTCTCCACCAATGTACCTAATCATAAAAAATATATGTACCTGAAATCCTGTTCTCACATTTGTCCTGTTAACATTGCTTCAGAACTCCACATTTTCGATCATCATATTTCATAGTTCTCACATCTTGCCATAAGAATATAGAATGCAACGTTGCTATAACTTGCAAAACCTGCTGAATATGTTTTCTTTTCTAAGGAGGGAGTGTAATCTCTATGAAATGGATGAGATGGAATTGCGATCAGTGCAAACATGAAAAATAGAAAAATCTGATTTTTGCAAGAATCACCTTTGTTGGAAAAGTAGTTATACTGTACAACAACTATTTACTGTATGCGTTCCCTCGTGGCAAAAATACATTCTAGCATATTAGGCTTGAGCTGCTTGCTTATAAGCCTACATTAGTGTAATACAACGCAATATTGTGCGTAGAGTCACGTGGGTGGATTCAGGGGTGTGATAATTTTTGACCAAGAAACAAAAAAATAGCAGCAAAAAAAAAATCAGGAGTAAACACAACAGATAATTTAATAGGGGGTCTACACACATCTACACAGCAAGCGACACATCTTGTGACCAACCAGAATGCTCTTTTTAAAATTACTGAAGCTGTCTACACTTCGATCATCATTCACAGTGCTCTCGAGGGCATTCAAATTTTGTCACGTCGCTTTGCAATGTCGACAGGCTGACCCGGAAGTCTTGTAGCTTATACTGAGGTTGCTAGACTGCTTAAAGGGATAGTTCACCCCAAAATGAAAATGACCATCTTGTCATTTCAAAACTGTTTGACTTTCTTTCTGGTGCAGAACACAAAAGAAGATATTTTAAAGGACGTCGGGAACGGAGAACCGTTGGTCCCCATTGACTTGCATTGGTTTGGTGTCCATACAGTAGAAGTGAATTGGGACCAATGGTTTTTGTTTACCAACATTCTTCAAAATATCTTCTTTTGTGTTTTGCAGACGAAAGAAATTCATACAGGTTTAAAATGACAAGAGGGTGAGTAAACAATTAAATAATACAATTTTGGGTTGAACTATTCCTTTAAAATGAACAAAAATTTATATTAACATGGTAAGCATTTTGCACATTCACAGCTAAAATGTGGGGAGTAAAATAAATAAAAAATAATTTAATATATTGTACAAAATCTGTCTAGATTCTATATTTGAAAACAACAACATATGTGTGCATAAACTAATAAAGTCTTTCGATATTAAGTTCTAGAGGTCGGATTTATCGTTTGCCATACATACTGGACCAACCCGGGCTCCTCGCCATAATGGAATGTAACCAGTACTGGATCACTCCATTACTCTTCTGTAAGAAGGTAACAGTTCAGGCTCTTCATCTCGGGTCAGCACTTGCTTGTAGTTTGCCCCCCTCTGACCTTCCTGCTTCTGTATTTTCAGAAAATGTCGGTTTTATGAGGAGGCTCCCTTATATTTCTCTGGGCCCATGTGGTCACTGCTGGTGGGGGGTCAGCCAACTGTGACTAAGGTCAGGCACTTTCTTCATATCCTCCTCAGCTTCTTTTAGCCATTTTTGATGAGCTCAGCCATCCTGCTCCTGTAGGTTACAGCTAAGGGAAACAAACACAAAAATTACTTTGTTAAACAAAGACGTTTCAAACGTGCAAAAATGATATCTGTCATTGTAGATGATGGATTTCAAGGTTCCCTCCAGCTCAATTACACTATACATACTCTAGACAAAAGTATGTAGACGTCCCCTTCTGATTAAAGTGTTTAGCTATTTTATATACATTCATTAGTAACAGGTGCATAAACTCAAGCATACGTGCAATTTTCTTAAACAAATATTTTAAGTACAAAGGAGGCCCTTTTCTGTTCCAGTATGACAATGCCCCTGTGCAACAAAGCACGGTTCATAAAGAAATGAATGAATAAGTGAAAGAATGTGATTGGCCTGCACAATATACAGACCTGAACCCAACTTTCGGTGGTACGCAGAATTGGTGCGCAGCCAGTATCCGACCTAATCCGTGCAACGAATGTACTGTAAGCAAATCCCAGCAGACATTTTCTAGTGGAAAAGTCTTCCCAGAAGAGCGGAGGCTAAACAGAACTTAATGCCCATGATTTTGAAATTAAAGTGATCAGCGAGCACGTACGGCTGTGGTATTTGGGTGTCCACATAGTTTTGGCAATGAAGTGTGTTTCAGCAGCTGATACTGAAGAAGTTAAAACGTCACTTGTTGCACAAGTTACATTTGCTTTGTGATGAAAGTGATGAAAATAAGCAAATTACCATTTTATCCAAACTAACTTAAAGTGTAGCACAGCTTTTTAAGATACAATGATTTATCTTTTTTGAGGAATTTGGGTCATTTTGTGGATGCTCAAGGGCATAGTCGTGATGCTTTATGGCTCCGTTGTTTATGTCTTACTTCTTGACCTTTAACCTCTACACCACCCCATGAAAAGACTGAGCATATGACACAAATCTGTTGTTTTCAAATAGTTGACTGCTATAATGAAGGCACAGTACTCAAAAGTTTAGATGCATATGGTGGGTTTTGTTGCATTTTAGAAGTTTGAGACTAAAGAAATATGCGATATCCAAATATTATCAGCCAAGCAACTTTAAAGGGACAGTCATTCAAAATCTGTATGTGACACAAAAGAGGATATTTTGAGAAATGACTCTGTGGTTTTGTGTCCATACAATGGAAGTTAATGACGTCCCAAATACCATGGGGTCAATAAATAATGACAGAATTATAATTTTTGTGTGAACTATACTTTTAATATTAATATCTGAATGATATTTTCCTTCAATATATGACAAAGTTCACCTTTAAAGAAAATTGATACTATACTTTTTCATCTCTGTGAGTGATGAAAAAGTATAGTATCAATTTTCTTTAATGTCTTTAAAGGTGAACTTTGTCAAATATTGAAAGAAAATATCATTCAGATATTAACCCACCCGTGAGCTCTGCCTCTCCTTCTCCACTATGTTCTTTTACTTTAAATGCCTGACATTCTGATCCTATCACAGCTACTGTACATGTCTCCACAGGAACACATAAACAATACAGAGCGTTTATGCGCTATCTGGCGGAAGAGGAAAAAACAAAATGTGAAATGTTCTGAGAGTGCCAGGCCCACCGCTCAACCCTCAGGGGTGCGTCATAATGACAAAAGATGACACATTTCCGAGGTAAAGAATTGATTCACCAATAAAAGCTGACAAAGCAGTATACTTTCTTTTGCTATTTTAGCTTAAATTAGTTACATTTCGTAAACATGTCTTTGACCACAGATGTGCATCATTTGTAGAACGCCTACTTCACACTTGAGATCAGCAGCGGCGTAGCCTTGCTTCTGTTTTTGAATTTGGACGGTCCTCTCGAGTTAGTCCGTGAAAAGATGTTAAATGCAAAACACGGGGTGATTTTCACAGCATTTCATATGCTGTGTATTTAGTTTAAAATGTCTCTTCCTCAGTATAGTTTGGCAATTTTGTAGCGCAGTATTGGCTACCGCTTTATTTGGGAAAATGGTCCAGTGAAATATCAGATTTTCAACATGAAACATTGTCAACTTCAATGATTGATGAGCTGCAAATATTTTAATTACGTCTGGCCTCGCCGCCATGCCCAAAAAGGCCACCTGGAACTTGTATAGCGTTTCTTCGTTTCGAGATCTTGCTAACTCAGCGTGCGCTGTTCCCTCCTGTCATGTTTCCACTGCTGTTTTTCTTACAAACCTATTCATTAAAACAGAGAGCTTTGAGGGTTACCTGACACCGTAAGGGTCAAAGGGGTCTGTTATGTTATAATTTTAAATTGGGGGTGGGCTTTTCCCAGTGTAATTGTTCCAATTAATCATCAAATGTATGTCACGACACGACTGCAGAATTTTCCATTCCGATAAATAGTACAGTACATATCCGCACGGTTATTGGTTGCATCCGCCTATCAAGAATTGTTTCATGGTGGCACTTCACTTGGTATCCCGGCATCTCTTTCTTTCTCTCTCTCTCTCTCCGAGCTGTTATGAATTCATTGGCGAGAACATCATATAGGTATTCAAAGGAGTATTTTTAATCTTTGGTTATTTTTTAATCTGATGTGGCATCTATTTGTCTGCCGCCATCTGTGTAAATACGAGGACACTGAAAACATCCTCAGAATAGCCAGAGTCTGTACATTTCCATTTCACAGTCGATTTAAAGAAGGTTTTTGACCAGATTCCATCATTGCTGCATCATGTTCCCACTTTTTTCCTAATGTTTTTGTATCTTTATTAATTAGGAAACTTCATGCAAAGGCTGAGTTTGGTCAATGTTTGAAAAAAGCATGCATGTGATCTCTTTTTGATCGCTCATATAAATCTTTTTTTGTTTTTTGCTTTCTAATCCATCCTCATGTAAAATAATCCCTGTCTTGGTTAATGGTGGCTATCAGCGGCCTCCATATTTGAGGCACTTCACTGAATGTTTCCGTGTGTCCAAAAAATTCTCCTTTGATTTTAGGCTTTGGTCTGTCAACACAATATTTTATTGCATGATTCAAAGACTACGGCTTGCTGTTTTCCAACACTACATTCTTTGCCCTTTATACATATGCATGCACAAGACAATTTGCATTTTTAATGCATGGGTGAAGTATGGTATGGTCATGATGTGTTGGCTTGTTTTAGGACCATGAGAAATGAAATCATACATAGCCATTCTGGCCGCACCTATACCAACAAACACGTTATAAAGCATAATGCAGTCACATACTGTACACACAAATGCTCTATCTTGATTTTCTGCAGTTAGCTTTCACTGGCCATAATGTTCTCAGTACATGAATCACGGTCTTTTATTTAGTACAGTACAGCTGCCCGACAGGAAGTGAGGTCGCCATTGTTACAAAATGTGTTCCAGGCGTGGAAAGCATGATTTATATTAAGCTAAATAAAAGGTTTAGCTTGTACTGTGGGTGGAATATCAGTATCCTGTTTGACTTCAGGTCATTTATCAAGTCTGTCATTGGATATCCAGAAGGCCTTTCATGTACTTGAAATTCATCCTAAAGGATGTTGCATACATACAATACGTTAGCAACGATCTCCATTTGTAATATGTTTTCCATTTTGGTTTCTCATGAGGAAAATGACCGTGCTCGCTGACAAGCAATGACGAGTGACATTGTCCATATTGTCCAATATCAGCGAGGTGACCGCTACACTGGGAACTAAGTCTTGACAGGATTGGGTGACAATTCTGTTGAGCATTCCATCTAGATAGCGTTCTTTCCAAAACCCCCCAAAGTGATCCCCAAGATTTGGCCATAGTTCAGCCCAATAATAAGTTCCATCAGCAATGCCAAATTCGTTTGTTTGCTTTTTGTCACAGACACATACATCTCCTTGTCAGGGAAGTTTAGTGACATTAAATGTGTATGTGAATGTTTATGCAGTCGTTTTGAGTAATATGTTGTCCAGTTCTGATTATGTGATGTATTTCTGTCTCCTATCAACACAATGGACCTTTTCCAGCTCTGATTTCATACCAGCTGTACCAAATAATTACAATACACGTCCCAAACGTCTTTCATACTGTGTTACAGCAATCATAACATGTCCATTGTCCTTTTCCTCTATGAGGTTCAGTTTTTGACTGTTTTGACTTTAGGTCAGAGTTCAGAACAACAAAATAATTCGGTCCAGTTGGTTAAACCACAGTATTGGCACAGTTGAGGAACCTACTGTAAGAAACAACTTGAAAATGACGTGAGCAGAGGTCAGGCTTTATGTTAGGCTTTATGTGATATGAACATTATACGACCGTCTATACGACTAAGTATTAGACAACGTGGACAAATATTTTTAAAAGAAGTGCTTAGTAGTTATATTCCAGCCTTGGTAAAGTCTATACGAAGCTGTTTCAACATCAGCAGCTGACACATAATGTACATTTCATAATATCCAAATATTATCTCTCATTTTGAGTTCTGACTGGGTTAAAGCTTTACATAGCACCACATCGAAATTCTAACCAGCTTTATGTTCCGCTTCCAAAAGTACAAATATAAAAACAACTGTGTCTGTACTTGTTTCTTAGATATGTTGCAAAGCGAATGACCAAATATTCTGTGCTTTTAAAACAAACCACCGTGAATAGGAGTAATGTAAGACGAGAAAGAGGGAGAGAAACTAAGGTTTGTATTATAATAGTGTAAATTGTGAGTTGTGAGTGTCAATATCCTCACCCTATAAACCGTCTATAAGCTGCCACTGAGTCAGTGGCCAGTATTGGCCCTGTAGTCAAAGCTCACACTGTCTGTTAACCATTAAAAATGTGGCAAGGCACTCAAGAAGACAGGAGCAGCTGCTCCTCTTCACTTTTGATCTGAAAGCAGCACAATTCTTGCCTCTCATGAGAAATATCTGGAAATGCCAAGATACTGACTTTATTACGCAGCTGTTTTGGCGGAATGAGAGAGCGGTGCACAGTTGAGCAAGAGCGCTATGTGAATCATGTCACATAAATGTAATTTTGCAATGATTGGCAATGATAGTTTAAACTAAATTTGATTCATTTATTTTCAGTATAGAAGATCGACTGTACGTATCACAGATGCATAAATCCTGCACTGAGGCCAAAAAAACAAAAGCAGTCAAACAATATAAAGTGTCCCCTCTCATTGCAGACATACATGTATGTAAGGTATTTTTCATTTTTTGTATTTTTAGCTACAAATGTTTCACATTTTCTCTTTCGGAATTTTGAAATGTAAAGTTTACGTTTCTGCAGGCCTTTCTTTTCAGGTGACAGTTCATGAATTTATTTGACATAACTGCTTTGTTTTCTAACTTCTTTATTTTATTGGCCCTTATTCAAAACCAGTAAGCTGTCTACTGTCACAAGACATACCTTTTAAATGTTTAAGTTACTGGAATTTGGAACGCTGTCTGTTAACACGATTTTAAAGGATATGTACTAGACAGATCTTGACTGGTGATATGCGTCTCATTTTATTACTTCAGTCAGATTAACACCGTATTTATATAAAACACAGTATTTATACCAAAATTTGGTAACACTTTATAATAAGGTTGTATTTGTTAACAGAAGTAAATGCATTGGCTAACATTAGCTAACAATGAACAATTTAGTTTAGTCAGCATTTATTAATCCTAGCATTTACTTACCCATATGTTACGACACCTTTATAACCTTTCAATCTTGAGGAGGATTATATAATATTACAATACATAATGAAGATTTTGTAATATTTAAATGTTGACACTGCTCTTTAAATACAATAAGAATTAATGTGGACTGATGCTCTAACAATCTGAGTTTTTGACTGTAGATACTGTAGACGTCAGGCTTTGAAAACATGAGGGTAAGTAAATTATAATAATAATAATAATTTTTTTTGTGTGTTTCCCTGAAGGCACCATGGGTTTATGGGTTGTCTATGTATCTTATATAATACATTATATATACTGTAATACAATTACTGGTATTATTATTAACACATTTCCAGGTTACAACATACGTTTTAATACACCAAGACACAGCTTTACACCATTTCACTTAGGGGGTATTGTATTTGTCTTTCTAATAGAATTCATGGCTGTTTTTCTCCTGCTTTTTGAGACTCTTCCCATCTTGCCCACACGGGCAGATTTAGCGAACAGCTGAATAGTCATCTAACTATACGCAGTAATTCAACAGCTTATCACCCTGCAACTCTTCCCTGGTTTTCCATTGAAGCTATGGCACGCAGTACTAAGGATTCACATTTTGGGAATTTTAAGTGGTAGTTGCTCTGCTGCTCAGTTCTGCAGACAGGTTTGATGAGTCACGCACCTGAGCCATGAGTACACTGCGACTAATCACTCTGAATCTGAAGGAAGATTATGTCATCACAGTGCTTAAAGCGGAACTTCGCCCGAAAATGAAAATTCTGCTATTAATAACTCACCCTCAAGTAGTTAAACATCCATAGGTCCTCCGTTTTTCCAAAATGCAAGTTTTTGAAAGCTTTCTGACTCCTCCATAGATGGCAATCCAACTACACTTTAAAGTGCTAAAAGCACATAAATACAACGTAAAATAGTCCACGCGACTCCGGTTGTTCAGTATTAAAACCCATTTAATCCCACATTTTTCCCAGACATGAAAATATCCGAATAATGTGTCATTAGTAACCTTTTAAAATAATCAATAATTATTTTTTGAAATTTATTGGCACAAGTGTGTGAAACATTTAGTTTTATGGTCGGTCACAATTGTAACCGGTGGGATAACGTGTATATGAAATTAATATATTTCTGCAGTCATCAAAATTGTTATAAATCTCTGCCCAGCTACTGTAAACTTTTTGATCACATTCTAGGGTTACTACTATGCATAAAAATCCTTATCAAAACCATATACAACACACATAGAAATACTGAGATAAAAAACAAAAAAATACAACCATCAAAATATTTCAAAATTGTTACTTTATATCAAATTCTTAGATTATTGCTACCCGTATTAAAACATCAATATTTTAACTTATCTGTAACATTTAAATTTAAATTTATTTTTGTGGAATATTTTGTCGTTGCAACATTTTAGTGCATCCTTCACTAACAACTGCAATTAAATGTATATGTAATACCTAAATTCACGGTTATCTCACTGGTCACTATTGTTGCCATCAACATGTTTACTCAAATGGCAACACTCAACAAACTGAATAATTGTGAATTTATATATTAATACTAGACACCTTAAAGATAATGTGGACCAAAAATCTTTGTCATATCTTTGTTTACATACGTTACTAGCCTTTCGTTTCAGAGCTTTGATACAGCCTTCATCATCTAATGGTGCAAACTGGAAATAAACTGCTCTGGTCATGTGACAATTTGCAGAAACCATATGAAACTGCACATATTTAATTGAGACCATTTATTCTTTACATATTTGAGGGAAATGCACTAAAACATCAGTCAATAAGATTTTTTGAGATTTATAAATGAAGTTCAGATATTTTCTTGTTTTTGGTGTAAATTCACTTAATTTTGACTTTTCACTTAAAAACAAGACTTTATATCTTAGGTCATTTTGCTTCTCAAGTAAACATATCTTGATTTAAGAAGTTTTAGATATTTGTATGAAAAAAACCAAAGAAAAAACAACAAGAATTTTTTGCAATGTGCAAAATGTTGTTGATATTTGAAATGCCCTATCAAACACACCCCTGCCTTCACTGCTCCGCCCTTAAACGCTTGCGCTGTGTCCTCCCCCATCATGAGCGTATTTGCTGATATTGCTGATTGCTATGAGAGTGTTTTGGGAATTGGTCCAATCCTTTTAGTTTTTATTTCTGTTAACACAGGTAGGACTATGTGCAAACACAGTTTTCAACAAACAAAAAAAGTCTTCCAGTAAATAATTGTTTGTTTGGTGTTGATTTCAATTTTAAACAGCGTTTCTCTGAAATTGCTAATTCCACCTTTAAAAGCTCTTGAAAAATTGACTGTATGTTACCTGCACATTTTTTTTCTAAAAAAAATAGATAAATAAATACTTTTAACCATTAATAGAAAATACCACTTTTTAAAGCAGTTACAGCATCTACCTAACTGGGCACTGGCTAACTGGGCACAGAAAAAAAAAAAAAAAATTCTCTGAAGCAGCCATATAGTGACTACATAATATACAGTAAGGTTACAGAGATAAATATGAATATGGATAAATGTGGACAGCATTTCCCAGAAAACTGGAACTTTTTTTTTCTTATACAGCTATATTCTGTGACAAATGATGGCAGACCTTTGTGAGCACAGTTTGAGATGTTGTTGAGATCGCTTTTGAAACTAGAGACAGAGATAGTGATTGGATAGTCTTTCAAAAGAATATCTGAGAAGTATTGCTCAAAATAATCTCATTGCTATTGAAATCTGCTATTTATTTTACTTTGATATGTAGATGCTTTCTTAAAACTATACTGCTTTAAATGTCCATCAATAAAACTGATGACTGTGTTTTTGTTGACACAGGCATCTCCAAACAATGAGAATAACAGCTCATCTCATAACTCGAAATTGCTTGGCCAGATCTCCCTGATTTGTTCTATATAATGGCTAAAAAGAGCTTTTTCCATATTGAGTTCATATCCTGTTGCAGAGAATTACCTCACTGCTTATTCTGTCTGCATCGTGCCATTCTTTTTTCTTCTGCCTTTCTTTTTTCTTCCTTAAGAATGATAGAGCAATCATTTGAAGGCATGCATTTATGCACAGCATATGGTTCAATGCGCACGTTCAGGGTCAATATCGGGGCGATATTTTTGGACAGCGTTGAAATATTATCATCGCACTTTTTATTATGTATGATTTGTATAAGCTTAAATGACTGAAATGGAACAAAAGAGCACACAAAAGCGTTTAACCATTCTGCCGCTCCTTGTTTTTGAGATCTCATACCTGAAACCTGTTGCGCTACTTGTGCTATTTATCAATCAGGAGCCAGTCTTGGCTACCCTTTCTTGTGAAGATCAACAGTAGCCAGAGAGCGATACCAGTAGCTGATGGTGGCGATACCGTCTGTTCTGTGGAAACATGGTGCCCCACCGTTACAGCAATGAAGGTGATGGGAGTTGATAAGCTATTATACGAGCCTAAGCTTGTCAACTGTATTGTGCTCGAACCCAAAAACCTATTCAGTGATTAAGCACCTGTCTGTAAAATCAGGCTCCTGGAAAATATGCACGCAGGTGTCCGAAAGCCGCACGGTATCGGTTCGTTTCGCAAAGAGTTATTCAAGTAACAATTAAGTCATAATCTGATGAAACTGAAATCCTAATTTGTAAAATGGCACACCGCATAACACATGATTTTAATGCGGAAAATGGAAATTTCCACGCTTGCCTGTAATGAAAGAATATCCCGGTTTAAAGCAGTTCCATTTTCAAAGGTTATTAAGTTGAGACGTGTTGAGTTTTAACCCAGCACATTGTAATCCTATGGAGTAATGCAGAGGGAATGAAATGAATCTGTCTGGTATCCATCTACATTAACTCATTTGATTATTTTTTTCTGTTTAAAATGTACTTTTGATGTGTCCGTCTAACTTCAGCTTGCATGGAAAGGTGAAAGCAATTTATTGCTTTTGGCCAATGGTCAGGAGGGGAACAACTGGACGTGCTCCAGTCAAAACTGAAGACTTTTATATGCAAACATATTGGAAATGTACCTTTGATGTTTGCTATGCACAAAACAATTTAAATATATCAAATACAGCCCAAATAATTATTTATAAGGGCCAACTTCTATGCTTTTTGTTAAATCTGGTATTCACAACTCACAAAGAACAAAATAGATTATCTGTTATTTACATGCAAAATATAAAAACCCTGACTTTGAGCGTTTGCTGCGCACGCTGTCTTTAGCTGGTAAACAGTTTCTCAGAGGCGGAAGTGTTGTGTTTTGTTGATAAAGTTTATCAGCTGTTGGGGTGTTTGAAAAGCAACAGAGGGGCCCTTAAACCGCACGGAAACCCTTCAGAAACCACCTCATTCCCTCCCACGCAAGTCCAGTAAGATTCAGACTTATACGCAGATAAACAAACACACAACAATCAACGAATATAACTTTTACAGCAGCTATACAATAGTGACTTCATTCTGCCGTTATACAAATTGCTTTCAAATGCATGTTTGTATAGGAAAAGCCACCACTAACCTTTATTCCTCACCACTTAATCCCTCCTGCAATTACAAGTGTCCTTTCAAAAGCTCACTCTCTCCCTTCACTCCGGGTTAATCGATACACATAAACAGCACTTCACCACTTCATCAAAGCTGTTATTCTGTCGCCGAAACGGAAAGCAATCGTGTCTTCATTTGCTTGTTTCTGCCAGCGCTACAAAATGTGCCCATCAGCACTACAGAACAGCAAAATGTTCAACAAAACACGGTGTCATTATCCGCCATCCGTCATTATTTATAAAGGGCTACTTTTATAATCTTTGTGCATTTTGACTGCGCCATTGCACGTCGTGCTTGACCTGATGTTCGTGCTGCGCCGTTTCTATAAAAACTCGCTGGACGGTGTGCGAAGCCCGAGGTACACAGTTTACGTAAAACAGCTTTACAGTCATCACAGGACTGATCAAATTTGACTTAACCTAACCCTGTGGTGGTGAGCTATATGCTGAATAATGTGATTTGTTTGTTGAAATGGGCCACCTGACACCAGTGAACTCGATGCTTCAGACGTTTCGGGATCGCAGTCGCTCACAGAATGATCCAGAAGAAGAAAGAAAAATGTTATTTCTCTGTCGGTGAAAGTCGGTTCTTTCTCTGTTTTATGTTTCTGTTGGTCACCATTACTAATTTTTTATCCCTAACTTGAAATTGTGGTTTCATGTTTTCATAGATTATCTTCATGAGAAAGCCGTTTTATATAGTAAATGTATGGTATGTTTCAACAAATACACCCTGTAATACAAAATTATATTATATTATATACAGTTTTGACTTCAGGCTATATGTATTATACAGTAATTCATGGATATATTCAACAAAAAGGGATTATTTATTATAATGTAATGTCTAATCTTATTCCACTTGTTCCAAATTAATTCAATAGACTCGCTTGGTCTAATGTTTAAATCATGCATGTGGGTTTCACTAACACAGAGAATATATTTAACCAAGGAAGCATATAATTTTCACAGTATGAAGTTATGAGAGTAGGATGTCTTTGATTATGTTCTTTCTATATCTCCGCCTGACTCCAAAGGTATTTTCTCTCTTCCCGGGCATCTGCTGTACATGAATGTATTTAAATGCGAGAGGCGTATGTGTGCGCATTGTTTCCACTTCATTGTGGGCATGCAGCGTCTCCAGGGCCAGCCCCCCGTAACAGCTGCTGTGAATCCTGTATTGTGATAGTCAAGTGTATCTCCCCTTTCTAGGAAAAGTCTTTCCTAAAAATCCTCTATATACATAGCAAAATCATTGGAACCTATGAAGCAATTCTTCATTTTACTGAATTACAAATCCTACTTTAAATATTGTTATTTGTTGCATCTTAGTTTTAGAGCACTGAAATTAAAATATATACAGTGTGTATTTGTTTTTGTTAATATGCTGAGCTAAAATATTTATTTTGTGTATTTAAGTATTTAGAGCTTGTTTGACAGAAGCTCTGAGTTTTACAAATGAGAACACGATTGCCCTACAATTGATCTCTAGCAGAGAATCATTAAAATCACATTTTCTGAACAAACGGACGTTTAAAGGACAGTTGTAAAATGATTTCTAATGAGCATTCCAAAGAATTTAACACTACAATAAATGCAAATGCATTCGAAAACAAAACAATACCCATTAGCATTCGGTCCAGATGTGCACACAAAGCTTGAATTTTAAGACTGTAATTTTTGTTATTAAGTTGTGTGTGTTGGGGTGGGGGGGTTAAATCAACATTTCATTAAACTGTACCTGATGTGTTCTTTCACGTTTTAGTGAACAGGCTGACGAAAAAAGTTATTGTGACCTTGTTAAATAAAAAAAAATATTATTGCAATATTCTTATTGCAACATGTTTTTACTCAAAATATGATTTATATGCTTTTACATCATACTTTTGTATATATAGATGTAGGAACTTTTTTAAAAGTAATGGAAAGCAACTTTTAGTTAGACACACTTTTGGTGTGTACAAACACACACACAAATCAGTTCCCCATGCCTACAAAATGGCCAGAAATTGTATTTTTTTTATTTCATATCGCAGATTGCATCCACAAAATCTGCTGACATACTGTACTGTTAAAAAATTCAGTACCATGCCAATTTTACTGAAGTTTTGCTGAATATGAAATGTTTTTCTAGCTGGTAATGCAAACTTCACCTACATGAAATTTAACTGGCTCTCTGAGGCACTCTGTTTGCGCCACACTTCAGTATATCACCGCTATAAACACGAGTGATTATGAGCTTAAGACTTGTATTTGTTTTTCCCTAAACTTCACCTGCCTCTTCTACATTCCACTGAGCCGTACCATAACTGCTTATTCATTTTTACATGGAACGTTGAACAAGTTAAATCCCTCTGCAATCCGACACAACTTCAACACAGCCCTGCTCAACCTTGAGCTGCATCCCCCTGAGAAAAACACACCACAAGCGCATTCAGAACTGCAGGACACCTGATCACATCAGGTCTGAAATTCAGCTGATATGTTGTATAGTGCAAGTCTACTGACATGCACTGATTCAGTCTTTCATTAATAAATACTGAATACTGACATTATTAGACACGTTTTAGAGACATTATAAAAAGCACTTCACATTGTGTGTACTAAAATACATCTCTGCAAGGTTAGGTTTGTAAAATAAAACTGATGTGTGTTCACTTGACACCTCTGAAGTTAAAAAAGAGGGAAACTTACAAATCTGTCTCTGTTTCGGAGAATTCGCTGAAGTACGTGCTGCCGTTGGAGTGCGGGGGTCCCGGCGACGGCTCCTCGCTCCTGCAGCTGCTCTGACTGCTCCCCACGCTTCCATCCCCAGGCAGTGTGCTTGTCAACGTGGGGGGCTTCTGGAAAGATTCAGCAATTCCCCGCTCCACAGACCCCAAAAAGCAAGGGCACCGAGTCCGAAGCTCCTTGTAAAGGATGTTCATTCTCAAAAAGGGTATCCAGGGACAGCCAAGAAGATTTTTGAAGGCTGCACGAAACTCTGGGCTCCGACAGTAGATGATGGGGTTCAGGCCTGAGTTAATGTAGCCCAACCAGTTCAACCAGCGAAAAACCTCCTTCGGTGGCACATCTCGATGAAACACCTTGATGATGTTTGCCACGAAAAAGGGCAGCCAACACAGTGTGAAGATGCCCATGATGATACCCAGCGTCTTTAGGGCCTTGTGCTCTTTGATGACGGTTAATCTCGAGGGTCGTCTGCGGGAACCCTTGCGCCTGGCCCCCGAGCCCCCGCCGTTATTACATGACGGGACGTTGTTGTTGGCGTGCAGCGATGGTTGTACCTGATTGTCCGTGCATTCATTTTGGAACCTCAGGCGGTTCTTATCGATCAACTGTATCTGTCGCGTGGCGATGAGGAAGACCCGAGCGTAAACGAATATCATGATGAGCAGTGGGATGTAGAATGAAACGACAGAAGAAATAATAGCGTAAGGCTTATTTGTTACAAAATCACAGCAATTTGGGTCATTGTAACAAATATTTGCTTCCTGGTCTTCTGTTGCCTGCCAGTACTGGTTCATGATGGGGACGAAGGAGATCAGCGCAGAGACCCCCCACACGACGCACACGATAAACCGAGCCCTGCACTTATTCAGAAGCACTTTGTAGCGCAACGGGCGAGTGATCGCGATAAACCGATCCACCGCAATAACGCAAAGGGTCTCTATGCTGGCAGTAACGCATAACACATCCACCGATGTCCATAACTCACACAAAGTCTTGTTGAGTTGCCATTTACCCGTTGTGACAATCGTGGCACCCATTGGCACCACCAGCATCCCCATGATGAGGTCAGCGCATGCCAAAGACATGATGAAGATGTTGGTCGTGGTCTGCAGCTGGGAGGTGCGCGCTATTGCGATGATGACCAGAAGGTTACCCATAACAATAATGATGATCATCATGACAACCAGCACTAGAGGTACGAAAACTTGATGTTCACCGTGTTGCGTCCTGTTGGGAAATATGGTGCTGTATGTTGCTGGGTCCATTTTGCTGTTTTTAAAAATGCCCGAATCGAGGCAAGTTTGTCAGTTGAGAAAAGATGAGTAACAAGCAACAGCAAAGAGACACATAACTACACGTCTGTTGGATTAAGACCTGTGATCGTTTATAGCCCTGACTGAGATACCATGCATTTAAACTTGCATTTTATACCACCGTATGTCCAAATCTTGAACAACACCATCAATGACTCCTTTTCACCTTTCCCTCGGTTATCCTAAAAAACATGCACATCCAACAGTTTGTCAAGGTCCACACAGCTGAACAGCAGATGTGAGGAAAAAAAGAAAGTCCCCCTTTTTAACTGCTGTGTAAAAAACTTTTAGAAATGCTCTCCAAATTGCCAGAAGAAAGACAGATAAGCACTCGTCCTGTTGAAGTAGTCCGCTGGAGTGGAGTTTAAGCTGCGGTGCTGGAGGTTCAGTGAGCGTCTTGCTGCCGTGCGCCCGTGTGTGTGAGTGGAGCAAGTGGAGCTGTGTCTACTGCCAAACGTTCAAAGGAGCGGTGACACTTCAGCTAGGACCAGACAAGTCAACAGTGCTCAAGCACCCTCCCTCTCTGATAACCTCTCTCTCTCTATCTATCTATCTCTCACTCGCTCGCTCACTTGGTCTCTGGGAGTTGAGCGCTCAGCATGCTGTAGTTGCAGTCATACTTCACCCTAGGGGTGGAGCTGTGAAGAGCACCTCACTCCAAAAGTTCTATACCTCGTTCGGTCTAACCAACAAATTCAAAGCATACTCTAAAGCACCTTTAACATGTGTGTCATACATCCTGTCAGTGTAGATACTGTGTTACTAAATGACCAATGTGAAAAATATATAAAACGTTGAAAATGTTCTAAATGTGTGCAATTTAATACAGTTTTGTGCCTTTAACACAAAATAGTTTAATACATTAAAGATAAAACACTACGTTAAATGCATTCAAATGTGTTTTTTTAGGGTCTCACAAAGTCTTGGTCACTATATCAGCTGACAGCAGCCGTCGTCGTATAGCAGGTAAGGCCTGTTTACAATAGACTGACCTATATCTGATACTCATCTCATTCAGAATCACCCTTATGTAACATGTTCAAAGAAAGTTTGTCATACACCAAGAATCCAGTCATGAGTTTCTGTCTGTTATGCTGTGCTCAGATTAGTTCAACATTGCGTGGGTGATAATGGATTGAGACAAAATACGTTACACTGCCTTCCATTGCTGCCATGTTTCTCATTAACTTTTAATGAGTATGATGTCACAGCAGAAATATGTCTTATATCAGGTTTCAGATGTGCTTGCTTACATTTTTGAAAACATTGAACAGTTGTTGTTGGGGGAAAAAGGTGTTTGTTTGCAACCCGACAAAATCATGAATTCACATGACCAAATGTGTTTTTTCCACCTTTCGCAGATAATGTTCTCCTGTTACGATCTACCCAGCGTTTTCTCACAGGAACCTTGCAGGATGTTTTTCCTGCGGAACAAAGACTTTGTTCACACGGTAAGTGTTTGGTACTGACACCATCAGGTGTGAGTAAGGAAATGTCCTGTTCACACAGCAGGTTCCTGTGCCATCTCAAAGTAGTTTTTATTTGGGAGATAAAAAATTATAAAAGCTCATCAAAAGTTTGCTTTAAACTTTTTTTGCAGCGTTTCTTTAAATATGGACCTGTGATAACTGAACTGACATCTTTTAGAGGTTAAAAATAACATTTTTGTCAAAAAGTCAAAATGTTCAAATCGCTGAACACATATAGAAAGTTGTAGTTAAATAAACTGGTTCCCAGTTTAAGTAGTTCACTCACAAAACATTAATATTAAATAATACATTCCCATATATTGGAACCAGATGCTTCAATTTTTCAATGAATGAAAAGCTGCAATTTCTTATGTATTATTCAATGTATTTTAATATGTAAGGAATGATGTAAAGGCAGCCGGCTGTCTGTCCATTATCCCGCTTATTACACAACATTAAATATTGATTCGAATTATTTGATTCGCTCAAATTTCTAGGTTTTAAGGTAAGACACGACGCTCAAATGCCAGGAACAAACAATTTGGTTTATAATGTCATGTATGTTATTAAAGGAAATATTTATATTTTATTTTTGTGTAATATTCAACTGTGCCTGTCCAAATGATTTGCAGCATCCAGGTTACCACGTGTTTTTAGTTTTAAGCAGTTGTTATTTGGGAATATCAGAACTTGGAATGTAGCAATTTGCCAGTCAGAATGAAATATTCCAGAGCGCTGTGTAATAATATAATCTATATATTTTAAAGTTATATTAAATTATTTTATTTAATGAGAGTTAATATAAGAAATTAAATATGTTTTCTTTGCATAAAGGTTATGCTGTTTAGGAATACAGTGTGTTTTCTGGTGCTCACTGTAAAGAAACCTGTAATTTTACAGAATTTTACTGTTTCATGTATTTTTGAAATACAAACAAATAACATAAAAATTACAGGAAAAAACACAAATTTACAAGAAAAACTGGGAAAATATGTAATTGTCAATTTTACAGTTTATTTCTGGCGTCCCAGCTGCTAGAAAATTTGCGTTTTTTTACTTCTGTAAAAAAAATCTGTTAAATTACAGAACAAGACAACAAATTTGGGCTTTTTTTTTTACAGATTTTTTACAGTGTGTGTATGAACATGGCCAAATGAGTCAATGGTGATTATTGACTGTTAATTTCAGTTATATATTTTTCAATATGTTAAATGTCATGAATTAATCTCTGGTTCCTTTTCAAACATGCACAAACAGTCTGTATAACTCCACAGTCCTTGTTGGCCGGGACTGCACACAAATGCATTCTGTGTCCAAGTTAACCATTTTTGATCGTGTTAGTGGACTATCTTTTGCAATCACATTCTGTCGGGTTCTTTTTAATACTTCTCTTGATATGGACAGGATACCAGTTCCCTTGAGGCCAGTGTTCAGCACTAAAAATAATAGATGCTTATCTAGCCTGCGACTCACGCCAACCCGGGCACAACCAGGAAGAACAATCAAGACAAATGCCTGGCATGCCATTCAGCTGCGAAAAGCTGGGTTGAGTAGTCGCTAAGGTTTTTTTCATCAAGTACTTCCCCCCCCAAAACATCCCTCTCGCTCTCTCTATCTCTGTCTATCAGTCAGTTACTATTTTCTGTTTTTGAATAGCTGTCTGCCTTTATCTCTGTGCACCTATAATTTAAAACTGTTCTTCTTTTTTAATACCCACACACGCTCAATACTATCGCAAGTGTTGACTAACATCACGTCCTATCTCCACTACACAGTAACGCAATAAGCGAAAAAACTAACTAGTTTTTGAGACATGACAAGTGTTGAATGACAAAACATTTTGTCAATTGCTTGTTGTCTGTTTCTGTGGCGCCGTGCTGGGTAGCCCCACCCACTTCCCCTGCCCAAATGTCATTGGACCAAAATCTAGCTCCTCATAACACCAAATCCTAACCAGAAATGAGATAAATCTGTCTATTCTGTTAATCAGTTTTTGTTGTAACCATCCAAGAAAAGCATTAAGGCATTTTGTCGATTGTTTGCCTCCTGTCTCTGTGGTTATGGGTAGCTCTGCTTATACTATTGGTCTAAACCCTGCTCATTGTCACTGAATATGAAACAACACATGTTCTGATTTAGTCTTGAAACATGAAGGCAGACAAATTGCTTGCCACTTGAAACTTGTATCGCGTCTGGTTAGACACGGTGAACGTTTAGACCACTGTCACACAGAGACTGTCATTTTCATCAACATGACATGTGAAACTATCCTGGAAGCATTTCTGGAATAAAGGAAGCTAATGGCAAGAATATTTCCTCTCAGCTTTAACTGAATTAAGTTGTACAACCTTTCTTAAAATGTGCATAAGAACATGCCATTCCATAGTGTGTAGCCCAGCAGTCAGAATGAGACTCACAATTTGTTCCGGTCACACGGTTCTGGATATAGATGAACACAGATAAAAACAAAATATGCTTCCTCTATTTCCCCACAAAGAGTTGGCAATTCTCTCTTCGGTTAAGTGAGGTTTTATTGCTTTTGTTGCTGTCTCGGGACCTTTTAAAATAGTGTGCAAATACGGTGGACAGAACCAAAAATGAAATTGTGGTCACAATGTATGAAACTCCGTAAGAATTATTGATATGAAGATATTTAAAAATACAACTTAAAATACAGTTAAAGGGACATTGCACCCAAAAATAAAAATTCTTTCATCATTTATCCACCCTTAAGTTTTTCCAAACTTTGCTGAACACAAAGAAAGATATATGAAAAAATGTCAGAAACCAAACAGATCTTAACCCCCATTTACTGCCATAGAAGGGACAATAAATACTTTGGGAGTCAGTGGGGGATGAGATCTGTTTTGTTACTGACATTCTTCCAAATATCTTCCTTTGTGTTTAGCAGAACAAATGTATACAGGTTTGGAACAATCTAAAAGTAGAGTGAATGATGACAGAATTAAAATTCTTGTTGTGGAGTGTCACTTTAAAGGGACAGTTTACCCAAAAATTCTGTCTTCATTTACTGTCTTTCAAGTTGTTCCAAATATGTATAAATTTATTAAGAAAAAATGCTATTGCTTATAAATGTCTGTTCTGTGCCATTCTAAATGAGTTTGGGCTGAGGCTTCATAAACAGAAGGTAAAGTCTGAAAACTCCTCTGAAAATCTGGCATTCCATTTTAACTGAAGCCTTTTTTGTTTACTGCTCAGGTATGTGATTCAGGTCTTTAGAGGTGGAATTGAAAATGATCCTAACTTGAACTAAACCCAATAGACTGTATGCCCATCACATCTGTGTATATATCACTGTTATTATGATGACATTTCACTCTTTTTATTCATACCGAAAGCTGAGAGAGTACTACCAGAAATGAGGACGTAATGGAGAGGTGGAAAGAGATTGGGAAATGTCAAAAGCTGGATTTGAATTTATGATGCCCACATCAGGCTGGTTTATCACCTTTATAATCATTTAATCTTAAACTTTCATACTTTACTTTCATTCACTTTAGGTTCCATGCAAACATTAATAATTTCCTTCAGTAAATGAATACATTTTCATAAATAATGTTACAAATAAAAATGATTGAAGAAGTACACACGATCAAAGTGATATTTCACATACAAGCACACACACAGCATCCCGCAGGGATATGTGGTTGTGAGCTGGTAAATCTGTCTCGGAGTCCATTAGCGACCGATGTGATGAATTTGCTGTGAAAGTGACTCATTAGCAAACTGCTCATTTGAACTTGTTAAAGAGTTTAATTGGATTGAGTAATAAAAGCCCTTTTTCAGTCTCTTATTATGATGAATTACTACACACAGGTGACCCACAACCCCGTCTCTGACTCTCTCACGTCTGCTCTGCTTCTCTTCCTCTCTGTCTATGTTCCAGTCATACAGTGTCATTTCCACCACATCTAAAATTATCGTTCACGTTGTTGTGGAAATGACATTAAAAAAGATGAAACAATTATTTCTTTATTATTTGTGTAAAATAATCACATTTTCACACGCCAAGTAATGCATATATTTATATTTGGTTACATTTTTTAAACTCCTTATTTAGATCATCATCTCATATTTATTTGGCAGTTATTACAAATAAATTATTTAAAATAATTTGTGAAGTGAGTTTTTACACATGTTCCCTGCTCAGTCTGTAGGGGGAAATGGACTTTATGTAGGGACCCCTTGAATGTCAAAGCAGCTTCTGTCCGTTCTTCTTGCGCCCCATTTTTGGAGGACGGTGGGCACTTCCTTTAAAGGAAACTGTAGAGTGAAAAGTGCTGAGGAGGGGCACATTTCTCCTGCCATATGCGAGAGTCAGAAGGGATTTCCTTTGTGCCTGCATATAGTGAATTATGTTTTGTGAGAAAGAACATTTTTCTCATGTGTGGGCAATATGTCGAAGCAGCACAGATTGGTGACTGTGTTCTCATGCCTTCAAGTGTTTTTTTGTTCTTTGTGTGTATGTTTTAAGGTTGTCATTGGGAACCGCAGCAGTATGCGTTGAAGCTGACAGACTTGGCAGGTGGTCATTAGTTTGTGCGTGAGAACGTGCCATAGCTGGCTGAGGTGGTAGTACGGCGGGCTTAGGAGAACACTGGCACAGCTTGAGGTGTTGATGGGCAGTGGCCCTATAAAGAGTTCACCTTTCACTTTTCCTGCCCAGATGGGGTTTTATTTTTAATGCAGACTTGGGAGCAGCATGCTTGGGTTGTTAAACAACCCAATGGAACGGTCAGCGGATCATGAAGTTATGAAAGAGGATATTGCTGGAATGAAAAATGTACTTTGGTGATTTTCGGTCGTTGATTTATTAAACCTTTATCATCTCAAATGAATTTGAGTTTATTGCTATACCCCTTAACCATGGTGCAGTCTTTATAAAAGTGCAGTGATCAAAGCCATGTTTTTATTATTATTTTTCATAAAGGTAATATGTACTGGATTCAATCTAACCAAAAAAGGCCATGCCATTAGTTATCATATGTCAATACGTTATCAGTACGTTTAATCAGTTTCTCACACAAACACAAAACTTCAGTGACCATTGGAAACCAATGCGGTGCTTTAGTTTGCACAATCTTCTGTTCATCTCTTGGCAAATCTGTTGGATTCCTTTATATTTATTGGTCAAAGTTAAACACATTTATGGATTGAAACTGATACCGATCGGGTTTGCGAAGAAAATCACGAGCCAATATTTGTCCTCTCTCGTTTTGTTTATCACTGCGTCGAGGGAAGTTGGATGCGGTGGCGAAATACCTCCCTTTAGATCTGCTGCATGATGTCATTTACATTTCATCTCAAAAGGTGTGTTTGAATACAAGAATTCCAACAAAAAAAGCTTTGATTATTAGCCGACAGACTTGACCACTTGAGAACCGCCCTCCTAGGATATTCACATCATCTCAGTAATGACTCAGGAAAAGCTCTTTATCACTGAGGTCAAACTCCAAGCTATAATCTCCAGTCTCAATGCCTCGTAAAACATTTTTTGCTCCGTTTCCTTGACCCTCCCCACATCTGTCCGCCTTCAATGTCTCTGAGCGTTGCCTTAGAAGAGCCTTTCAGAACTGTGAGAAGTTTACAAGACTGCAACTCTGTCCTTCCAGGGGTGGAAATGCCGTTTACAAAGTGCAGGCCTCCTGGAATTAGCTAGATGCTATCTACCTCAGCCTTGAGTTATGAGAGCAGTCGGAATGTTGCCTTCTTGTTTGTCATACACCCGTCACAAATTTGTTTTGGGATTGTTTCAATAATTACCACAGAGACCCTCTGTGTACACTGCGATTGAATTAAGAGGCAACCGTCTGCGGTGTACGGCTGTCCCATTTCTTGAAGGGGAAAAACAAAGGGGAAAAGTAGAATTAAAAATGAAAGGAAAGTTAAAATCCAATTTACAGGGAGAGATTGCTTAACTTGGGTCGATAAATGTTTGGCATGTGGTGTTGGTCAACAGAGGAGAGCCAAAAGAGCTGTGCAATAGAAACTGCAAATATAGATGTTGTATGAAAGATGACAACAGGAGAAGAAAAGAGAAGTACACTGCAAAAAATAAATTTCTTTTGTCTTGTTTTATATCTAAATCTAACAATTCTCAAATAAAGATACATTTACAAGGAAAGTGACCTAAGATATTTAGTCTTGTTTCATGAAAGAAAAGAATCAATACAGTTCATGTTTACAAACAAGTAAAAAAGACGGAAAGAAATATGATAAATAAACTTCATTTAGAACTTGTAAGAAATTCATTTCACGAGTGCTGTCCGGGGAGAGGGCTCCGAGCTTGGTGTTTTGGCCCAAACCAGAGTATTTCTCCTGTATTTTGGGCCGAGATAGAAAGAGGGCCAACAGTGCGACGTTGGGGTGGTGGGATGCTAAAACAGTCGAGAGAATGAAGACTGCTTTGAATATATTTATAGGGGCTTCCTCTTACGCTGACATGATAGATGATGTAATTGCTGATGACGTATTGGTCCGAAAAATTATTTGCATGTGCTCCTACCAAACTTTGTTAATAAAACATAATTTTTTGCAATGTAAATAAAAAGTTAAAAAAGTCAAGTTTAACCCATTTGACGTTTTACCTTTGTGCAAAATAATAGGAAAATGTACAAATAATGCACTGGTCAATGAAGCATCGCAACTTTATTCTACGCCTTCTGAAGCCCTACCATAGCTTTGTGTGTTAAACAACCAACAGTTAAGTCATTCAGATTTATTCTGACCAGTTTTATGTACCAGATTCATTGAAAACATGTGACTAAAAATACTGATATAGAACAGAATATTGCTCTTGTTACTGTAATAGGCGTTTGGGTGTGACTGGCATGTAGCCTCTCCTGAAATCTACCAGCAAACACTCGGAGATCATGTGTGATTATTGTAATAAAAAAACAGTGTCAGATTGCATGAAGAAGTGGGCCGTTGATTGTTACGCAAATATCTCAAGACTACACACTAATCCTATAGTTTACACACCCAGCAAACCACACATTTCAAAACAAAGTAATTCAATCTGAAGGAATAAAAAATGTGGAGAATATCAGGTTAGAATCAAAAGAAACTGGGAGACAAGTGATTTTGAAGGGTTTGTTTGTATAAAATCCTTTCTAACGTTCCCACATGTTGCTATTCTGAAAATCTAATATAGTATCAAAAGCATGTATATTATGTATATGAATCATGTCAAACGCTACATTATTTCTCAGACAGCTAAAGATGTTTTCATATGTCCAAAACTATGTCAACTTTGCATTTTGTAATAATATTTCTCTCTTTTCGTCATTTAAAGCCTGTCGTGACTAGCCTGTTTATGTGTAATTTAGCATTGCACTGTCTCTGTTTGTTTGAGTGGCGTTTTCTTAACACAGGAAATTCTCCATTAGCATTGGAGGCTAATCAAGAGCGCTGAAGGAAATAGGAAACATTCAAAGCAAAACAGTGTGTCCCTCCCATTCTACCACACAAAAAAACACTTTGAATAACTATTTTTATTATATGATGTTAATTGCGAAATAAAAGTGTTTAGGAATCTAAATCTGCTCATTTTGAAACGCTACAGACATAACATTGCAGTCCCATGTGGAGAGCTTAGTGGAAGTCAAATATATATTGGAGTTGGCTTTTTTGTGTCATTTTTTTTAAATAATCATTACAAATGCATTGAGAATGTATGTTGCGCACTGCAGGACTGAATAGGACGTCTGCTTGGTCAACGGGGACAAGATGCTCTGGTCACTGAGAAGAAAGCCAAATGTAGGGATGGGGATTAGCAGAATCGAGTGAAAAGACACTTAACATGCTCCACAGGAAAAAATGTTTACTCTTGTTTTTTTACGACAGATCTAACCACTGTAGCTTGGCAAAAGACAATTTTGTATGTCAAAGTTAAGCACAGCACCTCTCCCCTTATTGCATAATAATAGAGCTTTGGGAATGATGGCCAATGCATCTATAAGCGCTGAGCAAATCCGACCTGTAATTGTTCAGAGACGTGCTAGAGTCTAAATCCACATGATTTGTGATGCTCTGTTGGTCAATTCGTCTGCACATTGCAACACAGCAAGGAAGAATGGCGTTTCCACACAAGTGAAATTTGTTTTTTATGGTTCACTCCTTAGAGAAGAGCAAAATTAACTGTATAAGGTGTGATGTCATGTTGGCTGTGATATTCATAGTACTTACATGTTTCCCCTCTAACAGCAAGAAAACACACATGGAAAAAATATGACTTTTTTTAACGCCGCAATTGTATATGTGATAAAAATCTAACTATTGTTTAGGATTATAACATCCTTTATGTAAGTGTTAACAACAGAATATTAATGTTTCTGAAAGTATAGGTCTATTATTTACTGTTCTTAATAATAATGCAAAAACCCTAACATTAAACGTTTTTTTGAGACAAAATAGCAACTAGGGGTGTCATGATATACAACTATTGTCAATAACCGTGATATAAAACTGATTATCAAATCATTAATTCCACACATATGGTAATATGTCTCCCTACACGTTTATTTGCAGTGTGATTTATTGGTCAGATAACAGACAAAACACAAAATAAACTAAATTGAAGGTGTCATATGACATAGCTAAAATGAACATTATTGTGTGTATATTTACATTTATGCATTTGGCAGACGCTTTTATCCAAAGCGTCTTACATTACATTGTACTATACATTTGTACAGTAAGCAAGTGGGGGTTAGGTGTCTTGCTCAAGGGCACCTCAGCCGTTACCCGCCAGCCCTGAGAATCGAACCAGCAACCTTCTGGTCATGAGTCCAACTCTCTAACCACTGGGCCACGACTGCCCACATGTGGTGTAATATAGTGTTTACTCAATTTACGGTTCAAAAAACATTATTTTTCACATACCGTACATTACTGTTGCTCCTCTCTGCCCTGCCTTTCTGAAACACAACGATTTTTACAAAGCTCATCATTCTGAAGAGCATGGTGTGCTCTGATTGGCCAGCTACCCAGTGCATTGTGATTGGCTGAATACCTCTAGCATGTGGTCGAAAGGTTACGCCCCTTACCATATTTGGAACATCAGCTTCTGCAGCATACAACAACAGTACAGCGAAAATAGTTACGCCTTCTTTCTTCGCATATACATTTGGCCGGTGTTACACAAAGCTTCCCACACACTGCCGTAGATTTGTGGGGGCGTGTTTGAGGTCTGGATGAGCCTCCGCTTTTAAATAGAACATATCTTTTAGTTTGAAATTTAACATTTTACGTGTCTAATATATGCATGAACAACTTGTGACAAACCAAAGATACTGGAAATTGCGTCATGTTTTTAAAAAAAAACATTCTGCTGGATATTGCGGTAATATTATTGCAAATTTTTTGGGCCACAATAACTGTGTAATGAAAACCTGATATCATGACAGCCCTAGTTCAGACAAAAATTTAAATTGAATACCATGTATATTTTTTCCATACAGTGAAATAAAAGAGTGAGTTGATTAATAGTGATTCAATGACTACGTTTACATGCACCCTCATAATGCAATTCTGATAGGATTTCGGCAAATTGCGATTACACTTTACCTCATGTAAACTCAATAATTCGATCTAAATAATGTGATTAGGCTTATAATCGAAGTAAAATAAGTGGCGTACGCAGGTTAGAAGGCATGTAAACACCTTAATCGCATTTATCAACGCGAACGTGATGACAGCGTATACCACCATTGCGGAGACATTTTCCATCATATTTCTATATCAATCACGGCACAGAATAACCATAAAATTACTCGCATGGAAATAATCACATTATTGGTGCGCATGTAAATGTAGTCATGTTATATGATCTGAATCATCCTATTTAGGGAAAAGATCAGACTGAAACTATATAATGATCTATTATTTTATTTACTTATTGGTTTATTTGATATTGATTTACTTTTTGTGTTCCACAGAAGAATAAAATCATATGGTGAATAAAGACAAGAATTTCATTTGAGAATGTTCTTTCAAACTGCTTGTATATGAGCATTTCATAATTTTTTGAACATGATTTCCTTTGTTAGGAGTTTTTGTACTTTTGGACTGTGTCTCCCGTGCTAAAACATATTTATAACATCAGTTTTTTGTGATGAAAGACTATATTATTTGACAGGGTAACTTTCTTAGCTCCCAGATATGTTACAATATAGAAAAACAGTAACACAAAAGTAAGAAAGAAAAGTCTGAAGGGAAATGAGATACATTGTGCAAAAAAGGCATCCTGTTAAATCCCACAAGTGTTTCTTCTTGTCCTTACAAGAAAGGATGAGATCATAAAGCACATGTTTAACACACTGTGCAGTTTGGAGCGATACAACCTTTGGTTCGAGAGGGAAATTGGTGTCATTACATAGAGAGTGGAACCACATGATGTTTTTGCATTTTCTTTTTAGATTCATGCTGATGAGTTGTGAAAATTTAATGTGAGAGGCAAAATTTGAATTGTATTGATGCATTCTTAAGTGTCCTCATATGGTTCCTGTCTGTATGTTAAAAAGCAAAGTAATGATAAACTTCCCCACACCTGACTCCTGCCAAGAGGAAACTCTTAGAATTGAAGCCCTTTGCATATGTCCAGTTCATAAGTAGTTGGTTGTGTGTTTTTTGTCTGCATCCAAGTCCAAACAAACCTTTATACTAAAAGTATAAAGCATTGCGAATGCAGTTTGGGAGATGTCACCTGCTCACTTTGACTTTGAACCAAAAAACGCTTTTCCACTATCAATAAGGAACGTTTAAAGTTATATTTTCACTTGAGCCTGGTTTGGCATGGCAAACAAACCGTTTTCAACCAGAAATTCTCAACATGCCAACTCTTGCTGGTAGAATGCATGTAGTCATGTCGCCGCTCAGGATTGGTCACCAGTTTAGCTGATCAAGCATGCTGGTTGTGCAAAGTTAAAGGGACAGTTCACCCAGAAATGGTATCATCATTTATTCCCCTCTTGTCATTTCAAACCTGTATGACTTTCTTCTACAGAATACAAAAAAAGATATTTTGAAGAATGTTGGTAACCCGAACAGCGGCGGTACCCATTGCATTGGTGTCCAAATAGTGAGACGAGAAGAGTTTTAGTAGGAACTCAGTCATTTATTAATTTTGTGAATGATGCTTAACTCTTTATCTCCATACATGTGTGCAGGGCCCTCAGATTCTTCTATATTCCTTGTTTGGTAAACAGTGACCATCATGTACAAAAAGGCGGCAGCCACTTTGAACAATCGGCATGGTGCAAAGTGTTGGTTTTGATTTCTTTGAGCTGCAATGTTTATGTAGCTAGGTTTCCCTACAGGCTTCTACCAGACTGATGACATAAGAGAATCTGTTTATTAGTCCTGGATTAACAAGAATGTACAACACTGATGGGACTAAACAGGACACTGGGCTATTTTGAGAATGTAGTTACATTTCATCGCTAGTGAAATTCTAAGGACAGGAAACACAAACCAAGTCTATTTTCCCCAGTTCCCTTTGGGCAATAAAGATAGCGTGTCATAACAGTGTGTAAAAACAAAGGAAATTCAGTCATCCTCATGCTGTTCCAAACCCGATCTACATTCATTTTTCATCTTCATACTCTTAATACTTTTTTTTTATTTTAAACTAAGCAGTTTTTGGAGAAACATCTGAGACTTTAATGCTTAAATGAAACACAACTAAGAACTCCATCAATCTTTTGAAAACAGTGCTATGAAACAATGAGCAATGGGTCAAAAGGGGGCATTAACCCAGAAAATGTTAAAGGTGCCATTCATTGGGTGTTTTCGAAGCTTTGATTGTGTTTGTGGTGCGCACTATAACGTGTTCATGTTTCGTTCGCGAATTCGTGAGTATTTTTCACACAATTTACTTTTCTCTATACCACTGTTTTTATGTTCATATAAACGGCCTGATGTGTTTTTTGTTCTATGAAGTCCCTCCTTTAGAAATATGTAACAAGTTCTGATTGTTAAGCTGGTCCAGTGTGTTGTGATTCGACAACACCTTAGCGCACACAGAACCATGATTCGCGTGCCTGTAGCTAAACAAGCATGTGGTTAAACAGTAAACAATAGAAGTAAACAATGTCCAATCCAATGTCTGGTTGGATTACAAAAAATATGTAGTGGTTTATAGACGTTTGTCGGATAAATTTGAATTAGCATCTAGCTAACTGGCTAGCAAAGCTAAACAACGTGATATAAATTATACAAACTGTACAAATTGTTGAACTGAAACACACCAACCTAAATAAAAAAATACACTTACTGGGTGTGGTCCATAAACAACGCCTTCTCCAGACTAAGTGGGAACTGTTCCATCTTTTAGGAATAAACTTTGTCCAAATCCGGCATTGAACTGACTTAGATTGAGGAAGCTGTCCTTCGCAAAATGTGCTGCACATAGAGCTATATGGGGATTATAATTTTCAGGAACAGAGTTATAAATAAATTTTAATCATTGTTCTCTAAGTACAGCGTCCCTGGGAAGGCCAAACAAAGGGGATTTGACACCGGGATGAAAATAACAGCATCTCGGTGACAAAAAAAACGCTTACTAACACAGCTCTTCATCTTCTCTGTGGAAGCGTAACAAGGCCGCTTTTTTTGCCATATTCCTGTGGGTGGAGTTTATTCAAAAACTCGGAATAGTGACATCATGTACCCGGGAAGGAGAGGGCTGTAGTCCAACACCAGCCGTTCTGTATTCCTTGAAAATCGAATTCTGTTAAAGACAATATCTTGGTTGGCATTGAACTTTCATTTTGCAGGTATTATTTATGCTCTAACAGCAACATTACACACTAACTAAAGTTTAAAAAATGGGATCACGGAGAACGGCACCTTTAATATTTGACCCAACCATGGCTTGAAACAACCCAGCATAAGTTACAGGAATTTATAACCCAAGAGTTGGGACTTTCCCTTTTTGACCTATTACTAGGGTCAGTTGATATCCGGGCCTTTGCCCAGAAACATCCATATATGTGTCAGAATAAACATATTTGTCTAAAACACGTTAAATGTATTTCTTTTTTTCTGTTTTTTTTAAAAAGACCTAAAATATTTCAAAATATTTATGAAATATTTTCATATTATATTTAAAATTACAATTTTGCTTTAGGCAGATAAAATGTATCATTGTAGCCTATAGCAAAAATCGTAAGAACTATGTTCAACATTCGCTTCCGTTGTATGCATAACGGCAGTGTCAACATTCAGTGAACTTTTCCTTTTGTATTCCATAAATGAAAGTAATATTTAGATAGACATGTGACATGCTAAATGACAATGAGTCACATTTTAATTTGTCTAATATGTCTAAAATTCTATAAAAAAAAAGAAATTTGCTCTTATTATGATCAACATTTTCTGTAATCTCAGGGAATCTGTAGCCTTCCTGCACTTCCTCTACACGAATGAACATGTCACCAGAGGAAACTGGAGTGATGAGAATAATGCTGTGACAGATGAAAGTGAAATACTGTGTGTGGAAACAAAAGGACAGAGGTTGTAAACAAAGATGAAAGAAGCAGTGGAAGGAAAAGAGAGCTTTTAAAATATCAACAGAAAAACTTGAGAATAATTATGCTGGAAAGATGAATCGCAGTGGAGAGCTATGATTTTAATACAGAAAATGTATTCATAGTGTCCATACCTGACTGAATGAACTTCTGCTGCACATTCATCACCGTAATGACCTGCTTGTTCGTGTGACTCTGAGCCAGTATAAGTCAATGTAAGAACACACTGTATGGGAACATGTTGCTTTTAATGAAGTCAGGTATGATGATTATAGAAAATTACTGTGGCGCCGTAGTAAGATTGTTGTTCAGTTAAACCTTATTCAATTATAAATAATAATGTTTTGATTTTATAATATTTGCATAGCCCACATGTTCAACATGTTTGACTCATACACTCAACAAAGTTAAAAACATCAATATGATCATTATTAAGGACATATATATATATATATATATATATATGAAGGTACCTTGGTACAACCATCCAATACTATTACTGTACAGGCAGGCAGTAGTCCTGCCACAATGCTACAATGAAATAAAAATTGAATAAGATTTAAATATATCAACTGTAGCTAAACTATTAATAGCTATTTATATATTTTTTCTTAGATTTTAATTCTTTTAGACTTTCAAAAACACACATGCTATATGAAATTGGACATTTAGGCACCATCAAAATTGAACAAAATTGCACATCATTGAAAATCGTTTGAATAGGGGTCTCAATGGCTCAGTGTTCTGCAAACAGTTTCCAAGATGGTAGTAAGACAAACAGAGCAAAAATAGAGATTGAATAAAAGCAAATAGGTAACACTGTATCAACATTAAAGCTAGACTTTAGTTTGTATTTAAACTGTAGTGACACAAAATGGCATCCTTTTAAGAATTTCTTCGTTCTGAGGGTGTATTCAATACAAACTTTTCAGCAGTTTTTCTTTGTTTTATGCAACCATACCATATGCATTTCATTTTAGCTGGCGTGGATCAAGATAGGTCAGGGATATTAGAGACTGACTTTTAAGTGGTAATAGGGCATAATGTTTGTAGTGACATTTTGCAGGAGTTTCATCCAGGTTGCTTTGCATTTTGGCTATTGTGACTTTGTTGATGATGATAAATGATGTGAGTGAGAAGGTTTAGAAGGTAATGCGAGGAGGAGAATATGATTTCCTTATGCGATATGACCCCGCTGGAACTGATGTTGTTTCGTGTTAGGGTGCAGCTGGCTTTGTGATTAAAGTTGTGGTCAGTGCATGTCTGCTCAGGGAGACCCGGGTTACTGACCAGGATGGGTCTGTAAAGTTCCTGCGGTGGCAAGAGGAGAAATTGTGGATTTTCTTGGAAAACAAGTAAGAGATTTTGCCAAAACATTTAATAAAAAACATATTAAGGAACAATATAGACACCATTTATCTTCAGTATTATTCAACACCTACAGTATTCTCAGCTTTAGCAGCTCACAGATGCTGTATGCTGAGATGGCTTAAGCTGGTTGAATGCTCTGGTTTCAATTCCGTTTACTGGCCACAGGTTTGATCAGGCCATAAGGAAACAAAAGTAACTAGGGCTCAACTGTCAGGACCCGGGTTTGATCTTTTTCCTGTCTCACCTTTTTCCTTTTTCACTTCTGTCCTAGCCATCTTTTCCGGGCTCACCCAGCTGACACCGCTCTGCAATCACTCCCTGTTCCTCATTCTCTCTCGTGATTTTCTCCCCTTTATATTCCTCCCGTGTTCTTCTCTCGTTTCTGTTGCATTGTTTGATTTACTTTGTTTCTGCCGTTAAGTCTTGTTTGGTTTGTTGTTTTGGTTTTGCCTTGTTCATCTCGTTTTCTTCTAGTTTTTTGCTTTAGGTTATTTTTTGTCCGCGTCAAAGTAGTCTGGAAGTTTTGGCTGCTCGCCTTGGATTTCATCCTCCCGGTTTGACCCTTGCCTGTTTTCAGACCACGGGCCTGCTCTGCCCCTCCGACTGCGGTTGCACCTGTATCGACCTCTGCCTGTTCCTGTTTTCGCCCCAGCTTGTTCCCTCGGACTCTGTTCATGCCTCGACTGACCCTCGCCTGCCCGACCGCTTCTCTGCCTCGTCCAACGGATTGTCCGAGCTCGGCTCGGTTACTTTTCATTTTTGCTTTTTGCCTTTGTTACTCATTAAAACTTTTGTGAAATTCTTATCTGCTCTTGGGTCCTTCCTTTTCTGCCTGACATCAACAAAGGCTAATAGCTGTTAAAACTATGCTGTTAAGATCATCACATCTTTTCAGAAATGTTGTTTCATGCAGCTACTGTTAGTATTGTTTATGTACTACACTACACAGTATATAATAATGTTGTAATTATAATAATTTATATAATTTAATTTAAATATAATTTAATATATATAATTTTCTTTAAATGTGCTGTGTGTATTTAGGAGGATCTATTGACAGAAATGCTAAATCATAACTATGACCTTACATAATGTAGCGTTATGTTTTTATTATCTTATAATGAGCTATTTCTATCTATCTACATTGTGGATCCCCTTACATCATGTTGTTTCTACAGTATCCCTAAATGGTCAAACTGCTCGTAAATATGTTATCTCATTCGGCAAAGAATCAAAAACGTGATGACATTGTTGTCTTTTGTCAGTCACCGTAGTGCCTCGAAAAGGAGGGGTGAGCGGTGGAGTGAGCCGTTGGTTGCAATTCGCAACCTCACCTCTAGATGCAGCTAAAATCTCCACAAATGTCATATTGGAAGTGTTTTGTTTGATTCGTGGCTTTCTATGCCAAAATCCATGTAGAAAAATTATTGAGAAAATTATTCTGGTCACTGTTATGCCCTTTCTTAACACTGTAAGGAGTACCAGATTAAGGCACTCCTAATATCTCAAAATCAGAATTGAATGCTCAGATGTAAATTAAGAAAAGTTAGATCTGTTTTGTTTTTATTTCTGCTTGTCTGTTGTAAAAAGCAGTTTAAAACTGTTTTTCTCGTGTTCACTTTTATAGGCTCTGTCCCAGTTTGGGCAAACTGGAGTTCAGCAGGTTTCGCAGGTCTCTCAGCTTGACCGCCTGAGTGACAATTTCCACAAATCTTATTTAAACAGGGTTCTGAAACCTCACCAATAAATAGCTTCTTGTTTGTGTATGTTCGTTCTGCTGTACCAAGCCTTCCTAACCCTCTAATGCATGCATTATAAAATCAATGTTCAAAAAGATTTCCTTTGCTTTTCTTAATATGGATCTCATTAATAAAATAAAAACAACAATATACAATTTAGAAAGTTTGCACACCTAAACATCATGTTTTTTGTTTCTAATGGATTAAAAATCAATAAAGTGTTCTGTCCTAAGGGCAGTAATGTGAAAATGTGCAGTCTCCACATATGCACTAAGCCAAAATAAGAAATAAAAATGACTACCAGGATATAACGTGACCAAGAAAAGACTTTTCATTGGTTTATTCAAGCCATCATTTTATTATAATACATTTTATTGCCATCTTATCCACACCATGTGATTGTAAAGTGAGAAAAGTGGATTTTATCCTGATCCAACCTAATGCAATATATTATTAAAGTAAGCTAATGTTAATTCCCTAAGAACTCAATCCTGCAAATCCATTTTGGCTACAAAGCAAAAGAGTTGTCAGCACTAACATTAGCTGACACAGCCGAGCAGTCCGACTGAAATCAACACCAGATATTTGTATTTTTACAACTTCTGTAAAACTCCATGTACTGTCTGAAGTGTCAAAATAACCCTCAGTGTTTTTCTGTCTTGTACTCTTTCATGCGCATGTTTCATATTCCACTCGGCAGACGTTACCTAGGCCACCGATCAAGGCTTGCATTAGGCAGTCGGGCTGTGATGGAGAGAGGTGCAAAATGTGTTTACTTTCCAGTCTGTCGTCAAAATGCTGATGCCATCACCGGACCTGTCTGGCTCCAGCATCAGACCTGTCAATCAGCCAGACCAACTCCACCCTTATAGACGGACACACATGCGTAGACGTATACAAACTGTTTACCTCCTTTTTGGACTCCTTGCATCCCACCCCGGTTTGTGCTTTTGAATTCATCCATGAGTCACCCTTCAGATGTGATAAACCGTTAATAATGCATGTAAGTAACATTGACAAAACGCTCCTTTATTGGGCAAATACAGAGGATTCTTTGATTGGCGAGACTTGCGGGCTTTTCCCTGTTCAGCCCTGTGGGATGTGAGGACGTGAGGTCCCTTTGGATTGTGTAATAAGCGTATGTTGGAGCGAGAGAGGTGGGGTATGTGTATCCACTTATTCACTAAAGTGGTCCATTTATGTAGTTTAGCAACGTGGAGCCAACTTCATCCAAAAATAAGGCCCAAACACACCACTGACACACATTTGCCTGTAGACAGTCAATAACAGTCATTTATGGCCTAACATGACCATTCTAAATAGATCACATAAGGGAAAGACTCAGATGACATCTAACGCTTTAGGTCACCTTAGAAAGAAAGTGGCAAAATGACGTCTGGTGGCAACAGTGATCACGTCAGCGTTCATTTGAGTCAACTCATTCATTTCATCGCTAGACCTCATCGTAAGACTCAGTGGTCAAAAGCACCCAGCAGTTTGACATCCGTATTCAGACCAAAGCGTTTTAAAGCTTTTACTGGCCAGAGTTTAGTTGAAGGAGGTTTAATAAAGCTGGACAGAGCTATTCGTAAGCATTCGCATCAATCTTAATGGCAGCTTCTTGGCTGGACCATACAGCCTCAGAAGTACGTGACCTGGATGCTGCCATTTTTGCTACGCGGGCATTTAGTTCCAGAAACGCAGCCAATCCCGTAATCCTAAATGCCATGTGATTGATAAAAGAAATAACTGCAGCAGATGGTATTATACTTATTCTTTCTGTGATTTTTATTTAACCAATCATTAAACAATATACTGTTCAGCAGAATAAGAAACCACTCCAATTTCCTGCATGTTTTGTGTATGTATCTAGCATGTATTTCTTATACATGTTTTACCCAACAGCAAGTGAAAGACTGAGCGCATGCTTTAAGTCTTTCTAAATATAAGTAAAAGAATTAGTATTGTCTTGTTTAAATGTTGATCAAATTATAATAACTATGAACCAGATCTGCAATATTTAAGAAAACATTCAATCTGACAACATTGCATGTTTTTTGTTATCTTTACCAGTTTGTTCCAATTAATTTTTTCTGCAAATAACATTTTTATTAAGAATTTGGGGGAAATTTAAGAAGACATTGCATCTTTTTTGTTATTTTCACCAGTTTGTCCCATTTCATTTTTCTGCAATATTCATAATTGTAATATAGGAGTAATTTTACCTTTACAAAAATGCATAATTTGAGCTGTATAATAATGAAACCAAAAAAGGGAAAAAGAAAAAATATAAAACAAAATATTTAAAAAACAAAAAGAAGTTTTAGTACTTCTTATATAAACTTTCATATGTACTCAACCATGCTATTTTGAAACACTATAAATAAAAGTACAAACAATAATATTTTTAGTATAGTTAATGTGTGACAATATAGCACTTTAAGTCCTTTAAAGGAACAGTTTACCCCAAAATTAAAATTCTCTTATCATTTCTTCACCCTCTTGTCATTCCAAACCCGCATGACTTTCTTTTTTCTGCTGAAGATATTTTGAAGATAAAAAACCGAACAACAGCAGTGTTCACTTCTATTGGACAGAATTAATGTAAATGGGTGCCATCGTGGTTCGGTTATCAACATTCTTTTAAAAAATCTTCTTTTGTATTCTGCAGAGTCATATTGAAATGAATTTTAATTTTTAATAACTTTGAATAAAGTCTACTTTTTTTTTACCTGGGTTTACATGAATGAATTACTAAGAATCTAGAATATCTCATGTGAAAGCGGTTTGCCTACATATTCAGTTTATTTATTTGTACATTATTTTATTTGTAGAAACTGACAAACAGCCAACTACCAACAACCACCAGTAAAACTAGTGTTAGAAACACCACCCAAACCTGAACCAATGAACTCTCTTTTGACACACGCTGCCACCTGCGTGCTACACTAAACCGTCAATACAACAGGCGGTCTTAAGAGGTTGTACCAGTCGCCAATGACTAGTTACTATAATTCTCCTCAGTTGTTATCCACTGCCCTGCTATTCAGTAATTCATGACTATGAATACAGAGTTGAAAGGTAGGTTAAGCGATGCAGTTGGGGGTATTCCCCTGTGATGGAGGCCCTGTACAAGGGCAGAGCGCTCTTATCTCTGCCTGTGTGGGAGGAGATTAGCTGGGTGTCTGACAACTTGTCAGGTCGAACTTTAACTCCGCCTGTGGTTCAGCTTTGATAATTATCCTCCAAACTGAGAACAAACCAGCACGTGTCACCCAAGACTCGCGTGGTAAGTGGTGGCTGTGTGTCATTGCAATGCGGAGTGTTTATACAGCGAATGTGTCAGTGGCATTTTTACAGTATAAAAAGCAAGCCGAGGTATTATGCAATGGGAAAATTAAGTATTGTCAATGGAATAATGACAACGTCTGTGCTAACCACAAAATACTTTTTGGTTTCTCTGGTTTTAACAGGCCCTTTGATGGCTTTTTGTAGCCGCATTGTTTGTTTTGTTAATGTGCCCTTTTATGGGCTGCACTTATACTGCTAAATGATTTCCCTAACCTTTTCCTATTGCAATCCCCATATGAATACAAACCCCATATGAAAACGTACACTCATATACATGCATACTCAGAGTTTTAGGTTTTCACACACTATAGGCTACTTAACAACAATTCAGACATAACTGCCTTAATAGTTCATTTTAGTGCATAAATATTTTTCTTATGGACTTTCAAATTCCCTATATACTGGAAAAAAATTGAAAGTCAACTTAACATTTCAAGGCAGCTTGCTCCACAGCTTTTTTGAGTTTACTCAACTTCTGGCCAAGTAGTTCAACTAATTCAAATAACTCAAATAATAAATTTATGTCACATGACTTAACTAAAAAAGAAGTTGAACCAAACTTGTTGAGTTCACTCAACTATGGACTTGGTCAACCCAACTCAAAAGTTTACGTTTTTATATTACTTTAGTATATAATTGTTCTTTTACTACATACACATTCTTATTATACACACTTAAGCCCAATATACCACTTTGGCCAAGTAACTGCTCAAGCAGTTTGTGTGTAACACAGTTTTAGTAGTGGCATAGTGCAGATTTGAGGTCACTCTTAAAATTAAAGTAGATAATTAAAAAATCAAATGATTAAATATATTGAATACAAAAATAAATACAGTATTTGTATTTTAAATACAAACAGTCTACAAAAATTGTTAGCATTAGGGGTAGTTCACCCAAAACTTAAAATTCTGTCAACATTTATTCACCCACTTGTCATTTCAAACCTGTATGACTTTATTTTTTCTGCAAAACACAAATAACATTTAAAGTAAATAGCCATTATTTGGTTACCAAAATTCTTCAAAATAGCTTTTATGTTCTGCAGTAGAAAGAAGGTTTCACAATTTCACCGAACTATTGCTTTAAAGACGTGGTAAACATTATTGCACAGCTAGGGCAATTCTGAGCTATTGACTTCCATTAAAAAATGTCATATTTCATGTATAAACAGATAGCAGGCTCATCCTGAGAGAACCGTAGGAAGTGCAGAGCAGTTTCTCTGACATTATTTGCGCTATATTTGTCCAGCGTTCTGTGGGCAGAACTGGGTTTGTTTTGCTTCACCTCAGGTCTAGTTTACTTTCCACTGTATGTTTTGTCTGGTTTGTTTTGATTGTTTGAATCACTGTGAGATCCCTTCGACAGAACCAGACATCTGTGTGTTATTCCTGCGTTTTGAAAAACTTCTTCATGTGTGGTTTTTTTACTGGAATCCAAAGCTGCATGTAAAACAATTTGGTCAAGAGAATATAAAAGTTTTCCTGCCTTTTGTTTGGTGGGGATAACGTTTTGTGCTCTGGTCTCTGGCGCCAGCTCCTGCATGCTGTAATGAGTTTTTGGAGTAGCTGATTGCTGATAACACATACCCCCACCCCGCCCTGAAAAAACGGAGAAATAGAAGAAAAAAATTAAGACAATTTTTTTGGTCTTGTAAGGACCCGAGATAACTTTTTTCTTACATTTTAACATGTGATGATTTGCACATGCACAACAACAGTTCGGCCCTGCCATTGCATAATTGTCAACACTTAGCTATTTGGGAATATTGAGTTAGAAGTGTCTTCCCACAGTTTAGGGGCTTTTAATGCACAAATGTTTTCATAGCTAACTACAATAAGTGCCAAGAATAGGAGTATGGGAACTTCAAATGGCTTGCTGTGTTTTGCTTTAAAGATTTGAACCTGCAGCCACAGGAATGCGGCTCTGCTGGTTAATGCTTCAGTAGCATCCAGGGGATGGCGAAAGATGGGAACGTTGAAAAAACAGAGTTAAAAAACCATGTCAGCTTGAAGGACAGAATGGCAATGGGTCTGTTTAGAAAAGCAGGCAAGAAAGAAGGAGAGACAAAGACTGATTGCATCTGCCCGCTTTCTCTCTACAGCGGAACACTGCTCACATTTCAAAATAGTAAATGCAGGCACAGGGCAAGAATGGACATGTATCTGTGCTCCTGCTGTTAAAAAATATTTTTTACTGTTCTTCCTTAATCCTAAAACTTTTTAGTTATACTTTTAATAGATTGTTTATATCCAAGTCATACAGGTTTTAAATGACTTGAGGGGGATTAAATAATGAATAATTATTTGTTTTTTGGGTGAACTATCCCTTTAAGCTCGAACAGACAGATATGTAGCGTTCTTGTAGCTCAGTGGTTAGAGCAATGCGCTAGCAACGCCAAGGCCATGGATTCGATCCCAAGGATTGCACATACTTAGAAACAAATGTATAGTAAAAATACAATGTAAGTCACTTTGGATAAAAACGTCTGCCAAATGCATAAATGTAAATATATATGTATTTGTAAAAAAAATCACAAAGCAGAAAATACATATTGTATACATTAAGTTTTTCAGTGTTACTGAAAACAACTGTTATTGAAGTTCTAGGAAATACCTAGATTATCAGAAAAAGCATTTTTTGAATGTTGTTTCTGATTTTGTATCATAGAAACCTCAATAGACATATTGCAACACATAATTTAACAGTTTATTGGCAGCCTCGGTGAGGATGTTGGCGGAACATCAGTGATGTCACGGCCTGAAAAAATTCCCTCCTGAATCCAGTCACTCTTAGACTTTTGACTTCATGACCGTTGACCTAACAGTTCAAATTTGTCTAATGACTTACTCATGTGTCATCATCAATACCATCATTATACTAATACACTTGAAACCAAGATCTTATTTGCTCATTCATTCCAGCTGGAGATACAGTGTCTGCTCGGACCATTTTTCAGTTTAGCCAGTGACATCACCTACCGGTGACGTACTTGAACGTGGAACTGTTCAGACACAGATCATTTGTGTATCAGCACAGATTACACAATGTTCATTAGGCAGGACACCTTCAGTAGATGGCCCGCAATGAGATTATGTGTTAGTGAGACGTTTAGCATGGAGGCTAATTGAGTCTTCTTATCGCCAAGGTGCTCGTGCTAGATTTGTCTCTGTTTGCTGACAGGTAAAGACACAACTGCCATAAATGAACGTGCATGCGTGCATTCTGCCGAAACCCCATTCGCCATCCTCTTAACATGACATTTCACCTGTGCGTACAAATCAAACGAAAGATGTCTACATTGCAAGCCAAGACCAAGCTAATGTTTCACACTAATGAGCACGTATGGCAATATGATATTTGACCCTTGTCTGGACACAACTCATCTCTCACTGAAGTTGAGCTTTAAAAGGGGACCTTGAAGGATTACTGTAAGACCTCTGTCAACAGGCATTTGAAATAAATGCATCGTAACATTCTGTTCAGATTGCTGGGACAGTTTAAATAACTTCCCAAACCAATATGAGAAAAGCACATGAGAAGACATTTGCGCTTTTAGCCTCTCGCCTAATGCCTAGTGGCGTTCGAAAGTGATGTTCATATTTAAACAATATATATACTTTTATTGTCCCACCAGGTTAGGTTAATTCATCAAAATGAGACATATGGGACAAAATGAAGAAAACACTAAACTTTAAAGGTATTTATCAGACAAAATTATTTCTCAACAAGGCAGTATATTGGGTAAAATAGGATTTATTTGAATCCACAACAAATACACAGAAATATGAGAAGTATAAAACTTTTGTGGCAATATTTTGTAGCCTCTCTCCAGGGTTTTGACTTAAAAAGCTGTTGTTAAACAATCTTAAATTCTCCCCAAAGCTTCACTCCCAGCACAACTATGCAACATGAATAGAAAGTTTTTAATGAATATTTAATGACAAATCTTTGACAGATATTCAGTTTTATTGACATTTGATAGCTTGACTTGATTTTCACGAATCAACGGCACTATATATTTTACACATTTTCTGTTGATTTATGTCTACATTATATTTCATACTTACTAAATGGCTCTTTTGAATACTCAGTTCGTGATCAGTTCCATCTGTATGGATATTCCTCAGTAAACACTGCACATTCTTAATTGATGATTCAAATAAAAACTAAAATACTACTAATACATTTTTTTTCTCCAAATGCTTACTTGTGGGGTATGCAGTCAAGTAAAAAAAGGTACAGTAAGCCAGTTGTTATGTAAGGGATAATGTACAGGCAGCCGGTTGTTATCGCTAAAATAAGCCCTGACAGTGTGATCAAGCTTTGAGTATAAGATCAGGCTGGATCAGGACCAGACGTGAAGCAGATTTTTACCGAATGCAAAAAGACCTTCTGCGAGGAACAGCTATTTTGTTTAAAAAAATGTTTAAAAGCTTTGTATCCTGTGCTAGGCTTTATTAGACCAGTTTTTACTACACTTATGCATTTTGTTATCTTATGTTGTTGCAATTGCTTCCATTGTTTACCTGTAAAGGTAAGAAACAATGGTCAAATGTCATGAACAGGCAATTTGGGTTAATCATTTGTAAAGATAATGTCATATATGTTATTAAAAGACATTTATATTTATCTTTCGTGTAATATTAAACGGTTCCTGTCAAAATAATTTGCAGCACCCGGGTTACCGTGTATTATTAGTTTTGAGCAGTTGTTATCTGGGAATAACGAAACTGCAAATGTCGCCAATCAGAATCAAGCATTCGAACGAGCCGTGTAATTACACAGATTATTAGTTTTCTGGAATACTTTATTCTGATTGGTCAGTCTTAACATTCCAGTATGTTATTCCAAGATAACAACTGCTAAGACTGTAAAAATCCGTTTAATACTTACAAATAAAATAAATATAATTATACCTGAAATATTACTACTTTGCATCAGTCCAAATGACGGAAGGAGGCGGGGGGGTGGTTTGGGATAGTCAACATCACAGGGGTGGGCCTTATTACCAATACCTGCTTAAAAACATATTGTCGCTTTCCTTTCCGAAACCACAAAATTTCCATATTTTGTGTTTTTTATTTTTTATCATAAATCATTATTATTAGTCACCCTATGTTTGTCACTGGGTTTGGCAAATATTTAATCATTTAAAAAGTACTGTGTTTTTACCCTTTCCTGGAAGTTCTGCATTTAAAAAAAGCAAATTAAGTATTTCAAATCAATATTTTGTTTCTAATTATTTACATATGTTGCAAGAAGCCGTGTAATATGCGGGCTAATGTACGTATAGCTGATTTTTAGCACAAAATAAACCCAGACCGTGTGATCAGGTGAACCAAAAAATTTTTATGTGTTTTTTTGTGATAACCGACCGACTGTACATTATCCCACTGTGAATAATCACTTGCATATCAAAAAAAGAAAACCAGATTCCCATCTCAGTATTACTATTTAATCATTATCCTCTGCTTCACAAGCCTTGTGTTAAACTGATTAGAATCAGCTAGTTCGGAAACTACTTTTTAATATTCTTCTGTAATGATGCCAGATGCTGCTGCTGAATGAGTCACATTAAGACAAGAGGAAGTTGTTCATTGAGTTAGTTATCAGACACATTAGTTTTACCCTTTCTGGCAGCCACCTATATGTCTTAAAGATATCAACTAACGTCTTGTAATTGTTAGTACTGGCCTTTGTTTTTAAGCAGAGGTTTCTCTAAATAGAGAAAAGGGAAGCATGGTTGAAATTAAGAACCTTAAGTGCTTTCTGTTTACGCTGCTGGCCACTTCCTATTCCTGTTTTGTGCTCTACGTACCTTTTTACTCTTGTTAGTGTTGTTATTGTTACATGGGACTGCAAAACCTGTTTTGACTATTTTGCTTCAGGAAGGACAGGATCAACCAGTAAGCAATGCATCCTTAATTACTTTGGTTCTTTGTAAAGGAAAAAGCCTGAGAAGATCGGAACTCTCACCAACATTTCCTCAGTTCATAAGTTCCTGATGTTTGATTTTAAAATGCGTTGTCCTATCCAGGTTTAATGTGCAGAGAGAACTGTATGTATTTGACTTACTGAACAGTGTAAATAATGTGACAGTGAGGTGGTTTGTTTGAACAAAGGAAGTGTATAATAGCCGGAGACAACTGTCTGTTTGCAATAGCAGATGACACCCCGCCCCTTCCCTGAAGGTACACAAGATTTGCTACGGTCATTTATCTTTGATCACAGAAGTCTTTGACTGAACCACCAAGTCTTTAAATGTCATAATGACTTTGGAGAAGCAGGAAATGATGTCATAGCACCCCGAGAATGTGCACAGTGGCCTTCAATACTATCTTGAGCTGTGCAACAATCCAAATGTTAGTTTCACACAATATAGTAAACTCGATTATTCACTATATTTATATTTACTATATGATAAAAAGCAGATCAATAAAAAAAGATGCTTTTTAAAACCATGTGGTATAGTTATGGCATGTTCAGTAGTAGCCAAAAGTGATCTCTGTATGCAAATGTTTTATTAAAGATGCATTTAAAATGATATATGCATTTTGCCTTAGAGTATAAACTATAATCAGCTTTGAGAAGAATTTAAAGGGACATTTCTGTCATCATTTACTCACTTTCTTGTCATTTTAAACCTGTATGACCTTCTTTCTTCTGCAGAACACAAAAGAAGATATTTTGAAGAATGTTGGTAACCAAACAATATGGGACCCTGTTGACTTGTATTGTATGGACACAAAACCAATGTACGTCAATAGTGACCAACGGTTTTCTCTTACCAAAAAAAAGAAAGAAACAAGAACATGACAAGTGGGTGAATAAATGATGACAACATTTTCATTTTTGGCCGAACTATTCCTTTAAGGAGACATGTTTATAAAGACATGGCCCAGGAGAATGACTGTATTACCACAAGAGAGGATCAATTGTAGTAAATGTTTGCTTGATTTCCTGTAAGCTTCTGTATTTTTTTTGTACAGTAGAATAAAACCCATGTTCCCTGATGTGCCTTAAACCAAAAAGGTGAGACAAAAGTTTGAGGTGAGACTGCAGTACCTGTTTGTCCAAACAATCATAGATTGGAGAATGTTTGTGAAACCTTTTGTTTGGTAACACTAGAAATGTCAAATTTACAATATCAGCACATTCGATAAAGGGATCAGAATCAATTCAGGCAGCAAACTGTATCCAGCAATCATCCATATGGTTTCTGTTAGCTACTCTTTGAACCTCCAGAGGTTCACTCTCTTTCATATATCACACACACTGAGCTCACAGACAGATCTCAGACCTGAACATCATCTTACACACTTGCAGCTCACTGGTAAGTGTGGGTGTGCACATTAATGGCTGCTCAATGTAAAAGATGAGCAGAGATGTTGGCTCTTGCGGAGGCAGCGAGCAGATGTGAGGCATAGACAAATATTTGTCCGAGAGATGTATTTTTCCACGCTGGGATTAGCATCGCAGCTAAAATGGTCAGTCGTGCCAGGGAAGCAAGTAACTAGACACTGGCAAGCATGGGGAATGATTAAAAGGGGTTGGAGCAAGAGAGAAAGTAAATGAGCGCGTATGTGAGACACGGCACGTTTCTTGCACCTTCCCAGCATTTGGATAACAGAGGGATTATCCCATAATGCCCCGCTTTTGTCAGGACCCACTTACGCTTGATGAACCAGCTCCAGCTAGAACATTTCTCAAAGGTAATGAAAGTTTCTGGGCTCATCTGAGAAAAGTCTCGCTATAATAATTAGCCAAAAGAGAAAATTTGAGAATTGTTGTCACACCACCTTCCCACAACCTGGAAAAACACTGGGCCGAACATATGTTCCGAGCGTTACATATTCATATAATCATAAGACTTAAAATTCTGCTTGCAATAACATCGGAGCCACATGTTACTCTCTCTTCGCGAATAGCTGTCATCTCTGCGCAATGAAAGATTTTGATGTGGAGGTCCAGAGACTGCATAGCGTGAAATAAGAGTCCTACCCAACCACATCTCAATCAACACTCAAGAAGCACCTGTAGAAACACTTACTTGAACTCCAGTGAGAAGATTAATGACTTCGGGTAACATCACCGCTTTAACCGAATCCTGCAGCATCATATTTAACATGGATTTCTGTCAAGAGAGGCTTTTGGCAATTATTACTTTCCTCAATGTAGTTTTATGCTTCACGAAGTACATGAATTTCCAAACATCTTTTATTCTTTAATTCTTTTAACTTAAATGAGCAATGTGGAGATTTGCAACGAATTGCAACCAACGGCTCTCTTCACGGCTCACATCTCCCTTTCGGAGCACTACGGTGGCTGACACAGGACAAAGGTGTCATCATGTTTTCGCTTTTTTGCCAAAGGAGATAACATATTTACAAAATGTTTAGGGCTACTGTAGAAACAACATGGCAAATTCTGTGTAGGGGGACCCGAGGCGTATGTTGACAGAAATAGCTCATTCTAAAGTAATAAAAACATAATGCTTCATTATGTAAGGTCTTTATACACCTCTGAACACATAGTTATGTATATTATATTGCATTTCTGTCAATAGATCCTGCAAAATATTACACACAACACCTTCAAGTGATATCATGACAGCAAAAACAAGCCAGTGACTTTAAGAAACATTGGTGACACGGTGACTGTAAAGTTTAAGACACATGGAAACACATTCAATTATCAGGTGTAAATACACCTAAAGTGTTGGCTGTAATCCAGATAATTTGTTAGTTTGTAAACCATATTATTTAATTTAGTATATTTGACTGTTAATGATATGTTGCATAGAGGGAAAGAAGTGTGGGGGAAGAATGTCCAATGCATTCCAAAAATGTTGAATCAGATTCAAACTTGTATCACCCCACGAGTCAAAAACACACGTCATCCCCGCTACACTAGAGTGTGTACAAAACACAAACAGCTACCTTTGAAGCTATATTAGTTTGAACCCTTAGACATGATCTTCATACTTAGATAATGATATTTACTCTAACCTAACCCTAAATCAAAGTTTAACCCTCAAACCTGTTGACATCAAACAGCTAGGACTTCAAATGTCATTAAAGGGATGGTTCACCAAAAAATTTTAATTTGCTGTTTATTTACTCACCCCAAGGCCATCTGTGACATAGGTGACAGTAGGGGCGCCCAAAGGGGGGGAGGCTTAGGACGATTCTAGGGGCCCATGAACTTTTGAGGGCCCCAGCCGAGGTGTGCCGCCTGTGCTCCGGTCATATCCGGAACCCGAGTCTGCGCATGGCCAGTGGGGCCCCCCGAGGGCTGACCCTTGAAACAATCAGAAATTGTGATCTTTGTTTTTGAAATTGTTATGCGCAACACCACTTCGGCAACCCCCTTAGCTGGGCCCTCCCGCTACGCTCACTATGTAGCGGCATTCTTCGACTCCGCCCCGTCTTTACTCTGTGTTTTTAGTGCGTTCTTCAATCCACGGTCTCGCAGTGCCGAGTAAACTTCAGAATAAGAGAATAAGGTGTGTGTATTTACTGATATTTGCTATGGCATCTGCATATGTGCAGTTCCTTACTATAAATGCAGTTTACATAATGTAATGTGGAGCAATACAATACAGTTTCCTAGCCACTGTAAAGTTTTCGCTCTGTTCACCCATACATTTTGACCCACTCTCGCTTCATAGGCCGTCCGATCATCTACGTTTTGTTGTATTTGATACTGAACGTCTTCAGTGTTTTCACACTCATTTATTTCGCGCTCTGGCATTTTTGTAATACAGCCGTACTATAATAACAAAGCAGCGATATGTGCAACCATTTGACGTCACTTCCCAGAATGCATTCCGATATCAACAACAATGGCGGCTTACTAGCGCCAATCTTTTTTTTACAAATTTTATAACGACTAAGCCATATTTTGTGAATTGTATATGGTATCAGTATACTTTGGGGCAACGGTAATCTAATAAGGTATACAAGTCTCAATACACGGAGATCCCTTTAACCCCTTTCCAGTTCTTAGGGTTTAGTCAATATTCTTCCAGACCTACCCAAACTAGATATCAAAATGAAATATGATCCCAAACACAAAACATTCACACAAAACTGTTACACGGCTTAGCATCCGGATCATTTTCTGCTGTCATTATATATTCATGTGAATGTAATGAAATAATGAAAATCATCCACATGATTCCAAACTCAAATGATAAAAATAGAGGGTTGGAAGTATAGGCGGATGTGTAGGTGTTTCATTCAGAAATGGAACTGACAGCAGACTGACAGACTCGAGGGGAGGAGTTATCAGAGAAGGATTGACACTCCAGAACGGAAGTACATTTTCACATTCTGATGAAAGATTACAGACATTTTTTGTGAATTGACACAAAAAAGATTTGTTCATTGATACGCTGTCCTAACCGTGGTTTCTATTTCTGCGACTTCGTGGCTGACAGCTGCTCCACCCACACAGCGATCTCATTTCATGGAGGTTCTGCACCTCATGAATTTGAATCATGAAACATGGCTGAGGAGAGACTGATAACATAAATGTGGCCCTGGACCACAAATCCAGTCTTCTTGAGAAGCACGGGAGCATTTTTAGTAATTGCCAAAAATACATTGTATGGGTCAAAATGATACATTTTTCTTTTATGACAAAAATCATTAGGATATTAAGTAAAAATCATGTTTCATGAAGATATTTTGTACATTCCTACCATAAATATATCAAAACTTTATGTTTGTGAGTAATGCGCTATGCTAGGACTTCATTTTGACAACTTTAAAGGCAATGTTTTCAATATTTAGATTTTTTTTGCACCCTCAGATTCCAGATTTTCAAATAGTTGTATTAAATAAGTAATATTGGCCTATCCTAACAAACCCTATATCAATAGAAAGCATATTTATTCGCTTTTAGATTATGTAAAAATCCCAATTTTGAAAATTTGACTCATAAAGGTACAGTTTTTAACATCTTTGCAGTACAATATCCAAAAACCACTAGGCCAGTGTTATATATTTTGGTCAGTTGAGTACTTTCAATATCTCAAATGTAAAACTACTTGTAAATCGTAAGAAAATTGCCATTTTAAACAGTGACACGGGGCCGTGCAGTCGCCTGTCAATAGCGTCATATCCGCTATACCCTTTGTTACCGCCTTTACTGACATAAAAACCGCATGACAACAATGTCGTGGACAAATGTGGAAGTAGTGTCTAGCGTCTAGCAAGCCACTTGTTTCGAGCAGTCACTTATTTATGGAACATAATTATTCTGCCGCTGTTTCTGTCGGCAAAGACAGCTGTGCTGTGTTATCACAGCATCGAATTGGACAAATACTGTACCAACTATGACTAACAATTTAGTTTTAAATTAAAAATACTTACATCAAACGCAACATTTATTCAACTTTATTACTTTACCTTATCCGTTAACATGATTTCTCATTCCCGTCTGATTGATGCATCTCTCGTCAGTTACTGCAGGGTTTTTTATAACTGTTACTAGAGCAACCAAATCTGGGAACGCCTTCTACCGACCTCGTAGCAAGAGACAGCGTCGCTGGCGGTGTGTACGCAGTATGAGTTCTAAACAAGTTATATTGAGAATATTCAGAGTTTATGGTGTTGGCTAATACGTAGTCTCAACCTCAGATGTCACGCCCACATGCATTTGGCACACTTTTCTGGAAACACTTCAGCACGTTCAACGTCGTCATCTGAATGGTTGAATTCCACAGGATATCTGGGAGACGTGCGTGTCGCGTTCTTTAACGTCCCGCTGGAAAAAACACAAAGTTGTCTAATCGAAGAAGTAAACTGTCGTGTTTACATCTCTTGCAATAAGAATTCATCACGATCGACTAAATCCTAAATTCTTAAGCGTATGCGGGGTTCACGGCTTGTTTCTGTTAACTTTTGACACGTTCGTGAATGTACACCGATCTGTTACTGTTGGGACATATCCACGCCTCTAAACATGACGCGGCACAAAACGAAACGTGACTGGTTGCTTTACCTGTCCGTCAAATTACATTTTACATTACATTTACGCATTTGGCAGACGCTTTTATCTAAAGGGACTTACATTGCATTGCATTATACTATACATTTGTTCCTGGATATGTGCAATCCCTGTGATTGAAACCATGACCTTACACTGAGCTACAGGAAAGCTCAAAGTTCCCAGACCTTCAGTATGAAGGCAGACGAGCTAATAAGTAAACACCTAAAGTATCCATTACATAATTGTCATATTCCGTTAATTCTGAAAATCTAAAACTAAGACTTTAAATGTGTCTTATTCTTATTCCCAAACAACAGTAAATCAACAAATTTGATGTAAATCGTGCTGTTATTGAACTGATGCAATACTCAGATGGCTTGATCTAACATGACTCTTCAGTACAGTTCGCTGTCCGGGGCAAATGTTCATCTGTTACTTATCTCTCTGGAGTTATCTCAGGGAGTCATTAAATCCTTCCTTAGACCTGTTCAGTGAAGTTAAGCCTGAGTTAAGCACAGCCGCCTCTGTGGGTGGAATTTTAGAGCCTGACGCTGTGTGTTTGAACTCATCACATGGTCTGTACAAATGCACAGCAGATGCTGCTTTGCAAACGCTTGTAAAAGATCTTCCCTTTCCAGTAGCTATTACTTATTCATTACAGACTGTGAAACAAATGAATTGGTGCATTTTTACAGTACAATGTGCATGTGCTCAACAGTATTTTTTATGATTGAAATGGACCTCCGGTTACCGGGGAAGGTCTGGGCGGTTTTGCGGACATGCTTTAAAGGGGAGTAGCTTATGACAAATAACAGAGTAAACATTGTTCTCACTTCCTATACAGGCTCGTAAAGCATCGGCCACATGGCAATGTGTGTGTATTATCGTTTGTCTCCTATCCTGGTATGAACACATGGCATGGTCAAACCGAGGCATGAACGTTTCCTAGGTACGTGACATTTTGTAGGAAAAAGTGAAAAGAATTTGAAGGGAAAAAAATATTTAACACATAACTTGAAGGCCAGTGTGGTGGTCATTCTTGCTTGTTTTCATCTGTCAAACTTCCATTCAAAACTGAAGCTCCAATGATCTTTTGCTGTTGGCAGCACTGCCAAGGCTTCATTCATCTGAATTAAAGTAAAGCATATAGTAAATCATACTGTCGTCTTCTTAACTATGGTTAAATTACTCTAATGCATCCAAGTAAGGAAATTCCAGCATCACCCTGAAGGGTATATTTTGCAATAATGTCCCACTTAATGCTCGCTCTTATTTTTAAGTTATATTTTAGGGGCTTTTACACCTCTTATTTGGACAGGACGGTATAGAGCTGACAGGAAAGTATAGGGCAGAAAGCAGATTCGGCAAAGAGAATCAATGTGTCCATCACGCTAACCACAGAGCTATCAACACTGAATGCTCTCTCTTTTGTAAGTTACTTTGGATAAATACATCTGCTAAATGAGTTAATAAATGATGAACCAAACTGATTTGCTAAATTGTTTTTTATATTTATTTTATTAATTTTATTATATAGGAAGAATGAGACCATTTAGAGCTAAAAGAGATATACAATAAATAATAAAAAATGATAAAACATATAACCACAATAGATGGTTTCATCGTGCACCTTGTCCGTAGTTAACTTCTGGTCTGCACTCCAAAAAACGATTTGTTGGATTTATATTAAAAAGTAGCGTCAAGTGGTTTCACGCAAATATGTTGAGTAGTTTCTACAAATAACAATTTAGTTTGTATGAACAAAAGAAATTTGTTGACAAAACATTTTTGAGTAAATCCAAACCATTCGGATTGTTCCAGTAATTTATGTTAATTAAACTCGGAATTTATTCTTCTCAATGGTAATTTTTGTTTTCATATATAAATTAAATATTGACATTGCATGTAAGTCAAAACACAATGAGCGAATCAGATGAGAGACATCTCAGTACTGGCAATAGCACATTTAATGCTTATTGAATGATGTAATACACATCATGGGTGCGCTTTAACCTCTCACAGCCTAAGCACATGTTCCAACGTTATTAACGAAAATGTCTAACATCTGTTATCCTATGTGCTTATTGGCAATTTCACAGTGGCATCCCCAAAATTTTTTTTGCTGGAACTCTTGATATACCTTTTAAATTTGAAACACCTTTCAAGTCCACTGGTTTTCATTAGTAAGACTGTAAACTGACCTCTTATGTGAAATGGCTGTGTCATATAATTCAAACCCATTCAAATGGCCCAGGGACAATAATTACAGCGAAATATGTTATTTAAAATACATTTAGTCATAAAATAATGAGACACGGATAAATAAATACTTAAAGTATTTAGTTATTTTAGTAGTGTGCTACCAAGTATTCCAAATAGGGATTGTGGAAATAGGGTGCCATTTTTGTTGACAGGTCACATGTCAGTTCTTCCCAAAGGTATCTCATCTTACTACAGGAAGACCAAAAATACTTTACTCACTGTCATGTTTATGAAATCTGTATGACTTTCTTTTTTTCTGTAGAACACCGAAGGGGATACTTCTAGCAGAATAGCCAAGCTGTTTATTTCCATACAATGAAAATGAATAGTGACCATGGCTGTCATGCGTGATTTCCAGGGATTGACAAATTACATTTCAGTCTGTTTCTCACACAAATCTGTAAAATGGGTTTAGAAAACCTGACAAATAACTCACTACTGTTATGAAGTGCATTACGTTTTTGTCTTTTGGGGACTTGACAGGTACTGGTTACAATTCACTTTCATTAAATGGAAGACAAGCTTTGCCTTCTGCTACATGTTTTTGTTTTTCCTTGAAAGAAAGTCATACAGGTTTAAAATCACATGGCGTGAGTAAATTACAGAATTGACCATTTTTAGGCAAACTGTTACTTTACATTTAGCATCCCAAACTATGCTGGACACTTCAGCACACAATTCTGAAAATATGATATGTGATAAGACAATAAATAAACCTACAATATTTTAAAACTTTTTACAGAGCAAACGTTTTAACAAGTGTTGTTAAATAATACTGTAAACTGTTTATTTAGTAAGTAGTTGATCTTCTTTACTGGCTTTATGAGTGGCTTTCTGTTACTGTAGACCAGAATGTCGGTATTATGGCTCATTTTTAAAAGTGTTTGTATTGGGTGTCTTGCTTCAGTCTGCTTCAAATCAAGTCCACATCATTTCAACGAAACTCGAGTCAGGACTCCAACTTTGTCATTCCAAAAGGCAGAATGAGCCACACTGTTGTTGATATACTTATGTGTTTTGAGTCTTTTGTCAGGTTGCATTATCATACTTCTGTGTTCTAGAGCACAGACGCCTGCAACTGATTCGGGATTCACTGTGAAAAATGAAAAGTTGACTTCACTTAAAATTTCAAGGCAGCTTGCTGCACAGCTTTTTTGATTTTACTCAATGTCACATTATGTGAGTAATGTCACTTAACTCTCAACTTAAAGTACAGTCAACAAAAAAACTCTTTGTGAGTACCACATTTAGGCTAATTTCTTCACTATACTCAAAAAAATACATTCTTCTACTTCTACTAAAAAAAGTTACTTTATTATCTTTGTTGGGAGAACAATTTGAAGTTACATTTTTTACAATGAGTTCAATAAAGATATCACAATGTATGTGTATTTTTAGTACTAAAAGTGTATCATTCCGACTTGGACCATCCAGGATCTTTCATGTGGTCACCCAGTCATCTTTAAATGGTTTACTACATTTTTCTCACAATTTTAAATAGCAACACATGGTCTGTATGGACAAAATCGCCCTCTTCCTCTATCCTTACTATGCTAATGATGTATAGATGCATGATACAACTGCCAATGATAAGATTGAAAGCTGACAATTCGTTTTCCTAGTCACTCTTGTTTTCTCATGTATAAGCAGCTTTGTAACAAGAAGCTGTTTGCGATAATGTCAGAATGAAATGACTTAACTGGTGAAATTGTTTCATAATGGCTGAACAAACAAGTCTGGAGTGTCTCGAGAACAGTTATCAGTGGTGGGAGAGATGTGACAGAATGTTTTTACTGGAGAATGACAATGGGAAAGGGAGGGTGAGGTGGGGCATGACGCCATTGTGAACAAGCAACAGAATGTTGCATGCTAACATGATTTATCTTTAAATCCCATGCGGCTAGCCATTGGCATGCTGTGGGAACCCTGCCCCGGCCGATGGGAGGCCTTTAAATCGATGGGACCCAATGTGTTCTTTTAAAATGGAGGAAAGGAGGTCCGTTTGCTCATCCTGTGCATTTTGTTTATAAATCCCGTCTTTAGATTTATCGAGTTGGGCTTTTATTGTGATGGTCTGCTGTGCCGCATTCCATTCTCATTTTGTTCTCATGCTCTGAAGAGCTTGTCGATTTTTTAGGAGTTTCTCATGAGCCAAAAAGACAACTGTACAGTATTATGCTTTAATGAATTTAATGAAAGTGAAATATTTGTGCAATAATCATTTCTTTTTTAGCCTGAGGTTCCTGCTTCATTTATTCAACGTTTATCTGCTGTCATGCATTAAGGACCTACAGTACATTATCACTTTAAGAACACATTCGCGTTTCATCGCTAGTTCTGTTCTATTACGAGTTGTTTTGAACGCCGTCATCTTTCAGTGTCTTTTCGGTCGCCACTGGTTGACACAGCCTGTACTGTCGTAATATTAAAGAAGGAAATATACAAACACTGATAGCTTCATCTCTCATTGGATTTGTTTGCTTTTTAAAAAAAACATCTATGTCTGGAATCTCTTCTACACAAAAGTTTAAACAATGTACATAAAAAGAATATCAAAAATATTTTCTTTACCATAAGTTCAGGCTTATTTTGCTGCAGCTCAGTGGATAGAACATGACGCTAGCAACGCCAAGGTCATGGGTTCGATCCCAGGGCATTGCACATAATCCAGAAACAAATGTATAATGTATAATGCAATGAAAGTCGCTTTGGATAAAAGCGTCTGCCAAAATGCATAAATGTAAATGTAAAATGTCCACAAAATAGTTTTTTATTAAAAAACTAATATGCAAAGAATTTCCTTCCTAAATTCCTAAAGTCACATGCATTTTTAAATGGATGTTACAAAGTAGGCACCCACACACATATTGCTTTTAAGAAACTTCCTAAGATCCTTCACTAGGAACAGATATATGATATACAGTATGTGAACTTAAAAACATTATAAAAATTTTCAAATTATAAAAATATAAAAAAGTGTTTAAATTGATTTGCATTAGTATTGGTATTTGTTCCACACTGTCATTGTTATGTCCCCTTTTTTAACAACCCATCTGTAATATTTACTGCTTTTTAGACAATTAGGTAATTTAGGTAAAATGTATTTATAATTCTGCTTGTGCAGTAAAATTAAATACAGTGGCCAAAATATACTTATGTTTATGTAAAATGACTTTTACAATGTAAAAAACTGTTTTATTTAACCGAATACAGTAAAAATGTCAAATTACAGAAATAGACTGCAAAAGTTACCAGTTGAGTGTAAAATAATATAAAAAACATGTCATTTACATTACAAATTATTTGAAATAAAAAGTCATTTTACAGTATTTTCCCGTGCCCCAGCTGCCAGAATATTACAGTTTTTTACAGGATTTGTTCACAGTGTATAGGTTATCATAAAAATGGAAGAGTAAGGGACTTTCTGTTGGTTAAAGTAAGAATTATAAACAAGTGTTGCGTTAGTCTATTAGACTATTACATGCAGACTAATAATATATAGATTGTTCGATGTTTCGATCAAACTGAAAGTATGTTTTGCTTGCACTCTCTCGCTGCCTCTCATTTACAGTATACTGTACACATCCAACTTTTTCTTTTGAAATTAGAAACAATTAGCACTCATTGTGTTTAGTAGCTACTTCCTCAGCCACAAACCGCAAGTGTTCCCCACAGGCTGTGTGGGAGATTATTAAAAGGTATAGCACTGCACATTACAGACTCAATTCAAAAGGATTTCCTGACCTAACGCCAGTTTTGTCCTTATGTGAGTAGACACTTTAAGAATCCAGGATAAAATCTCGACTGGAGTTATTGGGCACTTTGATAAACCCATGATAGACAGAGCACCAGTAGAGTATTCCAATGTACCGTATAAAGCCAACCCACAGAAATGAAAAATAGATCTCTTTATTATTTCCAGTCACTGACTTTGTCATAGGCTTATTCCGGTAGTAACTGGCAACTCCATAAAATCCAGCGTAATGGTTTTGATTCCCAGGAAAGATTCAAGACTGATAACGGAATACACTGTAAGTTGTTATGGATAAAACCGTCTTCCAGATGCATAAATCTTATAAAATTGACTTGCCAACATCTACAATCAAAGGAGATTTCAACAGGAAACATTTCTCTTAAAATTCTTTAAATACACTATAAAGCTGCAGTTCACAACTTTAAAACACAGAGACTCCTAAGCAAAGAAAGAGCTTTATTATCAAAAAGAATTCTGGAAATTCTCACCCCTCTTAACAAGTGCATAGGAAAATGCAACGCAGTTTAGTTTTACAACATGCTTCACACCTCCGCGGTCTCGGGCCTATACACACGGCTGTTCTCCATCATCCCACAAAAAAAGATTGCATGTGATCGCTGGGCTAGCTTAGATAGGAAAAAGTCGAGACGTGCTTGCTGTCGAGCAAAACACTGACCATAATAGAAGATCCCCGGAGAATTGAGGCTGCTGAGGAGCATCTAGCATTACATCAATCCCAGCCTGTTCTAGCACACAGGTGTGGGACCGCTCTCTCCAAATGTGTTATGGTCTTCAGTACCTGAGTAAACGCAGAACCGAATTCTCATTGAGTGCTGGGCTGAAGCACACGGAAAAGAAAGGGGGGATTTTCATGTTTACTACTAAGAACCTCCTGCCCCCTAAAGATTATTTTAGACTATAATCGAAAGATATTATCTCGGAGGGAAATGTCTTGCACTGTGGGGCTTTGACTGTCTCCTCTCACTCTGGGTTCCCAGGGGCTCCTTCTCCCCCCTTGCTAATGGATATAATCAACGGGACGATTATAAGTTCTGTCCTGGCACAGAGAGTAACAGACGGGGCATTTTTTGATATCTAAACAATGCCTCTAAATAAGCTTTTGCTGTCAGAGTGCATTCGAAGATGTTTAAATAATTACATTATCAACCACAATCCAGTATTTTTCAGAGAAGCATATTCGCTTAGCAAACAAATAATTTGGACGGCACTGGAAAACTTTTCTGGTCAAACCTACTGAGATCTGGAGAGTGTATTTAAAAAATATATGTACATATGTATTTGCTGACATACAAACCACGCACAGTGACATCATAATGGCATTTTCCTGTTTACTTCCTGTCTTACTAAATGAAAACAGAACACTGAACCTCAGTGATCTGGCAGGAAGGCTCTTGGTTGGAGCCTGGAGCCTAACCTCATACCTCATTAATCCTTTTCCAGTACAGCCTCTGATCCACATGATGAATTGCGGCAGTAATTTGGTATAGTCTCCACTTTACAAACCTCCTCATTGTGGCCGGTCATTAATAAAGTGACCCCTAAAATCGAACAAAGCAGCCAAATTATTGACACGTGTGTCTGTGTTGTCGAAGGTTTGCTTAAATAAAGATCGCGTTCTCCTTTGAACATCTTTCTAGCTACGGAGCCTGAGAGATGTCGAAACATCAGTTTAGCAGTCAGCAACTAGAATTGTGTTGTTCAAAAGTTTCTCTTTCATAGCTCTGGAGACTTATATTTCAGTGAAGTAAAAAGAACAGTTCAGATGTTTCTCATAAACGTCGTATAGAGAAATAAAAATAGGCAAATGAATAACATACTGTAGCAGAAATGATTTGGTCTCTATTTGGAATTTGATAAGGAAGGTTTGAATTCAAAAACATCAGTCTATGCACAAGTGTAAAAAAATAAATATATAAACGTGTTATGGATGTGACAAAAAGGACACAGTTTTTGGGAGACGACAAACTTTGTGGGATTTTTGTGAATTAATATGTACAAACCAAAAGCAATAATGGCAAACAAATGGAGATAGGACGCCTCTTCATAGAACATAAAATAGTTACTTTATTTTCCTTTTCATGTGTCCGTTCTTGAGGAATATGTACTGTTATGGATGTGACAATCTTGAAAATGGCACTTATGAAGAATCATGCACTAAAAATAAAACGAATGCTTTAAAAACTTAAAGAGAGAGCTCTTTGGTGAAAACTTTATGTTTTTCATGGTAAGGTTGACATTTGCATGGAATTGCGCTGATAAATTGACAAGCAAGAAGCTTCCCAATATGATCGATCTCTCTCTCTCTCTCTCTCTCTCTCTCTCTCTCTCTCTCTCTCTCTCTCTCTCTCTCTCTCTCTCTCTCTCTCTCTCTCTCTCTCTCTCTCTCTCTCTCTCTCTCTCTCTCTCTCTCTCTCTCTCTCTCTCTCTCTCTCTCTCTCTCTCTCTCTCTCTCTCTCTCTCTCTCTCTCTCTCTCTCTCTCTTCTCTCTCTCTCTCTCTCTCTCAGAGAGATCTCATTTATTTTATCTTTCCTTTTGGTGCATACAGTACAATTTATCATTTGGAAAATATGTAACAGTTTGTTTCATCTGTGGATTATTGACAATGGAAAGTAAAAAGAATAAATTCTCCAGCCATGATTATCCTGACGATTGTCCTCTGAGGATTTAAATGAGAATAGAAGTTCATGATCCTTTTGCTGGTGGTGCTGAAAAGCCAAGTAACTTCTGATAATGATGCACTCAGAAATGTGAAAACATCATAAAATGATGCAATCATCAGAAACGTCCATATTCGGTAAGACTGTCCGTGACCATAGACAAACAACAGAGAGCCGTGTGGAAAAAGTTCACATGACAGTTTTATTCTGACTTTATTCACAACATAACCATAGTGAGTTATTGGGACAGCAGAACACTGTGGAATGAAACTGAATTTTGGATATTGTACAAATAGACATCATTCTGATGTTATTATGTGTAATATGTTTATTAAAAAGGAATTAGATACTTTAAAGAAGAGTTAAACAAAGATTCTTCTTATTATTTACATTTTATTATTTCTTTTTGGTCCCCTTACAGAACATCGACACATTAGTTTATTGTTTGCACCGCTTCGTGATAGATCCGCCCTTTTAACAGCTTTTTTCCACACACAACTTCAATAAATTGGTTTTCGAAATGATTTTGTCCCTGTGGCTTTGGGATAGAAGTGAATTCCAGTGTTGGTGGGACATCACTGCAGTTATGTTCAAGTGTGTATGTATGATGAGTGAAGAAGCTTCGTGGTTGGATTGAATGTTTTATGTGTAACCAACTGACAGTGAGATCATGAGAGCCATAAAGTAATCTGTCTGCAATCTGACTTTGTCCCACCCTGTTTGTAATCTTTTCCCTAAAACAGCATTTTTTTGTGGGCTGTTTGTAAAACACATGTATGTGTTTTAAGTTCTTACTATAGATGGATTCGGCGGCAGCAACATAAACAAATGTTTTGTGGCCCAAACTATTTCCGGTAGAACTCCGTAAAAATCAATAACTGTTAAGTAGTTTTAATTTAATTGAATTAATATGCAATCAAATATCGATATCAAATAAATTGTAATATTATAACGAAACACAGACCGGAAGTTAACTTCGGGTCGGGCGGGTGCGTCCCATGAAACTGTCTTGAGGCGAATGCATTATTTCGGTGCAAGTGCCTTAAATGCACAAACTGATGCCGATGCTTTGTCAAAGAAGCTTTTCCCAATTTTCCCAATTTTTAATAATTGCACGGAAACAGAATTTCACTACTTTCAACAAGCCATTATGTGATTACTATTATGTTTTGATGTTTTTGTAAGAAAGGGGAATTGTACCTTTCAATTGGTGTGAATGAGCTAATGGTCATTTTCCATATATGTCTCCAGAGGGAAAACAGAACAAGGCAATCGCCTGTAACATTTCCACTGTTGAAGTGTGTGCGCGTTTAAACACTGCACTCATGTGGAATAGGTGTTAACTGAGTACAATTGAAGGTGAAGGTAAACACTGCATCCAAAATCTGACAAGAAACAAGTTGCTGTTTTCCGCAAACAAAAGAAAAATCCTTAATATGCGTTACATAAATAAACATACATACAAATTGACAATATATATTATTTGGAATGAATTACGTCATTTTGCAAACTTTACAGATGCTTTGATCTTATGCGACTTGCATGCATGCCAAGTGCATTTTATCAGTTTACATATTATTTGGGAATCAATCCCATAACCATGACTGTACTTTTTTAATAACATGTACTTTTGAGAATAAATATGGAAATAATGAGTTTATGAATTGTTGTAAAACGTGCTATTGGCGTATCAGCAAACCAAATATGCACTCAAAATGCATTGTAAATTCAAAACATTATGCAATTGAGCAACCTGCAATGTATTGGTTTACGTCCAAAAGTAACACATTTTACTGTTTACTTAGTAACAGTGAACACATCTAAAATTTGGACATGGGATTTGAGTAAAATGCTTGGCATAATATGACACGTTCTACAGCCAAGCAATTGCCACACGCAACTCCAGCAGCCTCTTCGATCATTCGGAAGACCTGTTGTTTGAGATCGGCTCAGTTTCCATGCATCCGCTCAGAAAAACATGCCGAATCCAGTGTCAACTGATAAGATTGATTAGATTAGAAGATTTCCTTGGCTCTCTATGGACAGTACAGTATATAAATAATATTTCTCCTATGTTGTGCAGTGTGAAATATACTTGCTTAGCTGCAGTCCAATGTGATTCAACTTGATGACAATAACCATGAGAACTTTGTGAGTTTGTTAGTTCCTCTGGGTCAAAGGTTTGGAATCAAAAACGCACAGCTGAAAAATGTGACGCTGACCATCTGAGTGAATGTCTCTATAAGCGATGGACAGAGAGAAGCATCCTTCATATCAGTGGTCATCTCCTTAGGGTCTTCTTGAGCTGGGAGAAGAAAGCCTCTGCTGATGCTTTCCATCTGGCTGCTAATGAAGTTTGTAGCACAGCCTTGTCATCATCATGGCAACACTTGTGCATATGATATTTCAAAAGCTGTTGTATGAGGTACAAGCACAATGTGGCACTATTCAGTCCTTTCAGGCATGCAGAAACCCACAACTGGAAAGTTTTTAGTTTTTAAAAAGTAAAATAGCCTGCAGGGATTACTTATTCATTTACCAGCATGGCATTTATGTACAAAATGATGTTTATGTAAAAAAGTAAATGTAGTTTCCTTATAAGTTTAATATGTGTTCTGACCGAATTATAATCGAGAAAGCAGATATTATTAGCCCTTGTGGGGTTTGTGGGACCTAAAACATTTTTTAACATTTATACTTTATTTAATCACAATAAACATGTTATTTACAATTTTTTTCTCTTAAAACTTTTTTCACCCTGATCTCACAGGAATTCGTATTTTAGTTTGTATGAATTAATACATTGTGAATTGTACAAAAACAAACAATTATTTGGAAAAAAGCAATATGGAAGGTCCTCCCCTAAACCTAACATAACTGGTGCGAAAGCAAATTGCACTGAAACATTCGAAAAAGATCAGACAAATCTATACAAATTAGTCACCTCGTAAAATAGTTACGAATTCATGTGAGATTGTGTTGGTTTTTTTAACAGAGGTGAATGACAGATATTAACCATAAACTGTATGCTGTCTGTGTTGCTTGACTGGGATAAAGTAAACATATACATTTTTATGACTATATTGATTTATAAAATGAATAATGCTGTGGGTCCACTAGACACGTGATCATTGGCTGAGTAACAACATATATAAAAGTTAAATTGCTCTGTTTTATCTGGTTGTTAAGTCACGTAAGGAATACTGTTTCCGTGTCCAAGCCTCCACTCATTTCAATAAAGGATATTATTTAAACAGTCGTTTATGAGCCCTGTTTATTCATGTCACACATTTATTTGAAACATTTATGCACTCACGGTGTACACTAGGCTCACGGAATCATTTTTGACGTGGAAACAACCCAGCATTTTGTTAGTGTCGCTATTGTTTTTGAGTTATTAATGATCTGTGACACTTAATAACATCCAGTCAATCCAACATCCATTTTTTATATGATGGATTAAAGAAATCCATTTACTTATTTTGTAAAAATATAGCAAAAATCAGGGCTGTGAATACCCGATTGTAAACCATTTAACCAATCTACTAAATGTGGAAAAATAATTAGCTACCGGTTATTTTTTAGCAGTTGGTTTACATGAAATGATAAATACTCTGTTGAAATAGAAAAACACAGGTGTTGGAAATGCATTATGCAGTGGAAACATTTCAAAAGTTGATATATTTGACTAATGACTTGGGGAGAAAGGAACAAACACTTGTGCAAAATGAGAACGTAGAGTTTTGAATTCGAGTGCAATGCTCCAGTATTCTATTTCTTATTTGTCTGTATTATTCTATTCTGGATTTGGCTGCTATTAGTTCACGGTAGACAGTAATGGGACACTGAGTATACAGTATGCTTTTTGGTAACCGCCTTTAAACCACGTATGCCGTACACAGGGTTTGGCAGCCAGGTATAATGGCCAGGTGCATTTTGGGTATGTTTACAAAAGTTAAGCATTATGTATAGAAGAGAGAGATTCAAGGCATGATGGGACGCTTGAATTTTGTTTAAAGCTAACCTTTATTTTTCAATTCTTTCAATTGCTCCACTAATTGGGTGAGGAAAGCTGGACCTGTGTCAAAGCACCATCAACTTCTGCCCAGAGCAATTTGCTCATGTGCCAACCAGACGTTGTGGCTCGAGTCAAAAAGCAACCGAGACAGTGGAAGATTCATCATTTCTAACGTTTAGACTGATGTGAATGGCCTTTTTGAAATAATAAATAGCCAAAATGAGAAGGAACAAAATGATGTTTGTTTATCATCATACTTTGGAATGGGATCTGGGTGTTGGGACTTTTGTAACAGTAAATCTCTCTGTTTAATGTGTATCATCTGGTAAAAAAAAAAATTCAATTTCATGTGAGAAATAATGCAAACTTGAACCGCATTTTACACAAAACAAAAATATTCCTGTATTTTTTACAGAACTGGCAAAGAGCCTGTTGTGGCACTAGTTTTGAGGCTGTATGAACCCTTCAATCTTTTAATAGACGTGACATTTGAGTACAAAAAGTAATCCGTCAATACCAAAATTGTCTAACTAGCGATTTCCTAAAAGTTGTGCCTAAAAAGCTAGAAAAAAGCAGATGGTATTGATACTCACTGAAGTCTTTTCTGTCCTCTCTGGGCCTAAACATCAAGATGTCAAAGATGAAAACTGATAATCCATCACTGGAGTAAATACAAGTGTGTAAGGAAAATTGAGGCGAGAATATTCCCATTTGGTTTTAGTGTGATGCGTCACAGTCTAGTTGAGTCTTTGTCAGTAACAAAATCTTCAAATGAGTCAGAATCAGAGGGACGTATTATTGGTTTACTCATAATGACTAAAGGCAAATCACATACAAAGTTGTACTGTATTTATGACGATGAAGATCCACTGGAAATTGAAAATGCATGTGCAACAATATCCATGAAACAGCTGTTAGGAGAATTTTATAACATTGGCTTGAATTGAAAACTCACTTTGGAGCAGAACTATTTTATAGCAGAGGATCTCTACTGTCTCTATACTGTAAAATTCGGAGCAGGACCTTTCTTGCTATTCATGAGGTGTACAACAGGCACTAGCAAGCCTCCTACAGCTTGAAATATAAAAATAATAATACACGTTATGTTATATACAATACTTTAACATACTTTACAGTTTCTGTGAAGCTGCTTTGTATCACTGCACATTATAAAAAGCTCTATACAAATAAAAATGAATAAACATTTAGATTTGTATGTACTGCATATCTTAGATTTTATGGAGGATTCATTTGTCAGGTCACTCATGAACTCAAGACATTTTAAGAAGGTTCAATCAGATAATTTCAAATCACTTATTATTCTTATTAAGTGAATCAGTTTCACAGAAACAACACATAACAACTTTCAAAAACGTTTAATCACTCACTTTTGTCAAATTTCCATCCCTCGTGGACATAATTGACTTAAATTGACTTATATTTATTTTGATTTTCACCCGTCTGGGCAAATCATTTGTCTTCATTTGGCAGCATAACATATGGCTGGCCCACTCAATACTTGGAACACGAATAGCGGAGAAACTATTTCCATCCGGAACATGTTCAAATTGATCACTGCCACTTTAGCCATCGTACAGAATTTCTCCGCCGCTGATAAAGATGTGTTATTCTGAAAACATTATGTGTAGACTACGTCGCTGTCTTTCTGAAAACTTGTATGTCGCTGTTTTTCGGGAAGTGGAAAAAACACTGTACTTTTCCCCTGGGCGTTTCGGCATCGAGTCACATGAAGCTGAAAGAGCAAATTTCCTCTTACAACATTTGCACGGCCTTCAGGAATGTTTCGCCGTTGTGTTCTTGGATGTGGCACTCTAGTAGCCGAGTCAGATGGGCATGACACTTGCATTGCATGTTTGGGACTCGAAAACGTACAGAATGCATTTGTCGACCAGGCGGTGAAGGTGTTGCGGTCCCGGCTGGCTACGTTCTTTATGGGTGTGGCCGCCACTCCGTCTGCTTCCCGAGCGAGTTCGACTGGCGATTATAGGGACTTCCATGGATGTTGTTCCGCTAGTTCTGGCTCTGCGGACCATCCGTGCCCTGCCACGCTCGCCCAACCCATCCCTGGTGAGCGTGTCCCATCGGGTCCAGACTCAGAAAGACGAAGATGAGCTTTCTGTCGTAGCATCAGACAGCTACCTTCTGGCATCTGATGCGGAGGAATCTTCAGAGCTCCCGCTTTAGGGCATTCGAGCACTGGAGGAAACCGACGCTGAGATGTCAGACACCCTGAAGGGAGGAGCCCAGAGAGATCGAGGACATCAGGGCCGACCAATCCAGCCATAACACCGCTTCTGGGTCGGAGCGGGAAGCTCCCTGCCTCGTCCCCAGCCATGCCTGGCCCCCTCTTTTACCTCGTGCCTTTGACACTCTCTTCCCGACGGTGTGTCACGCAGCGATAGAATGCAGGTATCAACAGAGCCGTCAGCATCCCCTGGGCTCTCCCCATGGCAACGCGACCACTCTGCCAGCCACCAAACCTCCCCCCACAGGGTACGGTGATCCAGATCAGTCCCCTAGTTCCTCTGTCGTGGTCCCTGGAAGCTTGGCTAGAGCTATCCACACCATTGCATTGGCTAGAGAGGATGATCCATTTCGGCTACGCGATCCAGTTTGCCAGACGCCCGCCCAGGTCATTTTGTTCACCTCAGTGCAAGGAGAGAGCGCTCCCGTACTTCAGGCTGAGGTTGAGGCTGATGTCTTCTGGGTTCTACATCCCGTACTTCATCGTACCATTCGCTGCGGCCCATTCTAGATCTGCGCTCCCTGAACAAGCACCTTAACAGGATGCCGTTCAGGATGTTGATGCAGAGGCGCATCCTGGCGTCCATTCAGCACAAGGATTGGTTTGTGGCAATGTACCTGAAGGACACGTACTTCCATGTTTTGATCCTTCCTTGACACAAACCATTCCTCCGGTTCACGTTCGAGGGTTGGGCATACCAGTACAAGGTCCTGCCCTTTGGTCTGGCCCTGCCTCCTCGCGTCTTCACGAAAGTCGCGGAGGTTGCCCTAGCTCAGGGAACAGGGCGTGCGTGTCCTCAACTACCTCGACAACTGGCTAATCATAGCTCACTCGTGGGAGTTGATGTGCATGCACAGCGACCTTGTGCTTTGGCACCTAGACCGATTGGGCCTCTGGGCCAACTAGGACAAGAGCAAGCTCTCCTCTGTGCGGAGCATCTCTTATCTCGGCATGGAGCTCGACTCTTGTGTCCATGTCAGCGCACTTCACCAATGAGCACGCCCAGTCGGTGCTGAGTTGTCTAAGGCTTCTCAGACGACAACTGGCGGTCCCACTGAAACACTTTCAGAGGCTCCTGGGACACATGACATCCTCCTTTTATACCCGCATGTATGGGGCGGAGACTGGCATGCGGTTGCCATTCGCCAAGTTTATTGGCCTTTTTAAATTCCTCTCAGAAGATATTGGTTCTCAAGTTCAAACCCCATCTGTCGACACAACGTGTCGTTCTCTTAATCAAGGAACAGAGGTTACAGTCGTAACTGAGATGTTTTTAGAACCCACCCACATTTGCTACCCATTTCTGAATATCTCTTGAATTGGGTTAATCTCTTCATTCAGACAGTTAATATCTTACTCATATCACCTAGTGATAACCCTCAGAGCTTTTCATTATATTATGTGAAAACATTAAATTAAAACATGGCACATACTGTTTTAAAGACACTATTCTTATTCCAATAGATTTTGGCCTGTGTCTAAAGTTAGACTGAAAACAGAAGTGTTTATAGTTTTATGGTTACGAGCGACCACACAAATATTGATTTTGACAGTTGTTTATTTTGTTATTCCTGGTTAAATTAAATGTCTCTTTTGTGGGTCAAAGAGCCTGGCAAATTTCCTTATATGACTCAAAAAACTTACTCCCTTAGACAGTGTTGATTATGACAATTTACTTTTACATAATAATTTAAACCTTCATATCATTGGTTTACTTACTTTTAAACACACAAAAAAATGATGTAAGAAACAAAACTGTATATCCAGGACTGGAAATACACAGCTTTTGTTCTTTAGAGCGTGTGACCATCTTGTTTGCAGTTGTGTAAATAAAATGCTCAATTTTCTTACTTTCCTTTCATTCCTTGTATTTTAGTTCAAACCTTTTTTTGACATGTTGGACCGAGACTGCACTGGGTAGGGTTAGGGTAAGGGGCTAGAATATACACTTTACGCCTACAGTATATGAAATGTCCCTGTAAACCACATATACCATGTCTGTGTGTTGCCATTGACATAATTGTATTTCATTGTATTTGACATTAAAGGTTATAGATATACGTCTTCAAAAATGTTGATTTGTGCAATTTTATCAAACGGAAAGACAATTTCCACAAAGCAAATATTTTCTGCTAACAAGAAATATTTAATCTACTTTATTTTTTTAATATGTTTATGATTTGTAATAAAAAGTTTAATATATTAAGATACAAAAACAATGTAAAAATGACTCACCTGTTGTTTTGTCATTTACTTATTCACTTCCCATTTACCCAGCACCTCCACACAAACCTCAAGTGAACACTTGAGAGGAAGAGGGCACATTCCACAGGAAGTTTACACATCTCTACTTCCTCTCTGCCTCTTATCCTCCCTGATCTGAGTTGATTGCCATGGTCTGGGAGGAATGATAATCGAAGAAAACGAGAAATTGAGAGTTTTACTTTGCATTATTCATTTCATTTCTTTTTTTAACTTGCAGTGTGATGCCTTTCACACTGTTATCAATCGCAATAAGAGGTTTCTTGATCTGGTTTTAAATGTGGTACCACCTTAATGTTCATGAGAAGTTAATGAAGGGAAGCTCTTTAAAAAGCTATTTAATGTTAAAACGCTTTAAATTTAATATTTATATATTTAATATTTTTTAATATTTAATATTATACGCATTTAATATTTAAACAATATTGCATTGCGAACATTGTTTTCATTCTTATTGGCAAAAGAAACCGCAAATTGTTCAGTTTTGTCATATGTTTAGCCTTTAAGCGCCAATGTGATTCAGTTGGCCCTATAGCTGCCTTTTGGGACCAAATATTTGTGTATTGCTGCATCTAAATTTAACCACAAAAAAATATATTTTTTGGATATATTGTTTCTAAAAAACTTGGGTAACTGGGTTGAAGGCTGAGGCTGTCAATATTGCGATTTGTGTGAATCTAGTGGAAATTGCATATTAATGCAAACACATTGCACTATAAATTCTACATCATAATGTCCTTCCCACACACAATTTTTTTATTTTACTTTATTTTGAAAGCCAGGTTTAGGGTCTTGTCTGTGGAAATCATTAACAACTCGGAAAGATAGCTTGCATATTTAGAGCTTTAACTGAGAAACTAGGAAGCTGCCTACTATATTTAACCCCTGACTGTGTCCAACAAGCCGATGGGATCCAGATGTGTTATGAGTGTGTATGTGTGTTATTTCTTGGACATATTCAGACTGAGCTGAGTGAGATCAGTGTTGCTACAGTATGTGGAGGAGGGCAGGAGAGAACACCTGCATTTGCATATCAACCCCACGATGATCCTGTCATACGAAATAAATGATTTAATTTTGCTGTGAAATATTGCACAGCTGGGACTACATGTGAATACAAATCTTGAAAAAATGAAGTATGGCATAATGTACAGACAGCCGGCTGTTATAGCAGGATAAACCTAGACAGTGTGATCAGGACCTGACGTGAAGTGGGTTTATTTTGCGATAACAGTCGGCTGTCTGTACGTTATCTTACCTCATAAGCATGTTATTAAATATGAAATATTGAGTGGAATCCAGTTCATTTTTTTGTTTTAAGTCAAGGCACGCAATTCAAACGAAACAAACACCTTATTTTAAATCAATCTTATTTATGCTATTAAAAAGGCATATTTATATTTCACCTGTCAAAATGACTGTACCCGGATGCATTATTAGTTTTGAGCAGTCATTATTAGGGAATGTCACGACTGGCCAAGCAGAATCAAGTACTTCAGAGCACCATGTTATAATAATATTCATTTATAATAAATTATAACTATTGTCATTTTAATAACTAATTTTGTGAAATGTAAATTTACATTACAGCGTATTTTACTCTTTGCTGACTTTATTTATGTGGCTGTTGTCAATGTCAGTTATTTGTTGTGTGGTGATGTAAAGAGTTTGTTGTGTGTTGAGGCCTATGTGTGTTCATATAAAACTATTGCCTAAGTTATTACAGCACTTTCTTCATCAGTGACACTTTCAATCCTGCATTTTACCAAACCAAATATATACAGTATGTCAACATCAATTGACAAGTGGGCTGCATGTGAACATACTGCACAAATGTTCACATGCAGTAGGCAACTCGAGGTAGAGATCCCATATATAAAACATTAAACATTAAAGCTAGGTGCCAATAACAATGATTATATACAATACAGCCTGTCAATGAGTAGGGTTTTTAATGAAAAAAATGGCATAAGGTTCTGTGTGACTTTGACAGATGGCTGGACGAGTGGGTTGGAGCATCTCCAAAACTGCAGGTCTTGTGGGGTGTTCCCAGTATGCAGTGGTTACTACCTACCAAAATTGGTGTTATGAAGGACAACCGGTAAACCGGCGTCATGGATGCCCAAGGCTTGATCTGATCACACAGAAGAGCTGCCGTTTAACTGAACGCGCCTCCCCAAAACAATTACTTGTTGAAAACCTTCCTTAATTTAGTGCATGTCAAGCTATGGGTGTGACAATAAAGTCAACATAAAATCTAAATTGACGGCAGTTGCTTTTTAATGCACTTTACTTGTCTTATTGTGAACAATTCATCGTGCCTGTTATTCCTTAAGGGAAAATGTTTATTTTTGTTATCTTTAATCAAAGTGTAATAACCTGCTCTTCCTCTAAAACAACTTTCCTTTTCCGATGACGCCAATCTGAATGTGTGGGCGAGTATACTGTGTCATACCCAAACATGTGCAGCTCAACTATTCCCCTTCAACCAGGGGCACCACGTGACTGCAAACACAGAGATGGTGAGGAGGTGTTTTCATTTGCTTCTATCCAAAACCCTGAATCCCCAGGCTTAATATCTGCATATGCCATTTGGTGATGTGTCATAAGAAGAGAATTGCCATTTTAACATGTAAATCATGCATTCTGCCGGACTCTGGCAAGAAAAAAGACAATATTTGCTTAAATACGCATGAGTTTGAATGCACACAGTCTAATTTTGAGCTACAGAAACAGAAGTAAAAATATGGATTTTTCATAAAACATAAGTACATTGCCCTTGTCTCGCGATCCCAATGCTACAAGTCCTAAGTAAACATTTTTGCTTACGATTTCTGAGAGGTGCATCTTCCTAAATCTTTCCTAATAAAAAGCATGCGTGTCTATCAGAAGCAAAGTGCTTTCGCGTCTGGCGTTTTGACTTCAAAACATGCAGAGTTGAGAAAATAATGTGTGGGACTGATGTTAAAAGGATTATTAAGAGAAATAAAGTATAGGTCCAGATTGATGTGAATTATAAGAGCTCACAAAAAAAATATTAAGAGCTTTTATAAAAATATAGATACAAGCAATACAAAAGTAATCCGCGCAGCTACTGACAACGTATTAATGTCTTATGAATTGATAATATGATAATAAAGTCTCTAAAATAATTATTAAATATCATCTGTAAACTAGCTTCTGCATCTGAAGAAGCATTTTGTCTGCCTAGCTAGCTGTAGCTGTAGTGAGCTTGCTGTGTTTGCTTGAACTGGACTAGTAGCAAAAGACTAGTCTTAGCCTCAGACGTCACGCCAATGGAACTTTGACTAAATGTCTGATACATAAGGCACACTTTTCTGGAAAAACTTCAGCACGTTCGAAGTCATCATCTGATTGGTTGAATTCAACAGGATTTTCGCGATACGTGCGTGTCGCGTTCTTTAGCTTTACATCTGGATTTAGCGGTCCGTCTGGATGGGTTACAATAAAAAGTCATCACAAATGACTAACGCTGAATTGTTTAAAGTATGAGAGGTTCACAGCATAAACTCATAAACATTGTTGTTGGTGTTAACTTTTGACACGTTCGTGAATGGTCACCGGTCTGCAACTGTGGAGACATTTCCACGCCTCTAAACAGGCACGTGCAGAGGAGGGGGGGGGCGAAGGGTACCTGCCCCTTTACCCGAAGTGCCCTTTTTGAATGACAAAGTGCCCTTTCAAAACCCCTCAACACAACCCCCCATTGCCCACAATCCCCACCCCCCCGGTCTACATGTTTGTCATTGAATAAAAGTTTTTGCGATCGCGCTAAAAATGAAGGCGACTGTTTGAACGCGACCCGAAATCTTTTAGCACCTTCCCCTCTAAAGATCTCTGCACGGCACTGCCTCTAAACATGACGTGGCACAAAACAAAACGTGATTGGTTGCTTTACCTGTCAGTTATATGGCCTCTTGGGCGGGCCTTGACCAAAGAAAGCTTCCATGAGTTCCAGACCTTCAGTCGTCAGTCTGAAGGTCTGGTTACGCGAGACTAGCAAAGGACTATTAAACTTCCTGCACTGTTCTTAAAGAGTGAATAGCTTATGATTTTTAAGGGCGTACTTTAGTTTGTGGAGTGTCCAACAACAGGTTTATGTACATACATGGTGTAAAAAACACTATTATTTTGTTATAATTAGCTGTTTTTATTACCTAACTTCTTGACTGACTCTCAAATGATTCGTTCCGCGATTCATCAGTCTAATCTCCACCTTTCTGCTAGCCTAGTTTGATTTGATTGGTTAGGTGGTCTAGTCTGCTGTGATTGGTTTAGCGAGTGTGTTCAAGTTTTCGCGGGCAGGTGGAGACTATTTCTAGTGACTTAGATACACGGCAGTTTGAGAATCGGACTAGATCACGACTCGTTTGCATGATTCAGAGTCGACTCCCATTTTTACAAGCTAATAACTTTGTTATTCATTCACCTTCGGATTTACAACTTGGCAGACTGCTTACTTTCAAACAAGGCAGCATTACACACTGCATGAAATGTCATTTTGATGATCTCGTGGTATGTACTCTTTAAGGTAAGCTGTTGTTTTGTCAAGTAGCTGTTTAGCACCTAGGCATCTAGCCAGAGTTTCACCTAGCACTTTTAGTCACATTGAAGCCTTGAGCTGTTAGTTGAGTAGGTGGGCTCAGCTGTGAAGCAATCACTGACCCATTAATTAGGGAGCCTCTATTTTACATGTATGCATTTTGGCAGATGCTTTATCCAAAGCAACTTGCATTGCATTATACATTATACATTTTGAGTATGTGCAATCCCTGGGATTGAACCCATGACTTTGGCATTTCTAGCACCATGCTCTAACCACTGAGCTACAGGAAAGCTTTAGTAGCACTGATTTCTGAAGCGGCAGCCCTCGTGTTAAGAGACCGACGAGGTAAAGACCTGCGACTTTACCTGTGTGACTCCACCGAGCAGTGACACCGGCATGACACTGCAAGTCACGTTAAGTCTTGGGGTAATCATGGATGATCAGCTGATTTTTAAGAATCACGTTGCTAAAACAACACGGTCAAGCAGGTTTGCATTGTACAACATTAGGAAGATCAAACCATTCTTAACAGAGTATGCAACACAGCTTCTCGTCTAGGCTCTTGTCACTTTTAGACTAGATTACTGTAATGCTCTTCTGGCCGGTCTCCCAGCCTGTGCTTTCAAACCTCTGCAAATGATCCAGAATGCTGCTGCTTCAATGAGCCCAATAGAGCCCATGTTACACCTCTGCTCATCTCTCTGCACTGGCTCCCAGTAGTGGCTCGTATTAAGTTCAAGGCACTGGTGCTTGCTGACAAAACAGCCACTAACACAGCACCTCCCTAACTCAACTCTCTTTTACAGTCGGTAAGTCAAGTAGGAGTCGGTAAACAATCGTTGTACCTTCACGGAGAGGCATAAGATTCATCTCAAGGACATTTTCTTTCACTGTTCCCTGCTGGTGGAACAATCTTCCTGTTTCCATCAGGACAGCTGGATAAATCTTAAAATTCAAAAAACAGCTAAAGACCCACCTCTTCCGTGAGCACTTAACTGTCTCATAAAAAATAAAAAATAAATTTTTCTGTATATTTGCTTATACCATCTTAATGTTGTATCTGAAACTTTGTATTACTGGCACTTCTCGTGAATATTGCTTTACTTAGACGAATCTACTTGTTTTCCTCAATTGTAAGTTGCTTTGGATAAAAGCGTAGTAAATGTTAATCTTGCACCTTTCTTCCCTACTTTCCAACTACTAACATGTGTTTTCAGTACATCCAGGCTGTCCACCATAGATGCACATACACACATATACAGCGGAGACCTCACCACCCTATTCTTTTCTTCTGCACCGGCCCTCCATAGTCAGCTTGTCTGGCTGTAGGGCTCTGGAACTAGAATCCCAGTCTTCGCCAGTCAGTCTAACCTCAATGTTCTGGCACTGACTAACACATGTATCTGTAAAGACAAAACTGCTACTCCATCAGCCCTATCCACCAACTTCACCCACACTCCTCGTCCTACTAGGCTTTCTGAAACTCTCTGTGACCATCGGACCAAGCTAAGGGCTGCGGAGAGGAAGTGGCACAAGTCTAGAGACCCTGTTGACTTCACCAAGTATCAATCTCTTCTTAACTCCTTTTCCACCAATATATCTGCAGCAAAATCGAGTACTTTCAAAACAAAATCAAAAATGCTTCTAACCCCTGTCAACTATTCTCAACCTTCTCCTCTTTTCTCTATCCTTCTCCACCTCCCCCCAATACCTCGCTGACTGCTGATGACATTGCCAACTTCTTCACTGATAAAGTGGAGACCATCACCAGTCAGTTCTCTGCACAACACATCCCAGATATCTTTCCCTGCTATCCCCAACTACCTTTCTTCTCTCCTCTCACTGAGACTGGTGTCTCCAAAATTCTCCTTTCCTTCGACAGGGATCGGGTCAAGGGGACAGGTGGTAGGCCTTCTACAGGTTATCTCTCAGTCACTACTGCCGCAACTCACACACATTATTAACACCTCCATCACCACTGTACCGTCCCTACCTAATTTAAACAAGCCCTGGTAACACCTCTGCTCAAGAAACCTACACTCGACCCCTCAGTGGTCAGCAACTACAAGCCAATCTCACTCCTGCCCTTCCTTTCCAATTTCCAATATGAATCCAAGCTCTGTGCTCACTGACCGCTCACCGCATCAGAGTGCATCTGTACATCAATGCGTCCATAACAGATACAATGCAAAACATTTAAAAACATCACTAATATAGAATCAGTTGTAGCGTTGTTATCGCGTTGTGCCTGATGTAGACAAAAACTCGAAATAACATGGAAAATACCGCCTACATTATGTCCTACAAGTAATATATGTGAAAAATGCCATCTGAACACATACCCTATCTGCCGCTTTTGTTCTAACTAAATAAACTTAAAAAACGAAATCACGACAGTGACGTCTTACCTGTTCGGTGGATGAAGCCATCTCTCAAAATCATTAGCATTTGCTTTAGCATGGAGCTGTCACTTTAGCTCTCCGGAGCTCGAGGTTACTTTGTTATTAATAACAGCAGCATGTCTGGTGTTTAATCAGCCTAAAAGAACCCTAAACCTCCTGATTTCACTCCATCACTGAGAGGAACCTTTTAAACACCTTTATTTTTAAGAGTGTAGCCAATTATTTCCATTAACCTATGAATATGCAGTATTAAAAAACTGTCTTATTGGAAGATTCAAAATATTAAAATATAAAGCATTTTATTAGGTTTGATAGCTACTGTCTAAAATGTTTGCATGGCTTTATTTGTTTATTTTCTGACAAACAGCTTAATTATACTACAGGATAAATGTGATGAGTCTGCGTTCTTCCTAATTTACTGGATAAAAGACTGGATCTGCAATAAAGTATCCTGTATACAATATAATATAGTAGTTGTGTGTAATATAGTCATTTACAATACTTCCATCTAGTGTTTGAGTGGAGCAACAACAACGTTTTGAAATTAGGCTTATGAATGTATTTTATTCATGACAGGCAAGTTTCAGTTTTAGAGTTATGCTGAAGGCTGAAGGCAGAGTCGATGAGGGCTGTAATGGTGAAAGATGCATCAAATGTGGACAGAATTACATCTATATGAAGAGGAGCTTGGGACACAGAGCTATTCTGAATATTACTCACCAACGGGTGGGGAGGACGAATGGGACATTCATTGATTTGTATTATCCTGTCTGAAAGCTCGTTCTGCTGTTTAGAATAAGATACTGCATTGAGAGAACACTGAGCTAAAGAGGAGACTGCGAGCCAATGGAGAAGTGAGTTATCATTATCACAAGGCAGCAAATCTCAACTAAAGCATACAGTTTACACAAACATGTTTACCTACATATAAAGATTTAAGTTATCTTGTTATTTAAAGAAGGAAACGCTTAGAAATTGATATTTTTAATGGACACACTGATTATACAATATATAATGGTATTCATTCATCACAAGGTTGGTGCTTTTATATACATATGTTTTGTTCATAGAATAAAGCAATATTGACTAAACCCCTACATACCTCATACAACTTCTAAGAGAATTTTAAGACATTAGTTCTGTTTATGATATTCTAGGGCAGAAGAAATTCTGTTAAAATGGTTTACAAAGCATGCACACGTTTGACTTTCCAAGTCAACAAAATAATTTTTTTGATTACAAAGTTAACCTAACTGTGTTTAACTGAACATTTATCCTGAGAAATATAAATGCCCCAAAAAGGGTGTATGTAAATAAGGTTATAGCCATTGACACATAATTTCAATCATTTGTTTTTTCAGTGAGATTCTTTTCAGAAGACGACAAACTTCCTTTAAAGAGGAATTTCTGAGTAAAAACCAATGGAATCATCAGCAGCTGAAATACCACCAACCTGCAACATCAACACTTAAAACACTAAATAAAATAAATAATAAAAATAATAAGCATTGTACAAAAAAATTAACATTTGTTTGAACTAATGTTGTCAAGATTTCTTTTGTATTGACTTTCATAATCTGGTCACACTGCGAACGAAGATCATGTTTAATCGTTCTGGACAGAAATAGTCATTAAATAATATTGTGATCAGAAATGTAAGTGTGCCATCTTGTTGTTAAAGACATGGCTGCGGTCTAAGCTATGTAGTAAAACTTAAAAAAAGAAAAGAAAAGAAGTGTCAGAAAATTGTAAATGATTTTGTTTACCTTTAAAACATTATTTACATTTTTGAATCGTATTTCAATATTTAGAATCAGATATGGCGGACGACGATAGCTATGATAGCTATGAACACAGACATGAAGCACTCTTAAACGACATGAGTCTTTAAATACACTTTAGTAAATAATGAATACAGTGTATTGAATGCATTATAACGAAAAATAATAATACAGGATGTGAGTTGTGAAGGAGATGAAGAGGTGGATTTGTTCTGGACATGGAGAACAGGTCAGGACGAAAGAGATGAGGCTACTGACATGGTCGCTGATGGTAACTATCACTTACGTTTAAATGTACAGTTCCTGTCAGGCAGGCTCATTTTTCTGTAGTCTGGATGTTGTCAACATTACTGCTAAGTTTAAGGTTTTACTTTATATGATGCCAGGTAGTCCTACTGTAACTTAATGGTAAAAATGTGTTAAACAGGTCCTTTTGTTGAGAATCTGAGTGAAATTTGTACTGTAAAACTCTCTTGTCTGTTTTCAATATCATATAGGATTCACCACTCAGGATCCAGTCCTTTCAGAGTCCCGTGTCCATGTGTGCTTTGGGTTGGACTCGAACGATAATGCTGTTAAGAATCCAGTCCCTATCGTCGGACTGGGAAGAAGAAATTAAGTTGGACTGGGATAAGGAAAACCAGCCAGCATCAGTCAATCTGAGGAGGAGATGGAGGACGATGAGGAGCCCAGCGTGGTCATTAAGGGTGCGTTTACTTCCCTAAACCCAACATTACACAACATACACCTATTGTTAAATAGTTTGGTGACTCATGTTTGCTGCATTTATCTTGTAATAGAAATCAACTCACACCTGTATGAGATCGGTGACATTCTGGCTGAAGAAGCCTCTGGGAGCCATCTATGAAGGGACCCGGGTGAAGGACGGCTTTAAGGTTTGATTTTTTTACTTATAGTAGCTACCTAACAAATCATTATTTCTTTTGTCATGTGCTCATCTTTTTAATACCTCACTTTGTTCTTTACAAACCTTCTGAATGTATCTTATGTCCACTTTTTAGTGCTTGATGTATTTCTTACATGTCTGCTCAGGATGAATACTGTGTGCTGAACAAACAAACGTTTTTTAAAAGGGCACTTTGGGAAAAAGGGGCAGTGGCTCTAGCCACCGGGCAACCCCCCTGTGCACGGCTCTGCTGAGATGTTTATACACCTGACACATTTTCTGCATTTGTTTTTATTTTGAAATCTGGAAGTTGTTAATATCATATTTAGACAATCCACCACTTATATTACTGTTCATTTCAGGAGGAAGATCCCGCAGACGGCCTCCGGACTTCCAACCACTCTGGGAGTGATGATGTCATTGAGGATCAAGATGACTGTAATGATGATGGAGAGGTTATAATCCAGCACACTTCAGTTAGTGTTGCGTCATACAGGGAGGGTAAAATACAGCAGAGTTCATTTGATAGTGCGTCGTACAGGGAGGTCCTGCACACGTTGTTCGGTAGACTTTTTTAGTAGGGAGTCAGACAGAGAGGTTTGAATCCTGCACACTTCAGTCAGTCAGTCTGAAGAAAATCCAAAGGATGATAAGAAGCCCAGAGTGTTCATTTAAGGTGAGTTTACTTTCATGATTTCAACATAACGCAACTTATAAAACTGATATAGTCTGAGTCCTTGATACTGATTTGTGGTACAGTTCTAAGATGAGCTAAACTTTGTTTTTAAGTCTTTTAGTCACCAGTTGGATTAAGTCCTCTGTCGATAGCACAGTTATTGAGTTTTCTATTTTCTATTGTGAAATGTGAGGAAGCTAATAAGTCATTGTTTTGTTTATTTCAGGTCAACGAATAGAACGCCAGAACAGCCGTCTGGACCACCAGAGTATCTTGTTCAAGTTCAACATCCCAAACATTTTTGCGTGACCGCCCCAGCATATAAATTCAAAAGAAAAGAAAGGGAAAAAAATAAATGCTAATAAAATATAACAAAATATATAAAGTTATAGTTAAAGTCCACACACCCTGACCCTATATGTTTTTATATGATCACGTGTTAATGTTGTAAAACATTTAAAAACACTTGATAATTCAGATACACTGAAAGTTTGGACTTAAAAAAAAATATTGTACTTTTTTACTTTACATTTTTTTATCAAAAATTGACATTGACAAAAAGTAAAAACATTATTTCAGTTTGAAATGACCTAATGTTTACTATTAAACCACAGTATAGTTTTTACATAAAAAAAACAATTTTAACTTCTCAATTAACACCTTTTACGTCTTCAATCATGTATTTCGTTTGTTTTAATTTTGTCGGTTAAATGTCATGTCACTTGCTGCCACATTACTGACCATTTGTTACGGATAGGATAGTGTTTGTTTCTGACTATTGCATTAAAGGTACAATTCATAAGTAAGGGATAATGTACAAGCAGCCAGTTGTTATCGCAGAAATAAGCCCCGACAGTGTGATCTTAATAACATCCGGCTGCTTGTGCATTATGCCGCTTATTACACGTCTACTTGCCACATGAGAAAAAAACTGGACATGAAATGTGATATTTGAAATATTTTGTCAGCTCCTTTTTACCAAATGCAGACCTTCTGTGAGGAAAAGCTGTTTACTTTCGGTTTTAAGGTAAGAAACATGTTTAAATGTCACAAACAGGCAATTTGGTTTAAGCATTTGTAAATATAGTCATGCATGTTATTAAATGAGATTTTTGTGTAATATTAAACTGTACCTGTCAAAATGATTTGCAGCATCCGGGTGTTATTAGTTTTATTATCTGGGAATAACGAAATGCAAATGTCACGACTGGCCAATCAGAATCAAGCATTCCAACGAACCCTGTAATAATGATGTTTATCATTTATTGAAGTAAAAATGTTCACATGCGGCAATAGCCTACTGAACAGGAACATAAATGCTGCATGAAGACTCCTGAAGTGCGTGCAGGTATAAAATATTATACTGTTACTCTGCATATTTTAGTAATAAAACTTGTAGAAGTCAAATTTGAATACAACTGTCCCCTAAGAGGTTGTCAGGTGCATTAACCAGGCACCCAGCCCTCCAACTTGTATGATTCATCACCGTTTGCAACCTGTATGTTTAAATGTTTATCAAGTACAGAATGCAAATAACTATGATCCCTTAAGACTCAAAGGATTGCAAGTAAACTTGAAATATTCAGACGTTATTGTAAAGTAACATCATTTTTAATAAATAATACAAAGACAAATGTTATAAGTTTAATGTAACAAAAGTATAGTAATAAACACAACATTTGTTGTAATCCCATCATGTGTTATGCTTTGTATTTGTCACAAATTCCCAGATGCAGCTATGTTGGATTCAGGCACTTTCATTTTCTGCAGCTCTTCCATGTAGGGAATGGGGTCAGGAAAAACTTCTTCAAAAAGCAGCGTCATTAGTTTGAAGATGTAGCCTAGAAAACACAACTGAACTAGTGTCACCAAAACATAGTTTTCTCAGTACACAAATATGATTGTATTCATAAGAAACAAATAAAGCATAAATGTGTGTACTATGTATGTATATATATATATATATATATATATCCACAAAACGTACAATATGTTTCATTTGATGACTGTGGTTTTGTTGTGTATAACCCTTTTTTAGCATTGGGGAAAAGAGGTCTTGGTTTTCCTGATGATGTTGTAGCCTGTGGACGGTTGGAATTCTTATTGAAATGCATGGCTGCCAAATACAACCTAGAACAACAGAAAATATATAGTTATTTCAAATATGCATTTTAAAAATGATCCCCCCCCAAAAAGCAATAAAGAGGTCATTAGACTGAAACATTATGAAAGGTGGTTATAGTTATAGTTTTTCTTGTATTGTCATAATTACAGCGTTGCATTTAAATGTAAATACAGTGTTTAATATATTTTACTGTTTACCTGCACAGCATTCCCAGAAAAGGAAAAACCACACTCTTGGGAGCAAAGCGCAAAATAACACTGTGAAAATATTCCAGTAAAGAGGTTTGGTGGTGAGGGCTGAGCTTCTCCACATGTTTAAAGACTCTCTTGTTTGTTAGCAGCTTTTCAACTTTGTAAAGGGCTTTTGTACCTAGAATATTACAATAAAAGTATAAGTTAACATTAAAGATATGGGAGGCAGCTGTAGGAAGGTTAAGGCTATGTCACCACCACCTTATTCAAGAAGGACAAATGTCTAAAATATAAGGTGCCTACCTGGTTTGAACCATTTGCTCCTGTTCTTTGACATACGGATTGGATGTACACATTTTGGGTATGCCTGGTCATCATGGATGTGAACATCTTGAATGTGATTGAGGAGGGACTTCCACTTTGCTGCCCTCTCTGGTCCTGATGTTGAAGATGATGCTGTCCAGTAGAGATGATTCCTGATGCTTTGATGCCACTTTTTCACCAACTGACAGTCCTTGTCTTTGGAGATTCGCTCCAACTTGTTTGACAACCCTAATCATTTGTGAAAATAAACAGTTGGACAAAACAATTTAAGCAGGTGATAATTTGAGATGTGCTGCCTGCATGTTAACAACACAACAATTCAAATTTACCTTTCTCCAAATGCCAGACATCGTAGTACTGTGTGATGTTTTGTTCCTTCAAGAACTTTTGAACCTGGGGATGGCGGTCTGTCACGATGCAGTCAAGTCTCACATCATGTGAGTCCAACCATTCCAGGCTTCTTTTTAATCCCTCCTTCTCCATATGGTAGCTGCCACCAACCTCATTACTCTGTGTGAAAATATAATATTTGGGCATTTAAACGTATTTAATTTAGTTATTTCGAAACATTCGATAGAAGTATAATTATTGTTTATGGCTGGATATAGCAAAATTAAGTTAATATATAAAACACAATACTTTTCCTTGAATATAATTTCCAATGCATTTACATTGCAGGATCTTGTGAATAAAGGTAATGGGTGTGTTTTCACTCACCTGCACAAGCTGGATATCTATAATGAGGTTGCTTCGAAGATCCATCATAGTATAACTTCCATACTTTGCAGAATGGCCTAAAATGTCAAAAACGTAAACATTTCATACTTTTCCAATACTATTATATTATTTCTTGATAAAGCATTATCTAGTATTAATCGCTACCTGGTGACTCAGCTCGCATATCACCACCTACATGCATATCTCCCGCCTTGCTCAGCTCCTTGACCAAATCATTCTGCTCCTTTCTCCAACTGTATATTATTAGTGGCTCCAGGTACATACTGGCATGCCTTCTGAAGGTCCTGTAATTGAACATCTTAATATGCATTGCCTTGAATACCTTTAAAAAAACATAAGAATCAATCCTTTTGGAGGCAATTCTAATCAAGCAAAATATATTTTACATACCTTTTGTATCTGGAAAAATGAAACGCCAGAGAAGTATATGGAAGCTGACAACTGAAGGTTTCCAGTTGGGGTACTGCCGACACTGGGTTGGCTCCTCCATTGTCTGAAGTACTGACAGTGTGGACAAAGTTGATCAAAGGCCACAAAAGTCCCGTTGCTACGAGGCCGAACATCACAGGCTCTTGTACAGACTGGGCAGGTATCAAACAGTTCTAGGAGACAGCTTTCAAACACAATGTATTTTGTGTCTTCATGAGCAGACTTCGTTGTGTGCATGCTATTACAAAAAAAAACATTATGATATAACATGACATTACTACATATATTTATATCAAACTAAAAACTGTAAAGAATACTTAGTAGTGACAGACAGGGCAGGGTCATATGTGGTGTCCTGAGGATCACAGATTTCAAAAGAAGAGCTTTCCTTCCCCTCTTCAAATTCAAGGCGAGGACGTTTGGGAGGCCTTTTATCCTTCAAAGGTGTTGAGGCCAAAAGTTGTGAAGTAGTGGGGTGTGTGGTGGAATCAACACCTACAGTTGTTGTTGCTTGATCTGTCTGGGTTCCTAAAAAAATATATATATATATATATATATATATATTATATAAAGTATAAAGCTTTTATAGAAAGTGTTAGGATTACTACTATTATGCAAATATTGACAATACTTTTTGAAGCTCCAGAAACAGCATCCATCGATCAAAGAACTGCTTGATAACGGAAGCTAGACATCAACGTTAATAGCGCTGTCAATGTGGATATTATACAAATGTATCGATTCGCTTTAGAAGACCTTTGTTTAGACCACGGAGCCGTGTCGAACAGTTCTTTGATCCGTGGATGCACTTTCTGAACCTTCAAAAAGTCAACACCCATTCACACACATTCTACCGCATAGAAATAAAATGATACGTGGGATTATAGCTTCGACTGCATTATGCTTCAAGAAGAAAACCATATTCAGTTAGGATGCCTTGAGGGTGAGTAAAACATGGGGCGATTTTGCCTGTGAAATATCCCTTTAAGTCATCTTTTAAACACTACACTGTCATTACAATGAAGTCATGTAAAATGTGCGTCAGGAATATGGGAGGCTTTATAGACTTTTCAACCATATACACCTTATACATGGTGAAAAACAGCGTTTATATTCATCCTAGGAATACAACTGTTTGGTGGATATATACAAACCTTTGCTTCGGTAAGATCTCAGTGTAGAATATGAAAGCTGTGTAAACACAGATCTCCGAAGAGTGTCAGTTTGACAGCCTACATCCGCCCGAGACGGACTCTAAAAACATACAAAGTGAACGATTATTACCATTAGTTATTACAACTTTAACGCTCAATACCGGTTGAAAGGAGTGTTTAAATGAAACACGTGCTACTTACAGTTTGCGGGATTCCGGATGGGTTCAAACCCGTTGGTACCGCATGGTTTTTAAGCACAAGTTTTTTGGCAAAACCAGCATCATATTGTGCCTTGTTCTCGAAACAATCGGCGCTAAAATGAACGGAACAAACACGCAATTCCGGATCAACGTGGCTAGGACATTCCTTGTAAATAAACTGTAGCCATTTTTTTCTCGTGTCGGGATCCTTCGAAAGCCTGTGTAAAGACGTTCGTTTCCCACAGCCAGGAACAGCACAGCGTTTGGATGACATCTTACTGCTTTCACAATCTGCCCTTTCTGATCCGCTATTCCACTTGTTCCTCTGAGATTTCCTCTGCCCTTTGCGAGATGGTCCTCACTGCAGAACGTGAGGTCCAGGGGGCGGGGTTGGATCCAGATCCAACTCTTCCCACTTTATATAGTTAGCCGCAATTTGGAAAGTAAGTTGCAACCTGTAGTCGCTAACATTTGCTCTTACAATAAGTCTAGTCTACTTCACATAAGTAAGTTTACATTTGATTAATAATGTTAGGTAGGAACATGGATTCTCCTACCATTGTTATGCTGATGACACTCAACTTCACCTCTCATTTCATCCAGACGATTCCACGCTAGCCACACGAGTCTCCGACTGCCTGGCTGACATCTCTTCTTGGATGAAAGATCATCACCTGCAACTCAACCTGGCCAAGACTGAGCTTCTCGTCATTCCTGCCACCCCGTCAGAACAGCCCCAGCTTACCATCCAACTTGGTCCATCTAAGATAACCCCATCGACTTCAGTCAGGAATCTTGGGGTAATCATGGATGATCAGCTGACTTTTAAGGATCACGTTACTAAAACAACTCGGTCATGCAGGTTTGCATTGTACAACATTAGAAAGATCAGACCGTTCTTAACAGAACATGCAACACAGCTTCTTGTCCAGGCACTTGTCATTTCTAGACTGGATTATTGTAATGCTCTTCTGGCCGGTCTCCCAGCCTGTGCCTTCAAACCTCTGCAAATGATCCAGAATGCTGCTGCACGCCTGGTCTTCAATGAGCCCAAGAGAGCACATGTCACACCTCTGCTCATCTCTCTACACTGGCTCCCAGTAGCGGCACGCATTAAGTTCAAGGCACTGGTGCTTGCTTACAGAACAGCCACTAACACAGCACCCATCTACCTCAACTCTCTCTTACAGACCTACATCCCCTCCAGAAGTCTGCGGTCTGAAAACGAGCGGCGCCTCATTGTTCCTTCACAGAGAGGCATGAGATCCATCTCAAGGACATTTTCTTTCTCCGTTCCCGGCTGGTGGAATGATCTTCCTGTTTCCATCAGGACTGCTGGATCAATTTCACAATTCAAAAAACAGCTGAAGACCCACCTCTTCCATGAGCACTTAACTGTCTCATTAAAAAAAATTAAAAAAAAACTTTTTTCATTTTACCCCTATTTTTCCTTTTCTAATGTTCTCTATATACTTGCTTATACTATCTTGACGTTGTATTTGAAACCTTGTATTACTAGCACCTCTCGTGAATATTGCTTACTTAGACGAATCGCTTGCTGTTTTCCTCAATTGTAAGTCGCTTTGGATAAAAGCGTCTGCCAAATGAATAAATGTAAATGTAAATGTAAATAATGTAGTCGAGATATTCATAATTTTTTATGCCTGTAAAATAATGATCACAGTAATGTTAACCCTAACCCAAACCTTTACCCTAGACCTAAATCTAATAAAATGTGTTACTAAAAATATGTTAATGAATAAAGTTTGTCTTTAGCAAGTTTGTTTTTCCGTCAACAAATTATTTAGTTACAATTCAATGCGGAAATGGTAGAGCAACGTCACAGAATCCGCCGACCAATCAAATTGCAGTGGGAGGAGACTGGCTCCATTGTCAACCAATCCAAATGCAGTGGGAGGAGACTGGATCTGGATCCAATCCCGCCCCCTGGACCTCGCGTTCTGCAGTGAGGAGCTACTGCCCTTTAGGGTTGGCTCGATACCAAAATTTTGGCCTCGGTACGGTACCAGAATCTAATACCGGTAATATCGGTACCAAATCGATACTATAGGTGATCAATAAACAGCCCCAAAATATAGATTAATTGAACATACCCACGTAGGAGGGGACGTTCTCGTGACGTTGCGCAACGTTCCCTAAAAGTCCTCTAAAGGTAACGAATGTCCCTAACCTTTACAGAACATTAGGGACGTTCTTAAAACGTCCTCTTTTGGTTATGAAAGTGTTGGAGTTTAATGTTCCTTATCTAACTTTAGGGGAACATTTTATTTTGGTTAATTTATGGTCACATAAGAACGTTACAAAAAGGACATTTGGGACGTTAACAGAACGTTCTCACATGGTCCTCTTTCAGTCATTTAATAACGTTCCCGATATGACTTTAGGAGGACGTTCTACATTGGTTATTCTATGGTCACATAACAACGTTACAAAAAGGACATTTGGGACGTTAACAGAACGTTCTCACATGGTCCTCTTTCAGTCATTTAATAACGTTCCCAATATGACTTTCGGCAGGGCCGTGCACACACATAGACAAAAACGGGGCTTGAGCCCCTGCCCTTTTCTTCCCGAAGTGCCCTTTTTGGCCACAGTGCCAGCAAAATGTTTTCGCGAGTGATGTCAAAACTGAAGAATACTGAAAAATAAGTTCTAATCAAATAGTAAATCATTACTATCTGTCATGCCCCATATTTGTGGACCATTGGATACCTAGCATTTTAAACCAATCACAAAAGTCCTGGGCGGCATACGCCCCGATAGCGGGAGCAGATGGGAGGGACATCATCACCTTTCCCAGCATCCGTTTATCCAGACTGAGGACATTTGGCTGCCTTTTTTTTTCCAGCAAGCAGCAACAACCTCTACAGTGAGTAACGTTATTTCTGCTAATTTGATAATGCCTATGCCTTGATCATCGTTATCAATCAATCTCGACAAAGTTGCTGACCAAAGCACAATTTCCCATGCTTATTTATTATGTTGGATTTGTGAGGAAACCTACTCACATTCAGAAAGAGATCAAAAAATAATAAAGATAGATTAATATGGCTCATGGGTTTTGTTTGTTTAAATGCAAATGGTTTGTTTTCTCATTAAATAGCCTATATTTTTATATATTCACAGAAAACAATATTCAGGGGATTTACCTGTATTTTTGTGTGTGAAAATTATTACAAAGTCTTTATGCCAGCTGGCAACTTTATTAAAAACCCTGGCAAGGAAATGGTTAATAGGTATGGTTGTTTTCAAGGGTACATTTTCTAAAAGTAAAATCCTCTAGCCCTTTAAGCACCATGTGCTTGCTATTTTTATTGAACTTAAAAATTACAGAATTCAATAGCATGTTCTTGACAATTTTTTTTTAAGTAAAGTCAACTTATTACATTTCACAGTTTGACAGAGCAGCTGATGTTACTAATTATTTTAGTTGATAGAAGGGAAACTATTGTTATTTTATTCCATTTTCTATTCATTTTCAGTGTGTGGTCCATTTGATCAAATATCAAAATGAAAATTGTCATTCCACTAAGATAAAGTAAACCATGTTTAAAAAAATAAGTTACACATCCTAATGTAACTAGCAAACAAGTTAGTTATGCTGATGATTTATGTCATCTTTATTCAAACATTTACTATAAGTGTGAAGAAGATACTTTTTACTTTAAGGTTTTGACTTAACAACCATAAACACAATTTCATTGAAATGTTCAGGGCCGCGTTTCCCGTCGTTCTTAAGTTATACCTTAAGCTGTACCTTAATCTTCTATTATATGTTCAGATAACATTGAATGTATTGTTGATGTTGATACTTTTCACTGTAAAAAATTATTTGTTGACACAACTTGACTTAAACAAGTCATCTTGTTGCATCGACTCAGTTAAGTTTAGCTAACATTAGGTGTCAATTTCACTCAACTTATATGTAGTTGTTGCAATAACTTGCAGTAAATTAAAGTCAGTTGTAAAATTTTTGAGGAATACCAATGTTACACTTAAAACAATGAGATCTAAAACAACAATGCTCTTCAACTTTAAAACAGTACAACGATTAAACCATAGCAGGAAGGACAAAAAGACTGTTCTGTCTTATTGCAGCAACTTGCTTTTCAAAGAGTGAACTCTTGCGGTGCAAGAATCTTACCCAACTCCAATAAACAGGAACTTTGAAGGAATCTCTCGCATGTACCACAGCAGGCCCAGCAATGCTGCTGTCCTCATCCTTTGGTTTGTTGTCTGTAAAATATAGGATGGCTCAAGTTAGATCAAAAGACTTATGATCTAAGGTGACACTGACTATGGTCGCAAGTTAAATGCTTCTTCAGAGACAGTTCACTCCTACATGTGCATACACAATCTTTATAGATACTTGCCTGATGGCAGTGTTTCAGCTTGTAGTGTGTGATTAGGGTATGCTGGTTGGGTGAGGAAAATCTACAAATCTTGCAGCACCACCTAATTGATATGGAGTTGTGCTTCCACTCTGCTTGCACTGTACTGATCCTGCAAATAAAAAAAGCCAAACTCCAGTCAAGTACACATACACATGTTACATACAGAAATATTCACTAAACATCTTACTTCCTAAATACAGTGAGGGAAAAAAATATATATAAAAAAGAATATTTCTATGGCTGGGTGATACATTTAATATTATAGTGATGATGTTCTTGGTAATATAAAATTGAGCAATGCTCTAAATATAGCTTTTATTAGCTGAAAATGTTTTCTTTAATTCTGAATGTCTCTTTAGGTTTCACAGTTTAAAACAAATTACATAAAAGTTTAATTATGTGATTATTTTATTACAAAAAGTTATGACATTACATTAATACAAGATCAGCGGGCAAGTTAGCTTTACAGAAGACACACTGTTTGCACGTGCTCAAAAACATTATATAACGTCATATATATATATATATATATTAAGAAGACTGCATGAAACTGCAGAAACAATCGTGTTGCTTTAATGCATATATTGTTTTATAGCTATATTATTATAGCACACTTATTAATTTTTACACTTTTAACTGTATTACTAAAAATGCTTTGGTTATATAGACTTATCATACATGACATTTTGAACAACAATTAAATTTTTTAAGTAGGTTTATTTAACATTAGGCTAGCATTCAAGATGAAATCTGAATGATCAATTTGGATAAAAGCGTCTGCCAAATGAATAAATGTCAATAACAAAACAAAACTATAAAGTCTTTACTAAAAGAAATATGCGTTGACTACTTAAAGCTACAAAAGTTCTTCAGTCAGTGAGTGATTTTCTCTTCAATATAGATTTATTAGATTACTGTCACTTCAAGACATAATGCTGATACATATTTATTTAAGACATAACCGACTGTGCTTAAATGAACCTTGTGTTTTTGACATAACATTGTTTGTATTTTACAGAATAAGCACAGGACGTGAAAGAGAACTTCTGTTCTGTACACGCGCTGCGGGACACTGTATGTGCGAGCTTAGAGAACAACAGCATTTAAGCAGAAGTAACATAGCTTGAAGGTTTAAACTAGCAAGACGCAAAAATAATAAACGTTCATGATTATTAGTAGGCTAACTGAGATATATACACTGTTTAATGGTTTTGTAAAAACGCATTGCGCATCATGTAGCATGTACATACATGTAGAATGTACAATGTAGCACAATTTAACGATCTCTCTGTAAAAGTAGAGAGAAAGAGCCAGATTTGCGGGTCGCTCACATGACACTAGTTGTAATAAATCACTCGCACTGTAGCGGCTATCACTAGTGAGAGCCGTGTTTAGCGCAATCCATATTGTTCTTCTCCGTTGCCGGTTTCGCGTCAGTTCTGTGCCATACTGCCGCATAGCGGTGAACTTCGGAAAAGCAGCGTATCAAGTACCGAAATTAGCAAAATCCTGGTATTGAACCGTTTGAAATCTAAACTGTACCGGTAATTTTCCAGTACCGGTTTACCGCGCAACCCTACTGCCCTTTGCAGTTAGGTGTGCGACCATGACATGCTGCTGGATGTTACAATGCGCATGCTCGTTGGTGGAGGGCGGAGCCAAAAATGCGATGGCGTAAAAGCAAAAAGTTTTGAAAATGCTTCTTCGCCAGTGACATCACTTATCCAAGCATTTTGCATTAGGATGTATAAATGACGAACTTATTGACGAGGAGGACGTACAAAGGTACGTAATTTACAGAATGTATTAATGATACTAAGACCTCTTGTATGTCGAATTTTGATTCTTTAAGACACGGCCCCTTTAAGTACTTTCAATGGAGGTTTAAATTAAAATATTCTAGCACTTTTAGCATAAAAACGATTGCATATGCAGTAAGATGTGTTAGTTTAGATTTAAATTAATGTCAACATACCTTATTGCGTTGCAGGTCATAAAACAAATCAAAGGACGTATCCGCGGTGGAATTTGAATTCCGGACTTCCCGGTCTTGTGGTGAGCGGGAGCATTTCTGGGAAATGAGGTCCTTTTCATAGGGCGCATTTAACTTCCAAGATGCATAGACTACATCATCGTATCTGCAAAGACAGCAGGCTTGCTCGATTTCATGAGGATACCGCCCATACAGAAGTGTAATGTATTTGCATATATGTTAAACACTGTTAAATATATTGAACAAATTTTTTTTTTTAAATACATAAAAAATAAAGTTTATGTGACTATATTTCATGCTTTAGTAATATTTTAATCGCCTGAGTTACATTTTTCAATATGTATTTTTGTGTACACACACACATAGCCTATACAATTTCTGATGTTGTTATATGTACAATGTACAGAATAGAATAGAATAGAATAGAATAGAATAGAATAGAAACAACAACAACAAAATAAGTTTAGCAGCTGTTCAGATCAGAATAGACAGTGTGAGCAAAAAACATTAAATGAGAGGAGAATACAGAGAAACTGTGACTTTTACTTGTACAGAATAATGCTATGCAGTTTACAAAACATGTGTAACACATTAAGATTTAAAGATCAAAAATTGAGTTAGGCTACCTTTATTTCATGGCATGACTTGTTTGCCATGCAGTCGCACTCAGACATTAAGATTTTAGACAGGAAAACAAACATGCATTTAGGCTTAAAACCATTTATATAAAGGGAAATAATAGAGAAGGAACAGAATACAGAGATACACACTTTTAATTTAAGCTGAATGCTATGCAGTTTTATAGAAGTCAATGCATCTGAATACAAAATATTGTTTCGAGATTTCGAAAGGAAAAGTTGCATCTTAACCACATTATAACGCCTCAGCATAAATACAACAACTGACAAAAGTAAGTAAAACAGCTGACAACTAACTGACCTCTTACTGCCACTGTGGCAGGCATCCATTATTTTTCTGTTTAGGTACAAAACATAAAATCTTTTTGGGTACAATTTATACAGTTAAGTGTTTTGTTTTTCTATTATTTAAAAATACATTTGAAGGTACACATCAGGTCTTTAGGGTACAATTATGTACCCAAACAATCTATGTTTTAAACCTGTAGAGGTTCAAAAAGGAACCCAAGTGATTAGTTTTGTATTTTTTTTGTACAAGTAACTGATGAAAATAGGTGTTTACTGCTATAAATGATAGATTACAATATAAATGTTCTTTTATAATATGAGAAATACCAAAATAAATTATTTCATTGACACTTATTATTTTGCAATTCTGGAAGTTGGCTTCTTAAACATTGATTTGAATTGTTGGTGTGTCCTTATTCAGTCAATATTCAAGATATCAAGATTTGGTAGAATGTTCTTTTCATTATGTAGTATGATTTTATGTAAAAAGCAGTAAATCTAAAAAATAAATGTGCCCAGACAGGATTACTTAGAATAAAATGTGCAAGTTGTGCAACTTGTGAGGACATTTGTTTTAGGTTTAAGTGAACTGGAATTATTAAGGAATCGGAATCATTAGTCTAGTATATGAAAGTCTATGGGATGTCCACACTAATACAGTCAAACAAACCTGTGTGTTTGTGTTTCAAATGGTCCAGCCATATACGCTTGTGAACGACATCAATACCGTTCGCGGGACAAAGGTCTAGACGTACACAAGCTCCAGAACACAATTCAATCACAGATCAAAGAACTGATGTCTTATTATGAGAGTTTTTTAAACAGGTCTTTGTCATGTTGTATATGTTAGTTTAACAAATAAAATGTTTGGGTCTACGCAACAGCACGTAACATTTGAAACTGATGTCTAATATTAAATAAGAGGCCAGATGAACCATGCAGTCTGTCATGCCTTGTGGCTGGCGCCTCGGTTCGCCACCTAAGGGCGCCATGCTTCCCTGTGTTTCGGCCGTGTTTTGTAAGGACTCCAGTTTCCGTCATTCATTGTGTCTCGTTATCGTGTATTGGTTCCACCTGTGTCTCGTCACCTGTTTGTCTCTGCATCTGTGTTTTTATACCCCTTGTTTTCAGTTGTCTGTGGTCGATCGTTATTGGATGTTACGCCCTTGTGATTTCGTAGTTTTCTGTATTCTGTCATTACTGGGTTTCTTTTTTTTTTTTTGTTACTGCACGTGGATCCGCTCCTTGTATTTTTTCCTGCAATCGTAACACAGACATTTAAATTGTCATCTATTGTAAAAACACATGCAGATGTAGTCTATCACATTTCATACATTTATAACCTGTTGTCACACTGAAATCCTGACTTCAACGCACATTAAAGTGCATTTCTGAATGGGCTAATACTGTAAGGGAATAATCTTTAGCCTATATGTATTGGTTTAATAAGGTCTGTAAAATAAGATAAAGAACATTTCAATTATTATTGCCTATACAGCAAAAATACAATTTATTTACAGTTCAGTTTATAGCAGTGTAAGTTGTCACCAATAAAATGATAAACTGAAACAGTAAAGATTGAAAAGGTGACATATCAAGATTGTTTCGACTAACAGACATTTAATCAATTAATTATAGTCACATTTAAACCACACAAATGTCTGCCTATATAAATATAAAACATTCTGCCCTTATCTAGTATTCATTTAAAAAAGAACTATAAAACTATTTCAGTTCAAATCTACCTTCATTATGCAGTTAGGCTGCTGTTATGATGGTTACAAGCTCTTACAAAAATAGTCATATTGGTATGTAATATTAGACCATTAGCTAGGAGGATAAAAGTCTTATTCTTGTTCACGAAAGTTTGAAGAAAATCTTAAGAAAAATGTTTAACTACAAAGCCACTTTCAGACAAAAACTCTTATAGATGTAATAAAGAAATTCACCATTGAACTAATATATACATTTCATATATAGAAATATTTATAATATGTAAATACATTTGTACATTTAATTGTAAATTTCTTTAAAGTTAAATTATTCCATAGTAATGCCATAGTAATGTCGGTTATCTACTTTTGGCTAAGAGCTTCCACGCAGTTTTCGTTTCCCGTCTGTTAAATAGCCAAACAGCATCATCTTGTGGATATAGAACAGCATTACGTTCTATATAAACCTAAAAAGTGCTAAAATTTCATGAACATAGCCACCAGGTTAAGACTTTGTCTTGATAACTAGTCTGACCAGCCAAAAATTAGTTCAGATTAATCTTACTTTTCAGTCTTGCGTTTCAGTTTCAAATTAGAGCAAATTAGTCAAAGCAGTTTATGCAACCAGCCGTAGAAGATTTTTTAAATTCAATCTTTTAATTCCAGTAGAAGCATCAAGAATAGAATAGAATAGAATAGAATAGAATAGAATACGACATAAATACAAAACAAAAAATATAAATACAAAGGGTAAACACAACAAGTGAAATAGTGGTGCAGAAGAATCATAGGCCATAGATTTTTTTAACCTTGATTTAGCCTACTAAGTTTTGACAACCTGACAGTGTTGTTTATGTAAGTAATTTGTATACCTGTTATTATTGTTGTGTAACACAATTATATGGTCTGACTAAATTTGTTATATAGTAATTCTGGGATACAATTTAACAGAGAAAAACATGAATTTAAAGCTGTTACGCCTAAAGGACTACACTTCCCAAGACCCCCCGCTCTATTGTTGCGATAATCCCATAGCACACTACAGCTATCGCGATATTACTCTATTGATGTCTCGTACAGCACTAGAAAGTGTCAGTGAGGTTAGAGGGGCCGGGGTAAGAATTTCTCAAATCGGACACTGCATTTTAATTGGCCTTGTGAATGCCCAAATCCAGGCTTTTGTATTTGTGTTTTTACAAACGTGACGTGCGACACTGTGGGGAAAAAAGACAATAGCAGCGGTCTCATCCAAACTGTACAAGGCCAACAGTATCTGAACTAGCGTTAGATCGTATAGTGCGCTTGTAAAGCGAGCAAATGGCGTTGAAAAGAATCCAGAAGGTGAGTTTTTGTTTATTGTACGTGTTTATCCCTGTCATTGTCCTCAGTGGTGTCTTTCTAAATGTAAAGCAGTCGCACTTTTCTCATTTTGTCCTCATCTGGTCAGACAAAGACGAATGGTGGGTGCATGCATACGACAAGCGCATATGACCAACACAATATATTTTCACTGCGTGTTTTTATTAACACTCGCCGTTACTTACGTAAGACCGATCGTGAGCGTTTGCTTTGCGCAATCTGCGAACGAGAACGTATATTGTCGTTATTCGATGTTGCGATATATAGATTTGTATACATATCAACAGACGATCAGGGGTTTGACAGCTGCTGGTAATAGTAATTTGTGTTGTGCAAGTGAGCTAGGCCTTTAAACATTGTCAAAATGGATGTTTTTAGTAGTCGGTTAAGATCGTGAATGAGAGAAGCGCCGCTGACGCGCATGCGTGATGGACGACAACCGCTCAAAGTTGCCAAATGCTGAACCCCAATGTCAATGTGTCCATATATGGCTTTGCAAATAGGGCACTAGGACAGCGGAGGGTATTTTTAACAGATTCGCCACCCTGCCCGCATAACAGGAGACTTTAATCACATTGAAACTGATGATTGCTGGTCATTTCTTTCTACCTGTCCCAGTATTTATATGAAATGAATAATGATTCAGTCACTTTAAAGTCACTGTGAAATCAAAATGAACAATTCTTATTTAATCATGTAATATTGCAGTGTTTCTTGTAAATTATTTATTTGTGTTTTTTCTAAATGCATGTGCTCTCATAATCAGAAACTTCCCTCCCCGTCAAATAACATCTCTCCTTTACATGATTGAGGGCGGGACTTCTGACTATCCAATCAATTCCCAAAGGTCGAAAACAAACCCCGCCCTTTAGCCAGCAAGTTAAAGTCACCGTGCAATTAAAAATAATAATACAAATTTTCTATTATTTTTGTCAAATTCCACACTTGTAATCTTTCATCAAAAACATTAAGCTCCTCTCCCTCTCTAAATAACAACTCTTCTCATGACGTAATGCCTGAAAATGAGGTAGGACTATACTGACTGTCCAATGAGTACCGGTGGTGTGTTAGGTTAACTTACAACCATCCAATCAATTAGGGGAGAGCGACATGAAGTCCCGCCCTACTTTTTTCAAATTTCAGAAGCCGTTTCAATCACAATACGGAAAAGAAGACAATCGCAACTTCCATTTCATGGTGACTTTAAAAGTATATCTAGCCATCAGTATTATTTTGGGTTACCAGTAGAAGAACCGTTACTTGGCTAAACGACCCATTCAACAAATTGTTTATTTAATACACTTATCATATAATAAAATATTAATATAAATAATATTCATATGAATTAGATTAAATGTATATAGCCACTAGCCAGACGGATCAACAAACACATACCGGAAGTTAACTTTGTGCCGGGCACGGGGGTCTGATGAAACCATCTATACACAGTTCGGAAGAAAACACTATTGCAACATCCGTTTCATGGCGACTTGAAATTGAAAACTTTTGATGTGGGTCAATGATTTTTATGATAGAAAGGCACAATGTCTATGATTTTTGCATTAAAAGTGTTATATATTTTTGTTCATTTGTGTACTTCTATTATCCCAGATGTTTCCAATAACATTTGAATCCAGAGAATTAAAATTTTTTAACCAGTGTTATGCCTCTCCTCATGTCATATCCGATTTATGTTCTGTATAGCGTCTCTGCTAGCTTACATTATAATGTAAACGTTATAAAACTTCATTTCATTACGTCATCTCATCATGAAAATGAGTTGTCATGATGAGTCCCATTTGACAGCAACTCCCATCATTCTCTCCTTCATTCATAGTAATGGCATCTATTACTAAACTGAAAAGGTTGAGGGGCCACGCAATATATCCCGCCATAGTTTCGTGTTTTAGTGGAAATTACAAAGCATCAAACAAGGGCACTTCAGTTGTTTTTCAAACCTGCCAGGAGAAATTTAGAAGAATCTTTACACAGCTCTTTTACATAAAACAATATTTTAGTAAACACTTTTTTTAATTCCCCCTTTTAAAACAACATTACTAAGCATCTGGTGTTGTGTGGTTTTTCCAAAAATTATTTCAACGTTATTGCTTTTCTTAGTTCTTAGTTACTTTTAATAAAAAGCCATTTATGTTTATGTATCTAAAGTTGTTTTGGAATACTGAGAAATGCACAGATCACATATTTTATATTAATACAACATTGCTAAGAACTTACAAACAGCCTACAGTTAGTTTAAATACATTCTCTGCCCACTTTATTAGGTACACCTTTCTTGTATCGTATTTAACCCCTTTTGCTTCTGAACTCCCTTTATTCTCTGCATTTGGTTGCCCATTCATGATGAAAATCTCAGCTGGGTTGAATTCACTGTACTTACAGTAAATGTACTTACTCAAATGCTCACTGTATTCTTACTTAAGTTACTTAAATCAACATTTTTCCCCACACTGATGCTTGGTGGCCAGTGAGTGTGAGATACTTATATAGTTACATTTGTAGAAAAAGGAATCTATTAATAAACAGATTCAAGGTAATGAACTCAATCATCAGGGTCACTTATTGTGTTTTTATGTGTGCTGGGAGTTATGAAAAGTGCTTTTGGTGAACAGCTGACAGCTCTGCATCTATCTTTAGAAAGCCCTTTCAGGCACTGTGAGTCAAACAGCAACTTTAGCAATACTTAGAACCCGCACCAGACATGAAGTTCAACATAAAAAGGTTTCTATTATAAAATACATTGTAGCTCGTCACAGACAAAAACTCGAAATAACTTAAAATAAAAGAAATTTAAAAATTGTGACGTTGTGTCACATGTAGACATGTATTTATGGTGTTATTCTTGGTATTTGTTGTTCTTTCATTTATGCAGATATAAACAATACGTGATACGTACATCAAAAAAGCCTAGAGAGTTATTTTGGGGTTGTCTATCCCTTTAAAATCAGAACTTAAAATCACTGCATACCTAGCCAGTTAAAAATGGTATCAGACCATACCAGTGTATCACAAGTGTTGTTTAGTTACACCATTTGTTTACCCAACAGTATTTCATTCTCTGACTAGTTTGTGATGTACTCTCTGATGAATGTCATAACATTGGTTGTACTGGCAGAATTCCTGAAATCATCTCCAACTCAATATGGGAACAAACCTCAGAGCCAGACTATTATGAGTGTGTGTTGGCAAACACCTTTCACCATCACCATGGGCCAAATCTTGTTTTTAGAAAGCATTCTGAATAAAGAAAATACACTGGTATGGTCTGATACCATTTTTAACTGGCTAGGTATGCAGTGATTTTAAGTTCTGATTTTAAAGGGATAGACAACCCCAAAATAACTCTCTAGTTGTTCAAAACCTGCATACATTTCTTTGTTTGGTTGAACACAGTGAAAGATATTTGGACGAATGCTTGTAACCAAACAGTTCTTGGACCCCGTTGACTACCATAGTAGGAAAAATGACAATAGTAGTAAAATAGTACCCCAGAACTTTATGCTGTCCTACATTCCTCAGAATATCTAATATTGTGTTCAACAAGATAAACAAATGATTAAGTAATTTTTCTACTATGGTAGTCAACGGGGTCCAAGAACTGTTTGGTTATACGCATTCTTCCAAATATCTTTCTCTGTGTATATGAAAACATGGAAATGTATACAGATTTGGAACCACTCTGAGTAAATGATGGCAGCATTTTTATTTTTGGGTGAACTGTAACCTTTAAGTTAATGCCTTGTATTCATTAACTTTTATTTTCTACAGTGCATCTGGAAAAGTTAGATAAATATTAATATTAAATATTTAAAAATATTAAGTAATTTTGTGTCCCTGTGTTATCTGCATGTCTTCATGAATATGTTTATGGCCTTTTTTTCAGGAACTGACAGACCTACAGAGAGATCCACCAGCCCAGTGTTCAGCAGGACCAGTTGGAGAAGACTGTAAGTACAGTAATATAAATAATGAATTACATAACAATTGCATGTATTCTTTTTTGCCTGAAGTTGTCAGATCTTTTGAATAGTGTTCACTACAAAGAGATTTACTCTATATCCACAACAAAGCTCATGTTTTTTTCTTTAGAACATTTTGAGGGAGAATTTAATGACTGATCCTGATATTTCAATAGATTTGCAGTAAAATCACAGAAGCCAAATAACTTCTTTGAATAAACTAGCTTCGTTTTTCTTACTCTTAGTTGCGTCTCTGCTTGAATGCTATTGGTCTATTATTGGTTATATATAAAAATCAAACCTGTTTTTTTTAGTGTTTCACTGGCAGGCGACGATAATGGGACCGGTAAGTAGCTGATTTCTCTCTCTGTTTTATTCTTTCAAAATAAAAATCTATAAAATGTTTGGTATTTATTTAAAAGAGCTGTATTTTGCCTTTTATCAGTCCTTATAATGTACATTGATGTATGTTTTTAGTTGACAATTTTCCACATTCTCTCTGACTCTGAATTGAAACGATCCCTTTTCTGACTGGTGATCCTTTGCATCGTCATTTTAATACATTAAAGCAGTTTCTGTCTATGAACCTATTTTAGCCATTTATTTTAACATATTTGAAATGTTTAATTTATTAACATTTTATTTTATTATCTATTGCAGTTCCTTAAAATACTGAAACAAAATGCTTTTCATTTCTTTTAGAATGACAGTCCATATCAAGGAGGTGTTTTCTTTCTTACAATTCATTTTCCAACAGACTACCCCTTTAAACCACCAAAGGTCAGTTGCTTGTGATATGATATTGGAAACCATACAGATCTGGTGTGAATAGTGTCTATTGCTATAGTTAACGTTATTCTGTGTTGATCCTCAGGTCGCATTCACAACAAAAATCTACCACCCCAATATTAACAGTAATGGTAGTATTTGCCTGGACATCCTACGATCTCAGTGGTCACCTGCACTTACTGTATCCAAAGGTAAGTTTACCACTGTCATTCAAACAACATATGAATGACAAGAGTAGATATTGTATTCGCTCAGTCTCTCAGTGTAGCACCATGGAAACAACTGGAAGTAACAGTAAATTTAGTGGCATGTTCTAGACAGGAAGCACAATTCGCTCTAATGATATATTGCAGTAGACTGAATTTAGCTTTGCTCTATTCGCTCTATTCTCTCAGACCTGATTCACGAATGTAAACTGGCAAAAATTCATACATTTTAAGGTCTGGAATGCTTTAGATGCCAAAAAGAGGGGAGATCGGCATGCTTTTAAATGTAAAATTTATTTGGTGGATTTAATGGTAGAATGCACATTTTTTTATATTCATATTTGACATATGAATATCAAATATGATATTTTAAACCCAATGCAAATATAATACTATTTTGTAAATACTATTTTCATAGTTAAGTACAGTGATTCAAAAATAAGAAGATATTACTAGTAATTTTACAAACTTATTTTATTTAAAGTTTCTTAATAATAATAATAATGATGCATATGCAAAATACAGATCCTGTATTTGCAGTGGAAGTTTCATTGTGTGTATCATAAAATAGCAGTGTGATCTTAACTTTTTGTGAGGTGGCTAATTCATATGAAAAACACTGTTTGTTTTGTGTACCATAAATCCTTTGGCATTTATGACTAATAGCAGAGCTGATCCCAGTGTGGGCGATGCTGTTGGACTTTAGTGATTACTTTTTGTTCTAAGCACTGACCCAGTTTGCATCGTTCTACAGGAAGTTGTTTGTGTTACGACAAACAAACAAACAGAGTAAGAAAGCTTTATGAGTGAAGCATAATATCAAATCTTCTGTTTGGAATATACACTGTAAAAAATGAAAAGTTAGACTTCAAATTTCAAGGCAGCTTGCTGCACAGCTTGAGTTTACTCAACTTTTGGCCAAGTAGTTCAACTAATTCAAATAACTGAGTTATGTCACATGACTCTCAACTGAAAACAATTACAATATTACAATAAATAAGCAACACTGCAACATGGACTTGGTCAACCCAACTCAAAAGATTAGGTTTTTATATAACTTTAATATAGAATTGTTCTGTAAATATATACAGCTGCAGAAATATTTATGAGACCTTTTTAAAGCATCATTTTAGTTTTTCTGAAATTACTATTTATAGGTTCTTATTATTAATTATTAAATTATTGTTCTTGTTTCATTCTGTGAAACAATATTTCTCCCAAATTTCAAAATAAAATTATTGTTTCTATTTGCATTTATTTGCAGAAAATTAGAACTGGAGAAAAAGATGCTCTGTATTTTTCAGACCTCAAACTCTCAGCTTTTTGAGTGTATGCTTGTCCAAATTGGCTGAAGGGTTTAGGAATTACAGCTTTTTAATATGTAGCTTCCCATTTTTTCAAATGACCAAAAGTAATAGGACAGTTGAATGGGATAGGTATGGGATTTTTGTTTCCTCTTAAATTAAACATGTTAGAGGTCTGTGGTGTTTGCATTTAGAAGCTGTTGCTGTGAACCCACATCATGCGGTTCAGGGAGATGCATGAAGTGATACAGACCATAGTTAGGTTTCAAAAACACAACAAATCCATCAGACAGATAGCAGATTCTGGAGAATTAGTACATTCCAAGAAAAAAACAACACACTGGTGAGCTCAGCAAGAAAAAATCCTGAATGTGTCCATATAAGATAACAGTGGTGGATGATGGCATTATCCTCTCCATGTTAAAGAAAAACCCTTTCATGCGAAAGTAGTCTAGAAGTACTCTGACTGATATAGTAAGCGTTTTTTTGAGAGTTTATCATGAAGAGTCGAATTGTATGTTGTTGTGCGCAAATTTATTTAAACTATTCAAAGAACTGAAAATCATTTGGGTTCACAATTGTTTAAAAAAAGTATCCAGTATATCAAGCAGCTGCTTTATCTCTTGCATAGAATACAGAAGTGTTGTCAGATTAAAAGGATGTTTTAATTTTCTGTTTTTAATCTTTTCTCATTGCTTTTTAATAGTCCTGTTGTCCATCTGCTCCCTGCTATGTGATCCAAACCCAGATGACCCCCTCGTACCTGAGATCGCACATACATACAAAGCAGACAGAGAAAAGTAAGTGACTCTTCTCTACATGCACACGTCAGTAACGCGTCTTTAAGGAACAAAGAAAATATTCTTTATCAAATATTTTACATATTTTTCAGGTAAACTATCTTGTGAAATAAGTGTTCGTGCAGTTTTGTGTCACCCTTCTGCTGGGATTTTTATAAAAATACGTTTAATAAATATATATTTTTGTATTTGTCACAAATTAGGTCATATAGGGAATACTTCATATTTACATAGAAAAATGAAATATGCAATCATTTTAATACAATGTGCATTCTTAATGTTTAGTGGTTAACTGACATTGTCAAGCACCAAAAGAGCTTGTGTGAAAACGCCTTTGAATTCTGTATGTTACTGTAATTGTGAATCGATCCGTTTAGTTGCACACAATACACCAAACTTTAGAACAAACTTCTAAACATTAGAACAGAAAATTGTCACAAGTATGACCTCATGAGGGTGTGTGTCCTTTCTTTCATACGCAGGTACAACAGACTAGCAAGAGAATGGACGCAAAAGTACGCCATGTGAGAGTGCCTGAGACTAAAACACTAAAGAAGCAAAAGGACAAAGAACTGTGTTTTTACGTTTAACAAGAGGAGTATAAATCTGTGAATGTTGAGGGGTGGGGACAACTAAACAACAAACCCTTGGAAGGGAGGCAGGAGGAGGCGAGAAGCGAGTCCGCTGTCATGTGCCGTTCTCCCAGACCCGCCGTCAGAACAGCTTAGCCTGGAATATTCCAGGGAAACTGTAAAACCGGACAAACCTCGGGGTACCACAACCCAGGAATATAGACTTGTACTACTGTTAGTTTTATTAATTGTTATTGTGATATTGTTTTGTTGTTATTGTGTGTTAATGTTGCCATTCTTTCTCTTGTCATCTCCGTTTGTCAATGTGCTCTTATCGATGTTTTGCTGCATAAGGAAATGTCAGGGTGAAGTTGGAATGCTGGTGACACAGGCTCGGTCATCTCAGTCTATGGAAACCACTGTCACGCGTGCACTAAAATTGATACATTTTCTATTTGACAGTAGACGTGGTTCGACAGATTCAGTTTGAGATGGAATGTAAATGTGTGGAAAAACTGATTATGGAAATCTGACCTTGCTTGAGAGTCTGCCTGCCAACTTCATGTCATATCCTTGTTATTTCATGAAACACTATGAATGTGAATAGGTTTTTTACGAAACTGGGGACATAAAATAGTGAGGGACAAATTCGACATTTTTAATTGAAGGTTTATTTAAACCGTTTGAATTGTTTATTCGGTTCTGGTCATATCGTGCATATTTTCTGTTTAATCTGCAGTGTCTTTTTTTTTTTTTTTTTTTTTTAGATTTAACCGATATAAATTCACCTCAGCCGCATGTGCATGATATGGCAGATGTGTACGTGTTTTTGATAAGTATTGTAAAATTGCTTTCGAAACCAAGGCAGACTTTTATACATGTCTTAAAAAAATCACCCAATTTGCTTGCGAATAGAAGAAAAATAGGGGAGCACAAATGCTAAACGGTCACCACTTCTGCCAAATGTGATAATGCCCCCTTTAGATTTGCAGGCAAAGGGTATGTCATAGCGTATGAATGCAATATTTTTCACCTATTTAGCGTCTATTCTACAGATCTGTCTGCAAGAGTTGAATTCTTAATCTTAGATACTCTTGTAACTGTAGTTACTAATATTACTAACGTTTTGACTGAGTAGATGGTACGTGTAATGTGTGACCAGCGCAGGTGCTGGACTGAAGTACTTTTACTGAAAATGTATAGTTTTTTTTTCTTTCAACACGCTTTGGCTGCCTATTATAAAGTCCATGATCAAGATGTTTATAGGAAAGGAGCTGTAGGCTCTCTGTTGGAGAGTGTGAACATCTCACCTTCACCAGGTGCTGCTCCATTTCACTGAAGACCCCCTGAGAAGGGCTAAATATTGTCAGGATTATCTTTAGCGCCATATTTGTGCACGGCTACAAAAGATGTTTGTGTCACATTTTGTTTTGATGGTCTTTAAAGGGATAGTTCATCATTTACTCAACCTCATGTTACCCCATAACGATTTTTTTCCTCCGACAAAATGAACCGTTTTGGTACAAGAATTTTACAATGTTCACAACAATGAAAGTGTATGGGGACCAGCGACGTTCAAGCTCCAAATAAACAAACGAAAGCATCATAATAGTATGTACAACTCGCACATTGAGGGTGTATTAGTTTTGTGTGAGAAATTAACTGAACTGAATCTGTAAACGATTTTGTTTTTCATGAGAATGAATGACTTGTCAAAAGACATGAGGGGGAGTAAAGGAAAAATGTTGCTTTAAGGGTTTATTTGACACTATTAACGAAAGCTAAAGTATTGTTTTTATCTGAATGTTAAAAGTTAAGCCAACTTTTCCTTACCTTGATTCAAAAGCTTATCATATCTGCATTGTTTCCATTTCTAAATGCGGCTCACTGGTTGTGCATCTGTTTTAATTTATTTATTTATTTGCTATTTATTTGTTGTCCTCCAGTCATTGGGTTCAGTGCAGTCAGTCTGGATTTAAGAGTTCCTTTTCTAATGGCTCATCCGAGCAACATACGTGAGATTGCGCTAAGGCAGTATATAGCATGCGTTGCACTCTACAGGCTACAACCTTTTTGCAAGATATCAGGGATATTTTTCAATTCACCTCCCCTTATACCTTCAATAAAACCTTAGCCTTAACATCACTGTATAAGCAGCAACTGTACTGTACCTTTTCCCTTGGATTTGGGTTTGAACAGTTGGATTGGTACTGTACTACTTTGTGTAACACATACACAGAGCCATAATACTTCTTGCTAACCATCTGTGCTAGAAAGCCCCTGTCATCTAACCTGCTCTCTCTTCATGGAAACCAGACTCAGTACACAGCTGAGACTAACATCCAACGTGTCAACTTTAGTGAATAAAGCTCCTTTTGTTTTATACGCTCTCTTGTATTTATTGTATAAACAGCAACTGTGCTTTCTGAAACCATACTGAAGCTATACAATATATTGGGTATAGTCAGTGTATTGCACTGCTGTTTAAATCATTGACAGTGTTGAGATGTATTGTACATATATTAATGATAATATTACATTTATTAATTTAGCAGACGCCTTTATGGTAATATGGTACAGTATATTATAATACATAATTGTATTGAATTATTTATCCATTCTTTTATCACAATTCCTGTAGTGGTTCAATCCTAGGCATTGCACATACTAAGAAACAAATGTATAGTATAATGCAATGTAAGTCACTTTAAAGGATCTGCCAAATGCATAAATGTTAAATGTTGTGTGGGTGAATCTCTAAAAACACAAGGTCACATTTAAAAAAAAAAATGCATATTGCATTAAGATCAGTTCACCCAAAAATGGAAATTCTGTCTTCATTTACTACCCCCCAACAAAAGAAGATATTTTGAAGAATGTGGAAAACCAAACAGTTCTGGCCTGAGGCTTCCATAGTAGTTTTTTCATACTATGGCAGTGAATAGTGCCCCAGAACTGTTTGGTTGCATCCCAGTGTATAACTTTTTTTCACATTTTCAGTAGTGATTCTCTTTACAGCAGTATCGCAATTTTGTCAATAAAATATTGTTACAATACAGATGATCTAGAAATTTCTAAAATAGTGAAGAAATTCTAAAGTGACGATCTCCTACACAAATTAATTATGGTGTTATTATTATAGCAAAAAATATAGTAACCTTGTTTGTTTTGGTCTGCTTTACCATTTGAATGACCATAGTTTTATTACAAATATCACAGTTAAACTATGGTTATTGACTGTGATGAGAGACCTTAATACATTTGTGGTTACAGGGGACAAGGTTAGAATAAACCATGTCCTACTTTATGCAGTATAGATTTTTTTGTCTAAATGCTGCATCTCGTGGCATTATATGAATCTAAATTATTTTGTTACCCAGACTGAAGTATATTGTTACCTTAAAGTAAGCATTTTTTGTGTCGTTACGTGCGCAGTTCCGTGTATGTGCAACAGATGCCGCTGCTGCTCGCTTCGTACGAATTCTACTATAACGAAGGATGAGCACATACATATTAACGTTTTGAACTGACGTTGCTTGGTAACCACCCAAAGCGTCTTCTCACGTAACCTCATTAATATTCAAAGTTCAAACGTCTATTCGCAAACCAACATCGACCCGCGTACCAACGTCAGTCTTTAAGCCAATCAGACGGCACCGTGCACCGACAACCGCAATTTTGCGTAATTAATATTCATGAGATGAACCCTGCGCATAGTAGGGTTGGAGAAGGGCGCTACGTGATGTGGCGCTGCGCGCTTCCTGTCTGCGTTTAACCCAGAGATCCCATCTATCCCCGGAGTTCAGTGCAGCGTCTGTCCCCGGAGCCAAACGGTCAAAACACACCGATTTTAAAATCATGGCTGTGAACCTTAGCAAAAACGGCCCGGCCATCACCGCGGCCTATAACGAGGTGGTAGATGAGAAATCGGACACTAACTGGTGAGTTAATGCTTGTGTCTTTATTACACTTACTGACATCTTCGTGTTTAGCTTGTTAGCTGCTGTTTGTGCTTCTTAAACGCCCCGATCATCACCGAAAAGCAAAACTTCTGCTCGGTTGAATCAATGCGTTTAGCAGATCACGTGCAGTCATCCTATATATGTTACAATCGTCCAGCCACATAAACAAAACAGTGACTGAATCTTTCGAGAAGACAGTAAGATTATTTCCTCCCAATGTTGCTCTCAAAGTTAATGCACAAATGGTTCATGGTTCACATTGAGATCAGACGTGTGAGATCAGTTGATCTGATCAGAAGCATCTGAACTTTTGGGAAGTGTCTCTACTACCCACTTATTCTCCAATACTTCCTGCCCACCGTCTGTGATTTTTTATTTCTGACTATAGGCACATTTGCATGCAACATTATAAAGCACACTGTCTTAAAATAAAACAGATACAAGTGTAGTGTACACAAGTATAAGAGGATACTGTAAGCCACTTCCTGTAAGCCACTTCCTGGGGCTGGTGCAAGGCCTTTACTCTATCCTCTCATACAGAAACTATATTAATGTTTGACAGGTCGACAGGTGAGCAAAGTCTGAGAGCCTTATGCTTGAAGTGTAGGGAGTTTGGTTTTTAAGATGTGAAAATGAAGATGGGTTGGGAGTTAAGTAATTTGGAGTGAGTGATTATAATTGACCTAGATTAAGTAATTACATTCAGGATTGAATTAAATCACATAAATACATGCATATGGCTTTTTTATTAAGTGGGTTAAAATAGCTTGTGTGTTGTGCACTGCAGTCTGGTTTCATTTCTTTGTTTAACACCATATATAAGGGGTGTAATGATACACTCAGCTCATTATTTTTTACAATACAAGACCTTGGGTTTACACAATTTATTTTCAATTTCGATTTCACAATTTCTTCCAACAATTTTGGAAACAAAAATAATCAAGGTTAGCCATTTATTGTGATGCATTTTTCAAGGATTGTCTCATTTCTTTCTATTATTTTTATGGTATTTGTATATTTATTTGAATGTATGCTATTTTATTCAATTTATTTGTTATTAAGTTACATTTGTATTTATTAACAATATATCTATTAAATAACAGAGTTTTTCCAAAACATCAAAACCCCTTTTTGTTGTTAAAGAATTGATAACGTTGAATTTTTCCTGAATCTTCTGTAAATTAAGAAAAATTGAATATATCTGTCTCTAAAAACAAAAACAAAATGTTAAACCCTAGCATAGAGCTTTTTAAAGCAGTAAAAGCACAGGATCTTAAAACCAAAACACTATTGTAATAGGCTATACACTTCTTTATGTATCAGCTAAACCAATAGGATTAACCAGGCATCATAGGCCTGGTTTCACATGGGCTTAATTTAAGCCAGGACTAGGCCTTCATTAAACTAGAATATTTAATTCACTTTTATAAAAATGGTAAATAACATTACTGGTGAGGATCTTAAGACAAATCATTGGCACTGACATATTTTAAGATTTTATGTCACTGCAAGTTATTATAGGTAAAGACAACTCGCATTTTAGTCTGGTACTAGTTTTAAGCCTTGTCTATGAAACCGGGCTCTAGTGTTATAAAATGCCATAGCTCTACCATACATACTATTTTATGAATAATAATTTCAGGTTTTGCACAAAATAGAAATAATGCCAGCTCAAGTGGCAAACCACGGGTATGAACCAGATACTAAGTAGTGCTGACATTTCAATTGGCCGTTGCCGATAGCTGAGAAGTAAATGTGAAAAATGCTATCAATGTAAGCAATTTTACTACTATTTTTCGACCACAGTGTATCATATCATCCATCCTTGTTTGTAGTTATCATATGTAATAGCCATACTGTTATCGGTTAGCTGCTGCTAGATTAGTCTGTTTATGATGGGCTACGGTTGCTTTGTGAGTTTGGAGATTTTTCAGACCGTATATTTGCATACATCAAAGACAGACGGGGTATTCCAGTGGTATTATTAACATTTTTTTCATTTGTCAGCAGATAGATTTTAAGCATACCTGTAGCTGAATTTAACATTGCTAATTAAAGAACCAGATCTGCTGTAACAATTGCAGTTTTCATTTCCCTGATAAACCACAGTGAAGCATGTGATAAAATGCCCTGTCATATAAACCTTACTAGAAATTAAAAAGCTGCAGTTCTTATTCCTCATTACTACACTTCCTGTTTCTGAAGTTGAAAGTGTGAATGTTTCAAAGAGGAAGTTAACACAGCTTCCTTTGTGTACAAGTGTCTTTGTTTAGAAGAAACCACAGCAGAATTCACACTCATTACTGAACACACGACATTACGTCCAGGACATATTTCAGAATAAAATCAGAAAAGTTTTTGCAGCACTAAGAGATATTTTTCAACACCCTGCCCCAAGTCGCACACATTTACATGTCATTTATGGCATTGTAAAGTGTTTACACCAGTACTTAATTTGTAAATGACTTGATTTGTAAATGCCGGAACAAGGGAGCGTGGCAAATCCGGCAAGGTAGTGGGGTGGGGAGAAGTAACGGAATGTGGGGTTTTCTATCCAACTTTTTGGGATGTTTTGAAAATGCACATAAGAAAGCCTAAATGGAAACGGACATGCGAAAATTTTTATTATTTTAGTTTATTTTTACTTTGCATAGTTTTATTCAGGGTTTTTAAAGATGATGTCATCAACCGGTCTTTGTTGGCATCTGACTTGGTTAGCTTCTAACAAGTGACGGAATAATTTGCATCAAAGTACTGTCTGTAGAGTTTGGTTGGTTACTAAATTTGACATTAGCAAGTTGAAAAGTCTTTTTTATTTATTTGTTGGTGTTTTTGCAGGGTCCTTTTCACATATGAGGGCAACACCAATGATATCCGACTGGCAGAGAAAGGAGGTACGTTTTCATTAGGCACTGATCGCATGGACACACAAATGGTGAATTACAGTTTGGGGAAATAATTAAGAGACCGTTTCAAAGCATAATTTCAGTTTTTTTCTGAATGTCCTATTTATAGATAGGGGTTTAGGTAAGATTATCATTCTTGTTTCATTCTGTAAACCATTTTTTTACCAAATTTCAATTAAAAATATTGTTTCTATTTGCATTTATTTGCTGAAGATAAGACCCGGAGAAATTCTTTCACATTGCTGTTGGATGACTTTGTCACTCCTGAGGTTTGATTTTGTTGAAATTCAACAGACACTGGACTGAAATGACCACAATACATCTAGAAATGCTGGTTTAAAATGAAAAGTTGGAGTGGTCTCTTAATTGTTTCCGTGGCTTTATATGGAATGTTTCACCTGGCTGTTTTCCACATGCTGCTTCTGCTTTGCATTTTAGAGGCTGGCAGGGTAACAGGTTACCTTAAGCCACCAATCTCCCTGTGGCGCTTTCTAGTTTATTTTGTGCCAGCTGGTACACACATGGACTGACCATACGAACGCATATATTTTTTATAACGTTCATATCTATTGTATTGATAAACTTTTATTTAAGGAAAAACGTATGTACCACAACTTATGCCTCTTATATTGTGGTTTATAAGCCAGACATAACAAGGATGGTTAAAATACCAAAGTGGTTAGGCAAACGGTGTCAGTCTACACCCATCTATAGCCAGCAGCTGTGGTTTTGCAGTATGCCACTGTATTTGAATAATTTAAATGAGAAAGTTGTTCAACCAAATAGATATGATCAAGAGCCAGATTTATCTAGTTTTTGGCTATTTTAAAACGGCTTCATCCAGAAAGATTTTAGATCCGCAGCTTATACGTATCATTTTTAATAGAACTTAATATGGCTTTGCTCTTTATGTTAGTGTGTGATAATACCATGGGTTTATATTTTCAGATGGTGGTCTGGAGGAGATGGTCGAGGAGCTGAACAGCGGGAAGGTCATGTACGGTTTCTGCCGTGTTAAGGACCCCAATTCTGGCCTTCCCAAATACGTTCTCATCAACTGGGTAAGCGTGTTTCCTCTCTTCCCTCTTCCTCTTGAAAGGATCCAAGAATGTACACTGTAAAGATAATCATTAGGGTTTACAAAACTGTTCATGTTGGGATGAGTACAGTAGTCATTAAAGCTGTGATTCACCTAAATATGAAAATTCACTCATAATTTACTCACCCACATGCCTTCCTTGATGTACAGGACTTTCTTTCTTCAGAGTAAATCAAATGAATATTCATATTTATGTCATAATAATTGGTCTTCGTAACAACAAATAGAAAATGGTCATTTTCATGCTGATGAATGAAATGTTGATGTTATCATATAAGGCACAGTAAGCTAATATTTTAAAGCTTTTTTTATTTTCAGACACTTGGCATTTGACACAATATTTATATATTTATAATTCGCATTGTCTACCCAATACATAGATAAAAATGTAGATTACAAGCATATTTTAAAATATACATGAACAAGAAACACACAATTGTTGTAGATGTATACTGTATCATGAGTACACTGTAAGGACAAAGCATCTTTCAAATGTTGTATGTTTGGTTTATTAAAATTCAGGTGCTGAAATTTGATTTTGTCACTGTGTTTTCAGACTGGGGAGGGTGTTAAAGATGCCAGAAAAGGACAGTGTGCAAACCATGTTAGCACCATGGCGAACTTTCTTAAGGTGACTGACATTTTTCATATTTTGGTGTGCATTTGTTGTGTATAGAGAGGTGTGTGTGTGTGTGTGTGTGTGTGTGTGTGTGTGTGTGTGTGTGTGTGTGTGTGTGTGTTGTTTGTTTGATAGTAAGTGTGATAAAGAGGGGGTATCATGCTATGTCATACATTCTAAATCTGACTGCTTTACACTGTTTAACGTGCTGGCTTCCCATGCTTAACATGGTCAGCTTGTTAAAAACTGAGTCGGACGTATGACGTAGTCTTAGTCTGTGCTTGATACACTCCCCCAGCACTCCAACTTGTTTCGGAAAGTTAATATGAGATTAGCAGAAACTGCATGTGTTACCCCGCTTTAACATTACGTAAACCCCCAGTATGACTCACAGCACAGGCATTTTTCAAACAGGATGTTTCTCTCTAAACAGGATGTGACATCATGAATGAGGCTATATCAAGACATTTGATCTTGTTTTAAGTGTAGTTGTATAGAGCGTGTTTTTTGTTTTGTTTTGCTAAACCTATGCTTTGATACATAGCGTACTACATCCTCTGTACATTTGCCATAACTAAATACCAGAAAATGATGATGACTAGAATAAGAAGATTTTCTCTGCTGTTTATTTGAGTCACTTTCTTCGATTAGACATTTTATTGTAAACAGAAAAATGTAAGGTGTTTGTTTTGAAGTTTAGCTACACTAGCTGTGTTTGGGTAAACTGCAGTGCTATGTTGTGCATGTTTGGTTAAAGCACACAAATAAATAAACCGACTGAAATATGTCTGCGTGGGTATGTTTAGTGTGAAACCAGCTTGTCAGTCTTGATGCTCCAATGTTTAAAATGAATATTGTAAACATGTCTGTGTGTGAAATTAGCTTGGGGCATTCAATGTGCTGTGCTGTTTCTGCAGGGAGCTCACGTGACGATAAACGCACGTGCGGAGGAAGACGCGGAGCCTGATGCCGTCATGCAGAAAGTAGCTAAAGCCTCAGGAGCTAACTACAGCTTTCACAAAGAGTCCAATCGCTTCAGAGACGCGGGACCCCAGGGGCCTGTGGTCAGTGACACACACACACACACACACACCCATTTCTCTACACTGACTGAACACACATCTCTGTGTCAAGTTAAGTAAGTTCACATTTTGTGTTGCTTTTATCTAAACTTTGTGTTTTCTCTTATTTATTTAAGACACAATATGACACATAATGTGTCGAAATAACACACAAGGTGTTAAAACACCCTGTATAAGAGAAAACATGAAACGTGTTCAAGTATAGAGCAAAGGAGGGCAACTTTATATGTGGAGTTCAAAAGTGTAAGAAGGAAACTGTAATGTACCATTACGTATGTATTTCAGATGTGCCCTGTTATTAGTGTTTTTTGCTCAGACAAGAATTTCCTCAAAAAAATCTGGTTTAAGATTTACACTTTATCAAACTGTGTCTGAAAAAGCATGTCATGATTGTTTAATGCTGTTCTCAGAGCAACAGAATGTGTCTGACAGGTCTGATAATGGCACAATGGTGCCAGGGTCAGTGCCAGTTCACAGCCTGTTTATCTCAAACACTATCCACAGTGCTGTGTCAGGATTTTCACAGGGAATGAGCCAGAATGCTCAAATGCGGAATGTGTTCTGGTGGTTTGGAATAATACATCTGCCTCACTCCCAAAAGGTCCACAAACCTCAGAAGTTTAATGTAAACTTCAGTTCTTATCAGCACATTTATGCTTTTCATGATGACGATGATGAAAACGATGACGTCAAGCACATGCGTATTACGCGTTCATTTGCGTTAGTATAACCAAAACAATATGGCGGCCTCCAGTACTGGCCTCCGTCTCTCGCTGCTCGACTATGTATTAACGTTTCCCCAGCAAAATGTGGATTTACTGCACCAATAAGACCAGCGGAGACACATTATTTACATTCGCAATACTTTAAACACACGTATACGTCGACCAAGGGTATTAAAATGTCCTTTGCGCTTATAACTGTGTATGTGTCTGTGTGCAGGCATCGCCATCCACTGGCCTGGCATGCATACTACAGCATTTTTATTCGTTTTCCTGGATCTGTGTAAATGCAGATAATTTTGAAAACGCAGTCAGTTGTTCATTACCATTTTCCAGCCTGTTTTTAATCCTCTCATGAAAAAGCCAAATGTGTGCGTTTCCCCTTTTAGAGCCTTCGTTACCTTCGGTGTACCCGCCCACTTCTATGATTGACAGCTGCTGCTGAATGACGTGCTGCTGAATAATTGCAGTTTCTCATATATATAAAAGTAAATTTACTTTTTCGATTCACTGAACTCCAGTGGGCGGAGCTAACGATGCGATGATGTAACGGTAGTAGTTTTCCGAAGAACGATTGTATAAATGCGTTCGTGTTCGACGCGGAGGGAGTTTTAAGATCTGAAACTTGCTTGAATGTTATAAATGTCACCAGTACCTCTTATGTCAAAAGATCAAGGGAAATTTGATCCTTTTTTACGTCATGACCCCTTTAAAGGAATAGTTTGTCCAAATATTAAAATTCGCCCTTATCCCATCCCTGATGTATATGACTTCTTTTCTTCAGATGAACACAGACAAATAGTTTTATATTAAAATGTTGTCATGTTATATATTTGAATATAGAATGAGTTTATACTGGCCTTTTCATTTTTTTGGGTCAGAAATACCAATCCGTCCTGGTTATAACTTACCACAGTTTTTTTCCTTTGCAGGGATCCGTGTACCAGAAGACTAACGCCATGTCAGAAATCAAAAAAACGAACAAAGACAATTTCTGGGCCCAGGCGGAGGTAATACAGCATGCATGACACATTCGCTAGTCTTCCATGTTTGTTTTGCTTAATGCTTTTGTCTCTTTCTCAGAAAGATGAGGAGAAACGTCTTCAGGAGGAGAAGAGGAAGGCAGAGCAGGAGAGACAGAGGATGGAGAAAGAAAGAAAGGACAGAGAGATGAAGGAGGCAGAATTACGGGATAAGAAAGCTAAAGAGAGATCATCACAGATAGACCAACAGAGGCCAGTATCTTTACTGTCCGTCTGTGTTGAAGTTGATGAAGATTTATTGCCAGGTTCCAAAAATAACACACAACCTTATCAGAGCTAAATATTAATAATGACCTGTAGTGTTATATATTTCAGTCTTGATTTGGGTGTGTACATTAGTCATTTTCCTTTAAAATGTGAGTTTTAGCACACCATTGTCAACTTTAATCATATACGTAATTTCACAACAACATAACTGTGGCTAGTGAAAATGCAAAGTGGCTAGTAACTTCAGATACCCACAAGAGTTCAAAAAAAGAGTTAATGTTAAGCCCTTATTGACAGATTGAATTAGTCAGCCTTTCTTTTGCGAAAAATGATATGTGAATGTACTGGGGCTGTTTATTTGGCCATTGATAAGTGTTAATTTTGGGACCTGTCTTGTTTTTTATTGCAGGAAGTACCAACAACAGCAAGAGGTGGATACTCAAGCCAATGAGAAACAGCAGTGGGTGAGCAACTCTCTCTCTCTCTCACACACACACACACACACACACACACACCTGTGTGGTTTCCTAACTCTAGACATGTTCTGACACATCACCATATGTTTGCAGCCTTTATGCTAGCACCAAAAGAAAAGATTGTTTTGGATTACACCGCTTCTTGTATATAATATAAAGCATTCAAACTTTTAGGAAAATCCTTGGTCCTCTAGAATTCCATTTATGTAACTATAATGAGGATGATCAAAAGTAGAAGAAACATTGAACTAAAACTGGATTTTAATGTGACAATGGAAAAACCAATAAGGACAGTAAAGAAAACTGTCAAAATAAAGTAAAAGTTTAGTTTTTAGTCCATACCAAAAACTTGGCATCACTTATGTCTCTTATTCAGAAGTATTCATTGCATTACACTGGCAAACAAAACTACTGAAAATAGTGTTCAGCCAATGAGCTATACATTTTTAGCAACATACATCATCCATGAACACTTTGCAGATCTCATCTCAGGTCATGGGTGGGTTTATTTTTTCTAGCACAGTCATAGCCATTTTGTTGTTCATTTTCCATCTCAAGATCAGTTTAACACTTCTTTCCCCATTAATAACCTTCAAACCAAATTTCCAAAATATACATTTCAACCGAGCAGCTGTGACAGAATTGATAAATGCTTTGCAGAATCTGTGGTTTTGTATGTAGGCCATTAGAACAGGGGGACACTGACTCACATGTGAAGTTTGTCCTAGATGACTCTCACAGATCAGCGGTCCACAGCTGATTTATTTAGAAAAATCTTCTGTGCTTCAAAACCTAGTTAGCTCATTTTAAGCCAAAAATGATTTTGTCTTATTTCAGAAAATCACAACGTGATTACAAATCGATTCTTATACAACTATACCAGAACCACCAGCTTTATTGTTTGTAGACTGCTGTTTTCTGTGGCTGTGCATAAAGATGGTCAGCTTCAGAGTATGTCATACACTTTTGAGACACAGGATACATGTATGAGATGAAATGTGTTGATGTTCATCAGGAGGAGCAGGAGATTGAGCAGACCACACAGCAGAAACCCTTTAAACGTGGAGAATCAGTGGAAAAAGCTAACGTGAGTTAGAGAAGGTCGAAAATTCTCCTCTGGCCTCAGGAGAGCAGAACGTCTGATGCTGACTTTCTTTTTACTTTCTTTCTTCCACAGTCTTTGTCTGTCTTATTTACACTATACTGCTTTCTTTTCTATTTTAGTCACCTAAAGTAACTTAGTCGAGCTTCTGCTTTATTTCCCTGTCATTTTATAAAACAAATTCTTTTAGTCCTGAATGCTGATGGGTTGCAGCATCCATGGAGGGTTTTTTGTTAATAATAATGAACAAACGGTACAAATAAATCAGTGTATTCTTATCTTATGCTAATTTACAACGGTAAGCTAATAAAAGTGCTTCACGATGCCATAGAAGAACCTTTTTTTGCCTGAATGGTTTCATAAAGAACCTTTAACATCCGAAGAGCCTTTGTGTTCTTTGTGGCAAAACAGGTTTCTTCAGATTATAAAAAGGTAAGAAAGAATCTTTGACTGAATGGTTCTCTGTGGAACCAAAAATGGTTTTTACATGGTATAGCTATGAACTTAAAGAACCTTTTAAACCTTTGTTTTGAGAATTAACCTGAGATGGCAGTAGAGAGGCAAGTTACGCACTGCAGCTTTGATGACTTTTCTTGGTATATTTGTCCTTAATATAAAATAATTTGTGTTATGTCAAATATGCTATGAGATTGAGTATTTGGACATACAATATCCTTTAAAAAAGCATACTAGTGTGCTTGTTTCTGTCAATAACAGCCTTAAAAAGCTGCACACTTCACACATCTTCCAGAAATATTACATAATCTGGGTACCTTAGAGATAATATTTACATATTTGAGACCCTGCCTATGAAAACCTAGCTTGTGTCTTTTTTGTGATTTATTTTCTACAAAAAAAAATCATCCTACATAACATAAAGAACAATCTGTGAGAATATAACCTTGCTATCTTTATCATTGACTGAATAAGACCGTGTCAAATAATGAAATCATCATGAAATTAATAATTGAAATTTTATCTTCTAGTTAGAATATGAGACTTTTGTCTGGATTTTACAGACAGGGTCACATTTATTCAACATTTGTCGCCTTGAAATTATATGGTTCTATCTGCGTTCTGTGCACCTTTTAAGATATTGAGCTTCAAAGTTTTTGGGTTCCATTTGACTTTGTAGATAAAACCTTTGTTTTCTAAAAAAGGTTCTACGATGTACACTGTAAAAAGTTAAGAATATGTGAATAATTTTGAAAGAATTTTGACAGAAATGTCAGATCGAACCTAATCATCTGAATTTTGCGAAGCACTTATCCAGGATCTGGCATTGTTGGATGAATGGGATTTAATTTCTTGATCTCTCTCTCTCCTCCTATCACTCTTGTTTTCAATGTAAGCACTTACTCTGGATCTCTGGATCCTGATGCTATCTTCTGACACACTCAATGTAGTGTCACAAGTGTTATTGGTCAATTAACGTCTGTGTGTGTTTGTAACAGGAAGCGGCATCTCTCATCTCCCAGCGCTCCGTTAATCCCAGAGAAATGTTTAAACAGAGAGAGATGGGTATCAACCCTACCAACACAGACAACTCTCCATCCAGTCCAAAACCAGGTACCATTTTTTTCTACGCACACACGCTTACATACACTAGCCGTCAAAAGTGTTGGGACTCTTGAGGGGAATTTTTCTCATTTTTAAAATATCTTAAGTTAGTTTAGTAGAGAAAAATATAATTTTCCAAACATACACGTTTTTTCATGACAAAACTTACATTTAATTAAAAAATTTTTTAATGGATAACTTTGACTGAATAATTAAGAGAACAGCCAATAAGAGCACAAAATAGATAAGAACTCCTTTAATATTGTTTAAAAAGTGAGACCCCAAGAAGCTGCTTGATAAAATGACATGAAAACATTTCTGCAAATTCTAGTCGAAAGCTGACTACACTAAAGAACGATATATAACATGTTATAATTTCTTTTTTTATTACAACATTATTCCCTTAGTTCCCTTTGTTTTATTTCATACTTTTGAAGAGTTTATTATTATTCTAAAATATGAACACGTAAGTGAGTAAGTGTCCCAAAACCTTTGACCGCTAGTGTACATTAACAATAACCAAAGTTGGACATCACTTTTGTCCATTACTGTATGTGCTGATTTGTATATAACAAAATTTGACTTTATAGCTTTCCTATACTTTAACTGGTAGCAACAGCAAGATCTCTGGCTTTTTGTCCTGATAAGATCTCTACACACACAGTTTACACCGTATGAAAGTTTTATTTAAATGCAGTTGCATGTACATGCTTTATATAGCTTCACCTTTTTGTCGTGTGGGTGTTTGTGATGTCACTCATAATGTAGTGAATGCACTGTATGTGTAAAACGTGTTTAACCTTTCAAAGGTATCCTTCTGTGCATGCAACAACTTTCCGACGTTGACTGTTCTGTGGTATTTTTCATTCTTTTTCCATGCGTGTCTGTCTGAAATGTGACCGTCATCAAACGCCCTGCGGTTCTTCTGTCTAATACAACGTTTGTGGTCTCTTCTTCTGCGTATGCCCAGTCAGCCATCTGTCAGCTCGACTTTCTCTTTGTCGTTTTCTGTTCTGTGTATCTCAGGGCGGTTGAACAGCCCTTTTCTGTCCAAGCAGTCATGTGATCCAGAGCCATTGCGTTCTCCTGTGCGTCAGGCCTTGCCCTTACGAGCCGCAGGTACACATACTCATCTTATCATCCCTTCCTTATCTCACTTTCCGAAAGTTTCGGTGTCTCCATACTTCATTTTTGGCTCTTCCTCTCTTTGTGTGGCATTTTATGTGTTCAAACTAACATCACTCACAAGTTCTATGTGCTTGCTGTACGATTTATTTTACCCTTCATCAAGTGTGTTCTGGATTCCCGGGTTGCAGTGTATACAGCGTGCGTGCGTGCGTGTAAACACAACATTGTGTGTTTGTTTGCATTGTGCACAAGTCACAGATTGGCTCAAACTAGGACTGGGCAGTGTGAAAGTATACACCATGAGCTGTGGCATATCACAGTTGCTGTAAAACAAAAATCTGGCAGCAAGTAAATCGTTGCATGTGGTCATATTCAGTTATGGCTTCGAATATTATAACGGGAGGGATTTCGTTTTGACGTGTCACGGCATGCTGCTTGCCACACTGTAACAATAAATGGATTTGTGGTCACAAGTGTGCATGTCAACTGTATTGCAATTGCTTTGAACGAGATTCTAATGTGTCAGATTTATAATATTTAAGTGTTTAACATGTGAATGTTTTTGTACAGATGCCAGATTTATCATTCATTTGTTACATGGTTTGCAACAAAGTTAATTGAATACAATTATTATACAACAAAATATAAATGAAATCAAATGTAAATAGTTATATTATTTGCCTCCGGGCAACCGTTTATAGAGTTTATTCTAGAAAGATATAGCTTGAATGCCATTATCATGGTATAAAATGGTTCATCCCATAATATAAGATTCTCGTGGTCATACTGCTGACTCCTAGCTTGAACTCTTGACTCCACCTGTCTGTGGTAGAAGTGGAAATCTAGCTGTCCCAGTGTGTGCTTGTTACCACGCATGTGGGTGTTTCTGTGTATCCATGCATGTGTGTGTTCCTGAGTAGAGCCCAGTTTTGAGGAACAGCCCAGATCTCAGTATGTGGAACCAGAACCAGAACCAGAACCTGAACCTGAACCTGAACCCGAACCCGAGCCAGAATATGAAGGTGGGATTCATGAACACTAACATTTTCAGCTCCCCTCACTTTGGTTGCTGCATCAGGTTGCCACATGCCACATTCCACAGAAATGTGTAAGAATGTGGCCGGCTTATATTTCACCCTAAAATCAAAAGAAACTTTATTATATTTAAGTTCTACAGGATATTTTAAAATATTATACAAAATATTTCTTCTGATTTTAAGTTTGTTATTTTTTATTCACCTGCTTCATTTCTCATTCTCAGCCCCACATTTTGTGTTTTGCTATTTGACGGCGCCACTATGTGGGGAGATTGTGTTATTACAAGAGACACAGTTAATGCCTGTCTCTCTCATTGTCTTTGAATTTTCAGATGTTCAAGTAGCCAGTGATCCTTATGAAACACACATAGAGTCTCAGCCGCAGTATGAGGAACCAGACAACATTTATGAGGATCCTGCACAGGTACATCATCCAAAACCCCACAGGTCTTGTTGACCTTATAATATAATACGCAATACTCCAAGGAGAAAGTTGGATGAAATAAACTGCACAAGCAGGTTTATAATTGATATGAGTTTATGATCTCTTCACAGGTGGAGGAACAGAACACATATGATCAGGCTGGTGATCGTGGTGTTTGTGCCAGGGCTCTGTATGACTACCAGGCTGGTGAGTGTTGCTGAGGGTGAATGTGAGAGTGTTATCGTGGGACCATTTTCTGAAAGATGTTCACATGATCAAATATAAATAAATACTTAAACATTATATTCTGAACCTGCTGACATACTCATTGTTCCCCACACTTCTCTATTCTTCTTACTCTTGTTATTACGCTTCATAAATGTATCATAAATAATAATGAAAAGCAGGAATAAATAAATATGGAAAAATGAACATGGTAATATTTAAATATGGGAAAATATATGCAGGAAATAAATATAGAAACGAGTCCATAATTAAAGAAATATTAGAATAAATAAAAAATAACATTAAAATAAATGACAAATAAATAAGGAAAAATTATAATGGCAATATTTAAATATGGAAAAAATAAATATGTATTATTTAAATAAATATACAAATGAATAAAAAATAACATTAAAGTAAACGATATAAATAAATACATACATTTGAAAAATAACTAGGGCAATTTTAAACATGTAAAAAAATATGTATGCAGAGCAAAAAAAGTTATGTTTTATTATTACATTTAGTTTTATTTAGATTTGATTATTGCTAGTCTTCCATACCTTAAGACAGAAAAGAGTGTGATTGATAAATAAATATGTAGGCTATTACCTAATAAACATATTTCACACATATTGTCTTAACCAGAAATTTACATCATGTCTACATTATGTATGCAAAGATGTATGATGTGTGCATGTAAAAATTGTGTTTATAAAGTTTATAGCAAAATAGAGGACTTTCTCAGATTTCATTGCGTCTTATATTAAATGCTAAACTGAGCTTGTGATTGCTCATTTGTGTGTGTGTCTCCTCAGCTGATGACACAGAGATCTCATTTGACCCTGATAACATCATTACCGGCATTGAGATGATCGATGAAGGCTGGTGGCGAGGATACGCTCCAGACGGGCATTTCGGAATGTTTCCAGCCAATTACGTTGAACTTATCTAACAGAGCTCAACATATCCCGCACCCTCCATCAGAGTCGGGCTGAGTCCTGCGTAGATTCAACAGATGCTTTTGAGGAAAATGGGATCCGTATATTTGATTGAAAAGACTGAAACTAAAATCATGGACCAAAAGTTCGGGGGGTATTTAAACTCTTGAAAATGATATTCCATACTGTATTGGTCGTTTTCTTTGTTCATTTGATTTCATTTCAAGCTGTCCCACTAATTTCACAAAACAATACTGATGCTGGCAGACGCCCTCAACAGAGACGACCCAGTAGTTGCCGTTCTTGCAGGAATTTCTGTAATATGAACTGTATGAAAGTCATTCATGCTTGTGATGTTGTTCCTGTCACATCTTTTTCCTTTATGCGAAGGTTTTTTTTTTTAGATGTTCAAACATTTCAACATGCTAAATAAAACATTTTGTTGTGCTAAAGATGTTCAGTGCAGCTAAGTTTGTAGTCGTTTGAACGTAATGATCCTGTTTTGCCTTGATTTTTGCCTTTTTTTCTCCACAAGACCGGGTTGGACTGCCTTTATTTTTTTTGGAATGTAGCACCTCATGGTGCAGCGTTTACTGAGAAATAGAGGTGACAAGTTTATTCGCTGTTTCCTATTAGTCAGCTTTGGTTATGATGGTTTTGATGTTATCATCATAGCTGTTAGCTCTCCACAGTGATTTAGGATCAGCTTTCCTGTCTACTCAGAATTGTGGAGAATATTAATACTGTGATTTTTAGGTTTCAGGGATCCTTCATTCTGTCATCTTACTGCCTTTGGGTCTCAGGTTGGATCCGTGTATATTTGGGTGGATGCGCCAAGACTCGAAGAAAATCACATCAGTTGTTTTCATCATTTTTATCGTTCGCTTACACACTTGTACTGTCAGTGCCGTGCCAATAGGAGAGTGGGGAGGTAGAGTATTTTTGAGGAAAATTTTATTAATAAAGGCTCATCAAAATCAAAACATTAAAAGATCTCGGAGTCGTTCAAAAGTGTGTTGTTAGAGGTCATTGTGAATATCTAACAAGTCTGAACAATGTTGTAACTTCCATTAAAAGTATAAATAAAGATGGAATGAAAGCTGCTTTCTTGTGTTTGTCCTTCAGCTGTAAAAAATGTCTAAAAATGTTTCAGTAAATGCTGAAATTAACATGAGCTAACATTATTCAATGTTTAGTATTAGTATTGTTCATGTTAGCTAATGCATTAACTAACTGTTAACAAATAGCACCTTATTGTAAAGTGTTACCGACGTTTTAAGACGTTTACTTTTACTACAATAAAACAATGGTAATGTTTTAAAAACACTTTCAATGCACAAGAAAATGTCCACTAATATTACAATTATGGACAACACTCTACTACTAAGGTTGTATTTGTTAACATTGGTAAATGCATTTGCTAGCATGAAGCAATGAGTAATAGTTTTTCAGCATGAATTAATCCTTGTTATTGTTAATACAATTGTGCATATTAGTTATTTTAAAGGGATAGTTCACCCATCATCATTATTTACGCACCCTCTTGTCATTTCAAACGTACGTTTGTAGTTTTTTGAAGTATTTTGTATTAACCTGCACTGGTTTTACAATAGAAGTGAATGGGTCTTTAAAATATCTTCTTTTGTGTTCTGCACTGCAGAATGAAAGTCAGTCATACAGGTTTGAAATGACAAGAGGGTGAGAAAATAAAGGCAGAATTTTTGGATGAAGTTTTTATTTTTAGTAAATGCTGAAATAAACATGAGAATTATAATAAATGCTGTAGCTGTATTGTAGTTAATGCATTAACAAATACAACCTTATTGTAAAGTGTTTACTAATTATGAGAATTTTTATGCAAAGAATCAAGAAAAGTTTCATATTGACTAGTTTTGTATTGAAATGTGGTTTCTGCAGGTGTCCAACTCAATAAGTCATGTTAAATGGTAAACTATAGTTACAATCGCTCATCTTCAACTGCATCTTACATTCACTTTCAATCTTATTGACAGTCAATTATGAAGGTCATCATCTCTCAATGTTCCTCTTTCAATGTTAAACAAGTTGCTGTGTGAATAGAAACTGCTTGAAATATAGGTTGCATGCACATTTAGAAAAAAGCACACTTTTTAGCTCGAACAATATGTTTGTCTGCTATTTTTCTTTTTGTGATACTTTTTTTAAATAAAAAATGGCCTATCCAACTAGAAATCTTCTTTAATGCCATTTTCCTTGTCATTCGTGGCAATTGCTATCATTTTGCACCTATATGTCACATACCGAGTTTCCTGGAATAAGAGAAATCAACATGACGGTTTGGGGATTTTTTTCCTTTGCTTGATCACCCCCAGTTTCATTTTCAGAAGAAAAAAGAAAAAAAACGACTGTACTTTTCCCCCCTGTTCAGAGATGACAATCTTGTTTCTTAACTGAATTTCTAACTGATGTTCTCAGTCTTTCAGATAACGCTACCTACATCTATTATTCGCTTTTATCTTAAATCCCATTTATTCCATCCACATGTCACTTATAATCTGGTATTAATAGATAGTGAGGGGTAACTGTGAGGCAGAGGCAGGATGCATTCGAGCACAATATTAACTTTATTTGAAAAGGGAAGTAAGAAATGTCTTGATGGAAAATATCAGCTCACTTCTGCAAAGAGAGAAGCCCGACCTAATGTCTTCACTGGGTGACTGTCAGCTACAATTTTGACTGAGCAAAGCTTTTTATTTCTTGAGGAAGAGGAAATGAATTGTAGGAGCCTCTCGCTATCTTTCTCAAAGAAATGCAAATGATTTTGTACATTTGCAATATGTTCGGTTAAATTCTAACAAAAATTGTTGATTTGGTTTACTTATATTTCTTTTGTGACGATGGCATGCGTCCCGTGAGACTGCGAACAAATATGTTCTCTGACTGAATGTAAAACTCCTTTTTGCAGTAATCGAACTTCTGAATCGAGTCACGCAAAACCACACGTAACATTTATTCCTAACACAGGCATTATGTTCTTACGACAATATCGAATCATTCTTAACCTGGTTCAGTCATATTCGTACCATAGCCTAATATCTTCTTCCGATGATTTCTTAGCAACGTTCAAGCATAGCTTAAAGGATTGTTCAGCCAAAAATGAAAATTCTGTCATCATTTACACACCCCCTCTTGCCATTTGAAGCCTGTATGACTTTCTTTCTTTCTGTAGAACACAAAATAAGATATTTAGAAAGATGATTTTTCATTTTGGGGTGATTTTCTGAAAAATCGGAAGATTCTGTGACTCTTTCAGCTGCGTCTATATTTACTGTTCGGACTTTTTGATGTAGGCTATTTCTTGAGTTTATAAAAATGAATGTGTAATAATAATAATGCAGGACAACAAAAAATTATTTTTTGTTTTCAAGTCATCCGTTTTTTTTATTTTCTTTTGATCTTTGTTTGCTGTACTTTTCAGTTACTATTGTATGTGCTGTGTTATTTAAAATAGCAGAGCAACAAGAGAACGAGTCAAATCAGACCCGATGGGCTATAGAACAATATGACAAATCTTTCGCTCTTCCTGTTAACTGTTTCAGGTTGGTCCAGTGCTCCCTCCACGTCTCATTCTTTGTCGTTACCCCTCTGTTTTATCTTTCGCTTTTTATCTCTCTGTCGTGAATAACTGGGGAAATTCTCTAAATCTCTGATCTTCCACTCTCCTTCAAAGCTCTGACTTCAGGTTTTCTCCAGGTGACTCACTCGTGTGTACGTTCAGTCACATCTGCCCACTCGACAATTAGCCTACGGGTTTAGATTAGTCACCAATATAATGCTCAATAACCCTCAAAACACTTTAATATTACAGCCGGGACAGTGTGAGATATTGCAGTCTTGAGCTGAAAACAACACACAGGCAGGGCAGGAATGAGACATTTGTGCCGAGAAGTGCGTGCGTTCGACTGCCGATTTTGATGTTTCTGCATGGCTCAGCATCATCTACTGTGTGGAGCGCAAGGGCCCCAATGTGTTGATCAATTGAGGGTTCAAGAATTATGTAAATGTCTCAAGGCTTATTTATTATTTATGTAGAGCTAGATTTAAAATAACATGGGCGAATTTGTGATAGTGTTCTGAGATGATGCAATGCGGTTGCTAGGGCATTGCTAAGTAGCTTTCAATTCAAACCTATGAGATATTTTTCCATATAATCATGTGATTTTAGTTAAGTATTGTAACAGCTCAACCATTCTCATCAAGCTCTCTGGTTTCTTTCATTTGCAGTTTCATTCATTTCTGTACTGTGCAGGATGATATAGCCTACTGTAAGTATACTAAAGGTTAGAGCTGAACACCAAAAAAGTGCCAGCAACAGTAATACTGAAGCTTTCCTCAACTAATACCACCATTTTTTCATTTTGTTTCAAAATGAATACCAGATTGTGTTACAACACTGTATACACGATTTCAAAGCAACAACAAAAGCATTTTGAGATTTTGAAATTGAGATTTTTACATCATCTTAAAGCTGAATAAATAAGCTTTCTATTGATGTATGGTTTGTTGTATAGGACAATATTTGGCCGAGATACAACTATTTAAAACTCTGAGGGTGCAAAAAAATCTAAATATTGAGAAAATCGCCTTTAAAGTTGTCCAAATGATGCCCCCATAGCATATTCCTCACAAACATAAAGTTTGGATAGCCTATATTTACGGTAGGAAATTTACAAAATATCTTCATGGAACATCCTTACTTTATATCCTAATGATTTTTGGCATAAAAGAAAAATGGCTAATTTTGACCCATGTATTTTTGGCTATCAGTACAAATGATCTTGTGCTATAAAGAATGGTTTTGTGATCCCAAATATTATTTGTGGTCACAAATAATAAATAATTTTCCCCATTTCATTTTCTTATTCTGTAATTGTACCTATTTCAAAAATAAACTATAAAAAAGAAATCTTGTAAAAAAATGTTTTCTGGCAGCTGGGGTGCATCTGGGCCGCCAGAAATACTGTTAAATAACAGTTTTCCCCGTGTTTCTTCTAAATTTGCATTTTTGTGTGTGTGATTTTTATGTTTTTGACCGTATTTCAAAAATACATGACAAATCTGCTTAAAAAACAGTAAAATTATGTTTTTTGGACATTTTACGTGGAAAATCTGTTAAAAAAAAGAGCAGAACATTTCGGTAAAATTAAGGGTTTTTTTTACAGTGTGGCTAAACTTAAATGCGATAAAGTTACATGACCCACTCAACTTTTTTTTATAATATTAATGCAAAATAAAATGTAAATAATTGTTTATTTAATAGAATTATTGCACAATAAAATATTAATATAAGTTATATCATATAAATAATATATACAAATATATAATAATAAAGTATAATATATATAAATTGTTATATTAATATAGTTAAATTATTAGCCACTAGCCAAACTGATCAACAAACACACATCGGAAGTTAACTTCGAGCCATGTGCGTGTGTCCGATGAAACCATCTAGGTCACTGCAAAAAACCACTGGCTATTTATTTATACAGACATTTTAAGTCAATATTTGACAGGAACTTGGTCATGTTTTTATAATTATTATTAAAAAACACACTTTTCTTCTGTCTCTTTTCCTCCTCCAACAAGTATTGTCTCAATAATTGTTCACACTTTGCGTTATTGTTTTCTACTAAAACTACGCACTATTGTAAATTGCTTTGGATTCATAATCCTGTAAATGACTTACTGTGTTTTTGACTTTTATAGTTTTACATTTCATGGTCAAAACGTAAACATTTTTTTGAAGTGCCCAAGTCCGTCTGATACGCAACAGTAACTATGACAACCCTCTGATGTGTTGTGAAACTATGGCGTGATCTCAGATTGAGTAAAACATGAACCTCGCAAACTGAATATGAAAAGTCATAAATTCCCTAATTTTCATTTCTGATATCAACACCGCCAATTTCATACACTGCTAAAAAGAATTGAACTTTGTTACGCACGCACACACGCACACACACACACTGTCTTAGTGTGACTACGAGAATGGAGGCACGCACGGCTGAGACGTTCGTACTCGCGCTCCCAACAGCGGGCAGGACGGATGTTTTGTCTAATATTTCACCTGTGAAACTCCCTCCGAGCGATTGGCTCTGGGCTGAACACTGTTATTGTGACATTTAAAGGTTAAATATGATTAAATGTCAGGGACTATCCGGGCAGGTTAAAGACACAGAGAGGCCCCATCCATAGACGAGACATGCGAAACTTCAACAGAAAGACTTCAAACTGTGCTAATGATCAACCTTAGAATATCATAGCAGTGCATAACATCTGACAGCTTCAAAACAAAGATAGGCTACATGTTTTTTCAGCTCTTAAATCATGATGGGGCTTTCCAGTGTTCTTTTTTATAACTCATATTAAATATGACAAACGCACATATTATATCATCACGGTCAGTCAATGAGAAATTAAAGTGTGTAATTATGGTGTTTTGATTTTAAAAGGGACATTCCGCTAGATTTTAAGTCACATTTAGGCCTACACACATTCATTCTTATTAGAGAAAGAGTTCACCCAAAAACTCTCATCGTTTTGTCATTTCAAACCTGTATGACTTTCTTTCTTCTACAGAACACAAAAGAAGATATTTTGGAGAACCTTCACCTCCACGTATGTGCTGTCTAACTGCTACATAACATTGTTTATTTTTAGTTAGACTTCTTCACATGGTAAAAGTAAATCTATTTTAATGTGTTGTTATTTTATGTGTTATTGTTGTTGCTGTTGTTATGGTAATTTGCACTCCTTTTGTTATGCTTAAATATAGTTATATTCCCCATGACAGTTTCTGAGGTTTTGCTTAGGACAATTCTCTGCCCTGATTATCATTTTCATAATAAACACAAAGGGGAAAATCTGAGCACAACACTTTCACCAGAGCTCTGCCTCTACACCAGGGCAAACCCCTTATGCATTTCCAGTAGGCTATGAGTCTGATGACCAATTTTTCGTAACAAATTTGAATTCAGTAAGATATTGCACATACAAGAACTGACTAAACAACATTGATCAAAATCTAAATGTATTATTTTATCATGCAGGCGAAAAGTCACCAGGCAGTTTAATTATAAGGTTCTAGCTGACATTTTTGTCAAAATATTCACATATTCTGTGACAACATTATTTACAAAGATTTTATATACAAAGTCAAATGGAATGCAAAAACTTTGAAGCTTGTTATCTCAAAACTGCTCAGAATGCAGAACATTATAATTCCAAGGTGACGAACAAAAGTTCAACCGTTTAAGGTCACTTGGCTGTAATGTTTTCCATGATCTTAAAAACGGTTTGATCTGAAGGAATATCTGAATGTCTTAAATTACTTATGTGAGGGAAATTATTAATTATGACAATATAATCAAATATTTCTTTCGCAAAGCCAAATCGTCACCTTAGAATTATAAGGTTCTATCTGACATTTTGAGTTATTCACATATTCTTATTCATTATGCCATGTTTTTTTTTTAATGTGCATCTTACATCTTGGAACTTTTTTAAGAAAACAAAAGGTTCTATCTACAAAATCAAATTATAATTTGGTTCTATAAGGTTCTATCTGAGAGCAAATCTGCACTTTGAAGAGGACCAATTAGGATCACCTTTCCTTGTCATGTGTCAAGGCTCCTCAGTGACAGTGGGAAATATCTGAGGAAACAATGTTTAAAAGAGATCTCGAGGTCGACTGTTTTGTTAATGCTCTTGTCAAGGAGAGCAGCTCAAACTAAAGAATTTTTTGTTTCGTTTCAGGTTTTGTTCTTTAAATATAGCCATCAGCGCTACCTTTCTAATTCCTGCGTTTACATACACTCTGATAATGCGATTAATGACTTAAATATTACAATATTATTAGTAAAATATGTTATTTCAGCCATACTCATCTCTAGAAAGTTATTTTATCTTTCACACCTTCTGTGAATTAAACATTTAGATACAACAATTAGCACAGCCTTTAACTTGAACGAGAGAAAAAGCATCCTAAAATATGAAATAAATGTCATAAAAAACATGTAACTGTGACTTTTTTACATATTATTACAACACTTATTTCATGTTTTAATAAACATTTGTCAATTGTTTGTATTGCTTTAAATGTGTTGCTTTAATGAATGTTTTGCAGATAGAACCTTATCATTCTAAGCTGAAAGTGATTTTTCTAAATAAGAAGGTTCTATGTGCGTTTGACCTGTTCCAAAAATCCCCATTTACAAATTTCAGAAATGTTGATATTATACATTTATAAAACATTTAGGGTCTCTGTCTTTTTCACGTATGAAAGAGATTTGTTCCTCATATTATTTTTGCTATATGAAATGCAATTCCAAGGCGACGAATTGTTATGTTATGGACCAAATAATTAAGTAAAGCAGCCAATAAGAACTCCTTCAATACTGTTTAAAAAGCATCTCAGAGTGATAAATTAAGAACTTTTGCAAATTAAGCTGTACTTAAAGATGTTAAAATATGACACAGTTTCGATTAATTTTAGATTGTTTTGTCACAACCTAATTCTGTTACTTTTGTTTATTCAATAGTTTTGATGAGTTTAACATTATTCTAAAATGTGAAAAAATAAGTGAGTTACGCTAAACGTTTGACCGGTACTTAAAAAAGGATGTATTATGAATATAAATGTGTTGCAATGTTCTGTGATATTCCCTATCCAGTTCGATGGATGCATGCGCTGTTCCCTGCTCAAAACCCCTATCATCACCAAAGGCTTTGAGAGACTACTATCTCACATCGAAACCCTGCCGACCTCGACCAAAACCAGTTTGCTTACTAAGCTAACAGATCGACAGAAGATGCAGTCATCACAGCTCTCCAAACTGCCCTGGCACACAAGGATGACGGAAACACTTATGTTAAAATGCTGTTTGTGGATTTCAGTTCCGCTTTTAATACAGTCATCCCCTATAAACTTGTTCAAAAACTGAGCAACTTGGGCCTAGGCAGTTCACTGTGCACATGGATACTGGACTTCCTGCGCAACAGACCTCAGAAAATCAGGATGGGAGGTCACACATCATCAGAATTGGCACACCACAGGGGTGTGTCCTCAGCCCCCTCCACTACTTTTTAACACACAACTGCGACCCCATCCATTCCACCGACACCATTGTCAAATTCGCTCATGAAACCACTATAGTGGGACTGATTAAATGATAATGAAACAGCCTACAAGGAGGAGGTTCAGCATCTGACAAAATGGTAGTCATAAACATCTCCAAAACCAAGGAACTTATAATTGACTTCAGAAGATCAAGCGTACTGAGCACTCTGCCTACAGGGCAAGGAGGTTGAGACTCTGGTGTGCATATCTCAGCTGACCTCACATGGTCCGCACACATCTCCCATCAGGTGGGGAAGGCACAGCAAAAACTATACTTCTCTGAGGAAACTGAAACAGGCGCACCTTCCTCATCACCTGCTGACCAATTTCTATCAATCAACAATAGAGAGCCTTCTGACCTACTGCATCACAGTGTGGTTTAGCCACTGCACAGAAAAAAAGACCTGCAGCGGGTGGTGAAGGTGGCAGAGCGCATCGATGGCACAACACTACCTCCCCTCAAAGACGGCGGTAACATAACGGACCCCACCCACCCTGGACATCCCCTGTTTTCCCCTCTGCCATTGGGAACAATTCAAACATGAACCGTTTCTTCCCAAAGGCAGTCAAATGCATAAATCCTTCTCATTCCCTCCTTCTGCTCCCAAGCATTATCGAACAATAACCAATGTCTACAAATGCACACATGCACACACCACTGCATATTTGCTTTACCTCTCATATGTTTACACAAATCTTATACACTTATACTTACTGTTTAGGATTCATATCCTGTTATACATTCCTATAGCATACAACAATACTTTGTATACTATGCATATTGCATTCTGCATCACTCTAAAAAATATTATGTAGACCCAACAAAAAAAAAAGTTGTGACAACTTCTGAACAAAATTCAGTTTATCCAACAAACTATATTGAGATAGATAGAATTTTCTCTTAATTTTAAGTAACACCAATTTAAAACATCTTGTTCATTATTGAAAGTAAGTTCCAAATTATTATTTTTTAAATTTACTGTTTTACATAGACACTGGTTGAACAAAACCAAAATCATACCACTTTTCATACCACAGGACAATGGTAACAATCGTAAACAACTAACATAACCAAAACCTCTTTAAATTGCAAGAGAATACAATATTAAACATTATTAAGTCTCATGCTGTTCTTATGTTGATGACAATCCATATATTTCTAAATTTACTCTCATGCAAAGCATGATGGGAACTGGGGAACCTTTGCAATGCTACTTTAAAAGGCGCTGTCTGTTTTTAGTGACATTGTGAGGTTGCGAACTGCAACCAACCGTTCACTCCACCCCCTCTCTTACGGCCATAAGAGGAAAAGAATGCCGTTACGTTTTTGCTTCTTTCACAAAAGAGAAACTTATTTACGAAACGCGTTCTGTGGAGCAGTTTGTCCGTTAAGGCTACTGTAGAAACAACATGGAGAATTCTATGTAAGGTGACCTGCGGTGTATGTAGATAAAAATAGCTCGTTTTCAGGTAAAAACATAACGCTTCATTATGTGAGGTCTTTCTACACATCTAAACACGTAGTTTAGTAGCCTATATTATATCGCATTTCCGTTAATAGAGCCTACAAAAAACTACACACAGCACCTTTAAGTTAAGATTACATACAATATTAAGTTAAAGTAATAATCAACATTCACTCAGCATAACTCATTAAAATAGACTTTGGCACTTAAACGTTTTAATTAAACCAAAAGAAAGGAGATTTATGACTCCAATGCATCGAATTAAGTTGTGCCAATAGATGCCATAACTTATTTCTTGTTTAATTTGCTCCTTGTGCACAACAATATTATTTGCACCAAGCATTATATTACCTTTTGGAACACAACTCTTCTTGTCTTTTTTTATCTGTATCTATTTATGTTTGTCTATTATGCCAAACCTTGTGAGCTGCTAAACAGTCTTTCGTTGCTCAAAACAATGACAAAAAAACTATTCTATTCTGTGAAAACAAAAGAAAAGCTCAATAACTTAACGCCAAAGTACTACTGACGAGAAAATAACCAGTCGCTACAAAACTCAAAGTCCCAAGGTTCCTCGTGTAACAGAATGAGGAAGTCATGCTGAAACTGTGTGTCCAATGAGAGACAGAAAGCGCGTGCTGAGGAGTGAGCTGTCAATCAAACGCGGATCAAGCTGTCAGACGCGTCGGACTCTGCGGGCGAAGCGCCTGTTCAAAATGGGTGAGTGTTTTTTCCAGCAGTTATATGATCATTTATTACTAGCCTTAGCCTACTAACAATTTCTCATTGATAACTATTTAATATGTCAGATTAGATGGTGTTATTTCTATGCTTTATTACTGCAACGGTAAGTGATGAGTTGTCGCGTCTCTGTAAAGTTAAACACAAAGTAAACATAAAGTTATTTTGTGTATGAGAACATTTAAGGTTTCGATTTACTTTCTAAATTCGTTGATTTATCTAATAAAATAATAAAGTTCTTTATAGGCAAATACATTATGCAAATACAAGTGGCCGTGTTAAGAATAAATAGCAACACGGGGCGCATATTTCTGTAACTTCAGTCATTTAAGTGACAGTAATGACGGCTAGATATGATAAACCTTAACAGGTCGTTCTGGTTGAGGAAGTGGTTTAGAGAAATAGCATCACATAGCTGTTAAAGCGTAAAACCCCTCATCTGATAAACCTACTGAGACAGATAATGACAAAACATCACAGGGCATCAAATTTGGTTCTGCATGATCGGGGAGCAAATGTCAAATGTGTCTTTATGGTTAAATGATAAGGATTTAATAAGTGTACACTTCCAGTGCCTTTATAGGCCTATTGTAAATTGGAAATGCAATTATTGTCATGCATACATCCTTATGATATTTCAATGTTGCATAATGATGTAGGCTAATACAACTTTTTTACAATTGCAAAGAGATTGAGAAAGTCGTGTTAAAATATACAAATATATCAAATAAGATATACATCACTTAATTCAAAAAACGTTTAAAATTTAAGTAGAAGCTATTAATAAAACAGACCCTCTTTTAAGCATGGACAATATAGGCTATCAGACAATAGGCTCAACTATCACACCAGTGATAATATCAGTCAAATTTGTCACAACCTTTCTGCACTGTGGCTCAGAAAGGGAAGTAAAATAACAGAAGACTGTTTTGTGCCCTGGCACAGGAAATGTCTGATCTCGAAAGCAAAGCGTAGCTGGATGTTACAGACAGAGATGTGAGTGTAAAGAGTGATGAGAAGGCTGTGAGAAAGGGAAGTGGGGACTTTGAGGTACAGGCTGCCCGGGTAGAGTCTATAATTCAATGCTTGTTTGGTTTGTAAATAAGATCAGGTGCTGGGCACATTGTGTCCATTCTCTTCAAACTTCTTTTGCTTGACATTTGAATCATCCAACAAGTTTTGTGTTATAACTTTGTGTTGTTCTGAAGCAACTAAAACAATCTAAATGAGGTTTAGATACAAAAATGGCTGTAATTAAAAAATATATGAATGAGGAAAGATTGCGTGAAAAACACAAACGCAATGTAACTGATGAAAATGTAACTGATGACCAAATGATACTTTGTGTGTCCATACTCACATATGTCTCTTTTTTATTCAGTTTGGTATCACATAGCTGTGGTTTATGCATACAGACAGGAAATAGTGTTGTAATCATGTGGTTTCATATTAGAATGTTTCTCTGTCTCTGTGTGTGTGTGTGTGTGTGTGTGTGTGTGTGTGTGTGTCTCTCTCTCTCTCTCTCTCTCTCTATCTCTCTCACACCTATTTAATTCAATACTTAATAAGGAAATACTAAATTGTATAAAGCAGATCTCTAAATAGAGATTGTTGCTCTATTCATAATTAATAAGGCCATATTTTAATGTCATTATCATTGCAAACTAAAAGTAAGAGATCTTTAACTTGGTTTATTATGATAAAACACTGTTTATAATACTGCAGTCACCTCGGTTCCCCAAAATGAAACATAATTATATTCTATAAAACGGTCTTGCGACAAAAATTGATCAATTAAGATGAAATATTCCTCGGCTAATGAAAGTTTTGTTTCTGACTTTCGTGTCAGTTTCAAAATCAATGGGCCTTGCTAACAGACATTTTCAGTTTTGTGTTTTCAGTTAGGATCTTTAAGTACACGCGTAAAAGAAATGTTCTGCATATTTGTGGATGTTTTATTTGCTTATTGTATAAACATCTGCCTTATCTGTAGGTCATCAGCCACACTGGTCTGTAAATATCAGTACTAGCAACTGTAAAACCCATATCACTTAACCAGAAGTGGAAAATGTGCATAACACGTCTTTTGATGTTCTAGTGCATTGCCCGTATATATGTGTGTGTGTAACTGGTTTGATCGCCTTTGTTTTAGTGTTGGACCCGTGTGGAGAGGTGGATGTTAGCGACGAGCAAATAGAGGTGTGTGATAACAAAAACCAGGAGCTGAATTCACCAAACCAGGTAAGATCTGTTTGGGACACTAGTGAAGATTTGCTTTAAAAATAGGGGAGATCATTGCTTTCTCACACTCATTTGAAACACGCATGTTGTTATGTTAGTCTGCTTTGTGTTTTAAATCAACATCTACATCTTTTATGTAAATGTCACATAGCTGATTTGTTTATGGTACGTTTAGAGCACAAATGCTAACGCAGGGGTGATAAACACGAGGCGAACCTCTTTTAATCTCATCTTCTGGAATTTATAAAAATAACCTTTCAGATCCCGTTTCAGTATAATAAGTGTTGCCAAATAGTTTTCTGGTATTGTTGCAATATTTCAGTTACACAGAAATGCTTATGTCAGTAACACATGACAGTGTCAGTCTGTGGTTACAATGTTCATCTGACTTTCATTTTGCAAGAAATATGTTTTTCTGCGTGCAGGAAAAATACGCATTCCAGTATATTTACACGCGTTGACTCAAATCCGTCGCACCGGTTTGCTGGTTGCACTTTTCAGTTTCCCACAATGGCATTATGTCAAAAAAATCGAATAAGGGAGTTTTGGGTGCTTCTTTGTATCGTAGAGGTCAGGTACACGTAGTCATTTCTTTTGCGCCGCACGCACATGGATGCACAAGTAAACAATCACGGATGGCTTCTTTCTCACACTTCTGGTAATTGAAAACAGCCTTTGTTTGCTGGTGCAAAGATGCATCATATTTCCAGGGTGGCGTCAGAAGTTGAAAGCCATGTGGTTTTGGTGGCGAACGCTGGCCATACCACTGCGTCTTCATCTGCGCGTATAAACTCTCATTCTGAGTGTTATTGACAGATCCGCAGCAGACTTACCCACGCACTTTTCCGAAATTTGAATGAGGTGGAAATTTTAGAGCTGTAGCTCACAGAAAGTCTCTCACATGGGGGTCTGAGCTACTTATAGTCATGGTTAAGGGACCGGGGCACTGCTATCGACGCACAATAAACCCCTTCCTGTGTGAAACGCAAGTGCAGAGTTTAAGAGCTGAGCTCTTCCTGACCGCAGTCTTGATATGAATATATACATTTGAACAAATGATCTTTAATATGTTCAAAATCATATTTGATTTGATAGTTAATCTAAAAATTATCATTTACTCATCCTCTAGTCATTTTAAACCTGTGTGACTTTCTTTCTTCTGCGGAACGCAAAAGTAGACACAAAACCAATGCCAGTCAATGTGCCCTTGTTACACATGTTACATGTACTTACTATAGTATTTATTATAAATTATGTATAGTGACATGCAACTAACCAAAAACCACACCCTCATCCTAAACCTAACCCTATAGTAAGTACATGTAGATAATTATTATTACTCAATACTTAAATGTATAAGTACACTGTCACACGGACACCTTAACATAAAGTGTAACCAAATATCTTCTTTTGTGTTCTGCAGATAAAATAAAAAGTCATACAGGTTTGAAATAACATGAGTTTGAGTAAATGGTGACAGAACTTTCAATTTTTAGGTGTAGGTGAACCATTCCTTTAAGTTGTGGTTAAGGAATGAGATGCGTACTGATATATACAAAATGTATAAACTGACTTATAATTGTTTGCTTCAAATACATTGTAAACCAACCGTACTTCAAGAACGTTTCCTAGCCACTTTATATGTTCTGTATATATAAATCGTAAACAACATACATTTTCATTCAATATTAAAATCTCCCTTTGCTGTGGGATTAAAGTTTGTTATTCTTAATGAAAATATATTAAAAAGCTATTCTAAGAAAATGTTCTAATGCGCCGTTCCTCGAAGCTGCTTATCGGTGTTGTCAATATAACAGGAAGTGTTTGACTAGATGCCAATCAGATAAACCGCTGTATGAAATTTCTGTAAAGATGAAGATTGGAGATCAGCAGTGCCCACAGCAAAAGAAACATATTCACCACTGAAGCGGGGGAAATTATGAATCAAACTCTGACTTTTAGATGCCCCAGCTTCTGGACCTACATGCACAATATTATTCCCTTTACACAGGAGAGATATACACTCAGATCTTCATGTTTACTCATTTCAGTACACTGAAAAGGGGCCCTCTTGTTTTCTATATTACTCAGCGGTAGAAATAAAGCCTGATATGTTCAATATTAGTCATTGTAAAGGCTTTATTCTGGGAAGAAGTTTGCCAGGAACTCTATTCAGTCTGAAACTCACTAACTGAACCGTGCTTTGGTAGCAAATGGCTTGTCGCCAGCAGCACAACCGCTAAGGTTGTCTAATGGAAATCCAAAGCTTTCTGTGTGTAGTCGCCGGGGAATTTCGCTTCTCATCTGCAGAGTGGTTCGAAAATTGTTTTATCTTTGTGTATCAGTTGCTTATTTGGTACAGTAGGTGTAAGAATTTCCATAAACGTTCACATGCACCATATTTTTCCCTTTTTGTTGCGTTTTGTTTTTAGCACGGCATAATGGTAGTTAAGGGTTTTTTTTACTTCTATTTTGAAAACTTAACACTTCTATATGCAAACGACTTCAGTCATAATTTAAATTGACCCAAAAATGAAATTCTTTCATCATTTACTCACCCTCTGATCTGCTTTTGTGTTTTCACATAAGAAACAGTCATATACAGAAAGAAATAGTCATATGCAACATGACTAAATTATGTCCGAATTTTTAGTTTTGGGTAAACTATCCTTTAACCTCCATGCATTAGTATTATACACTGTCAATACACTGTTTGGTGTACACAACTTTTCACAAAATGAGCTTTATTGTTCTAAACATATTTAATGGAGTTTACCAGCTTTTCTATCACTCTTCTGTAAATCATATGTATTGTTACTGCGTGGTCGATCCTGTGACAGTTGGCATTCATTTTTGCAAGCCTTCAATCTTTCATTTCTCTCTTGTGGCCTGTCTTTAACCATGGGTCATTGTCCTATGTGCCTGGGTGTTGGATGTTACCACTTCCACTTTGGTATTCTCAGCTCATAACACTGCCACAAAGGGTGAATATGCTTTTTCTGTAAATACCGTATATTCGCTTCCCTGTTTTTACAAGATCTGGTGCTTTCTAATCCTTTATGGGGCGGTTTCCCGGACAGGGCTTAAACCTAGTCCCAGACTAACTTAAATGTGTCTTGATCGAAACCAACTGCACTGACATATCTTGAAATTGTTTTGTCTCAAGATGCACACAGTAATGTTTTTTGTAAAGTATGTTTTTAAAAACAACTGAAATGGCCTCATTTAACTAAAGCCTAGTTAGGCAAAAAACATATTTACTGTATTTTAATGTCATATCTCGGGACTAGGGCTGTTTGCATTAAATATGTACACTGTGTATAATAATTATGTATAAATACACACACGTGTATGTATATATAACAAAATTATGGATATGTGTATATACATTTTAATGTTTAGATTAGATATAAGTGTAAATATTTAATACATAAATGTATCATTTTTCTTAAAATGATGCATGAATGTGCATGTACACAAAATTATTATACACAGTGTACACATATATATTATGTAAACAGTTTGGTTGAGGCCACATGCTGTTTGTCTCACTGAAATTCGTAATTCTTTATCGGAGTGGCTAATTCGTATTAATTTGTACGCTCTTATTTGTACGTTTTAGTATGATTTGCTTTTACACCTGTGATGTTAAGTTTAGGGGTGGGGATAGGGGAGTATTGCTTCGTTGTAATAATCACATGTTTTTGTAGGGTTCATATTGTACAGATTCAAACAAACTAGCCACCTCGTAAAATCTCGTAAGATCAGGTTGGTCTTTCTTACAGTTAGTGGTGTTGTAAGAATTCTAGCAAAGTCTTAAATAAAGCTTACTCAGGGGCTTTAATTTAAACTCAGAACTTATGATACTTCACAATGCCACTTCACTTTTTCAAGTATAATATAGATAAGGAAGTAGGTTAGCAGTTTGCTTATTAGTTCACTGGTCAAAAGTTTCCTATTCACAGCCGTGTTTCAACCGAAAATCACAAGATTTGTGGGCATCTGTCACCGCAGCTATCACCCATTGCCTCTTTGTCTTGCAGTAACTGCAAAGTTTCTCATGTTTGCACCACTCGATACTTTATCACAGCATGTGTAGTACAGCACCAGTGCTGTCTGTCCTTTGTGAAAACCCCACCAGTGGTTCGGTTTCCCTTCAAACAGGATGTCTGGTTACTTATTGAAAGTGGTGGTGAAAGCCAAAGCTGTTGTGTTTTCAGTGTCACACAGTCTCAATATGACTGCTCTCAGAACAGAGGTGCATGAGCACCTATTTCACCTGCGAAAATGAATCAATGAGAGATTTAGCGGACTGTTTATGTGAAAGTGAAATTCAAATTACACTGCTTCCTGTAAATGACACGGACTCACCCACATTTATTCATATATTGACTATATTGCCTAGCGTGTAAACGCATACATTTATTTACTGTTACTGTTATGATGGGAACTCCTGAATTGGACAGAAATGGGGAACTGATATTATGTGGGACATTATGTAATTCCCACATTATCTCTTGTGAGCTTAACATGAGAAAATATATTCGGGTCATATTCAACTAAAATTAAAAGATTAAGAAATATCCTTTGCATATAGAAAGGTAAGCCTTTAAAACAAGATTTTTTTCATTAAACATTTTATTTGAATAATTATGGTAAAATTATTTTTTCATTATTGTGCGGCATTTCATTTTGCAAGGATCTATAGCGGTGCCATTTTTTGACTTTTATTTTTAATTCCTTTTTCAGCTTTTGTCATTTTTCTCTCAGCTCTGTATTTTGCGTACATTTTTACCTCATTGAGGTAAAATAGATTTCATCATTGATCATCATTGAGCTTTCCTGGATAAAAGCGTCTGCTAAATGCATAAATGTAAATTATTGTAATTTTTTGGGGATCATTTAAAGACAGTACAAGAAATATTACCATGATATTTCACAATGTAAATAATAGAAATATATATATACATACATATAATAAATATATATATATATATATACACAGTGGCAAGAAAAAGTATATGAACCTTTTGAAATTTCATGGTTTTCTGAATAAATTTGTGATCTGATCTTCATCGAAGTCAAGGGTATTGACCAACATAATGTGTCTAAAAATAATAACACAAAAAAATTCTGAAATTCTCAATCAACAACCCTTAGAATTAATAAGGTTAACAAAGGTTGTTTTTCTGAAGCCATTCTGTTGTGGACTTGCTCCTGTGTTTTGGGTCGTTGTCCTGTTGCATCACCTTCTACACGGTTTCAGCTGACGTACAGACATTCTCACATTATCCTGGAGAATTGTCTGATATACTTGGAAATTCATCTTTCCCTAAATGATTCCAAGCTGGCCAGGTCCTGATGCAGCAAAGCAGGCCCAAATCATGAGGTTTCCTCCACCATACTTTACAGTTGGGAAGATGTTTTCATGATGATATGTCTTCTATGCCAGATATGCCCTTTCTATGCCAGATGTAATGCTGTGTGTTTTTTCCAAATAATTCAATCTTAGTTTCATCAGTCCACAAAACATTTTGCCAATACCGCTGTGGAGTGTCAATGTGCGCTTTTGCATGCAGGCAAACTTCAGGCATGCAGCAATGTTTCTTTTAGTATAAGCAGTGTCTTCCTTTGTTGTGTTCTGCTGTAGATACCCTGCTTGTTCAGTGTTTTACGTATTGTAGACTCATAAACAGATGTTAGCAAGTTCCAATGATGCCTTCAAATCTTTGGCTGCCATTCGGGGTTGTTTCTTTACCTCATTGATGAGTCTTTGTTGTGCTTTTGGTGTCATTGGTGCCCACTTCTTGGTAGAGTAGCAACAGTCCCAAAGTGTCTCCATTTGTAGATTGTTTGCCTAACTGTAGACAGGTGAATTTCTAAAGTCTTTGAAATAACTTTGTAACCCTTTCCAGCTTTATGTAAATCAACAATTCTTGATCGTAGGTCCTCTGAAAACTCTTTTTGGCGAGGCATGGCCCACATAAGCGTGTTCTTCTTGTGCAGAGCAAACTCCAAAAGTTTGAGGGGTTTTTATCAGTCTAAGTAGCTGTAGTCCACACCTCCAAACGTATTATCTTACCGAGACTCCAGGTGTGCTAAAACCTGACTCCTATTTGCTTTTTTGAGGTCATTAACTCAAGGGTTCACATACTTTTTCCACAAGCACTATGAGGTTTTTTTGGTTGTTCTCAATAAATAATTTTTTTGTGTTATTACTTTTAGACACATTATGTTTGTCAATACCCTTGACTTAGATGAAGATCAGATCACATTTTATGACTTATGACTAAGTTTATTCAGAAAACCATGAAATTCCAAAAGGTTCACATACTTTTTCTTGCCACTGTATATTTATATATATATATATATATATATATATTTATATAAATGTATATGAACAAATATTAATGTATATTTGTTTGCAGTATTGAGTATATTTGTGATGTTAATATTTACTATTAATAATAATTACATTTTAATTAAAAAATTGTTGTTGTCACTAGACCAGCAGGGAGATGGAGAATTCGGTATCCACCAATAACAGTGAAGACGGATCCAGACCCGACCAATCAGAGAGTGAAGAGAGGACCTTTGTGAGCAATCTGTACCATTTTATGAAGGATAGAGGGACGCCTATAGAGAGAATTCCTCATCTTGGTTTCAAACAAAGTGAGTTTATACCGTTGCATTACATGATTTACATCATTATTGCAAATAAGGCCATTTTGGTCGGCAAAACTATGTTTTATAGTAAATTTAAATCTAAATCAAATTTGTGATTACTTTGCGTAGTTGCCGTTATAGTTGTGAAGATATGAAACGTTTGGACCTACAGCCTTTGACATACGTAAAAAATGTTGATTTAGCTTATTTACTTGCTGCTTGATTATATGGTCAAGTTGCATTTATTTGCATTCTATCAAAACAGATCGGAACTCATTTTTGGGCCGTGATTCACCGGTTAAAACATACTGAAACTAAAGCATGCTTGGATTTGACCCTAAGATGTGTGTTGACTCTCTTTCTTGTTTCCAGTCAACCTGTGGAAAATCTACAAAGCTGTGGAGATGCTGGGAGGATATGATGCAGTAAGTATCCTCACGCAACCTCAAGCACGCAAACCTCCAGGCGCTTCTTTCACAACCTACCGCTAGGCCATCTCCCCATCTGTAAAATAGGTCTCTCATTCACACCTTACTGATACATTGTGCAAGTGTACCTTCTGCCAGCTGCCCGACACTTCAGTGCCCAATGAGGAAGTTGAGAGGAAGGTCATGCATTTGCCTCATTGCACAGTGGAAACTACAATGGTTGTAGCTCACGCCACCGTATATAGCAGTGACCGTTACGACCACAATGAGAACAGAGGGTCCATCTTTTATATAGCTCTTTCTGCCCAGATCTGCTACTACAAAGCTTTGTTTTCTCGCACTCAAGTTTCCATTCAGTGCGAGGTGCTAAAGTGGGGTTTTTTGTGAGCGTGCATGTGGTCAGTAAAACCTGCCTGATAAAACAATGCCTCTGTCCATGTGCGATCACAGTCCAAACCGTTTCTTTGTGTGTGTGTGTGTGTGTGTTAATAAGGTCTGGGAGTGGAAAGTCGGACCTTATGCTCTAACAAAAGACGTGCTAAAAATGCTTTTATGCATCAGTCTGACTTTATTCCGGTAACATACATAAACAACAAATGGTCTTTCGCATGCTGCGAACAAAGGCTTGAGAATAGCACCTGTCGATAATTGTACCGTTCCAATAACTGAAATTAGCAAAACAGTCAGGGCGGTATTAGCATGCTAAAGGTGAAAAGCGTTCATAAGCCTATGAAAATAAATGTAGGGTATGTTCTTCGACACATGCGAGACAACCTCTGAAACTAGCTAATGACGAATCGTGAAGTTCCACTATGACAAAAGCTGATCAGACTGATAATGCAATGCACGCAATACACACATGCAACAAAGTGTGTTTTTTCCAAAGCACAATATTTTTATATTGTTGGTGTTTACTGAAGCATTTGTGATATGACTTTTGATTGGCTTATGATAAAACAGGTGATAAATAGCCATTAAGTTACAATGAAGATGGGACCAGAGCCATGGGAATGGGAAATACAGGTCCAGACACGTTGACTTGTCTGCCATCTTAGAACGGTCAACATTTTAGTTGCTATCCTTACTCACAGTTAAAACCAATGGGTTTGGCCACAACATCCTTGGGTTGTAAAAGCCAACAATTTAATCTTTGAAAAAGTGAGATAATCTTTTGACAGGTTAGATTGTGTTGGTGTATTTTTTTTATATGTTAACAGGTTGCTAAACTTTTGTAACTTGTCATTTAATGTTTTGTTAGCTATAACAACTTGTGTTAGTTTGGCAATTATAACATTTGGGTCTACACAACAGCATGTAACACTTAATATTTATACTCTACAGTTGCAGACATGACTTTGACACATAGAAACTAGTTGCAAAATGATACATCAATGTATAGACCACATCAGATGTAAACAACGCTGGTCCAGAATAACTTCCTGTTTCAGTTTTTTACACTATACAAACTTGAACAAAATACAATCAAGTGATCATTTATAACTGAATCAAAATGTTAAACGAATATCTTTAGGATTAAATTATATATGTGAGATTTAAAAATGTAACTAAAAAAGTATACATAGCTAACATGTCCCCTTTAAATTGTGGCAGCGACTTTTGCATTGCTGAACACCACTCACTTATTTTCCTGCATGTAAAAAATCTTGTCTTTGAGATGAAACCTTTCTTAAAAGAAGCTAAGATGTGTCAAAAACGTATTAATACCCAAATATACATTTTGGTTTAGCAGGGCAGTTTCGCACTTGCTGCAGGAGCCTCTCACATTCTAGAAACCTTGTGATTAAGGGTGCATAACCTGTTTTTCTATTGTTTGGGGTGTTTGCTGATTCTTCATATTTAGTGTTATGGTTTTCAACAAACCTTTAAGGTGAATGTTTGTTTCCAGGTAACAGCACGGAGGATGTGGAAGAATGTGTACGATGAGCTGGGTGGGAGTCCAGGCAGTACAAGCGCAGCCACCTGCACACGCAGACATTATGAAAGGTAAATTTACTTGAAAACCGTTATGTTAAAGTGACAATCGACCAATCAGCCTTCTAACTGTATGCAAGTGTTCCTGTTTACAGATGTGATAACTGCTTTGACAGTATTTCCTTTACATGCACTCACTTTGTAAGAATAGCTTTACCATAAGTAAATATAAGAACTATCATTTTTACTAACTGCTTTCAGTAGCTATATATAGAAAATTGCAGAATTGAGTCAGGAATAAACCACCTAAACACCCTAGCAACCATCCAGAAAACTCTATCAACTGCTTTGCAGTGCCCCCACACAGAACACCTGTGACTTTCCACATGCAAGCGTCAGACTCAAACTCACATTGCCAACATGAGCATCATGGCTCAAGTGCCTACAATAAAACTCTTTATTTGGTGCAGGTTGGTGTTGCCCTTTGAACGACAACTGAAGGGAGAGGAGGACAAACCGCTGCCACCGGCCAAACCTCGCAAACAATACAAGAGAAATCCCGAGAACAAGGGGTGCAAGCCAGAGAGCAAGAAGAAGAGGAAGATGGAGAGAGAGGAATGTGAGGTGAGCATGAAAAAACTAGTCATTAAAGTAGTACTGGGCTATTTACTATATACATTATAATCCTAATCCTAACACCAACCTCATAGTAAGTACATGGATTTATTTTTACTCAGTATTTAAATGTATTTACTGTACCACAGACACCTTAAAATAAGTGTAACTACAATCTTTAGAAAACCTATGGAAAATCTGGAAATGTATACACCTCCAAATGTGATGTGCGTAAAAATGTGTCTGTTTTGCTTGTGTTTTTAGGAGAAATTAGGATCAGATCCTTGCTGTGATAGAGGCATGTGTTCCCATCATAGCCAATGGTCAACGTCCTCAGACCGTTCCGACGCTGACAAGTCATCAACATCTTCAGTCCATGGTGCCCGCCCCAGAGTCTGCTCCAGGGAGAACCCCCTTCTTCCGAGTTCCACCCCTTCCGAGGTCATCTCCCCCTTGGAGAAAAAGAAGCGAATGGCTCAGGCCAGTCTCACAGTGCCTGCAACTGGCACTATAGAAGATGAGAGACCCTCGGTTATTCATCTATCTCATTCCTCCCAGTCCCCTGCCTGCCCGTCCTCGACTCGCACCCGCCACTCCTCCGATGGCTCGCCTCTCCCCGTCTCTTCTCCATCTTCCTCCTTTTCCCGCAGCCCTTCTCCTTACTCAGTCTCTTCTGAAGACTGTGTTGCCGTGACAAGCCAAAAGTCCCCTGTTAAAGAGACTGAGAGTAAGATGGCATCCCGCGTTAACACTGTTCCCACATCAGAATCTAGTAGCACCGGAGTGTGCAAGCCTCTCAGTTGTTACCCTAATAGCAAAGATCTCGCCAACTACCATCGGCACCATTACCGGGAGAACCTGGCGGTTGGGCCAGTGCACTCCGAAAAATCCCAGAAGGGTCTTGCGGCATGGAGCATGGATAGTAAACTCACTGCCATCAGGCTACCCACACAACAAGCCTTATACAACAGCAAAGCCTACTGGATTCAACCTCATGTTTCTAGCTTCTCCAAAGTCCCACCACGCAGTGATCCATGCAGGTCACACCAGCCTTTCTTTAATCCACACTTGTCTTACCACCAGCACCTCCTAAAGAGACCCACCACGGATGATCTCTTCATGAGGAAGATAGCAGTGGCATCTCAATTAACAATTACAGAGAAGAAGGACAAGGCAAAGACAATGTTGCCCAAGCCTCTGCCAAACCAGCAGTATTTTTACCCCCCCCATGGCAGTCTGACGGTGCCTTACCTGCCGGAGAGACCTCGGGGAGACTTGACTGAACAGTTGAAAGCCCTACCACTACAACATGTCCTTCTTCCTACCCACCTTCCCATCCCTCCAGCAACACATTCCATGCATTGCCCACCAGTGGCCACGTCCTTTCCCAGTTCATACGATGCCACCTTGCCTTCTTATCCATACCCATTACAGATTTGGCACGCACCCGCTGGATACAGCATGGCAGGGCTACAGCCTTATTAATGCTTACTGATGTAAAACTTCTAGTCCTTACTGTTTGGACTTCTATGTTGTTCATGAAATAAAACAGACTATTTATTTTTTTTAATAGATGTTCCTTGTTTTTAAGAAAACCTTAAGAAAGTCTGATAATACTGTTACAGTTACAACTAACAGTTATCTTAACTCTTGCAAACTAGTGGTGACCCTGGTGTTGGTTATATTTTATTGATGTGCATCACATGCTCTGGCTCTTATGTTACATTTTGGCTGATATCATCAAAGCCACTTAAGTTTCCACCAATGGAAAGAGCGGTTCAGTATGGCTCTAGTCTTACACAAATTCATTTTGAGTGCCCACTTATCATAAATATATCTGCAATATTTGAAAACTTAAAGAATACTACATACAAGTTATTTATGCAAAGGATAATAGCCTCTCAGGGAAAAGCAACATTTAAATAAATATAAATGACTATGCTGTACAATTTAGGGTCCACAGAGTCCGGAGTGTGTTTTTCTTTTAAATTGATAAATCTAGTCTATCAGAAATTGTGGTATATTCATGTAAAATTTAGACATTCTACAAAACAAAAAAAGTCCTAATCTTATTATTACGACTTTTGTACGCCTTCTGTTTCTTTCTTATGCCACTGAAGGGCAGTTTGTTTAATAAAAATTGTAAGGTACCATTGTATACTTCATGTAAAAATATTTTTGTCTTCTATTAAAGTCTTCAAGACACTCTCTGCGAATCAACTCGAACAATTCCATAACTGCACCCACGACAACACAAAACACAAAGAGACAGCACATTTATTTTCATGTGGTTAAAACAAGGACAACATTCAAATTCAAGATTTACAAATTAAATGGAACGTACTCGGATATATACTTGGAATAGGGAATGTAATTTCTGTTTACACATTTGAAAAGCAAAGTAGGCTTCAGTTTACATCATCTTGCTTGCTTTTGTAATGCTTGTGTAGTTCCAAGTAATTAGTAAGATCTTATGTAATTGTGGAAAGTTGTAACAAGATATGTAAACTATCTCTCCAAAAATATTACAAACCAAATCAATGGACTCTTTTTAGGCATTACGTGCTCTTGTGAGAAAGACCTAACAAGGTCTCTATGTAGTGCAATTCAACAGCAAAGTGTATATGCCAGACATCTATGGTATTTAATAGTCAGTTGGGGGTGTTTTGGCTATTCTTTGCAACACAGATGTGATTTTAATGGGGTAATTCGTGTGGAACAAGTTTGTAGTAAGCGCCACACAATGGACAGCGCTGAGCCTCACCCTGATGCAACCAAATCCAAACCAATGCCGTGTTGTCTTCCTCACCTACACAACAACACAACTAGATCAGAACAGTTAGTATTTTTTAAATATCATAAAGCAGTCCTGGGGGGGGGCTGGGTTATGATGCATCACATTAATAAAATTGATTTGACATTTATAGTCTTTACGGGTAAAAAAAACCCTCAGACGCCTGAGTCTAGACTGCTGACATAAATAGGACCTAAGCTGTCACAGACAGTTTAACATTTGAAGACATGTTTGATTACATCAGCAGTGTAAACCATAAAGCAACAACGGTAAAGGTGTAAACAGTAGAAAAGCAGAGCTGACATGTTTAACTTGTTCTAGGATAATCCTGTCAATATTTTAATTCTCACTCGTGTTTAGGTTAGAACATGTTTCGTTTTTAATTTGCTGTGGATCTGATATAATGAAAAATGACATTGTACTATGACTTACACAATCCTTTTGTTGGGGATTGAGGGAACAATATGAGGGTCTTCTTTGGAGCCAACATAGTCCTTTGGTTTTAAAATGTTATATGGATCCTGATGGAGAAAAGACACTACTCATTCTTTTGAATTTACAGTATGCCCTTTATCTGATCAGAAGTCACATTGTACAATATACTTACAGTTCCTTTTTTGGTGGCTTGCAACACAATCTTCTCCAGACCAGTGGCTTGCTCTTAAGAATACCTAAACACAAAGTCAAGTGAACATTACTAAATAGTATGGCAGCATAGACTTCATCATACGCATCATTCACAATAAGCATTTGTTGATCGGTCTATTTACATTTGATTTAATTTATATTAATATGTTATTGCATAATAATTATATAAAACTTTGTTGCATTTAAGCAACAAAATGCAACAAAACTTGCATGTTGTAACTTTGTTACATTTAAGTTTAGTAACGGTTCTTCTCACCCAAATAAATACTGACTAGACCTTTTAACTTGCTCATTTCATTTACTTGTTATTTCTTTAGCTTGTTATTAGAAATAATTTGCAGGGACTCTATTCTTTGCAGATTTGTGCCATAAGTTATGTTTGGGCCACGTTTGTTTATGTAGTCGCTTTGAACCCGTCTTGAAATTCACTACTTATATTAACATTTAAACTGAGTTGAAAATAACGTCCATATGCATGATATTGTTGTCCACCATGAACTTTATACTATTATAGATACATTTAGCCGTAAATTAATGGGATTACAGTAAGAGGATTGAATTGTTAGAAAGTCCATGAAGTTTAATATGCATTTACTTTGCATATGAAAACAAGGCACTTAACGTTACGCACGGGAAGATGAAGTTATTTTAAAGGTGGCAGAGAAAAAACTATGCAAAAAGTTTACTGAAGAACTGCGGTATTGAGTTATCGATGAAACCCGTTTACTTCCAGTTACCAGTTCTCCTCTATAGACATGCTGAGGAGGAAGAGACCGTCGACTGTAAATAACACGAGCTGCTGACCTGATAAAAAGTCTGCCTGCCATAATTCTGCCCAAATACAGCAGCGACTGACTGGCTGCAACACAAACACACTCACAGCTGCTGTGTGTGTGTGTATGATGTGAAGAGCAGCGCAGGAAAAGCGCAATGCTGACATCCAGCGTCCTGGACGACTGATCAAAATCTGAATGTAATTATTATTCTCTATCCATTTTCTTAATTTTCAATTAAATAAATTAATATTTTTAAAGCAATACTATTTCAAAACAATACATTATTTTATATATCATTATATTATGCATTGTATATTAAGGTTTCTTAAAAAATATATTTTACTGTACTATAGAACGGATACAGTATAAAACAGATCTGACATAAATACTATTTTGCATTCATGTTTATAATTTTTGTCATATTTGTCTCATAAACATTTGAATGCTTATTGCGTAAACGTGCGCGACTTCAAGCAGCTCGAACACACTGTGGCGTCATCGCCGCGTCACGTGGTCTTTTTGGCGCGAAATCTTGCATCACGCACTGATAGCGCATGAGAATGTAAACATCCGAAGTCTGACAGGATATAATTTTGGTTACGTTTAGAGTCCAGTCTTCTCTAAGGATAAGAACGACATATACTTTATTCCTGTTTGAATAAACTGTTACAGGTTTGAATTAATCCAGGTGATAGTTTAGAATCCGTGTATCGCGATGGCAGATCTGTTGTCAGATGCCGGTGATGTCAGTGGAGAAGAGGAGAGTCAGGAAGATGTCATGACCCCAGCGGAGCTCATCTCCAAACTGGAGGAGGTAATGAATCTTAATCAAAGTAGCAACCATTTACAGTGTTACAGCTCTGCACTCTCTCAAACATTTTGCTTATTTTCTTGTCCTGCTGTACTGTACAGAGGACATCCTGATCTTTCTTTTGAAATGTCATGTGAAGTTATACAAAACTAATGTTAAATGGACGATTCACCTGTACCTTTAAATGTTTCTAAACATGGGACTGGATGTGTATGAGGCTAAATACAGTGATGCACTAAGAATTTAGGTGTTATAATTGATCATTTACTTATATTGTAATATGACAGAATAGTGTGTGTCACTTCTTAGGAGGTCAACTGTCTGTGATCCTGTATTTCAGGCTTGGCTGAATGAGAAGTTTGCTCCAGAGCTGCTGGAAAACAAGTCTGAGTTGGTTGAATGTGTGATGGAGCAGCTCACACACATGGTAGGTGTAAATGGCATTAGAGACCTTAATAAATACAGTGATCTGCATTTTTCTGTTTTGTTTGGTGAAACGTGTGTGTGTGTGTGTGTGTGTGTGTGTGTGTGTGTGTGTGTGTGTGTGTGTGTGTGTGTGTGTGTGCAGGACGAAAATCTCCAGAGAGTCAGAAAAGGCGATGTGAAGGCCAGCGTGCACCGCATGGAGATCGATCGCATCCGCTTTGTTCTAAGCAGCTATCTCCGCTGTAGACTGCAGAAGGTATTTTTATAATTCTTCTGGAAATGAACAACTTTAGGATAAGTGTCTTGCTCTACCGTCCATGGTCATGGGTTCGATTTCCAAGAAATGTATATTCTGATGATAAAATCTAAAGACTTAATGCACTGTATGCATACATGAACTATATACCTACATCTGATATACAATTCTTGTTGTCTCCTCAGATAGAAAAGTTTTTCCCTCATGTTTTGGAAAAGGAGAAGTCGCGTGCGGACGGAGACCCTTCGTTTTTGTCGCCTGAGGAGTTTGCCTTTGCTAAAGAGTGAGTGAATTTATTCAAAACTATTTTTACTATTGAATGTGATTTACCTAGCGTCCGTCGCTCTGTCCAGTCATTCACATGGTGCAAAGTGTATGGTGTGAAAGGATTGTGTGTGTTTAGGTACCTGGCCAACACGGAGGTGTACTTGCGTGCTGTGGCTTTAAAACACATGCCTCCAAATCTGCAGAGCATTGACATGGTGAAAGCCGGTGAGCACCGATAAGAAATCAATGGATAAACATTTATTAAAGCTAACATGAAATGCAAATGACAACAGATACAGAAGTATATAATTAAGTTCTCTTAAAACACTTTTATATAGCATATTTATGAACCAGAAAATACTTGGAGGGAAGTTGTTTTTCAGCATTTTAGATGTTTTGATGATAACCGTTTCCTCATTGGCACAATATCAATATAGCGATTGACTCTGTGTTTGTTTGCTCGTCGTGTAGTTCCTGAGCCGTGCCTGGACTCGTTCGTGTTTCTGAGAGTAAAAGAGAGGCAGGATAATATCCTTGTGGAACCTGAGACTGATGAACAGAGGTATTACAACCCAAAAACACCACTTCTGAATGAATGCTATGTTGGTCTAATAATAATGAAATAAAAAAAAATCGCCTTTAAATATGTTAAAAACAGGTTTGTTTTATCTCTCGCTTTAATGATGTTGTGGGGAATAGATGACCCTGAAAGCTGAAATTCTAAGCTTTACATAGATACCAAACTTGAGTGGGTAATTCACAAACAGCGGCAGCAGCGAGTGAAGTTTGTAGACGTGTTTCTGGGCATTTTTGTTAGCGATTTTGCTGCATCGCTCACAAAAATAAGATATTGATATATTTATGGTAGGAAATGTACAAAATATCTTCATGGAACATGATCTTTACTTAATATCCTTATGATTTTTGGAATGATAAAGATAAATCTATCATTTTGACCCATACTGTATTTTTATTACTACAAATGTCCTTGTGCTATTTAAAACTGGTTTTGTGATCCAGGGTCACAAATGTAGTACATTCTTTAACAGATGTTTAACTCTCTTTATGTCTCTCTCAGGGAGTATGTTGTGGACTTGGATGAAGGTTCACAGCATCTGATGCGTTACCGTACTATAGCACCTCTAGTGGCCAGCGGTGCAGTGCAACTTATTTAGAACCTCAGGAACTTGTTTCCCTCATCTCCATCTAAACGTCTGTCTGGATGAATCACAGTGTTGCTAGTCACAGATCTTTACTGTCATCTGGACCCTGAATATGTCCCTGTGTGTGACTAAAAAAAACTATTGTTTTAAGTCTTCTAATTCACATCATTGTTCTCTAAAATGAGGAAAAGAACTGCTCAAGAAAAGCACACATTTTAAACGCATTTTGACAAATTAAAATAAAAAAGACGTGTAATACAATTTACACCTTATGTATGTGTGCTTGCAACTTGTTTGTCATGTTGTCACATATTGATTCCTCTGTTATTGCAGTGCGACTCCTGAGAACTTGCCATTGAAACGGAAGTTGCGGTTTTATCTGTAAATGGGAAGTTGTTGGTTTGCATTGTGGTCTTTCATTTCACAGGTCATCAGGGTTGTACTGGAATAAAAATGTTATTTATATTTCCACTTATTATATCAAACTTATTTTTATGAATCCATTTCTATGAGGTGAGGATTTTTAATGTGTAAAACGTTTGTGAACGTTACACTTCAATAAAAAGGTATGAAATGATGGCGTAGAACAATTTTTGGGTTCACAAATTAAATTTAACAATTAATTGTAGTGGAACATTTTTTTGGTAAAAAAGTAAATCAAAATGCTGTTGATAAGTTTAATTTAACTTTAATGCTCTTTGTTTTTTGTGAGACCATTGTTGACCTTTTGACTTCACTTTCACCTTCCTCTGCATATCACCTTGAGAAATTCACCTGTTGCTTCATTTCCTCTAGTTAGTCACTGTAAATGTCTCTTCCGAAGTGATTCAATAGATGAAAAGTATATGGTTGAGTTATATCTTCAGTAATATATGTAATAAGCATTCCAATCCCCCCGAGTTACTGGTGATTCTGTGTGATGATTCACATGCTGAAACCTGTATACGCTTGCTAAAACCAGTATATTTATTGCTCTGTTTATTTTTTATTATTGTTCCAGTATTATGAAATATATCAATTCACAGACAGATATCTCGTGTCTGGATTCTTGACTCACATCATTGCATCAAGCTGCTTTACATTTAGGCATTTTATCTTTATCCAAAGCAACTTAGAAAAGAGTGGAAAACATCAACCTCTACATTATAAAAATATGTCAGAGAATGCCTCATCGATACAATATGACAAACATAAAATGCTTTTATTAAAAATAACCAGTTGATGAAAATGAATTTATTTCTGTTCAATTTTTACAACATTGCATTTGTACAACACCCACTATGGGACACTAGTGCATCATTCTATAGACAGTCACCTCTTTAGATGTCCACTCAACTGGAAAAAAAGTGAAATATGTGTAAAAAAGTTCAAATCTGACTGAGGTTGTCGATGAACTTTAACACTTGTACAAATAAATAAACACAGTCTGAATTTTCTGTATTAAGTATTAAGCTTTTATTGACGTCACTAATATATTGTTTACTATCAGTTCTTTGTAAATATGGTTTTTGAAAAACACGTCCGGTTTTACAGTAGCTTCCTTTAACCCTTTTAGCAGACGTGACACAGAAAGCCCAAACTCTACGTGTCTGAATCAGAGGAAACTGCACGTCTGTTGTCGTCAAACAACAGTGCAACCGAGCTGTTGGCCAATGCATTGCACACACTGAAGCAAAGATTGGAATCTTCTGACATGATGCTACAGGAAGTGGTCACACCTTAAATTGACCTGTAAACTAGCAAGAACGCACAGGAAGCATGAGGTAACATTAGACATTTTAGAGCCAAACATTGATTAGGTTTCCTTATGGTTAACCTAAATTATGCAGAAATTTTGACACTTGATAGTGCCGTAACATTTGTTCTAAATTCATGTCAAACTTTACCATTACAAATACTTTTAGGAGCCCATTTGAAGGTTGTACAAAGGGCATGCCCCTCAAGTAAGCAGAATAGAAACTCTTTTTCAATTGTTTGCTATGATCATTTTGAGGATGAGACCACTGAACCATTTACAGGCATCAAACATGAATATTCAGATTCTACTTTCTATGCACATTAAGCTTTAGGATGCTTTAGGATGCTCTGAGCTGAGAGGCAGAGGAGGAGGGCAACCGATTTTGGAAGGTCAATGGTGAGGTGTAAATTCATAATCATCAGAGGTGTTTTCTAAGATGGAGATGCAAATTCTGTGGATCTGAGTCTATTGTTTTCTAGGAAGTTGCGTTTTTTGGATTTGGTTTCATGCCTTGCAATGGTAAATTATATAAATACCTTTTAGGTGCTTTTCAAGGTCTATTTATTATCTCTAATAAATCTATAAAGATAAAACATGGCTATGTCATCTATACATTTTAGTAATACGTCAAGCATAAAGCCATGCGATCTTAAACATCTTCAGACTAGATGCCTGCTACAAACCACGGTGATGCTCTTGTGTATAATCTCCCACAGCAATGTTCATACATGCAGAAGAAAACATTCTCAAGCAAGTAAAAAATGTTTTAGCAGCAAAGTGTTTTTGTATTATTGCAAACATTGCCATTCATTCTGAAGTTTAAACTTGATCTGTCATGTCATGCAACATTTTGCATCCCAGTTAGTGTTAATGAGTCAGTAGCGCTATGCTTGAGACATAAATGGCAAGAGTGGAAACCACATTCATCTCTGCTACGTGCTAAACTGCAGGTCTAATATGGCAGTATGGTCACGATCTGTCTTGCTCTCCCTCTCTTTGTGAATAAAGCAAATTCATGCGTGAAGAACGTCTGAAGTCTAATGAGGTTAGAAATCACTGATTTGTTTCATGGGGAGCCGGTCCTCAGGCTTTCCCTCACCGCTCTACTCGAAGGCATAATTATGTTAATTTCACAGTTACATAAATCGCATCAGAGAAGAAAAACATCATCGCTGACTTGCACACAGTTTTGTTTATTAAAAGTACCACACAAAAACAGACATAGGAATCATAATATAGAATACGATCATTGGGCAATTCCAGCATTATGGATGTGACATATAAACGCTTAGAAATATACTGGACCTATTTATATTTTACTAAACCCTTGTTGATAGAGTCCAAACATCAGGAAAATATCAGTCTATGCACATGTTATCTATTTTAAAAAAGGAAAATCAATATGTGTTATGAATGTGACAATTGTTTTATAAGACAACATACATTGTTCGATTTCTGTGAATTAAAATGCACAAACCTGAAGCAATAATACGTAAAATGGAGAAGGGACGCCTCTTCACAGAACATAAAATAGTTGTCCATTTATGAGGACTATGTACCGTTATGGATGTGTCCATCCTGAGAAATGGCACGTACCTGACTATGAAAAATCATGCAGTAAAAATAAAATCTTAATAAAAATCTTATTTTTAAACCACCAAATGTTGACATTTGTTTATGGTAAGACAGACATTTGCATGAAAATGCCCCACATTTATTACTTTACATTATTTTCTACACATTGCTATTATATTTGATTTATTGTATTTGATTTGTTTATTCTAGTTTTATTTAGGGATGCACCGATTCAAGTATCAGGCCCAATACCAAGCTCATGTACTTGTGCACCAACACCTCATACCTGACAGAAATTTGTGCTTTGAAAATTTGTGACGTGTTTGAGGCGGAGTTGTTCATAATAAAGACGTTTTTCTATTTTAATTGCTTTCATTGTGTTGTGCTTGGGAAATTGACACCTCACAAAAAAAAACAGGTACAGGCATCGGTATCGGCGAATACAATAAAAAATATCGGTACTCGCACTTGGTCTTTAAAAAATAGTATTGATGTATCCCTAGTTTTATTTATTTGCTTATTTTATTTCTTTATAAACAGCTAATGGTGTTATTATTTGACACAAATGCACAATAGTATAAAACCCAAACAAAATAGATTATTAAATTCCTTGTATACATTCATATTTACTGTTACTCTGTCAGATAGGATATTTGACCTGCACGGATTAGTGTCATGCCGATAGCTGATAGGTTGTAATGTAAATAGCTGGTAAATCGCATCCGGTCTTTGTAAAGCTGATTGGCTTGAGTTTGGAGGAGGGGGAGGGATCAAGCTGCTATTAAAAATGAAGTGACGCAGGACTTCACGTAACGCTTCATAAACCGCAGGTGTGCATCACAGACGTCGCGTTCTTATAATAGGACAAAATAGAGGATAACGTGAAAACAACACTTGTGGAACGGACAATTCAATGTTCTGAAAGACTGAAAGTAAGCTCATATGTTATTGACTTTTGCCGTTTAGCATTCATGTTTAGCATTCATTCAAGCATCCATGACACATATTTTTTATATTAAATGCAATATATGTCTCGTTTCAACAGCTCGTTTTAAGGTCTTGGTGAAAAAAGTCACATGTTGAAGATGACTTGTGCAAAGTAAGTGTCATGATAAAAAACTATATTTTAAAATAGGATTATAACGACACCATGTACATGAGCATTTTCTTCTACTTTTACCCCCAAGTGTGATGAGGTTGGGCACGCCGGTCTCAGTAATGTCTATGGACATGGCCATGAGCTTCAGGTGCAGAAGCTCTCCGCACCTCAACCACATGATCGGGGTCTCCTCCCCCAAACCCTTGCGGCCCTGCATCACCCATCAGCCGGCATTCGAGTACAAGCGCTCTCCAACAACCCGTATTACAACCAAAATCGGTCGAAGAGAAAAACGCGTCGCGTTCGCGGATTCCAAAGGACTTTCACTGATCACAGTGCGCCTGTTCTCGGAGAAAGACGAGAAACCCGAACTTGTCAAACAGCCACGACTCAAGAAGTTAAACTGCGTTAAAGAAACTGTAAATAAGACTCTGAGATTGCGTTTGGGCTTTGAGCAACCCTGCTTCGATTTCCAGGCGTTCAGATGTCGGATGCGGGAACGCATGGTGCATTTGGAGAGCTGCAAGGTCACCAGACGCGTCATCCTGGGGACAGTGCGCGTCAGGAATATCTGCTTTGAGAAAGCGGTTCATATCCGTATTACTTTCGACGCTTGGAGCAGTTACCTGGACGTGCCGTGTGCTTACCTGGATCAGTGCTATGGTGAACCGGGGACCGACGTGTTCGAGTTTAACGTGGCTGTTCCTGAGCAGTTGGAGACAGGAGGACGGATCGAGTTTTGCGTGTCTTATTTGCCTAGTGGATTCAGTGAGGCTGAATGGGATAATAATAATGGCAAAAACTATTGCGTTCGTGTTTGTGATGCGTAAGTATTGAAACAAGCTTCTGAATTTTTGCACCGTGAATTTTTAACCCGATGTTTTACACTTTGTTCATGAACAAACTTTGCACGTGTTTCACCAGGTTTTAGTGAGTTAAACGTGTGGTGGAAGCTGACAGTATTTTTCACACTTTCAAGAAATGCATTTTTAGCAGTTTGCCATTATTTTGTACGATTTGGCACTTTAAAAATGATTCATAAAATGTTGAATATGGACACTGTCATTTAATAATATTTTATGTCAAATGTTTTATCAAATAAATGCCATTTATGTAAAGCCTCCCTTTTCATATTAATAATTCCTTATCTTTGTGTGTTTGTTTGCCTATCACTAGCCAAACTTTTCTCTTAGATGGTTGTGAAAGTAAGAATCTGCATTAAAAACAATGCATTCTGCTAACAGTAGCTGACAGACAGTGAGAGATGAGCGTTGAGCTGTTTAAGCTCAGTCTTGATCGGATTATGTGTACAGGGAAGGCACACCTTCACTTGGGATGTTTTGAGAGCAAGGCAATGAATTCCATGGATGCGGGAATTTATGATGCAGTCTCGAATTGAATAATAATGTTTTATGTTTCAAAATCCCAGCACAGTCAGTTGTTTTTAAGAACATTCTCAGTACACCATGAGCAATACCCCCAAGACCGTAGTAGGCTACCATGCAGAAAAATATTTATATTTTGGAAAACCATTCTGCAGATGGTATTACTGGTGTTTTTGTAGATACAGAGCATGTAAGATGACTTCCAGTTCCAAAATGATCTTTTTATTATCCTATATTTACTGTTACTCTTAATATAGAATGAACCTTAAAAATGCTGAGCTATCATTGACTTTCACATAAATTGAAAAAATATGTTGAGTACTTTTATTGTATGTTTTGTAGCTTGACAACATGGATATTTGGCAAAATACAATAAAATGGGTTTGGAATGATATAAATGTTAACACATGATGCTAAAATTGGTTGAATTCATATTTGGACCGTTGCATCGGAAGTGTGCGCCTGGCCCGAAGTTAACTTGCGGTCTGTGTTTGTTGATCATTCTGGCTAGTGGCTACGTAACTTTGATTTAATTTGTATTAATAGAGTATTGTAATACTTCTAGTCAATAAACAATTCATTGAATTTTATATACATTTTATTAAATAATTTGTTGTTCTACTGGTAACCCAAAATAATACTGCTAGACATACTTTTAACTTGCTAGCTAATGTTGTAAAAAAGAACCTATTCTTTGTGGATGTGTACCGCAAGTTAAGTCTGGGCCACAAAAGCGTGCATATGCAGTAACGTTTGTTTATGTTGTTGCGTGTAAGTATTTGAGATTTCTTATGGCTTGGTTTCTTAAAATCATGGCTACAATCAGACTACCAGGACCATAACCTCATTTAATCTAAATATTATAAATCTAACTTGTGTGGTTCCCATGTTCTAGACTATTTTTGATCTCTTTTTGTTCAAAGCCTTTGGCACTGTTTGAAATAAAGGGTACTGCACTACTCTCTTTATGAATACTAACTCTGACAAGAACTTTCCATATTCGGACCACTCGGAGAAGTTCTCGTAATTCGTGATCCAGTTACCTGATTCCATTTTCAGTAAATGCTTCCGGGTGTTCATTTAGAGTTCAGCGACCTACACTGATATTGCACACCTTACAGCTCGGGTCTTTTTTAGCATTGGCAGTAGAAAGGCTCATGAGCTGATGGTGTCCACTGATCTGAGTCAAGCTGCCGTGCTCTAAACGCATGGGCTCCGTGAAAAACACCTCCAGTATGACATCACTGGCATGACAGAACACTGGTTCTTCTCCAGGAGTGTATGTCAGGAAGGGATTGTTCGTGAGATCCAGGAATGGGAGGCGCGTCTTGCAAAAGCGATCCCCCTCCGATCCGGCAGGAGCCAGCACCAGCACTACATAATGATACGCTGTGTACATGCAGTAGAAGTCAGCGAAATAGAGGTTAGTGCTCGGGTTGAGGAGGCGCTCGGCAGAAATCTCAAAGCGCAAAGGGCCGTACGGTGAGTCCTTGGGAGGGAGGCCTGTGTCAAATTCTGTGTTGCAGCTGAGGAAGACGCCACTCAGCTTGCCATTGATAGGGGAGCCGTGACTTCCGCTGTTGTCTTTGAAAGATGGCAGCATTGCACCCTCGCACTGAGACCTACAGAAAAATACGTAAAACAATCAATAGCATGGTATTTCAAACACAAAACGAAAAAAATACATCAATGGCAAGTCGATGGCCGTGATGTAGGTATTCAACAAAAAGAAATATAGGATGTCACTTTACCCTCTGGGATTTGTGAGAGATTGTTAAAAATGGGTGTTTGAATGGAGCTAGAACTGAATGTGAGATTGCAGTGAATTTTGGAAAACTGCTAACACTGCCATTTTTGAGCAGGTTGTGAACGGAATGTAAAGACTGAGTCAAGAGCATCTCAGTATACTGGATTCTACTAGGGGACAATGTATGTAGCATCTTGATTATTTCAGAGCTAATGTTATATCTTTAGTCTGTCCTTATGTTGACAAAGATTAAATAAAGTTGCTTAAAAGGTTCTTCACAGCGATGCCATGGAAGAACCAATTTTGGTTCCACAAAGAACCTTCAAGTCAAAGGTTTTTTAAAGAACCATGTCTTTCATATGGACAACACTGACCTCACATAGTGAAAGTATTCAGGATGCTGATTGCGATAGAACACAGAAAACCTGAGAAGTCTTCCAGCAGTTGCCTGAGCTTTGTCTAAGAGTTGCTGAAGATGCTCCATGGCATAATCTGCAGGAAAGAAACAAATAAAAATGTTTCTTTTACTCACTTACTCAGACAATGGTTTTGACTAACATTATAATTAAGACCAGAAAAAGCAAATAAATTGACATGAACTTTTACAAAATGTACTGTTTTATTATTGCGGTTAAAAATTGTCAAATTATAGGAATAGACTTAACAGGACATTATATAGGCTACCAAAAGGAGCCAGGTGGTTGGAATGTGTATGATTGCCCTTAGAGATTTAGTCCTGATTTTGGGCCTTATTTTGAGACAGGTCTCTGTGGAACAAAAAGAGGTGCTTCTCAATTATTGGGTGTTTTCAAACTCTTTTTTTTATTTGCAAAAATGAATTTGGGGATTTTCCCCCCGTATGGTTGAAAAATGCCCAATAATTGAGAAACACCCTTTCCGTGTTCTACAGAGACCTGTACTTCCCCTTATTTACAACCCAGATGAAAAAAGGCGCATGGCCTGATTTGAGGCTTGTTGCAAATGACATTTTCAGATTTTGCATCATTACAGTTATTGTATGTATGTTTCAAATTTACACCTTTTGACCGGACATTAAATTGTGTCAAAAAAATACATTTGTGAAAACTATTAATTGTTATCCAAACCCTATTAAAGCTCTGTTACTCCATCTCTATGTACCTTCAGTACAGAACTCCACTAGTTGGCTCCATTCAGACACTTGGTAGTCTCCGTCAGGCTGTCTGATGGCAGTCTGTACAGCGACACAGTAGTCAGTTCGAGGGCTCAGGAACCAGTGGCCTCTCACTGCCATTGGCAATGGCACTGCCTTCGCCACAAGCTTGGTTGGGACATCCTGACAAAGCGAACACAAGAGGGTGCTGTCAGTCAAAGTAGATGTTGCCTCGTCTGGTTTGTGCTTTTATCTAAAAAAAAAAACAATCTGTCTGTAACATGTTACACGGTCCAAAATGATGCACTTACCCCTGAGACTTTAAGCAATGTTCTAAACAAAATGTGATGAACCATTTTATACAAGATCAGAGTTTCACATCAGGGTTTATCAAAAGTCACAAACTTTTCATGGTTGTGGCTGATATGGAGGTGGAAGTCATGGAACAACCCTGACTTTATTCAATACAGAAATAAAAGCTACTTTTAGAAATAAAGATGCTTAAAGCAACACTATGTAGTTTTTCAACCTTAAAATAATGTCTCTAAAATGATTTCATTGGTAGAACAACTCTGAACGCTGCCTGAGCAGCCTCCTATCGGCTGTAACCGTACTTGTAAGTTTCGTGTTCGGGTCGGTACACACAGCCCCGCCCATCTCCGGCCTGTGGAAGATTACGACATGGTTTCCAAACAAAAAATCTCATCAGAAACCTACGGGTGACATCACGGACACTACGTCCATGTTTTATACAGTCAATGTGCAGAACACAAAAGAAGATATTTTGAAGAATGTTGGTAACCAAATAACATTGACCCCCATTTTTTTTATTGTATGAACACAAAACCACTGACACACAAAATATCATCTTCTGTAAGTCATATAGGTTTTGTGGACCGGACAATATGCTAAGGAGAATAATCAGGTAATATAAACATAAAAACAGCGAAACACTAGTACGATTTTTAACAAGACTGCTGCAGTCATCTCACTCTTACATTCAGTCTGTGGATGCTTCTTTTTACACAAGATGTCTTTTAACTTTACTACAGCAGAACCTATTTTCTCTCACATAAAAAGCTCTGTATCAATGCTAATTAGTCTTGTTGTGGTGTCCTGATCGTCTGACAAGCACAACCAATTACGAAACGTTCAGAAGGGGCATAACCATAGCAACACCCTTTAATATCTCTCTGAAATATTAGTGCTGTGGTAAAATAACGGATGTTTGTGTCCCTACTTTTGACCATCGTTGTGCTGGGCAACACTTCCACACGCAGCATCACAAAAAACCTGTAGATTCTAATTGTGTTTATCTAACATGCAAATGTTTACTTCTGTCCAGTATATCGTACCCTGCAAACCATACAACAAATTGAAGCCTTATTAGCGTACTAAATTGGGCGGCAATATCCCGTTTTTTAGAGCCGGATGGTCAGAGTTTGGGTCACGATGAGTCATCATTAGCTTACAGCAGTTCTTGTGCGAAGTTTGTCATGTTTCTGTATTAGAAGTGACGAGAGCATCAGAAGCCTGAAGGGCCTGTCAGATGTGCTCATTACCAACACACCTACACCCGCCTCATGCCCCCTAATGCCATCTGCCTCTGTGTTGTCGTTTTTGCTATCTGTCCTGAAATGAACCTCAGTTCAGCTTTGAAAAAGAATAACATTTAAGTATAAAAGGTCAAAGGGAGCAGAAGAAAGAGCTTAAAGAAAGAGAGACATTGAATAAGGAACTGCTGCTATTTATATACTGAAAAAGATAAGCATGAATTATTTAAAGGGCCAGTGTATGAAATTTAGCAGCATCTAGTGGTGAGGTTGTGAATTGCAACCAACGGCTCACTCCACCGCTCACCCCTCCTTTTCAAAGCACTACGGTGGCTGACACAAGACAAAGATGTCGTTTTCGCTTCTTTTCCAAATTAGATAACATATTTACGAAATGCGCTCTGTAGAGCAGTTTGTCAGTTTAGGGCTACTGTAGAAACAACATGGTGAATTCCATGAAAAGAACCTGCGGTGTATATAGATAGAAATATCTCATTCTAAGGTAATGAAAACATAACACTTCATTATGTAAGGTCTTTATACACATCTAAAGACATGGTTATGTATATTATATTGCATTTCTGTCAATAGATCCTCTTTAATATTACAGATTGCACCTTTAATATATTTTGTTTTGTAAGGGCAATTTCTTAAAAATCATGTCTACTTTTTTAAAGTTACAATGGAGTTCTATGGTGTAAGACATTACACCAGAATAATAGGGTGCATGTGATTTGGTGGCAATCTATCTCTCTTGAAGACCACCTCCCTGTTCTGTGTTGGTTAGGGGGATAATATACTTACTGCAGGTTGGTTTGGTCTCTGCAAGGTGCAAGCTGTGACAATCATGGATCTTTATTACATCCATGAGTATGGTGCTTAACCCCAGATTGCTTTGGAAAGATTGTTTTTTTAACAGCTTCATAAATTCAACGTAAGAAACAAATTAGGCTCTGTCTGTGTGAGAGTAAATAAAGGTTCTGGGAGAATGATACAGTGTGCAGTGGTGTAGATCTAAAGAAAGATCTAAATGGCAAAATAACAATACTGACTCTGTGCTTAAATCGATTCTGCTCGCCTCCCTCTTTACGTCTCAAGTCGATGAAATAATGCGTCACTCGGACAATGTCTTCATGGGCCATTTCCCAGGCAATCCGGAATGAGTCGCAGGACACCTCGCTGATTTGAATATTGTGGGGTGTGGAGAGGAGATCCAGCTCAGCCATCACCTACAAGAAACAAATATTGTGTGGTTATGCACAAACGACAAAATAAATATTTGTGCGTTTGCGTCTCAGAAGTTGGATAACAGACTTATGATAACTCTTATGTTTTGGTCAAGTGCTGGTATGAGCCATGGATTGAATGAGTCAGGCTGGTGTGTTTGATGAGCTGTCATTTCCTGTTCCTGTGACCAGTGACCCTGGAGTAATGTAAGTCACAAAACCTATTATCTGCCCTTGTGCACATAAGAGAAAGACCTTATAACTCAGAGAGATAGAGAGAGAGAGAGAGAGAGAGAGAGAGAGAGAGAGAGAGAGAGAGAGAGAGAGAGAGAGAGATTGTATACATATTTGCACTCTGTATGCAGCCCAGCTGCAAATGCTATGGCAATACAATCTACAATTTTGTCATGGCAATAAAGCACACTTAAATTGAAATTGAAAATTGAGAGAGAGAGAGAGCGTTTGAATTATCAGCGTCTCTATCTTTCTTTAACCTTTCACTACACCTTTCATTTCCTGATTCAGTTGTTTTTTAGATTTTGCTCTGTTGGTCCAACCATGCAGCCCCAAATACACATTTTTGATAAGAATTTAGATTTTTTTTAGGAATGTTTGTCACCCAAAATTTAAAAAATGACATTTATTCACTCTCATGTCATTTAAAACCTATGACTTTTTCTGTTGTGGAACACAAAAGAAGATATTTAAAAAAATGTCTCATGTGGTTTTATGTGCATTTGAAAGTCTACGGTGCTTAATGTGCTTAATTAATATTCTTAAAATATCTTCTTTTGTGTTCAGGTTTGAAATGACATGAGTAAATAATGAATTTGATTTTGGGTGAACTATTCCTTTAAATGCCAATTTGTTCAAAGTCATCCATATGGACGAGTGCTGACACACTGTATTCCATCATGGCCCTGATGCCAAAAGAAGACTGGCATCCAAGTGTTGGATCACAAAAATGTGTGGGTTTGTTAATATTCATGCCAGGAATTGAGAATATGTTTTACAGCAAGTATTTCACGCATGACTGCATGTGTATGTGGCCTGAGGGGATCATCTGTCTGCCTTTCTCATGACAGACTTTTAAACCGTAATTAAAGATGAAAAAAGATTTTTAAAAACGTAAGCTTTGCACACTTTTATTTCTAGTATTTATTTATTTATTTTAGTTTTCAAACTCCATGAAGTGTTAACACACGGTTTTTATGTCATGGCAGCACAACAGCTCCCAAGACTGGAGTCTTTTATTCAAAGGGAATGTAGGGCATGATAAATATCCTCACAGGATATGCTTCAAAACACTCTCACACACACAGAGAAAGAGAGAGAGAGAGCTCTGCAACACTCCTACTATTTTAGAAAATCTTTTGGAATACGTCTCTAGGTTAGTGTCTACAAAAGACCAAAGTGCCACATTTTTATTAAACAAATAAATAAAGCAGTTTAAGGACCATATTTTTGTCAAAATTGAGTTATTCATTTTCTTATTCTGTATGTACTTGATATAATGTTTTTTTTAAGTTGTGTATATTTTGGGACTTAAAAAAAATGTTTAGCGAAATGAAATGCAAAAACGTTGAAGCCCAATATCTCAAAACTGCTCAGAAAGTAGATAGAACCTTATAATCTCAAGGCGATGATTTTTATTGATCATTTTCTTATAAGAAATATAATTGACTATTTCTTTCATTTGTGACAGATTTGTAAAATAAATTTTTTATAAAGTAAAATTACATGGTTTTAATTTAATTGTACACCCAACTTGTAAATTTGCAAACTATTTCTGTCATTTGACGACATCTACCACATTCTAAAAATAATAAACGTTCAAATTCTGTATAAAAAAAAAACATTTTGACGTACAAAAATAAATCTGTAATGCCATATGTAAAACAAATTGGAATGATTTGTTGGTAAATATGTGAATAGGGATGCACATGAAATGTGCTTGTAGCTATATCATAAGTGATAGATCATATAAGCACCACCAACAGTCAGCAGTTTCTCATTTTCTTGGGTTGATCATATCATAGGAGACAGTTATGAAACTCTTTCACTGCATTTTGCTATAACGCCAAGGTCATGGGTTCGATCAATTGTACATACTCGGAAACAAATGTATAATGAAAATATATATAAAATATTTATGAATATAAATATAAATGAAACTATAAACAACTCTTTGCTTTGTCTAACCTCAGTAAATATGATGACCGGCACTATATATTCCATTATATACACTAGGCCTATATAAAGATGCATTCTGCATATTTCACTGGGTAAACACACAGAAGCAAGAAACATTCACCCATGATAGGATGTTCAGAATGGGCTCATGCTCAAACAGTGCTGTGTGAAAGAAGGTGCAGTGTGAGGAATTGTCCTGAGGAATGAGCTGTCAGACACCACAAGAGCCTGTGATGATTCTCAGAGTATTAATGACTCTGTCACGCTTCATATTTCCAGTCATGAGCAGATCTTATATGTATCTGCAATGCAGCTCTAATGTGAGTTAAAGGAAACAGTGTTCTATGTTTCACCATAATAGATGAATTACACAAGACTTAACAATACAAGAAATGACACTTAAATATGCAGTAATGTCATTATTTGGGTCCTTCCACTAAATCAGGGATGGTAGATGAAAGTCTGCAAGGCAGCCCTGACCTCAATTCAGCACAGCTGAGAGAAAAATTGTGATTTGAAATGAAAATCTAAATTGGGAAAGATGCTGAAAAACACCAATATAAAATGTATTATTAAAGAGATACTGATATAGTGGCTGATATTTGTTCCTTTTAAAACTATCAGCATTGATCTATAAATAAAAGTGATCACATTGCCAACAGCGTTGTAAATAAATAAATAGATATTGCATAATTGTATATAAATAGTTTTAAAATGATGTATCAGCAAGTAGGCTACATTATAAATAGACAACTAAAGGTGTTGTTGCATGCAAATGCAACTAATACTATAATATAACATCAATATTAAATCTCAAGCTGTAGTCAGATATGTGGAATGGAATTACGTGGAGATAATTTGACATTTTTATTTTTAAGATAGAGAGATGCAGAGATGCCAAAGAGAGCACGACACATAGTTTGACAGATGACAATGAATAAAAAGGAAAGACTTACCTTTGTGTGCAGCAACAACAACAACAGCTGCGACAAAACAGAAAAGATTTCACAAGTGCACGGCTTTGATTCTTCCTATTTTCTCCCTGCCAGCTCCTTAAAGGGGATGAAAACTGAGCGAGCGGGAATCTCGTTTGCCCCCGCTTGCGCTCTCTCTCTCTCTCTCTCTCTCTCTCTCTCTCTTTCTCTCTCTCTCTCTCTTTCACAGCTGTATATGCCAATGGGAAATTAACAAGCATGAGAAAGTGCAGCATCAATGAACCATAAAAATGAAATAACAAGCTACTCATTCATGCTACTGCCAAACACACATCTTCGGCACTTCAGCACTGATGAGCCATATTCCCTCAACATTAATGTCCCGGAGTGTGAATTCAATTTGCATCACACGAACACAATATTTTTAGTAATGACACCGGTTACATTACTTGCTTTACACACATATTATTTCTGACTGCTATAAAGGTACCACGACATGGCAAAACTATTCCTTAATATTAGTACTTAATGATCAGTCATTTATACATAAAACTGTATTTTTGAAACATATACAGTGAATAATATATTCTTAAAGCAACCCCAAACACTGTTATAATCTGACATCTAATTTCAATACTATGATATGGTCTTAATTAATTTAAATATACATCTATTATCTATAGATGGTTTCAGTGCCAACAACATAAAGAAATGTTATGTTGCCCAAACTCAACTTCCGGTTGACCCCCGCAAAGAATCAAAACTGTTGAGTAGTTTTAATTTAATTTAATACAATAAAATATTAATATCAATTAATAATAATTAAATATAAAATCATTTGTAATATTATAACCAAACACAGACCGGAAGTTAACTTCTGGCCAGCACGTGCGTCCGATAAAAGCATCTATAATCATAAAAGAACATTTTATTAACATAAGATGATAATTACATAAGTAGTACATGTGAGTAAAACGTAAAATAAATGTTACAATTAGACTCAGTCTCTCCTCTGCTGAAGCAATAAATGCACACATATTAATAAAATAATCAACTGTGTATTACCCTACAAAGAATTTGATGTTATAGATCAAATGTGTATCTTACACCCCTCTGTGCTGCAGATGGTCAACACTGTGCTAAGATCATCCTTTTTTTTATTTTTTTTTTTAGAAAAAACACATCTAGTATGCTTCATGTCAGACTGTGTGCTTGCTTCATGGAGCGTAACCAGACTTCAGCATGCAGCTCTCAATCTGCAGTGCTAAGGGATCCATACCCAGAATAGAGGGCTGATTCAGAAATCAATATACATTAGAGAATGTCTAAATGAAGGATTATCAATAAATTGTATATATTTGCTGGATGTGTTAATGATATCCGCTCTGGCATGGCGTAATTCAAGGACAGGACGTTCTGATGCTACAACCTACAGAGGACCTAACCAAATGCTGCACCATATGGTCACAAACATTGTATCCTCCTGTAAAGCCAACACACCAAATGTCCTCATGATCACTAAAAACAGCACACAATAACATAAAAACACAATCCTTCTAACCCTCTCAGCCCTCTAAAGGTCAAATGTTCAAGGCTTTTCTTGACATTATTGTCTTTATTGTTTATAGCTGTGAATGATGTTACGTGCTTGTGTGTGAGTTATTGCACTAGGGCTTCTATCTATGCTTGGTTGCTTTAATGATTTGCCTTCTCTCAGGCTGAAATGTGTTTAAAATACAACAAGCAATTAAAATACAACAGAACCTGACAAGCATGCAAGAACAACACCAAAGGAGAGGTGAAACAAATCCTATCTAAAGCTTTAGAGATTTAGCTAAAGATATTTGTTTTAGTATATAATACATATACATATATATATATATATATATATATATATATATATATATATATATCAGAAAACGTGTTATACACTTTTTATATTAAAAAAGGTGCTTAACAATGCCTTAAAAGAACAATTTTAACTAAATGGCTTCATAAAGAAACTTGTCATAAAGCATTTCATAAAGAAAATGGAAATCCTTTACTCATCCATGTCATTCAAAACCTGTATGACTTTCTTTATTCTGCAGAACACAAAAATATATATAATTTGAAGAATTCAAACATCGACTTCTCTTATATGAAAACAAAACAACTGAAACATTTCACAAAATATATTTTTCTCAAGATATCTATTTTGTGTTCCACAGAAAAAAAAAGTCATGAAGACATACATTATATTGCCAAAAGTATTCGCTCATCTGCCTTTAGACGCATAGGAACTTAAGTGACATCCCATTCTTAATCCATAGGATTTAATATGACATCGGCCCACCCTTTGCAGCTAGAACAGCTTCAACTCTTCTGGGAAGGCTTAGGAGTGTGTTTATGGGAATTTTTGACCATTCTTCCAGAAGCGCATTTGTGAGGTCAGACACTGATGTTTGACGAGAAGGCCTGGCTCGCAGTCTCCGCTCTAATTCATCCCAAAGGTATTCTATCGGGTTGAGGTCAGGACTCTGTGCAGGCCAGTCAAGTTCTTCCACACCAAACTCGCTCATCCATGTCTTTATGGATCTTGCTTTGTGCACTGGTGCGCAGTCATGTTGGAACAGGAAGGGGCCATCCCCAAACTGTTCCCACAAAGTTGGGAGCATGGAATTGTCCAAAATCTTTTGGTATGCTGAAGCATTCAGAGTCTTTTTCACTGGAACTAAGGGGCCAAGCCCAGATCCTGAAAAACACCACCACATCATAATCCCCCCTCCACCAAACTTCACATTTGGCACAAATGCAGTCAGACAAGTACCCTTCTCCTGGCAACCGCCAAACCCAGACTCGTCCATCAGATTGCCAGATGGAGAAGCGTGATTCGTCACTCCAGATATCGCATCTCCACTGCTCTAGGGTCCAGTGGCGGTGTGCTTTACACCACTGCATCCGATGCTTTGCATTGCACTTGGTGATGTATGGCTTGGATGCAGCTGCTCGGCCACGGAAACCCATTCTATGAAGCGCTCTACTGTTCTTGAGCTTGCCATTCCCAATCGCTTCCACTTTGTTATAATACCACTGACAGTCACAACTGGACTTGTTGTACAGGTGGCATCCTATCACAGTACCACACTGGAATTCACTGAGCTCTGAGAGTGGCCCATTCTTTCACAAATGTTTGTAGAAGCAGAACACCTGAAATAAATTATTTGGATGGGTGAGCAAATACTTTTGGCATTACTATCCATCCTAAATAGTATTTAAAAATAGACTTAGTATGTCCCAAATGTTGAAAATAGTATTCCAAAGATTCCTGGATGGTCTAGGACTTCCTGTAGAAATTGGAAGTGCAGAACGATGCACACTCTAATGGCTAATACCACCCACAACTCACCGCGAGTAGGCGGAGTTTAGTGACGCTCCACTACATTAATAAAATTAGATAACTTCTGCGTCACCAAATTAATAAATATAACTATAGAGTTAACATTACATATGAAATAATGAATGAATAAATTAAATGTATTTTGATGTGTGTGACAGTTATTGGCCACAATGTTGTTTAGGCAACAACGGCCACTTCCGTTTCCTGTTAGTATGTCCCAGTGCGTGCATATTTTTTGCTACACACTAAAATGTATATACTTTTCCATAAGAAAAACAGTACATACTTTTAGACCATATGTGGGACGCAGCAATAGTGTATTTATTGCCTGAACTATCCCTAAAACAGCATATTAATTGTTTGTTATTGACTTTTATTTTATTAAAACTAGCATTACCATTCTATAGGCTACTTTGTACGATTTAACTGAAAATAATAATAATAAAAATCCGATTTTTTTCTTGCGTTTTTTTGTTTTTAAAAGTCATGAAATGCAACTCTATGACTCTATAAGGAATGTGTATCTTTTAATAATGCAATTTCCAAGAAAATATCTTATTGTTACATTCATTGTACAGAGAGGACTGCAGAGTTGGAATATGCGCACGTGTGGTGCACAATTGACGTTCAAAAATCACATCACCGGGTACGTCACTGGGGTCAGAGTATCATTATGTGAAACTCCTCCTTACAGAAACTTGCACTTCATATCGTCATCATCATTTAAACAAAGCATTTGACTGTAATTCGGCTGTAATTCGGTTTCTTTAGTAAGACGACATTTAGATATATAAATATCTGCATCTGCGGAAGCGCGTTGGTAAGTGTGTTGACTGAGTCTGTTTCACTCACGTGTCACGTGTTGCCATGTGTTTGGAAAGCGGAAGAAAAATCTTTGCCTGTTGTCATATGTACAAATATTGAATGACATTGTATGTAATACTAATCCTAGTACGGTTTTTTGTGAACTTTAATTTAAAAACGAAAAACACAATTCACAGTTGAAATTATGACCAGAAAGGCAGGGGATTCCCACCTCTGCAAAACCTGTAAACTTAAGCCAACTTTAAAATGATCATTTCCAAGCCTACAAAAGTCATGAAAATTTCTGTTTTGTCTAGTTATGCTAAGCTACAAGTACGTTTCTTATTACGATTTAAATCTCTAAAAACATTTTCGGAACTCTTATTTTGTAAACTCGTGTTCATTTGTCAAAATCGTACGCGATTTATATTCCATACAAAATATTTTGCTCAATGTTATGCAACAAACAAACAAGATTTTCAGTTTCTATTCAAATGTGCTGTTTGGTATTGCAAGTTGACATTTGCATGGTGATGTTAAAATTCTATAATCTGTGAATGTTATTAATTATTTCTATTGTTGCACCACTGGCTGTCTATATTGTTACAGTGGATTAGTGGGAATAGACATGTCAGGCTCCGGTGACCCCAGTGGGACTCCACGGGCACCTAATGTAGGAGGTGGCAGAGGGCTGGTGATGGGTCGCAGGCTGCCTGCTTCCATCTCTCCAGGACGCCTCCCTGCAATGCGCTCCAGAGATCTCACTTTAGGAGGTGTCAAGAAGGTAACCGTATATAAACGCATCCGAATACATGTAGTCCAATGTAATGACCACCAGAAAAGTCCAACTGCATTCAATCCTAATGTCAACTTCTTTCCTTCTTGGTCCCGCAGAAAACCTTTGCCCCAAATATTATTGGTCGAAAGTCTAAAGAAGAGTAAGTGAATGATCATTTCACACCCATATACAATCTGTAATGAATATGTCAGTGTTACTTAGAAACCTATTTGATTGATGAAATACAATGTTGTTGTGCTTATATTCTTCTGTCACAGGTTAAAAGTGGATGAGGGGAAAAGGCGAGAGAGGAGGGATGTAGATCGAGGCAGACAGCGGGATGGCAGAGGGAGGGGCCGGGGGCGTCCTGAGGTCATCCAATCACATTCCATCTTTGAGCAGGGACCGGCGGAGATGATGGCCAAAAGAAGAGGTAACGTAGATTTCTAGGGTATGAGCTTTCCTGTAGCTCAGTGGTTAGAGCATGGCGCTAGCAACGCCAAGGTCATGGGTTCGATCCCAGGGATTGGACATACCTAGAAACAAATGTATCATTTATAATGCATTATGCAATATAAGTTGCTTTGGATAAAAGCGTCTGCCAAATGCATACATGTAAATGTGAATGACATTGGAGCATTTATTATGCCAAGTTAAATGCAGACAGTTATATTAAGTAATTCAAACAGCATAGCTTTATGTTATTATTATTTCTTTATTTGTGTAGGTGTATACGATGATACCAGAGAAACGGCCAGCAGTGGCCCGTCTCCCATTATTAACATCAAAAAGGAGAGAGAGACTGAAGAGGAGACTAAAGAGATTTTGCGCAAACTTGAGAAGGACAATGTAGGTTTCCAAAAATAAGTCAATAGGGGTTCAACTCATGAAACATGTTGAGAACGGATCGGTTATTTTTTAACCCCTCCTCTTACAAAAAACAACAAAATATGTTAGCTGGACATTGTGAGATTTTTGTAAATATGCTCCCAATTGCTCTTTTGGGGGAAATTATGACAAGTTTTTATTTTCTGTTACCCACAAGGCTTTGTTTCTGTGTTCCACAGTTTCTCGATGATCCTCATCTGAGAGGTGAAAGAGGAAGCTGTCCTGTTCAGCTGCCTCTGGCCGTGTCTGGCTGGGTCTTCAAAGAGGAGTTTGGTGAAGAGACAGAGAACACTGAAAGTGAACCAATGATCACAGACAGCACTGGAGCTGAAGTGAAGGGTAGGTTAGCATATGTCATGTGATATATGTATGACGTGTGGGGTAACAAGGATCATTGTTCCGAAATGGGTCCCCAAACTTCTCTCATTTCAAACAATCTCTCATTCTATTTTATTCACTCGAACTCGCCTCTCCTCAGTCAAGCAGGAGCCTTCGGATGTACCTCAAACGAAAAAGGCGGAGCCTTTGTTCAGACTACCCCCCCTACCTGAACCTGAGTTGCTACCTGATTTACTCAAGGTGTGGAATCACTGCAAAGAGGAGGAGCTTCTCTTCATGCAGCTCCCTGATTCGCTGCCAGGGCAACCACCCACCAGTGATGTCAGGCCTACAAAAACAGAGGTGCAGTCGAGTGATGGACAGACTATGCTGCAGACAACGGAGAACCAGGTTGGATTCTTTTTTTTATTAGGTCATTTGTTTTTGCATTTACTTAAATGTTGTTGTTCACCTGTGTTTGTGTTAGGAGGAGTCTCAGGATGAGAACAGTTGTTTTCTTAAGGATCTGCAGGAAGGTTTGGTGGGGAAGATGCTCGTAAGAAAGTCAGGAAAAGTGCAGCTTATCCTGGGTAACGTGACCCTAGACGTGGCCCTGGGAACCCCCTGTGCTTTCCTGCAGGTCAGTTACACTCACCATCACCAAGGTTTACCTCCATCCAGACCGTTGTGTAATATCTGAAAGATTTCATCCAGAATACATGCTTTGCCACTCTTGGAATGACCTAACCAGCCATTTGGAGTCTGCTGGGGTGAAAAGATTATAATATTACATGCAAAGTATTAAACTGTGTTATAGTTTGCTTTTGAATGACGTTTTAACATGTTTTTTTTTCTGTTCTTGTAGGAATTGGTATCAGTCAATACAGAAGGCAGAAGAGGAGATATGTCTGTGCTGGGTCACATTAAACACAAACTGGTTTGTTCACCCGACTTCCAGGCTCTTCTAGAAAACCGAGCTTGAGAATCGGCTGCAAAACGGCTGCATACTCAGAACAGTGTATCTCCACGTGTGAGAAAATATTCCAGTGCCGTGTCACAGGCTGGGAAATCTGAGGAAAGAGTTTACAGATTATGCCATATCCAACAAGGCTTTATGTGAGACACTATCATGCATGTAAATATTGTAGGTTTAGAATAAATAAGTTTGGATGTGGGTTTGAAGTGTAAAATATTAAGTTAATAAAAAAGTGCCATCAATTGCTTTCAGTCCCTCTTTAAGTTTTGGTTGTCTTTAGTTAAAGCCCATGTTTGGCATATGTTGCCAATCTCTAATGGTTTTTTATTACTCTCCTCCATTCTGAAATTCCTTAAAACCATTCCTTTCACTGTAGCTCTCAAACCTTATGTATACTTAGTGCACCAAGTTAGAGCACATTGTGTCTGGTTTGATGTCAAGTATATCAAACATCACTGGTTTTTGTTCTGTCACCGAACATAACTTGATTATCTATAAAATGCATATAAACTCCATTTACATATTTGAAAAATACTTTGGTTTAAAAACTGGTAGGTTGTTATGAAATGTTTTGTGTTTTGAGTTTGCACTTAATAATCAACTCAAGGAATTTTCGGGATCAAATATTTTACACTTTAAGCTCAGCATCATCATTGAAATATTCAGTAGTACCATTACCTATAGCTTACACATAAGATGCAAGATGAAATTTTTAATGAACAGGATTATCAGGATAATGTCATAGTTGTGTGTTCTTTTGGCCAAAATATCCATGTAATGAAAGTCTATAGTGGGACAGCCCTAATTCAAACACAGGCCAACTATACATCTATTGATTTAAGTCACCTCTTAGTGTATCATGTGTCTTTTGAGCATTACTGTTTGCACCTTTTGTAAGTCTCCCTATTGTCCTCAGTGTGTTCTCAACATCATAAAGTCACTGTTGAACAGGGGTCAGATATGCTGAAGAGGCTGGGAAAGCAAAGACCTGATTTCTGAAGACCAGTGGACAGTTTAATGGATTAAAAAGAGACTTTCACAAAATCGATGTTTTGATTACTATGTGAAGTTGTTTTATTCCTAGTTTATTATTTAAGTATTAACATTTTGCAGATCTGCAAATATGTGACACCAAACTGTATTCGACTTTTTATTTTTTGAAAATAATTGAAACGTTTTGTGAAAACTTTTAGGAACTAAATTTTTTAAAACTTCAGGAACTCGTGGTCAGATGTGGGTATTGTGACTGATGTACATTGTGAATTGTGTTTTCCCAAACAAACTGCGGGTGTTAACTGGCTTCCTTCAAAAAGTACAAACTCCGCCCATCCCATGACTTTACTAACTTTCAGTTTGCACGCTATAGCCTACATTAGTAAACATATAATGCAGTCGAGCCTATAGTCAGCTTGCCGCAGCAGGAATAATGTTCGCCTTTAATGCGCTCGTGTGCGCCACTGTTGCGCTGAACTGCGCCGGTGCTTTCATCCTACAAAAGAGACACGAGATCAACAACAGACCGATCATGGGTAGCCTACATGTTTTCTTCATATCACAGACAGCAGGAACAAAAACTTTGTTTATGCTAACGAGCTTTATAGTTTTTCTTTAGCTGCATGCTTACCATGCTTGACGCTTATAACCTGAGCGGTTTTTTATTGTGTCTCATTGAACTTTATTGTTTAGGTATTTTGACTCAAGAGGTTACTGACGACGATCTGAAAAGATTTGGAAATACATACATCCCCACATCTTATGTGACATACATTGAATCCGGGGGTGCTAGAGTTATGCCAATAATGTAAGATGAAGTCTGACTGTCTGTCAATTCAAAGCAAACTGGTTTTAGTCGTGTACTGTATATTTAAACATAACATGTTATGTTACAGGCTAAACCAGAGTCTTGCAGAGCACGAGAAAATCTTCAGGTCAATAAATGGGTATGTGCTTCATCCCACATTATTCACATTATAAGTTTATATTCCTCATGGATGAGTCATGATGCCTGATGTTTTTATTATTATTATCATTTTTATTATGATATTTTATTTGTTTTTCCTGCAAAATTACACGTTGTGCATAATTGTTTTGTAAATTTGCAGTCTTTTTCTGTGATTGAATGGTTTTTGACTGTATTTCAAAAATATGGGAAAAACTGTAAACAAAAAAAAACTGTAAAATTCCATAAAATTACTGTTTTTTCATCTTAAGCAACTTAATACAAGCAGATTTCTGAGTTTACTAAACTAAGCCACTCAACTCACTTTTTTATTTATCACTTTTATTTACCTAATGTTTTTATTTATATTTTAGACTTTACTTCGGAGAGACATTGAACACACAAACAAATACTTGTGACAACAACAGCCTAAACAAACCCTGCAAACACTAAAAAAGAATAAACTTTTACATGTACACACATATTATTCAATATTATTATTCAGTAGATACACACAAAAAAATACACTTACCTACTAAAACTCTTTGTTCAAGTTATTTTATTACATTTGTTAGGAGTTTACAGATTTTTGCTTTAAATAAAGAACACCTCTAAATCTTTAATCATTAAATTAAGCAAGCATTGTTAAATAACAAATAATTTACATAAATGTTTTCATTTGTCTCTTGATCAGTCTGCTTCTCATCGGAGGTTCGGTGAACCTGGAGACATCCGAGTTTGCTCACATTGCTGGATTTTACTTCAGACTCGCCATCAAAGTAGGTGAAAGATGTCATCTGTTAGCAAATGTAATAGTGTGTATAAATAGGCTACTTCAGTGTGTTCTTAATGCTAAATTATGTTTGATCTATATATTTAGGCTGATATTTAGCAGCAGTCTCGCTATTTACGGGGAATACGTTACATTTTTTAGGAAATGTTTAAGGAAATGGTTTTTACTGGAAGTCTTTTTGCTGTCTCAGGCAAATGACGAGGGTGACTACTTTCCCATATGGGGAACATGTCTGGGGTTACAGCTGCTCACTGTGCTGGTGGCTGGAGAAAACCTGTTGAGCAGAACTATAGCAGAGAATGTCTCATATCCATTGAACTTCACTACAGGTACTAACATTTACCGTACAACTCTTCACTCAGATCTCAACGCTGATATTTTAGACAGTGGAAGTTAGAAGTGGCGACTTGTGTTTCAAACAAGTGATAAAATCGAATACCCTTAAAATACATACTCACTGTTAAAAAATTCTGTAGAAATGCAGAAGCAGTTTGCCATTACTGTAGATTTATATTTATCTAGAAATACATTAAACATTAACAAGTCTTTATCTTTACAGATTTCTGCATTTCTGGGAACCAATAATCAGAAAAAAACACAGATGAAAGTTGTTTCCCAGAATGCTTTGCATGAGGCTGTTATTTTATTTTGAGCATATATATAGACTTATTCATGTTTAATGTTTAGTTCTCTTTGAACAAACTGTTGCCAATAAATTATATATCTACAGTAAGTTAATGGCAAACTGCATAAGCAACATTTTTTACAGTGTTGCTTTACCATACATACAGCCAACAGTCACTGTTGGTTAAGACATGTTCTTGAAGTTTAATCATAATAAGGAGAGAATCTTAATCCTAATTTTCTTTTTTTTTTTACTTTTGTGTTTTTACAGAGGCTCAATCCAGTCGTATGTTTACAGACTTTCCACCTAACCTTCTTAAAGCATTATCTCAGGAGCCGCTCACTGCCAACTTCCACCATTTCGGAGTCACCAAAGAGGTATACTGTTCATTTTTACAAGCACATCAGTTCAATACATTAAATAACAAACAGGAAGAAACTGATTCTTCCTCTTGTACAGGCATTCATGGGTAATGAGAAATTAAATGGCTTCTTTTCTATTCTGTCCACAAATGTGGCAGAAAATGGACCCGTCTTTGTTTCCACCATAGAAGGTAACAGAAAGGAGATGTGTTGTCCTTATTTACATGTAACTCATAGCTGTACGACTCAAATGTTATTTGTTTACAGGAAAGAAATACCCTGTCTATGGTGTACAGTGGCATCCTGAAGTAAACCGCTTCCAGTGGGATCCTCATTACAACTTTCCGCATTCAAGCAATGCAGTGTGTGTGTCATCTCAACTGGCTGAATTCTTTGTAAATGAGGGTAATAAGAATATGTTTTCCGACATATTATATTCTGAACATTAGAGGTTTAAAAGCCTTAATTTCATGAATCTTTTTTAATGTTTTTAGGGAGAAGAAGCCTCCATCACTTCAGTGACATAGCAGAAGAGAACAGAGCTCTTATATACATCTACAACCCTGTTTATGTGGGAAATGTCTCTGCGTATGAACAGTCTTATTTCTTCTGAGAGACCCAACACACTGCAAGATGCTTTACATTTTAGATTTAAAATATTCAACCATTTTATTTGTGTAATAATTTACTTGGACACAGATACTTTTTATGCTGACTTTTTATTTTTTATTGGTAGGGTTAAGATGTTTACATACTTTATTCTCTCAAGAGGATGAGTATGATATATGTAAAACCGACAAACTTCCACATCATGGAACATTCAAGATATGCTTGAGCCACAAGAGGGCAGTTTTTGCCTTTAAAGGGCACATGGCCCTCATAGTAAAGATGATCACAAAATTAAATTTTATTTTTATGCTTTTTCTAAAACAAGTAGTTTTAAATATAGTGATTATTATGTTGTATATAATTAGCATTAAGTACGTTTGTATGTAGTTTTTACCAAAGGTTTTTGCTATAGCCTATATACTGATAGATCAGATGTCAACATTTCGTTATTCAAATAGCCATGTGAGGTCTCAAAGTTTTTAAAGCATTTTGTTTATTTTTAGTACATATTTTCTATCATTTGGTTAGTGCAATTTTTAGGATTATCACATCCATAACAGTAGCCTACATATTCCTCATAAATGGGCACATGAAAATAAAAATAAAGTAACTCTTTTATGTTTTATGAAGACGCATCCCTTCTCCATTTGTTGGGTATTATTGCTTCTGGTTGGTGCATTTTAATTCACAAAAATCCTACAAAGTATGTTTTGCCTCTCAAAAACATTTTTTGTCACATCCATAACGCATGTAGCCTACAGTATATAGGCCTATTTAACTTTTTAAAATAGAAAACTCTTGCGTTTACTGATATTTTCCAGAAGTTTAGACTAGTAAAAAACAAGGGTTTAGTAAAATATAAACACATGGTTCAGTTTGGTAACAAATACATTCTGTGAGCGTTTGTACGTCACATCCATAACGCTGGAATCACAACAAATTAAATTAAAGTAAATTAAATTTCATTTAACGTGTGATCAATTTCCTTTAATAAATTTGAATACAAAGCTGTAAAACTAAAAAAAAAAAACATAATCTTATATTATATGACTTTTAAAATGTACTTATCTGAAGAAGTGAGATGTTAGATTCTTGGAGATGTGCCTTGGTCATAATACACAATGTATTTAATAGACTGTATTGTTACATTGTACGTTTTATTAGCCTAATATTTTATAAATACATCATATTAACAAAATATTTTATCAAAATGTTAAATATATTTTTAATTATGCCTATTATAGGCTAACTATTTTATTTATTAGGCCTATAAAATTATGTCCCACAAATTATATTGTTACATTTTATTGTGCTTGGAAAAAATGTCTTTGTGCATATTGGCATCAACAAGTGTTCTATAAGTGTTAAGCGGGAATAAACCATAACTACATCCACAAAGGGTTACCCTGTGGTAAATACAACAGTAGACTACCTGATAATGAACATGTGAGTACTTTGGACCATCTTCTAATGACACCAATATTCCAGTTTCTTAAATAAACATGTAATAAACAGCATAGCCTATATAAGTGTAGGTAGGCTTTTGTTTCTGTCTTCATGTGAGTCACAGATGACAGCAGGGATGAAGATTGGTTCAGTCGCGCGCCCATCTCTCCGGCTGGGAGGGACTTGAACTCGTCGTTGTTTAGTTCTCAATGGATGCCAACATCTTTGTCTGATCGCAGAAACGACACACAAGCCAATGTAACGCGTTTTCTTCTGCGTCGGATGTAAGAAAGCACACAGGAGACGCACACGGGAGACGTATGGCTCGGATGCACTGAATCTGAATGTGACCCGATGAAAGGAGGACAGCTCGGAGTCTCTGTGAAGACGCGCGAGGATTGTGTTCAGATGAGTCCAGATGTGCTGTTGAATGGCCCGTCAGACATACAGAGGGCATCATCTCTCTGTTTATAAACACACAGTCGTGCATATAAAGGAAGCAAACGGGCGGATTGATGCACCCATTCCAGTGGTGCAACGGTAAGATCGCCTACAATACTGCGATTTAAAGGCTGGTGTTTTAACACACAATAAAGGCTGAGGTGAATGGGAAAGTGGGACTTTACATATACGAACCATTATTATAATTATTCGATGTTGGCAGGAAACGGATAGCCTATAGGCCTATAAACATTATCACAAGCCAGTTGTTTACTGATGCGCATGATATGATTTACCTTGGTGTCACCTAAACATACTTTTTTTTTTTAATAAAGAGTTCAATGTTTTAATAAAAGATTAGAATAAAACAAATTGAATGACAACCCCATTAAAGGCAAATAGACGCTGTAAATATTGACACTATAGATTATATGTTAAATATAACATGTTGGTATTGTAATAATTGGCTGCTTTTTTATTAATGTTTTTTCAAATACAGGTTAGGTGTGGTTTTTCATCGGTCATACCTTTAGATCATCGCTCTCGATGTTGACTCAACTCTCACTGAGAGAATATGTGTCGATTAGATCCTTGTTTTTTTTATATAGGTCATTCCATATTTGTCTTGAAAATTCTTCACAGACGAGAGGCTGCTAATGTCTTAAATCATTTATGTCGCCTAAAACTGTATGAAAATCTCAAATTGAGAACTCACTTTTTGAGAACTTTAGAAAGAAAGGTATCACTCACATTTTAATATTTTCATAATCCAGTGAATTCAGTGGTGAAAAGGCACACTATAAAAATGTCCTGTCTGCTAACCTTCAAATGTGCTTTATTTGGTAATATTGTAGTGAAATTGAATTGTTAAAGGAGTAGTTCGCCCAAAAATGAAAATTTTGTCATCATTAACCAACCTTAGATTGTTCCAAACCTGTATACATTTTTCTGTTCTGCAAAACACAAAGGAAGATATTAGGGAAAATTTCAGTAGCCATCTCATCCCCCATTGACTCTCATAGTATTTATTTTCCCTAGTATGGCAGTAAATGGGGGATGAGATCTGTTGGGTTACTGACATTCTTCCAAATATTTTCCTTTGTGTTCATCAGAGAAGAAAGAAATTCAGGTTTGGAACAACCTGAGGCTGAGTAAATAATGACAGAATTTTCATTTTTGGGTGAACTGTCCCTTTAAGTAAAAATGTTATTTAAATTCAGAATTAAGAATACACTTGTTTAGCACCAACAAACGTTTTCTAAGGTTCAGATTAGGTAAAAATAGGTCAATAAGGTATATGAGTCAAAAAGGCATTATTTGTAATAATGTGAGTATAATGTGAATGTTTCCAATTTGCACTTATTGCACTTGCATAGACAACACGAATCCTATTTAACGTTAATTTTATATTTAAGAATTCATAAAAATATAAATATTGATATATTATTGTTGTTATAGCATATATTATATAGGGTTATATGCAGGCAGCTGTACATAATCAAACATCATTCATAAAGAATTAAAAATATTGCTTTTTACAATCCAGTACCGCATCTTTCAACACACTGCACAACATCAAGCGCAGCAGTGCACCTTGCAATATAGGTCAGCAGGTTTGCAAAAAGAGCTTTAAATGTGTGAGAGACGGTGTGTTTAAGGATCTGGCTCATTTTGTTCAACTCTTGCTTTATCACATGTAACTTTAGAGAAGCCCTTCAACCTCAGGTGGCTTTTAGAGGCTGACCCTCTGAATGACTTTGTATGGTTGATGTTAGTGGAGGAAATATGTTTATGAAAGCATTAACATTCACTGTCTACTCATCCTCATGCTTTATTCAAAACCTGTTATATCTACATAAAGAGATGACTTAATGAAAACCCGGTTGCGTGGCTTCAGTTCAATAGCAGTACACTATGACTTCAATAAGTGATATCTATACATTAAATGATCTTTTGTGTTCTGAAGAAAGACGGTCATGTACATTTGGAACAATGTTATGTTGAGATGATATAATTGTAGTTTGTGGGTGAACATTTCCTGCGGACGGTTTCAGCAGCAACAACATAACCGTTACGTGGCCCAAACTGTCGGGAGACCTCTGCAAAGAATCAATAACTGTTGAGTAGTTTAAATTTTATTGAATACAATTAATATACGATAAAACATGAATATAAATGAATATTAATCTAAATTAAATATAAAATAAAGTGTTATATTATAACCAAACAGCTATCAATATGACTGAATCGATTTTTGGCTCGACATTGGTGAATCTGAGAATGAAGTGGAGAGCGACAGAGTCTATGGCAGTGCTTTGTATTGATTTCCTCTCCAGGAAGCCCGGCTCTATTCGAAAGGACGTGGTTCCCTCTCTGTAGAAATGATGTTAAGTGACAATATTATTGCTTTCCATTGGTACAAGTGACTTGTAAAGTGCTGACAGAGATTGCAGTATATAAATAAAACAAGTTTGTTTATTTGTTTCATTTTTTTAACCCAAAACAAGAATAGCATGTGCCCAGCAATGAATGTGAATGATCAAAGTTATCAGCATGAATGTTTTGATTATTTATGTTTGGAATAATGAGACATTTAGTTGTTTATCAAATGTAATGGAAGTTTGAGTTATTTTAATATGATTGATGTTGTTGTTTATACATCACCAGGTTATTTGTGTTTGCTTTGCTAAACAGTGATCAACATATCATATTTATTTTCATAATAATGAAGATACCGTAAATGAATTTTGAAGTGTATTTTGGTGGAGAATCAAGTTCATTTGATTGCTGTTATAAAGCCAGTTTGGAATTCTTTTAATACTTTGTGTTATAATATCAAATATGTACATTAAATGAGCACAAAGTTCAGTCAACTTCATTTAAAGGGATCGTTCACCCAGAAATGAAAATCTTTTACATATCATTTACATAACATGTATGGTTTTCTTTCTTCTCCAGAACACAAAAGAAGCTGTTTTGAAAATATTGGTAACCAAAAACTGTTGGTCTTGTATTGTATGGACACAAAAACAATGGGGTTCTTCAAAATATCTTCTGTTGTGTTCCGCAGAAGAAAGAAAGTCACACAGATTTTAAATGATATGAGGGCGAGTAAAGATGACATAAAGTACTTTCGTCGCTTCATAAAAATTCAATTGAACCACTATGATCAGATGGACCAATTTAACAATGTCTTTGGTACTTTTATGGAACTTGACATTGGATGTCTATAGTGGAGGCCTGGAAATCTCTCGGATGTGATCTAAATATCTTAGTTCGTGTTCCGAAGACGCTGGGAGTAAAAAATGAGTAAAACATGATTTTTGGGTGAACTATCCCTTAGTTACGTTACGTGAACCTAAATATACAAATGGGAGAACCCATAACTCATTTAAATTCCATTTCAAACAAATGAGTACAGTCAAACTATTTGGGTTTTCAATGTATATAAGACTACCATTTGTATTTCAATTTAATAACTGAGTTATGCTTTTCCGTTAGGCTGTATTGTTGCTTTCTATAAAGCAGGTAACATGCTCCTGTTTTCGTAATGAAGGTCTACAAAACACAAGCCACAGGCAACTATTTATTATTAGTTGAAAGGCTTTGGCGTTTCTGCTCTTGCACAATATGAACACAGCAAGTGGGGAAGTTACACCGGGCACACATCTAATCACAGATGTTTTACTGGATCACACTGTGCACTTGCACTGCACAACGGTGTGTCATCGTGTGGTGCTGGATTAGGTTACACTGTATTTAAAGGTGCCCGTGTTACAGTGTACTTATACATTTAAGTACTGAGTAATAATAATTATCTACATGTACTTACTATAGGGTTAGGATGAGAGTGTGATTTTAGGTTAGTTGCATGTAATTATGCCTAATTTATAATAAATACTATAGTAAGTACATGTAACGTGTAACAAGGGCACCGTAAAATCAAGTGTTACCCTGGATTATACACCAGCTGTGCTAAATCTGTGATTCTTCAGGAGTTAAGGCTTGTGCACACCGGGACGATAATCGTGCACATTTATCGCAGACGTTTTACGCCTCGTGACTAAAAAAAGGGCGACAATGTGAGTGTGCACAGACACGCAAAACGGCAGACGTAAAGGCGTCATTTTTAAAAAGCGACTCTGGCTTGTTTTTTTGTTAAAAACTGGCCGAACAATGAGATTGGCGCTTTTTTCAATGCCTGGAGCTGCTGAAGTTACAGTAAAGACTTGGTGGCGCTCAAGCACAAAACGTTCTTGCCGAGCACATGTTAATACCAACGACGAATGTCAGAAGCATAATTGTGCAGCGCCACCTTGTGTACCGGGGTATTTGACGTTCACTCAGCTCATCGCCAGCGAAAATGGTAACGTCGGAAAGTGTCTATAAAAACATTGGCGATACGCGTGCACGATTATTATCCCGGTGTGCACAAGGCTTTAGCATTGGAAATTACATTCAATCTGCCTTGTAAAAGAATAATAACCCCAAAATTAAACTTCTTCATTTACTCACACTTGCGTCATTCCAAACCTTCATGACTTTCTTTCATCTGCAGAAGACAAAATTATATTTTGACTTACATTTTATGGACAAAACTACAGTATCGATACTTTACTCACAAAATCTTGATTTGTGTCTACATAAGACAGGTTAGGACATGTTGCTTCTACAGTATCCCTTAACGGACAAACTTCTCTACAGAACGCGTTTCCTAAATATGTTAGCAAAGACATGAAAAAGCGACAACATCTTTGTCCTGTGTCCGCCATCGTAGTGCTTTGAAAGGGAGGGGTGAGCGGTGGAGTGAGCTGTTGGTTGCAGTTCGCAACCTCTCCACTAGATGCCGCTAAAATCTCCACATTGCTCCTTTATCAAGCGGGTAAGAGTTGGAAATCTTTGGATCTTTCGTCAAGTCCAGTCATCCTTGGAACTGATATATATTTCAATACTTGACACAATAATTTCTATAAATTCCTGGGTCCCCTTGAGCCATTGTCATTGTTTTAGACGGGTTGTGTTATATTGAAATATTACTGTTTTGTTGATGGGCTGGTACTGTGTGTTTTGTGTATTATGAAGGGTGCTTCTGCGGTTTGGGACTAATCTACTCCAATAAGACCTGCGCTATGCCATCGGTAACCTTCCAGGACCTGCCTCTCAATATCTATATGGTTATCTTTGGCACAGGGATCTTTGTCTTTGTGCTGAGTCTCATATTCTGCTGCTATTTCATAAGGTAAATCTGGTTGCATTTACACGCACACACACACACACACACACACACACACACACACACACACACACACACACACACACACACACACACACACACACACACACACACACACACACACACATTCATAAACAGCAACACAGGCATATGTATTTTATGAGAACATGAGAACACATCTTATGAGCACAATAGTTTGATGAGCGGCCAGTGAATAATATTGTCAGGAAGATGGTGAAAGGCAACAGGAAATTGTTGTATTCACAGCACACAAACAGACGTCAGTAGTTTGAGGGCAAATCAGGTCACAGTCATATTTATGTGACGTTGATGTGGTTTTATTAATGAAACCCTGGGATTGCCATGGCAATTTAAACCACTTCACAATTCACATTTGTTTCTATAGTGCTTTTAACAAGAAGTCATAAAAACAAGACAATTATAAACTACATTTAATTTATGGTTATTTATATAAGTCTCTCTGTCTGCAGTTATCTGTTGGACAACAGGTAAATCTTGTCAGATGCAAATTATAGCCCTTCAATAGCGGTGTGTGAATTAGCATTCCTGACACTTTCAAAACTTGTATCATGAGGAAAATACAACGTCTGGTTCTGTTTTTTCTATTGCGGAGTAAATCAGTTAATCATCAGTGGAATTGAACCCAGGTGTTTTCAATCCCGGCTCAGAAACTGACTCATGCCTGCATGTATCATTATGCTTCATTTTGTTGTGTCCAGGTTACAGATTCAGCCATAATTACTGTCCAGCATTTGATTTTTGGTTTATTCTGAATGCCGCCCCTGCTGACAAGACCAGCATATGTTGTCATTTGGATGCTTATTTGCAGGCTTCTTGACTAATGACTGTGTAGCTTTATCAACTTACCAGCTTGACCAGCACCAAATAAGTACCAGCAGAATAGACCATACTAGTGGACCAATAAAATAAGGTTTCAGCGATTTGTGCTCAAACCCCTAAATATAGCTGCAAGCAGCAATTCCGGGGTTCAAGCGATTTAAGGCATTCAAGGCATCTTTGCCGTTGTCGACTAGGCTCAGTGCTCGCACTGAACAAATAGGTTCACACATTGAAAATACATACAAAAGGCAAACATATACAAAAAGACCAAAAAATGCCTGTCAAACATTCAGCTTTTATTTTACATATGCAGGGTGTCCAAGTAACAAAAGTGCAAAATGAGATGCTCTTTAATTTAATCAATGCTCTTTAATTAATGAAGGGTAATTGCCAAAACCCGAAATAACAGATAAAAAAAATAAAGAGTACAAATGAAGAGATAAAACATCTCCTCTCCTATGCAACAGAATGTTCTATGTACTAAATGTGCTAAAAATAAAACATCTAAAAAACATGTTTTTTATAAATGTAAATGTTATGAGGTTGAAGAACAAATTAATCACATCACTTGGATCCCACAGACCTCACAAATGTTAATTTAATATTGTGCTAATTTAATGTATCATTTAATGCTATTTTAAGCATTTATTTTATGCACAATTTTGTCGTCCTTTTTTAACCTTATCTTTTCCTTTACAATAGTAAATTAAGACACCAAGCCCAAAGTGAACGCTTTGGATACAGAGAGGTAAGACCATGGATGCATGTGGAAAAATATTTTAAAATATTTAAATAATATAAAAATATAAAATATTTAAACTCTGACATTTAAAATCCTCTGATATTTAAAGTCCTCGTATAATGCCTACTCTATAGACAATTTCATCGGACATGTGCATGGCCCGAAGTTAACTTCCGGTGTGTGTTTGTTGATCGGTCTGGCTATTGGCTTATAATATAATATTTATATTTTATTTAACTTTTATATTAGTTTAAACTAATGTTTTATTGAATAATAATTGTATTAATTGTTCTTCTACTGGTAACCCAAAATAATACCGATATGCGTTCAACTTGCTAGCTAATATAATTTACTTGTTATTTTTTTGCTTGTTATCAGAAATAATCTTTAGGGACTCTATTTTTTGTGGATGTGTACCGGAAGTTTAGTTTGGGTCACAAAAGCATGCATGCGCAGTAACGTTTGTTTATGTTGGTACTTTGAAACCATCTAATAAAGAAATAACAGAAAACAAATCATTTTCTGCCAGTACAGTTTCCGTTACTTTTATGGACATTTCTATTAATGCTAAGACACAACACAAGGCAATGTGAAATTTAAAATACTGGTAAAACAGTTATAAAAATGAAAACTGAAAGTTCCTTCATATGAACCCAGTATATTGTGCCCAGTTATTACAGATTTTTTACAGTGTGTGTTTTGTAGTCATAATTTAGTATTTCATGACTCTTCCACCCTCCCTCTGACACTGTACCTTTAATTCTTTAATATATAAGTATAATATAAATGTGCTGTTATGATTGTTTAACTATACAAGTTGCGAACTGATGTCGTTCAATGTGGGTGACGTAATATTGCAGCTACTGTATGAATATTTCTGAACAAATCCTTTTTTCAGCTTATATAGATGATAGATAGTTTCACTTCAAAACATCACTTTATGGCAACTATTAACTGTTTCTGATATGTAGAAGAGTAGTTTTTATTCTTTCATTGTCTTCTTTGCAGTAGTGGAAATTGATCACTTTTGTGTTAATTGCAGGTCATCTTAAAAGGAGACCCAAAGAAGTTAAATCTTCATGGGGTAAGAGATTGCTTTAGCCATTTTACTCTGATGTTTTAATGCATTTCGTTAAAAAGTACCTGCATGGTGCACTGTGCACAGTATGGGGAAATGTTGATATTTAAATATATTTAACATTTGTTTATAGAAAGCCATTAATGCAACAGCAAATCGTCACCTGTTTCCAACTCACCCGTTTTCACTTTTCACTTGTTTATTTGCGTCTCCACACCTCTGTGTCTGTGTGTGACGTCCCATCTACAGCAGACATGTGCTGTGTGCTTGGAGGACTTTAAGGTGAAAGATGAGTTGGGAGTGTTGCCATGCCAACATGCCTTTCACAGAAGGTGAGTAATAAGCTGGGCTGTAACAGCTTGTGTTCATAAAGCAAGAGTGTCTATTGTTAGAATGAGTGTAGACAGGTGAAGACTCTGATTCTGGATCAGATTTACAGCTTAGATACATTTGCTTTATGGCTTTATTGTACTGACGTTTTCTTATATTATGTGTAGATTTGATCATCTTTTAAAGTCAAATAGTAGGTGCACAATTTTATGAGGTTTACTTTTGCCTAAGAATGATTGAGACAGAATGAGTGAGACAGTCTAAAACAGTAAGAATTGAAACACAGCAACAATTTAAGGTAACAAGAGAACGTTGATATTAAAACTAAACATTACCACAAAAACAATGACAAAAATAAGTGTTTTCATAATTCTAATATAATTCATGCTTCCCATTTTAAACACCTTTCATAATTTTTACAAGTGCAACTGTAAAAATGACTGCAAGCTGTGCTTCTGAAAATTTGGATGTCCAAATTCCTTTTTTTTTTAGAAAATGGAAAAAAACCTCTTTTTAAATGATTAAATACTGTGTTGTCAAAGTTGACAAGCACTTTTTAATACTTTTTATTGGTTAGATATTTGCAAAACCCAGTGACAAACATAAAGGGTGACTAATAATAATGATTTATGACAAAAAATAAAAATGACTAAATATGGAGATACAATGTTCAGAAATGATCAGAAAAATACTAAACAAAGACATTAGAAATGTTGCCTCAGCAATACACTGAAATAAGGTTGAGGCACTTATTAGCTGAAAAAAAATCAATTACAACATTAAAAAAATCTACAAGAAATAATAAAATGTTATTTTACATTTTACAAAGGCATATAACAAAATCACTAAAAATAAACAAAAGTTAACATGAAAACTAAATATACATAAACATAATTCAACATAATTCAAAGTATTAATAAAAACTATGCAAAAAACTGCAAACTAAACTATATAAACAACTGTTGAAATGAAAGGCCAGGTGTCCACCAAAGTGTGTTTCCTTTTCTGTCTCTAAATATAAAAATGTTTGGACTAACACAATATTAATATTGATATAACAAACTATCTGCAAAATCTGAGGGTAATAATAACACATTATTGTGGCTGATATTCTGTATCATAGAAACCAGAATGTCTTGGCTGAAAAAGTCAAGTTTAATGCTTTGGTGGATTGACAAGAGACTACAAGTAGCATTTGATGCTTTCAAATTTGAGCAATGATGTTTTCAAAACACATGTTCATATTTAGACTGACATAATAAACTGTGTGTTTGCAGGTGTGTGGTAAAGTGGCTGGAAGTTCGCTGCGTTTGCCCTATGTGTAATAAACCCCTGTCCGGGTCCTCCGAGCAGCACCAGAGCATAGGCACTTGGCTGGATGAGCTGGTGTAGCACTGAGAAACGTCTGGAAAAGGACAAAACTGCCATCGGACATTGAGTGTCCTCCTCTCTTTGGAGTTTTTTTATAAACAGTTTGGCAGTGTTTGCTGCTACTGTATGATAAGATCGTGACTGAGTAAATCAGATTTTAAAGGGACAGTACACCTAAATCAGATTTTAAAGGGATAGTACACCTAAATATACAAATTTGGTTTGTAACAGCTCTTGTGGCTTTCCGCACTGGAACACAAAAGGTGCATTTTTAGAAGTATAATCTTGGCCATTTTTTATATTCATTATAATAGAAGGGGTCTGGCAAAAAAGCACCATAAAATTTAATAAAACCAAGATTTTTTAAAGCAAATGTATCGGTTGTGTTACACGGAGCATAGAAAAGGCATGAGTTTGCAACATAAGGCCAAATGAATAGAGCCAGAACTTCTCTAAGTAAAACATGAAACACACTGTCAGAAGATTCTCAGTTGTTGAAACTTTATAGAAAACAAGTGTAATTTAACATTGAATACTATAATGCACTATATATGACAAGCTGAAACTGAGAAAACAGTCTTTACAAGAGAAACTAAGCGCCACTTTAGCATTCCAAACCTAAACGCTGCAGCACGGTGCACTGGGCCCAAAGAACTCTTTCACAGTGATGTGTGTGTGTGTGTGTGCGTGTGTGCGTGCGTGCGTGCGTGTGTGTGTGTGTATTTTACAGTCATCATAAGTAGTGACAGATGTCTCGTCCATTATTGAATTTATGTGCACAAATGATTGACTGTATTAAGAGATTTAAAGCAAACACTACCACTGTTCTTGGATACTGAGAAATGGGCTGCCAGTAAAAACACAAGTGGCTTTCTTTTTGTATTTCACATTTTTTGTGTTTGTTCACTGTAATCTTGTTGCTGTTGTTCCTGCAGTTTTATTCAGTATTTGCACACAGGAAGAATGGAAGAAAAGGATACTTTTTCCACAGGATTTGAAGTATATTTCATTACTCTTCTGTGTGTGTGCATGTGTTTTATGCCAGAAACTATTTTGACTAACATTTTGGACACTTCTGTTTAATATATGTCACAGAACATGAGCTTTTTAATATATTTAACAGAATGTGGCAGTGCTGTGTAGAGTCCGGGTAACATTATCGTATTAGATTTTATTTATTTATGTATTAGACCCACAGGATGGCACTTTACATTTTTACCATGACTATTACTGTATATCACTGTGTATAATGTTAAAATGTCAAAGTTTTCTTTCTGCCCCTTTTAATGCATTATTTCAGATGAAGAAAGGTACGAGACATTTAAAGAGATAGTTCACTCAAAAAGCATTTACTCGTCCTATTGTCATTCCAAACCTGAACGACATTTTTTTACTATGCGGAACACAAAAGAAGGTTTTGAGGAACGTTGGCAACTGAACAACACTGGACCCTATTGACTTCCATTGTATGGACACAGAACCACTGACACATTTCTCAAAATAAATGATTTTGTGTTCCACAGAAGAAAGAGTCATATACAGGTTTTAAATGACATAAAGATTTTTAAATGAATTTTCATTTAGGGGTGAACTATGCCTTTAAGTATTAAATGTAAGAAAAAGAAAAGTGAGACATTTTTAGATAAAAAATGTTTATAAAATGTTATGACGTCTGTATGTGCCAATGTTGGTGTACTGTCTACATACTCAAAAATACACAATTTCTCATCACCAGCAAAGCACAATTTTATAATATAAAGAATGCAAACTGGAACACAACCATAGTCTTTTTGCTTTAGTTATGACTATAGGTTTGGATGTTATGATATTATATAGCGTGTCAATATTGTTTCAGATGATTTGATCCTATTAAACCCTGTCAGCACTACACATTTGTTTATTTTCTCAACTTCACAACATTACTGTAAAAGGTGACAGTCCTCCATCTCTCATATAAATGTGCATCCCTACATACTAAATAATGCACATTTTTAATGTAATGCCCGAGAATAATTACAGTTTTAGCTTCTTGGAATTTAAGTGTTTAAACATGGCTTAACAGTGTTTCCAAAAAACGAATGTCTTTAAAATGAATGGTTAGTTATAGATATATAAGTTATGTATGTGTGTGTGCATGTATATGTTATATACAGTAGACCACTTGAAATGCTTTATTATTTTAAGATTTCAAAAGATAAAAATGGTTAAATGGTTAATACATTGATCATTGATTGTAACAGGAGGATTTTAGTTTGGAGTTCACAATGGACAAAGGTATCACAATGGCTGAATCACAAAGGTTGCTGTGGGTTATAACAGTCTAAGTGGATTAATTGAATTAGGTCCAAAGTTGCAAACACTTTACGATGCAAACAAACAACTCTTGTTGTATTTCATTCATTGTTAACACTATAATAGTTCACCATACCCACAAAAATATACTTACAATACAAATATCATGTGGGAAACCAGATTTGTGCAAAATGTTACAGACATAAAAATGTATAGGCCTTTATGAAAACCTATGGCATCAGGTAGTAGTGCAGTAAAGATTCTCAAGTGATTTTCTTGGTTTTAAGATGTCAAACATCATTTTCTTGAAAACACTTACATCAACAAATTTAATTTAAACATATGGATGAGGAGAATATCAGTCATGGACACTTCTCATTTCAACTATTTCTTCACTTTTATGATACAATGTCAATCATTTATTTTAGTAGAACATCTGATTGTTTTTTCAGAATGTTTTCATTTTAAAAAGCAATAAATAAAATACATAATTTTATTTAACTATGTTAAAATGATGCTGAGTTGTCATGTCGCATGTGGAGTGCAGATTTCAATATATTAATATGACTGTAAACGTTTTTACTAGGCTAGGTATTAACATTTTCAATGGCTTACCATATTCAAACGTGTTAGGAAAATCTATTTTCACTTTATAAAGATACAATCGTGGCCTTTTGGGTAAATTGCTTTAACAAACTGTATTTACAACAAGACCACTGGGCACTGGCACTATCTGCAAACCATTCTCTGTTGACCAGTGCTGTCCAAAATGCATCCCCGGGTGGTCAATATATAATATATATATATATATATATATATATATATTCCTCTCTAGATCTTCAGCTAGGACATACAAAATGTCTCATTAGAGGCTGTTTCTGTTACGTGCTGGTGTTGCTTCACAAATATTATAATAATATTTTAAGTTCAGTATTTCAGAAACAACATTAAGTTGCCATCGTTTTAAAAATAAAAAACACAAACCAGCACATTTTCACATTTCAAATGGTTTCCTCGTTTTTACAACCAGAGCCTCCGCAATCATGTTTACTGAGTTACGACTGACGAGCCCGTTCCAAGATGGCGGACGCGTCGGTGTGTCTGAATCGGTTCAATGTGGCACTACGTAAATCTATACACCTCGTGTGGGATGAGGGTGTTCATCAGCAGAGGGCAGTGTCGCACAGAAGACGCGCTGAAGTGTTAGTACCTCCCAGTGTCTCCAGTGATGTTTATTTCAGGAAACGGGACGGTCAGAAAACGCAACTACATTCTCGGGTGGTGAACGAGTCGCAGGAAAGCGTGCTGATGGCTGTATGATTAGGACATAAACATGGTGTTCGAGTCGGTGGTCGTCGATGTCTTGAACAGGTTTCTGGGGGATTATGTGGTGAACCTCGACAGCTCGCAACTCAGCCTCGGCATATGGGGAGGTAAATGTGCCAGGTGTCAAAACCAAGTGTTTACTTGAGCCAGGGCTCAAACCCGTGTTTGTAAAGTTTGGGGGTACTGTAATGGCACTAAACTGCACGATTGGTAACGTTAAAAAGATCTCGACCTACACTGTAATAATGTGAGAGTCGTGCTTTGACATTGAGTGCAGGTTTAAGCATGCGTTTACAGTCATGATGGACAACCATAGGTAAATCACTAACTTACTGCATTACTTAATAGGGTTTCATTTAGGTACACTAATAATAACCTGATGCTGTTTAGTTAAGGTTGATATATGATATATGTTACTCTCACTAGAGTGGAGATGTTTGTGTATAAGCATGCAGGGCAAATCTGAGCCTATACTACATTGAACTATGAGGAGTATTGATACTCAATATCCAAACGAAACATTACTGTATTTACATGCATAATATGAGTCGAATAACATGAAATAGATAGTAGTTGTGTTTAAAATGCATTGTACAGGTTTGGACTTTTGACATGTAAAAGCTGTGGAAACCCTTTACAATGATGTCTCATTCATTAACATTAGGTCATGTAGCATTTAACATAAACCAACACTGAGCAATATATTTTTAAAGAATTTATGAATATTCATTTTTTTGTTTATTGTGCATTAATTTATGCTGCCATAGTTGTGCAAACACTTATTAATAATATACACTCAAAAATATTATTATGGACAATAAACTGTGGTTATGTGTTACAAGTGTGGCCTAGGTTTTTGCAGTATATATACTCGAGGCTTTACATTACATTGAGCTTCACACTTTGACCTGCATTCTATTGGTTTGACCCTGACACTGTCTGTACAGCACCTGTAGACATTTATGTAATATGATTATGTATAAAAGACAGAAAATCCTGCTGATGACAGGAGTGACTATGTTAATACCGTGGTATGTGAATGTCTGTGGTTACAATTCAGTACCGTAGCATTATGATCGTTTTGCATCCTGCCTGTTTGTAAAGGCAGATATCAAATACTTCTCATTACTTGAAAATTTTATTGCACAAAATTGTACTTCGCTAACTAGCTGTTGAGAAGAAAGGAGACATTCTTATTGATTAACTACTAAGTCAAAAAATTATATTTGCAAGTGTTGTAATATAATATTGAAATATTTATATTTTTTCGCAGGTGATGCTATATTGAGAAACCTTGAAATAAAAGAAAATGCCCTGGTATGTTACGTCTCGAATTAATTTGTTGTAAAGGTTATCTATAAAGGAAACCTTAAGATTAATTTTAGGAAGCCTAAAGATTAATGCGTTGTTTAAAAATGTAAATACTGTCTAATCAGACTTTTTTGTATTTAGAGTCAACTTGACATTCCTTTTAAAGTCCGGGCAGGACACATAGGTAAGTTATTGGAAGGCTGCATATAAGATTCAGAGGCTACCATACTTTTACCAAATATTACAAACAACAACGTTTCATTTTTTCATGTTCATATTTATGTTATTTTTTCTTTTTTTGCAACATACTTAACATTAGCATTTGTGTTTCTGTTGTATCTTTCTAGTAAGTTTTTGACCTTTAACTGTGTGTAGAAGCTGCTATGGAACAAGATTTATTCTTAAAATTGCTGTACAAATATTGAAAACACTTTATTCAGGTTTATATATCTAACATTATTTGTACTCTAATCATTTCATTTTTTTAGTATGATGACAGTAAAACATGTTGTAATATCACAGTTAAACCGTATAAAATGTATATTTATACATTCTTTTATATGCATAATTTTTATACAAAATATATAGCTGGTTTATATTTAAGAAAAAGAGGGCCCTGCAAAAGATGAATCAAGTTTACAGTCCTTTTATTTTTTAAGTCTGAAGGTTTGGTGATTTTGATTTGTAACTTTTACACCGTTATGCTTGAAGCTTTTTTGGTATTTTTTTTAGTGTTTCTGTTGTTTGTCAGGTCGTTTGGAATTGAAAATCCCTTGGAAGAATCTGTACACTCAGTCTGTGGAGGCTACACTGGATGAAGTATACCTGCTCATTGTACCTACTGCAAGTAAGTAGCTATGTCTGAACATTTGATGTTAACATTGTGTTCTGGAGAGGGTTGTCACGGAAACTATTTTGTCATTACCGCGAAAACGTATTTGTGTGTAATCCTTATCTGCTTTAATTCATTCAAGTGACCCTCATGTCAGCATGACTACACTTACTCATGTATAGAAATCTGACATATAAAATCTTAAAACTCTACTTCTTTAAACAATCTATTGCCAAACCTGTAAAAACATTCCCACAAATTCCAAATAAGTAATGTGTAAAGGATGGTGTCTGAAAATACAACATATTGCCATTGATTCTGTCATGTCATTCCCAACTTTGGTGTTCACCATGTAACAGTCATCACCATTAGGAAGTACGGTTTAAAAAAAAAAAAATGAATTGATGTAATAATCAGCAAGGTAAAAAAGAAAAGGATTTTATTAGTGTTTTATTACATGTTCTACAATATGCCACATACTATAATTTGTCCATCTATTTTCCAAACCCAATTGTCCACATCGCAGGCATAAAGTATGATGCGGAGAAAGAGGAGCGGCAGCTGCAGGAGACGCGGCAGAGGGAGCTGCAGCGCATCGAGGAGACCAAACAGAAAGCAGCAGAGAAAGGTGTGAGAAATCTTTGTTCAGGTTTTAAGTGAAGATCAGGGATGTCATTTGTTAAGTGTTGTCGTCTTTCTGTGTTCAGAGAATCCAAAGGCAGAGAAGCAGGATACATTTGTGGACAAACTGGTCACACAGGTGATCAAAAACCTGCAAGTGAAAATCTCCAACATACACATCCGTTATGAGGACGATGTGAGTATATTTCATGAGTTTCATTCTGTGCATGTGATGTCAATTTATTTTCTGTTGTCTAATACTAATAATGGCCTGTAGTCAGTGTAGTCTTCGCTGTCTGTATCGCTTCATAATCACCTGTCACTCTTAATGTTGTTTGCAATTGTGTATTCAGGTCACCAATCCTAACTCTCCGCTGTCGTTCGGAGTGTCCCTGCAGAACCTCAGTCTCCAGGTAATCCAATTGGGGGGGGGAAATCTACTTTTTAAGGGTGTCTGTGGGTTAAAAATATAAATTAGGAAATTAATTAATAGAATTAATCACACATATATTAATATTTTTTTAATATTATTGTGTTAGCTTACACTTTTGTGTCAGTAAGAGACAGTAAGAGATTTGCAAAAAAAGCTGGTCTTGGTTATTCAGACACATTACTGTAATGAGATTTTTGTTCTAAAATAATTTTCATAGTCTTGATATATTTTAAAAAATGTGAAAAAATTTGTTTTATGCACTTTTCAATATGTGGAAAAATGTGATCTGGATAAATTGCCCTAATAGACTGTTTAACACAAATTTTAAGTGATAGTTCACCAAAAAATAAATGTTGTCATCATTTACTTATCCTCAGATTGTTCCAAATCTGTAAAAATGTATTTGTTGTGCTGAACACAAAGGAAGATATTTGGAAGAGTGTCAGTAACCAAACGGATCTCATCCCCCATTTCCTGCCATAGTAGGGACAATAAATACTATGGGAGTCAATGGGGGGTGAGATCTGTCTGGTTACTGACATTCTTCCAAATATCTTCCTTTGTGTTCAGCACCACAAAGACATTTTTGCAGATTTGGAACAATCTGAAAGTGAGTAAATGATGACAGTATTTTCATTTTTGGGTAAACTATTCCTCAAAAGCCAGTATGAGAGGCATTATGTTACAGTGTTTAGATTCAGTTTCACCATGATTAATTCTTATACATACAGTATGTACAGTACAGTGCTTCGTCCATGCCACATCCGAACAGATTGTAGCAGTAAATTATCAATTTGATAACCATCATGTGTTTTATATCTTCAGACGTCTGATCAGAATTGGAACCCCTGTCTGCTGGATGAGAAAGCTAAGCTGTTTTTTAAGGTACAGTAATAACAGCTTTCAACATCAACTGTGTGTTATGGTAATGTCATGTACTGACATTGGTGTTACTTCATTCAGCTCGTGCGCTTGGACAATCTGTTTGCTTATTGGAATGTGAATTCGGAGCTCTATTCCTACCACAATCCTGAGGAAGCTCTGGTGAGTCTATAAGTCATGAAATCCACATTCCTTTAGTGACAGAAAAGAATATCGTCTGTTTTCATGGTTGAATTTTTTTTGTCTTTTGTAGCGACGACTAAAGCACAGTGTGGCAGTCAAGAACTCCATCCCTCAGGATTATAATTTCAGTGTGTGGTTTTTTAGTTTACACATTCAGTATGTGTTTTCTCTGTAAAATACAAACCTCATTTTTCATTTAACTTCTTTAGTCTTTCGTCCGATATCTGCGAATGCCAAGCTACGGATGAATCCTCGCTCAGATGTGGATTTCTCCTCACCGAAAGTGGATCTAGTGGTCAACCTGCCAGAGGTGGCAGTTGAGCTCAGCCGGCCACAGGTGTAGTAGGAAAAACTTTAGCGAAAAGACAATAGAAAAAGGTTCCATGCTAAAAGCTCTGTAGCAGTATTTTGTTATATTCACATTATTTGGCTATATTTGCGATATTTTGCTATGTTTGCGTTATTTTTCTCTATTAGCGTTCTTTGATATATTAGAGTTATTTTTCTATATTAACGTTTTTGCTATATTAGAGTTATTTAGCTATATTAGCGTTATTTTCTATATTGGCATTATTTTGCTATATTTGTGTTTTTTTGCTTTATTTGTGTTATTTTATATATTTGTGTTTTTGATATATTATCCTTATTTTGCTCTATTAGCCTTATTTGATATTTTAGCAGTTTTTGCTACAGACGGTTTCAGCGGCAACCACATAAACAACCGTTATGTGGCCCAAACTTAATTTCAGTTAGACCTCCGCAATGAATCAATAACTGTTGACTACATTTAATTTAATATTTAATTTAATACAACTAATGTACAAAAATATTAATATAAATTTATATAAAGTCAACATGAAATAAATTGTTGTACTATAACAAAACACAGACCAAAATTACTATCTGGCCAGGCGTGTTTTTTGCCATATTAGCGATAATTTGCTGTATTTGTGTTTTTACTATAACATAGTAGTGCAATGAGAACTACAATGACAACTGTTGTCTTTACAACCTTGTTAGATGCAGTAATAATAATGTAGTTAGGTAGTCATAAAAGTGTTACAGTTTAATTGAATTGTAACTAAACTTTTCTATATTTCTAGTATGTCAGCATTCTGGAGCTATTGGGTTCAGTGGATATGATGACCCGCAACCTTCCATACAGGAAGTATCATCCAGATGTGCCTGTTCACACTAATGCTCATCAATGGTAAGAACATTTGCAGTTTGTGGTTTCGGTTCATTTCCTTTATAACAGTAGATTGTAACCCATTTCACTTTAAGACCCTCCATTGTCCACAACAATGTTTGAAGGCCCCTCATTCAATTTCTACCCAATACAAATTTTAGAGCTTGGCGTAACTAGAAAGATGTATATCCTTACCAAAGACTAAGTAATGTCTCGATTATTTCGATTTTTAAGCTTATTTTAATGCTTCATTTGTCTAATTTTGATGGCCCCTTCAAATTGTTTGGAGACCCTCTAGACTAGGACCCCGGCCCCCTGCTTGAAACACTACTGTATAGTTATTTATTCATGAATTGCTGTGTCACTGTAATCCATCTTTTTGCTTTTGTGCTTATGATAGGTGGCGATATGTGATCACAGGGGTTTTGGAGGTGAATGTTAAACCCAGCCTTCACATGTGGTCATGGCAACACATCCGTCGCCATCGGCAACACGTGAAAACGTACAAAGATCTCTATAAGAATAAGATCACCAGCAAGAAACCTGCCGACGCTCTTCTGAAGGAGCTCGAGGTTTGTGTGCACTGAGCATTCTCAGTAAGATGGTATAAATCGTTTAAAAATGAAAATTCTGTCACTGTTTACTCGTATCGACTTTAAACCCACATTTCTTTATTCTGTGAAACACAACATGTAAATTCACCACTTTTAGTAGATATGAGTTTCCAACGTACATTGTGTAATTTTTTCCACAAAATATCCATGGCCAATTTTTTAATGAAAGGAAATAAAAAGTGGAACTTTAAATGGTAAAACACACGCAAGTATAAAACTTGAATGCAAGTTAATTTACAGAATATAGTGCAGTCATGCAGTTCACATGAAAAGTAACTATGTCTGATCTTTTCAGTGAACCAGTTGATCCAGTTCACAAGAATGATCTGAATAATACATTCATGAATCAGACTGATCCTGTTTGTAAATTTACATTATTGACTGAGTTATATAGTAGCATCAGTTTACAGCTTAAAAATGCAGCTTTACATAAAAAAAAACCTGCAAGACAAAAATGTAATGCAGTGCCTGGGACAGCCATGTTTTTAGCTTAACCTGACTACCAACACTGCTTTCTATCTGATCCATCAGGAAAATGAAAGAACTCTGGATATATTCAACATCACCATGGCAAGACAGCAGGCTGAGATGGAGGTGTGACGTCACACACCAACACTAAACTATATTTTTTATTGTAGATCATTTCAATGTAGATTGTACAGCTAGTAACTACAAAAACATGCTGCTAGCCTGCTAGCAACGAAAAAGTCATGAATCCAATGGAAAATGTATATTGATGAAAAAATAACTTGAACGCATTGTACGTAACTTTATTTAAAAACATTTTCTAAATGCAAACAGAGCATTTGTTACATGTGTAACATCAGTAACATCAGTGTTTTTTTATATTTGTAAGTTTAAAACTGCCTGTTGTGTATTTGGTATAGGCTTCAAAGGCAGGACTGCGAATATACCGTCCTGGAGTGAAGGTGGAAGAAGAACAGTCACAAGGCTGGTTTGGCTGGATGTGGAACTGGTCTGGAGACAGTGGTACACCAAGCAAAGATGCCAAAACAGGAGGTACTGTCTGTACTCGGTTCCCATTCAGCACAGAAAATCAGCTCATTCAATGAAGCTTATTTATTGAGTTCAGTTCAATAATGATTTTGGCCAGTGATTCATTTTGTATTAAAAGCATTTATAAGTGATGTTGCTGTCACTTCTCTTTCACAAACACATGAGGAAGAGAGAGTGAAAGAGTCCTATGACAAGCATAAAGATTTTTATGATTTTAACTGTCCCTCTACTTTATTATTCTATTAGGTTTTGATGGGCTGATGACGCCAGCAGAAAAAGCCAAACTCTACGCTGCTATTGGATACAGCGAGACAGCCATCAATCCCAACCTGCCAAAAAATGTTAGTGACAGTCAGTCATAACACATACAAATACATCTGTCAGTAGCCAATAAATCTATATTTATGTATATGTAAAGAAGGTTTCAAAGCAACAACATAAGCAAATGTTACTGCGCATGCACGCTTTTATGACTCAAACTTAACTTCGGGTACACATCCGCAAAGAATAGAGTCCCTGCAGATTATTTCTGATAACAAGCAAAAGAAATAACATTTACATTAGCTGGCAAGTTAAAAGTATCTCTAGCCAGTATTAGAACCATTACTTTGCTAAACTTAAATGCGACAAAGTTACACGACCCATTCAACAAATTGTTTATTTAATACAATTATATATAATAAAAAATATATATAATATAGTTATTAATATAAAAAAAATATAAATAGTTCTGTTATTAGCCACTAGCGAGACAAACAACAGACTGGAAGTTAACTTCAGGCCAGCAGCATGCCTCCAATGAAACCATCTATATATGTCAATGAATCAAGATTTATATACGTTTAAAAGTAAACAAACTGGGTTGTGCAGTTCATGAGTGTTATACTCTGTGTAGTCCATTTTCAGGTTTGATACGATTTATAAATGTCATTTATAGCGTTCTTGTATTAGCCAGACATTTTAGGACATTGACACTCAACCAGTATATCATTCGTCTTTTGCTTTTAACTAAACTGACTTTCTTGTATTTGCAGTTTGAGAATATGAAGATGAATTTTCAGCTGCTCAACCTGTCGCTGTCTATCAAAGAGAGCAGAGAGAAGCCGGAGATCATCAAACTGTCCGTCATTAATCTTAAAGCCATGTTGACACAGAGACCCGCCGCTCAAGCAATAAAGTAATGTGTTCTCTTTTCTATCAAAGCCCTCTTTGTTAACCATCTGTTAAAGTGTAACACATTAATATGTTCTTCAGTGTTATTGCTATTATAAACTGTTAACTGCCTGTACATGCTGTCACGGTGTATAGTTCACCCAAAAATATCATCAGTTTTCTTGTCATTCCAACTCTTTATGATTTTCTTTCTTCTTGAATCACAAAAGAAGAAATTTGTTTTACAACTTGGAAGACTGCTTACATACACACACAGCAACATTGCACACTGCATGAAATGTATTTTTAATGATATCAAAATACCCCCTCTTTAATGCTACTGTAGAAAATAATGCATTGGTTTATATGTCAGGATCTCCACCCAGCTGTCATCGTTTGAAGTGTCTGGTCTTCCTCGAGGCCAGAAGCCCCCCATTCTATTGTCACCTCGTCGTGGGGTTGGGGAGAAAGATAAGACTCTTCTGAATCTCATGTTTGAGACCAACCCGCTAGACGGAATTGGAGACCAGAAACTACACATAGAGTCTCAGCCACTTGAGATAATCTATGACGCTGTAAGATTATTTAACTTTATTATTTAAGATTATTATATAACTTTGTGTCGTAATGGAAATATACTGCAGGAAGGTAGATCTTCACAAGCAGGACTGAGCATTCCACATCACCTCATGAATGGAAAGTGAAGTGTGTTGACTGTGTGTTCTTTGTAGATGACAGTGAACAGTATGTCAGCTTTCTTCATGCCTCCAAAAGACCTGCAGCTAGATGAACTGACCAATGCCACACTCACGAAGCTGGAGCAGTTCAGAGACAAGACCTCCACAGGTGTGTGTTTGTGTCTACATTGTGACATAGCCTGTGCCTAGACTTAGCCCTTGAGATGTGCAGTTTATCTAGATGGTGTAGATGACGTGAAATGAAGATTTTATACTATTTATACTTTCAGATTACATCTCTGACCTACCAAACACATCTATTGACTAATATGTAGGATAGAAAGATTCAGGAGTTGAGTTTGACTGGCTGGCTTTATGTTTTTCATGTTTACAAAGTTTGGTTCATGGCATTGAACATATTTGATATGTTTTTAGAAATTTTCTCACACAGCTGTCTTATTGGTTTCATTTGCAGAGTTTGTCTGTGAAAAAACATTACACAGTTTTAAAGTTTTTCTTATTTACAATAAACTAAAAATAAGAATTTAGGCAGATTGTAATACCTAGAAGTTCTCACATACGAAGTACATAAACAGTGCTTTTTACTATTTGCAGGACTCATGTACATCATTGAAACTCAGAAGGTTCTCGACCTGAACATCAACCTCATGGCTTCATATGTCATTGTACCAGAGAACGGCTTTTATGACCCCAAGCACAACCTTGCTATTCTGGACTTGGGTCATTTTCAGGTAAAAATCAAACATCTCACTCTGTAGTTCTGTATATGTTAAGACCGTAATGATGTAGACATGAGAGAGTCTGTAAGGTGTTAATGAAAACGTGTTTGTGTTGTGTGTAGATGTCGAGTCAGAGTAGAGCTGGATTGCCTCAGTTGTCTGCAAACAGCAGCACAATAGAGGACATCATGTCCAGAGCGTATGACAGCTTTGATATCCAGCTGAGCAGTTTACAGTTCCTCTACACCAAAGCAGGTGCATAGACACACAAACTGCACATGTACTTTTATGTTCATATACACCTTCATATATGCTGTGCATCAGGAGTTTAGTCGCTTTGGATAACATCTGTGAAATGCATGAATGTAAATGTAGGTGGTGACTGGAAGAGAGCTCGTCCTCTAAGGCAGTCGTCCTTTCACATCCTGGAGCCTGTTGACCTTAAGGTGGTCTTCAGTCGAGCTATGGTGGTGACAGACCCCAGAATGCCCAAGTAAGTAAATGTAACTTACTAATGATTAAGGTTTGTTTAGACTGTTGTTTAATGTTTTTTTTTGTGTGTGTGTGTGTGTGTGTGTGTGTGTGTGTGTGTGTGTGTGTGTGTGTATTTAGGTTTAAGATTTTCGGGGAGCTCCCTCTGCTGTCCTTGCGTATCTCAGATGATAAAGTGCGTGGCGTCCTGGCATTGCTCAGCAGCATTCCTCTTCCAGAGAGCCGTCCCGCCCCCCAGACTAAAGCTCCACAGGTTACACCCAAGGTACGATGTATAAAACTATGCGTGTGTGTTTAAGGGTGTGTGTATCTACCTAGAGGGAAATTTTAATGGCTCGGAAAATAGCTCCATATGTTTGTTGAATTCTTAGTTGTGTGTCATTAATCTTATATGCTTTTCCTAAAAAGTGTTTAGAAGAAATTCAATTCAGTTTTATTTTTATAGCGCTTTATACAATGTCGCGTTATTTTAAAGCAGCTTTACTTTTTATTTTACACTCTTAAACCAATTATGATAATAAAGACTTATGTTCAGGAGCATGGTTTACTGCTTATTTTTACAGTATAATCTCAAGACAACCTCACACAGACTAAAGCCATTCACACTAAAAACTATTTAGTGTATTTAAGATTCCGTTTCACATTTTAAATGCGTGTGCCTTGTGAAATCAAATGGATTTTAACTCGCTTTAAAAAGGGATCTTAAAGATATTAATATTGTATCTTGTTTTAGTTGTGGCTATTCTTCTAAATAAATTATCTTCTTTCTCAAACATGAAAAACGCGCTCTGTGTGATCGGCAGCTAAGTTTTTCTTCATGCATTATTTATTTTAAAAAACCTGGTCACATGAGGGCCACCAGGATGACTTTTGTAGGCTTTTGAAATGACTATTTAAAGGGGTTAACCATCTGTGTGTGTGTGACCATAATATTTTGCTTTCTTCAGGCCTCGAAGCGAGGAAACACGCCTCAGCTCACCCCCCGAAGACCAGCGATAGATGACCTCCGTGCATCCATCATATATGGCTCTGGTCAGACACACACATACAGTACATGTAGCATTCGTAGAAGCACCCTGATTGGCTTAAATGTTTTTCCAAAGATACTAAAGTTAATTCTGTACAACAGACCACATGAGGAATAAACATAACATTGTGATCTGTGTAATATTTTGGCTTTATAACATGTTTTTTGTTTCTGTCAGATGAGGAATTGTTCTTCGACGCCCCCAGTTCACCGGTAGAAGATTTGCCGTTCTTTGAGGCTTCATCTGACTCCCTGCTGGGGTCGGCCTCTGAAAAGAAAATGTCTATGGTGCTGAAGGATCCTATGAAGAACATGACCGAGTTCTTCTTGACATTTAAGATCAATAAGGTGTGCCACAGCACAGGACAAAGTTTAGAGGTCACATCAAATCTTTGTTTTCACTCAATCAAGTGACACTTTTTCCTCTGTGTTTTCATCTCTAGCTTTCTGTTCAGCTGTGTCGCTTGTCCAAGGCACAGGAAGTGAGCGTTCTCCATCTGTTCATTGATTGTTTAGGGACCGAACTGAAACTCCGCACCTTTGATATGTCATCATACACTTTCTTAAGTGAGATCTGTCTTGAGTGTTCAGAGTACTTGGGTAAGTTCGATGTGCACTTGTTGCAGTACATTCTGGGATTGTTTTAATTTGCAAATGATACATGCAAAGATGTCAAATAAGACCACAGCTAAATGTTTTAACTTTTAGATTCTGAAGATAAGAAGGTTCACCTCATCACAACTTTGGACAACACTGAAGATGATCTGCTCACGCTGGAATACATCAAGGTAAATTTATATTGTTATGTTTAAGTGCCACATTCTCTGGGGTTCAGGAATGCATAATATGCAATGTCATGTTTATTTTATTTTTTTTAGGCAGATAAAAATGCCCCCGATTTCAAAACTGCCTATGGTAACACAGAGCAACTGATAAAGGTAAACTTCCTTACAGTCAAACAACAGCCAATCATATCACATTCAGGTTCATGATAATTTGATTCCAATTGGAAATTTCAAGTTGAATTCTTATAACATTCCTTAAATGATTTGTATCAGGTAAATTTCTCCTCGCTGGATATACACCTTCACACCGAGGCGCTTCTGAACTCGATCAACTTCGTGAATAACCTCCTGCCACCTCTCAAGAAAGAGACACAAGAGGAGCAGCCTGTCCTTCCAAAGGAGGAAGAAGAGGAGGAAGAAGAGGAGGCAAAAATAGAAGAGTCTGCTGTCCCCAAAAAATCTGGTAACCTCGTTTTAATTGTTTGATTATGTTTATGTTCATTTTGTTTTCTTTCATTTTGAAATTGTGCTATAATTTCATTGGGTCTGTCTTTAGTCTATAAGAAGTCAAAGTATGAGGATGTGGTGAATTTGCACATCCGAGCAGATCTGAACTGTCTGAAGGTCTTCATAAGAGGAGAGAAAGCCAGAATCTCTGAGATCAGTATCGAGGGTAATTCACACTTCTGCAGAAAATCCCAAATGTAGAGACAAACGGTTTGGAGTATTTTATATCATGTGTTCTGTCTCTTACACCAGGACTGGTTTCTGAAGTTCAGATGATGAAGAAGTCAGTGGAGATTCTGGCTAACCTAAAGAACATTGTAATTTTGGATTGTGATAAAGAGGCTCTGTACAAAAAGGTAAAGCAAAATGGCCACACTAGTACTCATTTTTTCTTGTTTCTAACATATTTAAAACCCTGTACTGAGATTAACATTGATTTTGTTTTATTTTTGACTTTGTAAGTATAAAATTGTTAGTTGTACTACGTTAACTATTTTGTTATGGCACTTATCAGTGGCTATATGCTTTGTTTATAGTTAACCAAACTCTTGTTCAGTCACTGAAAACTATGTTCTGTCATTTTGAGAAAGATTTATTAAAGTAATGATGATTCTGTGCAGGCAGTATCCATTGCAGGCAAAGAGGTGTTTGATTTCCGCATGGTGAACCATGTGGACGCAACAGAAGGAGATGCGTACACAGACATGCACATTGTGGACACTAGTGTTACACTAACTGTGGGTTGCATTCAAGTCATTTTCCTCAACAAGTTTTTATCTTCGATACTGGTGAGTGTTCTTACTTTAATGTATCATTTTCTAGGGAGCAAACTATCTCTATATTTTTATTAGACAGAGGTTAATTAAGTAATAATAATGTACCTATAATACCTATAAGTTATATCAATATACGTGATATTATAGGAAAAGTTCACCGAAAAATAAAAATCCTGTCATCAGGATGTCAAGTTGTTCGAAATTTGTATAAAGATGTTTGGAAGAATGCTTGTAACCAAACCGTTTTTTGCCAGCACTGATTACCATAGTAGGAAAAATTACATTGGCAGTCAAAAGTCCCACAGAACTGGTTGCTTTCCTACATTCTTAAAAACATCTTCTTTTGTGTTCAACAGAACAAAGAAATGTATAAAGCAAATTTTCTACTGTGGTTGTCAATGAAAGCCAAGAACTGTTTGGTCACAAGCATTCTTCTAAATATCTTTCTCTGTGTTTATCAGAACAAAGAAATGTATACAAATTTATACAACTTGAGGGTTAATAAATGAAGACAGCATTTTCTTTTTAGGGTGAATTGTTCCTTTAAAACTTCAGATGATTAATTAAATCTTTTTTCCACCTGATGTTTTAGTACATTGTGTTTGTATTTTTGATGTACTTGTGTTTTGTATTTGATTTAATGCAGGCTTTGTTTGCACCCAATTTTTTCATCTCTCTCATGGTCTTGCCATCTCTTTTCTCTCCGTCCCATTCAGGCATTCGTGAATAATTTTCAGGAGGCCAAAAACGCTTTGGCAGAAGTGACGGCTCAGGCAGCAGAGAAGGCAGCCACAGGGGTGCTTGAGCTGGCAGAGAGAAGCACAAGGATCTCTCTGGATGTGGACATCAAAGCTCCAGTTGTCTTTCTCCCACAATCCTCTGTTTCACACAATGTCATTGTGGCAGATCTGGGTTTAGTTACTGTTAAGAACCACTTTGTAATCGTCTCCTCTCCGACACACACCAAAATCCCGCCTGTGGTGGATATCATGGCTGTGGGGTTGAGCGATCTTAAAATGTACAGGTTAGGAGACCATTTGTCTTGGCTTTAATCTTTTTGAAGAGCTTTTTAAAATATAAACTTTTTGCTCAGTTGTTGTGTTTATTGTATTGTTTCTCAGGACCACATTCAGTGATGAAACATTTAAGGGTGAGATTCAACTGCTCAAGCCAGTTAATATGGACCTGTCAATCAAACGCAATCTCTCTGCCTCCTGGTACCATAGCATCCCTGACATACAAATCAATGCACATCTTAAACCTATGAGTGTAAGTGTTTTTGTGTTTTAGGACAAAGAATGTGTTTTATTTGTGTGAGAGTTTAATATGTGGCTAATATCGTTGTGTGTGTGTATGTGTTTCTTGCAGCTGATTCTCAGTCAGGAGGATCTGACTATAGTATTGAAAACTCTAAGCGAGAATTTGTCTGAGACTTCTGATGTTCCTCAAGCTCCATCCAGCTCTGACAAAGCAGACACTGTCTCTACCAAAGATTCTCAGAGCTCTGGAGGTATAACGCACGCACGCGCGCACACACACACACACACACACACACACACATATGGGTCTTAGGTCTTTCAAATTATATTTCAACAATTCATAATAAATTCCCAAAAATGTTTCCTGTCACATAGAAAAAGTTGTATTCCACATCAGCACTGACATGTTTTAGAGTTTTTGATATATTTTTTTAATGCTTTGTTGTTTTAGGGAACACAGTTGTGACAGCAGCTGTGGTGGAGGGTCAGAAAACAGGCAAACTGAAGAACACTCTTAAAGTGGACTTTAAGTTTGACTCCATGACCCTGGTCCTGTACAGCCCAAACACCAATGAGGTACCAAAATCATGAAAGAAAATATAATAAAAATATGCTTTTAAAAATGCATCTATGATCTATTTGTTTTTTTTTGTAAATGTGTATAGATCTGCTTGCCAGACTCGCGTGATGAGAGTTTTAGGTTGGCAGAGTTCACGCTGGGCACCATCTCCACCACAGTGCACATGTATTCTGACAGCTCAATGAAAGCTTCCCTCAAACTCACAAACTGTCTGCTGGACGATAAGAGACAGAGAGTGAAAATGATCACATCCAGGTCAAATACTACAATATTATTATTTATTTATTTTTAATAGTCTGTTACAATGCTCAGATAGTGACTGTTTTCTCTCCATCTTTCATCTAATGCTGCTTTAGAATGATGGCCATGCGTCAGGGCAGGGAAGATAATGTGATGGTGGATGTGAAGTACAGGCAAGGTCGTGACGGCACCATTCTGGACACCATGATTCAGGACTTCTACCTGTGCGCCAGCATGGAGTTTCTGCTCACCGTAGCTGATATCTTTCTTAAAGCTATGGCAGATGGCTTCTCTGGTCCTCCGAAGAGCAAACCGCCAGCAAATTCTTCTAAAGACACAGGTTAGTGATCGCGCCATCTCTAAGAAGTTCTGTATGTGTGAAATGGTCCTTAACTCTTCCCAAGGTTTTCTATTAAAATAATCTATGATGCGTTTTAAAGCAAGCATCACTAATATCATCATGCATATTGGTTGCAAGTTTTGCATTGACATTTACTCGCATTTTGCAACAAACAATTGATCTAATGCTGATTATTCATCTCAGCTGTTTTAGCAGTTCCTGCTCAGCCAGTGGTAGCCAAGACTGAGATGAATGTTGTGGTGAGGAATCCTGAAATAGTTTTTGTGGCTGACCTCACACGAGCAGAAGCACCGGCTCTTGTCGTGACAACGCAGTGCGAGCTGACCATGAAGAACGAGCCCAGCGGACAATCCATGACGGCGGCCATCTCGGATCTGAAGGTGGTGGCGTGTCCGTTCTTGAGGGAGAAGCGAGAGAACAATGTGACAACGGTGCTTCAGCCCTGTCAGGTGTTCTTTCAGAGCAACCAGTCACCTACCCAACCTCAAACCATCGAACTGTCCATCAGTTCCCTCACGCTTAAGGTGAGACTTTACACTTCCTGTTTAAATTATAATTCTCTAACAAATAATTTTATAAAATGGTTTTTTTTACTATGGTAGTTAATGGTGGCCAAGAACTATATGGTTACAGGCATTATTCCATATATCTTTTTCTGGGTTCAACAGAAGAAAGAAATTTATATAGATTTCAAACAAATTGAGGGTGTGTAAATAAAAACAGAATTTAGATTTTTGGGTGAACAGTAAAAGGGCTTATGTCAGAAAAAGTCTTATGTCATTTTGTTTCTCAAGGAAATGTATTTTGATATAAGAATATTTTAATATTTGTTCTAGAAAATGCACTTTCTGTCCTTGTCATCAAATTTATAACCTCTCTTTTCATCCCAAAGGTGTCTCCCATCATCATAAACACTGTCATCACCATTCAGTCAGCGCTGAGTCCTGCAGCCGAGACCCCGGAAGAGCTGGAGAGCCCCGTGCCACATGATCTGTGGGAACGTCGCAACCTGCGAGACCTGAAGCTCTGGTTTTTGGAGGAGGAAGGAGAGGAAGACACCCAGTCTGTTACTCCTCTCATTCCACAGGGAGAATCTCTCAAAATGTACATCCAGTCCATCTGTGTAACGCTGGAGGCTGGGGTGGGTCATCGTACCGTGCCCATGCTCCTGGCCAAATCCTCGTTCCATGGAGATGTGAAGAACTGGACAACACTCATTAACCTCCACTGTCACCTGGACCTGGAGGTCAGACCATCCTATCAAACTATATCAAAAGAGCTTTTTCACACTTTTTACTGTTTAAAATCCCAAATTTAATTGCTGGATGGTCCTGTGATGGGCTTTTTTATTGATTGATTTATTTACCAATAGCCTAGTACATCATAACAATGAATCATGGTCGGCTACTTGTTGTTTGGATGGGGTTTCATTTGAGCTGAAAGGTCTCATCCTTTCATTTCTTAAACATGTTGTTTGTTTCATGTAGGTGAATTATTATAATGAGATGATGGGTTTATGGGAGCCACTTTTGGAGCCGTTGGACGATGATACCAAAGACGGCTTTAGACCCTGGAAGCTGGCGCTTAAGGTTATGCTTCATTTCATTTAACACTTAAAAAAGGCTTCCCAATATTTCTATTGTTATAAACTTCTCACTTAAAATACAGATGAAGAAGAAACCAGTAGCACTCTCTGGGGTATCCGATGAGGTGGATGGCAGCGTGCCCGATTATAAAACAGTCATCAGCTTTGCAAGCAAAGACCAGCTCAACATTACACTTTCCAAGTGTGGCCTACATATGCTCAGTAATCTGGGAACGGTAAGAGATCGTAGCATGTTTGAGGTTTTTGACAAGGGTTTCACCCTTCTCTTCAATGACAGCATGTATGTTCATTCGCAGGCATTTGCAGAGGCTGCCAAGCAGACGGCCGAGTGCTTGCAGACTGACCAGGCTCCGTTTGTGGTGAAGAATCGTTTGGGTTTGGCAGTGTCTGTGCGGCACAGCGAGATGTTTAGACCTATCGGTAAAGCGTCTAAAGACCGTGTCGTGGAGCTCCAAGATGGAGAGAGTCTAAATATGGACTACACTGCGGAGTCCAGTGACCAGTTTTCTGCCATGACAAGCCTCAGCGCCAAAAACTACATACAACCCAGTAAGACCGCTCGTGTAACCAACACATTTACAGCTCAATTACAATAACGTTATATTTGTTAACATTAGTTTATGCATTAGCTAACATAAACAATATTTCTTTTTTTTACCAAAAATAAAATTCTGCCTTTTTTTACATTTATTAACATACATAAGTTGTTCCACACCTGTATGGATTTCTGTGTTTTGTTGAACACAAAAACAGATATTTTGAAGAAGTAATATAGAAGTCAATAGAGTCCCAAACTTATTTTGTTAAAAACAGTTATTCAGATATCTGGGTTTGGAAAAATTTTATGATGACAGAATTTTTGTTTTTGGGTGAACTAAAGGGATAAAGAAACAAACAATGTTTTGTACAGTGTTTCAGATGCTAAAATAAAAAATGTATTAATGGTGCTTGCAAAGGCAACTATCCTCATTACTGGTCCTCATACACTAAATTATAAATTAGAATTTAAAAATAAATTGTTTTTTTTAATTTCACTTTGTGCAAAATGTTTTTTTTCCAGCTCCTGTTGGCCACACTGCCGCAAGCGTCATCCCGCTGATCAAAACAGGACGAGAGATGTACAGCGTCATGCACTGTGACTCAGGTGTCACACGCTTCCTTGTCTGTCAGATTTACACAGTGGAAGGCAGCAAATATGTCAAGATCCGCTCTCCTTTCCAAGTGGGTGTTTAAAACACACACTTTTTTAGTATAGATGGTTTCAAAGCAACAACATAAACAAACGTTACTGCGCATGGACGCTTTTGTGACCCAAACATAACTTCCGGTACACATCCGCAAAGAATAGAGTCCCTGCAGATCATTTTTGATAACAAGCTAAAGAAATAACAAGTAAATGAAATTAGCTAGTAAGTTAAAAGTATGTCTAGTCAGTATTATTTTGAGTTACCAGTAGAAGAACTGTTACTTGGCTAAACTTAAATGCGACAAAGTTACACGACCCATTCAACAAATTGTTTATTTAATAAAATTAATATACAATAAAATATAACAAATTGTTATGTAATACAATTATTATGCTATAAAATATAAATATAAGTTAATATAAATAAAATAAAATATAAATAGTTATATTATTAGCCACTAGCGAGAACACTTAACAAATACAGACTAGAAGTTAACTTCAGGCAAGGTGCTTAACATTTTTTTTAGTTTACTCAACATATGGGCCAGGTAGATTACCTAATTCATTTTGTTAAGTAATGTCACATTACAAAAAAATGAGTTAAACCAACTTAAAATGATTCGGCAACAAGCAACAATAAGCCTTAACTTTCTTATATTATTTTTTCACACTTTGCTACTATACACACTTACAATTGTGAATGTTGAATGCATTTTCACTTGTAGCAACACTGTGTTATGCACTTAGACCTCAACACTAAACACACAAACCTCAATCATGGTAACAACCAACAAACATAATTAAAAAAGAATTCTTTAATACAACATGTAACTTACATCAACAACATCAACAATATAAATAAAGTCAGTAAACACTAAAACAGTAATCTTATAATAGTAACCATAGAAATGACTATGATGGGACTTTCAAACCTTTGTGTGATGTAAAATTGTTTGTTCAGACACAGATTTAAGATTCAAATCGTTCCTTTTACCTTTCATGTCATGTCATTTATAAGTCTGTAATTGTCAGTGCTTTGCATTTTGTTGTTGACAGATTGATAGATCATGATGTCAATCTTTTGCATTGATTTTGTAGATCATCAATCATTTCTCAGTGCCGTTTCGGGTTTATGAGGGATCTGTGTGTCTGGGCATTTCTCAGCCAGCAGAGGAGTTCTGTGTACCACTGGGTTCCTACAGGTCAGTTATAACATATCACCTTATACAAAGCTATGCTGTAGTGATCTACAGTGCTTCAGTGGTATACAGTACTGTATGCTTACTCAGTTCACGAAAATGTTTTAGCCTACACACACACACCCTTACATTATTTAAATAAATATACATTATTAAATTAGCATTTTTTTTTGTCTGTCAGAGCTGAGCTGAGCTTGCAGCCTGTACCGGAAGATAAGGAAGAGTACGACCGCTCGGAGGGCTTCACCTACAATGAGGTGATTCAGAAACCTGGAGAGTGTTTGCAGAAAACGTGCCATCATCATGGTGACAGCGCTCAGATGATGAAGGTCAACATGGTTCCTCTTCTAGATGCTGTGATGTCACAAAGCACCAAGGAAGAGTTTGACAAGCCCTTGGTCGTGCACCTGTGGCCCACCGTACTCCTCCGCAACCTTCTGCCGTACCCCATCACATTCAAGTTAAAGGTAGACGTCCTACAGTGTAGTCATGTGGAGGGATGGGTACCGAAATGTGGTATTAAGCTAGCCCCGGGACTAAATTATGAAAGTGCATTTGAGGATCATAAAGTATCTTGTAATTCCATATTTGCAGGGTAATGAAGATCCCCTTGCTGTACTGAAAGAGGGCCACTCATCCCAAATCCACACAGCCATCATGGATTTTTCCATTGTGGAGTTGAAGCTCATTGGATATCTGCAGCAGGATTGGGACGGCCAGTACAATATTAGCAGCGACCATGATGAGATAAGCTTCATTAAATTCCGCTCGCTGCAATTTGATGAAGAAACCGAGACAAAGGCAGAGCTAGACATTGCAATCCATGTTAAGAAGGAGGAGGGTCAGCTGGTCGTGGCCGTGCACTCACCCTATTGGATGGTGAATAAGACAGGCAGGCTGCTGCAGTATAAGGCAGACGATATTCATCGCAAACACCCGAAAGATTATGACATGCCCCTCCTCTTCTCCTTTAAACCACGTAACTTCCTGCAGAACAACAAGGTTTGAATGCGCCCAAGAACAATCAGCTATTGAATACAACACAAGTCTGTGTATTTATCTCTTTTCTCTCTTTTTACAGATACGTTTAATGATTTCAGAAAGTGAGTTGTCGGATGATTTCTCCATTGACACAGTTGGTAGTTATGGTGACGTTAAATGCAAAGGCAGGCAGAAGGATTACATGGTGAGTATCAGAACTTGATTTCTTGTCGAGTATTCTGTTTCGTATATACATTTCAGAGGAAAATTATGTTTTGAGTCTCATGATCATCTGGTTTGCTGGTAGGTTGGGGTGAAGATAGATGGGTCCAGCTTTAGTTTGACACGGTTGGTGACGTTCCTGCCCTTCTACATGCTGGTGAACAGAACCAAGCATGTGATTCGAGTTTGCGAGGAGGGTCAGGATCAGTGGACAGATGCCCGACCTGGACAGGTGATGCAAACCTGACTATTCTGGAGTTATTTATACAGCCTCATGTCATTTTAAACCTGTATGCTCTTGTTTTCACTTGGAAACACAATAGTAAAATTTCTTCAGAGGTGTTTGCTCATGGGGACCCAATCCAAGGCCCTCCCCTTTATTTCATTTTCATTTTTAAAAGGCACTTTGGTAAAAGGGGCAGTTGCCCTTTGCCTAATATACCTTCGAAATAATATCTAAATCTCAGAATTGTGGTTCTGTAACCTGACTATTTGTGTCATTTCTAGGCCGCCGTTCCGTTCTGGCCAGAAAGAGACTCAAAGAAACTCCGAGTCAAAGTTGAAGGATGTCAGTCATCTCCACGAGCCTTTGACTTCTACCAACCAGAGAACTGCCTCCTGCTGCACCTGGACAAAACTGTATGTCATCATACAGTACATAAACAGACATTTTTCTAACCTACCCATAGAAACACAAGCACATTCTTCATTGTTTTCTTCTTGTTTTTAGCTGGGCGGTATTATCGTTGACGTAAATTTGACCGAACATTCAGCTGTGATCCGCTTCTCTGATTACCATGACGGCGCGGCTCCGTTTCTCTTTATCAACCACACAAAAGACGAGACACTGCAGTACCACCAAAGGTGAGAGAGACCACGTGTACCCATTGCTGTATTTAGTATACTGTAGGCATCATGGATGTACATCTTACAAACAGTAGGCAGCAAATTCTGTTTTGTAGCAAGTTGGAAAAATGTATGTGAATTCTTCAATGATAAATCAATCCCAGAATGCACCCTGATTATATAAATGTCAGTAAATATTCAGTTTAATATTCTGTTACTGTGCATAAAGTGTTATTATGTTCAAGCATTTGGATAAAGGAATCTACCCCCAATATATGGTTCTTGCTAAATGTTATGTTGTCATTTATGTTATCCTTAATGCTTTTTGTTTTTTGTGTGTTCAAATATTTTTAATAGTTTCAAGTAACTCTGTGTCTGTTTGTTAACATGCTAGTGTTGTGAATGCATTAATGCAGTGAACTCAAAACACAAAACTACTGTCTGAGAGTGTTTCCATGTTTTTATGTTTTTCCATGTTATCGTATGCTTCCTTTCGTTGCATTTTTGTTATTTGTCCTTTTATGTCTTTTAGTTGCAGGAAGCGGAAAAATTCTACTTGGCTTCCAGATGAGTTACTGGATATCTCTTTATCAGGGGGGGATGAGACTCAGTCCCTCTGGTACACAAACACTCTCACAGACAAGTGTTATCTAATGAGATGCATGGAAATCTCTCTCTAAACTTTTTTCTCTCTCTTTGAGCTAATACGGGATCTGTCTGGTGAAGGCAGCTGATCGACTCCTTTCAAATTCTTGAGCTGTATCTCTTGGAGATGCTTTATTCATCCAAATGTATTTAGACAAACAAATGCAATTTCCTTAAACTGTGATTTCTTCCACAGAGTGTAACTGAACTGAAGTTACTTTGCTGGCTGTGAACGGAAACTGATCAACTTGCTTGTAGTCGTTGTTTATATCTCTCTCTTCATTTCTAACTTATGAATGCCACACTTCTCTTGTGTCTCAGTGGACTTCATCTTCTGTCGAAGAGCATGATGTATGAAAAACAAATGATTTTCTCTTTCTTTTGAATGCTTTGTTTTGTGATTTCTGTTGAGGGAAGTGGAGTGGTATCCTGTGATATTCTTCGTGTGTTTCTGCGGTTAAACTGTCTGTATGTGATTTATTCTGGGGTATAAACATGTCAGAACTACGGGACTGTAGTTTCTCTGGTTTCTGTATACTTGTAGTGTTCACTTTTGAGTGCCTGTCTCCTCTGGCTGCATTGCTGATGATTTCGTCTTGTTAAGGGTTTTACTCCAAACAAACTTATTTGTTTTGAACATTTAAAGGAATAGTTCACCCAAAAATGAAAATTCTCCTCTTATAATTTGCTCATGCCATTCCAGATTTATATGACTTATTTTCTTTAAATGAACATAAATGAATAATTCTGTATTAAAATGCCATATTCTTTTGGACGTCCATTCATCATTAGTTTAAACCCAGTGGGTTAATAGAATGTCTTCTGAAGCAAAACATTACTTGTGTCAGAGAAAAGATTCATGTCTTATTAGCAAAATTGAAATTTACCGTAAACGGGCACATCTGATATGGTAACATGTCTGTAACTTTAACATTTAAATGGTTATTGTGTTATAAAAAAGTTGAGAGAATTGTCACTTTTGGGTGAAGTATTCTTTTAGGCAGTGTACGGTTATACTCGATATCATCATGACTGTAATTCAACTGTAAACAGCATTGGTTTTATTTTCTAAACAAGTAGTTATTATTTGCAACCTGGTTTTGTTTTTTCACCCTATCAGTAAAAGGAGTTTTAAAGTGTAGATACAAACAGTTCCCTGTTGTATAATAAAGTCTGTTGCTGTTTATAGAATATTTATGAGAGGCTGCTTAATCATATAAATTTATATTTACTAATGATCTTATTTTGGTAGTTCTCAGGCAGAAATCGATGAGCTGGGTCCAGGTCAGGCAGTGTACTACACCTGGGCTGAACCCACCGGATCACGAATCCTGAGCTGGAAATGGGGCAAGTATAAAGGAGAACTCAAGAGTGAAGAGGTGAGATACTGTACTGTATAGAATTGAAAATTCGGTTCATTTACTCTTGTCATTCCAAACCTATGACTTTTTTCTGCTAAACACAAATGGAGAATTTTTAATTCGGTACTAAACACATTTACAGACAGAATGTTTATTTGATCAAATATTGTTGCAAAATATTTAGCAAATATATTGTTATTCATTTTTAATACATTTTTTAAATATTTGTAATAAAGATATTTATTAATTAAAAATTGTGTAATTTTCTTCTGTGGAAAACAAAATAAGATATTTTGAGAAATGTCTCAGTGGTTTTTGTGTCCAAACTACGCAAATCAATGAGGGATAATGTTGTTTGGTTACTAACGCTCTTTAAATAATTTCCTTTTTGTGTTCTGCAGAAGAAAGAAATTCATAGAGGTTTGGAATGACAGATTTCCATTTTTGGGTGAACCATTCCTTTAACAGGCTTAGTTAGAACTGTAGCCTTAAAGCGACCATTGAGTTTTAGTGTTCATGTGGGTTATATGAGATTGAATCTTCTTAACTTCTCATTTCGTATTAAATGTCTCGACTACGATATTATAAAAATTCAACTTGGATTTAAGATGACAAACTAAATTCTCACGTGGGTTCTCTTTATAGGATCAGTTGTTGGATGTGAATAAGGAGGGAAAACTGTTCATCGTCTCATTTTATGAAGGCCTCCAACGCGTAGCGCTTTTCACCACAGATCGGCACGTGTACAAGCTGATTTGCGATAGTGAGAAGATGGAGGTGGCTCAACAGGAAATCAGTATCTTGATACAGAACATGGGCGTCTCACTGGTCAACAACACCAACAGCCAGGAGGTGGCCTTCATTGGGATCACCAGGTATTACTGGAGTTGTCTGATGGCAGACTGAAAAAAAAGTTATTTTCGCATACACTGTAGAGCTTGTTTGTGGTGGTGTAGGTAATGTTTTCTTCAGGTGTTTTGTGTGACACTACAGAATGTTGACTGTGTGAATTTGTGTGTGTTGGGCAGTTCTGATGTGGTATGGGAGACTAAGCTCAAGAAGCGCAGCCGATGGAAAATTTTGAGTGTAAAAGAAGCTGCGATGTTGGAGGAGCGCTACCAACATTATGTGGAGACTGGCCCGGTGGATAGCGCTGTCATTGACCTAGAGAACGATTATCAGGTCAGTGCTCATAGGGACCAATTCACTTCTCTTAAAGGGACAGTATGCCCCCTTTACCAAATGACACACTGTACATTTAAAGTCATTATGAGGATGATCTTATGGAATAAGGTTAAAGGCGATCTAAGATGGCTGTGATGGTTCTGGTCATTTCTGTCTGGATGTGTTTTTGTCAGGTGTTATTTGCTGCTAATGGGGTGGATATGAGAGTACTGCAGCCCTTTGATGCTCCTCTCAGGAGGAACTTTCTGCCCGCACTGAAGGTGGAGTACAGCGTCTCCACCCGCCAGAAAACCTACAGAGTCCAGATTAACAGGATTCAGGTCTGTTTCACACTTCGTAAAGCACGTCATAACATGAATAACACATGCAGATTCTTAATGAAATGTATTAGAGCTGTAGGAACCTAGATAACCAGCAAAGATCAACCCAGTACCTAATGCTGGTTTAAGCTGTTTTGTTAAAGGCATAGTTCACCCCAAAAAGAAAAAGTTTTGTCATCATTTATTCACCCTCATGTTCAAAATTGCATTACTTTTTATTCTCTGGAACACAAAAGAAGATATTTAAGTCTCAGTGGTTTTGTATCCATACAATGGAAGTCAAAGGTGTTCAATGTTGTTTGGTTACCGACGTTCCTCAAAATATCTTCTTTTGTGTTCTGCAGAAGAAAGAAAGTCATACAGGTTTGAAATGACATAAGGGTGAGTAAATGATGAAAAAAAATCTATTGTGGGTGAACGATCTCTTCAACAAGTTTGACACCAATAAACAATTGAGATAAAACAATGTGTGACACTCCATCAAATGCTTTTCTTCCTTAAACAGATCCAGAATCAGTTGCCTGGAGCCATCTTCCCGTTTGTGTTCTACCCCATCAAACCACCAAAGTCAGTTAGCATGGACTCAGGTCAGTCATTGTGGTTAACTTCTAAATACTCTTTTTATATTTTCATCTTCTTTAGCTAAAAATGAAAATTCTCGCCCTCATGGCCATCCCAGATGTATATGATCACATACAGCCATGGAAAAAATTATTTCTAGCATTTCTAGATGTATTGTGGTCATTCCAGTCCAGTGTCTGTTAAATTTCAACACAGTCAAACCTCAGGAGTGACGAAGTCATCCAACAGCAATGTGAAAGACTGACAGCATGACAAGACACCTGAAAACTATGATAAAAATGATGGTTATTATATAAAAAATACTTTTTCAACTTTTCCTAAATACATAGAAAGTTTTATACATCTGGGATGGTGTAAAAATGAGTGAATTGTAAGAATAATTTTATTCTTGGTTGAATGATTCCTTCAAAGTACATTTGTACATTTATTCAAACCCGTTACAGTATGTTTGTAACATAAATGTTTGTATGTTGATAATGAAAGAGGCGAAACCGCTGGCTGATGTCAGCATCATTACCAGAGCAGCCGGGCACTCGGACATCCTGCGCATCAAGTAAGTCTTCTACAATTTTTAAGCTATGCCCTCACAACACCATTTCATGCCAAAACCGTTTCAGACGAATCGCTTGCTGTTTTCCTCAATTGTAAGTCGCTTTGGATAAAAGCGTCTGCCAAATGAATAAATGTAAATGTAAATGTCATGCATGTTTTTTTGCTACTGGTCAGGGATGCCATTGATCTTTAAATTTGTGCTCTCATCGTTCTGATGTATAGTATGTGTACCATGTCAACATGGCAGTTTGTTGTTTTTCAGTGGTTTGGTGATTTTTGTAATAGTTTAATAGTTGTATAAGGCCACAGCTTTACTCTCAGTCATTTATCTGCACAGTTTTTAAGCTCCTACAGTGCACATTGTGTTTCATGTTGCATGTTTTATCGGTCTTACAGGTATTTTAAGATGCTGATTCAGGAGATGGACCTACGGATGGACCTTGGGTTCCTGTATGCCATACTAGAGCTCTTCACTGCCGAGCACTCCAGTGCTGTCACATCTGAACAAGAGGTATCCAGCCATACTGTCTCTCTGAAAATGGATGTATGATGTATGGATGAAAAGTCAATGCAAACTTGTATTTTAAGAAAGATGGTCTAGCATCATTAGTTTGCAGACATTCAGACATCTGTATGTATTAACGTCTCTGAATGCTTATTGAGGTCACTGTATATGATTCTTGTTAAATGTCTGTCTGTTGTGTTGTTATAGGTCGAGTTGTTTGAGAAGGACATTGAGTATCTAAAGACAGAGTTGAATCATGTTTCAGCGACGGACACGTCTCCCATGAGCCTGTACGAGTACTTCCACATCTCTCCCATAAAGGTCAATCTGATTCACTTATTTCTGTTGGATCTCGCTGGGTTGCTCGACCCACAGGGCAGTTTGTGAAAAATAATTGAATTTTAAATATCATGTGAATGATTGTGACCTCATGTATGTATTTTGTGTAACAGCTTCATTTGAGTTTCTCTCTCAGCACCGGGGGTGAGGACAGCAATAAGAAAGCGAGACAGACTGAGGTTATTCCTGTTCAGTCTCTCAATCTGCTGCTGAAGAGTATTGGAGCTACGCTCACTGATGCTCAGGACGTCCTCTTTAAGTACTAACACTCGCTTCACATTTATCCAATTACATTTACATTCGTGCACTTGCCGGATGCTTTCATCCAAAGCAACTTACAGTGCATTCAGTCTCAGTGCATTTGTCTTTTCTAGAGGTCAAATCCATGATCTTTACTTAGCTAATGCAATGCTTTACCAAGCGTGCTTCAGGAACACTGTACAATGCTTTTATATATATATATATATATTCTTTGATTTTCACCACACACTGATCAGAAAGTACTTTTTTTAAGTGATTTTCTGTACGTTTAAAGTTAAAGTACAGAAGCAGTATTAATGACAAGAAATACAAACTGATTTTATTCTTTGAAATACAGAGAGTGTATCTGTAGAATTTCTCCATCTGTAGCAGTGTTAGCTTTAGGTTCCTCATTCCAGCCCGAGCCAAACCCTCTGATCACACCTTGGGTATTTCAGGATTTCACACGTGGTTAGACGGAGATCTAGTGCAATTTCCTCCACCATTTCTGCTTTTATGCTGCCCTCATGTGAAAGGAAACATACTACACTTGAGTTTGTACAGTAGATTGCACAGAACGATATGCTATTATATTTTCTGCACTAATGGTCGTCAAAGTTTTGTAGAAATGTTTCCTCATGAAAAGTGCCATACAAAGTCTCAAATCTGAACTGAAATGTGAAATGTGGTTTGTTTCTGCAGACTGGCCTTCTTTGAGTTGACATACCAGTTCCGCACCACCCAACAGCTGCAGTGGGAGGTTATCCGTCATTACTCCAAACAGGTAACCTTTCACCTTTGACCCTCACACTATTTTTAATTTTAGTCTTTTTTTAAAGGAATAGTTCACACTAATATAAAAGTGCTCTCATAACCCTCGTGTCATCCCTGATGTTTATGACTTCATGCAGTGGAACAAAAATACTTTAAATGAAAATGCAGTCAAAATAGTGAAGCTCCAAAAAGCCACAGTAGTGCTTCAAAAGGAAGGGGTGGACTGAGCCGTTGGTTGCAATTCGCAACATCACCACTAGATGCCGCTAAATTTCACCGATTTGTCCTTTAAAGTCAACATGAAATCAAAAAATTCTTGTTTTTTATGGAAAAATCACCAGCTTCAGGCGGCGAGCTCCGCCATCTCACGATAACGTTTGTTGTAAAAAAAACTTTCCATGCTGTAGTTTACACAGGACACATCTTCATTCTACACGTTATGAATTGTCTTTTTAGTGTTAAGAGAGGGAAAGCTGTGGGTGATTTATTTCACCTCCTTTGGCATGTCCTAAACATCAGCTTTAAATCGCTATTTTTCATTAATAAACAAGCAAATTTTGACAAGATGTTTTCAGAGATGATCAGTCCACAAGATCATCAGTTTTTGACAAATTTCATCAGTTCATCAGATTCATCAAGTTCATCAAGATCATCAGTTTTTGACAAAAATTTTTTGATATTACTGAAAACGTCCCACCGCAGGTTTTCCCAGATTGCATCACATATGATGGCATTTTGTTATATTATTTGTTTGTGTTAAACTGAAGAAAATAAGTGACATCTTGGATAACGTCAGAATAATTTACAAGAGGGTGAACTTACTCCTTTAATATCTTTGTGCTTGTGTGTGGTTTGATTCAGGCTATCAAGCAGATGTACGTTCTGGTTTTGGGTTTGGACGTGCTCGGCAATCCATTCGGACTCATCCGCGGCCTGTCCGAAGGAGTCGAGGCTTTCTTTTATGAGCCCTACCAGGTAAAACTTAACACATGATGACAGAGAAGAGGATTACAACATACTTCTCTTGATTTTATTTATGTGTAAATGTCAGAAAAGACTCAAACCTGAGTGCGTGTTTCTCAGGGGGCCATACAGGGCCCAGAGGAGTTTGTGGAAGGGATGGCGCTCGGTGTGAAAGCTCTGGTTGGAGGGGCTGTGGGTAAGACATCTCTATCATCCTCTCCCTCGAAGTACTATCAAGATAGTGGATTTCGCCATTATACAGACGGAAAAAACGTTCTCACATTTTGCCCCCTTCTGTCTTCCTCAGGCGGCATTGCGGGAGCAGCATCTCGGATCACGGGTGCGATGGCTAAAGGTGTTGCTGCCATGACGATGGATGAGGAATATCAGCAGAAGAGAAGAGAAGCTATGAACAAGCAGCCCAGCGGCCTCAGAGAAGGGCTGACGCGGGGAGGGAAAGGACTCGTATCTGTGAGCATCTTAACAGCTTTTGTTTGTTTTGCTTGCGGTGTACGTTCATCTTTAAATATAATACTTTCTCACACAGGGGTTTGTGAGCGGCCTCACAGGAATTGTGACTAAACCCATTAAAGGTACAGTAAATCTGCTGATCAAGTGTGCTTTTTTTGTGCAGAAGTGTTCTTATTGTGAGATTGTGTCTTTCTATAGGAGCTCAAAAGGAAGGGGCGGCTGGGTTTTTTAAAGGTATGGGAAAAGGTTTGGTTGGAGCTCTCACCAGACCAACAGGTGGCATCATTGACATGGCCAGCAGCACATTTCAAGGCATCAAGAGGTGTGTACCTGCGTGTATTTCGATTATTTGTTTGTTAAGAAGCTGGTGCCCATTTTCTTTCATTTGAATTCAGAGCTGCAGAGACGTCTCAGGATGTGGAGAGTTTACGCCCACCGCGTTTTATTCATGAAGACGGAGTCATTCGGCCATACAAGGAGAGAGAGGGAATAGGCAGTCAAATTCTTCAGGTATTTCAGTCAACACCCTATAGACTCGCCCTTTAGGGGGTTCAAGACCAATGCATTAAAATGTGTTTAACCTCTTATGCTCTGGTGCATATTTGGCATTTTTTACATACATTTAGTAGAGTGCCCTACAAACATTTTAAGTTTAAGAGGTTAACAGGCGAGAATTACAACTACACTATGTTAATGTTTTGATCTTGACAACAGCCATTGTTTGATCTAACCCTATACCGTGTTTTTGTTATAAAACACAATTTCCATGCAGGTCCATGCTGGTTTCCCTGCTGAAAAAACATCCCTTCTCAAAAAAAACAGAAACCATCACAGAAATGCTAATGGTTTCCATTAAAATAGGATTATGAACCATTAGCTTTTTCCAATAAAACATCACAAAATTCCATTTTGTAGTGTGTTTTGGGCATTATTCCAATAGGATTTAACATCTAACCAATAGAATCCATCACTTACCAGTAGACACCATTGTAGTTTCCATTAAAACCGATACAATTCCCTTTAAAACCATTCCAACCTCTTTAATGGTTTCTATTGTTTTTTTTGTTCATTAGGGCGGGGAAGTCACGGATGTAATGGATTTAATGGTTATAATAGGAATTGTATTGGTTTTAATGGGAACTATAATGGTGTCTACTGGTATGTGGCGGATTCTGTTGGTGGGATGATATCTGGAAGATGGGAACCAATAGAACACCATTAAATCCATTGGAATAATGGCCAAAACACACTACAAAAAGGAATTTTGTAATGGTTTTAATAAAAAATAGTTCATAATGGTATTTTATGGAAACCTTTAGAATTTCTGTGATGGTTTCTGTTAGGGATGCACCGATACCATTTTTTAAAGGCCGAGTACGAGTACCGATATTTTATTTCTGGTACTCGCCGAAACCGATTCCTGTATTTAATTTTTTTTGGTGAGGTGGCAATTTTCCAAGCACAACACAGTGAGACTAATAAAAATAGAATAACGTCATAATTACAACTACACCTCAAACACATTATGAAAAAAGAAATTATTTTATGTGCTTGTCACAAACTTTAAAAGCACAAATTTCAGTCAGTTATGTCACACAAGGTATCGGTCTTTCGTATCGGTATACTTTTACGAGTACGAGTACATGAGCTTAGTATCGGTGCATCCCTAGTTTCTGTTGTTTTTTCAGCAGGGTGATGTTAAATTTTGCTGAAGAACAGCACGATTATGCTGTTCAATAACATAGACTATGAACCTAGGATCTTTGGTGGACTAAGGACCAAGTATATGCAAACATCAACATCACATGCTGGAAACATGCATGAGTATCAGCCATGGTTTTTCAGATGGAAGCAAGCGGGCGAAAAAAACAAACGGTTGTTGTAGACTAGTTTTAAACAGAAACGCACTCTTGAGTATGAATGAAGAGAACTTGATGATTCTATAAAATAATAAATTATTATTATCATAAATAACAATAAGTGCAGCAAAATTATACAAATAGTAGCTTTACGGTAAATCAACCGTCAATCAGCATTAAGGACCAAAACTGTTTCATAATCGAGTTCCCTTAGAGATTACGTATTTTTGTAGGCCAACCCGGAAGTTAGCGCCGCACTGGTTCGCTCGACCGAAAGCCTATGCGTTTTCCCCATAGACTTTTGGAAGACCGCAAAAAGGATGTAGTCACGTTTAGCAACTTGTTAACAACCGCCATTTTTAAAGACACAGTAAAGCTTAAAAAACCATGAGTGTGTTATTTGTGTGTTTTATGTCATAGATTAAAACGTGAAAATATTTTGAGGTTTTGTAACCACAGATCTTATTTAATGCATTTACCAAAATGCAAACCCATTCAGAAAACCCATAGACTTTGGGGTGATGGAACCATAAGTGCTAAAACCCCGCTAGCTCGCTTCCAGGGTTATACGTCATCTCTGCACAACTCTATAACCACAACCAGTCATTGACCTAATGATGTAGTTTGTAGGTAGTTAACGATATCAGCCTATTAGTGTTACTAGTATCACTAGCGTTAGCTTCAATGGAATTAGCCTTTACAGTATATTTATGATCACTGTAAAGGGTTAGTTGAATATGAATATGTATAATTTACCCATTTTTTCTTGTTCCAAACGTTTATGAATTAGTCGCCTGATGTTTAGCATAATGTTCATTCTGCTCTTGTCTATATACAATGTACAAAACCTAAATGGTGACCCGGGCGTCACTTGATCATTTACATTCATTCTATAAAAAAGAGCAGCGTAAACATTTTCCAGAATTGCTACTTTTCCACGAAAGACAGAAAATCCTTTTGTAATTGTAATTTAGAGTGTTTTGGAATGACATGGGTAATTGATGCCAGACGTCATCGTTTTTCATTAAAACAGGTGTGTGAATGGGTGTAGTTAAGAAAGGGCTGTTGAAATCACTGACTTCAGCTTTCCCTTCTCTTGTCATGTTCACAGAACAGAAAGGCCCTCTCTCAGTGGAATAGCATTGACAGTGATGAAGAGAATGATGATGATGATGATGATGATGATGATGATACATTTGTGTCTTTTTAGCTCTGTATCTCAGAGGTTTTAACAAATATTCGGTCTGAGTCTGTCTTTTGTATCAAAATCAGAAAAATTGTTAGTAGTTGGTGGTCTTTTGAATCTCTACATGTAAATGAGCTTTCCTGTAGCTCAGTGGTTAGAGCGTGGCGCTAGCAATGCCAAGGTCATGGGTTCGATCCAAGGGATTGCACATACTCAGAAACAAATGTATAATGTAAGTCGCTTTGGATGAAAGCGTCTGCTAAATGCATAAATGAAAATGTAACGTTTAGGAAAATTTCCTTTTTATAACATATACATATGTAACATATTTGTTTCATTCCATTGATTTGTTGGCCAACCCCATCATTTGTCATTTTCACGAATAAAGTCTGTTTCAAAGTGTTTCCTCTCATTCCACACCCATCAATCCCAAAATGCATTGCAAAATTCCATTCCATTTTGTCATGCTCAAGACTACACTGGGCTAAGGAGCAGGGTTGTTTATCGTGGCTTGTAGTCTTCTAGAAAGCATCATGACTAAACCTTCTTTGCATTTCGCATCAGATTGGAGAATGTTTTAACTATGGAAATGCTTGAAATTTGCATTCTTTCATCCAGCACACATTCAAACACACAAATCAAACCAAAAGCCAACTTATGGGGAAAATTGTTGACGTGCGAAGACTAAACACGGAGAAAATGTTTCAGAAATAATGTCATTTTGATTTTGGCTTCATCAGTCCATTTGTCATGTCCACACCATCAGTATGATTTTTCAGACTTGACTGACATGAAGAATAGAGAACTTCAGTAATCTAACTGAAGAGAAGATTTGGCCGTATAAATGAAAAGAATTGTTGTGTTAACTGCTTTCTCCATTTGGTTTTTAGAGTATTGAAAATGGACGGTTTGCCAAATACAGGTACTTTGCTCATGCTAAGGTGAATGATTCAGATTTCCTGATGATTACTAAGAGGTAGGTACATTTTTAACATGAAGTGTGAGCACATTTGTGACCCGGATCACAAAACCAGTCTTAAGTAGCACGAGGACATTCGTTGTAATAGCCAAAAATACATCGTATGGGTCAAAATGCTCGATTTATGCCAAAAATCATTAGTATATTAAGTAAAGATCATGTTCCATGAAGATATTTTGGAAATATCCTAGCGTATATATATCAAAACTTTATTTTTGTGAGTGGATGCAGCAAAATCGCAAACAAAGGCCAGAAACACGGCTACAAACTTCACTCGCTGCTGTCCGCTCTTTAGGAATTATCCACTCAAGTTTGGTATCGATGTAAAGCTAGAGTTTCAGCTTTTGGGTTCATCAACTCTCACGTCATTACAGCGCTAAAACAAAAGAAAGCATTAAAACAAACCTGTTTCTTCTTAGCAGCGGCCTGCTACAGCGCCTCCGAAGAACAACTTTAAAGGCGATTTTCTCAATGTTTAGATTTGCACCCTTAGATTCCAGAGTTTTTAATACTTAAATCTCAGCCAAATATTCACCTAACAAACCACATATCAATAGAAAGCTTATTTATTCAGCTTTCAGATGACGTAAAAATCTCAATTTTGAAAAATTGACTGGTTTTGGTGTTCAGGGTTACATAAGCCATTTACGCTTTGTATTTAATTTGATCTTTTTCTCTCTGATTTATGCTTATACTCATCTTTGCAGGGGAATATTTTTCGTGACAAAGGGAACGTTTGGTCAGTTGACATGCGAATGGCAGTATCTGTTTGATGAGTTTACTCAAGAGCCCATGATTGTGGAGGGCAGAAGACTTCGCATAGAAGCCAAGGTACGTCACCGCACATAAAACTACCGAGCGGTGCGATTTATTCCATACAAAATGTTTGTTCTCATAGACTGAAAATAAAATAACTTTATCCACCTCTAAAACAACTCTGGTGATGACCATGTGGGTGGGGAAAAGTAGATGAACCAATTACATCATAGCCCACATTTTATTCAATCCCATCCTAATGCGTACAATCCCAGCATACACTATTTATCACTGAATATTCTGTTTTGATCAGAATATACATCACAATCTGATTTGTTTTGCTTTTTTCACAGGAAAGAGTTAAATCTGTGTTTCATGCCAAAGAGTTTGGAAAGATCATCAATTTCAAAACTCCAGAATTAGCAAAGGTATAGTAACTGCTGTGCAAAAATATTTGTTTTTGAAAAGAGCACAATATCTATTTGAAGAGTCATTTTTCTGAAAATGTTTTCATTTTAATCATCTGTTTCTGTCATACGCAGTGGGTTCTTGCCAAGCTTGAAGATGCCAGGGAAAGTCTGCCAAAATAACATCCATCTGTATACGACAGAACAACAAAGACGCTCCTGTGCTCGGCCGTGCCTTTAACGCTGCGTTCGCAGCGTGCCACTTATACCCACAATGCAACAGTCTTTCACTGAACTCTGCTAAAATGACTGTACATCTGTATATGCGTGTGTGGTTTACATTACATCATATCTTTCTAGAAGCTCTCACTGCTTTCAGACGTTGTTTTCGCAGCTTTATCAGCGGTCCCTTATTTGCGTGACGTGAACGGCGGAACTCATTTCCGTGTTACGTCTTGTACAGCGCGCCTCTACATACAGATCATTGACTGGATCCGCATGGAAGATAAGAAAATGTCTTTAATTCACACTAATCAAGTCACAATTAAAAGTGTAATTTTATACGACTATTAATGACGACCAATACACTGTATGTATAGCATTTGTCTTTGCTAAATGGGGAACATGTTTATGGCGTTTGAAAGAGATGTTCAGGAATGTTTGAAAAACGGGAGTGTGTAAGAGAGCAGGGATATTTTTTACATATTTGCATGAATGTTATTTTTTCCTCAATGTCTATTTATTTGAATTAAGAGCATTGTCTTAGAACTCCACAGTAAATAATACATTGAAGACTTACTTTTTGACTGCTTTGTGTCTGTTCAGCTGGTATGGACACACTACACTGCTTTACAGAAAACAAAATGTACCCAAGCTGTCGCTGGGTTGCTGGGTTATTTATTTCAGTGTTGGGTTGTGTTTAAACCTATTGTTGGGTCAAATATATATCTTTTCTGGGTTCATTTAACCTTTAACATTTAACTGGCTTTGCTTCTTTTTGATTCAATGTTGGGTTAAAAATAACCATCCATGTTTTGACCATTTTTCTCAGTGCAAAGAATTCATGACCTAAATATGCAAAGATCTTTCATTTAAATATTTATCAATAAATTAAAATCAACAGGAAATCATATATAAAACATTTTTTTATATTTGTTATATTGTGTTTCACTCTTATATATGGAATTATAGGAAGTACATATAAATGTCTTTATCTTAAACCTGAATGTAATAAACGTATTTTGGTTGTTAACTTGTTTATTTTCATAAGCAAAACAATAACATAAATATATAATTTCATTTAATAAATATTATCAAAGCAGATACAGGCATTACAATACGAAGGCACCTTAGGTTTTTGCTACAACCTGCTTTCAACATTAACATACAGATCAAATAATTGAAGTAACTCAGTTCAGCGGCTATGTGAAATGTTTATGGCGTTTGCCCTGTGAATTTGCAGTCACAGTATTTAAATGAAATATTTTACAATAAAACATCTGAATCCGTGCCTTTGGTTTCTACATATGGCTAGCCACGTATCAGACATATGATATAGCAATTCTACACAAGCCTTTTTGAAACTAACATGTAAACTCTACTTTGCTTTTACATACACTTACACGAAGTATTCTTGAGACTGTGATCCATTACATTAGCAACATAAGAGCAAAACGAGTTTCGTCCTGCGTTTTAAAATGTCTTATGTCGGATCTTTTGTAACCTCTACTCGCAGAAAGAAAACAGCCACCACTTCATCTGTGTCAGATGTAGCCTATCCATCTATTAGAGGACCTAAACAAGTTGTTGTAATGGTAGAAAAAGGCTCGATCTCTGACACCTGGTTCAGATCTTCTTCATAAGTCCTTAGTCAACATTAGATCATAGATAAGGTAATGTGACAACTACATCTATTCAACATTACATCTGGAGTAAGGAGTTAGCAAGACTAAGGGTTTATAACCTTCGGGAGAAGGACTAGTTATGGATTTTAAACCAGGTTGAACTCTTTGAGATTCTGTTTGACGATGGTGTCTTTCACAGCGGCAAAGATCAGACGGATGTTCTCCGTGTCAGTGGCGCAGGTGAAGTGGGAATAGATGGCTTTCTCTTTGTCTTCGTTTTGCTCGAGGTACATCTGAAGAATGAACTCCTGGGCGGATTTCGCATCATTTTTGGGGCCTGCGAAATGACACACGTTATTTGATCTGTATGGTGCTTATTACGGTTCAACTAAAGTGATTAAAATTAACATTATTATATGCACATACTGTATATTAGCTATTGCTAATAACATAGCAAATAATATCATTTATTCTCTAAATTTGTTTGCATTGTGAGCATGACATTAGCATTTTGCCAAGGTACTCCCTGCTAAAAAAACAATAGAAAATCTAATGGATTTAACGGTTATAATGGAAACTAGTAATGGTAAAGTGATGGATTCTATGGGTGGGGTCTTATCTCGCAGATGAATCCTATTGGAATAATGTCCAAAACACACTCCAAAAATGAATTTTGTAATGGTTTTAATGAAAAAGCTAATGGTTCATAGTGATATTTGAATGAAAACATTAGAATTTCTGTGAACCCTGCTGAAAAACCCCCATAGAAACTCAATAGAAACCATCACAGAAATTCGAGTTTCCATTAAAATACCATTATGAACCATTAGCTCCAAACAGTTTCTGGACCCCATTGACTACCATAGGAAAAATTACTTTATACATTATTTTGTTCTGTTTAAATTAGTTATATTTGGGTGAACTATCCCTTTACGAAGTCATCTGTAGCAAAAAGTACAACTTATTGAAATGAAACTGCAAGTGGACCACCAGGAACAAAACGAAAACTCTTTAGATGTTACATTTGCGAGTTATATGAATGACTGACCTGTGAATTCTGGGAAGTAGGTGGCCAGGTGAGAGTTACCGATCTTCTCCTGCAAGATGTCTGTTTTGTTGAGAAAGAGGATTACAGACGACTGCTGGAACCAAGGATATGTGATGATGGTTTTAAACAAAGCTTTGCTCTCCTCCATACGATTCTGGAACGCAAGACACAACCGAACAAGAAAACCAATTTAAACTTCACTAGCACAAACAGTGTTATCATTGAGAATTGTGAGTTATTTCATAACCAATACCACATCAACAAAAATACTAACATTCAGAACAATAAGTTATTTGTTGTCCTCTATCTATAGCTTCATTTCATAACAGTAGTTAATATGAGTCAGAGGGAAACAAAAGTCATAAAGGGACTGTTGCATCCAGCTTTAATATAGACATTAGATGACAAAACATTTAGCTGATGACTGTCTAAATAAAACCACTGACCTCATTGTCGCATTCAACCAGAACCTGATCGTACTCGCTCAGGGCCACCAGGAAGATAATGGAGGTGACGTTCTCAAAGCAGTGGATCCACTTCCTGCGCTCTGACCTTTGACCTCCCACATCCACCATCCTGATGACATCAATAATAAGCATGTGATCAGCTGATCATGACAAAACTGTACTGCATCTTTAAAATATCGCATACTTAAAAACAGGAAATTAAAATCTAGAAAAGTGCTTAACCATCAAAAAACATTGATAACTAATATTAGTTAACTTGAATTGTATTTGAACTCTTTGTACTGATTTGTAAAACTTTGTTATATTCTACTAACAAGCATTAAATAATCATAAAAAATATTAAATATAGTATATGTATCAAAGAACATTAGAGCGTTTATTACATTCATGCCAGCCAATACCAGCAGCAGGTGATGCCATAGAAACCTTCGCCTCAATGCATTGTGGGTTCTATCTGTTTGATAATCTGTGTGATATCATTGGTTAAATCCCAAGGACACTACTAAAAAAGTATACCTTCAATAAACTATAAGTCATGTCTGCTGAATGCATACATGTAAAAACAAATTGTGAATTCTGAAAAAAATGGTGGGCAAGGGACCGTGTAAAAAGTTCACACATTGTGTATAAACAAACACACATTTGGATACAGCCAAAACTTTTTTACGTTAGCTGAAGGGCTCTTAACTTTAAAATATAACTATAGATCGTAATAAGCTGCTTGCGCAAACAACCTTTGGTAGTTTTTTTTTTTTTCCGAGGAGGACAGGCTCAACTATAGGAGGTTTGCGCCTCCTTTTTATTTTTGATTAAAACAATAAGACACCATTTTTTTAACAATAGCCAAAATTCTCACTTGAAGATGACATTCTCCAGATCGAAGGGATACTCGATTATACCAGTAGTAGGAACCCTGACCCTCAGAATATCCTGCTCCGATGGGACGTATGCTTCTTCTGCAATCCGATCCAGGTCACTCAGATAGCTGTGACAGGTAACAAATATTGTGGTAAAAGTATGGTCAGGGCAGACAGAATAGGTTACAATAATAGAAATGACATTGCAGTTAACATTACAATCAATCATTTTATTTAGTTATTATATTAAGACTGACTATTTGGCAGAGTCGGTTAGCTGATATTCTCGACGGCGTTCATAGCATTCCTGAATTCCAGCATCGTTGTTCCATAGACTGCGGATGGCGCTCACTTGGCTGTCATCCAAACGCATAATCTTATCAATCTCCATTTCATTCACCATTGCACCATGACCCTGCAGAGACAAACATATCAGGATTAAGACATCTTTTTGGGACCGTCAATAACATAAGTGCAGGAAATGAAGAGACATTTGGCAAATTATGTCTTTATTCATTTTGTCAGGATTTCAGATAATTTCATGGAAAGAATTTTTTTGAAACAGTACAAATCGTCCTCTCGCTGTACCCCGGCAAGCTTATAATAATGATTTCTAATTTGAGCTGTAGAGTACAATTTTGTGGAAAATGTCAGTTTGACATCATTTGTCCCACATAAAGTAAAGTACGTAAAGTAAAATGCAATTTAATGTTTCAAATGGTGATATAGCAGCAAAAGTTACAGATTACAGCTCTAAAAATTATTAAATATAGACGTTTATTTATATACGTTTTTCACAGGATCATAAAACAATGGTGAAATGTGCCATTGCAATTGTTACGTTCATACTAAAATGTCCAGGGATCATGTTTAAAATAAACAGCTTGTTTTTTATGTTTCGTGCGATTCTTCGGTAGAAATTTTGCAGCTCGACGTCAATGCTTCAATACAGTCAGGTGAAAATGTTTTTAGTTCTGAAAATTACAGTATGCTTCATTTTATCTATATTTTTATTTTTAACCTCAAACTCACACGCATTTTTTGCATGTGTTTGTGTTGTGTCTGTGTCTGTGTGTGTTACCTCATTCTCTGAGTTAGCATAGGCAATACTGAGCGTTTCCATCGCTCTGCACATGGACTGCATGGCAAAGACAATGTTCTGATGGACCAGCTTAACAAATTCCTTTTTATCTTCATCGTTGTATCCTGTACCGTGAATTATTCTCATCTGTTTGATGAAGGTGCTCTTTCCACTTTCACCTGTGCCTAAACAAGGAGAAAATATGCATAATGTGATCATTCTGAGGTATTTTACGGTACAGCCACACTAAAGTTATGTAAGGGTAGATTATTTGGCCAATATTTAGGCTATATGACAAATCAAAAGGGGTTCAATTCTTGTTTTGAGCGTCATTAAAACAGAAAAGATCTAACATGAAATGTGGTTGTTGCTTAAAACCAAACACGTATAGAAGTGGGCGTCCACATATTGTTTAACATATACTGTATATAAGCTATGAACCAACCTGGTCTCCAAATATCACCCATGTGAAAAAAACATTTGGTTGTTTCTCCAAAACTGCAATGAGATTAAATGGAGAGCAATAGAGACGTTTGCCTCTTTCTCACTTGTGTGACCCAACACTTACAATCCAAAAAAATCCACCAGATTATTTCCATTTTAGACACAGTACAAATAGATCTGCCCTCTTACTGTATATCAGCATTTGTCTCATTTGTTTAAAGTTGTTTAAAGTAAACGAATTTAAAGGGATCGTTCACCCAAAAATACAAATTCGGTCATCATTTACTCACCTTTGAGTTGTTTCAAATCTGTATACATTTCTTTGTTCTGATAAACACAGAGAAAGATATTTGGAAGAATGCATACCAAACAGTTCTTGGACCCCATTGACTACCATAGTAGGAAAAATAACTTTATATTTTTTGTTCGGTTGAATACAAAATGAGATATTTTGAACAATATAGGACAGTAAAACGTTCTGGGGTACTTTTTCTACCATTGTCATTTTCCCTACTATGGTAGTCAACAGGGTCCAAGAACTGTTTGGTTACTGTTACAGACATTACAGTTACAAGCATTCGTCCAAATATCTTTCTCTGTAGGCAACCAAACAAAGAAATGTATACAGATTTGGAACAACTAGAGAGTGAGTAATTCATGACAGAATTTTTATTTTTGGGTGAACGATCCCTCGGACAAATATCTAAAACAAAATTGATACTCAAAGACCCATGAAATATATTAAAAACATAGTGTTTTTTGTGTGGGTTTACATATTTCCTGTTGAATTAGACTTTGCTAGAAATATTGAAGAGCTTAAAATATAACAGAAACTCCTTGAGTTTTTTTTAAGCTATTACACAGCAAAGTCTGATTATACTAAGAACGGCCATTGAAAACTCATGTTAATGTTTACCTATAATGCCTCAATCCAGTGATATACCAAATTCCTATCATTAAAATAATTTATCAACTGGGCTTCAATACATTTGATCAAGTAACTGAACAACTACAATGACTTTTGTGACTTTGATTATGGTCCATTTCTCCAATGTAGGCCTGTATTTTTCCACAAAGATGAACAAAAGGTAAATCTGCTTAGTGTTTGGCTACTGCAGCGACAAGACAGAAACGATTATGTTCGACAAACTGTATGTGGGCTTTGCCAGAGTTGTGTTTATATACTCCAGCTGCTTTGGCTTTAGTCAGAAACAGCCACAAGATGTAAATGGAGTGTGACATGCTATATCTAAAACAATTTTACATTGGTTTTAATGAGTTATTATTATTTATAAAGATTTTCCACGTATGCAGACGTATACGTTATTCCTATGGACAGGTTTATAATCTTGTATTGAATGAGATGACTTGCAACTGACCGCATTTACTTCAAACTAAATGTCGACAAATCGAAAGGAGGTTTCTGAAGAAATTATTAAAATGCACAAACTGCAGCAATTTCGCCCGGCGCCCGAACACGAAAGTCACAGAAACAGTGGGAGGGGATCCCAGTGAGTTTTGTTTAAAGTGCGGTGTGGCAGAATATCTTTCTTGCTCTTGTCGGTAAACACATCCTGAGTGGAGTCTGAATCTCCACACTCGAGCCATTATTTAAGCACACTTGTGCTCCATGTGCTAATGCAGCCAGACAATTTCACCCCACACTTACAACATTTCATTTGCTCTAATCACATGATCAATAACATTTAAGAGATCTTGTACCCGTGTATACGTGTGACCACTTTATATCTAGATATGTATACATAGAAAACCCATAAATCCAAACATAGTTTTACTAAACCCATCCTTCTTCACAGTACATAAAGAATGCAAGTAACTACATTACTGTAAGTTAACTATGTTATTTATGTAAGGGATAATCCATGGCTAGCCGTGCATTAAAGGATTTTAATCCTGCTTATATCATGGTTATTTGCCAAGCTAAAGCTGTTATTAATGTTTACATTCAGAGTCATTTTTGATCAGACAGGTGAAAATGACAGTTAGTTTTGTCAGGTCATTTCAAATGTTGATCAAACTGACTACCCGTGCATTAAACGGTTTTAATGCACAGCTTCCAGCCAATCAGAAACGAGTATTCAAACAGACCAATAAAATAAACTAAAAATGTAGTACTGTCGGCTTAACTTAACAAGTGTTTTACTGATCAACTTAAACTGGACAACGCAAAACCCTATAATATTAGACCTATTGGACCTTCAGTTTACAAACAAGTTAATTCAACACGACTGGTTGAGGTGGATTTCCAGTTCCCAGCATGCTTTGCGTAAGACAGCAGTATATTTCAAAAAGTAGAGTTATTTTAAGTGTTTTTCAGTAAAGATAAAGACTTGTTTGTGTGTAATGTTAATTTATCTTTGAGATTTAGAAGAGTTTGTTGTATTTTTGAGTTTTAGGGTTATGATTGTTTAGAAGAGTGGTACAGGCTGTGAGAGATTGCATCATTCATTGAGCATTAACTGTGCTAATGTTAGTACTAAGTTCTCTCATCTGAATTGCTCTTTGTTTTTTAACTTACATGCAACAAGTCTGTATTTAACTTGAGTATGACAACAAAAAAACTCAATTGTAAATTGTAGAAACTACTCGACATATTTGCATGGAACCACTTGACACTACTTTTTTATGTAAATCCAACAAATAATTTTTTGGAAAGTAGTTATTACATAAGGTATTGAATTACATTATATTTCATATTTCCTTTTGTTTTTACCTGCTTCATCACACAATTAATTTAAGTTATATTATATACAATATAAAATTACAAACTTGAGAAAATTGAAAAATTGTATTTACGGTTTACGTTATTAAAAAATAACATCTTTTTCTACCAAGTAGATTTACTTTATGGAATATATATTTATGTCTGATGCTGGTGGGGGATGTTTTAGACAAACAAGCACCATAAAAATAATACATTCTTGAATGAACAAATACATAATAGATATTTGGCAAAGGAACACGCATACTGTGCTAATAAAAAATGTATAGCTTGAATGCACTGTAAGTCACTTTGGATAAAAGCATCTGCCAAATGCATAAGTGTAAGTGGAATATTTATTTATTTATTTAAGGCTGCTAACCTTAATTCTCTTGTCAGCGGGTATGGAAAATGTTAGGTTGTGATCTTGTTTATTTATTTTCCTTAAAAAGGAAAATCTTTCTTGGGGATCGATGTCCATACGAAAATTGTCCTCTTTGCATGAATTAGCATTCTGTGAATGTCCTGGTGACACTGCAATCATTTACACAAATGAAAAGAACTAGATTTGAATACGTTCACACAAGAAACCTTCCAGATTGTTTATTTAAGCCAGATTTTTTATTTAATTGAGAAGGCTAGAAATACATTTAACATGATGTCACAGGAGTTATAGGTTGTGTGTTTTTTTCTTCATTTTTACATAATCAGAAATATTCCTATTATATTACCAAAGATGATAAGCTAAAAGAACTAATTTGGTCATTTTCTTCTCAGTGTATAGATAGTTTTCCTTGCATTCAGTAACTTAACATTTTTTGGGTGAAACCTTCTTTTATCTAAAAAGCTAAACATTTTCTTTTAACATTTTAATTTAAATGGAGCTACACTCTTGAAATAAAGGTGCTTCAAAAGGTTCTTCGATGCCATAGAAGAACCTTTTTTGTCTAAATGGTTCTTTTTTATAGAGACTTTATTGTTTCACGAAAGGTTCTTTGTGGCGAACAAAGGTTCTTCAGATTATAAAAAGATAAAAGAGAGATGGTTCTTTAAAGAACCTTTGACTAAATAGTTCTTTGTGGAACCAAAAATTGTTCTTCTATATATGGCATCGCTGTGAAGAACCTTTCAAGCACCTTTATTTTTTAAGAGTGTAATGCTTTGTGACAAATCATTTATTATTAACTATAAATATATGAAGACCCAATGAGATTAATTATTTGATTGTTTTATTTAAGTTATTGTAAATATTTTAATGTCACACCCTATGCTAAAGTTTATAATGTGAGCCACAGATTAACCCTAACTGAGTTTTTCTTACATTTTCCCCCGAAATGATATTTTTTAGAAATATATTTTGTGTTCTATCATGCAGCCCCACGGTAAATACAATGCTTTTGTAATAAAATATATTTCAAATGATATTACACGGGTCACACCCAAAAAGAACGAAACTTTACAGACACACGCACAGCACAATGCAAATCTTTTGTTTTACATATCCTAAACATATTGGTGTTGTTTAAATGCAATTCTTTTTTGACCTTTTGGTTGGGTCGGTCCCTAGAGTCAGACGCTTAATGAATCTACTGGGAGTCTGATTCCACTCACACTCTCTTGCACAGGTGTGTGTATGAACAATGTTATACAGACACCGTGTGTAGTAGCCGTGCACAAAACACCCATGGTTATTTTTTGACTTTCCTCTACACAAAAGTAAGTTTGCGTGCGTCTTACGCACACCCTCTATGTACTGAAGGTTGGTGAAAGAAGGAGCTGCTGTTGTGGAAAGTTTGTTTATACTGTAGTTCACTGTGGGCTCTGCTTTGCATGCTTTTGCATAGCAAGGACGGAGATGGTGGCCATGTGGCCAGGAACTGATGAACAAAACTGTCATTGCAGCTGGACAGTACAATATATATAATGCGTCTTTAAACAAATTCTGCCTGACTTTATTCTTTAATGCCTTAAGGTCCAATTCTGTGTGCTGTTTAAGGGTGGATAAAGTACAAAAATACATTTCGATAAAGAGAACGGCAGACCCAATGAGAAGCTTTTACAGTGTACAGAAGCTCTCTCTCTCTCCCTTTATCTTTGCATTGTTATGATCTATGAAGCATAATACATTCTCGGTGTACATGCTTAAATGAACGGCTTACCCAGTAGCAGCAGCTTCATCTCTTTGCGCGAGTTGCTCTTGTCCTTCCTTAGCTGTTTCTCTATCTCCTGGTTTATCCTCAGCCGCTCCTTCTCCTCCGCTGACATGCAACATCCGGCCATGACTCTCCGGCAAAGCTCTGTCCCTGCTTAAAAGAGCACTATATCTTCAGCACACTAGAACAGCTCTGGTGATTTATTATCTGCTCCTTTGCTCCACACTACAATCGGAGAGGTCATGAATGGGCTCCTCCTTTAAAAGTCCACAGTACATAATAACCAGCTATTAAACAGAAGTTAGGGCTGGATAAAGTACAAAGCCAGCAGATGTAGTCTGTTAACAGCTTGGTGGAGAGATGGAAATCCACTGAGATGGCACAGGAAGGAGCAGTCGGGAGAGCTGCATAACGCGCTCAGAGGTGCGTGAGAGAGAACTGACTTGTGCTCTACATCCCGACACCTGTCAATCACATCAGGGTGGGGCATCCTGCTCTTACACCGCACCCATCACCTGGACCAATCCACAGCTGTGCCTTATTTTATAAACCTTTTGAAACACAGAATAAATCTAAATAAAACAATGGAAAATAAAACGATACGTGTCATTACACCGAAACTATAGCTGCGGAAATAAAAATGAATAATTTAAAAAGAAAAAATACAAAATTTCATTTGAAATAACCAATTTTATAGTTGTCTTACCAGTATCTGTCAACAATTTAAAATACTGCAAAAATGGGATTTAATTATTTGATTAGTTTCATTCATTACTGAAACATGAAAAAAATATTCTTGTTTTATTTTTATTTAAAATCAAATGCAATATTTCATTCCCATATAATGTTATTCATGCATGGATGTTTTGAATAAATGTATTTTATTGATGCAATTTAAAGTGGACTAAAAGCGATTCAGTTTGGATGCTGAGAGGCATAATCCAATAACAAATGATAGGGAATAATTTCTGTTCAGACGTGGATTACATTTAAATGTAAACTGACCTTACATAAGGCAACCATGTTGTAATATGAGTGTATTTGACACAGATGCTGGAGTTTTGCTTTAAAGCGGAGACTGAGGAATTGTATCTGATTTTTAGAATATTATTTTAAGTGCAATATAGTATTTTCACTGGAAAAACGAAAAGGTTGAACAATAATGGAACCAAATTAAGAGACGACTCAGGAAGATCGAGATTTAGGCAAAACTTTGTCCTTTTTCTGCCTGTATTCAAAACAAGCGAGAAGGCATTTGCAACTGCTTTCCAAGTAAAAATGAGGGACAATCAGAATATGGAGAGAGTCTGGATTATGACATCTTATTTCCATGCCTTAAAAGCAACACATTCTCAGTAACAAGAGTTGCTTACTGGACGACTGAATTGTGGTGGTTTAAAATAAATGCTTTTCCCTTTTTCATAGAAGAAAGAGAACAGAGATCAAATCGAAATGTATTTGTTTAACCTAAATATAAGGTCAAAAGTTTCAATTGTATAAAAACATCCAATCTGCACTCATAGAAAGTGGTATACCTTTTTACACCTTTTAAACATTTTATATTTCACATTTTATATGTCCACAAACTTCACATATAATGTACCAACCTCCGTTTTAAACCATAAACTTAAACATGATTTCGTCACTGTTCCTTTAAGACCATATGTAAATAACCTGTGTTGTAGGCCTAGGCCTCCTGATTTGTTTCTTTCTCGAATTTCGAATTCGTTTTTAAATAGAATTAAAACTTTACATAACATAAATATAAACGTTCCGGTTTTATTCCAGCCATAGTTTTTTTTTCAAACGTTTCTTTTTTTAAATATGAAATATGCCAAACATTATATTTGTCTTTTTTTTTTTAAAACAAACAAATGAATAAATATTTTTTTATGTTTAGAACTATAAAAGGTTTCCCCAAAGACCTGTACGCCAAAAACTTACGATCGCTGCTTTCAAACGCGCAAGGTTTATAAATTTGAGCATTATTGACTAGCTGTCAATGTTTTATCGTTTATTCGCAAAAAAAATTGCTGATTCCAACGATATATTTTCTCTGTTTTGTTCTTGTTGTTAACAGGCTTTAACTCCGACCATTAGGTGGCGCTGCGCTCAGAAGAGCGCAAACAGTTACAAGCGCAGAGTGAGACGCGTCTGCCTCTGTTCAAACCGCCGCGGTTTGTTTTGATCTACTGCTGGTTCAGTGATCGTCATAAGTCTCTAGAGGGGAAACCACGCCAACAACGCCAACAAACGGGTAACCAGCCTTAAACACATGACAGAAAAAGGCATAAATCGAGTTTTAACGAAACCTTGTTACTACGGTTCTTAATGCCAATAATACATATGGGCATATCCAGAATTGTTTTGCTCGTCTGTAAATCCAAATCAAGTAAACAGCTATCTAGATCCGAAGAATAAGTGAGTATTTCAAAATGCTTCTATTACATGTCAGTACAGACAGGTTCTCTCAATTAGCTGATGTGTCAAATATTTAATAAGCTACAGGAAAAAGGTAATTTAATTTATTATTATATGTATATTTTAAGAGTCTTGCTTATGGGCACAATGCTGATTGTTCATAAATCACCACTTCTAAAGATTGCAGTCCTTCATTTATAAGTCCCATGTTTTTTCATTATTCATCTCAATTTAGGTCGCATGATGCTTGAATCAGCACATATCCGTCGCAGAGGGGCTCAGGACTTTGAGGGCTATTATGATCACATATGTGCGTCTCAGGGTTCAGCTCCTGTCCGCGCGGTGAAAAACGGCCTGTCCCGGGGGATGTTGGACATAAATGCTGATCACATCAGTTTAGCAGATTGGGCACCCATCCTGTCAGCTCTCTCCATCAATAAACACTTGCAGCATGTGTCCATCAAGAGCTGCCATCTCACCAATCCTGGAGCCCAAAGTTTGTAAACAGACAACTTACAGTTGTAGTAAAATATTGCATTTGTTGGATTGCTGGGTTTAAATGTCTGTGTTTTTGCTGGAATTTATTTGATGCAGTTTTTTTTTGCCCCTCAGGTTCTTACAAAGCCCGTAGTAGCAAGAAGACCCCTGCAATTCATTTAAAGAATATGACCCTTCAGTTGTGTAAAGCTGTGCAGAAGTGTCTGTGTGAGTCAAGCAGTCTAAAAACTTTACAGCTACATGGTTTGCCATTGCGAGAGAGGGACCTTACCGCTCTCACAAAGGTAGAGGAAAATATTCATATTCTGTCTCTAGTTTGAGTTGGGGTTAGGAAAAAATGACA